>JANCRC010000001.1:24651666-26042083 GCA_024362995.1 Heteromeles arbutifolia | reverse complement strand
TGGCATAATGGATCTGAAGATATGACTATCACATTCTTTCACTAAAGCTCGTTCTTTTTTTAAACAAAGTTTAAATTTACATATCTTGACAATGTTTGTTGGATTATAATAACAATGTGCTGAGATTTAAATTTTTTTTTTTTTTTTTTTTTCATTAGAGTCCAGTGTAATGCTTTGAAATTTATCATGTATGTAATCAATAATCCTTGCATTATAGTCCAAGCTAATTAAGATTATTACCCATGCATTTAAAATCATACGTGAAGTCTGGTCTCTCATTTGGCTCGAATGATCTGATTGATGCAAATATGTGAAAACTAATTAAGGTTGGGCCACTTTGCTGGATTGAAGCATGGATATGGGACGACAATTAAGATATGACCAGATACTTCAATTCCCAAATAATCTAATCAACTATTAGTGTTTTAAACTACCAAATCAATTTACTTAATCTCGTATTAGCCATTGCTGGCTAGCTAGCAAAAAACGCATGATGGAAAGGACTGTTGTTAAACATGAACACAGGTAGAATACGATGAAGAGGGAAATAATTAAAGAACATGTGATAGTAGCCACGTGGTTTGTAATAGAGAGGGGGTTATTAGGGCACGTGAAACTCGCGTTTAAGTGCCCCCCAACCACACCCAGCGAGCTCTCTGTAAGCAAGATATACATTTACAGTTGGGGGACCATGAGAGACGTAGTCCATGCTGACAACTAACATGATGCTCACGTTAGACCATTCGAGGAGACATTGCCATGGACCATTTGCCCCCTTTCTTCAATTACGTAGGTCCCTTAATTAATTCATAATTCCTTTGATTAGGAGTCCCCGTTCTCGTTAACTCTAAAGTCCAAGAAAACCATGGTCATTCACATTTAGATATTAACCTAACCGCCGAAAAAAAAGTATAACAAAAAAGTTGAATGGTACTGTCGTTGAATTAAGATCAAACCCAATTTACATTTGTTAATTTGTATATATGCATACATTTTGTTATATATTATAATTTTGTAATATTAACCATTTGAAGGTGAACGAAAGCTATGGATACCGGCCATTTGACTACAAGAAGCAGAATGTAAATTCAACCCTATTGCGTGCGTAAATTAATTAGAGGCAGGTAAACTGAATTGCCTAAGCCTTCTCCGCAAATCAGAAGAGGAAAGATAAGAAAGTGATCAAAGTTTCTTGCTTTTGGGACCATTGACTTTAACAAAAGTCATGACTCATCAGCAATTGAAGGAGATGGACTGTTCTCAAAATTGAACCTGTTTTGATGTTATATGTAATGAGTGTAACAGCTTCAAAAGCACGACTTATCCGTTCATTAGTGCTTATACTTGGGAAGGAAGGAAGGAATTGGTTTTCATGTGAGGAATTTATATGTAATATGTTCACTATCATCGTAATATCCTATTCATTGTCACCGTAATAGCCTAGTCTAATAATATGATGCTATGTAGAAAGAAAGTTATATATAACATATATTATTAAATTAAGATGTCACAGTGACGTTGAACAAGTTCTATATAATTTCTTGTTGTTTATTAGGGTTCAGTTGATATATAAAAATATTATTTTCCACAACCAGAACTTAGAATGGTTAATTAGTGCATGCATGTTGTAGTGCACGGATGACTTTGCCGGCAAATTTGAGTTGAATAGATTCAAGTAATTAAGGTTGACTACATCATCAATTGTTGATTTGCTACTTATCTAATTGTGTACGCTGTATGCATGACCTGAGTCAAATTAATACTCTGCTTTTGGTATAATCTAAATGTTGATCTTAGCCCTATAAAAATGTTGATTCAACTTGTTGAGAAATTCAGGAGATCATGGGAAACATATATTTTCGGCTGCGAGAGGAGATCACATTCACGTCCACACATACATGAATAACCCTCGTCGTATATATCTTAGTTACAGCGTATTCAGATATAGATTCATGAATCCTCCATATATATATATATATATATATATATATATA
Source organism: Heteromeles arbutifolia (assembly GCA_024362995.1). Classification (NCBI taxonomy): domain Eukaryota; kingdom Viridiplantae; phylum Streptophyta; class Magnoliopsida; order Rosales; family Rosaceae; genus Heteromeles; species Heteromeles arbutifolia. Next base: position 26,040,089 of record JANCRC010000001.1, on the reverse strand, counting down.
TCTTAATTATAACGTATATATAGTTAGCTAATTACGTCGGTCGGATTTAAATTAAGCTATATATATGGTTCTCTTCTCCCATACATGGACGTACGTGTTCATACTCTTCCCTTGCATACGCATGCAATTTGACATATAGAATGCGACAAGACAATTAATTAATTACGGTATGTGTGTCGCTATATTTTGCTTCCCCATTTCCATGCATGATTCTCATTCTTTTCATCTGCATGTCAACCTATATGTGGTAGAACCTCAACCACATATATATGTTCACAATTACCGATTGCTTATTGAACTACCAAGTTTTACCATCTTGAGGATAATCATGTTCAGAGTATATCTCACTTACGTTGAAGAATATTCGATGTGCACTTTTCGACAAAGGATAATACTTTGTTCCCCACATTGGGAATGCACATATTCTACCATTCTCAAATAACGTATTTTTATCATACATGATTTACAATTAGAATTATTCAATTTACAAATCTTCATTTGAGGATCACACTACTAGAAAATCTAATTTTGCCGACGAATTTTGAGCCAACAAAACTTATTTTGTCAGCAAAAAAGTTTTTACCTGACAATTTTTTTGGTTTGTCGGCTAAATACGCGCCCTAGGGTTAAGGTTTTGGCAAGGACTTCTCCCTACAACTTAAGGTTATGGCCAACAAATATTTTGTCGGCGAAGATATTGTTAGCTGACAAACTTGATTTTTGTTGGATAAGAATTTGGTGGGAGTTTTCCCGCCTTCTTGAAAATGATTTTTTTTTTTAATTCGCACGTTTTCTTTAATTAAGCAGGCAACAAAAAAAAATATTTTGCCGTTTAAATTTTTTTGAACAATTGCCGGTTAAAATTAAAATTGGTAATCTTCAAATTCCTAAACCTAATTAATTAAAAAATTAGTGCCGGGCTTCTCTCTCGTTTCTCACATATTTGTTGCCGCCTCGTCTCTCTCGCTCTGTCGTCTTCCGTTCGTGGACTCGAATCTGCGCTCCTATTCTACAACGTCGTCGATGCCACCTCCTACTCCAACTCTGAAATTACCTTGCAGTCATCACCCTCTAGGCTCTAGATTGGTTTCTCATCCCGATCATCTAGTTAAAACGGCCTTGCAGTCATCGCCCTATCAATTCAAACACGAAAACCCCAAATCTCCACAAATACCGAATTGTTTCTCTCCCAGCCCCCTCCTTCAGCCTCGATCTGCTCCGGCTCTCTCTCCTTCGGCCCATCTGTTCAATTCCCAATCACAAACCCGCAACGCGCCAAAGGTATAGCGGTTAGTTATTTTCTTTTTATTTAATATAATTTTTAATTAACTAGATGCCATTTTGTGTGATATTGGTTTGATATTGATTTCCATTCCATTTAGATTTTAGAGGTGCCTTGAATGATTTCTTGTTTTGTGTTTGGATATTTAACTTGGGTTTAAATTGTCTTAGAAGCAACGAGATTTTTATGTGCAGGGTCAATGTTTGGTTCTTGTAATGGTTTAATTTGGGTATGTTTGAAAGATTTTTATGGTGCAGGGTCAATGCTTGGCTCTTGTAATTTTTCAAAAGTATCAGTTGAAGGGAATTGAATAGGTTGTCAAACAAGGTTAGAAAATGGCTTCATATTTTTTATTTGCTCGTGTTTATTAACAGTGATATTAATGGTGATATGTGTGTTTTCTGAAGTGAGTTAGAGCAAAGAAACCTACCATGGGCAAAGAAACCTTCCAATGTTGTCCAAGAAGCAAGTCTTTTTGGCACCTTGCTTCACATTTAGCAGGTAACCATGTAGATATTACTATGCTAGTGTCATTTGGTTATGAACAGTGCATTGGTTTAAATTTATTGTATGTTGCATTTTAGGATCTTGTCCTGAAGTGCAATTGTACTTGGATTCAATGTCAACACAGAAAGTGCGAGACTTGTACATGGAGTTCTTATGATGAAAATAGTTATTGTAAGGCATCAGTCATCTCTTAATCTTAATTATGTTACATTGATACTACATGTTTTATTGAAAGAATCCTCTTTGTTAGATTTTTCATGTTTGTGTAAACTCTAATAAAGCTCTGTAGTTTACGGTTTAATCAGATGTTTGATATGCCTCGATTGGATGAAAATAATTGAGTACTTTAGTCAACTATTACATAAGAGGCTAAAAGAGAACCTCTCCGTACTTGAGGGCTACTAATTAATCCCATATTTGAACTGCTACTAATTATTATTGTGCAACTTATTGTACCTCCTTTCATTCATTTTGATTTGCATCTTATTAAGGGACTAAAGAAAACTTCTCAATTGGCAGGTGGTTTGAAATGTTCATTACAAGGTTGGATGAACCATTGTCCTGGCCTCTAAGAATCTATGTATGGTAAATGTCTGATGCTTAGTCAAACTCACTATATGCTTGATACTAATATGATGTTAAGTTTTCATTTTTTATTGTACTACTATGGTGTCATTGCAGCTCTGCCCCATTTTCTACTATGGTGCTATATCATCCAAGGTTTAAGGTCACAATTGATGCTCTTCAGCAAGCCACATCTTGCCTGATGACAAATGCTCACATTTCTGATATTGCTAATATTAAACAAGAAATATATAATTGCACTCGTAATATAATATTTTTAAATGTTTGAGTTCGCATATGTGGGGTTATTGAACTTTTGAAGGTAATTTGATCTAAAGCTGGGAATGCTCATTTTCTTATGTTGTGTGGAAATAAAGACTCTAATTTTAGGAGTTAGACTTTGAGAAGCTTCCAGTATATTTTTACGCTCTCTATCATTATTTCAATATAGTGGAATGATATTTAGCATATTTGAGAGCTTCTAATCATTATTTTAATCTAACTGTTTACGAAAACTATGACTACCTCAACAGATTCATGGCTAGTCAATGCAGGGAGTCCAAGTTTGAGTTAGATGAGAGTTTGGGTCGCCTGAGGAGCCTTTAGCCAATGCTGCTGCAGAGATGGACGAGAGACCAGGACAATGAGAGCTTTTGTGGGAACAGTTTCAGTCCACGACTTTTGATATTTTTTATTTGGTTCATGTGTAACATTCCTTCAATTGTTTTATGATTTCACTAACGATGCTTTTGTATAGCACTCTGGATGTACATTCAACATTTATCAATCAGTAAAATATTAATTCTTTAACAATTGTCTATTATATTTTGATATGCATATGTAAGAGCTGAGCATCAAAGCTTTTTTTTTATTTATTTTTTATATAAATTAAATGTCTTCCTGACAAAACCAATTTGTCGACAGAGAGAAGGTTGTGCCGACGAAATATCCATGGTGACAAACATATTTTGTAGGCTAAAAAGTATTATTAGTCGGCTAAAAAGGCCTATACCAACGAAAATATTTGTCGGAAAAGATGGACATGTCGACAAATAAGATTTTGACGGGAAAAGTTGAATCTTAGCCAACGAAATACCAAAATTCATCGGCAAAACTCTTAGGCGACATGTTTTGCGCGACAAAATTGCCGACAAATTTTTTCCTCGGGAAAGACACTTTGCCAACAAATTTTGACTTTTACTGACAAACTACTTTTGTCAGTAAAGTCAAATTTTCTAGTAGTGATTCTTATAAGGATTATTCGAATCGGAGATTATTTAGTCATTCAAATGTATCAGATAAAATGACGGTTCATATGTTACTTGGTACTCACACCGTTCTATTTGTTCTATAAATTTGGATGACTAAACGGTCTCTAATTCGAATGATTTTTGTAGGAACACCGCAGGAAAAAACATTTTGCCAGACGGAAAAACGTCATCGGCTAAACAGCAATTTGTCATCGTAATACTAAACTGATAGAGGTTCGTCAGACAAAAATAGTCAGGCAAAATCCATCGCGCGGTGTTTTATACGACGGATTAAAAAGTTCATCGAGTAAGTTAATATTTAACTGACGAAGACCACTGTCGGCAATAGATGTATTTAACCGACATGATTCTTCTTACTCGAAGGAAAATACCTCGTCCGCTAGGAAATAATTAGATAGTGGGGGTGAGCTTATCTCAACAGAAGAGTAGTAAGATGAGATTTGAGCGACGATAGTTCAGTCGATGAAATTTTTTATTAAATTAAAAAAATATTTAATTTTAAAAATAAAAAATACAAAAGTAGAAAAATAAAAATTTTAAATACAAACATTTTAAAAAAATATTGTAAAAATGGAAAATAATATTTACTGCTAAGGCGGCTCTTAGGACAACTGCTAGAGGAGCTCATACGATAGTTGTTGAGGTGACTCCTAAAATGGTTGCACAAGCTTAGGAAGCGGCGCGGGAATAGTAATACCAGAAGTTGACAAGCTTTGAAATACGACAATGAAGTACTGGCGCACTAATTCCCTTTGGCGCACCATCTTCTCCCCACCTGTTGAAGTCTGGAATTAATCCCGGTCGATGGAGTGAAGCTGGATGAAGAACAAGACTCGACTTCCCGAACCCGTCTTGCTCTAGGCCGCATAATTCATTGCCCTTCCTTCACCCAACCTTGTCCATCAGCACCTGAAGAGACACGTCTAGATTCGATGTTAGCTCCTCCACAGGCACGCCAGGATGCTTCTGGGAGAGATTGGTGACGTACTCATCTTTTTCTGTACCATAGAAACCTATAAAAAAAAAACCAGAGAATACAAAGTTAGATATCAATTATAATTAAAACCATGATTATTGTAATGAAATTACAAATAAAAAATACGAAAATACACTTACGTAAATTTTCGTCTGCAACCTCATTGCCATGAATAGCTTGGCTCTCCTCCCAAATCACCGGCACCGGGAACTTCTCCCCAACTTCTCGCCGACCAGGCAAGGTAGGGGGTCCAGAACCGAAATGGTGATCGTACGGCTTCTTGTCCTGGTTTTCTATAGTTGTTGTCGATTTTTTTTGTCCATTACAAAATTTTTGTTTAACTTAAGTACACAAATTACATTAAAATAAAAAATAAAATATTTGTTTAACTTAAGTAAAAAATTATAAAAATTAAATAAAAATAAAAAGTAAATTTCATTACTTGATACTTTTCACTCTTAAAATGAATTAAAGCCACGTCCATTCATACCCTCTCTAATAACTCCTGGGGAGGGTTTACAAGTGTTGCCTCAGGCGTTATATAAGTTTCGTAGTACTTGTGGAGCTCATCATTCATTCCTTGAATCGACCGCTCTAGACCTGGTCGATGAAATCCACACAAGCTTTGTCATGCTCGTTCTACTTGAAGTTGGAATGCAATTTTCAAAATCAAAATCAAAGAGTTGGTTTAAAAGGACCAAAAATAAATTTAAAAAAAAATATTAGTAAATTAAGCAAGTATTTGTACATTTACCGAAAGCTGGAGGTTCATCTCGGCACGAACCAACACCTTATGCATAATCCAGGAATCAGCGTCTGTAAGGCATTTGTTATGGATGAGGGTACCGCAGTCATGAGTCAACAAATTATTGACATTGGCACACGTTCGGTGGTGGTTGGGTAGGTATACAATCCGGATCCTTTGCTGAGTGGTCCAACTAATTAGATTTGTCTTTAAACCCAACAAATGCTCCAAGTGTTTTAACTCTTAAGGATGGTAGGGAGGTGTCTTTCCTCCTCCACTGCCTTCACGGAGGCCGATTCGGCTTCTAAGCTGCCCTGAGAAGGGTGAGATGTAACCGAGATAAGTGGTGGGAGTAGCTGGTTACAATGACTACTGTGGAGTCACCTGGCAGATCAGGCTGGCTGGGGCAATGACACTGACGAACTGATGTCAGCGACAAACTCGGTAGTCATTGCCTAGGTCCCATTAGCCCTCACAGTGGTAATGGAGACCGAACATTCACTCTAAGAGAAAGTGACAGCAGAACGATGACCACTCGTGATCACCGTGGCCTATCGGGAAACCATCTGTCACAAAACTATTTCAAAACCATGTCAAATAATTACAAGAAAAAGGCTCTTCCAGAGAGCTCAAGTTAGGCTGAAAGCCACTGGACAAAGCATGACAACAAGGAACAAGGAACAAGGCTTTTATAGAAAACGCAAACCCTAAGAAAGAAAGTGGCAGCTACAACTCACACATGTGATTGCTGAGTTGTAGGAGCAACTTGTAACCTATATGCATCACATTCAATTCACTATCAATTCACTTTCAACCTATAGGCATCACTTTCAATTCACTATCAATTCACATTCAACCTATATGCATGACTTTCAACTTGTAACCTATATGCATCACTTTCAATTTATTAGGGGTTAGAAATTCATAAATCAAATTCACAAATCCACAAATCCACAAACCCATGATCACAAACAAATTAACAAATTCAACCTATATCCACAAGTAGCACCCCTGATTCACAAATTCATAAGTCCATAAACGCATCGATGATTCACAATTCCATAAACCAATTCATAAATTCACAGATGGAATATACACGAACATCATAAATCCACATACAAATCCACATATTTATCTCAAATTCACAAATTCATACAAATCCACAAATCCATCTCAATTTCTTAAATCCAAAAACAAATTCACAAATGTAAAATGAAATTAAAACTTACAGTGACAGAGATATTAAGAGAAGGGTTCGTCGAGGATTCTGAGTTTAAGAGATAGCATAGTGACGGCCGAGACCACTAAGTGAGATGATGAGGATATAGGTTTAAGGGAGAGAATATTGAGAAAGATTGAGAGAGTACCTAGAGAGATTGAAAGAGAACTAAGAGAGATTGAGAGAGAACTAAGAGCGGGAATGAGAGCACTGAGAGCAAAAGTGAGAATGACGCAATGAAGAAGAAAGAAGAAGGTCATAGGCTTGTAACATTTTAAACCCTTACCCGATAGAGGGTTCGTCAGGTAAAACCTTTTAAAATTTTGACACATGTTCATTACCCTAATCATTCATTAGGTAAATCGGCAAATATTTCAAAAAATTCAAAATTTTGGTTAAGGAAAACAACTTGACTCGACCAAATATCCTGATGGTCAGGTAAAGCTGGTTAACTTGACCTAACGACAATGTCACCCAGGCTCCCACTATTGAGTTAGTAGCCAGCGCTGACAATTTTGTGCAAATCGAGCTGGTATTTTGATCTGCTAGTCAGCCTCATAACCACAGGCACGAGCCTGTGGAAGCCTTAGCCCCTGCCAAACCTGCTGATGGCGCAGGGGCCAATTTGATGACCATGCAACATGTGGGTGACAAAGAGCTCTCCACCGAGCCGGAGAGTCCAGGGGATCTGTAAAGGGTTAACGAGCAACCAAATCACCCAAGTATCACAGGCTTGGATCCCAATCGATTACCTCCCGATCCCGAATCACCAATGAACGAGTAATAAAGTTAACAGGTTAATGGCGAGATGCTGAGACAAATTTTGGCAAGTGTACAACTTTTTTAATTTATTAATATCTTTAACTTTAATGATTTAATGTGGTTTTAACTGAGTTTTTGGTTTTTTTTTTTTTTGGCATTTCAAGCCAACTTCAAGATCAACATGGAGAACAATGGAATACTGACTGCCTAGGGTGGGTGTGAAGGAAACAGTATAAGGGGTCGAAGTATGAGCTTCACTGCTGCTACAAGACTTGTGCATCTCTTGATGCAGCTTTTACCGATCCACTTGTAGAATTTCGGGGAAGATATGTGAGTGGCAATGGATGTGCACTCATTTTCAGGCGAAAAATTTAAGTCAAGTTTTATTTATATTTTAATTTTAGTTTAGTTTTTCAGTTCTTTTAGTTAAGTTTAATTAAATTTTTTAATTTATAGAAAAAATGGCGACAAATAAAGGCAATTGGGAGAAGAAGCCGTACCTTCATTATTTTAGTTATGGACTCTTATCTTACCGCGTTGAGGAATAACGAGCTAGTGGTTTGCATTTCTTGGAAGTGGAGGTTTGGGGGAGACACCTGCCAATTATGGTAACCAGGTCGCGAACGACATTTTTGTAAGTATTTCGTTTTACGTTTTAAGTTTAAATTTTATTATAACAAAAAGGGTTGAAATTATGATCGGTAATCTTAATTGGTTTCTCTCTTTTTTGTTGTAGACTTCTATGACACAGAAAAAGACGAGTACCTCGCCAACCTCTCCTAGCAGCTAGGGGGTTCGGTTTTTTGCCAAAACGGAACCGAATCGAAATTTCGGTTCAGTTCAATTCAGTTCGTTTTTTTTTTTTTTTTTTGTTCGGTTTGATTTTTTTTTTAAATATGGATTTGGAAAAGAGGCTTGAATTGGCACACTAATAATAAGAAAATGAGAAATCACAAAAACAAAACCACATATGACGTGATTGGTCTATCCTTAGGTACTCTTTGCACACATAACAGCCCCAAATGAAGACACCTTACCACTTCAAATATGTTGCACGAATCACAAAACGTCTCACCGATCAGTTCTAGTCGTTTATCTTGAATTTATAGTGTCCATGCATTAAAACAAATTGAAACATGTATGATATGTTAGTAGGATAACATGTAAAAGGGGCTTTGCTGCAGACCTTCTATAATGTTAAATGGCATGTCATTAAAGGGGGTGCTTCGAAGTTTGCACCATCTAATTCACTTATTTCATTAAAGTAAAATACCAGCACCTTGTTTGTTATACTTACATGTCCAAGAAGATTAAGGTGGTGTTAAGGATGATTAAATCCCATGTTCTTCTTCCTACTCTAAAGGGATTCCGTAAGTGTAAAAGGATTTGGTTCATCTTGGTCTTCGAACCTCCAAAACCGAAACCGAACGAATAAAGTTCAGTTCGGTTTTCTTTTTTTCGATTTGTTTTTTTTTTGTTTTCGGTTTTTCAGTTTTGGTTCGGTATTTGGTCCGACTTTTTTCAATTTTCAGTTTTTTGGACCCAACCCCTACTAGCAGCAACATACGTGTCTATGGAGGAGCTGACACCTGATCAAGAGGTGTCTCTACAGTTGTTGATGGACGAGTTTGGGCGATGGAAAGGCAAGAAACTCAGCTGCCTAGGAGCGGGTCAGGTTCGGGACATCGGTGGATCTTTTTGTTCAGCAAGCTCTCATCCTTCGACCGAATCTTCTTTCAGACTGTAGCAGGTGGAGGTGGAGCTAGTGCGCTAAAGAGAATAAGATGGAGGTAGCACGCCAAAGCGAAGAAGCATGGCGATTGGGAGACTTCTTTCAGACTGTAGCAGGTGGAGGTGGAGCTAGTGCGCTAAAGAGAATAAGATGGAGGTAGCACGCCAAAGCGAAGAAGCATGGCGATTGGGAGAAAAAGCTGCTCGTGAGTAAGAAACTGCTATGCGCGACTGAGAATCAGTGTGCCTCTACATTGCTGGGATAGCCCAATCCTTGTCTGCTTCTAGCATTCGCATTCTTGAATCCCCGGGCGACCTTTAGGTGCCATTCCCCTAGCCACCTTAGCACCCACGTACCCAAGTTGCTTAGGTTTATTAGTTTAGTTTTTGTAACATAATTGTACGAAGAATTTTATTTTGAATGTAATTAAATAAATTTAAAAATTGTCATTGATTTAGCTTTTTAAATTACTATAATTAGAACTAAATAGTTATTTACTATTATTTTTTTAAAACAAATGAAAAAAATTAGCCTGATAAATAATTTCGTTGAGCAAACTTTATATATTTTTTATTTTGGTTTTAAACATATGCCTGACGACATGTTTGTTGAGCAAACTTTATATTGAGGTAATTAGACGCGATGGATACTTCTCAATTTTATAAATGATTGGAATGAATGAGTATTCTTCTTGAATAATTCTTCTTGAATAATTCTTCTCTGATCACCACTTAGTACTACAGTTTAGTGGTATTCCTCTTTACTTGTAAGTGAGAGGTCTTAGGTTTGATTTTCGCCAAAGGTAAATTTGAACCACATTATTGCTAGCCCATTGAGAGACTTAGCATACTCTCCTACCCCCTTAGTGTAGATAATATCGTTTGTTAATTAAATAAATAAAAAATTCCTCTCCTACCTCCAAGTTGGCCATAATTTTCATTACTGCCATTTAAGTTTTACCTTAAAACTACTGACTTATCCATTCCAATACAATCATCTATACCAAAAGAGACCTTAAGTTTTTCTAAGTTCAATATACATGTTTCCCACATTATTGATTTTCTCACATTTTGTTTTGATAATTTGTCTACCTTAAACCCTAACTCATCTTCCGATCTCTTTTCATTCATAGAAAGCAAAAAGAATGAACTTAGAAGATGACGTTTTTATTGAAGATGTAGAAGGTGATGTTTTATGAAAGAAGTAGAATCTTATGTTTTCACTGAAGAGGTAGAAGATTAATTTTATATGTTAATCATTTGAATTTGTTGCAACCGTATAATTGAATTTATCGCTATCGAACTTTTCATTTAAATTTGCATAGCTCTGTGGTTTTTCATTTGAATCCGCATACCTCTCTAGCTATGAATTAATATTTAACTTTTGCCTACAATATTATAATTAGTTAGGGTTTTGGTCAATAGTGCAAGTCAGTCGGAGCTGCCATGGTGGATTAGTTTACGTCTGTTCATATGCGTATTTTATATATATGTGTGTGTGTCTGCAGGCCCTTTATGTAAACCGATTCCCATTTTTGATTTGGCTAATATTTTGCAAGGATGATCTATAAGGTGCAACTTGAAAAATAGATGGTTCAGATTTTTAAAGTTCGATGTAGGGTGGATCCCACAACTAATCCCCATTTTTATAAATAAAAAAAAATGGGGATCCCTTCCCTCAAAGATTTCCTTTGTGTGTGTATATATATTGAGGGTTATTTTAGGAATAATATTGGGTGGGAAAACAACATTTCAATTTTTTTAATTTTTATGGTGGTGAGATTATAAAATGGGTGGGGAAATAAGATAATAGGGGTAAGTCTAGCAATTCTCTATATATAAAGTGAGCATCCTAAAATGATGAAACATTTAAAATACCATAAATTGCCCTTTAAGAATTCCAAAAATTACATTTGAACCAAAAGGAGTTAGTATAATTCACCACATTTTAAATTTGAATGAATTTAAAATTTAAAATATAGAGAAAAAAAAAACTTTCACGTTTGTAGGTGGTTTCATATTTTTGCTTAATTTCTTTCTTTTTTTAATAAAATATAAATTAGTTATTTAAATAAAAAAATATAAAAAAGGCCAATTGTCGCGGCGTGTGCGTATGGCAAGAGGCTAGTATATATAATGGGAGCACCCCAAAATGGTGAAACATTCAAAATACCATAAATTGCCGCTCAAGAATTTTAAAATTACAATTGAATTAAAAGGAGTTAAAATAATTCAACAAATAACAAAACTCCATGTTAGTGGGTGGTTTATGTTTAACTTCTAATTTATTTTAAAAATATCTTTAATAAAAAAAAATATATATATATATATATATAGAAAAAACTTAAAAATTTTAATTTATTTTGTAAAAAATTATTTAAAAAAAATAAAACTTTAATTTAAATAGTATTTTTGTAATTCTCAATCCTCATGTATATGTATTCCTCTATGTCAATATTGACTGATTTATCATAAATGACATGTCGATATATGGATTTCAAATACATCCTATATATACACGGTTGACAAAAAACAAATTAATCAGCAAGCATAGCACGTGTCCCTTCATCCTTTCTATATAATTGAATCAAATCAAGTTGTTCGAAGTCACACCTCCACTAGCTATAACCTATATCTACCAATAAGCGACTTATGATTTATGAACGGAGGACCATTTCATTTTCGTTATATAGTCTCTGTCGTGCATGGTTCTTTCACACCGGGTCAAATTTTGTCTTGTTATTTGGCCAAGTGGGTCACGGAAGGAGCAGTCAAGCATGGAGTGTGCCTCAATTCCTCGTCAAGGAGTCACATTTTATGAACAAGTTTTTGTAATTATTTGCAAGCTGCAGGAATCCAAAGCATCCAAATCAACAGTAATCCCAGCGGCCCAGCCGAGTCATGCATGCAGTTTTCTCCTTATTGCGGATTCTTCCAGCCAATCCTTGAGAGTGAGAGTTGCTTGCTTTGTTTTATTCCTTCACTGTTTTTTTATAGCGTGGCTAGATCGTACGTCTATTTTCGCTGTTTTAAATTTTAATTTCTCTGACCTTTGAAATTGGACTATTGCATGGTCGCTTGATTGGCATAAGCCATTTGGTCTAGTGATATACTAAATTTAAATATCATGAACCACATTTGTTTTTTCTTAGTTAGATGAAATACTAAATTTAAATATTTTTTAGTTAGATGAAATACTAAATTTAAATATCATGAACAACAATTGTTGAATAACTAAAAACAATGTTGAATGAGTTGACATCGTTTTTCGGGCTATTATAATATGCAATTTCGACATAAGAGAAGCTAATTTCATGACATGCTTTGAATTCACTGGGGCATCCAACGGAATCAAATCAAACTTTGGAGCATTGACTTATGCTTGCATTTGTTTCAGCTTTTTGATAAAATGATATTTTATATTAAAGGATGAAGAATTTAGGCTAAGTCACCCAATTGACAAGTCATAATAATGTGTTATGAAACTTGTTCTTCTTGAAAATTGAACTAAGACCTAACTTGTAAGTAAAAAAAAAGAAAAAAGAAACCACTAGACCATAGTTGTAGTGACATGGTGCAGGCTTAATGTTGATGGTACCATCTTCTGAGTTCATCTTGTAAGTCTTTCCCCCTAGAAAAAAAAGAGTTTAAAAGAAAAACTTTGGACTAATGAGAATATGTTTGATTAATAATTTAATACACTCTGGATTGCTGACAAGAGGACACTAGTACATGGGAGCAGGACAAGTAAACCCTGAAATATATTCATAGGCCCAGACCCACAAAGACCAATACTGGACACACAAACACTGGACCCGGTTCATTTGAGCTCCATTCTTTCCATTTCCTGCACCTCAGCTGCGATGTTGAGGACAGTTCCAAACTTGAAAGATGTTAGACTGTGATGGCAAGAATAAATTTCTTTTATATTCACCCATTTAATTTTCTGTACAAAGTAAAACTAGTGGAATCGAAACATCAAATTTGTTTAATGAGTAGATTCCAGGAGCCTCAAGCGGCAAACTATCTTGAAACCTAAAGCACAAAAGCATGGTTGATGCTGCAGGGATTAAGTACAAAGGTATGGTTGATACTGCAGAGTTTAAGTTTCAGTTGGATCAGCTTCTTCTGGACCTTGTTCGGATAGGAGACAGCATCATTTTCTAAGTCTTCATCCTTAGACTTACTCTTAATGGCAGCACGCATGTCTTTGTCTCCACCGGAAGCAAACTCAGCAGTTGCAGGATCTTGAAAAGGTGCGTCTTTCGTAGGCACATGATATCAATATCAACCAAAATAATGGTCATTTGTAGCTGCAATAATCTTAACAATTTGCATAGCACCAACACAAATCCATTTCAACTATAGTTCAAATTTATAATTCAGATAACCCTAAATGAAACAATACATCGTTAATTAACAATAACTCTAAACCGGATAATAATCATGAAAAAAAATTCATAAAACATAGCTCTATAAAATTCAAACCTGCGTTGCTGAAGTATGAATCAAAAGACTTGTTCCAAATGGTTAATAGGTCGAATAGTTAATAGGTTTTGGTGCAAAACTTATAAATTATCACATATACTCTTCTTTTTTTTTTTACATTCACACTCAATTTCAACATATTAAATAAACATTATACTTATTTGAGACTTCTGAGAAGCCTATTCATTTGTAAGGCGCTGCTTTTGGTATGTCCCCATTGATGAAAATCATCGTGGAAACATTGTTGTCCAGAACAATTTTTCCTAAGTATTTAAAGATGAAAAATCATATTAGCATTTTTGCAATAGAACATGAATACTGGGAACTAGTAAAGACAGACTGAAGCCTAAAGTGACGACGTCGAATCAACTGCTTCGTCGAAGCAGCTCGCCTAGCCGCTCGTCCTATGGCAAAGTCTTACAAATTACCTCGAGCAGGCAAGGCTCTTGAATCATCAAAGCCAAGACTAAAGCCTAAAGTGACGAAGTGAGATCAATTGCTTTGTCGAACCAGCTCACCCAGGCAGCCGTCTTACGGCAAAGTTTTGCAAATCACCCCAAGCAGGCGAGGCTCTTGAAGCCCTCAAGGCAAAACTAAAACCTAAAGTGGTTGCGTGGGATCGATTGCTTCATCGATGCAGCTCGCCCAGCCACCCGTCCTACTGTAAAGTTTTGCAAAAACATGGCGAAATTGCAAGAATTAAGTAAAGCGAAGAAAGTAGTTTATTAAATTTCTAGCAAATTGATAAACTAGCTCAAATGCCAACAAAGTTCAAACAAAAGGAAAGAAACAAGAAAATTCCTAAGTCTGAGCAGGAAGACTACTCATTGATAGCCTGGACGATCACTGGATCCTCAATTGTCATGCCTTCAGCAACTACACCGCTCTCAGTAGCTAAAGCTTCCATCATTTCATCCTCAGCAGCCCCTACCTAGACAATCTTACCCTCAATTGCTCCACCAAAGGCAGCCTCAATGAGAAGTTAGGCAGATCCATTGGAAAAATGGAGAAAGTCCCGAAGTCTTTCTCGAAAAATTCATAATTCGACGGCCTACCCTAGAAATAGTCTACATAGCCAAGCTTGTAGAAATCAGCCTGACAAGAAGCAAGTACAACTTCATGACTGGTCATCTCATTCTTCAGCTGCTCATTCTTTTTAACAAGACCAGTGTGAGAATCCTACAATTTATCCAATTCATGCTTTAGGTTCTCGCTAGCAGACAACGTACCTTGCAGTTCCACTTCCTTGGACTCAAGCTTACTGGCAATATCCTTAAAACAAGACACTTCATTATGCGTGAAGATAAGTTCTCGTCATTGGCATAACAGGCAGATCAAAGCTCCGAGTTGACACACTCAAAGTCCTGAACCATTAGTCTAAACCAATCAACTTTCTCTGCAGCTTCTAACATCGCCTCAATCGCGCTAAGCTTAGCTTTCAAACTGCCAACTTCCTAGTGAATAGTTTCCAACTGCACAAAAGTGAGGGCAGAGACATCAGACCCCTTCAAAACAGCATGTTCAGATTCGAGTTTTTCAATCTTTTCAGTAGCCGAGCTAAGCTGAGTCGTCAATGCCATCTTGACCTCCTTAGCAGCTTTAGCAGCATCCTGATCAACGCGCATGGACTCAACTACCAAGATCAAAGTCTTTTGGATAGTTGTAAGTAGGGAAGGCATTCTTGAATAGGCAGGATGCTCCGTAAAAGAGTCTGAGCGAATTACTTTCACGACACTATTAACAAACTTGGTGCATGCATTAATGTCCTCAAACAAATTAACTTTCAACAGTGCACAAATTTCGGGAAATTCCTAAGAATCAAATTTGGTAGACTTCTCATAACTGTCCACACGAGCAGACTTCTCATTCTTAGTAGACAAATCAGTCATAGAAGCAGGATGAACAGGCCCTAGTTCCACCTTAGCAGCAGAATCCATATTCCCACTCTTCATAGTGGCAAGCTTTTTAGAAGCCAAACTAAAATTGGCTCCAAAGGGACGCTTCGATACAAACCTTGACACTGAGGGCACCATAGAACCCTTACGCGGAGCAATCATCTCAGCAATGGTCGTGGCCACATTCGGAGCAGTAGGCTTTGCAAGGTCAGACTCAACAATGTTTTTCTCCCATTTGGGAGAAGTCAAATCAATGACAAGCTTTTTACCAGCAAATGAGCCCCCACAAGTAGCATAAAAAGTCTTTGGCTTCTTCTCAACCGACGACTCTCGAAGACGTGCAAAGATTTCTTCTTTACACTTTCATTGGTAGCAGGCTCCACGACGGCAATCGGACGAGCAAACACCTCATCCTTGATCCGCTTAATCTCTTCCCTCAGAGGCAGTCCACCTTTCTCCAGATGAAGAGAAATGAATGTCCAGCACCACTCGCAGTACTCAATAGGAATGCCCAAGGCAATGTGCACTTTCTTCATATCCGATGAAGTTCTTGAAGTTGAGCCAAATTCTAAATCTACATAAAGTAAGTGTTAGAAATGTGCCCTAAAACCAATCATATGATGATACTTTACGGACATTTCACATGTTAAACTAGTATAGTTTAATATAAAGGGCAAAGATTATTGTTTTGAGCCGTCTCATGTAAATGTTATATGCTTAAACGATAAATCCAAGGAATATGTAATTGGGAGAATGTGATCTAAAGAAGTTAGATTCAAGGCACCATTCTCTTTCGTATACATATCCTAAACGTTCCTGATCATAGGATTGCCAATTGGGCATTGTCAGTCCGTTAAGATCAGTACGTGTTATGTCTTTTCTAAAGGAGAGTGACTGGTCTTGAGTCATTGGTGTGACTGACACCAAGACAAGCATGTAGATGCTCGATAGAGAATGAGTCCACTGAATGTGATCAATGAGGATTTCTCATATTCATGTCACATGAGAATTCATGGTTGGGATAATACAAAGTAGTCATTTGACCTGAGGCATCACAGCTGTCTTGTGGTTAGGTCCTTGATCTTTGACTATGTCAAAGTCACTCCGTCAGAAGGTGTCCATGACATAGTTAGGGTTAAGGCATTTGGCCATGGAGGCAAGTGAATGAACAACAAAGGATCTTTAACCTTCAAACCGTTTGAGGGAGAATACTCTATGACAAGATTAAGAATCTCTAGCCAGAGTATGAATGAGATTTAGGAAGTCGTTCCAAATCATATTCAAGGTAATCATATAAATAAGTGAATCACATTGGATAGTAGACATGAATAAACTATTAAACCAAACAATGTGGTCAAGAATATTGTATTAGAGAAATACCGTATTGCATTGTAATCCTAAACTGAATAGGTTTTCCACCTCTTCTGATTAGCTTGGGTAGCCATGACATACTGCTAGGTGTCACTCATGGTTTGTGGAAGCCCTAAAGGTGTATAATCACTAAAGGGAGAATTGAAAGTAAGTTTCAATTCACAATCGATTTGAAGAGTTCTAATCACCCACTGCCTCGCTAAAAGGAACCTAATGGATCGTACACCGAGTAAGGTAGAGATTGAAGAAACCACGGAGATGAGTAAGGATAATCAAATGGTTTAATTGTTTATGGCTAGGATTAATTAATATGTTAATTAATCAAACGAATAAGTTCGTTATAGACCTTGGGTTAGTTTTGGGCCTCAAGGCCCAATGGGATTTGAATGTCAAGCCCATTAACATAAGTTGTATGACAAGTTAGTGACTAAAAACTCAAAAGGGCCCAAACAGCCCAAAGGCACAAGGAGGCCGGCCATATAGAGAAGGAAATGGGTTTTGGTTCTTTTGGTCACTTAATTGAAGGGATTATATAAAGGACTTTATAACATTTTCATCATTAGGGTTTTCTAAGGGAAGAGAGGAGAACACAAAAGCTCTCTCTTCTCTAATGAAGGCCGGCCACCCTAGGGAGAGATTACTAGCATCTATCTCTTTCTAGGTCACTCATCTCTTCATCAATGTTCTCCTTGGTGTGGAGACTTAGAGGTTCTCTATTTTGGGAACTTGGAGAATCCATTCATTCATCCTCCTCCAAAAAATCCATGGAGCTAAGAAGTAAGGAATGAAGGCCCTCTCTCTTGGGTGATTTGTCTTTGCTTATGCAAAGAGAAATCAACAAAGGTATAAGATTTCTCAACTCACTTTGTTTTGAGTTGAGTCTTGGTTTACCATAACTACTAGGCTTTGAATTTCATGGGTTAAGTTTTTGTTTTTGAGTGCATACAAGCATGATTCCGCCTTTTAATTGTTAATAACATGCATAGATGTTGCTCAAATGAACTAGTTTACTCAAATATTTCCTTCAAGTGGTATCAGATCCTAGGTCTTGTAGTTGGTGAATCCTTTTGGGTTTTGTAGTTCATAGTATTTGATTTGAATGTTGTAATTGTTACAAGCTTTATTCTTGCTTCTTTGAATGTAAATTTTGTTTGAAAATTTGCCATCTCAAATGTTGTAGATGTAGTTCATATGAACATGAATTTTGGAGCTAAAATTTGGTGACATGTTTATGGGGAAATTCGGCCAAATCCAAAGGGTGAATTTTTGGGTTCATGTTTGTCTTGTTATAAGTGTTTTAAAGTGACATTAGGAACCCCTAAGTACCCTAGTATGGTAATATGTTACCTCCCTTAAGTTTGAGAGTTTTTGGGGTGTCTTTGGGTGAAAAATGTTCATGGAGCTCTTATGGGTTTTCATGGATGTTCTTCATTGTTCTTGTTATGTTCTTGCCAAGAACAAAAATTTGTTGTTTTGATTCAAAAAGGTGTTTGGTTGTTTATTTGTTTTTGTTAGTGATGGATGGTGTGATTTTTCAAACAACACCCATACTTCTTTTACTATTCACACCATACCAATCACTTACAACTTTCAATCACCTTTCAAACACACAAATCAACTCACACACACCATCCCCACTCACCAAAACGGGCCACCCTTATAATGGGGGTACTTTTGGGGCTTTTATGCAATTAAATAAAGTTTTGATACTTTTGTGTATTTGTACTTTGACCCGAAAGTTTACGTTTTTACGTAAAGGCCCAAAATCACTAAAGGACAAATTGTTTTGCTCATTTAATGAAGTTTTTGCATTTGTTGAAATTTTTGGGTTCTAGTTGTAATTACATGAAGTAGTGGACTTTTGTGTTTTTACAAAGTGACCTCCAAAGTTTGTGTTATGCAATATAGCCCAAAGGTTGAGGTTATTGCATTTTGGCCCAAATTAGTTGAGAACAAAATAGTTTTGTATCTTTAAATGAGAATTGGATTTTCATTTCATTTAGCTCCATCTAAATCATTTCTATGGATACAAAAACCAAATGACAATGTTGCATTCAAGTTTAATTAGTTAAAGCGTTAATTAATTAAAGAAAGGGTGATAATGAGCCTAAGCCTACGATAATTGAGCTATGTGAATGGCCGTCTCTCAAATTTGTTTGAACCAGGGGAATGTGTAGATTAGATTTTGGTTGTAATTTGTTTTGATCAAATGTTGTAAAAGAGCATAAGCTCTTCTTTACTTTGAAGTACTTCTTTCTTGTTTTATTTGATATGCATGAAATTGGAGTAGTAGGGTCCAACGCCCAATAAGAAAACACACCTTAATGTGATTAAATGTGTAACTAAAATCAATTACCATCCCTAGACCGAGATCCAACACTAGGCCCGTGTTGGATCGAATCAAAGGTTCATAGTCATCCTAAGGCCCTAAGGCAACTATATAGTCCATCGATGAATGCAAAGCTTATGTTAGTAGTACCATATACTCTTGCTTTAAAAATCATTTTACAAGCTTAGTGGGAGTATCATATACTACTAAATCAATCACATGGACCAATAGTTGTAATACCACCAAATTGTTTTAATGAGATTAAAATGCATGATAATATGTGATGAGACCTAAAAACCCTCGACCAAACAATTATTAAGTTGACAAGCGTGAGAGTGCTTTGAACACTTTTTCGTGGCCTTCCACCACGGTAGGCTTCGATCGTTTGTGACTCGTACACCAATTTCACCCTATCATAGGGGAGTACAAAGTGCAAGCTTACACTCAGGAGGAGTACTATATGCATACATGATGTTGTGAAGGTAGGCAATGAGAATGATCAACATCATATCATTGTGAGATTGTTCTTCAACCCATACCCGAACTTGCTTAGTGGGAATGACTTAACTAAGTGCAATGGAGCCAACATCGTAGCATTGTGAGACATCATTCTCTAGAGGCCAAATAAGATGGGTACTTGCATGAATTGCAAATGAGTAAGCGTACTCTCTCATTATTATTAATGCTAGCCGACATCATATCATTGTGAGGTAGGCTTGGTAATAGTGAGCCTCACATACCCTACTAAGAGTTTCTTCCAAAAACTCTCGAATTCCGATGAGGGATATGGAATTTGCCAAAAATAGTGGGTGGTGCTATTTGATTTAAAGACCTAGGTCAAATAGCTTAAAATCAATCAATTTATATTTGTTATGTATTTATTTACCGATATATTTGCAAATGCTATCCAAAACTTGACAAAGAAAAGCCGAAGGATTTAGTTTCCGGACTTGGTACCGCAATCCCATATATTATATCTTGAATGGATTGTATATGTACCTAAGTAGTCTCACCCTCACAATCTTCCTATTGATAATGTATCATTGGAAGAACATGTTAGATAAGTCGATCATAAAGAGGACAACACAAATAGCCAATGCTTATTCCTTTGTTGTATGAACAAAGGAACTTATGAAGATTAGCACAAAGACATGGACACTTTTAGTGTCATAGTTCTTCACTTACAAATCGTTGTATGAAGAAATAAGAGTTGCTTTGAACAACCCTTAGTTAATGCAAACACTAGTGCTTGTTTTTTTGTTAAATGAACAAATAACTTGAAAACTAAGCACAAGGGCATGGACACTTTTTGTGCCATGATTCTTCACTTACAAATTGTTGTATGAAGAAATGAGAGTTGCCTTGAACAACTCTTGAACGTTTGTAATCATGTTTAGAACATAATGTTTGATTGACAAAAATAGTCCATCAACATGGACTTATGATGATTTTGAATCATTAAGTGTTGAAGTGGTAAACCACTTCAGGAGACGGAAACTAGACAAGGACTTCACCTTTGAGTCCATATCCAAATGGTTCACTCACTAAGTTTATAGTAAAGTACATAGTGAACAATAACCGCACGATGTCCAAATTGTTTGATATGTATAACACAATTGAAATAAGTTTCAAGAGAGATAGTGGGAGTTTAGGGACCATGACGACTATTGTAGTCAATGGAGAAGTCAAATGAAGAAGGCGAAAAACTCCAAGGGAACAAACTTTCTTTATGAAAGGATGGACATTGGAAGGGGTATTTGCAAGAAATGTCTTGCAAGTATCTAGAACACACTTTTCGAAGGTGTTGTAAATTGTTCTTGAATAAGTTCAAAACAGTTGGTTCTTCTACTTGAATGCTTGATTCCGTATTAGTAAATATGTTTTACAATCATTGTAAAAGTGTGGCTAATAAGAAGTAGAAGGTTAATGAAGGAAGAAAGAGTACTTCACATTTGGAACGTGAATAAAATATAGATCTATGCGAAAACAGATAGTACATACTTCCTTATATGAACTACCAATGAAAATGGAAAACAAAGATTGTTTTTACATTTCAATTTGAATAAAGGAACTTAATTCCATCATGGATGAATGTTTTGTTTGACAAAACATTGTTCTTTATTAATGAATGATTGGATTATTGTAATCTAATTGATTGTCTCTATAGTAGAGATGATGTGGTAGTGTTAACTATTTAGAATAAAACGATGTTTAAAACCCAAAAGGTTGCAAGGTAGTGACTAATCCCACTGAGTTGTGACCTCTAAAACATAAATTACAAGTTGGTCATAGATGGATGCTATGGATCGTTAGATCCGGATCCAATGCCTTCTTGTTAAAATTATATAGAGGCGAAATGTTCGAATCTTTATTCTTTTGAAAAGAAGAAAGAATCACAAAGTCGTTGAGGTTAATTCACTTAGATATTAGTGGCACTTGTCCACAACATAATACTACTCATGTTATATGACATTCACCGAAGATCGACCTCGCTTTGACTATCATTTATTTTGAATAAACACAAGTCCGAATACTTTGCAAAAGGTTTCAAAGAATTCAAGAATGTAAGTTGATAAGTAAGACGTCTAAAGTATTTACCTCCTTAGATTTGATCCAAGGAAAACTGACACTGTAGATGAGTTTCCTTGAAAGATATCAAGGAAAGAAGCATCATAAGATAATGGATTTCTCCATTGGGAGAAGAACGAACTCGAATAAGATATAGTTCGTTGGATATTATCAATTACCCATATATAGGATATATACTTCTAAGCCAATATGAATGTTAATTAGAAGATCTTCCAAAATTTTCATGACTCCATAGGATGTAGATGGAAAGAAAGACACGTCTTAATCGTGTTAAGATTTGGGGTTGTGTGCTATTAAGCAATATTTATTTGAGAACAATCTTGTGGGATATCCTTAAATTAACTTTTGGATATCACTTCTATAAACCAACTAACAAATGTTGTTTGTTGGGTAGTTCATTGTAATCCTACAATAGGATTTGCCTAAGATAAAGCAAATGAATGAGAGATAGAATTCAAAGAATGGGTTCTTTGAAAGACAAGATGATAATAAACAAATATAACAAACTAGTCCCTACACCACTAGCTCCAAGGTAGTCAAGAAGGATCTATAAACCATCTCAGTTGAATGGTTTGAGCTTTATGACTATGTCATAGAGTTACACCTCTTAATTCGAAAGAAATAAGAATGAAAATCCTTATGACTACATTGAGTGTATATACGACATATACTCAAGGAAATGGTATAGTACCATTTGACCCGAAATAGTGAAACCTTTATAGCTAATTGGTAGCTTAAGATGACTACAATCAAAGAGAATGGTTGACTTGGGAGAAACCATCTTAGACGTAGTCTTGGTTTCTGTTAATTCGAAGATTGCTAACTACAACTAAAATGTGATTCAATGTTTGGACATAATATGGGTTTCCGAAACCATTATCAAGATAGTCTTGATAATATATGTCTAAGACTAAGAATCACAAAACGTGTAAGTTGTAGAGATCCATCCATCATGAATCTTAGCAAGCTAGTGGGAGCAATAAGCGTCTTATGAGGGAAAGATCAAATTGTTTGATTTCTCATAAAGATGTAAAAGAATCTTTTGTTTACTAGGTTTGCAAAAAGATTAGTGGGAGTTAATCATATTCCTAAATTTGAACATATATGTGATATATTAATTTTGGAAATGAAAGGAATTCTTCTTCGTTAAAGTTATGACTTTAAACATTCTATAATGATAGAATGTATATGGGAGACATAGTCTATATACATAGGATGGAAATCTATGATGATAGATTTCAAGATATAATTGGATTATCTCAATCCCTATTGATAGACGATAGATGTAGGAAGTTTCCCGAATGATAAACTTTAAATGAAAGGACAATTCCAGTCAGACTAGGAAATTGCTCTTCTAAAAGGGAATGTACCATTTTGACTCCCAAAGAATCATAATGCGTAAATAGAATCCTTTATGCATACGCAGAAAGGTGATTTACATATTTCATATTGTATGAAAAACGTTGATATGAGTTGTACCAAGATCGGTACAAGACGATATCAGTGCAAGCCCAGGATCAGAACCATGGCAACTGTCAAGAAATACTAAAGGATAGATTCCTCAAGAATGAGGAAGAATTAGAGTAACGCAATGGAAGTGTAAATGTATTAGATTATGAATCTAATATCGTATCCATCATTAGATGTCTCTTCATTATGAATGAAGAGATAATTGGATATCTCTTTACTATGACTAAAGAGATATTTGTGTGGAAACATTATAAGTAGTGACTTTACTGTGTTCCATCATGCAAAATATATCGCCATATCGAAGCTTACAACAATGTTGTTTGGATGGGAAAGTTCATTTATGAACTCTCTATTCGATTCCAACCAGAAAGTGTCTCCAGTGTACCGACACTACGACACTCATGGGGCAATAGCTCAAGCCAGGGAATCAAGGTCTTATCAAGATCTGAACTCAAATGAGAGACTGAACCACATGATTGAGAATCATGTATAATGGTGATGTCATTATTCTCAAGGTTGCTTCTATGGATAACATATAGATATCCATTGTCTAGGCCTACTACTCAGCCATTTTTGAAATGAATTCAAAAGGGGTATTATCACTATGACCAAGCTGATTGGCTCTAGTGCAAGTGGGAGATTGTTGGAAATGTGCCCTAAAACCAATCATATGATGATACTTTACGGACATTTCACATGTTAAACTAATCTAGTTTAATACAAAAGGCAAAGATTATTGTTTTGAGCCGTCTCATGTAAATGTTATATGCTTAAACAATAAGTCCAAGGAATATGTAATTGGGTGAATGTGATCTAAAGAAGTTAGATTCAAGAGACCATTCTCTTTCGTATACATATCCTAAACGTTCCTGATCATAGGATTGCCAATTAGGCATTATCAGTCTGTTAAGATCAGTACGTGCTATGTCTTGTCTAAAGGAGAGGGACTAGTCTCGAGTCATTGGTGTGACATACACCAAGACAAGCATGTAGGTGCTCGATAGAGAATGAGTCCACTGAATGCGATCAACGAAGAGTTCTTATATTCATGTCACATAAGAACTCATACTTGGGATAATGCATAGTAGTCCTTTGACCTGAGGCATCACAGTTGTCTTGTGGTTAGGTCTTCGATCTTTGACTATGTCAAAGTCACTCCGTCAGAGGGTGTCCACGACATAGTTGGGGTTAAGCCACTTAGCCATGGAGGCAAGTGAATGCACAACAAGGGATCTCTAAACTTCAAACCGTTTAAGGGAGAATACTCTGATATGATTAAGAATCTATGGCCAAAGTATGAATAAGATTTAGGAAGTCGTTCCAAATCACATTCAAGGTAGTCATATAAGTAAGTGAATCACATTGGATAGTAGACATGAATAAACTATCAAACCAAATAATGTGGTCAAGAGTATTGTATTAGAGAAAGACCATATTGCATTGTAATCCTAAATTGAATAGGTTCTTCACCTCTTCTGATTAGCTTGGATAGCCATGACATACTGCTAGGTGTCACTCATGGTTTGTGGAAGCCCTAAAGGTGAATAATCACTAAAGGGAGAATTGAAAGTAAGTTTCAATTCACAATCGCTAAAAGGAACCTAATGAATCGTACACCGAGTAAGGTAGAGATTGAAGAAACCACAGAGATGAGTAAGGATAATTAATGGTTTAATTATTTATGGCTAGGATTAATTAATATGTTAATTAATCAAACGAATAAGTTCGTTATAGACCTCGGGTTAGTTTTGGGCCTCAAGGCCCAATGAGATTTGAATATCAAGCCCATTAACATAAGTTGTATGACAAGTTAGTGACTAAAAACTCAAAAGGGCCAAAACAGTCCAAAGGCACAAGAAGGCCGACCATATAGAGAAGGTAATGGGTTTTGGTTCTTTTGGTCACTTAATTGAACGGACTATATAAAGGACTTTATAACATTTTCATCATTAGGGTTTTCTAAGGGAAGAGAAGAGAACACAAAACCTCTCTATTCTCTAATGAAGGCCGACCACCCTAGGGAGAGATTACTAGCATCTATCTCTTCCTAGGTCACTCATTTCTTCATCAATGCTCTCCTTGGTGTGGAGACTTAGAGGTTCTCTATTTTGGGAACTTGGAGAATCCATTCATCCATCCTCCTCCAAGAAATCCATGGAGCTAAGAAGTAAGGAATGAATGCCATCTCTTTTGGGTGATTAGCCTTTGCTTATGCAAAGAGGAATCAACAAAGGTATAAGATTTCTTAACTCACTTTGTTTGGAGTTATGTCTTGGTTCACCATAACTACTAGGCTTTGAATTTCATGGATTACGTTTTTGTTTTTGAGTGCATACAAGCATGATTCCGCCTTTTAATTGTTAATAGCATGTATAGATGTTGCTCAAATGAACTAGTTTACTCAAATATTTCCTTCAGTAAGAAGGATGATTAATAAATTGAAGTCAAGGGCAGCTCAACAAAAATTCCAAGCTGACCAAGAATGAAGCAATTTACTTACCTTTGATAATTTCAATCAGAACGCGTAGCTCAAGCAAGGAGTCGGACTCTCACTTGCTAACCTCCAAGGTATCTCTCACCTACTCATGATCACCTTTGCAAGAAGCATCAAATAACCTGTAGTGAGACCTTATTTGCCCCACACTTTCCTTATGGCCAATCTTGAAGAAGTACCATAACTCATTAATGGTCAAGCCTAGATCAAAGAACTTGTTCAAGTTCGAGAACTCCACCATTACGCGAGCTGCGTTCGGGGAACATTGAGCAGGCCCGCACTTCATGGAGCATATCACCTCTTGGAAAAGCGAGGCATGGGAAAAGTGAATCCCCACACAAAGTTGTACAGATGGAATTTGATAACTTTATTCCAAGCCTTGGCAACTTTACTACATGGTTTATAGCTGCTATCATCTTTCACCCGCTTGATGCAAACCCCTTATGGAATTGCATGTTTGTACGTCTCAATGAAATCCCAAAACAACTTATCGAAATTGATCTTGACATGAGTAACCTTGAAGTAAACTACTTTGACGAATGAACCACCTTAACGATACAAGGGCGGAGGATATTCATCACTTGTGCTATTGGAGGAAGACATCTAAAAAATTCTGAAGTACGAAAATAAATATTTACAAGACAGCTCGGGAAAAAGAAAACAATAAGAATATATATGAAAAATCGCAGAAGTGCAGCATCCGCACGCCAAGCCCCAACCAATTCCCAGCAGCCCAAGAGGTTGGCTCCTCCTCAATTACGGGCCAAACCGTAGAAGCCCAGCAACACGCCAGGCCCCATGGCCTGGTCCTTTTTTTCTCTCTTCCGCGCTCAGCCAGGCCCAAGGTTCTCTCAGCCTAGTTTATTAGGGGGTAGCGAGTGCCCATCGCCTTTCTCCTTCTCCTTCACCTCCAACAGGCCTAAGCACAGCTTAGCGCCCCCGTGCCTTCGGCCCATATGCCGAGTCGTCACCTAGCCCATGCTAACACACGATGAGCCCTAGCTCGTGCCGCCAGCACCTCGGAGAAACTAACTTAGGCATTGGAGATCCATTAGCCTAACCCCCCTTCCCTCCAAAACCCACCTCGTGGGCGCGTGAGGTTTAGGTCTTTAATCAAAGGTGTTGATTGTTTTGTAGGTACATTTTCGTCAAGATTGAAGATGGCGGAAATTCGCTACCACACACGTGTCATTTAATGAGTATGAAAGATAAATTCGTGAAGGTAAGAGGCATAGGCGGATCCATCATGGACTCGGTTGGTCCCAAAAGTCCAAAGAAATGCGTGTGAGGATTTTTGGGGATCACCCAACGGTCTTGGCAGGTGGTGGAAGAAAGAAGACCACCACCGCTGTGCATGTTGTGCAACAGAAGCTTTAAACCAACAACAAATATATATATATTTTAGACGAAGAGGAACACATAGAAGATTATCATGACCCTGTTGTTCTTAGACCTTTGTTCCAACAAAGAAAAACTTTTCTCTCTCCATTTTTCACGTGACTAACTCCCTATTTTTCTTTTGTTTTTTTAATTGTTGTCTAATCAGGTTGTGCCACCTAACATTTAATTAATAAATTGATGGTGTATTACTCAACAAATACTTTTTATACAGTATGTTTGACACCGTTATTTTTTTTAATTCACAATAAATTTATACGATATCTGAAAAATATTTCGTAAAGTGCTACGAACATGTAATCACTTAAACTTTCATCTCATAACATCAAATCCACTAAAATATTAAAGCAAAATTTTTGATCTTTTTATATGTTATATGTTAAACAATAACTATAAATTTATACGATATCTGAAAAATATTTCGTAAAGTGCTATGACCATGTATCACTTGAACTTTCATCTCATAACATTAAAACATCAAATTCACTAAAATATTAAAGCAAAATTTTTATTTTTTTTATATGTTATATGTTAAACAATAAACCTAAAATAATAAATTTAAATTCTCAACACAAGTATGTTATTTTCTCAACACAAGTACAGTTTTTTTTTTTTTTTTTTTTTTTTTTTTTTTTTTTTTTAAGTGTAAACATATACTATTTATATGATATAATAAATTAAATTAAATTTGCCTATTCCGCTTAGACCCGTCTAGGTGCATAGGTGTTAGGCCCCAACCTGCCGTCCGGCTAGCACCTAACATACCTTGATTAGGACTACCCGATGTTAGAATCTTGGATCTCACCACTGGTAGAAGGTGAATGTAGTTCCTCTAAAATCTTACTCCTAGTCCTTGCTCTTTCCACTAGACTTGCACTCAAGCCATGTCCAACCAAAATGGCTAAACATGCACCCCCCCCCTCCAAAATCTAGAATTATAGGCCTGCAAAAAGGAGTCTTTAAACAAACAGTATCAAGTCATACTCATATACTATCTTCAACCGAAAAGGCTAAAACATAGTCCTCTCAATAATTTATTGGTTTTAAGTTTATACCTTAATTTTGTTGGTTAATTTAATTAAGCTACTGGTGAACATTTTCAAATCTAGCCGTTGGAATTTTAATTAATTATTGCAATAGGGGGCTACATTTGGCTAGTCTGATACCCTATTGGCCAAATAATGACTTGATAAATTCCATAAAACTATAGGTCAGCCATCGATTAGGAATTAATTTTTAGGCTAAGGTCATTTTTTGGTTTTTGATTTTTTTAGCCCTCTCTGTTGGACATAGCATTAGGAATCAGGATGGCTTTGGAATCAGGATGGGTCCAAAGACTTCAAAGCAGGAAGAAGGTGCGTCATTTAAAGCAAAGTAGCACACGTCGTCTCGTCGTCTGGCTTGTCTCCAACTCCAAGCGATATTTACTCACCCTCTCACAGCTTGTGAATTCTGTTCTATCGGCCCAGGTCAGTTGGCTACTGTTTTTCCCTTTCAATTTTGATGTGAAATCGTACCATGTTTTGGAACCAATGTTAGGTTAATTTCTGAATTGGAATTTTGTGTTTTGGTTTTTTTGTTTTTCGAAGTTGAGCTGTTTTTTCTCTGTTGTGGATTGCTTTTATGGCATTCCATGATTTGATGACAGAGAGTAGAGACTAGTACTGGATAGGAACAACCTGAAAATTGAAATGCAACTGCATCCCAAGAGAGTTGAAGGCACTACTCCAACAGTCCAACTACCCCAGCAAATTGCAGAACTTGAGACGATGAGGGGTTGGGACCAGTGGGTGGAACAGGCTCTTCACAAGCTTGATCGTCTGCAGCTTCTTCGTTCTCTCAGACCCATTTGCCTCCATAATGGACCAACCCAAGAAGCCCAGAAATCTGCCGAAGATGAATTCAATGTGTTCGATGAAATGCAGACATGGGACCGCTCGTCTGTGGAGGTTCACATTCCCGAACCCACATTCGAAAAATGGCTCCTTGACATTCCCAGTTCCGGTACAGTCCAATACAACCATTTTCCATTATATTATTTTCTTGGAATTTGGTCTAAATTACATTTCTGGAGTTTTTAGGAGATGAGGAAGGTACCCAGAAGTTTAAAAAGCTGCTACTTTTCTCTGGAAATGACTATTTAGGCTTGAGTTCACATCCTACTATTGGAAAAGCTGCTGCTAAGGTTCTCTTTCGGATACCACTTCTCAAAAGATTTCTTTAATTCACCATGTTCTAAAACCATGTAATGAGAATTTATATTCAACCAGGCAGCGCTAGCACATGGAATGGGCCCGAGGGGTTCTGCTTTAATTTGTGGATACACTGATTACCATAGGCGATTGGAGTCATGCTTAGCAGACTTAAAGAAGAAAGAGGTATCAGCTGCTCTGTATAGATAATATACACTACTAATTTGCCTTCTTTATTTGGATTTTGTCATTCCCCTTCGTGCTGTTAAGTAACAATGGTGACAAGGGACCGTAACCTGAGACTTACTTTTAGACTGTATCCCCTTTTACGAACGGATTCCCCATACAATGAATATCATTTCCTTTTCCATTTCTAGATGAAGATTACAGTTTTGATTTGCATGATTTACTCAACTGAGTATGACCGTCTGAATTATGATTACAAAGTTAAGTTTTTGGGCGAAGTCCTTTGACATAATTACTTGATTTATTGGCAGTCCAAGGCGTTGGGTAATATTGTTTTGAACTTTTTTTATTTACTCAATTACTTTTTCGTGTTTTATCTGAAAACTGATGAAATCTTGTTTAAACTTTATCCACTAGGATTGCCTTCTTTGTCCCACAGGGTTTGCAGCCAATATGGCCTTGATGGTAGCTTTGGGAAATGTTGGCTCTCTTTTGTCC
The DNA here is from genome assembly GCA_024362995.1 of Heteromeles arbutifolia. Taxonomy (NCBI): domain Eukaryota; kingdom Viridiplantae; phylum Streptophyta; class Magnoliopsida; order Rosales; family Rosaceae; genus Heteromeles; species Heteromeles arbutifolia. Next base: position 26,010,122 of record JANCRC010000001.1, on the reverse strand, counting down.
GCTGGAAAAATGCCTTTAACTAATGAAAAGATTGCAATTTTTTCTGATGCACTGAACCATGCGTCAATAATCGATGGTATTCGTCTTGCTGAACGACAAAAATCTGTAGAGATATTCATCTATAGACATTGTGACATGACACACCTTAATGCGTTGTTGTAGGTCTTAAACTTTTGGTTTAAATCTTTGTGTCCCTCTTCTTATTGGATATCTACTTCACTATCTCCATTGACTAAAAATGCACTTGTTGTTTGACAGATCAAGTTGCACAATGAGGAAGAAAGTCGTTGTGACTGATAGGTAAATGTTGCTATTTTTAGATTCTACTTTCTATACCCTCATTTCAGTCGGAATCAGTTTCATCTTCGTACAATGTTCTATTTTGTTTTGTTTGTTATCTTTCTCATGACTTGCATTTGTCTCTCACTGCAGCTTGTTTAGTATGGACGGAGACTTTGCACCAATCACTGAGCTTGTGAAGCTACGCAGGGAGCATGACTTTCTGTTAGTTATTGATGATGTAAGTCCTAGTAAAAAACTTGTGAAATCTTGTACACATGGTACACATCAAATTGTCATAGTTGTGTTACGGTTGAGTTGTCTAGTTACACTCGCAATTCAACTAGTCCTCGAGTAACTATGTCCATATTGCAGGAAAAAGTTCCTGTTTGCTTTCATTTTTTATTTATGTGGTCTAAGGTATTAATAATAAAAAGAAAATATACTCCTCTACTCAGGCTCATGGAACATTTGTTTGTGGAAAAAATGGTGGTGGAGTGGCTGAGGAATACAATTGTGAAGGCGATGTTGACATATGCGTTGGGACTTTGAGTAAGGCTGCAGGTTGCCATGGCGGATTCATCGCATGCAGGCAATTATTCATTCTAGCTTTTTCTTAGTAAATAATACATTTGTAAATGTTTGGTGTATGGTAGTTGTAGCAAATATGAAATGGAAATGATGTGCTCTATTCGTGATTTACTAAATTCCTTTGAAATGATAAATATAGAGGAAAAAACTGTCGCAATTTGTGCCAAAACTTCATACTTTAGGTGCCAATGTTAAAACTTCAGACTTTAGGTGTCGATGTATTGGATTCTTGTGTGTTTCATCTCAGTTTGTGGAAAGTTATGAGATGTAATTACTCATTTTCTTTATTGTCATATAAACAGCAAAAGGTGGAAGCAATTCATACAATCAAGGGGTCGCTCTTTTATATTTTCAACTGCTACGCCAATACCAATTGCTGCTGCTGCTCATGGTAATTTATATAATTTTGTTTGGTTAGGGTGCTTTACTTGAATATAATTGCTTTCAAACATGTGCAACTTATTGCCACATTAGCTTTGGCCAACTTGCAAGCCGGCTTGAGCATGGGTCAAGCTTGGGTTGCAGACTTGTGGAAACCCTGTGTAATTGTTTAGAAGGATGACGCAATAATATCATCATGTTGAGTAGTCTTTCTACGGGCAGTGTGTGTGTGAGATATAAGGGAAGTATATGGGGAAAGGACGGATGAAGAAGGGTGATGGGATAGTTTTTGGCATTTGGTTTTTAGTTTTCATTTTGTCTCTTTCCCTATACATCTCTCTCATAATTCTTCGTCCACTCTTCTTCATCCTTCATTTCTCCAATGCATTTCCCCTTTATCACTAACACAAAAAGTGAAAACCAAAAACAAAAAACCAGATGGTTATCAAACCGGCCGGCGCTCCATTACTCTATCAGTAATTTATCATCAATTGTTCACTTGGTGTGATTGTAGCATTTCCCCCCTCTTTTGTTGGTACTTCCTGTTGTTAATAATACAAATTGAACTTTGCAGCTGCTGTTTTTGTGGCAAGAAAGGAAACATGGCGTAGAAGGGAAATTTGGAATCGGGTGAAAGACTTTCGTGCTCTCACTGGAATTCCCATAAACAGTCCCATAATATCGCTTATAGTAGGGAGCGAAGAGAAGGCTCTGCAAGCCAGCCAGTTCGGTTTTCCCACTCTATCTGTTTGTCTGTGATTTGTAGATCATTCAACAACTGCATCTAACTTTGTTATCATCAACGAACAGGAGTTTGCTAAAATCTGGCTTCCATGTGACTGCAATCAGACCCCCAACGGTGCCACCCAACTCATGCAGGTCTGTGACAAATCTTTTTTACACTTTCCGTTCTGCTACAGTGCATTTACAAGTTCGATTTATACTCATCTTGTTCGTTTCGTTTTATGATGGTTTGCTATTTGACCTCATAAGTACTATGTTGTTTCTGTGTCCTTTACATCTTCATTTATTTTTTCTGACCAGGTTACGTGTGACATTGAGCGCAACGCACACGAGGAACGATGTCGAGAGGTTCACAGCTGCACTCTCCCGTTGCGTCAATTTCCAAGAAATTGGCATCCATGGCTCAAATGGATATGCAAGGCTTTAGGATTTTCATTCGCTAGATTCCAATAGTTCATTAATGTACTAATAATGAATTGAACATCACAGCTGCACTCTCTATTGGTTGCAGACATGAGCATAACCAAGTTGGTTAGAATAGTGCTCCTTTCTTTTGCACTTAAGTTTGAATTGACAAATCCCCCTCCATGTAGTTTGTAAGCGTAGAATCTCGCTTTGTTAACAAAAACTAATTTCAAAATCTGCCAAGCCAGATTTTGAAGTCCCTTCGAAATTAATTTCAGTTTTTGTTTTCATTTTTTTCTCACCCTTTTTCATTCACCAATTTTGTGTCACAGAACAGACATCGTCCAGTGTCTAAACAAGTGTCATCGAAAGTAATAAAAAAGAATAATGATGGGGAGCGAATTTTTTAAATCAAATTTGCAAACCAAATGATGTGATTATTGATGATTGAATTATTACTTAAACGTTGATTAACGTGCTTATTTCCTATTGGTGACACATCATTTGATTTACAAATTTAGTTAAAAAAAATTTGGTCTCCCTAGCATTACCATTAAATTATGTAGCTTTCCACATAAGCTACCACATAAAATAGTAAAAAAATTGTGGTACAAGCCACTTAGTACTACGGTCTAGTGGTATTGTAAGGCTTAGCCCACCCACATCCCCCTTAGTATAGATAATATCATTTGTTAAAAATAAAAAAATAAAAAATTATGGTACGAAAATATGGTAAGAATAACATTTTTGTTATTAAGAAGACTCTTATTTACAACTCATATCATAATAGACACTTACAAGATACACTTACAAGATTTTTACTTGCGTATTCGTTTCGTTTCTTTTAAAATTTAGTTTTTCCATATTTCATTATTCAATTTGTAAAAAGAATAAAAACTAAATTATAAAAAAATAACTTCCTTAGCAACTCATTAAGGTCTTAGATTCGTTTATCTAATTGTAAAGTAAAACTTAGACATAACGTATGTACTTTATCTCTTTCTTCACGTGAAATAATGCGTATAGCATGTTTTTCTAGATGGATAGCCCCTGAATTCTTATACACGAAAGGCATGCAATGATGCCAAGATAACTAGAGTGACGCGGAAGACATGCAATGGTGACAAATAGCAAAAAGTGACGTGGAAACTGGAAAGCATGAAAACCATGAGATTCTAGGCTGTTTCGTCAAACTTGTGTACCCTTGAGGCTTCCCTATAAATTAAAGGAGCTAATAGTAGTCATGTGACTATAACATACTATCAAAGAATTGGCAGAGGTCGAAATGAGAGATAGGCCTCTCAGAAGCCAATGAAAATGGGTAGCTGGGAGCGGCCTCATAATTTCTTTTCATCTCCTTCATGAAAATTATGGAGATGACTTCCCTCCCATGCCACCCATTTCTATTGCTTTTGGGAGTCTCTTCCTTTTCCCTTCATGCCATCCACTTCCCATGTTGATGATCTCTCTCTCTCTCTCTCTCTCTCTCTCTCTCTCTCTCTCTCTCTCTCTCTATATATATATATATGTTATTTCTGATTTCTTCTACTTGAAATTACGAAGGCATGTGATAATCACTAAGGAATTGTTTGGCATGCTTCTTGAATCCAGTTATAAAATTAATAAATATTGAGTAATGTAGCTATATTCATTATTTTTTAAAATAAAAAATTGGTTCTAAGAAGAATACCAAACATGGTCAACTATCTTAGAAAAATTTCCTTTTCAATTTCTTGAGGTCTTCAACAAGATTCAAGACTAATACAATTTTGGTAAATGCTTGCAACGTTTTCTAATTTTTCTACAGGTGATGATTAAGCAGCTAATTAGAGATGTATGCGCACCAAGTTGGGCCTTCAACTAGCATTGCAATTAGAAATTGTTCTATGAAATGAATATGAGTTGTACATGCCTGAAAAAAAAAAAAAAAATTGAAAGAAAGATAGCATGAAACAAATAAATTAGTTTTGAGCACTTGATAACAATTAGTAATTATATATACAGCATATGCTGGGATTTTTTTTTTTTATTTGTCAAATATATATTCTGGGATTACAGTCAAGCAAAGCTAGCACACTTGGGAACTCCTCCTTTGCCAAATCAAAAGCATATATGGATTTTTTTTTTTTTTTTTTTTAGATTAAGAGCATACGACTTCTTCAGTCAATTAAATACAAGTATGCATCGGCTGGAACAAAAACCAATTTACTTGTGCAGCATCAAACAAATAAAGCTAAAAGGAAATAAACACAAAAACCAACTTTAAGGAAGATTATTATTAAGAAAATTACTGCAACGACTATATGATTATCATATTCACTAGCACATCAAAATACAGGCAGGAATACAAGAAGAAGGATTGAAGCATATCTAAAAATTCGGTATTTAATTTCATTTTTCAGCAGAATAATAGCGAAAAGGCAAACGAAAAATGAATAGAAATTGACCAAAAAGAAAAAAAAGAAAAGAAAAATACATAGAAAATTGAGAGAACAGTCCATAGACCTACCAGTAGTAGACATTGGCTTTCGATGTTCATGCTGCTTATCTATCATCTTTCTTCAATGGGATTTGAGTCTTTTTTGCTTCCTTTCGAGCCCATCATAATCGTTGAGCCAGATTAGTCTCGTTGTATGCAATCATGTCATGAATCTCACAACACCCCTGTAATGTATATTGGCCACTGCGAATCAAACCCTAGTCATAGTCATTGTTGCCATTATCCTTCTCTTCTTGGTTATCGATCCTTATCAATTCCATGTCCGTTGGTGAACATTTTCTGACCGACACTGTACCGCTTTCCTTTACCTAGATTAGAGACCATACGAGCTCAAACGTTTTGAAAATATTTAATTATAGAGCTTAATTAGTCCAAGATTCAGGCACGTTATATTCTGTCATGATCCAGAAATTGGTATTGTCACAACCATCATACTTGCACAGGGATACACACAGGTATCCTCCAACAACCCCTAGATGGCGGAAGGACCTATCGTACTCGTATTCGGTAATGAAAAGCAGAGGCACCACCCGGAACTCCTCCTTGGCCAAATCAAAAGTAAAGATATTAGGTTGTCTATAGTGTAATCCGAGCCAATGCGGTGCCTCCTTGATGTGACTCCATGTCCATGTGATCATAGGGGCTTCAATTCTTTCACAAACGTTGGTTCTCAATGACTCCCGAGCGTGAGAGACCCTTTCATAGAATTCCAACAATTTCTCCAATGGGTTAAATTTTGAAAGATGATCAACAGTAGTTTAGTTGATTCTCAAATATGTGAAGTTCAATCTAATTAAAACAATAAGAAATCAGGCTATAAATGAGATTTTAAAAGTGTAATACTAGTAACTTTTTTTCTTAGTGAAAAGGCTTATTATATTAACACCCCACATATTGTTGAATAAATCCCACATACTTAATACACCTTACATTTTCTTTTTTAATTAAAAATTATCTTAATACACCCCACATCTCTTTCAATTCAAACTCTTTCAATTCAATTTCTTTCAATTCAAGTTTGCAATGAATTCCAACTTTGGATCGTCTTCGAATTCCAACTGGGGGTCCGAATCCAATTCCGAATTGGAAGAAAAATGGGCGCAGATGAGACGAGAAGATGAGGAGTCTGATGAAGAAGATGAAGCATGGCGCAACACACATTATGTAGCAGCGATGGCTACGTCCATGGTGTGTCAGCCAACTGAGGAACAACCTCAATGGGGTGGCTCTGTTGCTGGTCGCTCTTACAAACCACAAAACAGAGCGATGGCGCATGACAATCTGATGAACAACTACTTCAACCCCAACTCGGTGTACACAGAAGAAGATTTCAGAAATCGCTTCCAAATAAGGCGTCATGTGTTCGAGCATTTACTTCATGATATCCAGCAGGTCAATCCATACTTTCGACAAAAGTTAGACAGAGCAGGCCGCCCTGATTTCTCACCTCATCAGAAGGTTACTATTGCACTCCAAATGATGGCCTATGCCTCCCCAGCTGATGTGATGGATGATACATACGGTATGTCTGAGTCTACATGCCTTGATACTCTTGCTGAATTCTGTGACAAAATTGCTCATCTTTACAAAGAGGAGTACCTCCGTGAGCCAAATTAAGAAGATCTGGATCAGCTCCTTCACAAAGTTGAAGACCGTGGCTTTTCGAGCGTGATAAGGTCATTAGACTGCATGCATTGGAATTGGAAGAATTGTCCCACCGGATGACAATGAGGCTTTAGCAGAAGGTTGAGAAAGCCAACTATTGTGTTAGAGGTGGTTGCCACGTATGACACATGGATCTGACATGCTTTCTTTAGAGTCCCTGGATCCCAAAATGACATTATAGTTCTTAGGCGTTCACCCCTCTTCAATAACCTGACGGAAGGTAAATCACTTTAACTTGACTACTACATCAATGGCCGTTAGTATAATATGGGGTATTACTTGGCAGATGGCATCTACCCAAAGTGGGCGACGCTTGTCCAAACAATTCCAAACCCTACGAATGACGCCAAAAAGTGTTTTACCTTACACCAAGAGGCATACTAAAAAGATGTTGAGAGAGCATTCGGTATTCTACAAGCACAGTGGAAGATCATCAAGGAACAGGCAAAAGGGTGGAGTCGAGAAAATTTGGACTCCATCATGTTATCTTACATTATATTACATAACATGATTATGGAGGATGAGCGAGATGAGTATATTGATAGAGAGTCTGATGACGACCAAGAGGATCCAAATAGGTCAAAAAGGGCTCGTGCAAAAATATACGATGGGCCTAATTTGCCTTTCAATCCAAAAACTGGTAGTATCTCTTTAAATGAGTGCATGAGGCGCTATAAGATGATACGTTCCCACGCCACAAACAAGTACCTACAACAGGATCTTGTTGCACATCTTTGGGCCAAAAGAAGCATGGAGTAGACGTTTAAGTTTTATGTTGTTAAATGATTTTAAAAATGTTGTTTAAGTTTCATGTTGTTATATGTTTTTTTTTATGTTGTATAATTGTTATGTTGTTTAATGTTAGTTAATGTTGTTTAATATTGTTTAATGTTGTTTCATGTTACTTAATGTTAGTTAATGTTGTTTAATGGCTTAGGAAGTTATAGGAAACAAAATAGATTTTTTTTTTTAATTTTGTAAAAAAAATTAAAAAATAACGGCTATCTGACGTCAGCTAGTTACCGTTGGAATTCAAATTTTGGCTCGGCCCGAGGCCGGTTGTGTAACACCCCAACCCCCAATTATCTGTATAATGCCGTAAGTTCCCTAAAGTTTTTCTAAAATTTCATTTTGGTCCTCTATTTTGACTAAATCTGGACATTTCATCTAGATTCCTAAACTCTCTCAAACTGCCACGTGGCAGCACCCCAGCTCTCCTCATGTTTTTCTGTTTCTATCCCGTACCCCATGACCCTTCTTCATTCTTCTCTTTCTCTGCGCTCTCTATTTCCCTCTCTCTCGAAACCTTCCCATCTCTCTCTTTTTCTCTGTCGCCGTAACCACACACACACACAGCAACACCATCGTTCAGGCATCATCATCATCATCTTGTATATCTTTCTTTCTCTCTCTCTCTCTCTCTCTCTCTCTCTCTTTTTCTCTCTCTCTCTCTCTCTTTCTCTCTCTTTCTCTCTTTCTCTCTCTTTCTCTCTCTCTCTCTCTCTCTCTCTCTCTCTCTCTCTCTCTCTCTCTCTCTCGATGTGTAAGGCTCGGCAAAGCCCAGAGAAAAACCCAGGCGAACCCGAGACACCCAAACCCAGTTTTCCGACGTGGTGAGTCTCGAACCTCTTTCTCTACGTTTAGTTGTGGCTAGGATGTGATTATTAAGTGTTATCTCGTTATTTTTCCAAGGTTTTAAAGTGAGATCGGCTCGTGAATAGGCACACCCAGCTCCGGCGAGGGCGTGGGTGTCGAGGAACTTTCCGAACATCTCTGGCCGTTCTACGGAAAACCAAAGGTATAATCACACTCATCTCAACTTCCTCTTCATTTTGGTACCTAGATCGGAGCCTAAGGTGTACGTTTGCAGTCGGCCGGAGCTGTAGAAGCTCCGGTGTTCATCTCCGTTTAGCCAAGGCCTTTCAGGCCGTGTAGAAGAAACCAGGGCCTTGGGCCTTTGCCCAAGCCCAAGTCTTTTTGTGAACCAACCCAAAACCTTGACCATTTCCCTTTTTATTTTTAATTAAATTGTTTTAAAACCCAAAAGGCCTTCGGGCCATTTCATTGAGGGCCTTCGGCCTTTGGCCCAAACCCAAAACCCTTATCTAGGCCAGGCATTAAGCCTGGGCCCTTATGTTCAAAACCCAAAGATTTAAAGCCCTTGGGTCAATTAGAACTTGGGCTTTCAGCCCATTTCCCCTAAACCCATTAACCCAAAACCTAAACCCTTTGGACCCAAAACCCAAGCCCAACTCGGTCCAGCCCAAAACCAAGCACCCAGGTCCGTGACCCGTCTGACCCGTTGACCGTTGACCGTCACCGTTGACTTTTTGGGTTTTCATCCGAGACCTCTCCTAGGCTAATTTCGACGGTCTGGACCCGTTTTTGAAGTCCGTTTTCCCAAATTCAATCGTTTGAGTAGAATTTGACTACTTGTACCCTTTATGTGAATAGGTGTGATTCTTAGCGGTGATTCCTATTACTCCTGTTAGTAGGGCTTTGCACCAACGGTGTACGGTGAGTGGACCCCTTCAAAAATGTATGTTTTGATAATAGAAATGCATGCATGAAAAACATGATTTAATGATTATGATTTATGAAACGCTTTGATATAACATGCTTATTGAGGCTAGTTTGAATTACTACTATTTTTCCTATAACCCGTGTTCTTATAGAATATCTTATGGATGACGATATGATATTTAGAACATGTTTAGAACACCTCTTTATAGTATAGATGATGGATGACTTTATACTATGAAGTTGCTTTTCAATGTATATATGTTCAACGGTTTTGTACTTACCTAGTGGTCCTGATTTCGCTACGGGACGTAGGGATAGATTCCGGTTCATCCCAGGCGACGGTTTGGTGTTGGCATAAGGCCTGGAGGGTGTTTCCTATGGCATTTAAGACCAGGAACGGGGAGCCAGCAAGGGGCCTGTAGTGTATTTTCCTCTGACTGTTTGCTCAGGGACGGAGAGCTGGCATAGGGCCTGAAGTGTTATATTGGACATTCACTAGCGACTAGTATATATAAAAGTTATGATTTGAGACATTGCACGACATGCTAGGTTTCGGAAAACCTATGTTTATCATGATATATATGTGTTTTCATAAAACCTGGGGGTTAGTACATTGATAACTGTTTTATTGTATGTATATCAAATTGGTCCACTCATGTTTGTTTTGAGCCTCATTCAGGACCTCAGAACGAGGATTACGATCTGAGCTACGAGGCTTTCCCCTACCAGTGATTTCGTGCTATATCTTCTCTGCTTTAGCACCTATTGTAATAGCACTTCTCTATCTTAAATTTCATTTGTACTCTGTATTAGACGTATGCTCTGGACATATTGTGCATTATCTTAATGTTTAATATTTAGCTGTTGAACTTAGTTTGGTGTTATTCATCCCTATATGCTTGTTTAGTATATTTCTCAGCTTTCGCTTAAATTAAATGGCTTTCGTCACCCATTGGGTGTCGGCCAGCACGTGACCATCCCTATGTCCCGAGGACATCAGGGTCGGGGAGTGTGAGTGATAGGAGCATATTTATGCGACTTAGTTAGCTTGTTTTCATGCATTAATGTCCTTAGTTCTTAGTTAATTTTGTATTTTAAGCTATTTTCGTGTGTTTGTAGGTTCAAAGTGTCAAGATGGCAAAAAGAAGCAATTTGGAGCATTCTAGAGCATTTTTGGGCCAAGATTGGGTAGTGCAAGCATGGAGGCAAGTTGATGGACGAAATTGAAGATATAAAGGCTTGAAATCAGCTAAGAAGATGGAAGAAAGAAGTCAAAGATAAAGAAGATAAGGAATCAGCTCAAAAGAAGGAGAATTATCCAAAACAACCTTATCTTATCTTATCTTATCCAATCCTTATCTTATCTTATCCTAATCTTATCCTAACCTGTTTTCTTCAGTTTAGGGAACTTAAAACCTGATTTCTAGAAGTCCTATCCATTCTCCTACAAAAGTGGCGCCCCAAATACTTCTAGAAACCTCAAAATCTGCCACAAAACACATTCTTTCTAGAACCCTGAAAATCTGGCGTCTCCTTCCCTTCTAGAATCCTTTTTCCTTGCCTTGCAAGGCATTCCCTGCCCTTATCTTATTGTGCCGCACCTCTCAGGCCCTTTCCCTCTTGGATTCTGATTGTTAGGCCTTTTTCCTTGTGGATTTGGGTTCTACAAATCCTTTTCAGAGATTAGTTGGACCACAATTCTTTTTCCAAATTAATTGCCGCACCCTAGGGCCCTAATCCTATTTTTCTGCTAAGTCCAAGTCCTAAACTGATTTCCCTAGGGTTTACTATGCTATATATACATATTTTCAAGCCTTGCCGCACACCACCCCCCATCCATACGAATTCTATACACCTCTACACATCTCAGCCATTCCAAACACCATTCATAAACCCTAAACCACTTGTGCCGCAGCCCTGCAAGGAGAGGAAGAGCAGCTTTGGAGCCTGTTGCACCCAATCTGGAGTGCTGGGCGTTCTTAGGTGTTTTCTACCTTATGTTTTCGATGTTTAAATTAGTTTTCCTTTGTCTTGCTGTAATCATGAGAGGCTAAACTCGTTTTTAGCTAGAGGCTACTTTGAAACCATAATCTTGTGTGTGATATGACTTGATAAATTTCAGTTATAGATTCTTGAAGTATGAATGCAATTGGCTTAACTGTTTGAATTAGAACTTATTTCTGTTTGTTGGTTAAGGGTCGACACTTAATTGGCATGCATAAATTTGATGCTAGGATATAAGTGAGTTTCACATAATTGCTACAAACTTATGTTCACAAGTAGTAAAGGTTGCTGGAACAATCGTGTTAAGTTCAATTCTTGGTGTGAGTAACATGATGTCATAGTTATGAATACCTCGTCAATGCTTATGATTCTCATTGAGCGTAATGATCTCTGATTGTGTCTCTATTATGATGTCATGTAGGGAAATTGATGAGAATAATTTGGTTGTAGATGAGTTGTCCGTCCAATTCAATGAAATTAGGAGAATCTGAGGGTTAATTAGTGATTGACACGGTTAATCTGGGGCATTGTCATTCATAATTCAATGAAAACGTAACTGGAAGTCAAGTTATATGCATATAAATCATGTGTGGATAAGGAAACCTCTAGCTAGTTCACCATCCATCCTAAAAACCCAATTTCGTCTAAATCTGCCTAGTTTAAAGTCTTTGTTTGTTTTAGTTTAGTTTCACTTTAAAACCAATCCCCCTTCACTTGTTTGAGTCTAATTAGTTAGAATCTGTCTCAGTTTGTGTCTTTGTGTGTTTTGAGTCAAGTTTAATTCAATTTTCGTCCAAAGTTGTGTCTGGTGTCTAGAATCTGTCCAATTAGTGTTTTTAAGCAGTTTTGAGTGTTTTGAACCTGTTTTGAGTCTTACTAGTTTATTTAGAGTCTTTTGAGTCTTGTTTTGCTTATTTGAGTCAGTTTGTGTTAGATTAGCAAGCCCTCCTAATCCCCGGTCCAGAACGATCCCTACTTGCGTTTATACTACAATTGATAACAAGAGGGTTTAATTTGTGTGCTTAACTTTAATCACATCAGTGAGGTTGGCTGGCTGGTTTGGGCCGGCCAGTTGGTCATTTGGCTTGGCCCTCAGTTGGAGACGATTTTCGGACTATTTTTGGCCCTCTGGACCCTTCGATTGGAGATGGCCTAACTACTTAGACAGTTAGACTGAGAAATTATTGACATAAATCCTAGAATTTTACAGAAAAATGTCAAACCCGCCTAGAATTGTACTGGCTACTGAAATGGCTTACACTTTGGGGGATAATTTTAAGTTTTGTTGAAAACCTTGGCTTTGTTTAAAGCTGAAAGGATTTCCAGTCAAATTTCACAAACAATATCGTTCCACAACTTGCCGAGTACATCAAACAAAGGCTCGAGCACAGATTAACTAAGATAAAGTTTGAATAAACAGAATGATCAATCATAAAGTAGACTAGCAATTTAGGGGAATGCCAAAGACAGTAGGAGACTAGAAATTTAGGGGAATGACAAAGACAGGAGGAGACTCGACCGATCATCTTGTTGCTTCTCTTTTTAATAGAAAGAAATCAAGAACTAACTAGATACTACTGCATGAAGAACTATATACATAATGATCTTAAACTAGGTAGTATTCATGTTGCAATTCAACTTCGACGACTTCATCCGTCACTCTTCTCTTGCAATTATTGGAGGTGCAATTTTCAGCTTTCTACATGGTGGGGAAGAAGATAACATTGAATAAAGGTTTGATGTTATCAATCAACACAAAGACGCACACATCACCAATCGCCAAACTATTCTCTTGCACAAATTTCTTCCAACCACTCAGCAATCTGCATCTTCCAGTCTCATATTGTTCTAGTTTGACACACCAAGTTCTCCCATCTGAACACCGAAGGAAGACATGATCACAAGTCTTGCTAAGATGTTTCTTGACAAACTTGGATCGCAAGCTCTGGAAAAACAAAGGGGTAATGCAGAAAGTCAATAATTTAGGCAAGACTGCTTACGATTAAATTTTCTTGGTAGGGATAGATATGTTAACCAAATTTTTGAGGGCTTTATCGCAAGCTTACCAAATAGCAATATTGGAGATACGTGGGCTGCATGGCAACCTTGAGAAAAGGGTATTCAGATGTAAAGGAACTAACCATCTGAAGAGCTTTAGCCTTTGCCCTTGCAGAGGGACCAGCTGTGCCTGGTAAAGAATATAATGAGGATATTTTAAGTCAAAATAGAATGACGCAGAAAACACAATAAGGAAAAAAATAGGGAATAAAATTAAAATTTGTAACTTCCGCTGCTTCTGATATCGGTCATTGTGGATCTTTGTTTTTCATTGATTTCTTGAGCATCATTTCACAGATTGAGAATTTCTAATTGGTGTGTATAGATATGGAACCACATTGTACAAGTTTGATATTGGTTTTTGCCTTACCACTTGAACTTGTTATATTCTTCTTGTGAGGTCCAGGACACGGCAATGGAGATTTCCCTTTTGTTTCTCTTTGGCAGGGTGAAAATTCGTCTAAGATTTGAACAGAATCATCGCCAGAATCAGCCTCATAATCATCACGAGCATCATCACTAGAATCATGATCAGAATTATTGGAAATGGAATCTTCATCAGTTTCTTCCTCCTCAGGAGTTTGTAGTGGATAGTCAATCTCTGTGCAGCTTCTATCAAATATGCGAACCAGGAATTTCGAGTTCCCTTCGTACCCAAAAACCAGCCAGTAAGCAAAGTCTAGAGAGTAAAAATGTGAGAAGTCTGGCCAACCTTTCTCAAACCAAACCTCACCATCATATCTTCCAAGTTCCATCTCCCATTCCGAACCACTTGGAACCTTAAGAACTACTGAATTTGACAGACCATCTCCATATTTCATCACAAATTTCGTCGGAATTTTCTACACAACACAGAAAGTTTCGACTTTAATTTTAAAGTGTGAAAAATTAGTTGATCTTTTGTGTCTAAGAATTGAATCATGTCAATACTATATAACCTAACTACTGCAGCAAACATGAGAGAGAGAGAGAGAGAGAGAGAGAGAGAGAGAGAGAGAGAGAGAGAGAGAGAGAAGAGAGAGAGAGAGAGGGAGAGAGAGAGAGAGAGGTGCTTACAATTTTGTTGTATTTGGAAGTGTCATTTACAATGATCTTGAAGAAATGGGGAGTGGTAGGGGAATATGTGGTCAGGCAGTCATCAGTTTCCTGGGTTAAACAAGCCATTGTTGAAGAAATTCCAGTATTTCCTTGTTCTAATCTGACGGTGAATTAGGAGAAGGTCGCCAATGAATGAAATTGTTAGATGAAAAATGAAATAAATATAAAACCAACCAATCCACTCAACCTCAGCAATGATTATTATTTTTTTAATAACTTATGGTCAATTAGGGTGTGTTGAGTCTATTTGTTTCCCTAAATCTCCAAAGCGCTGAAATTAGCTGTGTGCATGGAAATGGCAATTGGATTAAGACCAAGGTTGGAAAAGCCATTACCCCTCAGCAAGAAGGTCAAATGCATGTGTGTAATGTTGAATGTCTTTCTTTGATAAGGGATAATAATTCATAAGAAAATTTTGTATTGAAGTAAAAAGAAGAAATTCAAAAACCATTAAAAATCACAAGTGAGGGAATGAGTTCATCTTCCAGGAAATAATACAAGTATTATTCCTTAGGAAAAAGAGTATGACATGTGCAGTAGGTTAATCAACTTAGATAAACAAAACAAACGTAACACAAAAACAAATAAATGGTATAAGAACTTTTCACCAAATATGCAAAAGACATTCTTGTAACATTTGTAACTTGTAAGGGTTCGTTCACAGTTATATAAGGGTGTATATACTCACCAAACACCTAATCATTCGCCATGTGTCTTTTCACCATACAACAAAGTTAAGGTGGTGATAAAAAATGCTCCCGTTATATAATTCCATCCAAACAGTGAAAAGGATGTAGTTCCAACTTTAGTAATTAAGTTCCATGTATTGAGTTCCTTATAACTTGTTTAGTTCACTATAACTTGTTACATTACACCAAGTATCCATAAAATTTGTAACATGAAATTATAGTATAGACGTGGATGCTATAGCCACATTCGCTAGATCAATGTACTGTACTCAAATTCAAATTTTCCTCGGCCAAGTTTAAATTAGGCTAAGATCGTCACTAAAATACACAAAGCGTCTAACTCATCATGCAATTACAAGAAGGGTGGTACTATTCACACATCCAATTTTATCTCTCACACACCCCTCTCAATTTTCGACCGTCAGATCGAATGAATTGAAGAATATCAATAAATAAAATTAATAAAAATGTGTCAGAGATAAAAAATGATGTCTGAATAGCACAAACCTTACGAGAATGGTAATTTACTTCTCCAATTGGTTAATTGATCTGGATAAACAAAATTTCTATTATCTTTGCTATTTTTTCAAATTCTCTATTATCTTTGCTCCTGAAACTTGAGAGTGTTTGTACCAAAGTTAAATTAAGTTGGTAGGATAATCATGCGAAAACACAGGTTAAACTTTAAAACACTCTTACACTGTATTCTTCTTCATCTAGGAGGAGTTACATTTATTATTTGGTTGTATGAATCCTAGAATACCATTGCACTTGGTTTTGCGTCAAGTCTTCCATTAGCTCCAAGTACCCTAGGTCTTTTCCCAAGTCTTTCTAGGTCTTTCTCTACCCCTTTTGCTTTGATCCTCTGTCTCACAACCGCATTTTCTAAATGAAGCATCTATAGGTCTTCAGTTCATATATCAAAACCACCTTCATCGTTTTTCTCTCGTATTATATTCAATTGCAACCACTCCTACCTTACACTACCACAAAATTATTTATAACTGGCGGTTCAAAAACCGACAAAAAACGTATATTACTATCGGATTTTAAGCAAATTCCGACAAAAAATACTCTAAAACCGTTGGAAATTGTGTCGGATATAACCGACAGATAATAAATTAATAATGAATAAATAGTAGCATTTTCTGTCGGATAAAACCGACAGAAAATATACAAAACCGACAGAACTTGTGTCGGTTATAACCGACATGGAATATATTAATAATAAATAAGACCATTTTCTGTCGGCTAAAACCGACATAAAATATATTAATAATAAACAAGACCATTCTCTGTCGGATAAAACAGACATAAAATAGATTAATAAAAAAAAAAATTTAAAAAGGACATGACAACATTGTCCGTTCTCCTTCTCCTTCTCCTTCTCCTTCTCCTTCTTGTTGAAAGTGAAAGTGACTACTCCTCGTCTGTCCTAATTTTTAATTTTGTACTCCCTGGAGCGGTTCTAACTTCTACATACGAATACCAACTACTATGATTCCAATTCTTCTATGGTAAACTCTGATCTAGTCTCAGAAGCAACTATAGTTCAGAGAGAGAGATGGAATTGATTGAGTTCATTCAAGTTTTCAACATCATCGCCATCGAGACTCTGTTTTACATGTGCTGCAGATCTTTAACATTTTCTTCTTCGTGTGGTGGTGCTGCTGGTGCTGCTCCTGCTATTGATGATGATAACGTTGCTGATGATGATGCCCCAACTCTTCAAGAAAAGTATGATGGGTTTATTAGTTTCAGAGGTGAAGACACCCGCCCTACTTTTACCAGCCATCTTCATCCTGCTTTACTGCGCAAGAAAATTGATACATACATACATTACAGACTTGAGAGAGGAGACGAAATTGGAACTGCCTTGGTAAAAGCAATCAAGAAGTTAAGGCTTTCGATCAACATTTTCTCCAAAAACTATGCGTCTTCCACACTGATTGGGCATTTGAACGGATGGGGAATTCTCATTTCTTCAACTTGTTCTTTCATATATGGACATTGGATGAAAACCCAACTCAAACAAATTTACAAATGCGTGTGTGTGGGTGGGAGAGGGGTGGGTGAGGAAGAATAACATGAATTAAATCATAGGTGGAAGCATGTGGAAGGACTTGCTTACGGCGTTTTGCTTGTCTCTGTGCTCAAGGGCTTGCATATCTTCTGCCTTGTTCATCCATGGTGATTAAAGCGAGAAGGAGAAGGAAATGAGGAGAAGAGAAAAGGGGGAAGGGAGAAGCACCGGCGCAAGGAAAGAGATGGAGGGGTTTATTTTGGAATATTGTCATTATTGTCGGTTAAAACCAACAGAAATTTTTTTTCAAAATAAGAACGGACAGAAAAGTTTCATTACTTTCGGTTATAACCGACAGAAAAAAAATTGACGGCAAAAATCCCCCCAAAATTCCCTCCGAAAATTTTAAATTCCCCCCAAAATTTTGTTACGATTTTAAAAAAATAAAAAAATAATTGTTTGGTTTAATAAATAAATAAATAAATAATATGTATTTAAATAGAATACGTTTTTAAAAATTAAATAAATAATTGTTTGGTTTAATAGATTGTGACATCCCACATCGTCCAGGGGAGTGATCCTTAAATGTATATTCCCATCCCTACCTAGCACGAGGCCTTTTGGGAGCTCACTGGCTTCGGGTTCCGTAGGAACTCCGAAGTTAAGCGAGAATGGGGCTAGAGCACTCCCATGATGGGTGACCCACTGGGAAGTTGCTCGTGAGTTCCCAGAAACAAAACCGTGAGGGAATGGTAAGCTCAAAGCGGACAATATCGTGCTACGGTGGTGGAGCGGGCCTGGGAAGTGATCTGCCCCGGGCCGGGATGTGACAATAATTTTTACACTTTTGGTTTAATAGATAATAATCCATGTAAAATATGCGATAAAGAAACAAAAAGAGAATTGTACAATGAAAATGTCATCACACAAACTAAATATTGTCTAATCAATACTTGAAAAACATAAATAAAAATTTAGCACAAATTACTTTTCCCACTTCAAAATTTAGGCAAATTTAACGGAGATATGTATTCTACGCAACTAGTTTCCATGATCTAACCGTCAAACTTGTTTGTAGATACAACAAGATCGCATAAGTAAAAAATCGTAAAAAAAAAAAAACATTCAGAGATTAGGTAACAAAACAAAAGTTTTCGACGGTTATAAACGAAAAATCACAATTTCACGGTTATTTTAGCTCTGATTTTAATGATTTTTTACAGCAACACTCCTCAACCCTATAAGAATGCAATGAATAAATTTGATCTTCAATTTAAAATATTTACACTAGTGGATACCACAAAATCTTATTTTATACTTAATCGAAGTATAATATTAACTTTAAATGTTTGTTTAATCTACCGTTTTGACGCGATATGCATTATATACGAAGCTTTTTTCAACGATCCAACCGTCAAACTTATTTGTACACACTCTGAGATTGCATATGTAAAAAATCATAAAAAACAAACATTCATAGATTAGGTAACAAAACAAAAGTTTTCGACGGTTATAAACGAAAAATCACAATTTAACGGTTATTTTAGCTCTGATTTTAATGAGTTTTTACAGCAACACTCTTTGACCCTATAAGAATGCAATAAATAAATTTGATCTTCAATTTAAAATATTTACACTAGTGGATGCCACAAAATCTTATTTTATACTTAATGGAAGTATAATATTAACTGTAAAGTGTTTGTTTAATCTACCGTTTTGACGCAATATGCATCCTACGAAACTTTTTTTAACGATCCAACTGTCAAACTTATTTGTACACACTCCGAGATTGCATATGTAAAAAATCACAAAAAACAAACATCCAGAGATTAGGTAACATAAAAAAAGTTTTTGACGGTTATAAACGAAAAATCATAATTTAACGGTTATTTTAGCTCCGATTTTGATGATTTTTTATAGCAACACTCTTCGACCCTATAAGAATGCATTGAACGAATTCGATCTTCAATTTAAAATATTTACACTAGTGGATACCACAAAATCTTATTTTATACTTAATGGAAGTATAATATTAACTCTAAGTGTTTGTTTAATCTACCGTTTTGACACGATATGCATTTTACGAAACTTTTTTCAACGATCCAACCGTCAAACTTATTTGTACACACTCCGAGATTGCATACATAAAAAATCATAAAAAACAAACATTCAGAAATTACGTAATGGAATAAAAGTTTTCGATGGTTATAAACGAAAAATCACAATTTAACGGTTATTTTAGCTCCGATTTTAATGATTTTTTACAGCTACACTCCTCGACCCTATAACAATGCAATGAATAAATTTGATCTTCAATTTAAAATATTTACACTAGTGGATACCACAAAATCTTATTTTATATTTAATGGAAGTATAACATTAACTCTTAAGTGTTTATTTAATCTACCGTTTTGACGCGATACACATTCTAAGAAACTTTTTTCAATGATCTAACCGTCAAACTTGTTTGTACACACTCCGATATCGCATACCTAAAAAATCACAAAAAACAAACATTCAGAGATTACGTAACAGAAAAAAAGTTTTCGATGGTTATAAACGAAAAATCATAATTTAACGGTTATTTTAGCTCCGATTTTGATGATTTTTTACAGCTACACTCCTCGACCCTATAAGAATGCATTGAACGAATTCGATCTTCAATTTAAAATATTTAAATTAGTGGATAATTTTTTATACTTAATGGAAGTATAACATTAACTCTTAAGTGTTTGTTAAATCTATCAATTTGATAGGACTTGCATTCTACGAAACTAGTTTCAATGATCCAACCTTCAAATATGTTTGTATATACTCTGAGATAGCATGTGCCAAAAATCGCAAAAAAAAGATTCAGAGATTAGGTAACAGGACCGTGAGTGAAAAAAAAAATTTTAAACCATTTGTTTATTTATTTATTTTTATAATCTGAAAAAAAAAAAAAAAACATTCAGAGATTAGGTAACGAGAGACCGTGAGTGAAAACAAAACTTTCAGAGATTAGTCTCTTTCAAAATCTGAAACCATCGTTCGGAAACGATATCTAATTTGCTGGAGTATAGATCACAAAAGACAAGAAAATTACAAATAGCTTTTCAAAAGTAGTCCGACAAATGGAAGACGATTGATGATTACAAGTATTCCAGAAAGATTTCATCGGTTTAATGTGCAATACGTGGGCAATAGGCTCCTACTTGCCAAAATGAACTTTAAACACCTTAAAGAAGCAGTGAATATTTTTAGCAATGAATTCAAATATGCCATGATGGAGGTAAAACTACAACATGACATCCATATAAATCCTTACTAATGCACGAAAGATTTGGAGGACCAAAACACAACTTCAAATAGAGGGCAAGTAGACGCAAATACCTTACTTACCAAAGAGAAGAACTAAACCCCTCCTTTTCTAAAAGTAGAACTAAATACCTTGTGAAGAGTATTGTTGTTGATACCCAGATGATTTCCTAGGAGTTGCAGCACCGATGCGCATAGGCCTGCTGGAACAAAAGGTACCATTCATTTCAGTCATAGCCTGTGACCTTTCATTCTCGTCCCCAAACCTCACAAAACCGTAACCCTTCTAATCAATATAACATTTTAAAATAATAAAATAGTCAATTTCTGTTGGTTATAACCGCCATCATTAACTTAATAACCGTCAGAATATGTTTAAAATATTAAAAAAAAAAAAAAAAGAATTCAAAAATACTGAGGGTTATAATAATTTTATGACGGTTAAATCCGTCAGGAAAAATCCGCCGGAATTTATGTCGGATATATCCGACAGAAATTAATTTTTATCCGACACTAAATAAATTATGTGTCGGATATCTTTTATCCGTCATAATGGCTTATTAACCGTCACCATCGTCTGACACCTAAATCTAATATTGTAGTAGTGTTACTTCGGGTAACCTCGTTCTTAATCATGTCATTTCTCATGTACCACCACATCCAACAAAGCATTCTCTTATCCACAACACTTATTTTTTGGACGTGTTGATACCTGACCACTCAATATTCCATGCCATAAAACATGGCTAGCCTTATTGGTGTTCTATGAAATTTTCCCTTGAGCTTTAGTAGCATACGACAATTTCACAACACAGCCCATGCACTCTTCCACTTCATCCATCCAGCTTTTATTCTATGGTTGAGATCTCCATCTAATACTTCGTTCTTTTGCAATATAGATCCAAGATAATGAAAGCGTTCACTCTTTGGTACTTCCTAATCTCCAATCTTCACCCCTATCTCATTTAAACCCTCATTCCAACTTGCACGACATATATTCTATCTTTGACCTATTTAGGCAAAGATCTTTAGACTCCAACACTTTTCGCCAAAGGTTAAACATCACATTTACTCCCTCATGCGTTTCATCTATCATCACTATATCATTTGCAAAAAGTATACACCTAGGGATATCATCTTGAATATGTCTCGTTAACTCATCCTTTAACAAGAAGAGAATGCTTTGAAATTGTTATATATTCTTCTCAATAAGAGGTACTTATAGGTGTACAACTCTAACATAAATGGAAAGAGAACTAATTACATGAGGATATACGGGATTACATATCAATTAGGGATCCTACCTAAAATACAAAATTCAACACTCCCCCTCAAGTTGGTGCATATATGTCGCTCATGCCCAACTTGTGTAAGAAATTTGAAAACTTGTGACTTGAAACAGCTTTTGTGAGGATATCTGCCAATTGATCTTCTGTTCTTATCGTTGGTACTTCAATTATTTTTCCTTCCAATTTTTCTTTGATGAAGAACTGGTCAACTTCAACATGCATTGTTCTATCATGTTGTATCGGATTATGTGCAATGTCACGGGCAGCTTTATTATCACAAAATAGTTTCATAGGCTGATCATGTTGTATACACAAATCACTTAACAGAAGCTTAAGCCACAAAATTTCACAAATCCCCAAAGCCATACCTCTGTATTCGGCTTCTGCACTGGAACGGGCAACCACATTCTATTTCTTACTTCTCCATGTAACCAAGTTACCCCAACAAACATAAAGTAACCTGATGTTGAGCGTCTATCATCAATGGAACCTGCCCAGCCTGCATCAGTATAACCTTCAACACTAAAGTGATTATTCCTTTTAAACAAAATTCCTTTGCCCGAACTTCCCTTCAAATATCGCAATATTCTCATCACGGCATTCATATGTTGTTCTCCAGGATCATGCATGTATTGACTCACTACACTCAAAGCATAAGCAAGGTCCGGTCTTGTGTGTACCAAATACATCAAATGGCCTACTAACCTTTGGTATCTTCCTTTGTTAACTGGTACTTGATTAGGATCAACACTAAGCTTCAACCCTTCTTCTAATGGTGTAGCTACTAGCTGACAAGCTGACATGCTAGTTTCGTGCAACAATTCAATAATATACTTCCTCTGAGACAAGAAAATTCCAGAACTGCTTCTCGACACCTCAATCCCCAAAAAATATTTCAGGGATCCAAGGTCCTTCATTTCAAAGTCTATACACAAGTGTCTTTGCAAGGCCGCATGTTCTTCCGGATCATTTCCTGTTACCACCATATCGTCTACATACACAATAAGTGCAGTAAGCTTCCCATTCTATCTTTTCAAGAAAAAAGTATGATCAGAGTTGCTTTGCCTGTAACCAAATGCTCTCATGGATTTTGTGAATCTTCCAAACCATGCTCGAGGGGACTACTTCAAGCCATACAGGGATTTCTTCAATCTGCACACCTTTCTTTTGTATTTATCTGGAGCATTACATCCAGGTGGAAGATCCATATAAATCTCTTCTGTCAAATCTCCATGCAAGAAGGCATTTTTCACATCGAACTGCTGTAAAGGCCAATCAAGATTTGCAGCCAAAGACAACAAAACACGAACTGTGTTGATCTTGGCCACAGGAGCAAATGTACATGTATAGTCAATTCCATATTTTTTTAGTGTATCCTTTTGCTACTAGTCTTGCCTTGAAGCAATCCACCGTCCCATCAGCTTTATACTTCATAGTATAAACCCATTTACATCACACAGGTTTTTTACCGGCTGGCAAGTCTGTGATCTGCCAGGTAGTATTCTTCTTCAAAGACTTCAACTCTTCATTCATTGCTGTTTGCCAACGTGGATTAGTTAAAGCCTCCTGCACACAGATAAGATTAGATACAGTAGATAATTGATGCACAAATGACTTATTTGATTCTGACAGGTGACTGGTAGACACATAATTACTTAACGAGTATAACACATTAGACTTAGGGTTGGGCTTACTCATTGGATACCTAGTTTTGCATTTAGGGTCGACTTCATAAGTAAGTTTAGGAATACCTCGATTAACGCGATCAGGGAGACGACGTGGTGGTGGTGCATCCGGGATCGAAGACGATTGATTATGGTTATTGGGACTCGAGATCGACTGTGAGAAAGCTGGCGACATAGGACTGTCCGGTGGTGAGAAAACTAGCAGTGAGCTATCAGGCAATGAGTTATATGGCGATGTCGACTCGTCCCTTTCAAGGTTTTCAACATTGTTTCCATGTGAATGATCACCACTTGTCTCCAAGACATTACCACTTAGTTCCAATTCATTCACATCATTGTTTTCGTGTGAATGATCACCACTTATTTCCAAGACATCACCACTTAAATCCAAATCATTCACATTATCTATATCTGGAATAGTATAATCAAGAGTTTGAACTTCTGTCTGATTCTCCCCCTGAAGTGAAGACTCGGGATTGGCAAAGTACATATCATTCTCATGAAATGCAACATCCACAGTGACAAACAATTTTTTCGTTGGAGGGTGATAACAACGATACCCCTTTTGATTTGAGGCATACCCCACAAACACACACTGTAAAGCCCGAGGTTCAAGCTTACTTCTCTGCTGTTTATGAAGATGAACGAACGCCACATAGCCAAACACGTGAGGTGGAAGATTAGGAACTGTATAAGCATCAACATATGAAGAGAGAGTTTGGAACGATGTTTGAAAGTCGACTGATCGGGATAGAACACGATTCATGAGATACGCAGCTGAGGTGATAGTTTCTCCCCAAAAAGATAACGAGAGACGTGCCTCGAGCAAAGAAGCACGAACAACCTCTAGAAGCTGACAATTCTTGCGTTCTGCAACACCATTTTGTTGTGGAGTATATGGACATGTAGTTTGATGAACAATACCATGATGATCAAGAAAAGCACGAATTTCAGAGTTTACATATTCGCCGCCATTGTCACTTCTAAGAACCTGTATTTGTGACTTATATTGTCCTTGTACCATTTTGTAAAACCCCTGAAACAAAGAAGTAACTTCACTTTTGGACTTCATCAAACAAACCCAAGTCATACGTGTGCAGTAATCAATAAAAGTAACAAACCAATGAGCACCACCAAGTGTAGCAGTTTTAGATGGTCCCCAAACATCAGAATGAATTATCAGAAACGGGATTGAACTTTTATTCAAACTAGGTGGAAACGAAGTACGATGACTTTTAGCCATTTCACAAACACCACATTTAAAGCTAGAAACGTCATGCTTAACAAATAGGCTAGGAAACAACCTTCGTAAATAGCCGAAAGAAGCATGTCCAAGTTGACGATGCCACAACCAAACCTCCGAAGCTTTATCCTTCTCCCTAGGAGATCCTTCCACGGCAAGAGCTTGAGTCAAATTTTGAGAACTGTTCAATGTCAGCTCCAAGTAGTAGAGCTTCCCCTCCGAATACCATAACCAATCGTCTTACGAGTCCGAATGTCCTTAAAAACACAAAAGGAAGGACAAAAAATAACAAGGCAATGTAGGGCGACAATTATTTGAGCAACAAATAATAAATTATAGTCAAGGGAAGAAACAACAAGTACGGAGTCAAGATTCAGGGTATCAGAGAGGGTGACATCGCCTTCCCCGATAATGGGGACAACATTACCATTGGCAACACTAACTATAGTATTGGTGGATGGTTTTAGGGTTTGTACCTGTCTAGAATCACAAGTCATATGTTCAGTAGCACCAAAATCAATTATCCATGTACTATTCATAACAGATGCAGAAACTTTGAAATCCTTACCATCATTACCTGTATGGTCAGAATCTACCTGAGTTTCGGCAACCAATGCACGTGACTTGAATCAGTCACGATTGGTCCTATTCTCCTGTTCGGTTTCATCAGATCGATGTATAGTGGTATGAGCCCAAAATGCCACGGCTCCAAGTAATTTGAGTGAGAAAAGATAAGGCCCAAATTCCCAGGCCAACAAAAATTATGTAACGTGGGCTACAAAAAGAATAGTAGCCAAAAAACAACAAACGACCTTTTTATTTTTCTTTTCTTCTTTTCCTTTTTTTCTTGTTTTCTTTTCTTTCCTTGACTTCTACAAAGCACGGGTTGGTTTGCAGAACATGGGTTTGTGGGCAGGAGCACCTGCGGATCAGAGCGGCGGTGAGTGGGTACATTTCTGGACTTCAGTCAACAACAGAGGCTAGATTTCTGGGTTGGGTCTCAGTTCGTGGGTACGTGAGTACGTGGCGAGTGGATGTAGGGATTGGTTCGGTGAACTCCAGTTAGCAACGACGGCGTCGCTCGCTGGTCGAACGGGCACGCTACACAACTGGATCTGCGGTGGTCTTCGGTGGACTTGGATCAGCAACGACGGCGTCGCTCGCTGGTTTCACGGTGCGCGGCACAACTGGCTGCATGGCGATTTCTGGTGCTGGGTTCTCTGGACAAATTGCGATAATAATTTTTTAAAATTTTTCTTAACCTGGCTCTGGTGCCAATAAGAGAATGCTTTGAAATTGTTATATATTCTTCTCAATAAAAGGTACTTATAGGTGTACAACTCTAACATAAATGGAAAGAGAACTAATTACAAGTGACATGAGGATATACGGGATTACATATCAATTAGGGATCCTAACTAAAATACAAAAGTCAACATAACAATGCAAAAAGGTAGGACTTAAAGTCTTGGTGTAACCCTATGGTTATGGAAAAGCTTTTAGTTTGTCATTCATGATTTTTTACTGATATCCTTGCTCCATCATACATATGCTACTCATACTTCTTTCTTCTCTAGAATCCTCTAAATAATTTCTCTTGGGACCCTATCATACGATTTTCCAAAACTATAAAGACCATGTGCAAATCCTTTTGCATATCTCTATATTGTTTCACCGATCTTTGTAAAATATAGATTCCCTCCAAATTTATAAAGACTATGTGCAAATCCCTTTGCATACAAGAAATACAATCTGAATAAAATAACTTAAGAAAATAAAATAAAACTCGGGATGAACTTTGGCTGAAGTACTCAAAACTTATTGGTCCATTTCTTGCGAGCCTGGGGTTGTTTTTGCAAATCATCGAAAATCTCAACACAATCATCCGCATTATTATGGGAAATTTGAGTAATCAATAACAGTGCCAGTGGATTAGCAAACAATGAACGACAACTTTAAATACACACAAAGATTGACGAGAATATATATTGCACTGTGCTAAATGTTTCAAACGAAGAAAATTCTAAAAGCATTTGAACCGCAAATAATCATGTATGATATTTCCCATTTGTTTATTTGCCTTGTGCTGGGTTTTGGTACTCAACAAGAGAAATTAGGATCTCGTCATACTGGATGGAAGAACGTAAAACATCCTCTGCAGTATATTGGTGACTGCAAACCTCAACACTTTTATACCTGTCAATCCTTATCAACTTATTTCTTCCATATACACCATATCGCCACTACTGTACTGCTTTCTGTATGAAAGGTCCGTGTCAAACCCGCTACCGACTCATACTCACAAGACTTGGGGCTCATAGTACAAGTAACAAGGGTGAGGTTCTTCAATCTTTTCCCAGGAGTTGGCTCTCAAGGAGAAGATCAACAACTCACCCAGAACTAAAATAACCAATGAAGCTTTCTAGTCATTTGGGGCTATTTGAACAGATGCTTCGGATGGATATTGTTCCTACAAGGGTAACCTTTATCTCTGTCCCTTTTGCTTGTGCTCACACTGGAAAAGTTGAGGACGGTCACAAGTATTTCAATATGATGAAGGAGAAGTTCGGGATTGAACCGGAAGCACAACACTATTCATGCATGATTGATCTTTTAGGTCGAGCAGGCAAACTGAGTGAAGCTGAGACTCATCGAGACGATGCCATTCTGCCCTGGCTCCATTGGCTGGGCTACATCACTCGGCGCCTGTAGAACGCATGTGCTGTCGAATATGTTTGCTAGAGCAGGAAAATGGGAAGAGGTAGCAACAATTAGAAAGCATATGCGAGATAGAGGAGTGAAGAAGAAACCAGGCTGTAGTTGGATCGAGGTGAATAAGAGGGTACATTGTGGCTGAAGAGATTTACCACCCGATGATCAAAGAAATTCACAAATACTTGGAGGAGATGTCGAGGAAGATGAAGCGAACGGGCTATGTGCCTGATTTACGAGGTACCTTGGTAAAGGATGATGAGTCTGTGCAAGAAGAGGGGGAGATAAGGTTAGGTCATCACAGCAAAAAGCTAGCGGTTGCATTTGGGTTGCTCTCGACCAGAGTGGGAGCCTTTACTTGTGGTGAAGAACCTGAGGATTTGTGGGGACTGCCACAATGCAATCAAATTTATCTCTGCCATTGGTGGGAGAGAAATCACTGTGCGAGATGCCCACAGGTTTCATTGCTTTAAGGACGGACATTGCTCTTGTGCGGATTATTGGTGCCAGCGTATGTGAACTTCAGTTTTCTTTCTCTATAAAATGAAGTTGCGGCTTCTGTAAACACGATGTCACTGATTTTTCATTACAATTACATTCTCATACAGCTATAGAACAGACCTTTTTTCAAGCCAGACTAACAAAATTGCTAGTGAAGAAGTGGAGCTGAAAGATTCCGAGAAAGAAAGAAAGCATGGTATGTAAAACAAAATTCCTTGGTACAACCGTTTTATATCAAACGGAATACAGATCAGTTCAAGGCCTAATAAAAATCACCCAGTATATTCAATCAACTATGTCAATCAATAGTGACTATATCTTTCACAACAAAAGTCGATGTCCTTAACGTATCATATAAAAATAAAAAATTAACGCAGTAGAGGGCTTGTTTTTATACGACAGCTAAAACAAATTTTACCTGTATCAGCCATGTTGCGCATACCAAAACTTGTGAATAAATGATGCTATGATAGTGTATTAGTGATATGAGTTAAGGTGAAACACTTGGCAGCTTGGCTGGTATGATTCCTTTGATGTGGCCTGCTCGAACTTCTTGTTGGCAGCTTCGTTTTCTTCTAAGCTGGTCTGGACAAAATAACGTATCCACCAAGAGGAGCTCCGCATTTTGGCCTAACAGAAAACAAAGATAATATCAGCCATAAGGTTAACCAGCAATACAAACTGATGACTAAACAACCAAAAACGGAGCATAAGTGATCACAAATGCTGCATCGCTAGCATATCTTTTACTTATTTCAAGTTAAAAGCAGGATTAGGGTTTATATAGCCCCTTGATTTTACCAACTAATGCACTTGGATAGAATCATGCTTATCATTTTAAACTCAAGCAAATGATAAGCATCAGGAGTAATGACCGTCAACTTTACAGAATATAGGAAACCCCACATAGGTAATAGTAGTAATCCAACAGTTACAAAGTAGCATGATGACATCATAAAGGCAGCATATGATCACTTACTGGACGTCCGAATTTGGATAGGTTAGAAACCTTAGCTTTCTGTTGGCCAGGGAAACCTAAACATAAAAGTAAAATAGCAGTGAAATTAGAAATGATTGTTACCAAAATCAAAAGATTAAAAAAAAAAAAATTACTTTCTACTGGAATAGAAAAAGGTTAACGAACATAGAGTCAGAAACAATTGTATCAGTGTATTTCTGGCTGAACTAAAACTGCAATTTATCACTGCACATAAACTCCTACCAACAAACTATATGAAGGCTTTATAACGTTAACAAACATCTCCAAATTCATGGTATGCCGAGGCATTAATCAAAAGAGAAGTACTAGAGTGCAATATATCATTGTGAATCTTTTGACAAAGTACAATTTATCTCATATGGGTCTAATCAGTTCCGGACATAAACTCCTACCAACAAACTATACGAAGGCTTTATAACGTGAACACTGCACAAGCTAGATGAACATTATAGAACAATATACCTGAAAAAATAACAAGACCATCAGAAGACACCCTTGCCAATTCTGGAAGAGTCCTGTTCAGATACTTCGGAGAGAGGTAATCTACAGCATCCGAGACAATCACAAGAGAAAAGGACTTCGCTTTATAGGGTAGATGGAACTTTATATCAGCCACCCGCATAATGCCTTTGCGCACAAGACTCCTGCAAGTCCTATCAGCATCCTCTATCTCATATGGTTCTACACCCCATGCTTCAATTTCCTCATCTTTCAACAATGCAGATACAACTGAACAAGTATTGGGGCCAATATGCAAAACTTTGTGCATGCTGCCACTATACGCTTTCTTTAGGAAAGGTATTGCTCTCTGAACTTCTAGCATGCATGAGAAGTCTCCTGCTTATAGAAGCAAATGACAACAATGCTATTATTACAAGTATGTGAGAAATAGTAATTGCTAAACACCTGTAAAAATACAAAAATCATCAACCCAAACAAGCGCAAGTCACACAAATGAAAAAAGTCCAGCATTAGGAATGATAAATTGTTCAACATGAATGTAACAATACATGCAGAAAAAGACCACAAAACTCACCTTCAACTCTACTAACTACTTTGGCACCCCCGAGGGCACCTGAATTTTCAAGAACAAACATTTCAATCAGCACATTCATGTGTAAGGATCAAAATCTTAAAATAGGAAGCAATTAAATTCCGAGAACCAACGACATCTGAATATAATGATTGCAGAGCTAGCAGATCGAATTAACAAATTCACACCACTAAATGCAAATCGGATTTGCTAATGCATTCAATTTAACACAAACCTGATCCCTTATAAACATAGCCGATTAGAAGAATGGCTCCCTGAAATTTCAACCAAACACCCAAAAAAAACACAGTTACAACGCGAAACTCGTAATCTTTCCCATTCGTCGTCATAATTTAAAAGCGAATTTTTAAACAATGTAGGAGCTACCCATTGAACACTGAACAGAAACTACATTACAATGAATTGGCATAAAAGAAATCGAAAAATCGAATCGAAAAAATTTACCACGACTACAAGGCCAATGGGTAACAAAGGCGACGACTTCGATTTAGAATTGAAGGCTCCGGAAAACGGAAAGCTCCCATTGCGGCGCGTGGATCCCACCGCCCTCCTCGACATGACTGCTGCTTCTTCAATAGGAGACGAGTCCGAAAATTACTGTACACAGAGAGCATTAATTACAGATTATGGATTAGATCCATATCTACTGTTATGAATGTGAATCGAAGCTTCGAAGTCCAATTCGATTTGGATCTTCTCAAATTTTCCCGCGAAACAAACAGAAAGTTGAATTTTGCAAATAACGGAGAAATTGGATAGAATTTTGGAGTTACCTCAGATTCAGATCGACGAACGGGAGCAGCATAATAGGGATTTGATCAGCAGCAGTGGCTTTGGTTCTTAGATCTGTGGATTCTTTTTCAGAAAACAAAATCGTTTTGCTTTTAGTAGTAGGGAGAGAGAGTTGAGGAAGTGAGTGGGAATGCATGTTTATATTGGTATGGGGCCTAGCACGCGGCATTGGCATTGTGTGTCGGCGGGATCTTGTTTTTGTTCCTGCAAATAGTAGAAGGAAATTAATGAAAATATCTTGAAAATTTGGATTTCAACGATAACGATAAAGATAAAATAAAAGGTAAAGTGAATAGTATCAGAATTAGCTTTTTAGTGTAAAAATATGATTTTTCGTTAAAGTTCCCAATAATTAAAGGATACTTTGGACATTCTGTTCTAAAAAGATAGAATAATGCTAGAGATATCAAATTTTTAAACTAAATTGCAAATCAAATGATGTGTCACCAATAAGAAACAAACATGTTAATCGACATTTAATTAATAATTCAATCATCTACAACCATATCATTTAATTTGCAAATTTGGTTTAAAAAATTTAGTCTCTCTAGCATTACTCAAAAAGATAACAATAAGGCTTTCCCCTCTAATTCAAGCAATATTTTAATTCAATTTAGATTATAAAATGAAGAATTTGAACTTAGCTCAATTTTCGTCAAGGGCGAATTTGAACCATATTATTGCTAGCTCATTGTAAGGCTTAGTCAACTCTCACACACTTATAGTGTAGATAATATTGTTCGTTAAAAATAAATAAAGTGTATTGAAGGGAGCACAATGTTTTCCATATAAGATATTCAACTCTCTATGGAACTTGTTCTTTAATGTAACCGATAACAAACTAAACTTAGTAAATAAAGAATAACTAGAAACACGCAAGATATATACTGGTTCGGCAAAACTTTTGCCTACGTCCAATTCTCATTTATGCTTCTTTGAATTAATAATAGAGCGTATGGTGCTTTTGTAAACCCTATAACTAATCCTTCTGACTCGTTTGTCTCTGTTTTCTTCTCTCTCTTTTCTAAACCCCTACCCTATTTTATAAGTAGTGTGTAGTTTACATGCCTTTTTCATATTAAGTTTCCTACTCTATGAGAGTACACTTACATTCCTATTTTGTTTCTATTTTTAGGGTTCCTATTCTAATTGTACAAGAAAACTTAATTCTTTCCTAATCCTTGCAGGACAAGAATATGTGCACCTTTAGCTTTCCAAATACAATTCAAAACGAAATAGGACACTAACATTGAGAAGCCAATTCTTATAAATCTCCACCTTGGTGAGTCAAACCAAGTCTTGATTGTTGCACTCCAGAGTATCTTTGAACCCTTATGAAACGGCTCTGGAAATCTTCAAGAACATTCACCTTGGCAGACTTCTTCTTGCCTCATTGCACCTCAAGTGAAGAAGTGCTCCATCCCTTACTTAATCAACCAGATTGATTAGGTTCAAGCAATGCTTGAATTTTTTTACTAGCACTATCTTGGTAAGAAATATGCGGCATTGTCGTCCGTGTAAACCTTTTCAACCAAATCTCCTTGGCCATCCTGTAATACCTTACTTCAATGTGCTTTGATCTTCCATGAAAAACTAGATTCTTTGCCAAGTGAATGGCACTTTAACTATCACATTTCAGCTTTCACGAAATCATGAGTGATTCTCATTTGGCTTACCAAGCCATTAAGCCAAATTGCCTCGTTTCTAACTCCGGCTAGAGAAATATACTCTGCTTCTGTGGTCGACAAAGTTGTAATTGGTTGTATAGTGCCCTCCAACTAATCGGTCCACTTGCGCAAAATATAACTTGAGTTAGACCTTCTCTTGTCCAAATCCCCTACATAGTCAGCATCAACGTACCCCAACACCTATGAATTTTCTTTTTGTGCTTTTCAAACAAGATCCCTTGTCACCAAGACTTTCAAGTGACACAGAATCTACTTGATTGCATCCCAATGTTGCCTTCTTGGATTTACCATGTACTTGGAAACGACACTGATTGCTTGACCTAGGTAAGGTTGTGTCCACACCGTTGCATACATTAGGTTGCTCACAATATTAGCATATGACACTTCTTCATCGCTTGTTTCTCTTTCTTACACTTAAGACAGCGTTCGTCACTAAATCTGAGGTGAGCTGCCAAATGAGTCGAAACTACCTATACTTCTAGCATGTTGAATTTTTTAAGCACCTTCTGGATATACTTGGCTTGTGATATTCTACCACTGATCCTGCCTACCTCTCTGAATTTTCATGCCAAGGATCTTTTGTTCATGTAATCTTTTCTTTTTCCTAAACACCCACTTGGATCCAACTAGCTTATGTCTTTGGGCTTAGGAACCAACTCCCAAACAAAGTTCTTGTAAAGTGACTCCATTTCTTCTGCGATGCACTTATCCAACTATCTCGATCATCGCAAAAATTGATATAGTAGTGGAGGTGGTGGCAACGACAGCGGTGGGTGGTGGTGGGGGAGAGGGGGGAGGGTATGATGGCGTGTAGTGGTTGGGGTGCAGAGGTTAGAGGTAGTGGCAACGACAGTGGTGGTTGTGGTGGCAATGGCGGTGGTTGGCGATGGTGAGGACAAAAATGGTGGTGGTAATGGTAGTTGTGGTTGTGATGACAGCAATGATGATGACAGTAATGACCATGTTAATGTAAGGTTAGTGGGTGTAGTGATAGGTGGTGACCGTTAGCTTGTACTCCAAGAGAAAAAATCTATGTAGAAGGATAAATAATGTTTGTATAAAAATTAACGAGGTTATTATAAAAATTAAAAATATTCATTAAAGGTTCAACTCGCTTTATATAAAAGCAGTTTTTCGAAGCACCCTTCAAACTTCTTTTAAAAGCTGTTGTTTGAAAGCTATTATTTTAAAACAATACCAAATGGCCCCTAGAATCTTCTCATTTTCTTCTCCAATCAAAGGCAATATTTGCTTTGCTTCATGTGAAATATGAGAAATTCCTCTATAGTTGTTGACTACCCATGTAAAAGGGCCGTCAGCTATATATAGCCTCTTTCTTTGCTCGAAGATAGCGTAAATGAACGAAATAGTATCTTCACATTTATCATTGTTCAACTGCTACGGCGTCCTCCTTTATGTTAACTTTTGTTTGTTTTATATTTTGGTTGGTTGTTTTGGATCGGTTTCTTAGGGATTGTATGGCAGAGAATTGAGAGGATTTTGGAGTGTTGTTTTCAACTTCAAAGCTGTGCAGCAGGATGCAGCAGCCATGCTTCATTTAAGTAGAGAAATATCAAGGGTAAGGTACATTTCCATCACCCATGCTTCTTGTAAAGGAGTTGGTGATTTAGGTAGTATTAAACACTAAAACACATTACTACTCCAGATTAAATCCTAGCCCTTCATTGGGATTTAAGTGATCTAATCTGGAGTGTCCATTTGTCACTCACACATTTAAACAAAAACTAGCCGTTGGAGGCCAACCCTTCATTTCTTCTTCTTCCTTCTTCGATGCAGACAGACTTCTTTCTGCTCAAGGAGTTCCTTGCTGCCTTCGACCCCTCGACTCCAGGAGCTGGTTAGGTTCAAACACTCCCTTCTAAACTGCTTCTATGAGTCATTCCGAGCAAACCCCTCAGGTAATTGAATCTTTCCTTCGGTAGTGCTTTTGTGAATATGTCTGCGATCTGATCTTCTGTGCTGTAATAGATTAGTTTGATTGTATTGTCCTGCAATGCTTCTCTAATGAAATGATATCTTCTCTTGATGTGCTTTGTTCTTTGATGGAAGACTGGGTTTTTAGTCATGGCAATTGCAGAGGTGTTGTCACACAAGAGTGGTGTGGCATCAACCTGCAATTCGCCAAAATCTTTGAGCATAAACCTTAGCCAAATAGCTTGAGCCGTTGCTTTTGATGCACTCACATACTCTGCCTCGGCTGTGGACAGTGCAACACTTTGTTGCTTCACAGAGGCCCACGAAAACACCCCTGAACCAAAGGTGAAAGCGTAGCCTGATGTGCTTCTGTTATCATCTTCACTGCCACCCCAGTCACTGTCACAAAATCCAACTAGGATACTTGACTTCCCCATTTCATACTTGAACCCATAATCAATTGTTCCTTGCACATATCTGAGAACTCTTTTTGCCGTCCCCATGTGTGTCGTGCTGGGATTCTGCATAAACCTAGAAAGTAGGCTTGCTGAGAACATTAGATTCGGCCTTGTTGCAGTTAGGTACAATAAACTGCCAACAATGCTTTTGTAGAGACTAGCATCTGCAGGTTCACTTCCATCATCCTTCTTGAGCTTCTCATTTGCAATTAGGGGTGTAGAGACCGGTTTGCATCCCTTCAATCCGAACTTTTCAAGCAAGGTTTCAGCATACTTCCTTTGATGAATAAAGATGCTACTTGCTCATTGAATCACCCCAATGCCAAGAAAGTGATGCAAGAGGCCTAGGTCAATCATCTCATACCTCTTCATCGTTTCTTCCTTAAACTCTTCAATCATTGCAGCATCATTTCCAGTGTAGACTACATCATCTACATAGATTGAGACAATGAGTGTCTTGTTGTTGCTTTCTGTCTTGGTGTAAAGTGTAGCTTCACTAGGACTTTTCTGAAATCCTTTTTCAGTGAAATAAGAATCAATCTCACTGTACCAAGCTCTTGGAGCTTGCTTTAGGCCATAGAGAGCCTTCCTTAGCTTGTACACCTTTTCTGGAAACTCTTGACTTGTAAACCCTTGAGGTTGTTCCACAAACACCTCATCCTCTAGCACTCCATTCAGAAATGCAGATTTGACATCCAGTTGATGTAGCTTCTAGCCTTTCTTGGCTGCAAGAGCTATCAAGGTCCTTATGGTGTCTAACCTTGCTACTGGAGCAAAGGTTTCATTGAAGTCTACACCAGGCTTCTGTGAGTAGCCTTTAGCTACCAATCTGGCCTTGTTCTTCTGCACAGAACCATCTAGGTTGAGCTTCACTTTGTACACCCATTTCACACCAATCACAAGCTTATCACTTGGTCGATTTACAATTTCCCAAGTGTCATTATTCTCAATCATTTCAGGCTCTTCCTTCATTGCTTTCTTCCAAGCTTTGTCGTTTTCAACTTCTTCATATGTTTCTGGTTCTACTACACAGTAATTACATGTAGCATATATCTCATCCAAGTTTCTCAATCTCACTGGAGTTGAACTTGGAGTTGTTATCTGTGATTGACTTGATTGTTGACTTATAATAGCTTGCTGTGGAGTCCCTTGTATGTCACCATTATCTGTGACTTCTTCTTGAACTAAGGTCTCTATAGGCTCCATTGTTTGCCTTTTGTTGAGATCAAGTTGTAGAGAGACATTGTCCTTCTCTTCTACCCTTGTTTCCCAGTTCTATGTTGAGTCTTCATCAAAGATAACATCCCTTGATAGGATTATCTTCTGAGTTGTCAGATTGTAGACTCTGTACCCTTTTTCACTAGTACCATAACCTACAAAAACACCCTTATTGCTTGATTTCTCCAACTTGTGCCTTAGTTGTAGAGGAATGTGAGTATAGCACACTGAGCCGAACACTCTCAGATGCTTCACAAAGGGCTTCCTTCCACTGAACACTTCAAATGGAGTCTTCTTGTCCACTGCTTTAGTATGGCACCTATTCAATAGGTACACTGAGGTGTTCACAGCTTCACCCCAAAATGTATATGGCATGTTCTTCTCATGCATCATAGACTTAGCCATTTCGACTATGGTCCTATTCTTCCTTTCTGCAATACCATTCTGTTGTGGTGAATATGCCACAGTGAGTTGTTTCTTCAATCCCACATCTTCACAGAATGTATTGAACTCAAGAGAGGTGTACTCTCCTCCTCTATCACTTCTCAGTCTTTTGATTTGGTGCTCACTTTGCAATTCCACCATTGCCTTGAACTTCTTGAATATTGTGAACACTTCAGACTTGAACCTTATGAAATACACCAAACACATCTGTGAGTAGTCATCAATGAAGGTTAGGAAATACCTGTTTCCACTAATTGTTGTTGTTTGCATTGGTCCACACACATCTGTGTGAATCAATTCGAGTGGCTTTGTTGCCCTCCAAGCCTTGCCAACTTCAAATGGATCCCTGTGATGTTTCCCAAATGCACATCCTTCACAGGTTTCATTGCAGTGATCCATCTTAGGTATCCCTTGTACCATTTCATACTTCTGTAGATTTTCTAGGCTTGTCATGTTTAAATGACCAAACCTCTTGTGCCATAGTTTCGTAGAACCTGTCACACTTGCTTTCCTTGCCACTTTTTCTAAGTACTTCAACATAAGTGGAAAGCTTCTGTTTTTCACTTCCACTTTGGTCACCAAATTTGATAGGGATCTGTCATCATAGATCTCAACCACAGTTCCCCCAAAGAGTAGGAAATACCCATGCTCCATCATTTGACCCACACTAAGTAGGTTTTCATCCAGTCCTGGCACTAGCATCACCTCCCTTATGCATCTTCTTCCTTTCTTGGTGTTGATAACCAAAGTTCCTCTTCCAGTGGCCTTGACAATGTTTCCATCGCCCATTTTCACTTTTCCAGTGAAGTTTGTGTCAATGTCAATGTGTAATGACTCATGTGCAGTCATGTGGTTGCTGCAGCCACTGTCTATGTACCACACTTCATTGTTTTTCTCCACTTTTGCACTGAAAGCACAGAACACATTTGCTTCTTCTCCTACTTGGTTTGCACAGTTCACTTGCTGCACATTCTTCAATCTACAGTCCTTCATAATGTGCCCAAACCTATTGCATTTATGACATCTAGGCTTGTCCTTGAACCAACACTCTCCAAGATGGAATTTGTCACAGTGCTTGCATTGCTGCTTGGTTCTTGGACCTTCATTTGAGTTGTTTCCTTGGTTAGGTCTAGGGTTTTGATACCCCTTTCCTTCCCATTTCTTGTTCTTGCCCTTCCACTGTGGTTTTTGCTTGCTTAAACTGGCTTGACTACTAGATCCAACATAGAGTGTTTGAAAAGCTTTCTCAGTGGCAGAATCAGCATGCCTCTCGAGTCTTTGATCAAAAACTCTCAAAGATGCCATCACTTCTTGCACACTAAGAGTTTCAGTGTCTTTGGTTTCCTCAATAACACTCACTATTGAATCATAAGGTTTAGTCAAACTAATCAACAGTTTCTGGACAATTCTTTCATTTGGCAGTTCCTCACCATATGTTTTCATCTTGTTTACAACATCAAATAGCCTAGTGAAGTAGTCTTTTAACATCTCATTTTCCTTCATTCTTGTATACTCGAAATCTCTTCTAAGGGACTGAAGTTTTACCTTTCTGACTTTGGTGTCTCCTCTGTACTCTTGCTGTAAAACTTCCCAAGCTCCCTTTGCAGTCTCTTCATTTGCTATTCTCGGGAAAATGGTGTCTGAGATAGCACCTTGGATGATTCCAAGTGCTCTAGCATCCTCCATCCGATTCTGCTTCAGTGTTTTGAGTTGTGTTTCTGTGAGATCCTCCTCTAGAGCATCGATCTCCATCTCAGGTAGTTCATACCCGTGTTGAACCATATCCCATAGATCATAGGATTTGAAAATGGTTGTCATTCTTATTCTCCAAAAATCATAATTCTCCCCATCAAAGACTGGAGCTTTTAGCTCACTGCTGCTGCTGGATCCCTTCATTTTCAGGATTGTTGTTGCTGAGGGCACTACGTTGGTGCTCCCAAAAATCTCAGTTTTGCACAGAATACGCCCAGAAAGTTGTAAGATCAGTAACTGGGCTCTGATACCATGTTAACTTTTGTGTGTTTTATATTTTGGTTGGTTGTTTTGGATCGGTTTCTTAGGGATTGTATGGCAGAGAATTGAGAGGATTTTGGAGTGTTGTTTTCAACTTCAAAGCTGTGCAGCAAGATGCAGCAGCCATGCTTCATTTAAGTAGAGAAATATCAAGGGTAAGGTACATTTCCATCACGCATGCTTCTTGTAAAGGAGTTGGTGATTTAGGTAGTATTAAACACTAAAACACCTTACTACTCCAGATTAAATCCTAGCCCTTCATTGGGATTTAAGTGATCTAATCTGGAGTGTACATTTGTCACTCACACATTTAAACAAAAACTAGCCGTTGGAGGCCAACCCTTCATTTCTTCTTCTTCCTTCTTCGATGCAGACAGACTCCTTTCTGCTCAAGGAGTTCCTTGCTGCCTTCGACCCCTCGACTCCAGGAGCTGGTTAGGTTCCAACACTTTATGCGAGGGGGCCTCCATTTCCGATCAAATGTACCCCTTTCCACAACATTTTCCTTTGGAAGCTTCTGCAGCTTCTCATCTATGAGCTCCAACAACTCTTGCAACCCAACTCCCATTAAGGCAGATGTTCTAACATGCGGACTGGACTGAACTGGTGATTGCCATTGCTTTCCTGTTCCCGAGTCCTTGGGATATTCGCTTTGTTGGTCATCCGTAGTTTTCAAAGCAACCCACTTTCCCCCCAAGGATCTTCGACATCTGATGATGACAACCAACCATCAGAGTAATCACCTTCTTGGTCATCCATAGCTTCAAGATTCTCCGGTGACGGATCATTTTCTGCTCCTGAGAGCTCACATTCCATACCTTCTTCTCCTGGGAAATTGCTAGCCTCCCCATCTTCACCGCCAACAAGACATTCATCAAAATCTACGTTGTCCTCCTCATATTCAATCTGAGGAATTCCAAAGGATACAGATAACTGCATCAGTGTTCTTTTCAACTTTTAGTTCCATTTTGGTAAGTTTACAAGTGGAGAGACTAACAATACCTTATTCCAAACTTCTATCATGTTTTCAAGCTTTTCCTTGGATACGCCAATTTGCTCAAGAATTTGTAATACAGTCGATCGATGCTCACCAAGATTAGGAGCCGTACAATCCAACATATGTTGCAAGGATACATAAACATTTATTAGATGTGACATGTTGTGAAACACTCTGCGCATTAGTTAGACCAAACCAGAAATATTAATCTTTCTGCTAATGTGTTTTACCTCTGTCATATCATCAGATGATGTAGGATACCAAACAGAAGCTCAGAGACATATCAATAGCAGGACGTTGATCGCACTGTATTAATTTGTATCATAAAATGGACAAGTAATTAGTCATACCACAAGTAGGTCAGCTTCCACAAGTTCTTCTCAAGTTGCATGAAATGCTTCCACTAGCTACAAAAGTAGTTTCTATGAGCAATGAACAGGATTAATGATAAGACACTAAATGAGTAAAGTAGTTTGGACATGCTTTCTATATACCTGCACTTTGCAAATCTGATATAAATCCGACCGTGTCACTCACGAGCACTTTCTTCCAGAAGATTAGATACTCAGAATAAGCGCAAAAGAAGTTCTAGAAATCATCGAAGAAACAACTCGTTATCACAATTCCAAAATACAAAGAACGAGAAATATAGTGATCATTGAGGGTCATATACCCTGAAGGAAGAAGAACACTTCTCAATTTAGGATCAACCGTAGCAAACAATCTGCAAACACACCACATCTTCGTCAAGATATTAAAAACCAACATCAAGGCTTAAAATACATATGGTTTATACATGAAATAACATGTTGTGTGAATGGAATATATTACCGAGAATCACTGTACAGATCACTATTTGAGATGGCACTAACTAATGTAGATTTCCCCTATGACAAGAAGTGAGAATCAAATGTTTGGATAATTTGTGCAAAATCAAAGTAAATACAATGGATTAGACCACATACAGCATTTGTATACCCAACAACAGCAATAGTAGGTAAACCTTGACCGTAAGATCCTCCATGATTCTTGCGACCAGCGCGTTGCACAGCTCGAGTACGACGAAAATCTTGAATTTGTGATAACAGACTATTCCTCCTTTCTGAAATTGTAAGATTCTAATCTGATTAAGTGGAAGCACATATGCAATAACACTATACTAGTCAACTAGACTCCACTCCTAGTTCAATAGCTCTATTTTTTATATATAAGAAAAGACGAGTATCCATAAAACTTTGAGCATTAGTCTAGAAAAGAAAAGAGGTAATAAAATGAAACAAGCAAAAAAGAAACAAAGGAACAAGTAAAATGAAGAAAATTGTATTAGTTGGAATCTAGTGGTTGATATAGGCATAAGACTGTTTGGAAATGAATTGGCTGAAATATCACATCACACAATATTTTAGAAAGAGTAACATGTCAAACCGATGCAGTTATGAACAAATAGTGCCTTTTCTTCATAAGCTCAATGAAGTAGCCACTTTCCGTGGAAGTCCTGATAGGTATTTTCATCACATGCAAAAGTAGGGATAAAAATACTTAAAAATACTTGCAAGAGTACAAGGTTGTCGTAGTATAGCAGCTCAAGCAAAGTCGTTCTCCACATAGATTGAATGAATAATTGTATGTTAACCAAATCTTAATTAATTGTTTGAAAACAAAGTTTGGAAAAGGGTGATTTAATGACTTAAATATTAAAAACGAATTTAACTAAAAACAATTAAATAAATTGACAAAATAAAGGAAACAAAAGAAAATAGTTTTGAAAATAAATTTGAGCACTAGGGTTCCGTCGTCACCTTAACAATCCTATGTAGTTCTTCCAATTACGTATGACTTACACATTCATATTTTGAAGGTTAGGTTTTCCTAATATATATCCTATTTGGAGCCTCCAACATAGAACGTATATCTAACATGCAACCCGTCTGTGGCGTCCAGATCGAATGTGAACATGCAAGACTCATTAAGTTTTGTGAAATCCTTTTGAAAAACCATATAACCCTTAAGACGTGTCGTCCATCCTAAGAAGTTACACATATTAACCACAAGAAGCCAGCGCCAATTCCAGGGACAGCCCTCCGCCAAAATTACATCAAATTACTTTTCTAAATATCCTAATGGTGGCCAATCACTAAGACAAATAGATAGTTTCA
Source organism: Heteromeles arbutifolia (assembly GCA_024362995.1). Taxonomy (NCBI): domain Eukaryota; kingdom Viridiplantae; phylum Streptophyta; class Magnoliopsida; order Rosales; family Rosaceae; genus Heteromeles; species Heteromeles arbutifolia. The sequence continues at coordinate 25,968,680 of JANCRC010000001.1, read as the reverse complement.
AACACGGTGATTAATAATTCAAAACCTGTATGCATAATATCATAACCAAATTGAAAAGAAACTACATATTTTTGCTAAGGCTCATGGCCTCGCCCTAGCAAAGAGAAAATTAGTTAGGAACAAACATAAAACAAAATATTATTAAGAACATGGATAGAAAACACCTTGAAAACAAACTTGAATCGTCAAGGCTCCAAAGCCAAAGTGGTGCGTTCTCTCCCCTCAAATAATACGTTCCCCCTTAATCTAATGGCTAAATAACCTTATTTATACTATTCTAATTAAAATCCTCCTGGTAAAAGGTCTTAAAATAAGACTAGGAAACCTTATACAATAATAAAACAGAAAATAAAAGGTTTCCTATTCTAATTGGAATTCGGACTTCTCAGAAAATCAGTATTTTGACAGACCAAATCAACTCCGATTTGGTCCCAAAAGGTCTCTTTTTAAAGCTTGAGACGTCCCCAACAAGAAAGAATCTTCCTCAAAGTATGCCATCTTGACCTTCAAAATACCTAAAATGTCCAGAAACGTCAATCTAGGAAAGCTGCGCGCTGGGTCTTTATTTCATCACCACGGTCAAACAGCTTGGTAGAAAAATCTGAAACTTTGACACAATTATCTTGAAAGGCTCACGAACATCCTCCAATTGGAAACACTCCAAAATTCATCCGTTTGGTCACTTTTTACTCCAAAGGAAGTCGAATGTCCTACATTTAAAATACATAACAAAGTATCAAAATTCTACCAAAATAACCAATAAATTATAACTAAGATTAGGGTAAAATATATAGCATAATATCGTCTCATCAAGTCCCATAAAACTAGAGCATCCAAAAATAAAGATTAACATAACATATTAGAGTCGAGGAATGAACCTTCGTTGTTGGAGCTGAAGTTCGATTTCTCCTGTACCACTAACGAAGCCACGTCCCCCACTTCCTCTCTTGCAATCAAGATCCATCTAGTAAAAATCTTCTCTAAGTACGGATGTACCGAACAACTAAGTAAATTCTCTGATCTACTTAATTTTTTTCAAACTTAGACAATACATTACCCTCGGGCACTAACAACTTCAGCTTTTCCATCCATTCCAAAAGTAGAGGAGTGTCTAGCAGCTTTGCCATACAGTCGCACAAGTCTTGTTTTCTTGTACATTAGCGTTGCCAACTCAACCTGTAAAATTTTAAAAAAACACCACAGAAAGATCTTTCAAAGCTCTTTACTGAAATACGAACTCTGTTTGGGTTAATATTTAAACTTTGGGCTGTTAGGAAAGGAAGCCCAAAAAGAACGCAAGAATGAGGTTTTGCCCGAGGCCCATCACCTAAGCCCAAACTATCCATTTCAAGATTTATGGGCACTCCATTTCAAGATTTATGGGCACTCCCCCATTAAATGCAAAGGCTAGTGGCTTGTAAGAAATGACAATTGATGGAAATTGATCTACTCTCAGCTTAAAAGCACTTTCTGAAGGGCAGAGCATGTAAATTACCGATGAGTCGCTACCCCTCAGTTGCTTTCGGGCAAGAACAAAGTTGCAAGCAGTCAGGCTAATTCGCCTATAAAAGGAGGAAGAGGACCCAGAGATAAGGACACTCAACTAATCAAACAAACAAATATACAACTTGCCTCTCAGTCTAGCAAACACTCAGAAAGCTACGCTTTCCAGATTCTGCACCCCTTTTAGTCTTAGATTTCCCATAGAAAGACATCTTTTGTCTATGTAAAAGCTCTGCTACTTTCTCCAAATGTTGTAGTATCGATTCTCTTGTGTAAACTTGTTTACCATCCATCTTCTCTTAAATCCCCAAATCCTTGTAGTTGCAAAGAAGAGAAACTGCAAGAGGTTGGGCATTGCCGACTCTCTTTGTTTTGTCTTTCAGTTAATAAATCTGGTGTTGTAATGCATTCCTCAATATATATTCAAGTCATTTCAGGTCTTTTAATGATCCATAGTTCAACTTACCCTCAGATCTGGTTTGGTTAATGGTTTTAGCATCTTAAAAGTGAATTAACTTAATGACTTGATCAGATATGGACCTCCGCCCCTTTCACCATACAAGACAAATAAAAGTCCTTGGTCTCAAGGCATAGAAAAGAACCTAATGTGGACTTAACCCATCCACGACAATCCTTTGATAATAAGAAGTCAGAATAACTTGGGGTGCAAGTAATCGGCTTAAATCTACTTATTCTACATCTGCCATAAAGAGATGGCTGTGGCATGCCTCTGCACTTAAGCTAGTTTTGATTGCGAGCCTCACGGCTTATACCTAAGGCCCGACAAAGGTACCTTTCAAAACTAACTCTGTCATCTTCTTGTAGCCCAACGAACAAGTGAGAGCCCGACAGTAAACCAAAATGCCAACTCTGCGGAGAGCTGTGTGCTCGAGCCAAGAACGCCCACCAACGATATTCCTGCCCGAACATAGTTTTGGCACGCTCGGTGGGATTCACATCTTGTATGCCAAAAAGGCGAAGGAAAGAACAAACCTTCAGGTGGGGAGCAAAACACAAAACAACCCCACTACACGTCAAGACCTAGCATGGCAAATTTCCCTGAAGACTTGCAAGGATCTTTCTTAACGGAAAGCCCAACCCCTTCTGAAAAATCAAAGGGAAGAGTCACGAATGAAGACCTATAGGCTACTATGATGGCTATTCTGATAAGCATGGAGAAAAACTCTAAAAGCATGGAAAGAGACTTTTTAGAAACAAGAAAATAAGTTAATAGACTCTTTTACCCAACAAAGAGTCTGCAAAGAAAACTAGATCTGGAGTATTCTACCCTAGAGAATAATCATGCTGGAAAAGTAATTAGGGAAGCCAGTCCTGAGGAAGAGTTAGTTATTCCGTTGTTTCCTTTGCCTAAGGAAATGAATAATGAAGAAAGAAACAAGGAAAGATCCGGAAATAGTCAGCCACGGTTGAAGACAATCAAGAAGGCAGAGCTGCCCGACCCCGTGTTATTTTTATCGAATATCAAGAGGCAATGCGGGTTAAAAATAGAGCAGCTACGGAAAGAATCGCAGGCTAGTATAACAACAAATGATGATTCTTTTTTACAAGCCCCAGTAAACATGATCAACCTGACGTGGGTAGAGAAGGGAAAAGAAAAAGCTACCTAGGAATTGAGAGCTAAAAGGCTGCAAATTGATAGGTCGACGGAAGGGGCTATCAAGTTGCCCGAAAAGCCTCAAGCAGCAATAATCAAGATGGTGGTTTTGTGCAGTAAATGTCAATGTGAGTGCGAGTTGGAAGTATCGGCTGCAAGAGCTATCCTTGATCAAGAGTTGATCAAGAGAAGAGAAAACAAATAGCAGGAATCCTGTAAAAATATCATGCGGGGGGCCGAAAAGGAAACCTCTCGGAACGTCTTCCAAAGGTTGGGAAGAAACTCTCAGCCAAAGAACTTGTCAGAAGTATTCAGAAACTACGATGCTTCAGATGAAGTAGAGGACAAAGAGGTCAAGAAGAAAAAACGAAGAGCAGTAATCCTATAGAAATATCATGCGAGCGGCCGAAAAGGAAACCTCTTGGAACGTCTTCCAAAGGTTGGGAAGAGACTCTCAGCCAAAGAACTTGTCAGAAGTATTCAGAAACTACGAAGCTTCAGATGAAGTAGAGGACAAGGAGGCCATGACACCAAGATGGGTAGACGTTAGGCCACCCCAACCAAGTTATGCTGGTAGAGATGTTAGAAGAAAAGGAAGGACAGTGAACCCAGTCACTAAGAAGAATGTTGCCAGATGCGGGCAGAGATGGTATATAGTTGGAAGGGACAGAAAGCCCGTTGAAGAAATTGGAGCTTCCATGATCAGGAAGGTCCAAAGGCAACATAAAGCCTACATGAACTCATTAAAAGTCCCCACCATCTCAGAAACCTCCAAGAATGTAAAAATGGACAGGGTACCTGATGAAGGGAAAAATCAGCTCCACTGGAAAACCAAGAAGGAGGTGGAGAAAACTAATAGCAAGACTAAAGGGGAAGGATACCATGCACCACTGAGCCTTCACCTAAGAAAATACAGAATCCTGAGAAGAGCTCAGGAGGATATGTTAATGATGCCAACACCTAAGTGGAGCTCAGAACCAATCTGTTTTGGAACAATCTCGCTCGAGAAGAGGATACCCTCACCATTGTTGGTTGACACTCTTTGTGAGAACCTAGTACAGGCACAAAACTTTGGCATAACTCAAGAAGAGGCGGTGCTTGAATTGATGTTGCCAGAAGAATCATAGGCTTGGTTAGATGAGTTTATGAACCACATAAGGGGCAAGGAGAGAGATTTACCTGGACCCAACAACTTCCACGTAAACATGACACATGTTTTATCAGTCATGTTTCGCGCTGAGCATGATCAACCTCCCATAATGGAAGGTGATTACCTAGCGACAGAACCTATGATGACGCATGTTAATATTAAGGATGCGGGACAAGGAGAACCCAACCAAACAGGATTGCCCAAACAATCAATAAAAAGGGCTGAGAGGATATACTCGGACAAAATGGTTTTTGTCCACCCAAGTCCAAGCCTGGCCAACCATTTCAAGCCCATATACGTAACGGCACACCTGGAGGGAGTACCCTTCAAGAGGGTTTTGATTAATAGAGTGGCCGCAGTTAATGTGCTGCCATACAAGCAGATGAAGAGAATGTGCAAGAGTGAAGTGGATCTTATCCCCACCGATCTGACAGTTTCTAGTTTCTCAGTAGCTATCACCAGGACGCATGGGATACTGCCCTTAGAGGTGGACTTGGGTTCAAAACAAATCATGATGGCCTTTTTTTGTGGTAGACAGTACTTCTACTTATGGGGCTTTACTAGGCAGAGATTGGATTCATCAGAGTCTCTTTGTGCCATCTACCGTACACCAGCAAGTGGCTGTCTACCATGAAGAAAGAGAAACATGACTTGGGTTCGGGGAGATGATAGAGGCCAAATTATGGCCATTCCTCCCTACAGCCAATGTCCCAGAAGCTAACTTCTATAATCCGAGTGTTGAGATTCTTCAATGCTCAGGAGTTGATAAGAACGGCCGCCCAACTAAGGTGACGGCCCAAAAGCTTCTAGAGCAAGGGTTAGCTTTTACGAGGGAAGAATGGGATCGGCCCTATATCATCCCAACTCCCCAACACCTTTAATGTCAGAAGAAAAAAGGAAGGACCAAGTGGTAACAGTCAGGTCCTTAATAAAAAGACTATTAGTGTATGGGAAAGAGAAAAAACAGTAAAGGGAAAGCTCGGCCAAAGAAGAAAATGACTGGAGCAGAAAAACCTCAAGTAGCCAAATGAATAAAGAAGAAATTTATAGGAAAGACCTAGAAGCAGCTATCCAAATGGCTGAGTCTATATATGACTTAGACGTGCCAGAAGATTTGCCCGAGAGTCCAGAGCTAGTTGAGTTTTTATGTGCAAAACCTAACAAACCAGCCCCATAAGTGCAAGATCTCTTGGAGACCATTGATCTGGAGGCTGAGGAGGATCCAAGACCTAGACAGATCAGTGGTTTGTTGAAAACTGAAGATCAGGCAGGGATGGTCAACCTTTTGCATAAATTCAAAGACTGTTTTGCTTGGCACTACACCGAGATGTCAGGTTTAGACCCAACCTTAGTAGAACACATGATGCTTATTAAGGAGGGGTTTAAACCTGTCAAGCAAGCACCACGGAGGATGTCAAATGAGATCGAAGAGAAGGTTAAAGAGGAGATCGAAAGACTGGTGAAGGCCGAATTTATTAGACCTACCAAATATGTTGAGATCTGCAGTTTAATTTCCTTCTCGATAAATATGTATAGAAATAAATCGTACTTGATAAAGTCATAATTTTCAATCCACCAAAAGAAACCAAGGTACCCCATTAGAAGCCTTGAAAAGATAAGTGAATGACCAATGGTCATTTATTAATATGCAACAATCAAGTTTTTATTCAAAACATTTGGTTGGTCTGTTGTAGTTTTCGATTTAGTTGCTTTTTCACATAAATAATCTTCAAAATATAGTTTACCAGATAGACAATTGTGATTATTCATATTGTAAGATGCAAAAAAAAAAAAAAAAAAAAAAAACCAAAAAAAAGGAAAAAAAGGTAGACTTTGGTCTGGTCCCTTACCACTAATGTTCTTTTACTGAAATCTTATTAACACTACTATTATGTCCTTACCATTTTCAACAAACCAGCAATTTTGTAACAATAAAACTACATAATTTTCTCATTGAAAACACAATTAATTTTCTTATGTGATTATTCATATTGTAAGATGCAAAAAAAAAAATAATAAAAAAAAAATAAAAAAATAAAAAAAAGGAAAAAAAAGTAGACTTTGGATCTGGTCCCTTACCACTAATGTTCTTTAACTGAAATCTTATTAACACTACTATTATGTCCTTACCATTTTCAACAAACCAGCAATTTTGTAACAATAAAACTACATAATTTTCTCATTGAAAACACAATTAATTTTCTTATGTGATTAGCCACATGTTTTGATTCTTAGAATAACTCGAATCTTATCAAAACCCAACCTAAATCTTCAATAGTCCTAACTCAATCAAGACTCGACTGAATCAACATCTAAATATTCTTTAGCTCTGTTAATTTCACTATTACTGCGGTTTAGTGGTATTCCTCTTCACTTGTAAGTGTGAGAGGTCTTAAGGTTTGATTCTCGTTAAATGGGAATTTGAACTACGTTATTGCTAGCCTATTATGAGGCTAAGCCCGTCCCTCCCCTTAGTGTACAAAATATTGTTTGTCCAAAAAAAAAAAAAAAATCACCAGGACTAGGCCGAATTACTAGTGTCTCACCATTGGGCCGAGTACTTTACTTCCTGGGCTAGACACATCACCACCAGACCGAGACCCACAACCTTATCTCTGAGCAGCTCACGTCTTCGCGGCGAACTCCTGAATTTCAGGCCCAAACAGGAAGATAATTAGGAGTGGAGTGCAAGGTAAAGAGTAGATGATTTGAGATCCCGTTTAAGTGACAAAATAGATAGCCATAATCCCAAGTGACAAAAGTAAATGGAAAATGCACAAGTTGAAGGAATCACACACTCAATCATGATGTAATGTATGCCATTCTAGGAGGAGGACCCCATTCAATGAGAGGAATGAAACCTCATTTGACCATCTTTTACTTTCGGTGTAAGTTGAATAACAAAATATTTAGAATCTTCACAACCGTTGGATCGGATCATATCAAATCAGTTACTCTTTAATTAGACACAGACAAGTCCGGCGGGGCTAGCGTTTGAAAGCTCAAGAATTTGACATACCCTTTCATGATCCCTTTTGGTCACAAAATTCCATCATGCGTCTCTCCATAGGATCTTTGTCCAGTTTAGTTGAGTTGAGGATTTAACTAAACAAGTTTTATATGTTTTTCATTACCCATATTGTTGGAATATGGCTTTTGTTCTCGGATTTTGCTAAGGTCAGTTAGTCATCCACTCATGTATGTCAGATTTCGCCAAAACACGCATTACAAACGAACTAGAAAATACTTTAATTTTACATCTCCTTTGTCTTAAAATTTCTAATTACATAGTTTAACAAAAGTCCCAGCAACGAGCCTCAGATCCTTGCTCACAAAAAACAAAAACAAAAAAAATTGACACCAACAATTCCTCCTTGTCAGCAAATCATATTCTTTAACATATTTTACTGACGTGTCAAATTGTAATTTACAGAGTAAAAAGAATCTCGAATTATTTGGGTGGGGACAAATAAGGCTGGAGCCTACAACATAATACAAACATGCTACCCCGCCTAGACGCTAGACAGTTGGTCACCGCCCCGATTAATTTTTAGGCGTTTGAAAATTAAGAAAGGACGCCTGGACCTGCTAAGGTGCCCGCCTAAACCGCCTAGGCACCCGCCTAACCCACCTAGACCCACTTAGGCACCCCCTAGGTTGCATCTCACTTAGACAGAAAATAGATAACTTTCATTTTGCAATTTATTTTTTTCAGTAAATTGTCATAGACTTGTTGAATAATTAAAAGAACACACATTATATGATTGTTCCCCATATTTTCATTATGTTCCAATACTACATAATATATATGTCATTCTATTTTATAGTTTATGATGAAATTATATATATTTTAAGTATAAACAGACACTTATTTATACGAAATATAATAGATTTAATTAAATTTGCCTCATCTGTCCTGGTGCCCGCCTAAGCCCCACCTAGCCGTCTAGGCGATAGACCCCAATCTGTTGCCCGACTAGCGCCTAACGTCGTTTATAACCTTGAGTAATCATCAATGTAATGTGAAGCCTTGGCAATTGGCAGTCAATTATTGTTAAAATTCAGTGCAATAAGTCAGCTTTTTATTTATTTAATTAAAAACTTTGAAATGTTTATGCTTTTGTAAACTAGTACAGTACTATACAAATATCAAACTCCAAGTAGAAATAGAGGAGCAGAATGTTGGGCAAGGCAGAGAGAGAGCAAATGATCAACATATTTAAAGCCTTCGAGAGGTTCAGAGGTCGACAATTACCAGACCATGTGGTTCTGCTGGTCTCCTACCAGCTCACAATAGCCAAACACTAAAACTGCATGAAGCGGATCGTGACAGTGTTGCGGTGCGTAATTAGCTTGAAATATCATTATAGAGATGTTTCCATATATCTAAAGTTACAAACATTGCACTTTGTGACTAAAACATTGTGTTTTGAACTCGGTTTTTGTACATTGTTGGATTGGTGAGGAAGTTGTATATAGAATCGAAAGCACAAAAAATAAAAGTAAAAATAAACTCAGAAAAACCAAATAAAACTCAAAAAATAAAAAATAAAAAAAAGAAACCCAAAATTCCCTCGTCAGTAAAAGACAACCAAAAATACCTGAAATTTTTGGCTCAAGCTTTTCAATTGGGGATGATTAAAATTACCAAATTAGCCTCTTTTTCTTCCTCCTCCCATCTCAGTAATCAGGCATGAGGTGGCTGATCTTCCCTTCTTCCAGCGCCATCTTCCGCTCTGTAATTTTCAACCAAATGCAGACGCCGGTAAAGCTAAGAACCAAGCTCGCGAACCCACTTCCCAATCCGATGCCGACGATCGCCAGAACCGAAAGCCCCTTGCTTTTCAGCGGCGGCAAAGGGTACCCATAAAGCTCCTTGTTTCCCTCAAACGATGTCGCATTGAATCTCGGCAGGTTCCCGCTCCGATTGCCCAGCGAGACCGGAATCGGACCCGCGAGCTTGTTGTTGGAGACGTCGAAGGCGGAGAGGCGGACGAGAAGGCCCAATTGCTGGGGAATGGGGCCGGTGAGGGAGTTGTCGTGGAGGTCGATGACGTTGAGGTAGGCGCACAATGTGAGCTGCGGCGGAATCAGACCGGATAATTGGTTGGAGGAGAGGTTGAGGACGGCGAGGTTGACGAGGTACTGGAGGTCGGAGGGGATGGGGCCGGCGAGGAAGTTGGAGGAGAGGTCGAGGGCCTGGAGGTTGCTGCAGTTGGCGAGGAAGGGGGAGATGGAGCCGCGGAGGGAGAGGTTGGTGAGAGAGAGCTTGTAGATGCGGCCATTGTTGCAGGTGGCACCCTGGAGGTAGGAGGTGAAGCCGCTGCAGGGGTTGGCGAAGGTGGATTTGGTCCAATTCTGGAGGGGTTTTGTTGGGTCTTGGAGGGATTCGCTCAGGTGGGTTAGGCACGCCTCGTCGCTCGGATCTGATGTGGTGGGTCGGAAAACAGCGACGTTTAGCAGAGTTATCAATAACATAGCAGAAGTAGAAGCAGTTCTAGCAGGAGTAGGAGCAGAACCCATCTGGGCAAAAACGTCAAGTTGTGGGAAACTTTGGTTGCTTTTGGTAAATTTGAAGGTTTGGGATTTTGGGTTTTGGAGAAAACAGAGAGAGAGGGAGAGATTGGTGTTAAAAAAAATAGAGAGGGAGCTGAGGAAGTGTGTTGCAATTCCGTGTGATCGTGTTTAGAGAGAGAGAGTGGGGGAGGGCACGAAGTTGGAGATGGCTATTGGTGGTGAAAATTAAGTGTTTGACACGAGGGAGGGACTGGCGGGGTGGGTGGGCCAATGGGCTGTGGGAAGGTGGTAGGGGCCGGCGATGGTAACATGCACGTATGAGGGTGTAAGACGGGGACAATACGCCAGGGGTATTTTGGTCATTTAGAGAGTTTCTGTTTCAGGCGAACCAGCACTGCTTCTCTCTATGGCAGCGATTGATAGTCGATCCGGTCAAGGGATGGTCGATGATGGCGAGATTGTGAATTAGTGAGGGAGGAGAAGGCCTTCTTGATCTATTCCCTAATTTCCTCCAATTTTCCAAAGATCTACGTCGGCTGTTATTTCAATATTGAATGTTATGCGTTGATTCATTCTAGAATTTTCGTTTACAAATTAGCGAGATTTGTCACCATTTAATTTGTTAAAAATGGAGACCTACTCTAGATTTTTCCATAAAAATTATAGAGGTTTGTGACCATTTTGTCAAATATCAACGAGCCTGCATGCATAATTCAGAGGCGAGGACTGCCTGCCCCTCTCTCTGTCACTCCATATGGTTCGCCTGCACCACCATGGATTCTAAAATCTTTAGTAAAAATTTGATCTATTGATTGAAAAAGGACAACAACAATAATGGTATGTACAATTAATTGATATTACAAGGAAAACAAAGGAAAATGTGATTTACAATCTTGTTGGTAATGTCACAGTTTTAATCTGAGGGTTAAACAAATTGTGACCTTGAGAGGCGAGAATGGGGATTGTTGATTGGGGCGTGGGATCGTTGGAGGTCGAGTTTCTCCCAAAATCGCCTAATACTCTACGTATTCTTCGAGGCTAAATACGATGAGTTTGATTGTACCGCTGGTCCGCTGCTTAAGGTGATAACAATAGTCAGGTTTAGGTTCTAGTTGCTTTAAGAGTCTAGTTATTTTGCATTTTAGGAGCTTGGTTTAGACTTATGCTTAATTTTGTTCATTGGTTTTATAGCTCTTTTAAGCTCTTTAGTTCCGTCAATTTTACAAGATGTCTCCGAGACTCCGAGTAAATCTTAACTTCGTCAATTTAATCTACGGAAAAAATAGTAGACGCTCACTAAGGCACACTACCAGGTAACACAAGTTTTTTCCCGATCTTGTCATGCTTAGAAATTATCAAGTAGCCGTCACACACGCTGTTTAGACTCAAAGCCTACCATTTTTGGGCATGTCATCAAAATGTGCATCACATTTCCTACTCAATAAAAAATTTGACTTCTTCTGCCTGGAAAAGTCTAAGGTCATCTACCAAAATAAGGATTAGTACCTCTGATTAGGTTTCGTGTGAAATTACTGCATTACATGTAGGGCTGGTTCACAAATAAAAAATGAGATCCAGAATCCTAAACCGAAAATTTTCAGACGAGAATTTAAGCACCAATCCTCGACTGAAATTTCGGTATTCTCAATTTTCGGTATTTCGAGATGGATTAGGACTGGATTATGGGTTTTAGACTTTTTGGCTGAAATTTGAGATTTTTTTGCTGTGGGTTAAAATTTGGGCTTTTGGCCTGAAATTTTATTGCCTAATTTTATATCAATTGAAATTTAAGTTTTTTACCTCATATCAATTGAAATACTAATTCATTCATACCAAGCCAAGTTGACGTTCCAAAGTTCCAAACTACTTAATTTCATATTTCTATTTCTAATATAGTCACTATCAAACTACTTAAATTCAACATTCAACATGCATAAAACCAAAATAAATACATATATATGTATATATATATGCATATATGTGTATATGTATGTATGTATGTATGTATGTATGTATGTGTGTGTGTGTATATATATATATATATATATATATATACAGGTTGCTTAAAGGGAGGGATCCCCATTTTTTCAAAAAAATGGGGACACGCTCCCCACCGTTAGATTGACTTTAATGAAATTGTTTGGTTGAGATTAAAACACAGGCCACACAATTTCATTAAAGTTAAATCCAACGGTAGGGAGTGTGTCCTCATTTTTTTTGAAAAAATGAGGATCCCTCTTGTGAAAGGTTTCCTATATATATAATTTTTTTTTTTTTTTTTGGTTCGGTTCGGGATTTATGAACCATTGAATATGTATTCTCGATTCCCATACTGACATGTACGGGATCGGTTCAATCTGGATTCCGAAAATTTTGGTATTATTGGTTTTGGAATTTTTCAGTATGGGATCAGGATTTTTTTGGTTTGGTTTGGGATTTTCGGAAAAATTTTCCAACCCTAGTTATATGTGGTCTTTTTTAGATCAACTTCCATGAAACTCGTTCAGTGTCACGTGATGTTTTAATTCATTAAAACAATAAGAAAAGACTTTGGAAGAGACTCTAAGAAAAGACTTAGAGTACTTGGATCTAACGGAAGACATGACACAGAACCAAGCGCAATGGCGTTCTAGGATTCATATAGCCGACCCCACTTTGTAGGAAAAGACTTTGTTGTTGTTGTTGTTGGTTACCCTTGGAGGATAAGGATCTTTTCCGCTTCCTCTTTGTGAGGAACTTAGGGATCCTCATATCCTATCTGTTCATCGCACATCGTGTGGTCAGCTTTAGTTAGGCATTGTTTATGTTTAATTTTAAATAAAAAATTTAAAAAATAATTTCTGACCACACGATATACGATGAACGAATAGAATGTGAGAATCCATATAATCTTCACAAAGAGCATCCGAATTGGATCCAAACTCACTTTGGAATACAAATGTTGGGAAATAAAAGTAGAAAGAATGAGGAAAAACAAAGTTAGTGGGGTTTGTCCTAATTACTATTGATTGTTTTCTTACTTTTTTAAAGATGTGGTCAAACTTAGAGACTCCTGCTTGACACAAAAGCAACGCTAAATCTACGTGGTTAGGCAATATTATTATGCTTAAGAACTGGATATTCACAGACTAATTTACAAAAGTAGGGTTGTTGTTGCGTACAATATTTGAACTTCGCGTCTTTATATATTCAAATCGGTGGAATTTCAGTTTATATAATTATCTACTATTGACTATTAAGTCATTGACGTAATCTCAATTGACCCACCAACTTTTTTTCTTTCTAGTTTCAACGCACTAGCCAATTATAGTTATGCTTATATGATATTTTATGGAGAAATTAGATTCAAATTTTTCTTTTTGCTACTTCATTGATTAAAATCCTATTCATTTTTAATTTTTTATCAAGATCCTTGTGTATTTATAATATCATTAATTATTTGAATAATTAAATATTTTTATTTTTAAATATATTCCTTTAGTGTTAGAAATGTTACAATTAGTATATTTATATTTATGGCTAAATTTTTTATCATATATTTTTATTTTTAGTTTGTACCTATTTTTAATTTGCAAATATTTTTTAATTTGTACCAATTTTCTTTTCATTTTTAATTTGTACCCATATATTAGTTTCTTTTTGTGCCCATATTTTTTAAAATTTTATTTGTGTTTGTACCCATGTGTATACCGTCACGTGACATTGTATATTTAATCAATGATAGAAAAATTACATATGGTATATTTATGTTTTATGCCTAAACTTTGTATCATATATTTATATTTTTAGTTTGTACCCACTTTTCATTTGCAACATTTTTTTTTTTAAATTTGTAGTATTTTCTTTTTAGTTTTATTTTGTACTCATGTATTAATTTCTTTTGGCGCCTATATTTTTTTAAAATTCTTTTGTACTCATCATTTTTTAATCTTTTATCTGTACCCTAATTTATTTATAATGTACCCATTCTACTTTATTAATGTACCACTTTTTTATATGTGAAATGTACCAATTTTTTTGTAAAATGTACCAATGTTTTTAACACTATGGATACATTCTTTTGCTATTTATTATTTCTTATTTTTACATAGTTTTTATCCATTTATTCAATCAAAATGTTTGAATTTTTTTATGGTAACTGTTTTTAATAGTATTATAATGAGGGATTTTAAATTTATAGGATTATAAATCTCATAAAATATCAAACAATTAATGTCAAAACTATAAAAATATAAATATTAATAGTAATATAATGAGGTGTACAAAGTCAAGGGACTTTGATCAAACTTTGAATATCATTAAGGTTTTAATCAAAGAATGTGAAGGATTAAGGACCGCATCCAAAGTATTCATATTTATATTTATTGTAATAAGCTTACGTAATGAGTAAGATATTCACATGAAAATATATTACAGTAAAATTTAAATTTCTTTATTAGGTTTGAGTTAGAAGAGATTGGCTAAGATTGAGGATTATTGGTCACATGCAGCCTCAATGGGGACTTAACGAATAAACTAACGGATTGAGAGAAAACAAACTTTACCACAAAGAGTTGAAAATCGAATTATGTTACGATAGTAATATGAAAAATAACCAATAAAACTAGAAAGAGAATATTAGGGTATTCTATAAGACTATAACCCATCCAGCCACAAGCTAGTTCCTATATGTGATTGAGTAAAGCAATCACTCCAATCTACTCTAACAACTATGTCTAAATCTTGAGGTTCATGAATCACGATTCCGTAGAATTCTGTCTACGTACGTGAAGATTATATGACTTTTTTGGTTTGTTTTGGATTGAGAACACAAACTACATGTAAATTTCCAACCACATTGCTTTTGTACACACTCTCAAATTTGCATGAAGTATGTGCTTCTGCTCACAATTGTGATTCTTGGTTATCATGCTTTCTAAGATTATGCACCACTTTCCTTGCATGACCCTTCAATAACAGATAGATCAAACTTCAAAGGGTTATATTTTTGGGAATTGTTATTAGCATTCCAAAAATCTTATTTGACACTCCAAACTTTCTATAATTAGAAAGAAAAATACACTTGTGAGGAGTGTAGAATGAAATTTTTGGAGTGCTAATAATAGTTCCCATATTTTTAATATAATAATAGTTTATTAAAGTATATATAGATATTGACCATTTGTCACTCAGTACTACGGTCTGGTGGTATTCCTCTTCACTTAGACGTGAGAAGTCTTAGGTTTGAATCTCGTAGATGGCGAATTCGATACCAAATTAAGCTGCCCATTGTGTGGCTTAACCGAATTCCCCCTCCCCCTAGTGTAAAAATATCAATGTACGAAAAAAAATATATTGACCCTTTATTCAAAGGGATTTCAAAAAAAAAAAGGAAACTAGTTATTGGGCCTACTCATCGAACTTTAACGATCCGAACCGTCTATTTGTCAAGTTGCACTTGACACACTCCGACCCGGAAGGTCCACCTGGACTTCGAATCGAGCTGTGCCGGCCGACCCCAGGAGGTGACGAAACCATAAAATGTAGTGATGTGGAAAATGTGAATAAATTAACCTAAAAGTGACTAAATGGAAGAATGCACATGTGAGCGGGAATGAACCCATTTCACACGTGATGTTAAAGCATAAGTAAAGTACAATATAAGTAAGATAAGAATTATACCATCGAAGATACTCTCCTATACCAACATTTGCCAAGAATCCTTGTCCACACAGAAGCTCTGCCACTAAAACCTAGATGGGTGAAAAAACAAGGGTGAGTGGGCCTAAAATAAAGCTTTGTAAAAACCTTTTCGAAAACATAATAACCCCTCATTGTAAAACAAGTATAGTTTCCAAAATATACATACTACGTATAGTATGAAAATACTTACCGTAGCCTGCAGTATCTCAAGAATTCAATTCGTCACAATATTTTGTAAATAAACACCTAACATTCGATAATCACATAATCTCGCATTAACAAACATATCATATCAAGTGCTCATCTACATATGCTGACACATGAGTTCATGCAAAGGTATCCTGACAGGAACAATACTAGGTGTAATAATGATTTACGCTCTAGTACTACAATCACGTGAAGACTAACGCTATACGCATCACATATGAGTCCTAATTGCCTATAGTAATCTAGGACATGATTGGCACTTACAATGGATCCAAAGTGAATGTATGGTGCAATGTCAACATATACGTGAAGCCTCACCTTGGCTCAGGTGAGTACTAACACCAGTGTAGCACACGATGAGCAGATAACGTATATATGATCATGCAACGTTAAATTGATAATTCTAGTTGACATAATACTATTTATGGCCATAAATATGATTAAGGCATCTCGTCATAATACGCATACATGTGCATCCCGCATGATGTAGCATAATTTCATAAATTTCGTTGATACGCTAATTATTGTAAACGTTAATCTAATCTAGACGTAACGTAGGAAATTCTTTATCAAATATATAAATGGAAACTAAATAAATATATAATATTTAAAAGCAAAGACCCACTCACAGATATTTGCGAAGTTGTAGCCATTCGGACAAGTAAATACAGATTGTCGATGCTAAACGTACCTAAGAATAATGGAGACCCATTAGTAAAACTCAATTAAAACATTTGAATTTGGAGAAATGGATGGCGGATTCAGAATCAGCACGTCGAAATACGCTATGAAGGGTCCAGGGCAATTTTCGTAAAAAGTCAGCAGAGCCGCCAAGGCGGTTAACAACGTTAAAACTTTGGAATTTCACTAAATGGATGTCAAAAATGGACTCAGGGCGTTGAAACTAGCCTAGGAAGGATTTCGAGAAAATTTCGAAAAGGTAACACAATGAGTATTCTAAGATTATTCCAAGAATAATATTCCACGAAATATTTCGAGAATATTCTAGATCCATTTCAGAAATGGGCCAGGGCGGATTCAGGTTCTGATCTAGATCAGGGTTTTTGGTTTTTTTTTTTTTTTTTTTTTTTTTTTTGTGTATTCGGTCTGGTTTACCCGTTTGGGTTCGCAAGTTGAACCAGCTGAATCCAATGGAGAAAAGGTCGGAACTGGGTGAGTTTGGCTGGGAAACTTCCCGAGCTCCGGTTGAGCTCAACTCTCAACTAAACTTCACCATTTAAGTACCAAAATAAAGCTAGGAAGATAAAGATTCGAGTTATACCATTTTGGTTCACAACTGTGGCTGGAAGATGGCCGGAAAATGCCTACAACCTCACAGATCCATCGCTGAAAACTAGGGAGTGTTTTCCCCGAGTGGTTTCTACGTCCAAACAACACCAAACTGTCTCAAAAACAACCTAATCGTACTCCTAAACATGATCTACAAAAATTTTGGAAGGTTTTAAACCTTACCTTCGTCGAAGACGACGAGTTCCGCTAGATTAAGTTTTTGCACAGTCATGGTAATGTGGGGCGAGGGAGAGAGGGAAAACGAGAGATCTCAGCCTGGTCTGGGTTCATGATGGGAAAAATCTGAGGGTGGTTGTGCTCACCGGGGTAAAACGCCGGTGATGGTGGCTCAATAGTCCACTGGGGAGGGAGGGGGAGTGAGAGAGTGTTATCAGAGAAATGGACAAGAGAGACTAAGGGAGGAGAGAGACGGAAAAGACGAGAGAGAGAAAGAAAGTTCATGAAGTGAGGAAAGAAAATGCCACGTGGAAAAGAGGGAGGTAAATTTGGTGTGGTTGAAAAATATATAATAATTATTAAAAATATTAAAATAATAATATAATAATTATGAAAAAATATAAAATATAAAATAATAATTTTTACAAAAGTCTTCTTCAGATTCATAGTTCCGTAAAACCTCAATCGTAACTCCGATTTTGATACCGCTTACCCTTACGCGTTCAAACCATCGAGTATTTCGAGAGTACAGTAAAATAATAGCTCATACATGTCATGAAATAACGGTCAACGAAAGTCAATAGTCTTGCCTCTAGGGCATTTTCGTCAATTCACTCTTTTAAAATTAATAAAATCGTATCATTAGGGATGGGTTGTTACAGCACTTCATAGATCAACTTACAAAGTATTAGCCAAATTGGAAATGTTTGAGGTATCTAATTGAGTTCAAAAAATTTGACGAACGATATGTTCTAAGAAACATTCAAATTTCATATGACAATCAAATGGGTAATGTTTTAGACTAAATGGATTTTTTTTATAAGAATGATTTGTAAATGAGACTAAAAGAATAAATGATTTGAATCGTTAAGGTTCGATGTGAAAGGGACTCCACAACTGATCTTCATTTACAAAAATGAGATTTTTTATTTTTTTATTTTTTTATAAAGGCTCTCTCTATATACAATGGTAGAGGATATATACAAGGGCGGAGCTATGATTTTTTTCTTGGGTGGGCTAGCTGAAATTAATTTAGTACCACAAAATTATATGTTCATTTTTTTACCTATATAAACTTGTATAATAATCAACATGAAATAACAATGATGAAATATAAACTGTTCTCAAAATCGTAATCTAATTGATAAATTCAAGGACCATATAAATAATTAACCTACTAATTAAATCAAGAATTGTAAACAAAGCAATTAAGAACGTACTAAATATAAGAATGAGCACATTGTGTTGAAGACGTGAAATTTGAACGCACCTTGTCGGTTTCTTCCTTTTTCTTTCTCCAGGTGAGTTTTGCTTTGTGCTTTTCAACGGCAAGGTGGATATGGCGGACGGTAGTGGTGGATTGGCAGTCTCTGGACCGCCGGGGAGTGCTGTTTTCGAGTTCAAGTCTACTGATTCAAGGGTTTTGAAACGAAATCGTGTTGAGCCTGAGATTGCGACTATTTGTAATGATGATGATCAACAAGCTGCGATGGAGACTACCAAGCCAGTGATGGCTGCCGACGGTGTCAAATTGAGTTGGAGAGACAAACTTCTGAATGTTCAGAATGGATTACATGCTCTGGATTTGGATAATTTCAAGTTCAAGTGCGATCTTGATGATGAGTTGGATTGTGCAGTTACAAGGGGTGAATGTGGCCCTAGCTTTCAATTTTCTGAACTAGCAATGAAGAAGATGTGCGAGCCCTGGGAGAAGTCGTTAATTATTAAGTTGTTGGATAAGCCTTTCTCAATTGTTGTTTTGAATAATCGTCTAAAAGGAAAATAGGGTCCGAATGTTGGTTTTAAGCTTGTAGATTTAATTAATGGCTATTTTGTTGCAACTTTTGAGAAGAAGAAGGATTTGGAATTTGTTCTTACTGGAGGACCTTGGGTTATTTCGGGTCAGTACCTTGTAATTCATAAATGGAAACCTGGGTTTGATGCTAATTCTTCCAAAACTACTAGGACTGCTGTTTGGGTTAGAATTTCAGGAATTCAAGTTGAATTTCTTGATGTTTGGGCTCTGAAACGAATTGGTTTTTTCTTGGTAAAGCTCTGAAAATTGATGCACTGACCTTGGCTCGGGCTAGAGGAAAATTTGCTTGAATTTGTGTTGAATTAGATCTAACTAAACCTTTGGAGGCTTATGTGCAATTGAATGGTGCATGGTTCAACTTGGAGTATGAGGGTCTTCATGATATTTGCTTCAAATGTGGTGTGTATGGTCATAGAAAAGATTGTTGTATTGTCACTAATGAGGTGGTTGGTGATGTTTCTAGTGATGTAAATGGTATGAATGTTGATATTGGTGGAAGGGATAATGGTGCAAGTGATGGTTGTACTGTTAATTCTGATACTAATGTTTGCAATAATAGTGTTGATGGTTCTATTAAGGAATCTGTTTTGGGACCTTGGATGATTGTTCAAACAAAGAGAAAGGGTAAGAAAATGAGTGGGGAAGTAATTTCTGGTAGTAATAAAAGGGCTACTGGGTCTCATTTTTCTGTGTTATCGAAAGAAGATAATTCTCCTTCAGTTTTCAAGGCCAATATTGGTTCTAATGTTGGAGGAGATGCTGCTAGTACTAAAATTTGGACTCCTAAAGTTAAGAAGACTACTATTTTTAATAGAGCTCTTCTGGCTGATATTTCTAATTCTGTGCATAAAAGTGATACTAAAAAAGAGACTGGTTTTATGAAGAGCATTGATGTGGAAAATTCTGGTGTGATTTATCCTCATTTTAAATTTGTTGAATCTGTTTCAACTGATTGGTTTCGCAGTGAGGATTGGTAGAGACTTATTGCTAGTCACTCAATTGGTTTTCAGGCTTCATTTAATGGTCATGAACCACCTAATATCCATGCTTAAAGTAATTGTGGTGAGATGGACACGACTATTGGTAATTGATGTGAGAATTACTTGACACTCAAATTAAAACCCTATCGACGTAGTATATGAAAGTAGGGATCGTTTAAGGCCGGGGATTAGAAGGGATGCTAATCTATACAAATTAAACTCTAAAACACTAAAACTGGACTCTAGACAATGAAAACAAGTACTAGTGATCAATCTGAACAAATTTTAACTCTAGACAACCTAAAACAACCTAACTTGACTCACACAAACCAAAACAAACTTAAAACAACAAATAAAACTCAACTAGACAGATTCTAGATGCTAGAGACTCAAAACAACAAAACTAACTTAAACAGACTCAAAACAGATTCTAAGGGGTGAATTGGATGACTTTTGGACTAGTTAGACTCAAAACTCTAAAAGGGGACAGATTTGGACGAATTTAAACAAACTAAGACTCAATTTAGACTCAAAACTCTAAAAGGGGACAGATTTGGACGAATTTAAACAAACTAAGACTCAATTAAGAACTAAGGGGGTTTTTGGACGATTTAAGCAAAACTAAGCAGATTTAGGCAAACAAAGTAAATTGAAAGAGATAAAGGTGAATTCAGGGGTGAAAACTAGTTAGAGGGTTCTTCTCCACACATGAACATATGCATACGAATTGATTTCCAGTTATTCTTCCGATAAACCATGAATGACAATGCTTCGAATTAATTGTATTGCACTAATTAATTCCCAGATTTCCCTAAGTTCATTGAATTGAATGGATAACGCATCACAACCAAATTATTCTTATCAAGTTCCCTAACTATGGAATACGCATGATAGAGATACATATCAAAGATCATTAAGTTCCATGGAAATCATAAACATTGACAAGGCATTCATAACTATGGAATACGCATGTTACTCTTGCCTAGGATTTACTTAACACAATTGTGACTAGCAATCTTTACTACTTGTGAATATAAGTTCCTAACGATTAGGTGAAATTCCCTTATATCCTAGCATCAAATTCATGCATGTAAACTAAGTAGGCCTCCTTAATCAACACACAAGAACAAGTTCTTCATAAAACAGATGAGTAAATCACATTCACAATTTATGAAACAATAACTGAAGGTAATCAATTCATATCAAACATATGTCCATGGCTTTGAATCCACCTCTAACTAAAACGAAATTAGTTCCACATGTTCAACATAATTGAAAAGCAAATTAAATTAAACATAGAAACGAAACAAGAGAAGAAAGAACTCCTCCTTCTCCAATGGAAGCCACGGCAAGGCCTTGTCTTCCCTTCTCTGCAGCAAAATATGGATTTCTGAAAGTGTGGTGGTGTAGAATTCGTATGGATGGGTATATGGGGTGGTGTCTGCGGCAAAGGGGGAGAAATATATATATATAGGCACCAAAAACCCTAGATGAATCAGATTAGGACTTCTAGAAAGCCAAATCCATCCAGAAATAGGTTCAAAACAATCAGATTTCTAATGGGAAAGGGCCTAAGGTGCAGCACAATAGGATAAGGGCAGGGAATGCCTTGCAAGGCAAGGAAAAAGGATTCTAGAAGGGAAGGAGACGCCAGATTTATAGGGTTCTAGAAAGAATGTGTTTTGTGGCAGATTTTGGGGTTTCTAGAAGAGTTTGGGGCGCCACTTTTGTAGGGGAATGGATAAGACTTCTAGAAATCAGGTTTTAAGTCCCCTAAACTGAAGAAAACAGGTTAGGATAAGATTAGGATAAGATAAGGTAAGATAAGATAAGGATTGGGTAAGATAAGATAAGATAAGGTTGTTTGGATAATGTTTTGGATAATTCTCCTTCTTTTGAGCTGATTCCTTATCTTCTTTATCTTCAATTTCTTTCTTCCATCTTCTTAGCTGATTTCAAGCCTTTATATCTTCAATTTCGTCCATCAACTTGCCTCCATGCTTGCACTACCCAATCTTGGCCCAAAAATGCTCTAGAATGCTCCAAATTGCTTCTTTTTGCCATCTTGACACTTTGAACCTACAAACACACGAAAATAGCTTAAAATACTAAATTAACTAAGAACTAACAACGTAAATGCATGAAAACAAGCTAACTAAGTCGCATAAATATGCTCCTATCAAATTCCCCCACACTTAGCTTTTGCTAGTCCTCAAGCAAAACGAAACAAAACAAACGAAACAAACACCAAACAAACTAGACCTTCCAACTTCACCTCAGGGATTTCCAACATACATGACATATTTAAGATCATCATAACCATAGCTTTTAGTCTTCCCCACCCTTTAGTACATACTTAACCACAGTCACCATCCATTGGCTCTCATCTAACCAATTAAAACAATGTTTTGAACGTAGTAACATGCCTTAGAGAATTCACTCAATTCCTCACTAGGTACACTCTTATTTTCACTCAGATTTTCTAACTACACTCCCTATACTAAGTATATGTGAGAAGATTGATGTAAACATGAAAACAAACACTCACATATGTTTATAACAAAGAAAGCAATTTCTGGAGTTAATAAACATGTTTAGATATGATCTCATGAATGGAATGCTACTACTTAGATGCGAGAACCAGGGATACCATATGCTCGTACCAATCCCAAACTCCACATATTGAAACACACAACACTCAAGATTGAAGTATAGGGTTGTAACGGGGCTAAGGGTATTGGCTAACAAAGAAACGTAAGGAAAACAAACGTTCTTAAAGCAATAGCAAGCAAAGTAGTGAATATGACACTTAGAACTCCCTTTCTTAATGCAGCCACACACTTTGATACATAAGGGGAAGATTACACATATTTTAGGGCCGAATTCAACTTTTTGGACCCTTTCTTCAACAACCAACACTTGTGAGCTTATTCTCACTTATTTTGAACACTTTTCATACTTTTTTTCACAAACTTTTCTTCTTTTTTCTTTTTTTCACGAATTTTTTTCTTCTTTTTTTTTTTCTGCTTCTTCACCCGTGCCCTCTTTGATACTTTGTTGGCACACAATCAGACACATAAATCCCTTCCCCCACACTTGTTTGCTGCCTAATAACGAACAAAGGGAATTCACTCTAGGTCATGCTTAGCTACGCCTTAAGAACAAGGGTAAGGATGGTCCTAATCTAGGCTAGGTAGGGATATTGTGGGCAAACAAAGAACATAGGCTAAACAAGGCTCAAAAGGGTTAAACCTACAAGACAAATAACATAGGGAGGTTCGGCTATTTGGCACTGGTTCACTACACAACTTCATCTTGTTTATGTGTTATGCTAATCAATTTCATGCTTTGAATGAAACGGGTATGAGTTCTAGTATTTGGAACTAAATGATGAAATGCCTTCTAAGTAGCAACCAAGCAACGAATAATGAGATCATGCAACGACTTTAGAAAACAAAGAATGCACAGATTTTTAACTCTCCAAAGAACGTTAAAGGCTCAAGTCTCTCAGGGTTGTAGCGTTAGTTTGAGATTCTTCCTTCAAGCATGTTACAAAAACTGATTTTTTCTCTTTTTGATTAAACATGAATTCATGAACTATAACCATAATCAAGCATAAACCAGAGAGCAATTCAAACCTCCATCCATGTTTATAACTTTCCTCAATAGTCATGCAATTAAAAACCAAATCCTCATCATTGTGTTGGAAGGTACCCTAAGACACAAACAAACACACAAAAACAACTCTTTTTGGGTTTTTCAAAACAATTTTTCAAATTTTTATGGGATTTTCGGATTTTCTTTTCAAAACACACTAAAAGACTCCAAAACAGCTTAAAAACACTTAAAAACACTGAAAACAACATTCAAAGTGATAGGTGATAAAAACCCACGAATTTCATGCAAAAACACTTTGTTACCCCCCACACTTAAATCAAACATTGTCCTCAATGTTTCAAACATAAACTCACACAAAAGCAAGCAAATAACACAACTAACACACATAACAGATATGGCAAAACAAAAGCAATAAAGAGAGAGTTTAAGAACGCAAATCTGGTTTTGGAGCTAGAATTCCATCTTTCTCTCGTTTGAACACACGGGTTGCCTCCCAAGAAGCGCTTGCTTTAACGTCTTCCAGCCGGACGATACTTCCATTTAAGTTCCCATGGTACCCACAGCATGCAGATGTAGTTCTTCCACCACATGCTCCTCAAACAGCTCATGCATTGGATCTTTGAATGGTAAGGGATAGTGATCCTTCCGGATTGTGGTATTGAACATCCTAAAATCAATGTAATCAGGCCCACCAGCTTGGATTTGATTGGGAATCTGCACCATACAAGGTAACAACCTATTAGTTGAAATGGGAATCGAAATTGGAATAGGTGGCTTACCAATGTACTGCAATGAAGTGGCAGCCCTATCAACATTCTTCCCCATGATATTTTCGACCAATTGGGGCATTTTGAGGGCAGTGGCTGTATGGTCCTTGTGCTCCACTCCAATTCCCTCGTTTTGTATGGTTCTTGATGTATCCTTTGTGCTTGAACGGTCCGGCCCTATCTTTTTTATTTTATCCATGGCAAAACAAGAACGAACAATGTTAGGATTCTCAACAGACTTAGAAACATTACATTTAATCTTATCACTACCAAACTTCATAGTTAACGTTCCCTTGGCCACATCAATCTTGGTTTGGGCTGTTTTCATGAATGGTCAGCCAAGTAAGAGTGGTAATGGATGGGAATGGTCTGAATCCTCCATGTCAAGCACATAGAAATCTGCAGGAAAAATCAAGTGGTCTACCTGCACCAAAACATCTTCCAAAATTCCTTTTGGGTATGCATTAGATCGATCGGCTAATTGGATAATAACACCATCATTTTTAAGCTCTCCTAAATTCGTAGATGCATAAACAGAATATGGCATGACATTTATTGATGCACCTAAGTCTAACATGGCAGATTCAAAACGAGTATTTCCAATAACACAAGGAATTGTAAAACTACCCGGATCTTTGCATTTAGGGGGTAATTTCCTTTGTAAAACAGCAGAGACATTCTCACTTACTTGAACCACTTCTTTGTTAGAAATCCTTCTCCTTGTTGTACAAAGCTCTTTCAAAAACTTAGCATACCTTGGGACCTGCTTTATTGCATCAAAAAGTGGGATATTGACTTGAACTTTCCGGAATGTCTCTAGAATGTCCTTTTCAGCATCCTCTTTCTTTGATTGCTGCAACCTGCCAGGAAAGGGCACAATTAGTGGAGCAGAGCTAGAAGAATTCATATTGGAACTTACCTTGATGGTTGGGGACGGTTTAGAAGTGGGAATTGGCTGCGGCAAAGATGTCTCTTTCCTTGCCGTGGGTTTGGGTGATTCATCCTCCTCCAATTGCAGCTTCGTGTCCTCTTCTTGACTTGATCTAGATGGTTGTGAATCAGTTCCAACCTGCTTACCACTTCTCAACGTGATTGCTTGGGCGGTTTCAAATCCTCCTTTGGGATTAACAACGGTTCCCGCCTGTCACGCGGGTGACCCGGGTTCGATCCCCGGCAACGGCGCCAAAATTTGATGTGAGAATTACTTGACACTCAAATTAAAACCCTATCGACGTAGTATATGAAAGTAGGGATCGTTTAAGGCCGGGGATTAGAAGGGATGCTAATCTATACAAATTAAACTCTAAAACACTAAAACTGGACTCTAGACAATGAAAACAAGTACTAGTGATCAATCTGAACGAATTTTAACTCTAGACAACCTAAAACAACCTAACTTGACTCGCATAAACCAAAACAAACTTAAAACAACAAATAAAACTCAACTAGACAGATTCTAGACGCTAGAGACTCAAAACAACAAAACTAACTTAAACAGACTCAAAACAGATTCTAAGGGGTGAATTGGATGACTTTTGGACTAGTTAGACTCAAAACTCTAAAAGGGGACAGATTTGGACGAATTTAAACAAACTAAGACTCAATTAAGAACTAAGGGGGTTTTTGGACGATTTAAGCAAAACTAAGCAGATTTAGGCAAACAAAGTAAATTGAAAGAGATAAAGGTGAATTCAGGGGTGAAAACTAGTTAGAGGGTTCTTCTCCACACATGAACATATGCATACGAATTGATTTCCAGTTATTCTTCCGATAAACCATGAATGACAATGCTTCGAATTAATTGTATTGCACTAATTAATTCCCAGATTTCCCTAAGTTCATTGAATTGAATGGATAACGCATCACAACCAAATTATTCTTATCAAGTTCCCTAACTATGGAATACGCATGATAGAGATACATATCAAAGATCATTAAGTTCCATGGAAATCATAAACATTGACAAGGCATTCATAACTATGGAATACGCATGTTACTCTTGCCTAGGATTTACTTAACACAATTGTGACTAGCAATCTTTACTACTTGTGAATATAAGTTCCTAACGATTAGGTGAAATTCCCTTATATCCTAGCATCAAATTCATGCATGTAAACTAAGTAGGCCTCCTTAATCAACACACAAGAACAAGTTCTTCATAAAACAGATGAGTAAATCACATTCACAATTTATGAAACAATAACTGAAGGTAATCAATTCATATCAAACATATGTCCATGGCTTTGAATCCACCTCTAACTAAAACGAAATTAGTTCCACATGTTCAACATAATTGAAAAGCAAATTAAATTAAACATAGAAACGAAACAAGAGAAGAAAGAACTCCTCATTCTCCAATGGAAGCCACGGCAAGGCCTTGTCTTCCCTTCTCTGCAGCAAAATATGGATTTCTGAAAGTGTGGTGGTGTAGAATTCGTATGGATGGGTATATGGGGTGGTGTCTGCGGCAAGGGGGGAGAAATATATATATATATATATATATATATAGGCACCAAAAACCCTAGATGAATCAGATTAGGACTTCTAGAAAGCCAAATCCATCCAGAAATAGGTTCAAAACAATCAGATTTCTAATGGGAAAGGGCCTAAGGTGCAGCACAATAGGATAAGGGCAAGGAATGCCTTGCAAGGCAAGGAAAAAGGATTCTAGAAGGGAAGGAGACGCCAGATTTATAGGGTTCTAGAAAGAATGTGTTTTATGGCAGATTTTGGGGTTTCTAGAAGAGTTTGGGGCGCCACTTTTGTAGGGGAATGGATAGGACTTCTAGAAATCAGGTTTTAAGTCCCCTAAACTGAAGAAAACAGGTTAGGATAAGATTAGGATAAGATAAGGTAAGATAAGATAAGGATTGGGTAAGATAAGATAAGATACGGTTGTTTGGATAATGTTTTGGATAATTCTCCTTCTTTTGAGCTGATTCCTTATCTTCTTTATCTTCAATTTCTTTCTTCCATCTTCTTAGCTGATTTCAAGCCTTTATATCTTCAATTTCGTCCATCAACTTGCCTCCATGCTTGCACTACCCAATCTTGGCCCAAAAATGCTCTAGAATGCTCCAAATTGCTTCTTTTTGCCATCTTGACACTTTGAACCTACAAACACACGAAAATAGCTTAAAATACTAAATTAACTAAGAACTAACAACGTAAATTCATGAAAACAAGCTAACTAAGTCGCATAAATGTGCTCCTATCAGTAATGATTTGCATATGCAAGGTCAGGATGATTTGGTGGGTGACAGTTCGTTACCTATGGATGATATGATTTCTAAGGGTGGTCCTAATTCCCATGTTGGGGAGGGACCATTTTTTTCTTCTTGATTTGCCTGATTAGGCCCCTTCCTCTATAGTAGTTGTTATGAATATTTTAACTTGGAATATTAGAGGAACTGGGAGAGATATGGCTACCACTACTGTGAAGAAGTTGGTGATGCAATATAAAGTAGATTTATTGGTTGTTGTGGAACCCCGTATCAGTGGGGATAAAGCGAAAGAGATTATTCAAAATTTTAGTTTCCGTAGTTGGGAGATTGTGGATGCTACGAGGTTTTCTGGGGGTATTTGGCTTTTATGGAATGAGACTAAAGTTAAGGTGAAGTTTGTTGAAGCTTGTAAGCAAGCTCTTATTGTTCAAGTATTTTATGATTGTAAGCGTAGTTGGTATTTTTCTGCTATTTATGGTAGCCCTGATATTAAAAAGAGAAATGCCTTGTGGGAATTTTTCTATAATTTTAAGTCTAGATGTGATCTTCCTTGGCTTCTTGCTGGAGACTTTAATGAGTTGTTGGCCTGTGATGAAAAAAAGGGGGGCTCTGGAAGCGTTAGTTTGGGTTGTTTTAAGGATTGGTTTGATGCTAATTTTATGGTGGATTTGGGATTTTCGGGTCCTTTTTTCACTTGGGATGGTGTTAATAAAAATGGTGTAAGAGTCTTTGAAAGGCTTGATAGGGCAATTTGTGATCTTGGTTGGAGAGAGATGTTTCCTGAAGCCTATATCAAACAACTTGCAAAAACTATTTCTGATCATACTCCTGTACTCATCATTTTGGAAAGCAAGCATATTCCCAATCTGGAGTTCAAACTGTTTAGGTTTGAGGCTATGTGGATGAAGCATGAGAATTTCAAGCATTATTTGGAGTCTAACTGGAAGTCCCAAGATGTTGGTATAAATCAGAAACTTGATTTTCTTTCTGGTAAGTTGAGATGGTGGAATAAAAATATTTTTGGTCATCTTGAGTGGAAGATAAAAAGGTTACTTGCTCGAATTGAGGGTATTCAAAAGGCTCTATGTAATAATTGCAGGTCTTCTTTGTTGAGGTTGAATAGTTCCTTATCTAAGGAATATAATAATCTTCTTGAGTAAGAAGAAATTTTTTGGAAGCAAAAATCAAGAGTTAAATGGCTTCAAGAGGGAGATAGGAATACAAGGTTTTTCATCTTTCTACCATCCTTAGAAGGAGAAGGAACAAAATTGAAGGATTGTTGAAAAATGATGGCGTGTGGGTGGAGGATAAAGAGGTTCTCAAGCAGATTGTGGTGCATCACTTTTGTTCTTTATTTGCTGATTCTTTGGATAGGACTTCTAACGGTGGGATGCTTAATCTTTTCCCTTATGTCGATTAGTCTTTGCTTGGTGCTTTAACAGAAGATGTGTCTCTTCAAGAAGTTAAAGATAGTCTGTTTTCTATTGGTGCTTGTAAGGCTCATGGGCCAGATGGTTACCCTGCTGCATTTTTTCAGAATTTTTAGGAGTTATGTAGCTCTCACATCCTTTGTCTTATTATTGAGTGTTTTAAGAAGGGCTCTATTCCAGATGGTCTTGGTAGTACCTTAATCATTCTTGTTCCTAAGGTTGATGACCCTCAAGATATTTCCCAATTTCGTCCTATAAGTTTGTGTTCTACTTTGTATAAGGTGGTGACCAAAATTCTTGTTAACAGATTGAGACCTATTATGAAATCCGTTATCAGCCCTAATCAGGTTAGTTTCATCCCTGGAAGACATATTACTGATAACATTATAATTGCTCAGGAAGTTTTGCATACTTTTTCCATCACTGGAGGGGCTAGAGGCTATATGGCTTGGAAAATTGATTTATCTAAAGCCTATGACAAACTTAGATGAGATTTTATAAGGGAAGTGCTTGTTGAAGTGGGTATTGACTATTTGACTGTTAAGCTTATCATGGATTGTGTAAGTAAAGTGGATTACAAGATTGTAGTAAATGGGGAATGCTCAACCAGTTTTAGGACGGAGAGAGGTGTTAGGCAGGGTGATCCTCTCTCTCCATATCTTTTTGTGTTATGTGTGGAGAAGTTGGGGCATCTTATCAATGAAGCTGTCTCTAATAAATGTTAGAAGCCTGTCAAAGCGGCTAAAAAGAGGCCTGCCATTTTGCATTTGTTTTTTGCAGGTGATATTATTCTCTTTAGCGAGGCTTTTATTTCTCAAGCTAAAGTGGTTAAACGTTGTTTGGACACTTTTTGTTGTTTGTCTGGGTAACAAATTAGCTTTGAGAATTCTCAAATTTTTTGCTCTTCTAATGTGGACAGTAGTGTTGCTGTTCTAATTAGTGAAATTTGTGGCTCTCCAATTGTTCAGGACTTGGGAAAGTATCTAGGTGTGCCTTTAATTCATTCTAGAATTAATTCCAGCACCTATATGGAGGTTGTTAACAAGGCTCAGAGTAGACTTTCTACATGGAAAGCCAACACTTTATCTCTTGCTAGAAGAACTACTCTTATTCAAGCGGTTACTTTAGCTATTCCAGTTTATGTGATGCAGATAGCCAAGCTCCCAGTTAGCACTTGTGATTTAATTGATGGATTGAATAGGAAATTTTTGTGGGGTTCTTCTGAAGTCAAAAGTAAAACTTGTTTGGTTAGATGGAGTTCTGCTTATCTTCCGAAGAACAAAGGTGGTTTGGGTCTTAAGAGAATGAAGTACATGAATGCTGCTCTTTTGGCCAAGTCCAGTTGGCGTTTGTTACAACGGGATGATCGTCTTTAGGCTAGTACTTTTAGAGGTAAGTACTTAAGTGGGGTGAACTCCGATATTCTCAAATGGCCAACTGGTAGGGTAGCTTTTAGCTCTTGGAGGGCTGTGGTTTATGGTGGTCAATTGTTGAAAAATGGACTTATTTGGAGGGTTGGCTCATGTGCTAATATTAGTTTTTGGTTTGATGCCTGGCTTGATTATGGGATACTCGCTGATAAGGCCTTGATTCCTTTGGATGTTTCTGCTAAAGCTTTAAAGGTTATAGACTTTTGCTATGGTAACTATTGGAATGTTTCTACCTTGAGAGCTTTTCTTCCGGAGGAGTATGTTTGGAAGATTTATGCGATTCCTATTGGTCTCAACGATGGAGATAGTGATTGTATTATAGACTTTTGCTATGGTAACGCCATTAAGGAATATTCTGTCAAATCCTAGAATATTCCGTTAAAGTTAACTGACGTCGTTAACCTCCGTTAGGAATATTCCGTCAACTTTGACGGAATATTCCGTCACCTTCAACCTCAGTCGCCAGCGCCACTGTGTCGCCGGAAACTGGGTAATTTTTCTACCTTCGATTTCTAACTCATTTTCAACCAAATTTCACGAAATTTTCACCAAAATGATCCTTAGGACAAGGAGAAGAGATTTATCCTTGTTTTGAACCTAAAATCCAAGTGAATCTCACCAGAGAAATTTCACCAATTCCGGCCAACTTCCAAACCGGCAGTCCCGACGTCTAAACTCCTTAAATTTTGTCCTCCGAGCATCCCAAGAAGATTCTAAACCCTCATATGATCTCCAAATGATCTAAAACCCTCGTAGATTTCGAGTGTATGAACGGTACCACTTTTGGTACCACACGGGTTCTAGGGTTCTCGACCGTTTCAAGCTACACAAACAGTACGGTTGGAATCACCAGGTTATAAGGGTTCTAAATATGCTATTTAGGACCTTGATCTGTGACCAAAACACCAGGAACAAGGGTTCATCCGTACGGTTGCAGGGGAGAGGATAGAGAGTTCGAGAAAAAAGAAGGAGAAAGTGACGGGAAGGGTAGGTGCTGCACACATGTTGTGCAAATGTGTGTGTATATATTTCCTCATCCAACCCCATCCACACAAAATCAACCAAAATACAATAAAATAAATATATAGGTACCCCTACCTATAAACATTAATCCTTATTCACATATCCTCTCACTCCTGCAAGGGTAAAATCGTCATTTCATAAATAACATATTCATTAACTCAGAACGGACTGTTACAATCTACCCACCTTAATAAAATTTCGTCCTCGAAATTTACTTAACACATACAACCCATTAATACTCATAAAATAACCGTGGGTACAATTCTTTCATCCTTTCATCCGTCTCCCAAGTTGCCTCCTCCACCGAGTGATTCTTCCATAAAACCTTCATTAGTCGCACTGTCTTGTTCCTCAATACCTTATCCTTCCAATCCAGTATAGTGACCGGCTCCTCCTCGTAAGACAAATCAGGATTGATCTCTAATTGTTGTGGAGGCAAAACATGTGATGGATCTGAAATATAATGGCGAAGCATCGACAAATGAAATACATTATGCACTCTAGACAGCTCCTGAGGCAACTCGAGTCTATAAGCCACTTCACCAATCCGCTCAGAAATCTGATATGACCCAATATACTTGGGACTCAATTTCCTCTTCTTACCGAACCTCACAACACCTTTCCAAGGTGATAACTTTAAGAAAACCCAATCGCCCACATTATAAGTCTGATCAGCAGCGTGTCGATTAGCTAAACTCTTCTGACGATCTTGAGCTGCTTTCAGGTTAGATTTAATCACCTGAATATTCTCCGTAGTCTCATCCACTATCTCTGGGCCCTCTAAAACTCTTTCTCCAACCTCTGACCAACACAAAGGTGTCCGACAAACTTTACCATACAAAGCCTCAAATGGTGACATACCAATGCTCGAGTGATAACTATTATTATAAGCAAATTCTATCATATCCAAACGCGTATACCATGAATCACCAAACTGCAGTACAGAAGACCTCAACATATCCTCTAATGTCTGAATTGTCCTCTCAGACTGTCCGTCCGTTTGAGGATGATATGCAGTACTGTATAACAACCTCGAACCCAAAGCTTCTTGAAATGCCGTCCAGAATTTAGAAGTGAACCTCGGATCTCGATCTGATACAATGCTAACTGGCATGCTGTGATACTTAACAATCTTCGTAGTAAAAAGTTCAGCTAGCCGATTTAAAGAAAACTTTTCTCGAACTGGAATGAAATGAGCTGATTTAGTAAGTCTATCAACAATCACCCAAACTCCATCATAACCATTCCTCGTACGAGGAAGCTTATACACAAAATCCATGGTAATGTCTTCCCATTTCCACTGTGGAATAGGGAGAGGCTGCATCCGTCCAAACGGCTTCTTACTCTCGGCTTTAACCTGTTGACAAATAATACATCGACTCTCGTATTCAGCAATTTCTCTTTTCATACCTAGCCAATAATAAAATGCTCGAGTGGTATGATACATCTTCATGCTTCCAGGATGCATAGCATAAGCTGAGATGTGTGCCTCATCAAGAATAGCTTTCTTCAACTCCGCATTATTCGGCACGTACATCCTACCTTCTTGCATAAGCATGCCATCAGTCTCCCGAATCCGAAGATCTTTCTTTTTCCCATCATTCCTTAACCGAATTAATTCTTGAACCTCGTCATCCTCCATCTGCGCCTCAAGTATTTGATCAATCAAGATTGGCCTGACCTGAAAATGAGCAAGTAAAGCGGTTTCCTGATCGTTATCATCTGATTCTTCCATGACTAGCTTCACTCCAGTCGATCTTAACTCTGCCAGAAGAGGAGCACGACTTGCGTGAATATCAATAATCCTGCCCTGAGATTTCCTGCTAAGTGCATCAGCTACCACATTTGTGCGACCAAGATGGTATTCGATCGTGCAATCATTGTCGCTCAGCAACTCAATCCATCTCCGTTGACGAAGATTCAAATCCCTCTGAGTAAACAAATACTGAAGACTTTTATGGTCTGTAAAGATCTTACACTTCTCACCATAAAGATAATGCCTCCAAATTTTCAATGCAAAAACAATCGCCGCTAATTCCAAATCATGAATAGGATAATTCCTTTCATGCTGTTTTAATTGTCTAGAGGCATATGCAATCACCCTACCATGTTGCATCAACACACAGACCAAACTATTTAATGAAGCATCGCTGTAAATCTCGAAATTACCACTGTCGTCAGGAAATGCCAACACTGGTGCCTGAGTCAGACAATATTTCAGCTGCTGGAAACTCCGCTCACAACTATTATCCCATTCAAATTTAACATTCTTCCTTGTCAACTTAGTAAGTGGCAACGCAATCTCGGAAAAATCCCGAACAAACCGTCTGTAATACCCTGCTAAACCCAAGAAACTACGTACCTCTGAGACGGTTCGCGGCTGCTCCCAATTCACTATTGCTGCCACTTTCTGGGGATCCACTTGAATACCCAGAGCTGAAATGATATGTCCCAAAAATGCCACCTGATTCAACCAGAATTGGCATTTACTGAACTTGGCATAAAGCCTACACTCCCTCAACCTTTTCAGCACCAAACTGAGATGTCGCACATGCTCCGCTTTAGATTTAGAATAAACCAAAATGTCATCGATAAAAACAATCACAAATCGGTCTAAATACTGCTTAAACACCATGTTCATCATATCCATAAAAGTAGCAGGTGCGTTAGTCAACCCAAATGGCATTACCAAAAACTCATAATGGCCATAATGGGTTCGAAACGCCATCTTAGGAACATCGTCTCTCCTAATCTTTAGCTGGTAATACCCAGACCTCAAGTCAATTTTCGAAAATACACAAGCTCCTCGCAGCTGATCAAACAAATCGTCAAAACACGACAATGGGTAATGATTTTTAATCGTCACCTGATTCAGCTGCCGATAATCTATACATAGCCTCAAAGTACCATCCTTCTTCCT
Organism: Heteromeles arbutifolia; assembly: GCA_024362995.1. Taxonomy (NCBI): domain Eukaryota; kingdom Viridiplantae; phylum Streptophyta; class Magnoliopsida; order Rosales; family Rosaceae; genus Heteromeles; species Heteromeles arbutifolia. Next base: position 25,934,331 of record JANCRC010000001.1, on the reverse strand, counting down.
CACAAATAAAACTGGAGCTCCCCAGGGTGAAGTACTAGGCTGAATAAAACCTTTATATAATAATTCTTGCAGCTGAATTTTCAATTCCTTTAATTCTGCAGGAACCATTCGATAGGGAGTCAAATATATAGGGTCAGTACCTGACAATAAATCAATGGTGAACTCAACGTCTCGATCCAGCGGTAACCCTGGCAAATCATTAGGAAAAACATCTGGAAAATGTCTGACCACTCTAACATCCTCCACTTTGCTGGCCACCTCATCATTCAACACCACATGTGCCAGATACCCCTGACAACCCTTCTGCAACAACTTCTTGGCTCTCACAACTGAGATAATACCATACCTGACACCACTAGGCTCACCAACAAATGTAACCACCGGTAAGCCTGGTCGTAAAAATGTAACCTTCTTCTCATAACAATCGATGTTAGCTCGATTATAATGTAACCAATCAGTTCCCAAAATAACATCAAATTCAACAAGGTCTAATGGAATAAGGTTAGCAGGCATAACTACATCCTCCACCAACACATGGCACCCTGGATACATCCGCCCTACCTGGCACGTCTCAGCTCTAGGCATAGAAAACTCTATCTCATAACTAAGTGGTGTGGGATTACGTTGTGCCAATTGAGCAAATGCATGAGAAATAATCGAATGGGTAGCACCACAGTCAATCAATACTTTAGCAAAATGTCCAAGAATGTTTAACGTACCCATTATCAAATCGGGGTTGTTCTAAGCGTCCTGCACTGAAACATTATGAATACGTCTATGGGTCTGCTGACGTCCTCTTCGACCTCTGCTAGACTGGCCACTACGCCCGGATGTACCACGACTCTGCCCCAACTGACTAGGCTGCCTTGAGGTTCCCGCACTGCTCGAGGTAACCTTACCTTGCTGTGGCTGCACACTTGGATACCACTGTGATCCCCCTACTGAATAAGATGGATACGGAGCATACTCTCCCGAATACTGAAGGTACCCACTCTGATAGCCACTAGAATAATAGGGATCCTGAGAATAAGGATACGGCGCTGCTGGATAGGGCACCACATCACCCTGATAATGATAAGTGCTCCCCCGACTCGGCTGACCATAACCACTCGACCCTGGAACCTGCTGCCTCGGCACTGGTGCTGGAAAAGAAGGCATCTGTAGCATCTGTTGAGTCTGTGGACAATTAGCTGCTCGATGACCAAACTGCCCACAGGTAAAGCATCCTCGCATACCCTGTCTACACTCACCGGTATGTCAGCTATTACATCTCCGACAAAAATGAACTCCTGAACCACCAGAACCACTAACATCTCGCTGCCTCTGAAAACGCGACCCACCAGCAAATCTACCACTGCTACGCTGGCCTGTGGAACTAAATCCTCCACTGGATGAACTCGAACTAGTCCCACTCTTCTTAAAACTTTGAGTCTTTCTACAATACCCTTGCCTTTATCATTCTTCTTAGAGTTATCTTTCTCTTCCTCATCACTATCGCTAGGCAAGTTCTCAGAATCCTCAATCTGCAGCAGAATCTCATAAAACCCATGATAAGTCGAACAGGGAATCTCGGTAGCCACAGTACGCCACTTCTTACGAGTACCCAATTTAAATCGACGAAGCATCTCCGCTGGATTCATAGCCACCTCAGGGTGATATCTGGACAAGTCTGTAAACTTCCTGTAATACTCGTTAGTGGACATCTTCTTCTGCTTCAGGTTTGTAAACTTTTGTTTCTTGCTGTCGATATGCGCATGAGTAATGAATCTTTTATGGAATAACTGCTTAAATATCTCCCAGTCTGCAGCTTCCTCTTGAGTTAACTCCTCAGCTGACTGTTCCCACCAGGACGCCGGTTCTTTGCCCAAAAACCACGAAACTGTCTCTACCCATCTGTCTGCAGGCAAACTCCCCTGACTCTGCATCAATCTAAAGGTCTTATCCACATGATTCAACCACTTCTCAGCACCCTCGTGCCCTTCATTACCCACAAAAGTATTCAACTTCAGGTTATAAACAGTTTCCAGAGGAGTTCTCTGGGGAGGTTGAAACGTCGACTGAATAGCATTAGCGATAGCTTCCCCTAATTGAGTTATATCAGGAAAACTAGACTCAGAAATCGGACGTGGCTCACGTCGAGGCGGCATAATTCTGACAGAAGACACCAAAATAATTAGAATATTCACTAAGTACACAGGACATCAGGACGTGCTGGCCGTCACGTGAGCGTGACAAGGCCGTGTGCGCAGTGCGGAAGAATAAATATAGATAATAAGTACTAGAGTATCATTACCAGTGATACAGGCATATAAAAGAGTGAGGAAGTTAATAACATAAAGTACAGAGTTCGAGCATTCTAAGTGCAATCTAAAAGTCATAAGCAAGAAAGTAAAATATTTACATGGATGATGTGCTGTCAGATATGCCTTTGATGCCTCGTTTGCCACCAACACTACCTAGTACCTGGAGGGGCGCAAAACAAAAGTGTGAGTGGGCAAAAACAAAGCTGTACCAAAATCACTTCGATAGAAAAGTTGTAACCCCTCTCTGTAAAACATGTATACTTCCCAGAAAATATGTATATACGTACTAGTACTGAAAACCATCGATCAAACAACCAATCAATCAATCAATGCCATGATCGAATGAACCATAATCAGTAATAAACATGTATCAAATATCATCGATCAATCAGGTGATATCCTAACTCAAATCATGCCAGCAATATATATGTCAATCAGCCGGAGTCACCTCTAGTGACCTGTATGGCTGAATCTATGGCTCCTCAATCAAATCCTCAATCCATCTCTCAATCAATAACCTGCACCCATGACGGAACCACCTAATGTGGTCTGTACGTCAAGCTGGGTATAACGCTCTGTGCTACTATCACGTGAAAGCTGGCGACGTCTCGCAAGTCACCTACGAGTCGGAACCACCTAGTGTGGTCTGTATGATAGGCTGGCACCTGCCTTGGATCCAAGGTGAGCGTACGGTGCGGGAGGTGAACGATCACGTGAAAGCTAAGCCCTACTCTGGCGGCATAAACCCCGATGTGCAGATAAATGAGCCATAGTCTAATCCCATCGATATCACCATAACCATCATATCATAAGCATACACTTACCTGACTTACCTAGCGCCCGTGGTGCATCAATATATAATCATATAAACATAAAAATATATATGGCATTCGACATTGTATTCAATTTCATAAAAGCATTTTAAAATGTATTTCTGGGAATCAATCAATTATATAAATATATATATATATATATATATATATATATATATATATATATATATATACTAAAAACAAAAGCCCACTCACTGATAGGTAGACGGGTCGTAGCCCCCGAGCCTCACGTGGTTGCGCTCGTCCTTAGGATACGTCTCACCTATATGCGAAATAACTATATAACCGTTAATTACGCACATAACCCAAATCAAGTAATAACTCCTCATACATTGCTCAATTGGGGTGTTTGAATATACCAACATGTTCTACTCAATCCCATGAACACCCCCATATTTTTAAAATAATTTTTGGAAGCCTCACACGCCCTCACGCGCCGTGCACACTGACGGAAACCCTAACGCCGTTAAGGAATATTCCGTCAAATCCTAGAATATTCCGTTAAAGTTAATTGACGCCGTTAACCTCCGTTAGGAATATTCCGTCAACTTTGACGGAATATTCCGTCACCTTCAACCTCAGTCGCCGGCGACCGGTGTCGGCGCCGATGTGTCGCCGGAAACTGGGTAATTTTTCTACCTTCGATCTCTAACTCATTTTCCAACCAAATTTCACGAAATTTTCACCAAAATGATCCTTAGGACAAGGAGAAGAGATTTATACCTGTTTTGAACCTAAAATCCAAGTGAATCTCGCAGGAGAAATTTCACCAATTCCGGCCAACTTCCAAACTGGCGGTCTCGACGTCCAAACTCCTTAAATTTTGTCCTCCGAGCATCCTAAGAAAATTCTAAACCCTCCTATGATCTCCAAATGAGCTAAAACCCCGTAGATTTCGAGTGTATGAACAGTACCACTTTTGGTACCACACAGGTTCTAGGGTTCTCGACCGTTTCAAGCTACACAAACAGTACAGTTGGAATCACCAGGTTATAAGGGTTCTAAATATGCTATTTAGGACCTTGATCTGTGACCAAAACACCAGGAACAAGGGTTCGTCTGTACGGTTGCAGGGGAGAGGATAGAGAGTTCGAGAAAAAGGAAGGAGAAAGTGACGGGGAGGGTAGGTGCTGCACACGTGTTGTGCAAGTGTGTGTGTATATATTTCCTCATCCAACCCCATCCACACAAAATCAACCAAAATACAATAAAATAAATATATAGGTACCCCTACCTATAAACATTAATCCTTATTCACACATCCTCTCACTCCCGCAAGGGTAAAATCGTCATTTCATAAATAACATATTCATTAACTCGGAACAGGCTGTTACACTATACATTAAGTATTAACCAATATTAAAATTAAATGGGCTATATAGACTACATGAATTAACATAAGTAATTAAAACATAAATTTCAAAAATTCATCCCTAGGCTACAACCCACCTAAGCCTTGTGGGTGGCTCCATCATTGGATATATACTGGTCATGTTATTAACAAGTACGTCAGCTAACCCAACCAAACACGCCTCATTATTTCATAAACATGATTAAAAATTTTGTTTATCTTCCCTCGTGAGCTGGATACAATGATTAATAAGTGAACCACATTCTTGGCACGCTGCCTACACCATGTCACCTACCCCACGCACATAGAGAACCACTACTGTTTGATCTTGAACACGCGATTGATGATATTTCTTTGTTGCAATACATATACACACGGGTTCGTTATGAAAAACTGTTGTTAATTGTACTATATTTACTGCAAATTGAGACCTGTCATATCTCAAAATTTTGCAAGCCAACTAAATATAATGAAATTATGAAAATCTCACATTTTTTCTTTCTTTAATTACATAGTTATTCCATGTTTGAGTAACATGTAAGCTTTTCAGTATTTAGTACAAGAGAATTGGTTGAAATAGTAATCAGTTTAGCGGTTTTGTTGATGTATTGTCAAAATTCAAATGTTATTAATTTTTTATTGTAGGTCGTCGTTATTTGATTTTGATCACTTCATTAATTAAATTTATAAAATCCTCATTTTAATCAATTTATAAAATTTTATACAAGTGATCATTTATGACTATATTGTTTAGGGTAACAACTCTTAATATGTAATCAACTTCTAATAGGAATATAAGAGATATTCCAAGATATACTAGGATTTACACAATCACATTCCTAATCTAATAGGACTGCAACACTCCTCCTTGAGTGTGTAAATACTCAAGTAATTAGCGCAACAGGTCTTCAGTGATGAAGCAAGTACAGTTGATGAAGTTGTCGACACAATGAGCAAATGCGAGTCTCAAATCAACGGAAGAATGCATAAAAAGGTAAAACTCACAAAACCTCGCTATGGTAAAACTCAAGGTGGGGGGAAAAACCCATAGTCTAAGGAGAAAAGTGAGAAGTTGCATTAAGTCAAAACTATACGTCTTTTGGATGCAAGTAGAAAAGCTCACAAGGGTATAATCAGCCCAGGATGGGTGCCTCGTTAAAACTTAGTTAGGTAGCAAAAACCCAGTGGGAAAAATGCTCCTAATCGTAGGGAAAAATAGTACATTAAGATCAAGTGAGTATACTTCTGGATACTCCCCCTGAGTTTGATAGAACTTCCAAATAAGAACTACAAGCATTGCATATGATAGTTAGGCATACCAATTCCTCGGACAAGCTTCTGGAAGGTTGACTTCGGCAGTGACGTTGTGTAGAGGTCGGCAAGGTTGTCTGTGATCGGCTTGTATGACTTCAATCTCCTGATGCTTTGCAGATGTAGATGTAGATGTAATATGTCTTGGCGTTGACTTCATTGATGTATCATGGCTTGGTCGGGTTGATACATGCGGCATAGTCTTCATGGATCGTCATTGGGACTCAACAATGAATGAAAAACACAACAAGTACTTCGAATATGCGTAACAAGAACTCCTAACCATGTCTCACTTGTGGCGTAGTGAAGTGAGGTGAGTTTTGGAACGATTCGAAGATTTCGCAACTAAGGTCATATCGTGAACCTCTAAGATATTGCAATATCCCTTAACGGTAAATACATAACCATTCGGGGATGTGCCTTGTGCGGGTTTGATATGTAACTTGTGTCAACATAACAAACAAGACAAGCATCATTTCGAGGATCAAGGGGGTTGGATCCGCTCGAGATGCGTTGGGATTTGATTTACCCAAATTTGTAGTACCTTCAGGGTACGTCTTTAATACAAAGTCAATGGTTGCGTGTAGGCGTGATGCGGCATCTTTACCAATAATCAACAGTGAAGGAGATATCCTGTCTAAATATAATGAGCTAAGTACAACAAAGCACAAAGTTGAACTTAGATATGGAATTTCGGATTCCATAACCTCTTCAAGGGTCTCATTTGCATATAATGTATGAACGATCAAAGGTATACTCAAAGGTAACACCTTCAGGGTGTAGTTCGACTGGTAGACCAAAATATCGTCAGAAAAATGTTTCAATCTTTAGGTCAAGGCATAAACGAGTTTTCCCAAAATCCTTCATCTCAAATTCCATTTTCAGGTGCGAGGTAGTTTTCTTAAGCTCCTCCGGAGTCTTAGTGAGATTCGTGTCAACGACATAAACTGTAACTCTAGCAATTCAGAATAAGACTTCATAGTTTAACACGCAAAGGCATAATTCATCCTTGACTGATCAAATAATCACTTAGACGGGTATACCACTTCCGTCAGATTGTAAGTGAACACCTCAAACAAGTTAAGAGGTGTTCCATGGTTTGGAACTATTTGAACTAGTCTATGTAATTCTTCGGGAACTTACATGTAAATCTTTGTATCTATATCCCCATGGAGAAAACACTAACCACATTTCATAATGTTGCTATCAATCACAGGACGCTTTGAGAGAAACTTTGAGCCGTAAGGCGTGCATCATATTGCACTATTTCATTCATCTCATAACGCTTCATTTCCCACTTGTAACACAACAGGGTTACCTTGGGCAATGTAGGAATGATAGGTCCAATACACATATTGGTAAGGAATTTGACCTGGATTGTAATTTTAGTTGTCCAATTAGTTCTACGTTGTCACTTAATCAACGGAACACGATTCGAAATCTTCGCTTTTCATTTATCTCGGTAGCTACCATGTAAGTGAAAACATCATCGATGGTAATCTCATTTCAATTCCATTTTGCTCATCCAAACTAGTATACTAAACCAAGAACTTCAAGTCTCAGGAGTAATCCGGATTAATCTCATGAGATGGAAATGATTTAAGACAGCGATCAAGTATGGATTCATTGTTATGCCGTGTCTTCCTCTTCTAGGGAAGTGATTCCTACGAACCGAGTGATCTGTCGTGCTCCAGTCCAAGAAAATTGAATGGCTATCCGCCGGTCTACCGGATAATCCAACATGGGTGTCCAAACCATCCAACAGGGGTGGCACACCCTCCAGGGATGTTGACTCGACGTTCATTAAATACGTCTATCCTTGCAGGCATGTTTGCAGTTGGTATATGATCTCGTCACTTTAGCTAGATCAAAGGAATGCGTCTGGAGCAACATTCTGAAAGCTAGAATTCATTGCACTTGCTTATCACACTTATGCAATACGAGGATCAAGATGAAACATAGTGGGCAACGTTTACGCAAATTCGCGTCATTCTACTAGAACGTTGACGTTCTTATCTCCCCCTAATGGTGGGAAGACTGTCTTATTAAAGTGACAATCCGCAAATGAGCGGTAAAGAGATCGCGTGCAAAGGCTTGAAGAGAGCTAGTGTGAAGGAGAATCATAATCGACAAAGATTCACATCCTTCTTTGAGGACCCATATTGGTATATTGCGACGGCGCAACTTGGCACATGTAATGCACACCCAAATGCGTAAATACGAAAAACGTTAGGTTCGTACCCAGTAACCAATTGTAACGTCATATAGGTTAGGTGGCAATGGGCCTCAAGGCGGACCAACATAACTGTGTACAAGGTTGCATAGCCCTAGGCAGAAACCGAAATCTTGGTACGTTTACCAAAATCCGGGAGACCATTTAAATTTCACTTTATGATCACTAGGCGAGGCTATTTGGGGTGAACATGGGAATTCGATGTTCAATTATAAACCCAAAATACATGCAATACTTAATCGAAAACCGTCGATATAAAGTCTCCGACATTATCTAGTCTCCCGGACCTTAAGGGATAAGTATGGTGGTGAGCCCTTAATTGGCCAGGAGGTTTAGCAACAATGTGTGTGGACAAACATGTGACTAGTTTGTCGATTCATCAACCAAAACCATAAGTATTTATATGGTCCACATTTTGGTTGGATTAGTCCATATATATTCCCTTGAATCCACTGTGAAAAGAGAGTCGTTTCGTATCTTTGCAAGGGATGATATAAAACTCAAATTTCCCAAATGAGCGGGCTTTGGCAAGTGTGCTTGTAGGCACAAGATCCTTACTTCAGGTAAAGAGATGCGTCGTAGTATCATTGTTTGACCTAAGTGTCCCAAAAGGTTATGCCAAAGCAAGTAAACTGCTCCATCACTAGGCTCCAGGCCGGCCACATGTGGTGTATTCCCAATTGGGAGACAATTCATTGGCCCCAGATCAAAGTTTTAGGTTCATTTTTGGAGGTCGTGCAAAGATATTTCATTCTATTTTCTTTAGTGGTTTCATTTATGATCATTGTCATCTCGAATATCCTTAAAAACTCAACGATAGGGAGAATTTAAGGTCCCTTAAATGGTAATTTAGTACTATTCATACAACGAGGGGCGTGCCAAAGCTCTTAATCAGGTTTGATAGACCTGAAGTTGTTGTTAGAGATGTGATTTAGGTGTAAAGTTCGTGTGCGTAGTATTGCATTCATCCAAACAACTAACTTCCCCACATTCCTACCTAATCACGTGTTTAATTGAATCAATCACATATATTAAGAAACATGATTCAATTAACTCATATTCGAGGACAATATCAATAAGATTATCCATAAGTAAAACATACACCAAACTTGAATCCAAGAACATAGAAAAATGTTCACAAAGTAAATGGTTTTATTAACGGGATTTAGCCAACAAAGCCATCTATGTCAAAATTCTGCTCTTCCAACGGTGTTTGGTGGAGCAAAATTAGTCTCACATATTGACTACGAGAACGGTACTCCTCAATGACATTGGTAGGGGCACGAACATGTGCATAACCAATGATCTATTCCATCGAGACAGAAGTAGATTATGCAGGGTTAATGTTCAGGAATATTATCCCTTATTCTTGAAGTTTTAGGTCTTAGGTGCCAAAGATCATGCTTCAGGCATGATGCCACACCTTGGCAGGCCCTGATTCTACCATATGTTGTAAAAACAAACTCGAAATTGGATTGTGAGAGAGTATGCCATTCGGTGTATCCCTACCAAAGCAGTGCATCACCATTCGATAGGCTTTCACCGAACTGGGTCGAGCCATTCGGTGGACTCTAGCCGAGCTGGATCCATACCTTTTTCTCACGTTTGTGGTAATAATCAGATCCGACAATTCGGTAAACTTTCGCTTTCTACACTACTGCTTCTAGAGCGAGTTAGAAATATGGAAGAATGAGAAAAGTATTCTCTAGTCAAAATTCGATCAGATTTATAAACTTCAGAATTGTACTCATTCATGGACATAATCATGGTGTGCTTTAGGCAATGTCTTATACCCCACATAAAGTGGTTTATATTAGAAACGTCAAAATAAGGGAAATCGAACTTGCAACGGTTCAATAATCCATTGAATTTGGAGGGAACACGACTGTGATTGGTGCTATGGGAATGAATCATCCATAACCATCAAAGTTAGAACATTCAAGTTCTAAGATATGGTTTTCATGAAAAACGTCGGGTTTTCAAGGGTGTAATATTTTATGAATACTTCGGGTTTCAAAGGCACTAAATTTGGTTCAATTTAGTTTATGAACGTTTAGTTCATAAAAGAGAGGTTCCTGCAAGAACACATAATGCAATATGCTGATTTAAGTGTAGTGGATTTGAGGTTCTTCAGGAACTCAAGTGTGAGAGCTTCGTTACTACGAAAATATGTCAATGGTTCAAAGAAAAGAAATAAAATATTGAATCGTTAATGTCCAAAAGTGATATTCAGGTCAATAATTTTGGATTCATGATCAGATTAATAGACTGCACGTCACTTTTAATTAATTCAATAGATCGAGACCATTCAGGGTCGATAGTAGAAGCAAAAATAATTATAACATTCGGGTTAAAATTATTTGGAATGCCAAACATTAGCATTGGGTTCGAAAACGTATGGTCCAAAAATGTTTGCGGTGTACGGGGCAAGCCCTAAAAAGGGTTTAATAGGCCTCGAGTTGGCTGCCAAGCAATCCAACCATGGTTGCATGCCATAAATGTAAGAGAAAAAAAGGCTCAGTAGTGAGGGTTACTGGTTATCAGGCCACAAAAGGGCGCGGGTGTAAGGCCCATCATGAAGCTGGCCTGGGGTGGGAGTGCACAGAGCCTAGCGAAGGGCTGGCTACGTTTATGGGTTGTGGGAAATATGCCCAGCCATTAAGGCTGGCATCGGTGCGGGTCGTGACAAGCGATGAGCCGAGCAAGGAAGGCTTCCTACGGGCCTGGGCGCATGCGGGGCAAAAACCCAGCAGGCGAAGGCTTGCCGTAAGTAGGCTTAGCAAAAAAAATGCTGGTATGCTGCTTAAGGGGCTGCGGACCTAGCAATTCAAACCCAAGCCAGAGGCATGGTCCATGCATGCAGTAAAGCCCAAAGGGCTGCTGCCTCATAGTTCCAGTGCCCAAGCCTTGAGATGCAGGCTTGGTTTGGTTGGAGTGGCTACGGGCCGCGGCTCAACCGAAATTTTTTCCCAAAATTTATTTATTTTTTTCATTTTCAAAATTCCTAGGGTTTGAAAAACCCTAATTGCTTCTAATTTCTTTCGATTCTTTGACTCACAAATTCCACATAGCATAACTGTGTATTGCATGAAACAAATATATATATTGACAAATATATGAACATATACAATATATATATATATATATATATATATATATCAGAATGAAAATATAAACGTAGGGGGTTCATGCATCATCGGGAATGTTTTCATGCTTCATGGTCGTTTCAAATATCTTACTTTATTTTAAGAGTACTTGATTGACAGAAAACAACAAAAGCCTTTGAATTTGTAGAAGATCCTTCGCAGAAAGCCAGAATTGTATCTCCAATGCATCGTATCACGTTCAACATAGGAAAAATAAATTGAATCAATAACATGTAGATCAATTCAATAAAATAGTAAATTAATCATAATAAGAATGATTAAAACGTAATACTCCCCTGATTGAAGATAAAACTCTCTTTAGCGCAGCGTCAAGAGCGTGCTGATAACGTGTTGTAGGCATAATTTACTAAATAATTATGGATGACATAGAGAGAGGGGTGCGGCAATAGTAGAAAGAAAGAGAGAGATGTGTAATTGTGAGATGTATTCTATTCCACCCCATTGTGCCTTTATTTATAGTAGTAGAGAATGTTAATTCCTTACCTTTTTAGGATTACAACTCTTAATAGGTAATCAACTCCTAATAGGAATATAAGAGATATTCCAAGATATACTAGGATTTACACAATCACATTCCTAATCTAATAGGACTGCAACAAATTCCTCATTTTAATCAATTTATAAAATTGTATACAAGTGATCATTTATGACTATATTGTTTAGGGTAACTAAACAAAATTCCACGATTTACTTTCTTATCGAGTGCAACGGTCACAAACAACACATATCAAATAAGTTTGAGAAATTGGCAAAATAATCAGTTTTTAAAAATGAATAGATTATCTTTTCACATAAAAAAAAAAGAAAAAAAAGAAAAAAAATTTAATCGGTATTATTTAAGGTGTTGGGCTTTCTTCAACTTAACGGGATGGTCCCATTAACAAGGGTGCTTACAAACCGTTAGTGCTGTTTAGAGTGGGTCATATAGACCAACTGAAAGTGAATGGTACTAATGGAATTAAGGGGCCTAAGGAGCTTTGTGTGGATCAAATGAGGGGTTTGGACCTTAACTTTTAGGCCAGGCCTTTATTCTTATGGCTCTCTCACCTAACTGATCAAACTGATCCCAAATTGGCCCCCCAGACGGCAAATATCTTTTTGCTGGGAATATCTTTGTGTCCAAACTCATGTCACTTCCACACGAGGCTTTGGTGGGGTATGGTAGATACTAGAAATCAGAATATAACATGGTGCATTATTGGAGCAGCTCCACCCATCAAGAGAGATGATAAGGGGCGAGTGATGCAGGAAAAGCCAAGGGTTCTCGAGGATACGAGGATAGATAACTTGGGATTCGCTCAACTAGGGGCAACGGAGCTCGCTCGACGTTACTAATTATGGATTCGCTCACACGACCAAGCCAAATGCTTGATTTTAGAAGGAGAAATAACTCACTTCGATTGCACTAAGCAAATATATTTTAATTCATTCAAAATCCCCATTCAAGGCTTTCTAGTACAGTATTTATAAGAGTTTACAAATTAATTAACCTTAGGTTTCTATAACACCCTTACAACTTCCAAAATAACTTAACAAATTCCCAAATAATTAAAATACAAAACCCTTTTTATTCCAAAGCATATTAATGTTTTCAAATTGTTTTCTCCTCGGCCTGTGGATTGGCTTAGCGAGGGCCCTAAAGTTGGCATCAAACTCCAACTCAAAAGCCCTCCTTCACCGGTTTAAATTGGCAAGAGCAAGTGGTGGGCCAAGAGAAGTTCGGCCAAAAGTCCGAACATCTGAAGCCCAACTTGTGCCAGTGGGCAAGTCTGACATCATCCACGTTCTACTATTTTTTGTGTGTTTGGCGTGTGCAATGCACGCATGAACTCGACGAGTTCGCAAAAAACTTCTGTCATTGAATTTTCTATGGCCAAATAATCTGGACCATTAGATTTACAAATGATAATTTTTTTTTTATACATAAAAGTTATCGTTGTGCTAGTGGCAGGTTCTGGAGCGTTGGATTTCGGATAAGTAGAAAATAACAGCCATGCTTAACCCAATGGTAAAAAATTGAAAAAAAAGGACTCATCCATGTTCTTCATTCCCCACATCACAACTCAATATTTATTTTTATTACAATATTCTATATATGTTTTCCACTTTTCAAATTTGTTTTTTTTTTTACCAAAAAAATGATTGAGAAGGCAATTTGGTCGATTGGAGAAGACGTTGCTTTGCTTGAGGGATGGGGGCCTATTACTCATGACCCAATCACAGGAAATGAGATAAGGATGCAACAAATGTGGAAGAATATTCATGCACAATTTGTCGAGCAAATTCAAGACACATTCCAGATCGAGCAATCTCTGTCGAGTAAGTACAAACATCTACATAAAGAGTTGAGATCCCAGCAAGAAGCCCTCGCAAAAGATGAAGGAATTTATCTAAGCAGCGATAATCTAGCCAATGAGGTAATAACATTTTATTATTAATAAATTTAAAATGTAATTAACTTTATTATTTATACCTTTATTATGTGATTTATTATGTTGTTTCACAATTTTTGTTTCATCAAATACAAGCACAAATGTGGTTCAATCTTGAAAATAAAAAATTATTCACAGGGCACGAACATAGAAACATTGTCAAGCATACTCCGAAGTACAAAGTTTTACCTAGTAGTCCACAAGTTATGTTGACTAAGACTCCTTTACACGAATCAAGTACTGAAGAGTCTCCATCGAAGATGTCATTAGAGACCCCAATTGAGTCGTTCACACAAATCCAGGAAACCCCGCAGCCTATTGGTAAGAAGGCTACTAAGAAAAGAGCTTCAAGAGGGAGTTCTTCAAATAATGATTATTCGAAATTAGCTGATGAATTGACTCACCAACTTGCATTGAATATGGAGCAAGACAGGTTATCTTATGAGCAAGACAAGGCTAGAGACGAAGTAAAGGCAAGAGACGGAGTTAAATAGGCAGAAAAAGGCAAGAAGAGAAGGATTAGGATATTATGTCCCGGTGCCTTGATGAAATGTCTCCTGATTCAAAACATTTTTGGAAAGCTAAAAAAATGGTATCACGAGGAGAATGTTTTCCACGAAAGATGAGGAAGTTCCGTACATTCCAAGGGAAGAGGGACCAACCCCCACTGATTTTATCTCCTGGGTTGTAAGCTACTAAGAATAATATTGTTTCAATATCGTAGTTGGTTTTGCTAGGATTCGCATTTTACTTTTGATTAATTATACTTGTTGTAATGCTTTGTGTGGTAGCGAATTGTTGTCGTCTTTGATCTTGACAAAAATGTGCCTACAAAACAATCAACACCATTGATCAAAGACCTAAACCTCACGCGCCCACGAGGTAGAGGGGGGGTTAGGCCAATGGATCTCCGATTCCTAAGTTAGTTTCTCTAAAAATAGTAAGTGTTTAGGGCTCTTAGGGGTAGCAAAAGCTTACCAAAATTTAGTAGAGATGAAGGCATTTATAGGAATAGATAGCTGGTCACAATGTTAGGGTTTTATCCTACACATGGCAACATCCTATTGGCAAGGTGTATGAAAAAAATATTCCCAAGATATTAAATAGGAAATAATATCTTGAGATAATGGTGGAAGTATCCCTAATGGACTCAAATAGGGATTACTTACTTGATGGAGTCAATCTTTAATTAAAAATGTATTAAAGATAGGAGTTTGTAATTAATCCTTATCTTTAATACCTTTGACTTTTCTTTGCCATGAGTAGGTAAGTTATGAGTAGTCGTATTCAGCTGCTTGAACCTTTAAGGGTGTTGAGGTGTGTGTGAAAGTATTTGAGAAGCCTGCCCATTTAATGAGGGTTGTGACAGCCCGTCCCGGAAAACTATGTTATTTTTATCGAGGACGTGAAAAGACGGAATTGTCCCTAAAGGTTGCTAAGGTGTGTGGCATATATATTTGGATAATATTTACCTTCCTAAGCTTTTGGAAAATTAATTGGAACTTAAAGTTTGTTTCATTTGTGTTGTTAGGGACCAAAGTTGGACCACACATATACAACCTACTCTCTCTTTCTCCCGTGGACCTTCCCTCTCTCTTCTCTCTCGAATTTCTGCATCCATTTCACTATGCACGTACGGACGAAGCTCATTCTACGTCACTTCATCACGGATCGAAGGTTTTAAGGTAAGATTTGAACTTCTTGTAAGATTTTGAGTTCATTTATACTGTTTTTGGAACTGGAAACCTTCGATTCATCACGAAACCCTAACCCCAGTTTTGGTGCACTGTTCATGCACACGTAAATATGGAATTTTCAGGAATTTTAAGGTCATAGTGAGCTTAAGGAGGTCCTTACGAAGCTCGGAGTTCTTCGTTGGAAGGTTTGGGACGTTGGAGGACTGAGATCGAAGCATTTCAAAGTTAGCCGAACTATCGAGCTTCCTCAGGTAAAATCTAGTGGATTTTAAGCTTTGAAACTTGTATGGTTGTGTTCTACATGCTCGTAGCTTCATTTTGGTACCAATTTTATGAAAAATGGTTGAAAAACGAGTGAGAAACGATGTTTGGAATTTTACCCAGAAACCGGCAAACAATCATCGGTGACCGACGACTCGTCGGAGAAGACAAGGAATATTCCGTCAGTTTTGACGGAATATGTTAACGGCGTTAACTGACGCCGTTAGTTAATTAACAGAATATTCCTGACGGCGTTAACTGACGTCGTTAGTTAATTAACGGAATATTCCTGACGGCGTTAACTGACGCCGTCACTGTGCCAGGCAAGTGGCCGCGCGTCGGGGGTGCGTCTGGCCGTGCCTTGGCAGGCGCGTGGGTGGTCGGAAAATTTTTCTAAAAATATAGGGATGTTTGTTAACTTGTGTAGATCACTGTGGTATATTCATATACCCAATTTGAGCAATGTATGAGAAGTTATTTCTCAGATTTCTATTATGTGCGTTAATTAACGTTATTTCAGTTACTTCTCATATAGGCGTGACCTATCCAGAGGACAAGCCTAGCCAGGCTAGGCACAGGGGTTACGACCCGGCTACTTCTCAGTGAATGGGCTTTTGTTTTTCGTATATACCTATATAAATGAGATTTTTTCCCAGAAAATCAATTTAAGTGAAATGTGATATGAAATGCCATGCAAAGTATCTATTTATTTTATTATGCGTTATTGATTGTATATATTAGTGATGGTGCTGCGGACGCACAGGTAAGTGGCAGATAAGTTTATATGCTAATTATGATGAGAACAAATGATATGATGTGATGTGATGTGATATGATGTGAGCTCATAAACCTGCACACTGATATTAGTGCTCCCACCAAGAGATAGGGGCTCAGTCCTTCACGTGATGTTCACCTCCCGCACCGTATGCTCGCCTTGGATCCAAGTTAGGTGCTCAGTCCTGTCGAATAGACCACTATAGGTGAATTCGACTCGTAGGTGACCCGCGATTTATCGCACAGTCTTCACGTAATCGTAGCACTAGAGCATATTAGTTTATATTTAGTGATGTTGTGCAGACCACTAGAGGTGGTAGTGATGTGTGTGCATGATATATATATATATATATATATATATATATATATATATGATTGAGATGATTATGAGCTATATGATATGATGAGAATGTTATGAGCTATATACAGCCGAAGGCTGAGATGATATCTAGTATTCAATCACATTCACAGAGTTATGTTTTTAGCATTCAGTTATGATACTTTGGCATGGCATATATTCATTCATATATACATATTTTCCAGTAGGATTTTGAGAATTTCATATATGAGTATATACTTTATTTCTGGGAAATTATACAGGTTTTACGGCGAGGGGTTCTAACTTTTGAGAAAAGAAAGGTTTTGAAAAGATTTGTTGCTGACCCACTCAACTTTGTTTTTCGCCCCTCCAGGTATTAAGTAGTGTTCGTTGGTGGCATACGAGGAGCTCATCGGACGTTTTGACAGAATTGACTTATGTAGGACCACCTTTGGGTATTATCTCTATTTAGTACTTATGCTTGACTACACGTAGACTTTTATGCTCTATATTAGCGAAATTCACACTTCTTTTACACTAGTATTGCTAGTGTTTTGGTTTGAATTGATCAGTAAATTCTATTCTTTATTGCTTCCGCACTGTGCACATGGTTACGTCACTCTCATGTGACGGCCTACACGCCCCACTTCCAGGTCGGGGTGTGTCAGATTGGTATCAGAGCATAGGTTTGGCAGTCCTGCATATCTTGTGAATATTCTAATGATCTTGGTGTTTCTGTCAGAATTATGCTGCCTTGAGTTGAACCTAGTTTCCCTGACATAGCTCAGTTAGGGGAAGCTATAGCGAATTCTATGCAGTGAGTTGTTCGGCCACCTCAGCGGACCCCTCTGGAGTCGGTTCATAATTTGAAAATAACCACTTTTGTGGGGAATGGAGGTCCCGAAAGTTCAGAGAAATGGTTGATGCATACTGAGAAGACTTTCAGGCTGACGCAGAGTCAGATGAGTCTATCTCCAAACAGATGGGTGGAGACGACTTCATGGTTTTTTGGTAAGGAACCAGCTTCATGGTGGGGATAGTTGGCTGACGAGTTACCCTAGGAGGAATCTAGAGATTGGGAGGTATTTAAACAGTTATTCTATTTGAGATTCATTCCTCCTACATACATTGATTGTAAGAAACAGAAGTTTACTAGTTTGAGGCAGAAGAAGCTGTCAGCGAATGAGTACTGCAGGAAATTTACTGATCTATCTCGTTATCATCTCGAAGTTGCTGCTAATCCGGTTGAGATGCTACGTCCTTTTAAATTGGGTACTAAGAAGAAATGGCATACCATTACGATTGCGATTCCCTGTACTACTTATCATGAGTTTTATGAAGCTTTACTTCAGGTTAAGGATTCTGAGAATTTGCCCAGCGACAATGAAGAAGAAGAAAAAAATGGGAATCAGAATAAGGATAAGGGTAAAGGTCATTTCTTACAAGAGCCTCGCCAGACTCAGAGCTTTAAGCGCAGTGAGACTAGTTCTAGTTCTTCCAGTGGATGTTTCAGTTCCACATGTCAGAGAGGAGGTGGTAGGTTCTTCAGAGATTCCAGATCCCAGAGGCAGGGGAATTTTGGTAGAGGAAATGCACCCTGGTGCCGTAGGTGCAGTAGCCGACATTTAGGGGAATGTCGAAGAGGTAGCAATGGATGTTACACTTGTGGTCAGGAGGGACATCTAGCTAAGTTTTGTCCTTAAGGCCAGCAGAGGCCTCAGCAGCCTCATTTACCACCGCCAGCTCTAGCTTAGCAGTTTTCAGGACATGGTGGTTATACCTAGACGGGTGGTGGTGCATACCACTATCATGGGGATTCCGTTCCCTGTTCTTCAGGACAGTACCAGTACCCCCAAGATCCCTATCAGCAGGGCAGTTATGGATAGTATTCAGGAGGATATATGTCTCCACAGTAGTACTCTGGAGAATATATACCACAGCAGTAGTATTCAGCTAGTGGATCCCAGTAGCATTCTGGAGGACAGTCTCAACAGGTTGATGCTACTACTAGTTGAGTTGGGTTTTCGAGATAGTATAGTCTGTCAGGACAAGGGCATAATCCTCAGGGGTGAGGATTTCATGCCAGCAGAGGTAGAGGAAGACAACAGACCCAGGGACGTATCAACAACCTTTCGTTGCAGGATGCTCAAAACAATCCGGACTTAATCATGGGTACATTAAATATTCTTGGTCATTATGCTAAATTGTTGATTGATTGTGGTGCTACTCATTATATGATTTCTCATACGTTTGCTCAATTGACACAACCTCAATCTTCACCTCTTGGGTATGAGTTAGAGTTTGTTATGCCTAGAGGGGATAAATGTTCTGTAGATTATGTTTACCCAGGTTGTCCCGTATTAATGGAGAATGTGGTTATGCCTGTTAATCTCACTCAGCTAGACATTGTGGATTTTGACGTTATCTTAGGCACAGATTGGTTGCAGTACAATCGTGCCCAAATTGATTGTTACGGGAAATCAGTGACCTTCCATCATCCTGGATTACTTGAGGTTACATTCTTTGGTGAACCTAGTGGATTGAGGCATGGAATCATTTCAGCCGTGAGAGCCAAAAAGTTACTAAAGAAAGGTTGTCAAGGGTACTTGGCTTACGTGGCACTAAATGATGATGCTTCGGTTAGCGTGGAGAATGTCAAGGTGGTTAGACATTTTTCTGATGTTTTCCTTGATGATTTACGTAGATTGCCGCCAGATAAAGATGTAGAGTTCGCTATTGATTTGCTTCCAAGTACTGATCATATTTCTTTAACTCCTTATCGTATGGCTCCTGCCGAGTTAAGAGAATTGAAGATTCAGTTACAGGAATTGGTTGATAAAGGTTTCATTCAACCTAGTACCTCACCTTGGGGAGCTCCAGTTTTGTTTGTTCGGAAGAAAGACGGTACTTTGAGGCTTTGCATTGATTACAGGTAATTGAATCGGATGACGATTAAAAACTGCTATCCTTTGCCTCGTATTGACGATCTTTTTTATCAACTCAAAGGTGCCTGCATATTTTCTAAGATTGACCTAAGGTCTGGTTATTATCAGTTGAAGATCAGGAGCGACGATGTTCCTAAAACTGCTTTCAGGACTCGTTACGGTCATTATGAGTTTCTCGTGATGCCATTTGGATTGACGAATACACCAGCAACTTTTATGGGATTGATGAATAAGGTATTTCAACAGTATTTGGATAGATTCGTCATTGTCTTCATTGATAACATTCTAGTGTATTCTAAGTCAAAAGCAGATCATGTTCGACATCTGACTTTGGTGTTGAAGAAGCTGAGGGAACATATATTGTATGCTAAGTTCAGTAAGTGCCAATTCTGGTTAGATCAAGTTGCTTTCTTGAGGCATGTTGTTTCAACTCAGGGTATTCGGGGTAAACCTTCAGAAGATAGCAGCTGTGGAGAATTGGGAGCAGCCGCGAATCGTCACCGAGGTACGGTGTTTCCTTGGTTTACCGGGTTATTATCAGCGATTTGTTAAGGATTTCTCAGTTATGGCTTTGCCACTAACGAGGTTGACCAGGAAGGAAGTTAAATTTGAGTGGGATGATAATTGTGAGCAGAGTTTCCAACAGTTGAAGTATTACCTCACTCATGCTCCTGTTTTAACTCTTCCTGATGATAGTGGTAATGATGAGATTTACAGCGATGCTTCTTTGAATGGCTTGGGATGCGTGTTGATGCAGCATGGTAGGGTAATTACTTACGTTTCGCGTCTGTTAAAGCCTCACGAGATGAATTACCCTACACATGACTTAGAGTTGGCAGCCATTATTTTCGCTTTGAAGATTTGGAAACACTATATCTATGGTGAGAAGTGTAGGATTTTCTCATATCACAAGAGTCTTCAGCATCTGTTCACACAGAAGGATTTGAACCTTCGTCAGTGGATGGATTGAGTTGCTAAGTGACTACGATTGCACGATTGAGTATCACCCTGGACGTGCTAATGTGGTGGCTGATGCTTTGAGTAGGAAATCTCAAGGTCGGGTTAATGATCTGTATGCTTCTCGTGTTCCTCTTCTTGTAGATTTGAGGTCTATTGGAGTGAAATTGGAATTGGAAGAACAATAAGAAGTTGTGGCAGAACAAGAATGAGCCTTACTTGTTAGTTTCCAAGTTAGGCCTATTCTGATTGATCGTATACTCGAGACTCAAATGAATAATGAAGAGATTCAAGAGCTAATTCATTTGAGGAATTAAGGGAAAAAGAAAGATCTCAGAGTTAGAGAGACGGATGACATGCTTATGCAAGAAAATAGAATGTATGTGCCAAATAATGAGGAATTAAAGAAGGGATGAGGCACATATTTCAGCTTATATGATGCATCTAGGAGGAACTAAAATGTATCATACCATTAGGCCATTTTATTATTGCCCAGGTATGAAAAGAGAAATTACTGAGTATGTAAACAGGTGTGTCGTGTGTCAGCATGTCAAAGCTGAAAGAAAGAAGCCATTTGGTTTGTCACAGCCACTTCCCGTTCCACAGTGGAAATGGGAAAATATCACCATGGATTTTGTGTACAAGCTTCCTCGTACACAAAACGACTATGATGAAATCTGGGTGATTGTAAATCGGCTTACTAAGTCATCGCACTTCATTCCTGTAAGGGAAAAGTATTCTTTGAACAAGTTAGCCGAGTTGTTCATCACGAAGATTGTGAAGTATCATGGAGTTCCTGTGAGTATTATTTCAGATCGAGATCCGAGATTTACTTCTAAGTTTTGGATAGCATTCCAGGAAGCTTTGGGTTCGAGATTACTGTACAGCACGGCATATCATCCTCAGACAGACGAACAATCAGATATGACGATTCAGACTTTGGAGGATATGCTAAGATTTTCGGTGTTGCAGTTTGGCGACGCTTGACATAAGCGGTTGGATTTGATGGAGTTCGCCTATAACAACAGCTTTCACTCGAGTATTGGTATGGCGCCATTCGAGGCACTATATGGCAAGCCTTGTCGTACACCTTTATGTTGGTCAGAGGTTGGTGAACGGGTTTTAGTGGGCCCTGAGTTAGTGGAGAAGACTACTCAGAACATTCAGGTTATTAAGTCTAATATGAAAGCGACCCAAGATCGCCAAAAGAGTTTAGCAGATAGACATGCCACTAATCGAGTGTACAAGGTTGGTGATTGGGCATTTCTGAAGTTATCGCATGGAGAGGCGTAGTACGATTTGGGAAGAAAGGCAAGCTAAGTCCTAGGTTCATCAAACCTTATCAGATCACCGAGTGAGTTGGTGAAGTTGCTTACAGACTTGAGTTGCCGTCAGAGCTATCTAAGGTACATAATGTGTTTCATGTATCGATGCTTCGACATTATGTTGCAGATCCTTCACATGTGATACCTCATCAACCCTTAGAGATCAGTTCAGATTTAACTTATGATGAGGAACCGGTGACAATACTCGATTGGAAAGAAAAGGTTCTGAGGAACAAGACAGTGCATTTGGTCAAAGTTTTGTGGAGGAACCGCTCATCAGAAGAAGCGACGTGGGAGACCAAGGACAGGATGAGAGAGATGTACCCAAGATTGTTTTATGGGTACTAGTGGATGGTTTTAGTTATGAAAATTAATTCGGGGATGAAATTTTATAAGGTGGGTAGATTGTGACAGCCCGTCCTGGAAAAGTACGTTATTTTTATCGAGGATGTGAAAAGATGGAATTGTCCCTAAAGGTTCCTAAGGTGTGTGGCATATATATTTGGATAATATTTACCTTCCTAAGCTTTTGGAAAATTAATTGGAACTTAAAGTTTGTTTCATTTGTGTGGTTAGAGACTAAAGTTGGACCACACATATACAACCTACTCTCTCTCTCTCTCTCTCTCTCTCTCTCCCTCTCCCGTGGACCTTCTCTCTTTCTTATCTCTCGAATTTCTGCATCCATTTCACTGTGCACGTACAGACGAAGCTCATTCTACGCCATTTCGTCGCAGATCGAAGGTTTTAAGGTAAGATTTGAACTTCTTGTAAGATTCTGAGTTCATCTATACTGTTTTTGGAACTGGAAACCTTCGATTCATCACGAAATCGTAACCCCAATTTTGGTGCACTGTTTATGCACATGTAAATATGGCATTTTCAGGAAATTTTAAGGTCGTAGTGAGCTTAAGGAGGTCTTTACGAAGCTCAAAGTGCTTCGTTGGAAGGTTTTGGACGTCAAAGGATAGAGATCGAAGCATTTCAAAGTTCGCTGAATTATCGAGCTTCTTCAAGTAAAATCTAGTGGATTTTAAGATTTGAAACTTGTATGGTTGTGTTCGACATGCTCGTAGCTTCATTTTGGTACCAATTTTATGAAAAATGGTTGAAAAACGAGTGAGAAACCATGTTTGGAAGTTTACCCAGAAACCGGCACACAGTCACCAACGACCGACGACTCGCCGGAGAAAACAAGGAATATTCCGTCAATTTTGATGGAATATGCTAACGGCATTAACTGACGCCGTTAGTTAATTAACGAAATATACTTGGAATTAACAGAATATTCCTGACAGCGTTAACTGATGCCGTCAGTGTGCCAGGCACGTGGCCGTGAGTGCGGGGCGCGTCTGGCCGTGCCTTGGCCAGCGCGTGGGTGGTCGGAAAATTTTTCTACAAATATGGGGATGTTCGTGAAGTTGTGTAGATCACTGTGGCATATTCATATACCCAATTTGAGCAATGTATGAGAAGTTATTTCTAAGGTTTCTATTATGTGCGTTAATTAACGTTATTTCAGTTACTTCTCATATATGCGAGACCTATCCGGAGGACGAGCGTAGCCAGGCTAGGCACGGAGGTTACAACCCGGCTACTTATCAGTGATTGGGCTTTTGTTTTCCGTATATACCTATATAAATGAGATTTTTTCCCAGAAAATCAATTTAAGTGAAATGTGATATGAAATGCCATGCAAAGTATCTATTTATTTTATTATGCGTTATTGATTGCATATATTAGTGATGGTGCTGCGGACGCACAGGTAAGTGGCAGATAAGTTTATATGCTAATTATGATGAGAACAAATGATATGATGTAATGTGATGTGATGTGATATGATTAGAGCTCATAAACCTACACACTGATATTAGTGCTCCCGCCCAAAGATAGGGGCTCAGTCCTTCACGTGATGTTCACCTCCCGCATCGTATGCTCGCCTTGGATCCAAGTTAGGTGCTCAATCCTATCAAATAGACCACTATAAGTGGGTTCGACTCGTAGGTGACCCGCGATTTATCGCACAGTCTTCACGTGATCGTAGCACTAGAGCATGTTAGTTTATATTTAGTGATGTTGTGCAGACCACTAGAGGTGGTAGTGATGTGTGTGCAGGATATATATATGATATGATTGAGATGATTATGAGCTACATGATATGATGAGATTGTTATGAGCTATATACAGCCGAGGGCTGAGATGATATCTAGTATTCAATCACATTCACAGAGTTATGTTTTGGCATTCAGTTATGATACTTTGGCATGGCATATATTCATTCATATATACATATTTTCCAGTAGGATTTTGAGAATTTCATGTATGAGTATATACTTTATTTCTGGGAAATTGTACAGGTTTTACGGCGAAGGGTTATAACTTCTGAGAAAAGAAAGGTTTTGAAAAGATTTGTTTTTGACCCACTCAACTTTGTTTTTCGCCCCTCCAGGTATTAAGTAGTGTTCGTTGGTGGAATACGAGGAGCTCATCGGACGTTCTGACATAATTCACTTATGTAGGACCACTTTCGGGTGTTATCTCTATTTAGTACTTCTGCTTGACTGCACGTAGACTTTTATGATCTGTATTAGTGGAATTCACACTTCTTTTACACTAGTGTTGCTAGTGTTTTGGTTTTAATTGATCTGTAAATTCTATTCTTAATTGCTTCCGTGCTGTGCACATGGTTACGTCACTCTCACGTGACGGCCAGCACGCCCCACTTCTGGGTCGGGATGTGTCAAGGGCAATCTTGTCTTTCGTGAGCAAAATACCATGTGTCGCCTCTAGGATTTTTGGGATAATTTTATGCTCCACACTTTGTTTTTACCTTGTATTTTTTATAAATTTTTGTAATTAAACAATCGTTTTATTTTCAGAGAACAAACTTACAAAATTCACACTTAAACAAACTTAAATACACAGTTAACACACTTACGAATAACACACCAAGGCAACCTCAAAAATACAAAAATATATTTGTGAATAGTAATCTCTTTGCCATTGCCCTTGTCCTTGCCTAACGAGTGGAAGTGCATGAAGGCAAGTACTATTCAGAGCGAATAGTAAAGGCTAGTTAACTGCTTTGCCCTTATCCTTACCCTCCCCAAACAGGTGGAACTGCTCTAAGAGACCTTGTGGACATGTCTAGAATTTTTTTTTAAAACAGAGGACTCACTACATTCAATATATGATAGAAGAAGAAACCAATGTGAACTTCTAAATATTGTTTAAACTGAAGGTAGAAGATGAATTTTTCATCAAGAATTGACCTATGAAACTCATTGTACACATGCAAATGTCAGGGAAAATAAAGGAATTCCGTATTTACACTCATCTCTTCCAGTCCTATTATTTTTGTGAGTCATTTTTCTCTTAGGGCTTGTTTGATTCTTAACACTGGATAACTCACTATATTTAAAGTTTGTTCAAAGAACAAATGAAAATATGTTGTCCAAGTTTAAAGTATAAGATAGAGTTAGTCATGAAGGAAAGCTAGCTTCGAATCCATACAAAATGATAGGATATTAACACATTATAAATTATAAGTTATCTCTTCTAAGCCATCATAATGAAAATATTTCCTTTACATTCCTTCTAATATGTGAGTCATCTACTCTAATCCGATTTCAAGCACCAAACCAGTTCTTTTCTGTTCCTATGAAGTTGCACCTTTTCTTTTTCCTTCTTGATGCAAGGATAATGACAGTTAAAGATTTGCAGGGGGAGGGAGGGGGTTGTGTGTTAATGATTTGGGCTAAACCACAAACTTGGCGCTCATTTATTCATTTATTTTCATGTACAAGTGATATTAAGAGAGAGAGAACCAAATTTAAGACGTCGAGTGCATATATAAATATGCTCTGTAATTTTAATCACTTGAGTTACAAACTCTCATTTTGATACTCCTTAACCCAAAAAAAAAAAAAAAGAAAAAAAAAAGGAAAGAGAGGCTGTCTCAATCAATGCCAACACCAAAAGCCATAACCAAATGCTTGTTCTTGTCCTTGTTAGTCATTTTGATTGAAATCCAATCTTATCAATGGCTCTATAGTCAACAAATATATACCTACCTTTTTGTATGGACCATGGACCATAGAGCATGGGTTGGACACATTAAAAGTGAGAAAATCTGGCCGTGTATAATTATGTTTCGACCAGCCCTTTCTCTCGAGTCTATTTAGATGTTGATTTGCAGATGAAGTTGTGACAAAAAAATCTGCTTTTGTGAATAAAGAATAGTAGGAGAGAAGGTACAACAACTTAGCATGGTAGCAACCAACCAAAAGCTTCAATTAATCAGCTAAGTAACAACCTCATGAAATTCTTTGCTTATTAGAGGTCATCGAAGGTTGAGCAAATGGACTCGGTAGCTCAAATTGTTGAGGCATCTGGTTATAAGTAACAAATCTCCTCTTCGCATGCATGGGGGGATTCACATATGGACTCGGTAGGTCCCGGGAGCAGTCGAAGGTTGAGCAAGTGTTTGATTAAATACCTTCTTGGAATAGGCCAACAAGTGCTAGAAAAATGTCCTTAATAGGTAAAGTTTGTGTGATATGCTCACAAATTCCATCTAAATAAAACTTGAATGTTTTACACTAGAAAACCCCCTCCCCAAGATTAGAATCCCAAATCTGCCACTGTGTGCATGACTCAAGTATAATATATGAAGTGACTTGAATGACAATTTTGCAACTGAATAGTAACACTATGTTAACGACCTTCGTATATAGTAGATATGACGTCGATATTTGGTAGATATTATCGACATAATGTCAAGATTTGGTAAATATTGGTAATACAACATTGCTATTTAGCAACAATGTATGAATATAACATTGTTATTATGGCATTGATGTTCAGTTGTGGACGCACAGGTAATTATCAGGTGAGTATATATCGATGATAGAGAATGATTAATATGAAATGATGATTATGTGAGATGTATTGAAAGCTCATAAACCTGCACCTCGGTGTTAGTGCTCCCGCCTAGGGCCAGGGCATAGTCCTTCACGTGATGTTCACCTCTCGCACCATACGCTCACCTTGGATCCAAGTTAGGTGCATAGTCCTGTCGTACAGACCACTATAGGTGGTTCCGACTCGTAGGTGACCCGCGATTAGCGCATAGTCTTCACGTGATCGTAGCACTAGAGCGTATTTATTTACACCCAGTCTTGTCGATCAGACCTCGTGAGGTGGTTCCGACTCGTGTGCAATATATATATATATATATATATATATTTGTGTGTGTGTGTGTGTGTGTGATGATGAGATATGATGAGATTGATTATGAGCTATAGTTCAGCCGAGCTGATCACTTGGTGGACATGTTGTTATTTATGATGAGTTTATTTCACCTGATATATTTATGTGATTTGATGAGATATATTTGGCATGGCATATACCTTGCATATCACTACTTTTGGCAGGATTTTGAGTTATGAGTTGAGATGAGTATATATGTATATATGCTATTTTTCTGGGAAATTATACAGGTTTTACGGCAAGGGGTTAGAACCTTTAAAAAGAGAGAAGGTTTTGAAAAGATTTGTTTTTGCCCACTCACGCGTTTTGTTTTTCGCCCCTCCAAGTTCTAGGTAGCAGTGATTTGGTGGCCACGAGGGATCCAACGGTGTTCTGACAGAATTCACAAAAGTAGGATTCACCTTCGGGTGTTATATCTTAGTAATTGTCCTTGACTGCAACTAGACGTTCTTTTGCTCTGAATGTGTATTTATACACTTAGACTCTCACTAGCATGTTATTTGGATAGTATGGCTAGTAGTTGGTTTTTATTTATTCATATTTCTATTATCTTATTAGCTTCCGCACTGTGCACATGGTTACGTCACTTTCGCGCGACGATCAGCACGCCCTCCTTGGGACGGGGTGTGTCATACACACAATAGTATATTTATATTTTAATATTTTTAATCCCACAAATTATGGGTTTTTATTTAAAATCTCATTAATATAAACAACTATAAATTTCAATTTTTAATTTAAAAAAAATATAGTAACGTACATAGAAATAAATTATCACATTAATTTCAAGGATTTGGATCAAAAATTGAAAACCAACAAGGTTTTAGTCAAAGAATATTCATAGCTAGGGACAGCATCCAAAGTCTCTCTATCAATAATTCACTTGTATTCGATCAACTCCTTGCGACGAACATGATCAAGCTTCAACTAGGCCATGTTATACCTAAGGCCGAAGACTTGAAAGGGAAGGCTTACTGCAAATTCCACAATTCTAACAAGCATGCAACTAACAACGACATTGTGTTTCGCTATGCTATTGAGGACTTGATCGATAAAGGCAAGGTTATGCCATGGTGCTTGCAGAAGTCAATTGAGTGACTCTTGTAAAGTTACTTTTCTCAGAGTGGATTTGTTTCACGGCCTGTGTGCCCGAGGATGTTTCTCCATGTGTTGGAGTTTTAGCTCGCTAACAAGGCTGTCTCTGACATTTTGGAGGCCCTGTGCGAATTTAATAAAAATGCCCTCTTTATTTAAAATATATATATATATTTTTTGGACAATATTTTATACAAAGCTCAACAATCAATATTCAAACTTAATCTAAAAATCAGCACCTCACTCTTACAAATTAAATAATCTCCAACATAAAATTATGATTTAGGGTTCATCTATGAAAAAATGGAGCACAATTGAAAGAGAGATATGAAAATATGTTTGTATTTGTGGAAGAAAGTAATACACAAGTTTTTTATTGCTAGAGAAAAGTAGAAAATTAATATATTAAGTATAAGCTCCACGTAATCAATTGTAATATAGAGAAAATCATATGATGATGATTTTTCTTTTTAGTTAAAACTTTTTTATTAGAAATTTGTACTCATATATAATATATAAGAGGATCAAAAATTTTGGGGCCCCTAAAAAATTCGGGACCCTATGCCATTGCACCTTTTGCACGCTCCCAAAATCCCCTCTCCTTGTTAATCCTTGTGTTTAATTTTAAGCGCTTTATTTATATGTGTAACAAGATAAATATCCGCTTTCAATCCTGACGTCTGATTGTTACATAACTTATTTTCTATTTTCGCTACATACTTGATCAATGTGATTAATAATTTAAGTTTATTGAAATTGAATAAAGCCTATTCACCCTCTCTAAACTTTGTGTTACAACCTATTGCGTTTCCAAACTTCTTTTCTGAATTTCCAATCAAAGTCCGTGATTTAATTTATGAAGACAATTGCACGCGTAGGAAAAGTTCAATTACTGTTTACATGGAGATGAGTCCAACGGTAAATTCAGATATGCGAATCCAAACATAGAGGAGTCAGGGAAGACTTCTATTGCCCCCGCTAATTGTTGTGCCACTATTTGAAATGCCCTAGTACCTTTTTTCCCCGAATATTAGTGAGTTAATATTGCTAGCTTTTGTTGAAGGGAGAGTGAACAGACGGTACGTTACTTTGATCTCACGCAGGCGTCTAAAAAAAGTCAGGTTAAAAAAAAGAAATTTAAACGAAAAGGTTCCGGTACTGTTCACTTTAACGAAAAATCACATTTTTACACTAAAAAGTTAATCCTGATACTATTCACCTTACCCTTTATTTTGTCCTTATCGTTAAAACTCAAAGTTTTCAAATTATTTACATTAGCTTTCCTTAAAAAAAAACATGGTAGATCCCATGCTGTTTGATGTGAAATCGATACGAGGGTATGTCGGTCTCTTCAATGCAAGAGAACAAAAAACATTTAGCTTTATAAATTCTCAACATTTTTCAAGAGTAAAAAAAAAACACAATGAAAATTCAAAGAACCGAAAACCGTACACCTTTTCTTCGTGCAAGTAAGGACAATAATTTTTCAACTTTAATTTGCAATCTTTTTCACGTCCAGTTGTTAATATTCCTTTTGGACCTCACAGCATGCATGCAATGCAGTGCATGCTATTCTCTCTATGTTCTTTTCTTTTGGTTTTATTTAGACTTCTTATTATTTTCTTCTCACGCATGCCTCTGGCTTTTTTCTTTGTCTTGATACTATCAGTTTTTGGTTGTAGATGCAAATTTTCGTCTTCTTCTTCTTAGACAAAATTGCACCTATAAAACAATTAACACCTTAGGTCAAGGTCAAAAGCCTCATGCACCCACGATGAATTTGGGGGGGGGGGGGGGAGAAGATGAGGTTGAATATATAGAGCATGGCCGGTCCCCTTGGGAGAGAGGGTGGCCGGCCTCTTAGGCATTTTTTGAGTGTAATTGGTGATTTAATTGGCAATTAATGGATTAATTAGGTAATAAATCCACTAATTAACCAATTAATTATAATTTGTAAGGAATGTTTTGGAGGTCATGGAATAATTACCTTGTGGAGAATATAGGATGAGGATTGATGAAATAATTTTGAATTTGTTACCTATTTTGGGCACTTTTGACTTGGTTGAGGATTGATTGTCCATTGCTCGCGCGTAGGAATCCCGGTAAGTCTCGAGGGTAATTTTGTCATTTTAATCCAAAAATCCACATGTCGCCTTGTGATTATTTTTTGCTCCACAAATGCCCCCACACCTGCTGGGCTACTCGCAGGAAAGGGCAGCAGGTGTAGAGATCTCCAACTTTGATGCAGATTCTCTTTGGGACTTGGAATTAGATTCTTCTCGGAAAGGGAAATAAATCGTCTCCAAAGCCTATTTAAGCCTACCTTAAGTAGGGGATTAAATCAACTTCAGAAAGCAATTATGTATCCCTACAAGAAAGAGAGAAAGCTAGAGGATATTTGTTCCCCATCCCTTAGCACTCTTCTTTGCTTGCCCGTGCAAAGAACCATTTTTCGTTGATTTCTTTGTCTTCTTCGTGCCGTACCGATGTAAGAAAAACTTAATTATCCTTGTCTTCTTCTTGTGAGGCCCTGGCACCCCGTCATAGTGGTGCGGCACGTTGGCTGGTAGGGGTCAGGAGTCGTGATAGGGGCATATTTATGCACCTTAGTTAGCTTGTTCTTGTGCATTTATGTTGTTTTTCCTTAGTTAAAGTAGTCTTTTAAGCTAGTTTGATGTATTTTCAGGTTCTAAGGGCAAGTATGCAAAAGGATGCATTTTGGAGCTTTTTGGAGCACATTTGAGCTTGGAATGGATATCATATGCTTGGAGCCAAGAGGATGGACGAATTTGGAGTCCAAATGGAGTTAGGAATATGTTTCAAGGTTGGAGAAATAAAGTCAAATCATTGAAGATAAGGAATCAGCTCAAAAGAGGGAGAATTATCCAAAACATTATCCAAAACAACCTTATCTTATCTTATCTTATCCAATCCTTATCCTATCTTAACTAACCTTATCCTATCCTAATCCTTTTCTAATTCAATTCCTGGTACAATGAGGGCTTATTTTCTGATTGGGGGACATTTAATTTAGGATTCTAGAACCCTAAGTCCTTGCCGCACCTAGCCTTCTAGAAAACCTGATTTCCTTGCCTTGCAAGGCTTTCTAGAAGCCTTATCCCTCTTTATCCAAATTTGCCGCACCTTAGGCCCTTTCCCATGAGAAATCTGATTGTTTTGAACCTATTTCTGGATGGATTTGGCTTTCTAGAAGTCCTAATCTGATTCACCTAGGGTTTTTGGTGCCTATATATATATATATATATATATATATTTCACCACCCTTTGCCGTACACACCACCCTCCATATACATCCATTCATCCATCCACACAACCATTCTCGCCAGAAACCCTTCCCCAACCTTAACCGCACCTATCCTTCACCATTCTCCATAGTTTCTGACCTAATCCACTCCTTGCCACACCATACATCCATCCTAGCCAATAACCCAGCCTTCTACACCATTCATAACCCCAAAAAACTCACCACCAATCCTTGTGCCGCAGCAAAGAGGAAGGAAGAAGCCTTGGGCGTGCATGCCATTCAAGTTCGAATTGCTGGAAGTTTTAGGTGTTTCCTTTTCTTTGATTTCAATGTTTAAATTCAATACTCTTTGTTCTGTACGTATGAGGAACTAAACCCCCCTTGGCTAGGGGGGGATTCGAAACCATGTTTATGCTTGCTATATGACTTGATTACCTCTAATTGCGTTTCATAAGTTGTGAATTCAATTTACTTATCTGTTCATATTAAAAATGATTTGTGTGTGTTGATTGAGGTGGCCAACTTAGTTTGCACGCATAAATCTAATGCTAGGATATAAGGAAGTTTCACCTAATTGTTACAACTTTATATTCACAAGTAGTAAAGGTTGATGATCTCAATTGTGTTAAGTAAATTCTTGGCATAAGTATCATGCGCTTTCATAGTTACAAGTGCCTCGTCAATACTTATGATTTCCATTGAACGTAATGATCTTTGATTGTATCTCTAGTATGCGCTTTCATATAGAGAACTCTTGAAGAATAATTTGATTGTGATGCGCATTTTCCGTCCAATTCATTGACATAAGGGAAATCTGAAAGTTAATTTAAGTGGACCTAATTAACTTGGAGTGTTGAGAATTCGTGGTCTATTGAATTGCAATTAGAAATCGTTTTGTATGCAAGTATGACATGTGTGGAGAAGAACCCCTTAGCTAGCCTTCCATCCATTAATTTAAACCAATTTCGTTTTACAATCTGTTTTGTTTTACAAGGTTTATGTTTTGTTTTCAATTTCGTCAAACCCAATTCCCCCTTTATTTTGAAGCGTCAATTTAGTTAGAAATCAATTTAGTTTGTGTTTTTAAGTGTCTTGAGTCAAGTTATAAACTGTTTTCGTCCAAATTCTTCCTTAGTGTTCAAAACTGCCCAGAAAGTGGTTTTAAGGCAGTTTTGAGCGTTTGTTTGCTGTTGTTATTCTTTTGGTTTGTTTTAGTGTTTTAGATATAGTTTTGCATTCTTTGAGTCTAATTTAGTGTTTTAACTTTGTTTTAAGTTTTTGAGTCAGTTTTCAAGTGGTTTAGCAATCCCTCCTAATCCCCGGCCTAGAACGATCCCTACTTACATACTTTGCTACAATTGATAAAAAGAGGGTTTAATTTGTGTGCTTATATATTTTGCATCAAATTTTTGGCGCCGTTGCCGGGGATTAGCAACTGTGCTAATCCCTTGGATTGTTATTTTCGTTTGGTTTAATTAGATTAGATTATGACCTTGTTTTTGTTTCTTGTTTTAGGTACTAGTTTATGACTCGGAGTTCTCATCCAGTTCGTGAACATATTCTGGACTTTGACGCCGATTTCAAGCGAGAGTTAAGACGAAAGAGGAAGAATCCAGAACCAAGTGAATCAAGTGCAAGTTCAGAAGCCGAATCTGAATTTGAAGAGGAAGTGGACGACATGGCTGTGGACAATCGTACAATCAAAGAGCTTTCAGCCTCAGGACTTGACAATGTCGTGCCCTTATGCATTCAATACCCTAGGGCGGCTCAAGGCAAAACTGATGAATTTGAATTGAAGTCAAGCTTGTTGCATCACATTCCTAAGTACCATGGGCTGTCCATGGAAGATCCAAACAAGCATTTGAAGGAATTCGAGGTGGTGTGCTCAAGCATGACACCAATCAACATAGATGGGAATATTCTGATGATGAAAGCCTTCCCCTTTTCTCTCTTGGAAAAGGCAAAGGATTGGTTGTATGAATTGGCCCCCAGAACTGTCACATCATGGGAGAGCATGAAACGGGCTTTCTTGGAGAAGTTTTTCCCAACTTCTCGAGTCATCCTCCTACGAAAAAGGATAAGTGGAATTCAACAAGAAGCAGGTGAATCTTTTCCTACTTATTATGAACGTTTTAAATCTCTTGTTGCTTCATGTCCACAACATCAGATGAAGGAGCAACTTCTCCTACAATATTTCTACGAGGGACTTCTACCAATCGAACGTCAAATGTTAGATGCCTCAGTGGGAGGAGCCTTGGTGGACAAGACCCCCATGGCAGCCAAGACATTGATAGCCAATCGAGCGTTGAACGCTCAACAATACGAAGGTGTTGGGCAAAGGAGCATCCCACGGCAACACCAAGTCAATGAGGTAAGTGCCATAACCGAACTTCAAAATCAAATGGCTAACCTTACTACTTTGCTTTCTCAGGTGGTGGAAGGTCCAAAAGTACAAAATGTAGCTTCTTATGGTGTGTGCTCCATGCAAGGACATCCCACAGATAAGTGCCCACAATTGATAGAGAATGGAGGGTGGGAGACACTCAATGCCATGGGTTTTGGCAATCAATACCAACCACGTGGTGATCCTTTTTCCAATACTTACAATCCCGGGTGGCGTGATCATCCAAATTTCAAATGGCGAGAACCCCAACAAGGCCAACAACAAAGCGGATTTAGGCAACAACCCCCGGGTTTCTATCAAAAGCCGTTGGCATCAACACAAGCCCAAGCACAACCTGCCCAAAACACAGGTTCTTCAATTGATAATGATCAGATTTTTCAATTACTAACTTCTATGGCGCAGGGTATGCAAACTAGGGACAAGAAGGTGGACGAGTTTGAGAAGCAAGTAGGACAGATTGCCGAGTTCATGGGGCAATTTCGAGAGCAAGACAAGTTGCCAAGTTCAACCGTTGTCAACCCAAAAGGTGGATTCGAATCTGCAAAAGCCATGAGTCTGCGAAGTGGGAAGCAAGTAGGATCTGACCCTAAACCATCCAAATCATGTTCCAACGAGGAGGAAGAGTTGAGAATTGAAGAGGAGGAACAAAGCCCACTCACGGGAAAGGTGGAAACACCTTTGCCGTAAGCCCTAAGTGATCCTAAACCATCCAATTTGTCCAATAGAGGTAAGAACGTGTCAAATTCAGTTCCTACTAATGTTTTTCCTTCGAATGTTCCTTTTCCAAATAGGTTCAAGCAAACAAAGAAAGAAGAAGCAGAAAAGGACATTCTTGAGACGTTTAGGAAAGTTCAAGTCAATATTCCCCTTTTGGATGCAATCAAGCAAGTCCCCAGGTACGCCAAGTTCTTGAAGAAACTTTGCACTAATAGGAGGAGGATTTCGACCCAGGAGGTTGTAAAAGTGGGTGAAAACGTCTCAGCCATCTTGCAACGCAAACTGCCCCCTAAATGCAAAGATCCGGGTAGTTTTACAATTCCGTGTGTTATTGGTAATTCTAGGTTTGAATCTGCCATGTTAGACTTAGGTGCATCTATAAATGTCATGCCATATTCAATTTATGCATCTATGAACCTAGGAGTGTTGAAAAACGATGGTGTTATCATACAATTGGCCGATAGATCTAATGCTTATCCAAAGGGAGTTTTGGAGGATGTTTTGGTGCAGGTTAATCACTTGATATTCCCGGCGGATTTCTATGTGCTTGAAATGGATGAATCGGACCATTCCCCGTCATTGCCCATCCTCCTTGGAAGGCCATTCATGAAAACTGCTCGTACGAAGATTGATGTGTTTAATGGCACTTTAACGATGGAATTTGATGGGGAAGTTATTAATTTCAATCTTTCTGATTCTATGAAGTACCCTAGTGAGAATCATTCATGTTTTGCTATTGATATAATTGACTCTTTGGCGCATGACCATTTGGACAATTTGAAGGACGATGCACTTGAATTGGCCATTGCACAAGGAAGGGACATGCAAAACATTGAAACAGCCACCAAGGAAACCCACGGCATGCATGAAGCATCATTTGTTGTGCCCCCTAGTGAGGATGTCATTGAGATGGTGGCTGCCCTTGAGTCATTGCCATCACAATCTGGTAAGTTTTTGGACCCAATTTTAAGTTCAGTTTCGGCTAATAAGATGTTTCCCTCAGTTGTGCAGCCACCTACACTTGAACTTAAGCCTTTGCCGAGTCACTTGAAGTACGTTTTCTTGGGAGAGGATGAGACGTTGCCCGTCATCATCTCATCCTCACTCACGGCACAAGAGGAAAACAAATTGGTGAGGGTGCTAAAAGAGTACAAAACGGCAATTGGATGGACTTTGGCCGACATAAAGGGAATTAGCCCTACTACGTGCATGCATCGCATACTTCTAGAGGAGGGGTCCAAAACATCTCGAGAGGCTCAACGCCGTCTCAACCCTCCGATGATGGAAGTTGTGAAGAAGGAGATAATCAAGCTTTTGGATTGTGGAGTGATCTATCCAATCTCGGATAGTAGGTGGGTTTCACCTGTTCAATGTGTGCCAAGGAAATCTGGCGTGACAGTGGTAGCCAATGCCGACAATGAACTTGTTCCTACACGCATTCAAACCGGTTGGAGGGTGTGCATCGACTATAGGAAGCTAAATGCCACCACGAGGAAGGATCACTTCCCATTGCCATTTATTGACCAAATGCTTGAGAGGTTAGCAGGTTATGCTTTCTATTGTTTTCTTGATGGTTATTCTGGTTATAATCAAATTGTCATAGCACCCGAGGATCAAGAAAAAACTACTTTCACATGCCCCTTTGGTACTTTTGCATATCGTCGCATGCCTTTTGGTTTATGTAATGCACCTGCCACATTTCAAAGATGCATGATGAGCATATTTTCTGATTATGTTGAGAAAATAATTGAAGTTTTCATGGATGATTTTAGCGTTTTTGGTGACTCCTTTGATAGTTGCTTGCATAATCTTAGTTTGATTCTAAAACGTTGCGTTGAAACTAACCTTGTTCTTAATTGGGAAAAATGTCATTTCATGGTTAAACAAGGCATAGTTCTAGGTCATATCATCTCTGAAAACAGCATTGAGGTTGATAAGTCAAAAATAGATCTTGTACGTCACTTACCCTCTCCGACTTCGGTTAGAGAGGTTCGTTCTTTTCTTGGCCATGCAGGTTTCTATCGTAGGTTTATCAAAGATTTCTCAAAGGTTGCACAACCTCTTTGCCGTCTCCTACAAAAAGAAGTGGCGTTTGAATTCACCAAGGAGTGCACGGCATCATTCAACCAACTCAAGGAGTTGTTGACCACGACACCCATTATTGTTTCACCGGATTGGAGCCTACCTTTCGAGCTTATGTGTGATGCGTCCGATTACGCTTTAGGGGCTGTTTTGGGACAAAGAAAGGACAAGAGGCCGCATGTCATCTACTATGCCTCACGGACATTGAATGATGCCCAGTTGAACTATTCCACTACGGAAAAAGAACTTCTTGCCGTTGTTTTTCCTTTAGATAAGTTTAGATCATATCTAATTGGTACTAAAGTAATTGTGTTCACTGACCATGCAGCATTGAAGTACTTGCTCACCAAAAAGGAGGCCAAGCCATGGCTAATTCGTTGGATATTGCTACTTCAAGAGTTCGACATTGAGATTCGTGACAGGAAGGGAAGTGAAAATGTGGTGGCTGACTACCTCAGCCGAATGGTGCATAACGAGGAATCTCTACCTATTTTGGAGACATTCCCCGATGAACAATTGCTGTCCATAAAGGTTAGTGAGCCTTGGTATGCTGATTTGGTGAACTTTTTGGTGTCAAAACAAATTCCAAGCACTTTTGCTAGGCACCAACGTGACAAGTTAAGACATGATGCACGGTTTTATGTGTGGGATGATCCATACTTATGGAAATATTGTTCGGATCAAGTTATACGTCGATGTGTGCATAATATGGAGTTTAATTCAATTTTAACTTTCTGTCACACTTATGCATGTGGGGGACACTTTGGGACACAAAGCACTGCCCTTAAGGTTTTAGAATGTGGATTTTATTGGCCGACTTTATTTAAAGATGCTAGAACCTTTTGTATGTCTTGTGATCGTTGCCAAAGAATGGGTAACATAGGTGCTAAGGACCAAATGCCGCAAAACATCATACTTCCTGTTGAAATTTTTGATGTTTGGAGCATTGATTTCATGGGCCCATTTCCTTCATCTCATGGTTTTCTTTACATATTACTTGCCGTGGATTATGTCTCAAAATGGGTGGAAGCAAAGGCCACCCGGACTAATGATTCTAAAGTGGTTGCAGATTTTATTAGAACTAACATTTTTGCAAGGTTTGGTATGCCACGGGTGATCATTAGTGATTGAGGGTCGCACTTTTGCAATCGAACAATTGAGGCGTTGTTGAGGAAGTACAATGTCAATCATAAGGTTTCTACACCTTACCATCCTCAAACGAATGGCCAAGCCGAGGTTTCTAACCGGGAGATCAAACAAATCATAGATAAAATCGTGGGGCCTACAAGGAAGGATTGGAGCTTGCGCTTGAACGATGCATTGTGGGCCTATCGCACGGCTTACAAAACACCCATTGGCATGTCCCCATTTCGGCTAATATATGGCAAACCATGTCACTTACCTGTGGAGTTAGAGCACAAAGCGCATTGGGCCGTGAAAACATTCAATTTGGAGTTAGATGCGGCTGGAATGCATAGGAAGCTTCAATTGAATGAACTTGAGGAGATAAGGAACGAAGCATATGAGAACTCCCGAATCTACAAGGAGAAGACCAAGGCCTTTCATGAAAAGATGATTCGTGGCAAATCATTCTCAGTTGGGCAGAAAGTGTTGCTATTCAATTCCTATCTTTGGTTGTTTCCTGGTAAGTTACGTTCCAAGTGGGTTGGCCCATTTGTTGTTACTAATGTTTTTGTTCATGGTGCAGTGCAAATCAAAAGCTTGAAAACTGGACAAGAATTCAAGGTGAATGGGCATCGATTGAAGCCATATTATGAGAGCTTTGTGGAGCAAACCGTGGATGACATCTCCTTGGATGCCGTGGGTACCAATCTAGAATGAATGGGCATTTCATCCGGCTGTACGACGTTAAAGCAAGCGCTACTTGGGAGGCAACCCATGCATTCAACAAAGGAAGACCTAGGGAGCACTCAAATTCCAGATTTGCGTTCCTAAACCTTTCTCTTTGTTGTTGTTTTCGTTTCTGCTTTGTTTCTTGTTTAGTTCCTGTTTTGTTTGGTTGTTGTTTATTTGTGTGAGTTTATGCTTGAAACATTGAGGACAATGTTTGATTTAAGTGTGGGGAGGTAACCAAAATGTTTTGATGCAATTTCGTAGGGTTTGATCACCCATAACTTCTAATGTTGTTCCTTGCTGTTTTTAAGTGTTTTTAAGCTGTTTTGGTGTGTTTAGTGTGTTTTGACTCAAAAATTCGAAAATCCCATAAAAATTTGAAAAATTGTTTTGAAAAAACCAAAAAGAGTTGTTTTTGTGTGTTTGTTTGTGTCTTAGGGTACCTTCCAACACAATGATGAGGATTTGGTTTTTAAGTGCATAACTGTTAAAGAAAGTTACAAACATGGATGGAAGTTTGAAT
This sequence comes from Heteromeles arbutifolia, assembly GCA_024362995.1. NCBI lineage: Eukaryota > Viridiplantae > Streptophyta > Magnoliopsida > Rosales > Rosaceae > Heteromeles > Heteromeles arbutifolia. Next base: position 25,895,212 of record JANCRC010000001.1, on the reverse strand, counting down.
TGCTCTTTGGTTTATGCTTGGTTATAGTTGACATTCATGAATTCACATGTAATCACAAAAAGGATAAAATCAGTTTTTGTAACATGCTTGAAGGAAGTAACTCAAACTAACGCTACAACCCTGAGAGACTTGAGCCTTTAACGTTCTTTGGAGAGTTAATAATCTGTGCATTTATTGTTTTCTAAAGTCGTTGCATGATCTCATCATTCTTTGCTTGGCTGCTACTTGGAATGCGTTTCATCATTTAGTTCCAAATACTAGAACTCATACCCGTTTCATTCAAAGCATAAAATTGATTAGCATAACAAATAACAAGATGAAGCTGCTTAATAAACCAAGAGCCAAATAGCCGTACCCCATGTTCATTTGATTTGTAGGTTTCAGCCCCGTTGAGCCATATTTAGCCTATTTTTCTTTGTTAACCCACATTATCCTCACCTAGCCTAGATTAGGACCATCCATACCTCTGTTCTTGAAGCATAGTAACGCATGACTCAATATGAATTCCTTTTGATCATTGTTTGGCAGAAAACAAGTGTGGGGGAAGTGAGTTTTGTTGTGGGTGTGCCAAAGTCTTGCATGAGGCACGGGTAGAAAGAAAAAAAAAGAGAAAAAAAAAAAAAAAAAAAAAACAAAGAAAAGAAAAATTCGTGGAAAAAGAAAAAGAAAAAGAAAAAGTTGTGAAGAAGTATGGAAAGTGTTCAAAATAAGTGAGATTAAAGCTCACAAGTGTTGGTTGTTGAAAGAAGGGTCCAAAACATTGAATCCGGCCCTAATTGTTGCTTGAATCTTCCCTTTGTGTTTAAAAGTTGATTTCTGCAGGCTAAAGGAAATTCTAAGTTCGATTTCATTATTTTTCTGGCTATTGCTTTAAGAACGTTTGTTTTTCCTAACCTTTCTTTGTTAGCCAATACCCCTAGCCCCGTTACAACCATATGCTTCAATCTTGGGTGTTGTGTGTTTCAATATGTGGAGTTTGGGATTGGTATGAGCATATGGTGTCACTGGTTCTCGCATCTAAGTAGTAGCATTCCATTCATGAGATCATATCTATATATGCTTATTAACTCCAGAAATTGCTTTCTTTGTTATAAACATATGTGAGTGTTTGTTTTCATGATTACATCAATCTTCTCACATATAACTAGTGTATGGAGTGTAGTCAGAAAATGTGTGTGAAAATTGAGTGCATATCTAGTAAGGAATTGAGGGATTCTCTAAGGCATGTTACTACATTCAAAACATCGTTTTAATTGGTTATTTGTGAACTAGTAAGTAGTGACTATGATTAAGTATGTGCTCAAGAGTAAGGATGGCTAAAATCTGTGAGAGTAATGATCTTTGGCATGTCATGTGCATTGGAAATCCCTGAGACAATTGTTGGAAGGTTTAGGTTGTGTTATACTTGTTTTGTTTTGTTTTGTTTTGCTCGAGGACTAGCAAAAGCTAAGTGTGGGGGAATTTGATAGGGGCAAACCCAATTCCCCCTTTATTTTGAAGTGTCAATTTAGTTAAAAATCAATTTAGTTTGTGTTTTTAAGTGTCTTGAGTCAAGTTATAAAGTGTTTTCGTCCAAATTCTTCCTTAGTGTTCAAAACTGCCTAGAAAGTGGTTTTAAGGCAGTTTTGAGTGTTTGTTTGCTGTTTTGAGTCTTTTGGTTTGTTTTAGTGTTTTAGAGTATAGTTTTGCATTCTTTGAGTCTAATTTAGTGTTTTAACTTTGTTTTAAGTTTTTGAGTCAGTTTTCAAGTGGTTTAGCAATCCCTCATAATCCCCGGCCTAGAACGATCCCTACTTACATACTTTGCTACAATTGATAAAAAGAGGGTTTAATTTGTGTGCTTATATATTTTGCATCAAGTCGGCTTGGTATAGGCCAAGGAGGTGGTGTGGTAAAGGCCATTGCTTATGCTGCTCGGCTTGATTGAAGCCAAGGATTGGCTTGGCATGGGTCGAGGAAATGGCGTGGTAAGGGCTATTGCTTGTGCTGCTCGGCTTGATTGAAGCCAGGATTGGCTCGGCATGGGCCGGGGAAGTGGTTTGGCAAGGGCAGCGGTTTGGCTGCCACGTCTGGGTTGCTTGCCAAAAATGAGGAAACTGCTTGAGTTTGATTTCTTAGCTGCCGTAGATGGAGCAATCAAGGATGGAGCTGCCAAGATCGGAGCTGCTGAAGAAGAAGTGCCGGATGAGCGAATTGTTAAGTGCAAAAGTGGTTGCTGCCCCCTGACCATTTGGTGCCTAGTTGATCTTCAAGCATTCGATTTTTTGAGCTATATGGCCTTCTCGCACTGGAGAGCTTACCCAGATGAGTGTCTGGAAATTAGTTTACCTTCACGCACTGGAGAGCAATTAGTTTACCCTCTCGCACTCGAGAGCTTACCCATATGGGTGTCGGGGAATTGGTTTACCCTCTCGCACTAGAGAGTAATTAGTTTAACTTTTCGTACTGGAGAGCATACCATTTTGGGTGTCAGGGAATTGGTTTACTCTTTCGCACTGGAGAACAATTAGTTTAACCTCTTGCACTGGAGAGCAGACTCTTTTGGGTGTCGGGGAATTGGTTTACCCTTTCGCATTAGAGAGCAATTAGTTTATCCTTTCGCATTGGATAACAGACCCTTTTGGGTGTCGGGGAATTGGTTTACCCTCTCGCACTGGAGAGCAATTAGTTTATCCTCTCGCACTGGAGAGCAGACCCAGATGGGTGTCGGGGAATTGGTTTACCCTCTCGCACTGGAGAGTAATTAGTTTCTCCTCTCGCACCGGAGAGCTTACCCATATGGGTGTCGGGGGATTAGTTTACCCTCTCGTACTGGAGAGCAATTAGTTTATCCTCTTGCACTGAAGAGCTTACCTATATGGGTGTCGGGGGATTGGTTTACCCTCTCGCACTAGAGAGCAATTAGTTTACCTTCTCGCACTGCAGAGCATGAAAGTCGTTGTCATGAGTGCACCTGAGGAAAACTTGATTGCTAGGACAACCGAAATAATCCTTAGCCTGCGAGTTCCTGTTTGGCGATCTGCTTGAGACTTAGAATTGCTTGTGGACCCCACTTAAGGGTGTAAGTGCAGTGATCTGCTCCCAGAATTATTGTGCCATCATTAGGTGTTTCATCGTGTGCCTTTTTGAGGCTTGGTTGGCACGAGCCACATGGCAAGATCTGTATGGTTGGGAGCCATGGTGCAAGATTGGCACAGTTATGAGCCATGGTGATAGATCAATGGCTGCCGGAAGCCGTGGAGCAGGTAGGCACGGTTGTGAAAGCAGAGCTGGGGCTGGCTTGGGCCAAGTTGTGCGCATCAAGAGGAATTGTCTGGAGTGTTGAGAACAAGGCCTGCCCCCGGTTCTTGGTAGTTGGGCTGGTGTGTTCTTCTGGTACTCGTCTACCCCCAGCGCGTCATTAGGCTAACCTGCTGCATTTGTCGGAATAGAAGTAATCTTTATATCCGGCAATCTATGTGGGGTAGTCCCGTCTGCTAGATCTTGTCATTGAAAGATGACTCACTTATGTTGGTCATGTCTCATTGGAGCTCATTGTCAATAACTTTGTTGCGTAGGAAATCGCGCAATCGCTTGGTCAGGAACCTTTCTACTTCTTCCTGAATTTGCCTTTGTTGGGGATGGCAAAGCTCTCGGCTGCCCCCGATCGTGACCTGCTGGTCTAGGCTACTCTTCCATGTGTTCGGCTCGTCTATGCCGCGGCTACGGTGGGTGTGTTATGTTCTTAGTAGGCGAGCAGGTAACTCGCAGACTACTGGTTGAACTCGAGCCAGATTGAGTGACTGCTTCTCTCCGTCCGCTGTGATGCCTATTCCGATGTGAGGTGGAGGATGCTCTTTGCGGGCCTTACCGCGAATGAACACTTCGCCTGAAAGGTTGCTTATGTTGATTATCGGAGTGTGGCCCCAACCGTGAGTGTATGTTTGTCCGTGAGCCTAACTGAAAGTCCACGCTCCTCCACGCTCTAATACGAGAGTATACGCTATCTCAGGGCCCCAGTCAGGAGTGTACTTCGGTAGAACGCTCGGTTCGTGACTGGTCAAGTGGTTACTTGCCGAGATGCTGGTGGAGAGGTTCGTCTGCCCTTGTTCTACTTCATGACACCTTGTCCAGGGCACGTTAGATCTCCGTGCGTTGCAAGAGTTGACTCACCAAGGTTGTCTGTTGTGCAAGGGCGCTCGTCAACTGTATGACTTGTTAAGACAAGTGTTGTTCGCCATTTGGATTGGAAGAGCTTGGAAGGAATATGCCTCATTGAGCACTGGAAGTGTGGTAGGCTCCGGGCGCGAGATTTGAATTGGGAAATGTCAAATCCACGGAGAAACGTGGTGAAAATGCCCCTGGCTCGATGGTTGGTCTGGATGGTTGAGATAGTCTTGGGCCGATTTGGGCTGCTTGGAAGGCCACGGGAGCAGGATGGGCCACGAGAGTGGGCTGCTCGGCGGGAGTAGGCTAGGCTGCGAGAGTGGGCTACTCGGCGAGAGCAGGCTGAGCCACGAGAGTGGGTTGCTTGACGTGAGCAAGCTGGGCCGTGGGAGAATGTTAGGCAGCGAGTGGGCTGATCGGCGAGAGCAGGCTAGGCTACGAGAGTGGGCTACTCGGCGGGAGCAGACTGGGCCGCGAGAGTGGGTTGCTCGGCGAGAGTGGGCTGCTCGGCGAGAGCAGGTTGGGCCACGAGAGTAGGCTGCTCAGCAGGAGCAGGCAGGGCCACAGGAGTGGGCTGCTCGACTTGTGATGCATGCAGGTGTGAGGTTTGGGCTCGGCTTAGCAACGCGTTAGGATCGCGTTAGGCGTGAAGTGACATGGCTTGGGCCATAGCCTTAATGCCGTGAGCCTTGGATGGCACGGCTTGGGCTTGCTTTGGTGGCACGGCTCGGGCCGTGGTAGTGGTGCCATGGACCTCGCCGCGGATGGTTGCCGTGGTGGCCACCGCGGTGGTTGCCATGGTGGAGCCTCGTATTGGTGGTGCCACTCCACTTATCATCACATTTAGCCTCGTGGATCACCGCAGTCCCATCTCTTGAATATGGGAATTTTCACTTGTTGAATTTTCTAAATTTCTAGCCATTGTACATCTCTTTTACGTTTTATCAAGAATTTTTGCAAATAAAAAATTCTAAAAATAAGAACGTATGAAAAATCTACAAATGGACAAGAAAATAGAAAACCTTGGATACGAGAGTCTTCAACGAGTTTGGGACTCAACTCTCAATGAAAGCACCAATTTGTAGATGCAAATTTTCACCTTCTTCTTCTTGGACAAAATTGCACCTACAAAACAATTAACACCTTAGGTCAAAGCCAAAAGCCTCACGCGCCCACAATGAATGGGGCGGGCTTTGGCCGAATAACCTCCGATGCCAAAGTTAGAATTTAGAGAGAAAAGTGTCTAGAGAGTTTTCGGGAGTTTTGCAAGAGAGTAGAACTTAGCCTTTTAGAGAAAATGTGGTTGAATATATAGAGCATGACCGGTTCCCTTGGGAGAGAGGATGGCCGGCCTCTTAGGTATTTTTTGAGTGTAATTGGTGATTTAATTGACAATCAATGGATTAATTAGGTAATAAACCCATTAATTAACCAATTAATCATAATTTTTAAGGAATGTTTTGGAGGTTATGGAATAATTACCTTGTGGAGAATATAGGATGAGGATGGATGAAATAATTTTGAATTTGTTACCTATTTTGGGCACTTTTGACTTGGTTGAGGATTGATTGTCCACTGCTCGCGCGTAGGAATCATGGTAAGCCTCGAGGGTAATTTTTTCATTTTAATCCAAAAATTCACGTGTCGCCTTACGATTATTTTTGGCTCCACATTGGTCACTTTAATTATTTTACCACTGCCTGCACTTTTCCTTTTACCCTTTTGAACCAAAAAAAAAAAGGAAAAAAAAAATAAAGAAGAAGGATTTGGTGCTTCTTTTCAATCAAAGGGCATCGATCTCGACCCAAATGATCATTAATTTACCTTTTATTTCCACACAACAAACCAACTTTCAGTTTTAATGTCAAAATAGGTGTGCCTAGATGTATGGGTTGTTAAGATTTAAGATCTTACTTTTAATTTTTGGATCCTGCTACTATAAATTCATTACTTTTGTCCAAGTGTCTTAAACCTGTAGAGCAACTCAACAACTTAAAATTCACATGCACCAACCCATCAATTAACTGTGATGTGATCAAGTAGTGCTTTAAACGGCAGATAAGATATTCATAACGTATTCTTCTTCGAAGGTACAAGGCATATACAACAAAGTTAGGACACCATCACAAGACTAGCTAACTACAATATGTTGAAATCTTCACAAAAATGTATAGCCATCACATTATGTAAATTGAACATGAAACTTCTTTCAATTAAGCAAACACAACTATCACTAGACTAAAGGTTCTTAGTCTAGTTGGTAATTGACCCTAATTTCAGGCAAAGAAGTTTAATCTCATATCATATACATAATGTAGAAATTTATGATTACCAATTTGGTGCTAAAAACAATAATAATTACAATCTATTATATGTCGTTCAGGGAGCTGACCATGCCAAACTGAAAATCTCATTTTCCCGCAATATTTGTTACTCAAAACTGAAACAGATTCTAATCAATAATCTGCCCACAATCGTCAATCCCATGATCAGCTGAGCTGGTGAAGAGCTAAGAAAGACTTGCATGGTAACTAATATTACAAACACAAAAGTGAGATAAGTATTCATCTGGTAACTTTTTATGGTTACGTAAATACTTTGTATCACTGGTGCTACAAGTTCTTCAAATTTTTACGATAGTTTGTACACCTGGGCCATAGCAACATAAGATGAAGTCTAATTCCCAGATCCTGTATATGTACCCAGTCCTGTATTCTGCGTGAAGGTTCACATGGCAGTCTATGTTTTGAAGGCCAGAACCTTAAGGGGGCGTTTGTTTACCCTTCTTAGCCTTCACTGGATTGGATTGGATTGTAGTCTTGTGTTTGGTGGCTTGCGGGACTAGAGTTAATGAGATTAACTGGGACTCGCTTTTACTAGCGGCGTCGCTAGCCGGTCTTCACGAGTCCCCCCAAAAACCACGGGATTAGCTAGGAACTTCGCTTCGTTCTGCTTGATTCACCTCCTCGACCTCGATTTCGACGGCAAAGACTTCGGGCACGACTTCATCTCCGACGCCAAACTCGTCAACCGCAATTCTTTTTTCTGGATAAAAAAGAAACAAAATCTGCAACTTCCCGACGAGCCCACATCTCAGATTTCCCGACGAACCCACAACCTTGATTTCCCGACGAAAGAACACTTGGTCGATAAGCAGAAATGGGTTCTCCATTTTCTTCGATTGAACTTGAATCAGACCCAGAAAACAGAGAGATTGATCTCCGCCTAAAGAACTTAAGATCCGAGAACGATCTTCGCAATTTGAGATCTCTCCGCTTATCTGCAACTCCAGCTCCCGCGTCAAGTGTTTCATATTAGGTGAAACAAAATAAATACAAAGGGAGAGAGGGGAGAGAGGATAGTGGTACAAAGGTGAAACGGGAGAAAGGGAGGGGGCGGTGTAGAAAAAGGAGGAAAAGGGGAGTGTGGAGGGCGACACTGGCGGAGTAAACAATGAGAAATTTTTTTTTTGAGATGTATAGAGATTACAGAAGAAGATGACACTAGAAAAATGGAAAATGATGAAGAAATAATAAATATTAATTGATATAAGATTAAATTAATAATAAAATATTAATATATATAGATTAAATAATATAATATTATAGTCCGGTTTTTTAGTCTGACACTGCACCAAACGCTTCACTAAATTAGTCCATCTTAATCTAGTCTAAGCCAGTCCAGCTTAATCCCTGCAGCTAGTCCAGTTCGAAACAGTCTGGTACAACAAACGCACCCTAAGAGTACTCAACCAATAATCTAGTAGTAGTTTTATTTCTGCAACTGCAAGTACTTCATACTAAGTGACCTCCTCTCCATAATTCAGTACTTATGTTTCTTAAAACTTAGGACTAAGGGTTCATCTACAGTGTGAAATTGCATTGAATACGAACGTGATGAAATAACTTGATATTGATCTACAACCTAGTAAAGAAGTGCGAAACTGTGAATTCATCAAAGTAGCGGCTAAAACTGCGTTTGCATTGCAGAAAAATCCAAAAAATTCAGAAATAACTTCGCCACACTAATTTATTTATTTATGGATTTTTATCACAAATGGTCATTGAGATTGATCAAACTCATCATTTTGGTCATTCACTTTCAAAATCAATCAATGTCGTCCCTGACATTGACTACCTCACATCAATTTGATCATTCTGTTAAGATTTCGTCAACTATTCTATTAGTTTGTATGCATGACCCACAAATCCAATCAAATGGTGACACGTGGATTATACAAAATAAGGGTTTTTATCACAAATGGTCTCTGACATTGATCCAACTCCTCATTTTGGTCCCTGAGTTTCAAAAATCGATAAATTTGGTCTCTGATTTTCACTACCGCGCATCAATTTATTCCCTCCGTTAATATGGTCCCACTAATCCAATTATGTGGCTCAACGTGGATTAACTATAATAAACTTTTTTTTTTTAAGAGTGAACCAAAAGAAGAGTATTCACACAGACATTTTTCTCGCATCCCACAACCCCAATTGGAAAAAAAATTCAATCTAAATTCGATAAAATCAAATCCAAATTCAATTCAAATTTGATAGGATTTAGGATTATAACCAACTAGAGAGAATGATGAGTGTGTTCAGGAGGCCATGTACTTTAGTGGTGTCCCACATACAAACTAACAGAATAATTGACGGAATCTTAACGGAATGACCAAATTGATGTGCGGTAGTGAATGTCAGGGACGACATTGATTGATTTTGAAAGTGAGAGACTAAAATGATGAGTTTGATCAATCTTATGGACCATTTGTGATAAAAATCCTTTATTTATTTATTTTTACTTTGTTCACAATATTTTTCTTGAAGCTATTGGATTAAATAAGCTAAAGCAAAATAAGCGACTAAAATTAAAAAGGGTATGCAAAAAGTAGAAGACAGTGCACATAATTTTAGGGGTGGTTCGGTATGGGATCCCATACCGAAACCCTTGTCCCGATTCCCAAACCAAAATTTTCGGGAATCCCAATTTCAATACCGATCCCAAACCAAATTTTCGGGAATCCCGATTTTTGGAAATCCCGAAAATCCCATACCGAAACCCTTGTCCCGATTCCCAAACCGAAATTTTCGGAAATCCCAATTTCAATACCAATCCCAAACCAAATTTTCAGGAATCCCGAAATAGTTTCGGTATTTCGGGACAAATCGGGAATCCCGAAATGGTTTTGGGCTTTTGGACTAAAATTTGACGTATTATGCTTTTGGGCTAAAATTCAACCTTTTATATTGAAAAATTGACATATGGGCATGCATAATCTGCCAATTTATTTCTTCTAATCTGTGCACACAAATCTGCCAATCAAACGGCAAGGCCCAGTTAGTATCTGCCTATTCAAAAGCAATCTGCCAATATAAAACGTTAATATATGCTTGAGTAAACTAGTAAATCTATCTATAATCATGCTAGTCCCCAAAATTACGTCTAAAACGTTAATATATGCTTGAGTAAACTTCTGTACATATATAATATAAATATTATAGATAAATGTAAAGTTTTCTCAAGCAAATTGTAACTTATAATCTATCCATGTATCCATCTATCAATCTCCCATGTTTATTATGTATCTATGTATCCATCTATCAATCTCTTGTGATTTAAAAATTCTGCATATGTTCCACTATCTATCTTAGGGCTCCTTCCTGTATATGTTCCATCATCGATTTCCAGTGCTCCTTCAATATTTCAATTTTTACTATTGTAGGTAGATGATGTTCCCCTTAAAGATGTGATCCTATATATTTAAAAATTAAATAATATATATATATTTTTTGGTTTGGTTTGGGAATACCGAAATCCCAAAAACTTGAGACCGTTTCCCGTACCAAAATTTCGAGATCGGTTCAGTATTGGGTACCAAAATTTTCGGAAATTTTGGTTTGGGATTTTTTCGGTTTGGTTTCGGGAATTTTTCGGTTCGATTTGGAATTTTTGAGATTTTTTTCTAGCCCTACATAATTTACTCACTGTTGCCAAGCATGCATAATAATTCAGTATTATGTTTTTACCTGTTACTGCACGTGTGAAAACAACCAATCCAAAGGTTAATTTGATTTTGATTGATTTGACATGATTAAAGTGGGCTTAGAAAGAAACAACCTAAGGTTTTTTCCAGCTTTCAATTCAAAGAATGGCAGACAAAATCCCAGTACTAATGGGCGATCATAATCATTGACAAAAACCCACGCAGTTCATGATCTGGGAATAATCCTTTCCACCTCTCAACGCCCCTTTTTCTTTTGAATTGTAGGGAAGGAATGAAAGGAGTATCTGTTACAGAAAACTTAGGGAAAAAGTAGATCTGCAAGGACGCTATAGTAATGCACATACACAACTAACAGCAGATGTTTGAGCTAAAGCAGGAGAAATTATACCATGTAACCGATTCTATTCCTTTCTTTTTATCTCTTCCATCACATGATTGCGGTTAAGCCGAGGATTTTGCCCTAAAAGGGTTCATATCCTGGTCAAAGCCCAAAAGCAACAGCCTATATTTTATGTATTTGTCTCAGCATCATTGGGACACAAACTTAGCTGATCCTGCGTTTAGAGGGGTAGTAAAGCTGTTGGGAAATTACGAAAATCATACAGCTTTATCATTTCATAAATTTTCTTCAATCTTTTTAGAGCACCTTTGATACTTTTTCCCCTCAGTTTCTTTCAACATTTTGATAAGATGGGCTTAAAAACACGAGGGATATCAATGAAGTTTTCTCTTACTTTGCTCGCAAAAGGGCCCTTCCAGGACCATATCATTAACCATAATTCACTCCACTAAGATAAAAACTACATGAGCTATTGTTTGCATGTAATTTAGTGAAAAAAACTTTCCACAGATGAGCAAAAAACACAGCCTATGGCTATGGCTATGCATCTGTCCAGGCTGCGAAAATCGGCATGTGAGGGTTGGTGAGTCCTGGCCTGGATTGGACTGTTGAGATCCAAGAACTCATTGCATCACTTGAACTTGTGAAAAACTTGGAAGCACATGGAGGCATTCCGAAGAAACTCGGTTGGCTTGACTTATCAGGGCTCCCTTCTCTTGAGCTACCTAAACTTGTCACCAATGAAGATGCATTGGAAAAATGAGCAGCCCCCATTTTGCCAGAGTCCTCTGCCTCGGCTTGAGTCACATTGCGAGTTTCAGCGCTCGGTTGCTTCTGATCAAGTTGCTGGGAGGAGGACTGGTTGAGTGCCATTTTCCAATCTTCACCTTCACTAATGTTCTTCAGTGAGACAACGGCTTCCCCATTGCCGATTTGGGCGACATTGTTTTGATTAGTAGCCTCATTAACGGGCACAACCTCCTTGTTTCGCTTAGCAAGTTCACTGGCAAGAAGGGTGTTGCTAGACATAATCTGATCCACATCATAACGTGTTATGTCAAAGTTGGTCACAGCATTCAGTCCTCGAAATTTGATAGCAGCTATGTCATAAGCCTCAGCAGCTTCCTCTTGGGTGCCTAAAGATTACAGATTAAAGAAAACCGAAAAAATTAAGGTTTTACGGAAATTCATAAAAGCATGAGCATCAAATTTTAAAGCTGGGAAAACATGGGGAGCCTCTAAGGGAACAGCCTTAGCAAAAGTTTAGTGGCAAGGTCAAGCTGACCACCTAAGAACCATACTGTAGTATCCATAACTGGCTAAAAGACAACAGTTCTAAGGGTTGAGAATGCTTCAAAGATTGGCCTTTTAAAGTCATAGAACCATCTCATTCAATCTCTTTTTTCCCTACTATCTAAAAATAATGATAACATGCTTGAAAAATATACAAAAAAAAAAAAAGGATATTTTGTCTTCTAAAAGTGAAAGTTTGAAAAATTACTCACTGAATGTCCCAAGATAAAGATCCTTATTTCCAGCAACCCTTCCAATCCTAGCTTGCCATCTTCCATGTTGATGATGTCTGCTACACAGAGAAAATAGAAAACAGATTGATTTCAGAGATTTTTATTTAATATATATTCACTTTTCTCATGGATTTTTTTTATCTAAATTATTATTTGAAATTATGAATAGCTAATAAGACCTTGTCACTCCTCTGTACATTGAAACCCCTCTTGAGAATCCACTGCTTTTCCTGTAAAGACCGCATTACGTTACTAAACTAGTTAACGTTTAAACGCTCATAAATCTACTTAATACATGATTAATAGCTTGAACAAAAACAAAGATCTACCTTCTCAATTGAGCAACATATTCTTGTCTGGTCATATTCTTCATGTCCTCTAGTAGTTCTTTTTTATAGTCTTCCAACTAGAAGTTGCATTTTTAGTAACCAAAATAAATATAGGTATGGATTGAAAAAAAAAAGAAGAAGTACAATGAAAAAACAGAATGATTACTGGGAAATTAATGTGAGTGGATGGTCCCCAATACTTGAGTGCTGCTAGATCATAAGCTCTTGCAGCTTTTTCTTCCATATCATAACCTCCTAAAATGCAAATTTTGGAATGATTAGATAAACAAAAACAACTTTGTTTGACAGCTAAAATGGTCAGTCAAATTTTATGTAAAAGAAATACTTACCCAAGTAAACTGAAGATTCATCATTTGATTGTAATTTCCAGCCAACCAAGAAAAATCCAAAAAAATAAAAAAACATAGTATGAAATAGTCAGAAGAAAAGCAAAAATTGACTGGAAGAAAAATGCATTAAAAACATCAATTTGTTTTCTTCACAAACCTTGCCTTCCTTTCCTGCTCTGGCCTTCTTTCTTGCAACTATTGTCCCATAGATGTGCTTCATATCGACCGGTCCATCGGTGCCTGATCAAAGAAATCAGAAAACTCGAGAAAAATCACAACCCGGTTTGCAAAATTATAACTTTTTACACAAAACTAGTTTTAAAAGTTGAAAAAACAAAAAACTAATCATGAAAAAAATGAAATTACTAACCTTGTGACTCCTCTGTACTGAGAGGTTCTTTGACCAAATGTATCCGAGGACTTCCTTTGGACAATCTGCTTTTGATCTACCTTTTCAAGCCCTCTTTTCTTGGTATCCACCAATGTCACACAATCTGTAGTCACAGAGGGAGAAATCTGCTGTGAGCTGGTCACACAGCTAGACTGTGAGCCAGGGCTCATGGACAAGCTCAAACACTGCAAATCCCCATAGGACAATCCCCCATTTTCTCCCATGCACCCAGCAGCCATGTTGTTCTGGTCCATGGCATTGTTTCTGGAAACCCAGCTCTTCATCTCTGCAATGCTCTGATCAAGCCCTATTCTTGCTGGGTGCATATTGTAATAATCTGCTGAAACATGGGTTTGTTTGTGACCCTCTTCCAAGATCACCGCATGGGTTCTGAGGCCTGAGTAGTATGATGATGAGTACTGTTGTTGGTGTTGCTGGGTCTGCTGCTGGTGCTGCTGAAGACTATGGCTCATCAAGTTTTGGTGGTTGCTGGGTACATGATGTTGGGTTGTTGGGTGTGGGTTTTGGTGGTAGAACATGCTGTCTAAGCTGAGAGCCATGGCTTCTCTGTCACTGCTTTCATATTGATGGGTCCCCATGGATGCACCTCCAAAGAAGTCCTCTAGTTTTGGAGTTGGACTAGTTGTTGTCACCATTGCAGCTTCAGATAAAAACAGTAAAAAAATTAAAAAGTCCAATTCTTTTTTACCGAACAAACGCAAGAAATAATAATCCCAGGAGAAAATAGTACCTTGAGGGTACCTGTTGAGTGCTTCCATTATGCAGAGAGAGCCATCAGACTTGAGTGGCATCATGGAAAGAGGGGAGTACAGGACTGGACTGTTATCCTCCCCTCCTCCTCCTCCTCCTCCTCCTCCTCCTCCTTCAAGGCCATAGTAAATTCCATAGTTATAGTGAGGTGGTGAGTGAAAAAAGCCACCAGCAGCAGCAACAGAAGAGGAAGATGACTCAATCTTCATGTTTGGAGATAGTGAAAAATCCAACCAGTTATTATTACTGTTACTGTTGCTACCATCATTACTCATGGACTTCATGGTTTTTGAGATTTCTTCCTTCTATTTTTGTGATCAGAGCTTGTTGGGTAAGTTTCTGTTGTGGCAAGGCAACTCAATCATCGGGAAACATATAAACTAATCATGCTCTCCGTTTTCTTCTTCCACCATTTTTTGCCTCCCTCCCTCTCTCTATCTCTCTCTCTCTCTCTTCTTCTTCTTCTTCTTCTTCTTCCCTTTGCCTCTGTTTTTCAAAACTGGGTGTTTTGTTTGGTAGCTGCAGAGCTGATTGGACCAAATCTAACACTCATCTAAAACAAATCCCAACTCCTGCAACTGAATCTATCCATGCTACCTCTCTCTCTCTCTCTCTCTCTCTCTCTCTGTCTGTGGAAAGATGTGTGATTTGTTAAAAGGGAACAAAACAAGGCCCATTATACTTAAAAGCAAAGAGAATGACATATGCTGGGTATCCTTCCCTCATTCTGTAGGCATCTGTGTCTGTGAGAAAGACCTTCTTTTTTACCCGTTCTTTTTTGTTGGAACTTTAACGAAAAGCTTCCGGTACTGTTTATTTTAACGAAAAATCATATTTTTACATTAAAAAATCAATCTTAATACTATTCATTTTACTTTTTATTTTGTCCTTATCGTTAAAACTCAAAGTTTTCAAACCATTTTCATTAATTTTTCTTTTTTCTCCTTTCTTTGCTTTTCTTTAAGATCTCCTTAATAGTTAATACTCATCAAATTAAAGCTCATTCCACCAAAAAAATATGTACAAACACGAAAATGGAGGCAGATTCTGTGCTCTATTTTTTTTTCGTACACTTTCATTATTCTTCTGTTTGTGTGGTCACAGTTAAGCCACGTCAACATTTTATATTGATTTTTTTATAGAGGTAATAAGACAAAGAGACATGGCTTAACCGTGACCACACAAACAGAAAAATGATGAAAGTGTATGAGAAAAAAAGAGTAGAGAATCTGCCTCTGGAACAACTTCCCTGTAAACTATTGTATGTTCGTCTCTTTATCTCTCGCATTATATTTAGTAAATATGTTCGTCTCCTTGTCTCCCTCATTATATATTTAGTTAATATGATCCCGAGATGAGTGCTATAAAAATGATATATACAGCATGTCGTTGGACAAGTAAAGTAGATAACCGTCTAGTCTAAGGTTATCTTAGTATTTATGTTTTAGGGTTTTCTGGTAGAATAATGATTCCTTGCCTATTAGGTTTAGGGTTAGTATTTTTTATAAATAGGATGTTTATAATTTTAATGGGATGACAAAGTCTGACCCGATGTAGTCTCTTTAAATTACATAGCATTTTTGGAGAGTTTGTAGCGTTTTTCAGTTAGTTGAGTAAATATATCTCAATAAGTAGTCAGTTTGTTAGTTTATTTTGCAAATGATGAAATCTTGTCTTGTATGAAAGGAGATATTTTTTAATGTATCTGAAATACAATCCGGTACACTAAGTATTATAATACAAGTAATGAATACTTAAAAAAAAAATTTAATCACTTATATTATAATATTTAGTATATCAAAATATGTTATTGACACACTGAAAAATTTCTCGTAAAAACGAGACATTGTTTTCTCATGTAGGTAAATTTAGTAGAGAGCCCATTAAGACCCAGTAGTCAGAATGTCACACCCAAGTCACATATTGCTTCTCTCTCTCTCTTAAGTTACTGACTAAATTAGAGTTGGTTTAGTGGGTGCAGAAAATAAATGAACTGGGTTGGGTTTTGCTTCGCTTCAGATTTCACGGGCACACCACAAACTGTCCCTCCAGTCACTTTCATAACAGAGGGAAAGCAAAGCAAAGCAAAGCAGCTTCTGTATCTGTATCTGTATCTGTACTGGGCTGGACCTACTGCAGTTTGCTATGGCAGTGTGTAGGTATCCAGTATATCCACTATCTCGACCACTATTCCGTTGTCTATTGGAGATTGAAGACAAGACGAGCCCCTAACGACGCCGTCTTCAGAAACTGCTCCGCGTGGAGGTTACAAAACTATCGTAAGGGCAACGAGAAAAAGGCTGCACTTCAGATGATCGTGTGATCATCGGAAGAAATACTCTGCTTTCAGTTGCCTTGATCCAACAAATGGCGAACTTCCTCCTCGTAGTCTTTTGCTAGGCGACAAAGGTTTTTTTATCTCTCGCTAGCGGCTAAAGTTTCATCATGAAAATTGTTTGTCGTTGTATTCCAATCTAGTTGTACAATTTCATGCATTTAACTTTCTATGAATGAGCTGAAGAAGAGTAGCGATTGCCTGTAGCTTCGGTGATTCACAAAAACGCAACGTACCTAAACTTTCAGAGAAAAGACTCAAAATATATAATCACCGGTTCACCAGTCCACATACATACATATTAAAACCAATTTGAAGACACAAACGGAGCTAATGATTGTTGACTTTTGTATTTTAGGTAGGATCCCTAATTGATATGTAATCCCGTATATCCTCATGTAATCACTTGTAATTAGTTCTCTTTCCATTTATGTTAGGGTTGTACACCTATAAGTACCTCTTATTGAGAAGAATATATAACTATTCAAAGCATTCTCTTCTTGGCACCAGAGCGAGGTTAAGAAAAATTTTAAAAAATTATTATCGCAATTTGTCCAGAACACCCAGCACCAGCAATCGCCGTGCAGCCAGTTGTGCCGCGCACCGCGAAACTAGCAAGCGACGCCGTTGTTGCTTATCCGAGTCCACCGAAGACCACCGCGCATCTAGTTGTGTAGCTTGCCCGTCTGACCAGCGAGGGACGCCGTCGTTGCTAACCGGAGTTCACCGAACCGATCCCTGCATCCACTCGCCACGACCCACTGCTACATCACGTACTCACGTACCCACGAATTGAGACCCAACCCAGAAATCTAGCCGCTGCTGTTGACTGAAGTCCAGAAACATACCACTATGCATCGATCTGATCAAACCGAACATGAGAGTAGGACCAATCGTGACCGGTTCAAGTCGTGTGCATTGGTTGCCGAAGCTCAGGTAGATTCTGACCATACAGGTAATGATGGTAAGGGTTTCAAAGTTTCTGCATCTGTTATGAATAGTACATGGATAATTGATTCTGGTGCTACTGAACATATGACTTGTGATTCTAGACAGGTACAAACCCTAAAACCATCTACCAATACTATTGTTAGTGTTGCCAATGGTAATGTTGTCCCCATTATTGGGGAAGGCGATGTCGCCCTCTCTGATACCCTGAATCTTGACTCCGTACTTGTTATTCCTTTCCTTAACTATAATTTATTATTTGTTGCTCAAATAACTGTCGCCCTACATTGCCTTGTTATTTTTTGGCCTTCCTTTTGTGTTTTTAAGGACATTCGGACTCGTAAGACAATTGGTTATGGTATTCGGAGGGGAAAGCTCTACTACTTGGAGCTGACATCGAACAGTTCTCAAAATTTGACTCAAGCTCTTGCCATGGAAGGATCTCGTAGGGAGAGGGATAAAGCTTTGGAGGTTTGGTTGTGGCATCGTCAACTTGGACATGCTTCTTTCGGCTATTTACGAAGGTTGTTTCCTAGCCTATTTGTTAAGCATGACATTTCTAGCTTTAAATGTGGTGTTTGTGAAATGGATAAAAGTCATCATACTTCGTTTCCGCCTAGTTTGAATAAAAGTTCAATCCCGTTTATGATAATTCATTATGATGTTTTGGGGACCATCTAAAACTGCTACACTTGGTGGTGCTCATTGGTTTGTTACTTTTATTGATGACTGCACACGTATGACTTGGGTTTGTTTGATGAAGTCCAAAAGTGAAGTTACTTCTTTGTTTCAGCGGTTTTACAAAATGGTACAAGTACAATATAAGTCACAAATACAGGTTCTTAGGAGTGACAATGGCGGCGAATATGTAAACTCTGAACGTCGTGCCTTTCTTGATCATCATGGTATTGTTCATTAGACTACATGTCCATATACTCCACAACAAAATGGTGTTGCAGAATGTAAGAATCGTCAGCTTCTAGAGGTTGTTCGTGCTTCTTTGCTCGAGGCGCGTCTCCTGTTATCTTTTTGGGGAGAAGGTCTCACCTCAGCTGCGTATCTCATGAATCGTGTTCCATCCCAATCAGTCAACTTTCATACACCGCTCCAAACTCTCTCTTCATATGTTGATGCTCCTACAGTTCCTAATCTTCCACCTCACGTGTTTGGCTGTGTGGCCTTCGATCATCTTCATAAACAGCAGAGAAGTAAACTTAAACCTCGGGCCTTACGGTGTGTGTTTGTGGGGTATGCCTCAAATCAAAAGGGGTATCGTTGTTATCACCCTCCAACGAAAAAATTGTTTGTCACTGTGGATGTTGCATTTCATGAGAATGATATATACTTTGCCAATCCCGAGTCTTCACTTCAGGGGGAGAATCAAACAGAAGTTCAAACTCTTGATTATACTATTCCAGATATAGATAGTGTGAATGATTTGGAAATAAGTGGTGATCATTCACACAAAAACAATGATGTGAATGAATTGGAACTAAGTGGTAATGTCTTGGAGACAAGTGGTGATCATTCACATGGAAACAATGTTGAAAACCTTGAAAGGGACGAGTCAACATCGCCAGATAACTCATTGCATGATAGCTCACTACCAGTTTCCTCACCACCGGACAGTCCTATGTCGCCAGCTATCTTACAGTCGATCTCGAGTCCCAATAACCATAATCAATCATCTTCGATCCCGGATGCACCACCACCACGTCGTCTCCCTGATCACGTCAATCGAGGTATTCCTAAACTTACTTATGAAGCCGACCCTAAATGCAAAACTAGGTGTCTGGTGAGTAAGCCCAGCCCTAAGTCTAATGTGTTATACCCGTTAAGTAATTATGTGTCTACCAGTCACCTGTCAGAATCAAATAAGTCATTTGAGCATCAATTATCGACTGTATCTATTCCTAACTGTGTGTAGGAAGCTTTAGCTGATCCACGTTGGCAAACAGCAATGAATGAAGAGTTGAATTCTTTGAAGAAGAATGCTACCTGGGAGATCACAAACTTGCCAGCTGGCAAGAAACCTGTGAGATGTAAATGGGTTTATACTGTGAAGTATAAAGCTGATGGGACGGTGGATTGCTTCAAGGCAAGACTGGTAGCAAAAGGATACACTCAAAAATATGGAATTGACTATACATATACATTTGCTCCTGTGGCCAAGATCAACACAGTTCGTGTTTTGTTGTCCTTGGCTACAAATTTTGATTGGCCTTTACAACAGTTCGATATGAAGAATGTCTTCTTGCATGGAGATTTGACAGAAGAAATTTATATGGATCTTTCACCTGGATGTAATGCTCCAGACAAATACAAAAGAAAGGTGTACAGATTGAAGAAATCCCTGTATGGCTTGAAGCAGTCCCCTCGAGCATGGTTTGGAAGATTCACAAAATTTATGAGAGCATTTGGTTACAGACAAAGTAACTCTGATCATACTTTGTTCCTGAAAAGACAAAATGGGAAGCTTACTGCACTTATTATGTATGTAGACGATATGATGGTAACCAGTAATGATCCAGAAGAACGTGCGGCCTTGCAAAGATACTTGTCTACAGAATTTGAAATGAAGAACCTTGGATCCCTGAAATATTTTTTTGGGATTGAGGCGTCGAGAAGCAATTCCGGAATTTTCTTGTCTCAGAGGAAGTATATCATTGATTTGTTGCACGAAACTGGCATGTCAGCTTGTCAACCAGTAGCTACACCATTAGAAGAAGGATTGAAGCTTTGTGTTGATCCTAATCAAGTACCAATTGACAAAGGAAGATACCAAAGGTTAGTAGGCCGTTTGATGTATTTGGCACACACAAGACCGGACCTTGCTTGTGCCTTGAGTGTAGTGAGTCAATACATGCATGATCCTGGAGAACAACATATGAATGTCGTGATGAGAATATTGCGATATTTGAAGGGAAGTCCGGGTAAAGGAATTTTGTTTAAAAGGAATAATCACTTTAGTGTTAAAGGTTATACTGATGCAGACTGGGCAGGTTCCATTGACGATAGGCGCTCAACATCAGGTTACTTTACATGGAGAAGTAAGAAACAAAATGTGGTTGCCCGTTCCAGTGCAGAAGCCGAATACAAAGGTATGGCTTTGGGGATTTGTGAAATTTTGTGGCTTAAGCTTCAGTTAAGCGATTTGGGTATACAACATGATCAGCCCATGAAATTATTTTGTGATAATAAAGTTGCCCGTGACATTGCACATAATCCGGTACAACATGACAGAACAAAGCATGTTGAAGTTAACCGGTTCTTCATCAAAGAAAAATTGGAAGGAAAAATAATTGAAGTACCGGCGATAAGAACAGAAGATCTGTTGGCAGATATCCTCACAAAAGCTGTTTCAAGTCACAAGTTTTCAAGTTTCTTACACAAGTTGGGCATAAGCGACATATATGCACCAACTTGAGGGGGAGTGTTGACTTTTGTATTTTAGGTAGGATCCCTAATTGATATGTAATCCCGTATATCATCATGTAATCACTTGTAATTAGTTCTCTTTCCATTTATGTTAAGGTTGTATACCTATAAGTACCTCTTATGGAGAAGAATATATAACAATTCAAAGCATTCTCTTCTATGATCATGGATCCACTTTTGTACGTCTTAAACCTTTAGTGATATTATGTTGGTTGTATCATTTAAACTAGGGAACTTTAACGAAAAGCTCCATGTACTGTTCACTTTAATGAAAAACCACATTTTTACACTAACAAGTCAATCATGGTACTATTCACTTTACCCTTTATTTTGTCATTATTATTAAAACTCAAAGTTTTCAAGCCCTTTTAATTAGTTTTCCTTTTAAACTACCTATTAATAAAACCTTGTTTGTTAATCAAAATTCTATGAAAGTACCATTTTTACCCAGTTACCAATATTGAACCAAAATAAAAAACATGGGCAATTTGGTAATACATGAACATAAATTTTGTTGTATTTTACACCAACCTCGCAACCATGTAAGCATAGTATGCCCTACTTAAAAAATGAAAAATATGCCCTCGTAACGTTAGAAGAAGCTGCCCCATTATTGTCCCATTTTTCATAACGAAGTTTTTTTTTTTTTTAGAATTTTAAAAACTAATCACACTTCATAAAATAAAATGAAATTGTTCACACACTGTGTATAAACATCTGCCAGTAAGCAATATGTATGTCGTTTCATGAAAGTTCTTCTTCACTAGGTATTCTTCAACTAGCTAACCACTGATTAGGATTGGATATATTTCAGACATTTTAATGGAGGTGATTGGACTTGGGTTTACCTTTTTCATGTGTGTTCGACCTGGATGGTCGGATTGAATTCTTAATTATCTTAATTCCAATACAAAAGGAAGAGAGTAAATAACATTGGATTCTAATCACTTCAACCTTTTGTTTTTGTAATAAACTTACAAACGAACAAATTCGACATTTGAACAAAAAACCCAAATTGAGAAAACTCAAACCATTCTCTAATCTTTTTCATGACAAATAATTTATTCTATAATCAAACTAATTAATAATTCTCAAAAAATTCTAACCTATCTTTTGAACTTTATTATGTTAGCTAACAACAGACGACTATACCGTTAATGGATATTGATCTCACAAATGGTGCATTAAGACGTGTTAAATTGATTAGTACAAAGTACCAACTCACTCCATTTATCTTTTTGTGTTACTTGGCAGTAACAAACCCAAAAGAACAAATAGTGCATCAAAAAGGAAGGAACAAAATGCTAATATTATATGGGGCAGGCAGCTTTTCAATTGTATGCTCATACTGTATAACTGTATAGTTAAGGAACAAAATGTACTGTATAACGGGCCATCGAAACACTGGAGACAAAAGAATAAAATCTTGAATTATTGATGAGCAAGACACAGTGCAAAACCTTTTATATTTGCCTTATTTTGTTCACTTGTTTTGGTCAACACCCCTTGATCAAAAGTGAGATGTGGGTCACTGTGAATAATTATTTAACTTTGAGTGGGATCTAATTAGAAGTCATCTGATCTTAATTAAGAAACGTACTGAACTAATTTACTAACTTTAATTGTGAAATTGTTTTATAAATTGCATGATAATCCATATTAATGGATGCATGTACTTCTGAAAGAACGTACAGTTCTAGCCTTATAGGGTGAGCTTTGCTCAAAGTTGATATTCCTAGAATGAACCAAGGTCCCTTTGAGAACATTCTTTTTGTGGGAAATGCATTTTATATCCCACTAATCATTGTAGTCTTATAAAACTCAGACTACAATGCTAAACCAACTTTGATTATTTTATAACTTTACAGTCCAATTCGAAAGCGAAACAATGTCCGAAGGAGCTGTGGGATTGCTCCCTTGATCTAAATATTTGTGAAGTTTTATTATTAAAATAAATTAGCATAGTTTCACACTTTCGTTCATTTGGTATACAAATTAAAGCATATATAAAAAATAAATGAAAAATACATACTAATAAAGTAAGAGTGTGAAAATCAATATACTTAACAAAAATGTTATTTTACGCATATAACAATAAATCTCAACCTGTCTTATATTATGTATATTTTCAGTTTTCCAAAACTAAACTTAAACCAATCGAACACCATAAAGAAAATTTCCCAATCAATAAAACAGAGGGTTGCCCTTTTTTTTTATCATTTGATATTCTTGCATGGAAATTTGCATGGCCAAGTTAATGGAGACAGATTTTCAAAAATAAATGATTTGGTTTCAAAAGAGACTCTGAGCTTTGGAGTGAAATATGACCAAAGGACAGAAGAGAATGGAGCAAGAGCGAGACCCTCACCCGCCTTTTGATTGTAATAATGATGAGCAAATCCATCATTCCACAACCAACATAGCACTAGAGGCCAATGAGATTCTACTACAAATGGTGCATGGCCAAGCAAAAGAGCTTTGTGCTGCCTCTCAAATTTATTAGTTTTGCTTTTTTCTTTTTTGCCCTTTTCCCTTTTTTCTTAATTATCCGTTTGGTGGGAGGCAGATGGGAAAGAAAGGGTTGGTGATGCCTCTTTTCTCTGCACGGTCTGCTTTTATTAGGTCCGATAGCTTAATCCTTTATTAGTAATTAGGGTTAGCATATCTAAGTAAGATTATATCCAATCGAAAGGGATAAATATAGTTCCGTCTAGAATTATAGGAATGCAAAATATCTAAATGAACAATGTCGTGTCATTCTTATATACCATCTTTAACCAAAGAGGGTAAACAAAGCCCCCTCAATAATTTATTATTTTCAGTTTATAATTAAATTTATTAGTTAATTTAATTAAATTACTGTTTTATGTTTTAAAATATAACCGTTGAATTTGAATTAATTATTGTAATTGAGAAGTTGGGCCCCAAAAGGACTAAAAGGGAAACTACATTTGGTCAGCCTGATGCCCATTTGGCCAAATAATAGCCTAATGGGCCTCATAGAATTATAGCACAGTCATCGGTTGGATATGAATTTTTGGACAAATTAGGTCATTTTTTAATTTTTAAACCTTTAGCCCTCTCCATTGGAGATGACCTAACTATCTTTGACAATTACACATGGAACATTAAGGAAAACACAGACATGTTGTTAAGCACTCTTAAACACGATCCGCCCTACAACATGCTATAGCTGAATGAATAAAAAGATGAAGAAAGAGCATTTTCATTCATGTTAATGCATTTGACTGAAATTTGGTATATGGTACCACACGAACTTGTCTTGAAAAATTTGAGATATAACACTGAGAAACTAATGTGTACTAAATGACAAATTTAGTCCCGCAGTTTACTTAGATCTCGTTTGGCAACTCGTATAAGGGATCGAATAATACTAATATTAATACGGCAGTTGTTTGGTGCTTAACGAGTGAAATAGCCACCGGATAAAACAATCTGGTCTCGCCAATTTAATACACCCTACAGCCGCTTAGTTATCCTCTCCTATATGCTAGTATAATTAGTCGGGCGTTCACTTTTCTCCAACCCTCTCTGCTCTTGCGCACCGTGAGGTCCTTTTCAACCAAGGTATTACCGCTCTTTCTCCCTCCCTCCATCCCAACCGCAAGCAGAGGCTCCGGTGATAGAGGAGCCCAAGAAGGAAGAACAACCAGCTAGGCAGACAAAACCCAGGACTTTCCATAAGAGAGGAAGCCCGCACAGCCAAAACCCAATACTAAAACCGTCGCTCATCCTCTGTACTTTTAGTTACTATAATTCGCAACTTCAGATCCCGATTTCTCCATTGTCTCCATTTTTTGCTTTTGGGTTTTCTACTTTCAAGTACTTTAATTTGCGATTTCATATTGATTTCTTCATTTTCTCCAATTTTTTGCTTCTAGGTTTTCAATTATTGTGCACGAATCGAGATTTCTGATCATTTTCTTCAATTTTTGCATCTAGAGGATGACTCTAGCGCTGTAGCTGAAGAACTCGGTAGCGAGACGGAAGCTGACCAAGATCTTTGTACAAGTTCTCCGGGGCTAGCAAGATGGAGAAATCTGCACAAAGTTCAAAACGACCTTTTTGTGGATTATTTATCGGAGGAGGATTCTCTCCTCCTTTTTTCCCATACACTTCCATCATTCCCTAAGCCACGTGTTTTTGTCCTATTATCTCTATAAAAAATTCAATATAAAATGTTGACGTGGCTTAACCGTGACCACACAAACAGGAGGATGATAGAAGTGTATGGGAAAAAAGGAGGAGAGAATCCTCCTCCTTATTTATCAAATGCCATTTCCCTTTTATTCGTTTTATTACCAAATTTTTTCTTAAAACTAATATGGAAATTGTTTTTCATAAAAATAATAACAATACAATTTTTCCGACACAGTACCAAACACAATATTAAATAGTTGGTCTTTAATTTGATAATGCACCAAACGACCGACTATTTAGTCTATACTATCTAGTAACTATTTATCATATCCGATTGAAATAGTCAATACAATTCGAGCTGCCAAACAAGGCCTTAGGTTTTTACTTTCGTCTCTTTAGTGTTAGATGTTTTCAAAATAAAGGCTATTCAAAGGGTAGGCACTACTATGGTGACTAGTCGGATTGAAGCAGAATTTGGATTTCAAGGTGTTAATATCAAAATTTGGATAGAGCCTAACTAGGGTCAATACATTATTTCTCCCCTGAGTGTTTCTTTCGGTTTCGATGCCACAAGATGACTTAAAAGAAAGAGATAACAAGTATGCTACAATTGGAGGCTGCTAACAGATAATGATTGACACACCCCAACCCAATAACCAACTAGTTAAAAGGTGATGATGTGCTGGCCATTACTAAATTGATAATAACCTCACTTTAAGGTGATAGAATACCATCAACTTAAAGATGAAGCTATGAGTATAGAAATTAAGATGTGAATAAATTCGAACCAAGAAGCTCATTATTATTAATATTAAAAAAATATCCTTAAGTTCCTATACAACCTCTCTACTTGGGGACACATTAGGATTTAACCCATTATTATCCCCAGAACATATAAGTAGTGCATACAGCAGAAACCACAAATGTATTTACATGTTGTGTCATGCATAACCAAAAAAGTACAATCATGCATATTGTTACAACTAGATAAAAGATAAAGCATAAGTAAAACTACCCTACTCTGTAGAGAGTTCGCACTACTGCTAAGCCCACTCGTCTTCCTCAACAGTTGCCTTGTTATCTCTAGGTCCTGGCGCAAATTATTTACAGACTCATCATTTTGAACATACTAACCTACATTTTAGAAAACATATATGGTGTACAATTACATACTAGTATGTACTACAATATATAGTTAAACGAAACCACAATCAAAATCATAAGTCAGAAATCATACATGACCAAACAATAATAATACTAGCATCTATTAGCATAAGTATGGAATGCAAGTATACATTGGCGTGTACGTATGCATTGCTAGTATCTACTAGAAATATATGAACACTAGCAAATATCCTACGACCGAAGATAGCTATACGAGATATATGAAAGACCATGTGGTGAAAATAAATCATCAATATGGATGATTCAATTATATGGTCATCTAACCAATTCTACATAAGTCTCATCCAATACTACCTTCAAAACAGTTAAATACATCAAGAAATAGCTTAATCGAGAAACTTAGTTTTGAAGAGATCCAATCACAGGTTTTCCTAGCATAAATCCTGAATAGGCGCCCTGCCTTCGTCCGAGTTATTCAAACTTGTACCTGTGAATGTACTATTTAATTCTACTAATCACATTGGGCTTTTATCATAAATGGTCCCTGAGATTGGCCAAACTCATCATTTTGGTCCCTCACTTTCAAAATCAATCAAGGGTTTTTATCACAGATGGTCCCCGACATTGATCAAACACATCATTTTAGTCCCTGACATTGAAAATCAATAGAAATGGTCCCTGAGATTGATTAAACACATCACAAATGGTCCTTCCGTTAAAAACTCTTTGGGCAATTTTCAAAGCTTCGTAACTCAATCATTTCTTCACCAAATTCAACCCATAATATATCAAAATGAAGATAGGAAAAGTATAGAATGAGATTATACCTATTTAGAAGCCCAATGATTGCCGGAGATGGCCGGAAAATAACCTCAAATGTGACTGGTCCGCAGAAAAACTGAAAAACTGGCCGAAAACTAGGTGAACTTTAAACGTTCATAACTTCTTCAATACTCAATGAAATTGAGTGATTCAAACATGAAAATCATACTGCTCGACGAGAAAAAGAGAATGGTACCTTTATTGACTGCTAATTCACCGTGGTTTGGCCGGAAAATGGCTCGAAATTGTATAACCATTTTCCTGTTAGCCAATTTCGAGCCGTTTCTCGACCAAACTACGGCAAGTTAGCCATCAAGAAAGACACCATTCTCTTCATCTCGTCAAGAAGTATGATTTTTGTTTTTGAATCACTCGATTTCGTTGATTATTGAAGAAGTTATGAACGTTTAAAGTTTACCCAGTTTCCGGTGAGTTTTCCAGTTTTTCCGCGGACCAGTCACATTTGAGGCTATTTTCCGGCCATCTCCGGCAATCATTGGGCTTCCAAATAGGTATAATCTTGTTCTATTCTTTCCTATCTTCATTTTGATATATTATGGGTCGAATTTGGTTAAGAAACGATTGAGTTACGAAGCTTTGAAAATTGGCCAAAGAGTTTTTAACGGAATGACCATTTGTGATGTGTTTGATCAATCTCAAGCACCATTTCTATAGATTTTCAATGTCAGGGACCAAAATGATGTGTTTGATCAATGTTAGGGACCATTTGTGATAAAAACCCATCAATCAATGTCGTCCTTGACATTCACCACCGCACATCAATTTTGTCATTCCGTTTAGATTCCGTTAACTATTTCTGTTAGTTTGCATGTGAGACCCACAAATCCAATAAAATGGTGATATGTGGATTTCACAAAAGAAGAGTTTTTATCACAAATGATCCCTGATATCGATCAAACTCCTCATTTTGGTCCGTGAGTTTCAAAAATCAATAAATGTAGTCCCTGACTTTTCACTGCCACACATCAATTTAATCATTTCGTTAAAATTTCGTCAATATTTTTTGTTAGTGTAATAGTATGGTCACACTGGTCCAATCATATGTCGCCACATAGATTAACTATAAAAAAAATATTTTTTTAAGATTTAAAACTAAAAGTATTATAAGAAATTAAAAACTAAAACTATAAGAAAAAAAAAAGACATCATCATCTTCATCTAGGTATGCTCAAAAAGAAAGGGAAGGCACCATGACGTCACTAAAGCTCTTGTCCTCCGTGAACTCACTTCTCATTCTCTCTAATTGGTTATAATCCTATCAAATTTGAATTGAATTTGGATTCAATTTTATCGAATTTAGATTGAATCTTATTTTCCAATAGGAATTGGGGGATGCAAGAGAAATGTCAGCACAGAATACTCATCAGTTGGTTCACTCTAAAAAAAAATTAGTTTCTTATAATTAATCCACTTGGCGCCGTATGATTGGATTAGTGGGACCACATCAGCACACTAACAAAAAATAGTAATGAAATTTTAATGGAAGGACTCTAATGATGTGCGATAGTGAAAGTCAATGACCAAATTTATTGATTTTTGAAATTCGGATACCAGAATGAGGAGTTTGATCAATATCAGAGACCATTTATGATAAAAACCCTTCTTTTGTATAATCCACGTGTCAGCATTTTATTGGATTTGTGGGTCCCACATGCAAACTAACAGAATAATTGATGGAATATAAATGGAAGGACCAAATTGATATGCAGGTAGTGAATGTGAAGAATGACATCGATTGATTTTGAAAGTGAATGACCAAAATGATGAGTTTGGTCAATCTCAAGGACCATTGGTGATAAAAACTCAATCACATTTGAACATTTCTCTAATTCAACATTCAAAAGTATTATTCAGATATTGATTTTGCACTAACGGAGTACGCCATGTGACTCGGAATGTCGAATATACTAAGATTATGTTTCAGGTCCCCCACCCATCGTCGTATGCGCCGCCACAGTGCCATCACGCGTTGCCACGCACCATCACGCTCTGGTTGCTTACCAGTGGACGCGTCGCCGTCGCCGTCGCCGGCGAGTACACGTCACAGTCGCCTGGGCCACGCGCCGGTCATCGGTTTCAATTTAAGTGTTAACGGAATATACTTTTTCGGTGGAAGATTTCGTTACGCAATTCGCCGTCTGGTCACTAAGCCGTCAATTTCTGTCGTCCTCCGTCCTCCGCCGCCGGAATCTTTGCTGGATTCTGCAAATATTTCAAAATCAGTCCAAAGCTTGATTAAGCTCGATTCTTCACCAAAAAGTCAACCAAACTTCTCAGAAGCGCTTAGGAAACTTACCAAAACACCAAATTTAACAATTTGGGACGAATTCCACCTCGATTCACCAAGGTTTCGCCGGAGACTCGTCGGAACACTGGGAACCTAAGCACAGAGCCACATAATTTAACCCCACATCATCAGAGAACATAGAAATATCCAAAGTAACAAGAATTTGGACAAAAACCCCACTGAGTTCAACGAAATAGCTCGGAGCTCACAAGTTTTCGAGTTTGGCACCTTCCCTGTCTCCGATAATCCATGCAAGCCCAGCATTCGACTCTACATACCAAGCTAACCATGAATTTGATAGTTTTGGTCGGTGATTTGGTTTGAAATTGATGGTGACGTTGAGTGGTTCTCTCGGTGGAGTATGAGATAGTGAGAGAAACCGAGAGTTAGAGAGTTAAAATTGAAAATGAGGAGGAAGAAAGAATCGGTGTGGGTTAAGTCCTGCTCATAATTTCCCAAGTTAAAATTACACAAATACCCCTCCTCAACTTAAAATCATAACTTAACCCTTGTAACTCTGAATTCGATTTCGCTTTCGCATAACACTCGTGAATGTGACAGCATAGTTAATAAAATAGGAAAATATGAGAAATTGGAATCTAACTCAAAGCTCCATAATTATTCTAGACACCCAGCCAGGGGCATTTTGGTCATTTCATATCTTTAAGGAATAAAATATATTATTTTAGGGTACGGGTTGTAACAGTGATTGTTTAGTGTTATGTAGGATTTGCGCTTAGTTCTGACCTTTTAACCAAAACGATTGTGCATCTTGCGAGACGCTGGTTGTGTTAGGTTTTTTTTATGCCTGAAGTGAACAAGGAATTGGAATCTAGTGTGAAAATATGTTTGCCTGAGTTTGTAAATGAAAGTATGACAATGCATGCAGAAAACTGAATGTAATCATGTCATGATTGAGTCAAGAATATAAATGTACATAAAAAATTAGTAGCCTGATGAGCCATTTTACAAAACTGGAAAGTAAAAAGACTTTGAAATGTAAAGAAAGCAGTAAAACTCTTGCAAGACTAAGTCATGTAAGATGATAATAGTGCTAGAGGATTTCGTTGTCGATATCACTCATATCGGACTGAACTAAAAATAAAACATACCCTCAAGAAGGTGATAAGGGTTGGTTGGGATGTTCGTTAACCGAACCATGCTACGTGGTAGCAGAAGTGTAAAGGTTTTAAATCTCAGGGCGTCGTAGGCAAAAGATCTTTGCAGAAAGCTTTGAGTTGTAGCTGAAGAACTGAGAGTTTTGCTAAAGAGTATTTGAGGGTTGTGTTTAAAAGCAGTTAAGTTGAATAAAGAATCACTTGACGTTTTTCATTGTACATATTGAATTTGACGAAGGGTTTGAGTTTGGAAGCCTATCTGACTATTTATAGGAATCTGGAGGAACATCCTTGATCTTATCGCTAAGCTAGAGTAGGGGTAGATAAGTCTTTTGACGCTGGAAATAATTGCATTCCGTGGTAGGTGCCTTGCCTATGCGTTTCTGCCGT
Organism: Heteromeles arbutifolia; assembly: GCA_024362995.1. Taxonomy (NCBI): domain Eukaryota; kingdom Viridiplantae; phylum Streptophyta; class Magnoliopsida; order Rosales; family Rosaceae; genus Heteromeles; species Heteromeles arbutifolia. The sequence continues at coordinate 25,864,710 of JANCRC010000001.1, read as the reverse complement.
TTACATGTTGTGTTGTCATCAGCCATGTCTAGTAACGTGTCTTTGGTCATTTACGTGGTAGACGCGCTTTTAGGATAAGTGAACCCAAGTTCTTGAGAGATCATGAAGTGCTGAGAAGAGGTCTTGACGAGCCCTAAATAACTAGTCCGAGTTAAGCTTTGAAGTTAGTGGTCTAGTGTCGCATGTCTTTACTTAAATAAAAATTAATTTTCCTCATAACAAACCTAATTTTCATTTTTAGCCCAAACACAATGACTATTGTAACACCCAATTGGACCATAAAAAAACTCACAAGTGGTTCCCTCCGACCAAATCGACTCGAAGTTGTGAAACAACTCATCGCACTACTTTGGAATTCCAAATTCATCATACTACTGTGAAATTTCAAACATGATAAGCTGTAAAAAGTATTAAAAGCATTTTAGGTTCATGCTTTTGTTATTAGAAATTGAATTCAAATGAAAAAACATGCTCCACGTGAAGTGGTGCCTCTTATTGAAAGGGTGCAAATATGGTTTTGAAGGGTTTTCAAACCCTTTCAAAAATGGACACTTGAGTCTATAAATAAAGGACGAATTTTTGAGTTTATTACTTACAAAATCACATACAAGTGCTACATGAAAAATATTTCCATTCTTCCCACCTTTTCTTAGAAAAGCACCGTATAAATACTCTACAGCTTTTGTTCTTGCTTTCCGCTTGAGTTTTCTTGTTATATTTAGTGTATATGAGGTTTGTCTTAGAAGTATGCAAAACTTTGACAAACAAAAGGCGTTATTTCAAACTTTAATTTATTCACAAGGCTAATTTGCAACTCCCTTTTGAACACAAATTGTGGGTTAATTTAAAGTCTGAAAGACAACGCCATAATATATATTGAAACAATCTTTTCATCATACTTTCTTCTACATAACCATAACTCATTAGTCTTAATTATTCAACGTTCTGGTGTAATGTTGATAATAATATTTATGTCTTTTTTTGTTTTCATATTGTTTTAATAGGAAACTTCAATCTAATCCTTTGCAAAGATGACTTTTAGACTAAAATCATGAGTAAGATCAAAATATAATATTAGTCCCTTGATACATTAATAACCTCATTTATTAATTACATTTGCAATTTTTTATTATTTCTCTTTTTTGTACCTAATTTTAATGTATTAATTTTATTTCATTATAATTTTCATTTTCATTTCATTTATCGTAATATATTTTGTTGTAAACATTTAGATAAACTAATTTTTGTTACATAATATATTTCGATGTACATTGTCTTCTTTATTTAGGTACATTAAATTCATTATAATACATTTCGGTGCATACATTTAGGTACATACATTTCGGTACATACATTTCGATACAAACATTTAGGTACATTAATTCAATATAATATATTTCGGTACTAACATTTTGGTACATACATTTCGGTACACACATTTAGGTACATTAATTTAATATAATACATTTTGGTGCATATATTTCAGTATATACATTTTGGTACTAACATTTAAATACATTAGTTCAATATAATACATTTCGGTACATACATTTAGGTGCACTAATAGAGTCTTTCCAGTTTGAAGAATGTTAAATAAAATTAATTAATTAAAAAAAAACTTTTTTTTGGTAAAAAGATAAATTAAAATTTGTATGTTAATAAATTTTAAATATTTAATGGGAGACATTAAATAAAATGCACATTAATTATTTTGAATTAAGGACACATCAAGGGACTATAATCTATGTGTAATCTAGCAAAAAGTTTATTTTAAATTTCAATTTTCTTGACAGATGAAAGTTAAAAAATCCCAAAAAAAAAATGGAAGACTTTTTAAAATATTTTTCTTATGAGAATTAAACTATATAAAAATTTATATAGACAATCACAAAACCAAACAAATAAACTAATGACACACCCCGACCTGAATCGGTTTTAGAGTATTTTCTGTCGGAAATTTCATTTCCTGACGCTGACAATTCTATCGCTTATTATATCTACTAATGCATTCATTTTCTATCGGATTTTGCTTGAAATTGAAGAGACAAACCCATGTCTTCCAACCAATTTGAGTGGCCACCACCAGAACGTGATATAGCAGTGGCAGTGGAGGCAAACGGATCTCACAGCGAATTAAAAGGATTCAAGATGAAATCGAATAGATTCAAAACAAAATTGATTGGCGTTTGCGGTAGAGATTGTGTCCATTTCTTGTCATTTCATAAATTTGTTTGGGTTATCAAGAGCAAGAGTCAGAGAAGTGAAGGAGAGAGAGTACATGATATTCTTTTAATCTTACTATGGGTTAAATAGTACTTTTCATGCACAAACTAAGGAAGCACATAAAACACGAGCCCCATGCCATTGATCTTAAACTAATTAATAAAAATAATTCATTAATCTAGCCCAAAAATGAAATTTACTCTTAATATATCCCTAAATACAAAAGAATCTATTGACTTTAACAGAAAAAACCTTTTATTATTCTCTTTGTCGCGCTGCATCAATTATCTTGTTAATACTTTTGTGATTTAGAAACTAATATAAAAAGCGGTGAAAACCTTATAGTTTTCCGTAGATTGCTACATCTTGTAAGTACATGGTTAATTGTTTCCCAAACTGAAACTATATGAATGAAAGTGGAACGTAAATTTTACAAAGGCGAAATTTGAATATTTGGCCTTTAAACTCGATTCATTAACCAATGAATTGTGGAGTATGTGTACATATATATAGTTTGAATCGAGTTGAGAAGAACAAATCTTTCATCCAAAGAGGAGACCAATAAAGCACAGCAAACAAACCAGTCATGTGACCAAAACTAATCATCTTTGGTGGTTTAGGACCCAAAACTTTCTGTGCCACATGCCTACACTAGTAGGAAAAACTACTGCCACGACAAGGCAAATTCCGTCGCGCAAGGATGCCTTGCGCAACGAAGAACATATCTTCATCGAGCAAGGTTGGTAAACTTTGCGCGACGAAGAACTTCGTCGCGCAAAAACGTTTGCATGACGAAAAAAAATGTTCGTCGCGCAAAACTAGCAAGAAAATTGAGGGCGATTTTTTTTTTTGGCACAAAAATAAATGCACGACGAAGATTTTTCCTCGGAACCTTTGCGAACACAGGCTTCGTTGCGCAAAGCTTGTTCAGTTTCTAAGGCAAAGTATTCAACGCATGGGAAACCGAGGAACACGCACGACAAAGGCTTCGTCGTGCAAGTTACCGTCAGTTTTGAGTCAGAGCATTCAGTGCATGTAAATCAATAGGAATCTACACTGCATTCAGTGCATGTGAATCAATAGGAATCTACACTACATTTAGTGCGGGTCTTTGCGCGACAAAGCCTTCGTCGCACAAAGGCCCTAACCTTCCTATAAATATGTGCTTCTGCTCTCCTTATTCTTCACAATTTTGTTATCCATATTCTTCACAATTCTGTTCGTGCTGGGATGGAGGATAAAAACAAGGATCAGAGCGTGCCCGCCAACCCGAATGATTTGAGGTAACATGTGGAGTTTGTGCATGCGATTGATGTAGCCATGGGGAATAATTGTCCAACTGCTGAGTGACTTGACACACCCGAACCCGTAGGTAGGGCGTGCTGGCCGTCACGATACACCTACTTACATACTCTGCAATTTCCCAAAAATAAAGTATATACTCATATATATCTTTCTCAAAATCCGCTGCAAAACAAGTATGTAAGAAAGTATGCATATGTCATGCCAAAGTATCAAATGAATGCCAAAGCATCTATGTGAATGTGATTGAATATTCATATCTCATCTCAGCCCTCGGCTGTACATAGCTCATAACGTACTCAACAACTCATATATCTCATAAAGATCATATGACGGCCAGCACGCCCTACCTACGGGTTCGGGTGTGTCATGACTTCTTGAAAAAATGTGCCCGAGAATGTGAAGAAGGCGGTGATGGATGAATTATTAGTAAGTATACTGTTGATGGATCAATAATTAATTTTGTGAAATTTTTTTGTTATATGTTGGAATTAATTATTTGCATATATATATATATATATATATAAACAGTGTAAGTATACTCTTGATGATGATACCAACGAAGAGTTGATGAAGTTGATGGAGGCGGTGTTGGAGGAAGGTTACAACCGGTGGCGTTATGACATCGAGCAAAATGGAAGACCATCAAAATAGTAGTTTTAAATTTATGTTTTTGATGACAATATTTAAATTTGGAGAAATTAGGTTATCATCCCTCCTTTTGCTACTCCTTTGATTAAAACCTTATTCATTTTCATTTTTTGATCAAGGTCCTTGATATCAATAACATCATTAAATATTTCAGTAATAAAATATTTTTTATTTCTAAATATATTCATTTAATGTTAAAAATGTTACAATTAGTCTATTTATATTTATGGTTAAATTTTTTATCATATATTTTTATTTTTAGTTTGTACCCATTTTTAATTTGCAACCCTTTTTTAATTTGTACCATTTTTCTTTTCAGTTTTAATTTGTACCCATATATTAATTTCTTTTTATGTCCATATTTTATAAAGTTTTATTTGTATTTATACCCATATTTTTTTATTTATTTGTACCCATTTTTAATTTTGCTAAATATACCCATGCTAATTATATGTACCATTCATGTAATTTTTTTTCAAAATTTTAATCTTAAAATGTACTCATTCTTAAATATACCAATTTGTTATATGTAAAATGCACCCCCCCTTTTTTTATATAGAATCTATTCAATTTTGTTCGAATCCATTTTTAAACTTATATGGGTATATTCTTTTTTCTTTGATTTGAGAATGTATCCATGTTAAGTTTAATCGAAGAAATTTACTAATTTTATTAAGCCTAATATCTTTTCCTTTTTTTTCGATTTTGAAGAATATACCCATGTTTTGATACAATAATTTTTTTTTAAAAATTTTGATGAATGTACCCATGTTTATATACATATATAGACACACACACAACTGTCACATCCCACCCCAGGGTGGATCACTTCCCGGACCCGCTCCACCACCGTAGCACGATATTGTCCGCTTTGGGCTTACCATTCCCTCATGGGAGTGCTCTAGCCCCCTTCTCACTTAACTTCGGAGTTCCTACGGAACCCAAAGCCAGTGAGCTCCCAAAAGGCCTCGTGCTAGGTAGGGATGAGAATATACATTTAAGGATCACTCCCCTGGACGATGTGGGATGTTATACACACATAATAGTATATTTATATTTTAATATTTTTAGTCCCACAACTTATGGTTTTCTTATTTAAAATTTCATTAATATAAACAACTATAAATTTCAATTTTTAATTTAAAAAAGTTAGTAACGTACATATAAATAAATTATTACATTAATTTCAGGGACTTTGATCAAAAATTGAAAATCAACAAAGTTTCAGTCAAAGAATATTTATAGCTAGGGACTGCATCCAAAGTCTCCCTTTAAATTTAAGGTTTTTTTTATAAGTTATGTATTTGGACTTAATTATGCTTTAATTCCTGTTTGGTTTTTAAACAATTGAATAGAATATAATATCAATTTATTTAGGGTTTTAATTTTTTTTTAGAATAAATATTAGAACTGAAAATTTGTTTGCAAATGATTGATGAGTTAGCTATATGTGTTAATTTTATTAGTTAAATAATAATGTTTGTATACTAATTTTTGCATGACAGCCTAATTGGGACATTGACAAAAATCACCCCAATCTGATGAAGGCTATCGACAACATGTTCAAGTTGCGTTTCCGGGAGTGGAAGTTTGATAATCAACGTGCGGCAGAACTACAGCAAGAACCACAACTATTGGCGGATGAGTAAAATAGGGTTTTTTATTTTAATTTTATTGCTTATTTAATAATTAGAACTGAATTTTAAGTTTTTTTAGTATGAAGAGTTTAATTAAATATGTACTTAATGTTTAATATTAATAAAATTAATGCATTTTAATAAATATGTATATTAATCAATTATGCACAAATGGTATAACGAAATAAGTTCTTGATTTATTAAGTATTTATGTGGTTTGAAAAAATTTGAAGAGTGAACGAAAAAATTAAATTTTTTTTTTTCGAAAAAGAACGTTAAAAAAAAGTGTTATAAAAACGCAGCAATGTGTAGTTGGATGACGTCAAAAAGTTGAAGCCCAAGGTTTTGCGCAACGAAAATCACTTTACTGAACTTAACCATAATACAGGAAGGCAGAAGCTGCAAAACAATTGCATTGCAGCAACTGCCTTCCCCTGGAAATATTTCCTCCGGTTGTCGGGATTGTCGTTAGTCTCGGAGGTATAATTTTTCTTAACTAACTTATTTCATTTCCATTCATTTAAATTGTGTTGTCTGTAGTTTATAGCTGTTGTGAGTTTATGTATTTGTATGCAAACATTTTTGTATGAATGTACAAAAAATGGTTTGCAATGTTCATAAGAGCTTAGTTTCTCGTTTGAGAATTTGTTGGATTTCGAGAATAGATGCAAAAGCATGACTGCGGTCCAATTAATTCTTGAATTGTCACAAAATTTTGGACAGTTTAAGAATGCACAGTTACATGTTGTATTTTGCGGTTCACACATTAGAGTTTGAACATGGGAAATGTGGTAGCATCTCTTTGCATTCTTCAGGTGCATCGTAGTTTTTTGTAACTACGTCCTGTACTTCAAGAACTGTAGGGAAATGCTGCCGAAATTTTCCCATAATCGAACTCTAATGTGTTGGAACTGTAAATTACAGCACGTAACTGTGCATTCTCCAATGAGATAAGACCCATACCAGAGGTATATGGTCGCATATCATAATTGAAGTTGTTGTAAGCCTTGTAAATTTTTTTTGTTTGCAGGTGAAATGGACAAATAGTGGATACATAATCCTAACAAATGTGCTGATGATTATTTGGATGGGATAAATCAGTTCATTGATTTTCCAATTGCGAACAACTGCAGTTCAACTCAAATTCGATGTCCTTGTAGAAAGTGTAACAAATTAATGATTGAATATTTTGAAACTGTTCAATACTGAGTTGATGGAAACCTATACTACATGGAATCATCATGGAGAACAAATACAATATGCTTCATCCTCCCACATTACCCTAACAGTGGATACAATTGAATCTGTTTTCGGTGCTCACAACCATTGTTGAGTTGATGCATGGCAAAACAAAGTTTCGTATGTCAAAGCAGTGTTTTGATTCATTTTTGGGGGTTTTCAAGAGGATGCTTCCAAAGGACAAATGTCTTCCTAAAGATCATAAAAGTGCAAAGAAGGTGCTGAGTGGTCTTGGATTGGGATATGAAAAAATTCACGTGTGTAAAAATAATTGCATTTTGTTCTACAAAGAGAATAAAGCGTTGGATAAATGTCTTGTATGTAATGAGTCGCGGTTTAAAATGACCTCTCAGAATAGAACAACGAAGATTCCATAAAAAGTTGGATAAATGTCTTGTATGTAATGCGTTATTTCCCATTAAAGCCCAGGTTGCAGCGATTGTATATGTCGACGCACACTGCAAGTGACATGAGGTGGCATAAGGACAGACTAATGGATGACGATGTTATGAGACATCCTGTAGATGGAGAGGCCTGGAAAGAGTTTGATCGGTTGTACCCTGATTTTGCACGTGAGCCCTATAACGTTAGATTGGGACTTGCGAAAGACGAGTTTAATCCGTTCGGGGTTCTAAACCAAAACCACAACACTTGGCCAATCTTCGCAATTCTGTATAACTTGCCACCTTGGAAGTGCATGAAAAAAGAATTTATGATGATGACGTTGATGATAACTGAAGATTTGGGCACGTCTATTGATGTGTATTTACAATCGTTGGTCGATGAACTAAAAGAATTATGGGAAAACGGTATTCCCACGTACGATAAATCTACCGGGAAGATGTTCACTTTGAGAGCAACCGTGATGTGGACTATAAACTATTTTCCTGTGTACGCTATGATGTATGGGTGAAGTTTGCAAAAAGGACACAATGTCTAGTTGGCACGCGGGAAAAGTTTGTTACCTAAGGTATCGTAGATGGTTGCCGTGGGACAACGAGTGGTGTCAGAACGAGATAGACTTCTTCAACAACACAAAGCTTCAGCCAAGACCCAGAGAATGGTATGGCGATGAAATTTTGGCTCAGGTGACTCGGTTGGATTTTGCTCTGTTGGGCAAATTCGTAAATAGGACAAGACTAGACACACATCTAAACTGGACACACAAGATAAGGTTGTTCGAGCACCCGTACTGGTCCAAATTAAAATTGAGACACAACATCGAAGTAATGCATGTTGAGAAAAATGTGTTTGATACATTGGTCGGAATTATACTAGACATCGATGGGAAAAACAAAGGACACAATAAAAACTTATATCGATTTGGAAAATATGGGCATTAGGCCAGGTTTATGGATGACGACAGACGGAGACATAGCCAGAAAAAAGCTCGCATCATTTTCGATGAAACCAGATAAGAGGAAAGAGTTTTTGCAGTTCTATCTTCTGTAAAGTTTCCAGATGGGTATGCTTCAAACATCGGCCATTGTACAGAAGTGGATGCAGGCAAATTTTCGAGCCTCAAAATTCATGATTGTCATGTCATACTTCAACGCCTTCTCCCAGTGGGAATTCGACACCTCTTGCTTAAAGACGTGGTGAAGCCGATTATGTTGTTGGCAAGATATTTTTCTTAATTAACTACAAGATCTTTGTGCAAGTCCGATGTTAAACAGTTGTGTGATGATATTATTGAAGTGCTATGCAAGTTTGAACAAATATTTCCTCCAACTTTCGCCACAAGCATGATCCACGTGATGATTTACTTGCCCCACTTCTAGCCGGACCGGTCAGTTATTGATGGATGTATCTAATAGAAAGGTATATAATCACCATAAATACTTTAGTTCATGATGTATGTACGATTTGACTAATTTTATTGATGCAGACTATTGGGTGAATTAAAAAAGAGCGTACGAAACAGGGCAAAGCCCTCGTGGAGGCATGGATCGCATTTGAGTCGATTACATTTTGTGCAATGTACCTACAAGACGTTAAAACTGTTGACTTATATCTAATTTCCTACAATTTAGGATTTCCTAGTTAGGGTGATTCCTTGTAAATTAGGATTGTAATTATTGTATTTTTCCTTTCCCTGTTTTTATATCAGACCTAGGATTGTATATATGATACCTCAGAATAGGAATGAAAGAACAATTCAACGCATTATTTTTGGCACCAGAGCCAGGAAAACCCTAACTGTGCTGAGTCGTTCAGCACATCGTCCAGAATAAAACAACTCACTGCCCCCGTACACTGCGTCTCTGATCAGCAAGTGGCTGATGTACCGTTGCTGCTCATCCTGCAAGAAATCGCAGCAAGCAACCTTGCGTTGTTGCTGCCCCTCTGAAAAATCTCAGCGAACAACCTTGCGTTGTATCTGTCCAAGAAACTGTGAAGTCAGATCCACCGCTCACCCGTCAACAGGTCCTGTCGTTCTTTCTGTTTTTTTTCCCCATCCACATCACAGAAGCAATTTTTCATCTATGGTTGAGAAAAGTGACGAGAAAACTGTTGTCCTTGTTGTGGTGCACTCGGACAACTCGAACTTCAACATTGGTATGCTACTTGATGAGAAGAACTATGATTTATGGGCTCCTCTCATTCAAACTCATATCGATGGAAGAAAAAAATGGGATAGCTTCGTGGGTCTATCAAGGCTCATGACGAAAACAATCCCAGGTATGATGATTGGTTCTCTGAAGATCAAAAAATAAAGAGTTGGCTACTGTTATCAATTAAACCGAAGATTATGAAATGTTATATCTGTTTACCCACAGCAAAAGAGATTAGGATTCTCTCAAGACAGCCTATTTTGATGAGAATGATGAATTCAAAATTTACACCCTAAATCAGAAGGCATCATGCCTTCGTCAGAATGGCTGGTCCTTGGATACATAATTTGGGGAATTGACTGAAATTTTCCAAGAATTGGATCACTGTAATAGAGTGGCTATGGAGTGTGCCAATGACATCAAGGCTTACAAAAGTTCCATTGAACGGCAGAGAGTTTACATCTTTCTGGGAGGACAAGATGATGATTTTGATTAGGTACGTGGAGAAGTATTGCGCAAGGACCTTCCTCTTGGGCTCCAAGCGTCTTATGCATATATTCGTCATGAAGCAGATCGAAAAGTTACTATGAAGACTGAAGTGGACAAGGCTGAACCCACGGCTATGGTAACAAAGGCACGTGGGCCATCAAACAGGTCAGACAAAACTGGGGGTGAGACTCAGTCAGGGTCTAACCGACCCAACCAGGCAAACCGTGACCATCCTTTCAGAAAATATCCACATTATGGTTTGACGTGGCACTCTAAGAGTCGATGTTTTGAGTTGATTGGATATCCTGAGCATTGGGATAAAACCTGCGATCCCCGCTGCAACAAACCTCGTGCATCTATCGCTGAATCTAAAAGTGAATTGGATTGTCTGGCTGACAAAGCATCGACTCTAATTGCTACAGCAGGTAACGATGGTAAGGCTCTAAGTACTTCTCCTCCTGTTATGAATACTAAATAGATAATTGATTCCGGAGCTATTGAACATATAACTTGTGATTCTAGACAGGTTCCATCCTTAAAACCCTCCACTCAAACCAACGTCAATGTTGCTAATGGTAATGCCGCCCTGGTTATCGAGGAAGGCACTGTTGCTCTTATTGATACCATGAAACTTGATATTGTTCTTGTGGTTCCATCCCTAAATTATAATTTGTTGTCTATTGCACAAATAACCCTTACCTTACATTGTTTGGTTATTTTTTGGCCTCATTTTTGTGTTTTCAAGGACATCTGAACGAGGAAGATGATTGGTTATGGTATTAGACGGGGCAAGCTGTACTACTTGGAGTTGACAACAAATAATACTAGATTGTTAACTCAAGCTTTCTCAGTTGATACATCTCAGATAGAAAGTAATAAAGTGTCAGACGCTTGGATGTGGCATCGTCGTCTTGGGCACGTTTCATTTGGTTACCCGCATAAGTTATTTGCTAGTTTGTTTGTTAAGACTGGTGTTTCTCAGTTTAAATGCGATGTTTGTGAATTGGCCAACAGCCATAGAACCTCTTTTTCCCCTAGTTTGAATAAAAGTTCTATTCCCTTTATGACTGTGCATTATGATGTGTAGGGTCCATCTAAGATTGGTACTCTTGGTGGCGCTCACTGGTTTGTTACATTTATTGATGACTGTACCAGAATGCTTGGGTTAGTTTGTTGAAATCTAAAAGTGACGTTAATTCGGCCTTTCAAAAGTTTCATCACATGATTATTGTGTAGTACAACATGAATATTCAGGTTCTTCGCAGTGACAATGGAGGTGAACACGTCAATACGGAGCTTCCCACATTCCTTAACAAACATGGTATTATTCATCAAACTACGTGCCCTTACACTCCTCAGCAAAATGGAGTTGCTGAGTGAAAGAATTGACACTTGCTAAAGGTACTTCGTGCCTCTCTGTTAGCAGCCCACCTTCCCCTGCATTATTGGGGAAAAGCCCTAACTTCAGCGGCCTATCTGATCAATCGTCTCCCATCATGCACCCTCGACTTCCAAAAGCCTTTGCAAGTCCAACCAACCATCTGGTTCGAACCGGAGACTCGATCCATATATACCTTCTTCTTTCCTCTTTCAATTCAAGTTCATCTTCCTGTGCGTAACCTTTTAGTCATATAAGATAAGAAAATCTGGTGCAATCCAAAGCAAAGTAAAAGAAGAGAAGAAAAAGAAAAAACACAGAGCAGCAATGGCAGCCAATGGAGAGGAGCAGCAAACTCAGGCAGGGAGGCACCAAGAGGTTGGCCACAAGAGCCTTCTCCAAAGTGATGCTCTTTACCAGGTATATATTTTCATAATCTCGAACGCGATGTTTTGTTTCAAGCGGTCTTGTAATCTAGTATACATTGCGATGAGAGAATTTAAACTTGGGTGTCGAGGGCATACTATCCTTGTCAACTTGGCTACGTCTAGATTTGCAAAATTTGGAAAGTGATTAAGGTTTATGATGAAGCTCATGTTTTGGTTTTTGGGGTTTGATTTTTGTGCAGTATATATTGGAGACAAGTGTGTACCCAAGGGAGCCTGAATCCATGAAGGAGCTCAGAGAAGTGACTGCAAAGCATCCATGGTTTGTGAATTTTGCTTTAATTTTCATCAATTAAACCTAATTAAATTAACTAAATTCAGATTTTATTAGGAGATTAATTTTCAGATATTATTTTCTTAATTTTTTGTTTATAATTTGATTTTTTTAATGGAAAATATATAGGAACATCATGACCACATCAGCTGATGAAGGGCAATTCTTGAACATGCTTCTCAAGTTGATCAATGCCAAAAACACCATGGAAATTGGAGTTTACACCGGCTACTCCCTCCTGGCCACTACGCTTGCCATTCCTGATAATGGAAAGGTATAGTTTCAATGCCTCACCTTCAATTAAAAATACCCAAAAAAGTTTATAAAAAAATTTGGATATAATGGCTTTTATTTATTGATTTGGGATCACAGATCTTGGCCATGGACATAAACAAGGAAAACTATGAATTGGGCCTTCCGATCATCGAAAAGGCCGGTGTTGCCCACAATATCGACTTCAGAGAAGGCCTTGCCCTCCCGATGCTCGACCTATTGGTCGAAGATGTAAATACTTAGTTCTCAAAAGCTGTTCAACAGCGGTCTGACATGTTATGTCGTTTTTTTTTTACAGAAGCATGTTTATATTGTTAGAATTTAAATATTTTGTTTTGACGAGACAATGTACATCGTACATATACCCTCGATCATATTCTTGGGGACTCACAATTAATGTACTATTGCAGAAGAAGAATCATGGGTCATTCGATTTCATCTTCGTGGATGCTGACAAAGACAACTACATCAACTACCACAAGAGGCTGATTGATTTGGTGAAGGTTGGGGGTTTGATCGGCTACGACAACACCCTATGGAATGGCTCTGTGGTCGCACCCCCTGATGCCCCACTGCGCAAGTACGTCAGGCACTACAGGGACTTCGTCCTCGAGCTCAACAAGGCACTTGCTGCTGACCCTAGGATCGAGATCTGCATGTTTCCTCGTGTATTGGGATGTGTAGCATTTGTCCACCTTCACCTACCTCAAAGACAGAGTAAGCTTGACCCTCGCGCTGTACGTTGTGTATTTTTGGGATATGCCACCGCTCAAAAGGGTTACCGCTATTATCACCCTCCCACCAAAAAAATTGTTTATCACAATGGATGTAGTTTTTCATGAACATGATATATATTATGGCTCGTTTGGGTCCTCACTTCAGGGGGAGATGCGATATGAAGAAGTTCAAACCCTTGATTATGCTAGCCCAATTGAGGTTGACATGCAGGAGCCCACAGTAGTTGAACAGCCCACAAAGATTGAGGTTGACACGGATCGGTCCACAGAGGTTGAGCAGCCCACAAAATTTGGGCCCTATGACATACCTGCATCTTCTGGGCTTCAAGAAGATGCCACGGAATCTCGGCCCTATGACACGCCTACATTCTCTCGGCTTCAGGACCATCAGGACCAGCCCGTGGTCTCTGGACAATTGGAATAGGGCACAGACCAACAGTAACCGGATCAATCTCACACGCAGCAATCTCCAATTAATACCCATAACCAATCACATTCCACTTCAGATGATCCTCCTATTCGTCGTCTTCCAGAGCGCATTAACCGAGGTATACCTAAACCAACTTATGAGGCCAATCCTAAATGTAAACATAAATATCCATTAAATAATTATGTGTCTACCCATCACCTGTCGAAATCGAATAAGTCATTTGTTCATCAATTATCTACTGTATCTATTCCTAACAATGTGCAGGAGGCCTTAGCAGATGTCCGCTGGAAAGAAGCAATGAATGAGGAATTGAGATCATTGAAGAATAATGCTACTTGGGAAATAACAGACTTGCCAGTTGGCAACAAACATGTGGGATGCAAATGGGTATATACAATGAAATACAAAACAGATGGAACTGTTGACCGTTTTAAAGCAAGGTTGGTGGCAAAAGGGTATACACAAAAGTATGGGATTGACTACACTGATACGTTTGCACCGGTGGCTAAAATCAACACAGTCCGAGTTTTATTATCCTTAGCAGCGAATTTAGATTGGCCATTGCAACAGTTTGATGTAAAGAATGCCTTCTTACATGGAGATTTAACCGATGAGATCTATATGGAACTCCTGCCCGGGAGTAACGTTCCTGACAGGCAGAGACAAAAGGTGTGTAGGCTCAAGAAATCATTGTATGGGTTGAAGCAGTCTCCAAGAGCATGGTTTGGTAGGTTTACCAAGTCGATGAGAGCATTTGGATATAAGCAGAGTAATTGTGATCACACGTTGTTCTTGAAACATCGGAATGAGAATCTCACAGCACTCATTGTATATGTGGATGATATGATAGTTACTGGTAACGACTCTAATGAACGTGCAGCCTTGCAAAAGTATTTAGCCATAGAATTTGAAATGAACGATCTAGGGTCTCTAAAATATTTTCTCGGGATTGAGGTGTCGAGGTGTGAGTCAGGAATTTTCCTATCACAGAGAAAGTATATTATTGACCTATTGAAAGAAACCAGTATGTCTGCATGCAAACATGTGACTACTCCGTTGGTAGAAGGGATGAAGCTGAGTATTGATCCTAATCAAGTACCAGTTGATAAGGGAAGATATCAAATACTAGAGGGAAGATTAATGTATTTGGCACACACTAGGCCAGATCTTGCACATGCCTTGAGTATAGTTAGTCAGTACATGCATGATCTAGGAGAACAACATATGAGTGTTGTTATGAGGATATTGAGTTATTTGAAAGAAAGTCCCGGAAAAGGTATTTTGTTCAAGAAGAATGGTCATTTCAGAATTGAAGGTTATACGGATGCTGACTGGGCTGGTTCGACGGATGATAGGCGCTCTACATCTGGTTATTTTACCTTTGTTGGTAGAATCTGGTCACGTGGAGAAACAAGAAGCAAAATGTAGTAGTAAGGTCAAGTGCAGAAGCAGAGTATAGAAGTATGGCGCTTGGTATTTGTGAGGTGTTATGGCTTAAGTTTCTATTACAAGATTTGGGGGTTAAACAAAGTCAGCCGATGATACTATTTTGTGACAATAAGGCTGCTCGTGATATTGCTCACAATCCGGTGCAACATGATAGAACCAAGCATGTAGAGGTTGATAGATTCTTTATTAAAGAAAAGATATAAGGGAAAATAATTGAAGTCCCTCCAATCAAAAAGGAAGATCAAGTAGCGGACATTTCACCAAAGCAGTCTCAAGTGAAAATTTTTCTAAGTTTGTAGACAAGTTGGGCATGTGTAATATATATGCACCAACTTGAGGGGGAGTGTTGACTTATATGTAATTTCTTACAATTTAGGATTTCCTAGTTAGGGTGATTCCTTGTAAATTGGGATTGTAATTATTGTATTTTCCCTTTCCTAGTTTTTATATCAGACCTAGGATTGTATATATGATACCTCACATTGGGAATGAAAGAACAATTCAACGCATTCTTCTCAAACTACGTTTAACCAACAACAACGTAATAATGACAGTGGTGTGAGAAGTGAAAAAATTTATGTTTTTTTCCCAAATTGCAAGACCCTTTGGCGAACCAATCAAAGGGGAGTTGTTTAACAAAATGGACATGGAGGTAGCACATTGGTTTGTACTTAACAATTGTGATGAGACAATTACCTACCTAGATGAGCATGAAGAGTTGATGAAGGGGGAACATCCTTCACATTTATATGCCAAAAAGCATCGTGAATTGTTTCATCGATGGTTTCCTGAAAATGTAAATTGTAAGTGTTTTGGGTTATTTGCATAATTGTAAATGTTAAACTAACACGACAACTTTTTCTCATTTATTTAGGTGAAGAAATTGAAGGAAATGAATTCGCCCGCTTACACTGAAGATTTGTACAACTTGGCTATTGGGTCCCTAAGCGCAGAATTGTACTTCGGTTGTCATGTAAATGGCATCAAGTTTTTGGCAACTGATTGCGATGACAAGCTTTGTACGCAAAATAGTGGGGCACATGTCCCGGGTACGGGCGACATTGCAGACATTGATTTCTATGGAAAACTGACAAGTGTTGTGCAATTGCTTTACAAAGACTAGTGTCAAGTTATCCTGTTTAAGTGTCGCTGTTTGATACAAACCCACGTATGGTTGAAAGTGTTAAGCAAGACGATGGTTTACTATCAGTCAACACTAACAGATGTTGGTATAATGACGACCCCTACATTTGGCAACGATGGCTAAACAAATTTTCTATATAGATGACCTTAAGGGCGGGAGTGGATGGAAAATAGTTTAGACGATTGAGCATAGAAGGCTGTATGATATTCCGGACCGAGATCCTGCTGCCGATGACAATTATGGTGACGTTGCTAACCAACAATTAGAGACTTCAACGGAACTTGGTGCAGATACATTGCGAGATATGACTATTCTACAAGAATCGTACTAGGTAGCCGGAGGTCTTGGAATTGAAATACCGATCGACTCCATTATGATTGACCTCGGGGATTTACCAAGATACAATGCACCCGAGCACGCAAACGACGATGTTGACATACCTATAGACAAGGAGGAATAGGAGTTTGAATCTTACGATAGTGATGATATTTATTCTAGTTCAAACGAGGATTAATGAAAAATTAAATGCAATGATATTTATTTTGCATACAAACAAAAGTTTCCTTTAAAATTTGTAACAAAATTAATTAAAAAAATATTTATTTATTTAAATGAAAAAATAAATTAAATTTACATATATGCGCAACAACGTTTTAGAAATGTTTGTCGCGCAAATATTTAAAAATTTGTTTTTTTAAAAAAAAAAAATGGTGGCGGGACAAAACTTTAAACACCCTAGTCGCGTAAACATGTAAAAATTTGATTTTTTTTTTCCCAAAATTGGGCGCGTTTTTATTTTGGCGCATTCAATTCACTCTATCTCAGACTCACTCAATCTCTCTCTCGATTCTGTCCAAACTCAGGCTCTTCTCTCTCAATTCTCTCAAGCTCCTCACTCACTCCATCTTTCTCTATCTCAAACTATTTATCTCAGTGTCTCCCTCTCTCCCTCTCTCGCACTCTCTCTATTTCTCTGTCTCTCTGTCACTCTCCGTCTCGTATCCGCCGCACTCTGACACCACACCTTCTCCCCGCCGCCGCATCGTTACTAGCTAAGCACCTAGTCTCCCTTAATTCATCTCCCTTAATTCAATTATTTATAAGTGCAATTTTCTCTATTTTCTCAATTTTTCTGTTGAATTGTTTTAATTACAACATTTAGGGATTTAGGGTTCGAATTGGGAATCCTGGGTTAGGGATTTAGGGTTGGAATTGGAAATTCTGGGTTAGGGATTTAGGGTTCGAATTGGAAATCTTGGGTTATTGATTAATTTATTAATTAGTTTTGATTATAAATATGTATCCGTATTTTGTTTCTAGATAATGAAAAATGAGTTTTACTGGGACAACATTTTTTATTAGGATAGTTAGAAATTTGAAAGGATGAAAACGCGCAACCCCCAACTTCGACTTCGTGAAAACGCGCTCCTTGAACTCTCCAAGGTCTAATCTTTTTACTTATTGTTTCTGAATAATTCACTTCCTATGTGTTTGATTAATCCCTTTTAGCATGTTGGGTTTAGGGTTTGTGATTTGGATTCTATTGAGTTTTGTTTTGTTTTAGCATCATTTCGTTGTTCTGTGATTCTGTTTGTTTGCTGAGAAAACCAAGGCAATTAGGGTAATGAAATGGTTATTTTTGCATGATATGTGTTTTGTGAGAAAAGGGGTTGCTTGTTCTTTTTTTTCTTGTCAGAGTTGAGACTTCAAATTAGCATCTTTGTAGTCATAGCATGTATGTGGGACCCACCTTACTATAGTTGTTCCTAGGGTAGGATCAAAATTGGATCTTGATGCATTTGTTTATGTTTCTGGTATGTCTGTATCGATTATGTGTAATCAATTTTTGTTTTAGATGGAGTTTTGAACCTTTTCCGTTATTGGTTATGAAGGTGTGTAGCTGCAATCTGTTTTGTGTGTCTGGGTTTAAAATGGTGTAGTCGTTGTTTAGAGTATAAATCTTGACGTCGGGACTGCAAATCCATGCACATAATTTTACATCATGTGTCAAGCCCCAAAGGCTACATGTGTTCTCATGTCATCCCATGTATGTGTTGTCTACGCGCTTAGCTCCATGTGTTTAGCTCAAGTTACTCTACACTACACATGAGGTACTGTTGAGTGTGGTTACACAATTAGAACGTGAAGTCTCACATAGGAATATATTTACGATCTTGTGCCTCTCAACTCATTGTCAATTGGTCCTTGGTCAGGTGCTCGAACTTTATCGGTGGTAGGGGAATGAAAGAGATATAAATGCCATTATAACATACAAAATAGGCTGCATAATTTCTTAATTTGCTTTATTAGTTTGAAGTTTTCATTGACTACATTAGTAACAGTTGCATATCAGATCTGGAAAGAAGTTGGTTCTATCCATAAGAGCCTGACGATGCCTTCAAGCACTTACCAAATAATATTTTGACCTAATTTTTCTCTTTATTTTTAAAGGTATAAGAAAAGAAAAAACGCCTATGACTATACCTGCGATACAACGATAAATTTGCCACCCCTATGTGAGCTATGCTCATGTGTTCGTCACTGAGGAAATAATTTCTTAGTTCTTACTGCTAAAAATGATGTGAGCAGTTAGTTACACTTTCGAAATAAAATACTAACACCTTATCTACTGCATTTTTCATTGTCAATATCATGATACTTTGTATTATATTTTTGTTCCTCAATCTTATAATCATATACACATAAATAAAATAAAAGTTGGAGTCCTTGTCTGAGATTTTTAACTTCATTTCTGAGTTTCTTCTTCCATATGTACAATATCATCAATCCAACTGCAAATTCTAAATGCTAAAACCTCACTAATTTTCACCATGCAAAATCTAACTGCTGCCTATTATTGATTTGATAATATGTTGGTTTTAACTTTGTCATGGCATGCATTTGATAATTAGTTGGAATTAATTTCATCATATCATTTTAAGAATGCTTTTGCCCTAAGTTCTCATTTTATTTGGTTGCTGGGAATTGAGCTTTTTGTTTAACCACAGTCATCCCATTCACTAAGACATTGAGCTACTATATCACACATTCTAGCCTCATTCACATTTGCATTACACATGTTAGGGATGCAACAAGTTTTGTAACTGTCATGGTACCAGTTGCTATCAGTTTGTTCAAGTTTTGTAACTGTCTTCCATTCATTATTTGGAACTTTGTTTATGATTTTATTTATTTATTTGTAACTGTAAAGGTTAGGATATGTTTTAGTATATCCAAACCAGATTAAAGTAGTGGAATGTAACTTTTTAATTAATTGTTTTTATAGATGTCGAACTTAATATCAAACCGGCGGGCAGCTAGTAGGGGCAGTCAAACACCTTCTCCAAAAGGTAGTGTTGTTGCCACCTCCCCACCTAATATGGCCACGACGGGTGTCCCTCCGGTCACGACTTTGGGGCCAACGGTGTCTACAGCTCCTGCATCGTCGACTTCTTCGGTGACGCATCCTATACTAAGCGACCAGCGGACTCATCGATGGCCCCGAAGTTCTGAGGAGGCTCAGCAATCTGGGGAGGCTTGGTCTATCCATTGATAAGCTTGCTTCTGGTTTCATGATGGTAAAAAAACATTGACATTAGTCTGTAGGCATGCTTGAACCTTCAAAACTGTCACATTCCTATTAATTAGAACGAACTTACTAAGAACTTCGCTTTTAGTGCTTTGCCTCTATTGTTGTCAGTTGGTAGAACCACTACTATAAACGATTTAAGTTGGCACACCTGGCCTTGCAAGCCAAAACTTGTTGCAGACTCACAGTGTGAAATTATATCAACAAGTTGTAAATTTTGTTTTAACGTCCCCAATTGGTATAAACTGTTTGAATTGTTGGGTGGATGTGTTGTTTTTGTTGTTGTATTATCTGCAGGTTTTAGGAAATGTTGGGTGGATGTGTTGAATTTTCGGTAGAAAATAGAATTCGTCTAATGTTTACATTGTTGGTAGGTCAAAAAAAAAAAAAAACCAGGGGCCCTTGCAGACTACTTAAAACGTCACCATGACCGAGAAGATCACCATTATGTGGGATCCTCGACATCGTGCGGCTGCAACAAAGGAGCAGCACAATGCGTTGGCCACCGACATTGAGTCAGTTATCAGGAACCATTGCCCCCTCATGTGGGTGTCATGGAGGGCTATCCCACAAGAAGTCAAGGAAGTCGTTCTTCATGAATTATCGGTAAGTATTTTCAACCTCAAATACAAAATTTTTATTAAAGTATACAAAGATTATAAATTTTAACTACTATTTATTTGTTGAGTTTTGTAGGATCACTATGAGCTCTCCAATCTCGATGCCAAACAAATGCAGTACATCAACGACCTTTGCTCCGGTAGGTTCACTCAATGGAAGAGTGACCTTCATAAGCATTATGAGCTATATGACAGTCTGGAGGTCGCTCTAGCAGTTGGGTGCCCTATAGAGTTGGTGGACTGTCAGGCTGAATAGGAGTGGCTCTGCGGCCATTTTCAAGACAAGAAATACCTCATAAGTATAATATATATTTCAGTAATATTTAATCAAAATTTTTATATTTTTAAATAATATGTTAATTTTTTCATTAATTTGTTATAAATATGTAAACTAATACGTTTTGTTAATTCAACAGAAAAAAGTGAAGGCAAACTCGATCAATCGGTCGAGGAAGAAACTTCTTCTCCGATCCGGCTCACGACGCTTCTCTTATAGGTTAGAGGAGCGACGTAAGGTAACCGTATATTTATTTTAAGTTTTCAATCTTTCTACTCTTTATTACACAATTAGTAATCTATGTTAACAATTTTTAAATTTTTTTAGGGGGGTCAAAGTTTCCTGAGATTAACATGTTCAAGGAGGTGTACGTTCAGCCCGGGGATGAGCTGACAGAGCAGCTTCATGTTATTTCAATTTTTTAATATTCAATTAGTATTAATATTAATTACATGTATATTCAAATTAATTTGTTTATTTCATTTTTGTAGTCCACCATGGTAGAGAAGGGCCAGACCGTTCTAGATGAGGTGGTTTCCCAGCTTCCCCTAGAGACCCCGATCGAGGGGGTGGTTCCCCCTGAGGATGCTTGTTTTCAGATCATGACAGACACACTTGATCAGACTCTTGGTCGTCGGCATGGGAATGTTCACCGGGGGCTTAGGAATAGGGGTGGTTCGGTATGAGATCCCATATTGAAACCTTTTTCCCGATTCCGAAACTGAAATTTTCAGGAATTCCAATTTCAATACCGATCCTAAACCAAATTTTCGAGAATCCCAATTTTTGGGAATCCCAAAATAGTTTCGGAATTTCGGGACAAATCGGGAATCCCGAAATGGTTTTGGGCTTTTGGACTAAATTTGACATATTACGCTTTTGGGCTAAAATTCAACCTTTTTTATTGAAAATTTGGGCTTTTAGGCAGGTTGCCAATCTGCGGCCCAATCTGTTGTTGGACTAAAATCTGGAATCTGTGCAATCTGTTACGGCCCAATCTATGCAATATGCAATCTGAATATGTGCACAATAGCTATATGATCTGCCTATTCAATTTCTACTACACATGCATGCAATAAAAATAAATTAAGTAACAAATCCAAAAGCAAAAAAAATTAGTTACAAGCCAAGGTTTTAAAATAAATAAAGTAACAAACTCAAAAGCAAAAAAATTAGCTACGAGCCAAAGTTTCAAAATAATTAAATTACAAACCAAAAGCAAAAAAGCAAAGCTTAACGTTTATGAAGATTGTTGGCCTCTTCGGCCCCTTCGGCCCTTTGATCTTGTTGATGCTTGTGGTTGCTCCCTTCTTGTTGGTACTTGTACTCTTCCTCTTGATGTAGATGGTTGAGCCCTTCCCCTTGATATTGATGGTTGAGCCCTTCCCCTTGATATTGATGGTTGAGCTTTTCCCCTTAAAATGGGTGGTCGTGGTCGTGGAGGTAGTGATTGATTAATTTGATTTTGACGTTGAACTTCAACTTGAGGTGGTCAAAGAGGTGGAGGTGGAGGTGGAGGTGGCATTTCATTTTCTTGTGTTGTATTCTCCTCACCTCCCAAATTAGCCATGCCTAAAACACTAAACCACAAATCATTTCGATTGAATTATAGTCTAATAGTAATAGATAATAAATACTAAGAAAATAAAAGAGGAAAATAAATTGTTTGCTTACTTCTTTCTAAGCGTTCAAGCTCCTCGTAGAAATATAATTTGTCAAGTGTAGGCTCCTTGTGGAAATAAAATTCTTTTTCTCTAAGCCAATCACTAGTACACACTAAAGCCTCAACCGTTTTAGGTGTTAAGGAAGCTCTAAAAGGATCAACAACTCTCCCACCAAGACTAAAATCATTCTCACTAGCAACGGTACTACTAGGAAGGGCCAATACATCCTTAGCAACTTTACTAAGAATTGGATATTGACCACAATTTCCTTTCCACCAATCCAAAAGATTGAAAAAACCCTCATATGTTAGGCTTTGATGTGGATCATTGAAGTACATATCCACTTCATTGGCTATCTCATTTTGTTGTGCCTCCACTCTCTTTCTTTGGATCTTCTTTGTCATCCTTAAAGCAACATCAATATCTACCATCACACCCCCCACCCCATCATCTAGTACAACACTTGATCTTTGCTCCACATTTGAGGTAGCACTACTACTAGTACTACTACCACTACTCCCACTAAGGACCACTCCCTCCTTATATGCATTATACAACTCGGTTACATAGCCTTTAACCCTTACTTTCTCCTCCCTTATTTTGTCACATCCATAGTTGAGCTCTTCTAGATTTGTCTCCAACATATCAAATTTGTACCTCGGGTCGAGTGATTGGGCCACAAAGAGAATAGGATTCACCTTTTCAATGTCACCCCAATATTTGTCAAACTTGAGATTCATTGAGGTAGCCACACTTTGCAAAGTGGCATTAGAGGTGTTTAAAATTTGTTCTTCTATCTCCACTTGCTAAGTATTAAGTGTGACGTTGGAGTAAGGGTTGCACTCAATGTCAAGGTGGCATCATAAATTTTTTTGAGAAAGTGAGCAAAACTCGCCGACCTTTCCCACATATCCACCTCCGGATGACCCACCCGCTTCCTTTGCTGTCACCCCATCAACCTCTTTCCAGACCTTCTCTTTAAAGTAAACAATAAAAGAGTCACACTTAAAGGCCATCTTAGATAACACTTCTTTAAACTTGAAAGCACTATTAAGCATTTGATACGTGGCATTCCACCTTGTGACAACATCAAAAGGGATACTTGACATCCTATCAAATCTCAACAAGACACAATATTCCCTAAAAGACTCCAACCTTGCCAGGGATGAGTGTATAAACTTCACACAATTTCTTATGGCATCAATCTCCTTACTAAGCTCCGCCATTCCATCCTTAACTATCAAATTGAGGATGTGACAAACGCACCTCATGTGCAAGTGAGCCCCGTCAAGTAAAAGAGTACCATTTGACTTGAGTTTTCTTTTCATGTATGCAATAGCGGCGTCATTTGCACTAGCATTGTCAAAAGTTATGCTGAACACCTTGTCTATGCCCCAATCATTAAAGCAAACCTCTCGACATTTTCCAATATCATCACCCTTGTGAGAAGTAACTTGGACAAAGTTTAGGATCCTCTTATGTAATCCCCAATTAGCGTCCAAAAAATGGGCCGTGATGACCATGTAGTTTATCATTTGAATCGAGGTTCAAGTATCAGTTATTATACTCACTCTCAATCCCTCAATCACACTTTTTATTTTTGCCTTCTCTTCAAAATACAACTCCAAAACCGCCGCCGCCACCTTATGCCTATTAGGAAGTTTGTACTTTGGATTTAAGTCACGAACAGAAGCTCGAAAGTCCTCTTGATCAACCACCCTAAAAGGCATCTCCGCTATTATAATCCACCTCACACATCTCCTATCAAGTCTTTTTTGATTGAAAGTGTGAGTGACAACCGAACCTCCCATCCTCGCTTGTGTTAATGTAGGTTGGTTCAGATCCACATTCTCAAAGAGACTAGAACCCGGGCATTTCCTCAAATGCTTAAGAATTCCCGCCGTCCCATGAGTTCTAGGGTGTGCCGGTACTAAGAGTTTGTAATGCTTGCATTCGGCCATGAACAATCTCTCCTCATTATTATCGGTGATTGTTACCCTCTTAGCATCGTACCACACTGGACTTGGACCCTTTCTCCTATTGCCCTTTTTCTGAGGAGGAGCATCCCATTATCTCACTACTTCTTCTACTTCCTCTTCCCCCTCTTCTTCTATTTGTTCTAATGCAATATCCTCCTCCACATCCGGATCATCATCCCAACAATCTTCATAATAATCATTATGCAAATAATCTTGAGGTGAGGGAGTGCCTAGTTGAAGGGTACCACTAGGTTGGGTTTGTTTTCGTTTTCCTAATACCGAGACCGTATGTGTACTAGATTGGCTACTAGACCCGTCCATCCTAACAAATAAAATAACAATGCACATTAATATATCACAACCACAGTTCAACATATATCCAAATTCCAATCAATAAATCACATATCCAATTCAAATGCAATAACATTAACATATTCAATATGTGCAAAGTAAGAGGAAACAATTAAAGAGAATTAACGAGAACTCATATCTATTCATAAAGAGAATTCATATTTATTCACATCTTACTAATGTCCATACGACATAAACAACACAAACATGTGGGATAGTCTATATTAAAGCAAGAATGCTTGTTAGTAATAATTTGCCTGTGCAAAAAGATGGATGTTCAAACAATTTATTTTTTCTTAATATAAAACCATTTTTCAAATATGTAATAGTTAACAATGTTTTGAAGATAACTTATCAATAAAATTGCTGCAGGACAGGGAACTGAAGAATACCTTAACCTCAGAAGCTGGATTCCTAAGTTGGTAGTGCTCATCTTTTGCTTTGTTGTATCGTTCAATTACTGATTTTATGCTGGTAAGAGGATACATTTACGTCAGATACTTATTCGTTTTTTGCCAGCTTAGCACAAGAAACATTTGGAATATGTTTTCAAGAATCTGTACATGGACAACAAAAGAAAATTGATATATCATGGTAACATTTTAGACTAACTTTTTAATCCACTTCCCTGCAATCAATATGTTTTTAATCCATATTTCGAGTCCAATACTAATCAACACCATTTACAACCCACGGCCCTCATCCCCTCACCCAAAAGGAATATAAAACAAAGAAAGAAGCTAAATGCCTTGGTCTGTTCGAATGCATATGACCCAGATTTCATATATTTAACACAAAAAGGGAACAACAGTAGCTTGTACCACACTCCATTAACTTTCTTTCGAATATTAGCCCATAACTAAACAAAACCTTAACAAACTGTGCCTTGACGTGCAAACAATTTCCATTTTATAACCCCATCCATTCCAATAAATTTAAATTACAGAATGCAATTAAATATGCTAAGAATAATTATAAAAACTTATTAATTAATCGAGCTTCCATTTTTATAAAATTATGGAACTGGTGCAGCATATATGAATAACCCTAAATCAACTGCAATGACAAAATTTATGAAAAGAACGAATGGGGTACCTGAGTACCTCGCTAAAATCCATTTGAAAATTTTACGAAAAGAACAAATGGGGTACCTGAGTACCTCGCCAAAATTTACGAAAAAAGTTCTGATTGCAGAAGGTATTTTAGAAAACATTTAAGTCAGGTTCCCTCCCCCCTTTAACCTCTTATTCCCTCTGTAACTTCTCCATCGATTCAAAATCCCTAATTCCAAAAGCCCTAATTCAGAAACCCTAATTTCAGAAATTCCTAATTCAGAAACCCAAATTCAAAATCTCTAATCGAATTTGGAATCAAACAATTTGTATGAAGTTTGGTTGAGTTTATTGCAGGAATTTCTTACCTTTTGCAGTGAGGAGGAGTGCAGACTGAGACCGAGAGCTCGATTCAAGAGCCGAATTCAGACTATGGACAGTGGGTGAAGGCGATATTCAGGTGAGGAGTGAGGACTGAGAGGAATGAGGACTGGTGTGGGTAGATTTGGGATTCAGGCGACGAATGTGGGAGGAGAGACAAATCGGCAAGGAGATACTGAGGTGAGGTAAGGTGAGGTTTAGGTCTGAGACTCTGAGGTGTGACCGTGTGAGTGAATGTCGAGAGACCGAGAGAGAGAGTCAGACACGGGTTGATAACTTTGATTTATATGCAACGGTTGAGATTAAATCTCAATAGAATCCAACGGCTATTAAAATTCTAAATATATATTTAAAAATTAAATAATATATATATATTTTTCGGTTCGGTTTGGGATTACCGAAATCCCAAAAACTTGAGACCGATTCCCGTACTGAAATAAATGATCGGTTCGGTATTGGGTACCAAAATTTTCAGGAATTTCGGTTTGGGAATTTTTCGGTTTGGTTTCAGGAATTTTTCGGCTTGGTTTGGTATTTTTGGGATTTTTTTTCCAGCCCTACTTGGGAAAGCCCACGTTCGGGACCCGTCTACCCCATCCTCCAGGTAAAGAACACAAGAGGTCAAAATGCTGACATCTAAAGTGACAGACCTAAAGGAGCAGATTGCAACCCAAAACAATTTGATGAACCAAATTCGTCGCACACTTCAAATCTCTGGCATTCACTTCCCCGACGTTGAACCACCTCCAGAAACGACCTCTCAGCCCCACTCCCCCCCCCCCGCGCCACAGCAGCTATGACATTCCAACCACCCGACGCAGCAGCAACACCGCCAGCGGGCGATTGTGACGTTGAGGACTACCTATTTTAGTTTTGTTTTAAATTGTTTTCAAATTTAAAAATACTTTTTTTCCATTGTATGTACATTTACAACAATTTTTTAATTCAATATTCTTCTTTACATTTTCTATTTTTAATTTCATTAAATTCATTTTTACATAAAACAATATTCGCAACATTTAAAAGGAAAAAAAATTAAATAAATAATAAATTATTTAAAAAACTAATTTCAAAATTTTACTGTGACGGCCTTTATATCTGTCATGCAAGAGTTTGTGGGTCGAACCCCTATGTCCGTCGCGCAAGAGTTTGGGGTCCGAACCCCAGTTTCGTCGCTCGATACGCGCAACGACCACCAGTTTCGTCGCGCAATCTTCATTTTGTGTGACAAAGAGTTTCTCTCCGTTGCTTAATGCCTGACATCACAAGCTTTGCACGATAGAATTTGCATGACGCTCTCTTTGCCACCCAATGTTTCCGGCGATAGTTTTGACCTTTGCGCGACGCTTTCCCCTTCGTCGCCCAAGAAGTTATTCTTCGTAGTGCTAGCAAACACACTACCATCTGTTGCTTTGCTTCCTTGAGAAGCCCTAGCTCTCTCAGCAATGGCATCCTTGAATCCTTATAAAGTTTCCAATCCTGACCGTCCAACCTCTCAATATTTGCACTCCCAAAATTTGATCTAACGGCCCCTGGCATAACCAGAACAACATCAATCCCAAAAGGCTTCAGTTCAACTCTCAATGTGTTTGACATTGCATGCTCTGCCGCCTTGCTTGCACAATAAGAACCTGCCCATGGTGTTGGTACTTTGCCTACAACGCTGCTGATATTTACAATACTGCCACTTCGTTGTGATGCCATATAGGGCACTACTTGTTGTACAAGTCTGAGTTGCCCGAGCGTGTTAATCTCCCAAGCCTTTCGTATAGTGTACAACGGAAGCTCCGCGAGAGGACCCGTGCTTCCTATTCCGGCATTATTAACAAGGACGTCAATGCGGCCGTACTTGGAAATAATTGTCTTTACAGCCATTGCGACACTTTTGTCCGAAGACACATTAAGCTCGAGTGTGTTGATGTTGTCCGAAGACCTTAGGTCTATGTCGTTCATGCGCTGTGAGATATCGGTGCTGAAGACGCGGCATTTCTGCTCGGCAAGCCTTGCAGTATTCATAGTCAATTCCGCCTTTGGCACAACCTGTGACTAGAACAACCTTAGAGTCACTGGTACTCATATTCTGCAATTTCCCTTGATTAATTAATGGATTGGATTACATAAAGCTTATATAGAAGGCATGCATGCACATTGTTTGTTCCGCCAAGGTGTATAATTCTTGTTCCTGATTTTATAGTGTGTATCGTATTTGAATATCCTCGTGCGCATATGCTATTTTCAATCATAATCGGCCGGCTTTAATGGACTAAGCAATGGTATTGAGGTATTCTTTAATGATTATTCTAGTTTAACGTTTTTAGTTGTTTATGATTAATGTGAAGGTTAATAGACAGACCTCTCTTTGTGGAAAATGTTTTTTTTTTTTTTTTTTTTTTTTTTGTTACAATTGGTAAATTTAATATCAACCGAAACCTTACAACACAAATGCCCACACTAGAACACAAAGCACAAAGGACCAAACAAACTACACACCAAGGTCCAAACCATATACACAACGCAAATATGGACCTTACAAACTACACACAAAGGGCCAAAACAAAGGCTAAAGCCCAAAAGAGAACCCTAGCCTTCTGCTATAACCGCCTCTGTAGCATCGCACGAGCGGAACCAAGTACACCAACGTGCGCCAAAATTTCGACCAATCAACACCTCAAAGATGAGAGGAAGGAACACCCCATGATCCATCAATGAAACCCTCTCTGAATACAGCCACCAAAGAGAAGAAAACAAAGAAGCCTGTGAGAATCCCACAAGCAACATTGCCAATAAAGGCAAACCGAGAGAAGGAGGTGGTGCGGACACCCGAGCCGATATGCAAACCGGAGCTCGACACACCTTCTCGATGTACCGTGACAGATCACAATCAAAAGCGACTGCAAACCGAATTTGGGTATAAATTGATGAAGGATGGAGCCAAATCGAAAATAGAGGAGATTGGATTTGTGGGGGATGGATGAGGAACATGAAGATGGAGGGATGGATTGGATGGATATGAGGAATTAATTGAGTAGGAATAATGGCAACAAGGGTGCATAGGTTGCACTGATCATGATGGATAGCAGGGGAACAACTGTAATAGAAAAGAAGGGAGGGAAAAGCAAAAAGAAAAAGAAAATGACTACTACCGACCCTAGCCATAGCTAGGGTCGGCAGCTGAACGGAAAAACCCAAGAACGAAAACCTCACACAAGAGGTGAGAAGGAGTC
Source organism: Heteromeles arbutifolia (assembly GCA_024362995.1). Taxonomy (NCBI): domain Eukaryota; kingdom Viridiplantae; phylum Streptophyta; class Magnoliopsida; order Rosales; family Rosaceae; genus Heteromeles; species Heteromeles arbutifolia. The sequence continues at coordinate 25,835,346 of JANCRC010000001.1, read as the reverse complement.
TCAGTTAGAGAGAAAGACCCTCACCGACTTGGGAGAGAAGTTTGCTGTGGGAAATGTTTCAATCTACGATGCATGGACACGGGAGAAAGCCACCGTATCCTATATTTGACACACTGAGGATACAAATACGCGTGGATACACGCCCGATACGTATCAGAGTGAAGGGATACGTTTAGGACTGATGAGATACACGTATTGTATTGTCCAAATACGAGTATCCTACTTTTCAGATACGTTTGAAACTAAAATAAAAAGATAATCAGAAGAAAAAAATAATAATAATCACAATAAATCCTCACAAAATCGTGATTGATCGAACTTAGCTCACTAAAATCACTCCAAAATCCGAGGATAATCATAAAAAAATAAAATTTGGATTTACGTCTCGAGCTTCAGAAATCACTCTGCTTGGGAGACTTTCACGAATCACCATTGACCTTCATCTGCAATTGTTCCGTCGTCTCCTTCTGCAACTGCACCATCGTCTCCATCTTCTCTGTCTACAACTGCTCCATCGTCTCCTTCGTCTTTGTCTGCAACTCCTGTTGAGTGGTGAGCTTTCGTTTTCACTTTGTTAATAGTTTCGATCCGATGCTTTCCTGATCTTACTCCTCAGCTTTACTGGTTCAATCCATTCGAAGCCTTAATCTAATTCCCCGAGGACAAGTCATAAAACCCATCTCTGAAACTGAAACTAAAAGCTTAATCTGATTAAAAAGCCTTTTGCTTTTCTGAAAGTTGAAACTAATATTATTATATCCATACCACTACCCACAATAATATATTATAACACCCATTACACTACCCTATAGTCTATTCGAATCTGATGAAGCCTTTTGCTTTTCTGTTTTTAACTTTTTGTATTATTATAATATTATTGTATTTTGTATATTATAATATATTATTGTGTAGTGGTATAGATATTTAGATTATAATAACTTTGTCTTTACAGTGGATTAACTCTTACTCTTTATATGTTTGTTGATTTAGGAAAATGAATAATGCTGATAATCATTCGAATGATAATGCTAATCCAGATGAGATTGTTGAAAATTATCATACTCCGTTGTGGAAGTATGTCAAAATGTTCGAAAAAGTGTCAAAAAATTATCATGTTTATTTATTTATACATATTTTTAATTACCGTATTCCTGACGTATCGTATCTTCGTTTTTTAAAATTTGACGTATTTCCGTATCGTATCGTGTCGTATCTCCGTATTTGTGTGTGTGTCCATGCATCATAGGTTTCAGTACGCCCGACTGAATATGGCATTCCACATGCAAGTAGAATCGCAAATGAGGTTGATTAATGCAGGAGTTCTCGGTTTTGTGTGAATGGCCGTGCAGACCCATTATTCGTGTCAGAATAAACTTGTTGAATGTGAACCAACAATACTAACTAATTAGTAATTATATACTCCTTAAGATTTGCAGAAGGAGAATGTCGCATTTGTCATTTGAAAACGTGAATTGGAAACAAAATCTAATTCGAAACCAATCCCATTTCTCTACAAATCTCCAAAAGCCCATTACTCTCTCTCTCCCACACACAGACACAGAAAACTGTGTCATGTCACATTCAAAAATTAAGATTCTCTCTCTCTCTCTCTCTCCAGCTACTTGTATAACTGGAACATCTAGAGCTGCTGCTACAAATTTCTTTGACATTTTCATTAAGTAGGTTTTCCTATTCTATATGCCTATAGATTTATTCTTCTGCTAGATTTTTTTTGGAAAACTCGAAATATCATTCCACGGCCAAAACCAGACAAAGTATACATAACAGGGTCCAAGGAACAAGATTAACACAAAGCAAAAGTGGACCAAAACCAAAGCCCAAAGAAAACTAAATACAAGCACAACTGGGCCAACAAACTTAAACCTAAAAATCGCCCAAAAGAGCAAAGGAACCCCCCTAGGCTTCTGCTTCCACCGCCTCTACTGCAGAAAACCACCACAAGGAGCCAGCCTTCGCGCCTCCAACCGACAAGCGCCCCTCCAATCGCATCCAGCAGCCGCAAACAACTGTTCCAGTGCAGCCACAAAAGAAGAAACAAGCCACAAAGTGGAAGAAACCCAGGCCAGGACCCAAGCAACGTTGCCAACAATGGCAGCAAACAATGAGAAAATGGTGGTGTGGTGAACACCCGAGCCAGTGAGAACACTGGAACTTTACACACTCTCCTGGGGAGCCGCAACAAAGCGTGGTAAACTGTGACTGTAGATCGAAGTAGAGATGGTCGAAGAAGACGAATGCCGTAGGGGTGTGAAGGACAAGCCAAATCGGGGTGGGGAACAAAGGGGAAAAGCAAAATCAGGGAAGGAAATATGAGACAAAGGGCAAGAGGAAGGGACTACCACCGCCCCTAGCTAGAGCTAGGGACGGCGGCGCCGGATTCTGGCGAGATGGGAGACATTCACACAACCGGTGAGAAGGAAACTCTCAGACAGAGATAAGAGGAAAACCTCATCCCTCTATATTCTTCTGCTAGATTTGGGTGAGAAATAAGGAACTGGATCCTCTCCAGATCCAAGGGATCTGAGCCCACTGAGCAATGCATCTGGGTCATTCAAATTTGATCCAATGGCTACAAACAGAGGGTCTATCTAAAAGTTCTAATAATTGTAGTCGTAGGATCAAATTTTAATGGTCCGGATGCACTGCTCAATGGGCTCAGATCTTTTTGGATCAGAAAGGAATCCAGTTCCAAGAAAAAAGGCTGAGTCTAGTATAAGACTAATAGATCATGTAGCCCTCCTAATTAGGAGAGTAGAAGGTGACCGACTGACCCTATTAGATTTTCAAATGCACTGATAGGAAAGGACAATCCGATATACAAGAAAGTAAGTAATAACTTGTTTGGGAATTCTTGTCATTTCAACATTTTTATTTTTATTGTATGTTCTAAATTTTTTATATTTAAAAAAAAAATTATTTATGAAGAGTGTATAATAAAATTTTGGGTTAATCTCAGTTTACTACACTAAAGTTTCTTGATTTTCAATATTTGGTACGTGAAATTTTTTTCATCCCAGAATGATACATAAACTTATAATTTTGGGACATTTTCATACATTCGTTAAGGTTGCTGTTAACTGATGACGTGGCATCCACATAAACAATGATTGTGTTCCATGTGGACATTAAAAAATAAAAAAATAAAAACTAATAAAAATTTAAAAAAAAAATATTTGGGCGTCTGCACCCTCCCTTCTCCCTCACCCCTTCCGACGCCCTCCCTTCTCTCCTCTGCACCCACCCTTCCCCTTCCCTCTTCGACTCCACCCACTCCATTTCTCTCTCTCTCTCTCTCTCTCTCCCTCCCACATCTCTCTGTCACACAGCGCACTGATCCGTCCTAATTCAAACTGCAAACCCTAATCCCCCCAATTCCCCTATCAGATTCTTCCATTTCCAATGGCCTTCGACGGCCCCGATGAGCCCTGCAACTCCGAGACCGAACCGGAAACAATAGCCCTAAGAATCAAGCAGAAGCGCTCCCGTCGCGTGAGCTTCGCCGACACCGAGATCACCTCCAAAATTTCCGATTACCGAAATCTCCGCCCCTCTTCTTCCCACCTTCCAAATTTGACATCTTTTACTTTTTTCTTTCCACACAATTTTCCAATCAAATTAAGCAAAACCCAATTCTGCAAATTCCCATAAAGGGGCAAATTTTGAGAATTCAAATTTATTGGGCAATCATATTTTCTCACAGAACATGTGAAAAATCGAAAATTTAATTGAAAAAATTAGAAAATTAATGAAGAGTGAAACTTTAATTATCGAATTGAGCTAGCTGGGATACAGAAGCTTGCTGGTGAATTGAGAACCATCAAAAACCCTAAATTGCACGATTCAAGTCGCTTGCTTGAAATTCCGAGCTGGAATTTTGGGGAGAAGTGTTGAAGAATTTGAATTTAAAGAGGATGAAAAAACGAAATCCGAAATCCAAAATCCAAAAGAAAATGAGAGTTTCGGAGGTTTCTGAGCAGCGTTTCGGTCGCCAAAACTCTCTGTCACTCTCTCTCTCTCTCTGTTTGAATTGCTGTTGCCTCTTTGAAACAAAACAGAAAAAAAAAATTTGGGAGCAAAAAATAAAGAATAAAAACGACGGTACCGCCTTCGCCCTCTACTAGGAGTAGTGTTCCGGGCTCTGCTACCTCCAATGCTGTAGAGTTGAAGAGGGAGGCCATTGATGGAGAGAGATGTGGGAGGGAGAGAGAGAGAGACAGAGACAGAGAGAGAGAGAAATGGAGTGGGTGGAGTCGAAGGAGGGGGAAGGGTGGGTGCAGAGGAGAGAAGGGAGGGGGTCGGAAGGGGTGGGGGAGAAGGGTGGGTGCAGACGCCCAAATGTTTTTTTATTTTCTTTTTAAAAAAATTTAGTTTTTATTATTTCATTATTTTATTTTTTTGTTTTTTTAATATGGCACCCAGTCATTGTCCACGTAGATGATACGTCATCAATTAACGGCAACCTTAACGGATGTATGAAAGTGTCCCAAAATTATAACTTTATGTATCATTTTGGGATGAAAAAAAACTTCATATACAAAATATTGAAAACCAAGAAACTTTAGGGTAGTAAATTGAGATTAGCCCTAAAAATTTTGAAACACAAAAATAACAATTCTCATATCGTTTTTTAGTAACATAGCCAGTATAATTCAATCACTACAATTCTCCCATTCCTTTTTTTGAAAGCAACTATAGATATTTCATTTCCAACAAAAAGAATAGTTGATGCACAGTACAAGCACAGCCCTCACATATCACAACCGTTAAAATCAATTACAAAAGGGTATGCAAGGAAATCTGGAGGTTCCTCGAACCAAGACCAAAGACCATCACAAGACAATGCAAACTTAGCGAGCTGATGAGCCATTTCATTAGCCTAGCGACGAACATGGGCCAAAACAACTCCAATGATCATTGACATAGATGCTTTAGCATCCTCAATTATAGGCCCAATCGTTGACCTAGTGGGAGAATGTCCACGCAACGCGTTTGCAATCTCCACGCAACACGTTTGCAATCTGGAGAGAATCACATTCCGAAATAACATTTGATAAAGCCTCTTTCAACGATCATCTCCAAACCTTCCCTAGCAGCAAGAGCCTCCACCTGGACCGGAGGAAAAACATTTTCAAATGGACCACACGAGCAGCAACGAATTGGGTGAAAAAGGTGTACCAAAAATAAATGTATATTAGAAATACTTGAATTTACACTTATTTGGAAGGTAGGTTTTTCTTTTCTAAAGAAAAATCCAAACCCCTTACATTGGATATAAATGTAATAGGGACGCTATAATTACGGCGTTTTAATTGTATCACACATTATCATGTTCTTTTACTTTTTAACACGACAACGTCATATAATTTTGGTTTGACAACATCATAACAGTCCCGTTTAATATAAGTCTTTTTTTCAACAGAACCCTAAACCCAATATAAGTCACAAGAGGCCGAATTTGGTTTCTTAGGACAACACAAGGAATGTCAAACTGTCACTAGGGCATGTGTTGGTTTTATGGTATATGGGCAATTGTATTGGGGTGCAACTTGCAAGAGGGTATTTGACTTGGATCGAATGCATTGAGGAGGACAGCTGTTCCTAATCAGTGAAGCCAGTTTACACATGTCTTAAGATTTCATACAAATGGGATATGCTCAGTCCTATTTTAGGATTACAATCAGGTATACATGAATATGTTTAGGACAATTAGCAGAAATAATTATGTTTTGGGTAGAAATGATAATTTTTTTGTAACAACGACATAATGATTGACATAACGACGGCATGATGATGGCATAATGACCACACAATGACACTTGATCATATCTACAACCAAAATGATCATTCCAGCTAGACATATTAATTATATATTGAGCACACAACAACAACACAAATGATGATATAATAACGACATAATAAACACTAATCGTTTTTGCAATAATGTATCAAAATATGTTTATTGTAGCTAAATGCCCTAAGAGATTGTGTAGAATGAGGGGAAAAAGTGTGCAAAAATGAATTCCCTGCCGCGGTGACATAAGCAATAATGTCCTGTATACTTTTGTTATATCTCCAATGTGAGAACCTACTCTGGTACCATAATAATCTTTAAACTCCTCATGGTCCAAAACCAATATCATCAATATTTTTCATAACTTTACAACTATTATTAGGTGTGAGGTTTTATCACAAACTGTCTTTGTGACATTAGCAGTTAACCTCCAATTGTAAATATTATTTTAATTCATCTCAAATGTGAGACTACTCTCCAAAACCAATACAAGTTTGCTAATATCACCTCGTTTTTATTGGGCAATTAGCTAGAATGATTAGTTTTTGACATTTGATTGCATAAATGATTAGTTTTTAGTAACAACAATATATTGATTATATATCGATGACACAACGATGACAAAACAACAACACAACGATACTATAATAACAACATGCTAAAACTGATTATTTTTGTAACCAAATATCAAAAACTGATAACCCTCCTAATTATCTTTTTTATTTTGTTTTTGTGATGTGATGAACTGTTTTGTTCTGTTGATATGGCTTGAGGTGACACACCCCGATCTAGAATATCCACATGGACTTCGAATCAAGCTGTGTCGGCCGACACCGGGAGGGTGACGAAACCATAAGCGTAGTGATGTGAAAAATGTGAATAAATTTAAACCTAAAAGTGCCTAAATATAAGAGTGCGCTTGTGAGCGGGAATGAACTCATTTTACACGTGATGTCAGAGCAAAATTAGAATAAGAACTATACCATCGGAAGTAGTTTCCGATAACAGCGTTTGCCAGAAATCCTCGTCGACACAAACACTGCTACTAAAACCTGGAGGGGGTGAAAAAAAAGGGTGAGTGGGCCTAAAAATAAAGTTTTATAAAACCTTTTTGAAACATTATAACCCCTCGCCATAAAACAAGTATAGTTTCCAAAATATATATACTACGTATAGTATGAAATACTTACCCTAGCCTGCAATATCTCAAGACTTCAATACGTCACAAATTCGTAAATAAGCATATAACTTCTAATAATCCCAATATCTCACAGAAATAAATACATCACATCGAGTGCTCATCGACACATGCTGACACACAAGTTCATGCAGAGGTATTCTGACATGAACAGGACTGGATGTAATAATGGTTTACGCTCAAGTACTACAATCACATGAAGACTGGCGCTAGGGGTGGGCAAACGGGTACATGAACCGCGGGTAGGGGCGGGTAATTCAGGTTCGAGGTGGGTACAAAATTTCTAAACACAAAACGGGGTGGGGCGGTTTGGGTATATGAAATTATCGGAGCGAGGTGGGTCTTATAATAGGAGGGAACGGGCCCTCGGCCTATCCCGTTTCTTTTCCTCATCTCTAGTCTTCTCGATCTCTCCTCCCTGACTCTTTTCATTTCACTCATACCTCGAGACCTCATCCTAACTCGCTCCCAGCCTCCCACCGTCCTAGCTCTGTACCCCGCCACCATCATCGTCAAACCTCAATCTCTCCTGATTCGCTCATCTCTTCCTCGCACCGTCTGCTGCCATCATCATCAGGCCTCGATCTTTCCTGACTCACTCTCTGGAAATCAGTCTCTTTTTTACGAACTCAAATGGATAAACAAAGTCAAACAACTCGAAATGACGTCTCATTCGTCTGACTTAGACCCATATTTGCAGCGCACGACTCTGCTCATAGTCCTCTTCAGTTTTAAGGTATTGCGTTTTAAGGATTTAGGATTGAAAATTAAATTAGGTTTTCTAGATTTAGGGATTTTGTTGGGTTCTTAAACCTTGACCTTTGTTATGTTCCAATTTCAAATCTTTTATTGAATCGAATTTGAATCGACTGAGTTTGAAACTTTTGTTGAATTAAATTGAATTTGAGCAGAAGAAGAGGCATATCTTAGTTGGGCAGCGTCGAATCTCATTGTGGGTGGCAATTTGGAACTGGGTTTGGATCTAACGGTGAAGTAGGCATGGGCGGAGATGACATTGAGTGGTGGTGGTTCGGGTGGTGCTATTGAGTTGCATAAGAATACGAAATAGGGGGTGTGGGCATGGGGGATATTGCAATCTCAATTGAATTTTTTCTGGTTTTGTTTGCAATTAATTGCTTGTTTATGATAGTTATTGATGGATCTTGACATGCCCATTTGATTGTTATTGTCAATGCTGGCTTGATTGTATCAAATTTAAACCGATTGAATTGTATCCCAGAAAAAAATTAAAAAAAAATAAAACAAAGGAACCATGGACCCGGCCTAAACCGACCCGTTGTCCAGTTCCTATATTAGAAAATGTTGTCCCCGGTCCGGCCCGTTTCTCTTAAGCCCGAGTTCGGTCCAGTCCGGTTCCTTCAAAATTGGGCCCGGCCTGGCCCGTGCCTACCCCTACTGGCGCTATGCCTAGCACATACGAGTCCTAATTGTCTATAGCAATCTAGGACAGGACTGGCACCTACAATGGATCCAAAGTGAGCGTATAATGGGATGTGAACATACACGTGAAAGATTGGCCCTGGTCCAGGCGAGTACTAACACCGGTGTAGTAAACGATGAGCAGATAACATAAATATAGTCATGGCACAGTGATTCGATACTTCTAGTTGACAATATTATTATTCCAAGCCGTAAATTTAATTAAGGCATCCCGTAAGATTTATAATGATTTCCTAATTCTCATCACTACATCATTTCCTATAAACGTTAATTTAATTACGATAGTCATATAGAAAATTCATTATTAGATGTATATAAGAAAACTAAACAAATATATATATATATATATATATATATATATATCTCAAAGAAAAGACCCACTCACAAATCATGTCGTCGAGTCGAACCCACCTCACGGGTATCGAATATCCTTGCAATGCGTTTCACCTAGAAACGAGACCATTTACGTAAATGTAGTGTACTAACGTAATTACGCGTTTTCGTACAAAGTACGACTAATAGAGGAACTATTTTAAAACTATTGAATTTCGGAAAACGAACGGCAGATTCGAATTCGAGAAACCTAAGGAGAGACCTCGGGTTCCTCCATGTGACACCGCACGCGCCACCGTAAGGTGGCTGCACCAGTAGTCACACGTCGCATGCATCGGCCACCACGTGCGTCCACACGACGTCACCCTGATTTCCAGATTTTTGTAGGTTTTTCTCTCAACATTCAGAGCTCGTTTTAAGCTCAATTTTCAACCAATTGCAATGATTCAAAAGCCATATTGAAGCTAGAAATGTGGAGAACAAGTCCATACCAAATTGGGGCTGAGTTAATGTCGGTGTTGGCCGAAAAAATGGCCTAAAGATGGCCTGACAACCACGGTTCAATAGTTTTCCAAAAAACTCAAAAATCCATCCTTGATAGGTTTCTGCATCATTAAGACACATGTAACAACCTAGTAATTGTTCATAACATGAACAAGGAGAGGATTAAAAGGATATTGAGTCCTACCTTACCTGGGACGACGAAAAAAATACTTTGAGAGCTCCGAGTTCTAGTTTTTGGGTTTGGATGCCTAAACGCCATGCCTAAACAAGGCGTTTGTACATGGTACTGCATTCGTGGTGGCTTGGAGACACGGATGATGGTGGTCATGAAATAGGGCGTTGACGATCGTCATAGCTGCTTCTGTGGAACAAGCACAGAGTGAGTGAGAAGGGTAGGCGTCCAAGGGAAATGTAAGGGAGTCCGATCCCCTTGAATTTGAGTTTTGGAAAGGATGACAGGTAGTGACCTTAAGGTGATGGTTCAATGAAGCTTGCCGGAGATGTGGTGGTGATGGCAGGTCTCTGTGTTTATAGAGAGAGAAAGAGAGTGAAAAGAGAGAGAGTTAGATGAGAAAAAGTGGAGAGAGATAAATAAGAGTTGAAAGAGAGAAAGGCCCAGAAGATTAGGTAGCGTTTGGTTCACAGACGGGACGGGACGGAACAAGACGGGATCGGACGAGACGGGATGGAACGAAGGTTCTGTGTATGTTTGGTACACGCAGGACGGAACAGGTTGGTTGTTCCGTTCTGCGTTTGGTACGCGTTGGACGGAAAACAAATTACTGCGAAGCCATAGCCAGAGGTGCAGAGACTGCAGGGCTTCCAGAAGCTGAGTTGCTGCTGCAGCGTACACAAACGTATCCCTCACAAGCTCATCCTCCTCACCCCAAAAGCCCATGGGCCGGAGACCAAACACGACTGGTCTGACCCGCTGCGGCTCCGCCCCGGGCTCCCTCCTAAACTCAGCCGTCGATTCCGTTATCGGAACCTCCGCTGACTTCGACTTCTCATCCCTCCGATCGCAGCCCCTGATCGGCCACTACTTTTCCAGAGACAGTCACGGGGACTCTTCCTCCCTCAATATCCCCGAGTCAACTCATCCAACGGCGGTTAGGGACGCCAGCCCAACCAAGCCATTGCTCCGATCGTACGAACTGAATAAGATTGGATCTTCTAATTCTTCTTCTTGTTCGTCGTCAGCGGCAGCTCTGGTTTGCCAGCAAAGCTCTCCAGCTGGCTTCCCCAGCCATCTCACAGATTCTCAGATTTCTTGCCTTTGGATGGCTTCCCCATTTTTTGAATATTGATAGATGCCGTGGAAAACTAGGGCTCGAATGGAAGTGAGGAGGAAGAAGAATGAAACAGAGAGGTTGAGATCTGAGGAAAGAGACAATGGGAGATGGGCATTTTTGTTTTAAAATGTTATAATTTTGTGTTCCACGGGTGTGGAACGAGTCGTTCCAGGGGGTTGAGGCGGAACGAAAATTCACCCAAAACTCATCCCGTGGAACAACACGTTCCACCCGTTTTAGGCGCACCAAACGTGGGACGGAACGCATCGTCCCACTCCGTTTCGTCTCGTCCCACGTACCAAACGCACCCTTAGGGAGCATGGGGGAATGGGGAGAGAATGGGTTGTGGGCCCCACTGGCTCACAAAGCAATGTCACAAAATAACAAAACAGAAAGATATCCCCACGATGTGAAATTATCAAAATGCCCTTCACGTTCATAGTTTTCGTAAAATTTTAACCATAACTCCAAATTCGCTTCCGCTTGCGCCTACGCGTTCGTACCTTCGAGTACTTTAAGAGTACGATAAAATAATAACTTATAAGCGTCACTAAAAGGCGGTCAACTAAAGTCAACAATCTCGCCTCTAGGGCATTTTCGTCAATTCATTCTTTTAAAATTAATAAATTCGTAAAATTAGAAACATGTTGTCACATGAGGTGTGAGGTGTGTGAACTGTTTGAGAACCTATTTCACATAATGGACCTATGTTTATGAGGCAGACTTGAGTAATAGTCCAAGCTATATCAGTTGATTTGGACTAATGCCATTGTCATAGACTTGTGAAAAATTTCGGGTGGCTGGAATTGGAGAAATTTTTTTATTTTTTGTTTTTATAAACGATAGCGTTAGTAAATTAAATATTTAGTTATAGGACAAAGAAGAAATCAGAATGCAAGGAAATTGTTTTTCGTCACTACAATAAAATGTCATCTGCTACATAATCATAAATTATTATGTGATAAACCTGTAATTCTGAATCTTAAAGATAATACTCAACAAGTCAAATCTTTTACCGTTATAATTTTTTGTCTACAAGTAATGTACTTTTAATCCCCAACTGCTTCGTCTAAAGTTCATAAACCCTATTCAACCTCAAAAAAAAAAAAAAAAAAAAAAAAAAAAACCAGTTGATAAACCCTAAGCTCAAAAATACTATTTCAACATAATTTCAAACTCCAAAACAACTAATTCTGAACAAAAACATAATCTCAAATATAAAAAGGGTTGTTATTGATACTCATTTAGGGTCATCATTCAATAATTTTATTTTATTTTATAAAACAAAAGAGAAATTGCAATTCTAAGCGTCTTAAGGTACCTGTTTGGAATTAGAATCACAGTTTTCTATATAAATCATAAGCAAATACCATATGTCAAATTCATTAATCAAAACCTGAATGCGTCTGAAATTACAAGTACTTAATCCATCCGACCCCTAGGAATAGACTTGGTGGTCATATGGACATACATAAGGCAAAAGATAACCAAGTGTACGACACCCTTCTAGGTGTCCAAACTCATAAGGACACAAACAACTAATGCAGTAAACACCACTATAGTAAAAATTTCCAGAATTTCCAAACCGATGAGGCCTTCTTCCATAATCGAATACTACTCGGTTGCGGTCATGTGTCGTGACCAGATTTTTCTTCGAACCCATTGGCTGTGCCCTCTTTACCTCCACGAATTTATCGTTCAGTTCATGATATTTGTTCTGCAGAACATCATCCACGGCCTCCTCTGATTCAAAAATGATGAAGCCAAAACCCCTGGACTTGCCACTTTCCTTGCAACATATTATAACCGCATCTGTAACTGTGTCGAACATCTCAAAGTAGTTCTTGAATTCCTCTTGTGTTAGATTGTGTGGTAAACCTCCAACAAAAATCCTTTTAGAGTTATAATATGGTTCTGATTGAGCATGTTGGTCCTCTTGATTTTGTTTTTTCACAGTACTGTTTGGTGAAGCTTTCATCACATCTACCTACATTATAATTTGAAATAAGGTATCATGACCAAAGAAAAGAGAGGTGACTATTTAATACACAAAATTAAATTGAAAAAAAATATAGATTCATAAAATTTTGAACAAAACTAGCAAAGTATTTGACCCCTTTTTTTATTAAGAAAAGTAATTAAAACCAAATAGCTCTTAGTATGCTGTTGTTTTTCTTCTCATTGGTAGGAAAATAAAAGTCATGAGTACGAGTCAACCTCCCGCCTTGACAAAAAAAAAAATAACAATTTTAATAAAGCGGTTAAATTAAAACATAAAATTGTTATTGGGCAGATGCAACTGTTTTCAGTTGATAGATGAATAATTTTAAAAACAATTTTATGCTTCAATTTTAACTGTTTTATTAAAATTGTTTTTTTTTTTTTTTTTTTTTTGGGTCAATGCGGAATGATGACTCAAACTCATGTAAATGTTTTATTAAAATTGTTATTTGACAAACTCATATAAACGTTTTATGAAATTTGTATAAACGTTTTATTAAAATAACAATTCTATGTTTCAATTTCCTCTAAAAAAACTTAATTGAAAATAAATTAGAAAAGTTTTGTTTAGGAACAAACCGTTATATGTATATGGATTTTTATAAATTATTCTTATACAAACCCTAAACCCTCTGTCATAATTAGAAATTAACGAAAAGTTTTACTAAAAGTTTCATGCAAACTTTTGCTAAAGTTAGTAGAGACGTGAATTAAATCATAACACCTATGTTGTATACAAATTTACAAATCTAAAATTGAAACATACCTTTCTACCAAGGATGATGTGCCCTTCTCCCATGACTTTTTCAGCCACCGATGGGTCAGTGAAGGAAACAAAGCCAAATCCTCTAGGGTTACGAGTAACTTTGTGTACAATAATCGCACAGTCCTTTACTTCGCCATACTTGCTGAAATATTCTTTCATGGTAGTTTCAGTAAACTCGTTCGGTAAGTTAGCCACGAACAACTTTCCGGGCAGAGGTTCCATCGCAACCAGAACCCAGAAAAGCCTTGCAACTTCTCAAAGAAAAAAGTAACGATCGATGAGAAGCAGTACAGAAGAAAGTTAAATTTATATAGAACGAAAATAGCACCACCAAATACTACAAGTGATCCGTACTAGGAGAGTTTACCTTAATTACTTTGAGAGTATTCCTTCTCCCTAAGGTATTAGGAATCATAACGTAATCATATTAACTAACAAACAGAGATTTTCTAGGATTAGGTTTCTTACCCGGCCGTACACATATGAAATTCACCGTTCAAAATATATTCGACGGCTCAGATTGTGTCAGATCCTTAGTGAGGCAATTTTTTATTTTTTTTTTCCCTTCTGCTCTACTCACCCAATCTTCTTGCCCTTTTTTTTTTTTTGCATCTTTGCCTTCACCATTTCATATTTTTCTCTCAAATTAATTGGCGGTTAGTATTAAAGTCTTGTGGCAATCTTCTACATATATAAGTGAGTCATCTTAAATTTGATTCTTTTCAAACACAAATTTGAATTAAATAATTATGAGTATCGGGTAGGTTATTGTGTAAACAATAAAGTAGAAAACAAATATGAAAATATATCTTGAATCCCTTGTAAAAAGAAATGGGAAAACATCCTAATCTTTATCCTACTAGAGAAATCCCAATAAATGAAATACAAAAATACTTTTAAAATATAATTAAACTGTATTGCTAATTTGCTAAATTATTTGCCACTCCCCCTCCTCCCATGCGTCAAAAAAAAATGATGGTGAACAATATGAGTTTGCCAAGAAAAAAAAAGGGATAATGATGCCCTTTTTTATGCCAATGTCGACGCAAAATTCCAATGATATTACCAATACGAACTTTAAGTACTAATGTGAACTTCCAATACCAATACTATTAAATGCGAAATTCCAAAGAAACACATTTAAGAATAGGTCAACGTACTAGTCTCAGAAAAAAAAAGAGTGAAGTTTTGCTCACTACCGAACTTATTACTATTACATAAATTTAAATTTTGATACTTGTGTCTATCCATTATACAAATTTCAAAATTTTAATTCATCCAACAATGATAAATAAGATGGTGAACATCACAATCACTTAAAGATGGTGAGCAAAAACATTCTCCTAAAAAAACAAACAAACACATTGATGCCAATTGAAGATGATTTGGGTAACATACTAACATCTCCATTTGGGACGAAACATAGATGATTTAGGTAACATACTAACATCTCCATTGAAGATGATTTGGGTAACATACTAACATCTTCCATGTTTGCAATTATTCACCCGTTCTTTTTCTTGCCAAATCGACCCATTCTTTAAGTAAATGCTTTATTTCACTTGAAAATTAAAATTTTAGTTCAAAGAAAATGGAATCGAATTACTCACCATGTCCCATTTCACCCATTCAACTATGGATTTCTCTTGTACTAAAATTTAAAAAAAAAACTATGGATTTCTCATCTGGGTTTAATTCCCACGTTATGAGATTGCTTTGGACATCCGTTTTTCTTTACCAAATTCATCCATCACAACTCACAAAATAATCTACAAACCCAACAAATCTTTCATAAACAATCGAAGCCCAGGGCAAATACGGTATTGCAGTTAAGTTTTGTAATTCCGTGAATTCATAATATATGTTGCAGTTTCTATTTTATTATAGGTAATTTAGGTAGACCTAACAATTTCTTACACGATCCGTTAACATAATATGTAAAAGACACGAAAATAACGGGTTTCGGGTCAAGACAATAACTAATCGGGTCGTTATCGGGTTACACGATAAGAACCCGTTAACAACGGGTCCTTAACAGGTTTACACGAAAGTGACACGTAGGTAACCAATTTCAACACGTTAAGAAAAAAGTTATTTTAATTATTTTAATTTTTTAAACTACTAAAAAACCTTACTATAAATACAATAGCCATAGTGTATATGTATATATTGTATATTAAATATTAAATATGTATTATTGTATTATTATTCTATATAAATTTAAAAAATTGAATTTTAATTCATTTATTTATTTTTATACTATACTATAGGCAAAGAGTGAGATTAAAAAAATTATAAAACACATTAAAATAAAAATATCAAGTAATTTAAAATACCAAACACATTAAAAAATTATAATAATTATTTTACAAGTGCGAAAAATGTTAAAAAAAATATGCAAAGGCTCATGATCACATCATCTACGCTATGAGTATAGGTACAACGTCGTTTGAATTTTAAAACCATACAAACCCTCATAAATAGTATTTTTAAGGGAGTTCAAAATAAATAAAATTCATAATCCACTACAAGAAAAATGCCTTTTTGCGACACTTGTTTTGCGTCAGATTACACTGCCGTACCAAATAAAAAGAAATTGGCGCAATATTTGTTAGCGCGAAAATATTTGTGACACTTCTATACACTAGTAGGCAAAACACTTTGCGCGACGTAGGTACCTTCGTCGCGCAAAGTCAAAAATCGTTGCCTAAAAAATAGCGCAACGAAACCTTTGTCGCCCGCTAACCGTCACGCCAAGGCATTGACAGTAGGGTTTGCGCGACGAAAAAGAAACATGTGTCGCACAAAGCCACTTTGCGCAACACACTACTTCATCGCGCAAAGTGGCATAGGTGGCTTTGCACGACGTAGGCATGCGTCGTGCAAAGTGGCTTAGTAGCTTTGCACGACATAAGACATGCATCCCGCAAAGTGGCTTAGTGTCTTCGGGTGACGTAGGCATGAGTCGCGCAAACCCTTTTTTTTGTTTTGGTCAAAAAAATTTTATTTTTATTTTTTAATAAATATTGTAATTAAATTCTAAACAATAATGAATTAACCAAGCAAACGTATTTAATTATAAAATAGATGAAAATGTACATACAAGATGTTCGAACAAAAAAGAAAAAACTACAAGTAGTCTTCTAGGTTTGATACATCAGGCTACTGGGTATCGGCAAGGCGAGGTGGCTCTGAGGTTGAAGGTGGAGCAAGATTAAGTGCTGGTAGCAAGATTTGGAGGCCGGACATCTGTATGGCTCTTACAAGGTCTCTCACCGTCCCGGTATAGGTCCTCATATCCTTGCCCTAAGCCTTCATCTGCTCGCCCTGGACCGCAAGCTAACCCTTTAGGGTTGTCACTTCCTCCTTCAATGCATCGACCTCTGCTGTGTTCGATCTGAAAGAAGAGACATGCGTCTCACGAACCCGTGCTTTCCCCATACACCGAACAACCTTGCCATGACGACGATCGAAGTTTTGATCTAGGACATCAATCATGATCTGAAAACCTGCATCCTCAGGTACCGTGACGTCCTCGATCGGGGTCTTCGGGGGAAACTGCAATGTTGCTTCTTGCATAAACAAAGGTGAATTGATTTGGGATGTGATTACAGTGAACATTAACCTATTGAGCAGATATAGAAATAAATAAAGGATCCGCACGGGTCGATGATGGTTAATAGCCAAAAATTAGGAGCAATAGTTCCTGTAGAATTGAAAGTAACAGCAGATTGAAAGAGAATTAAGCACGCATAAGATTGTGAATGGAAAAGAATTACTGTTGCTCAACTCAGTTAATTCTGAGAGAGTTTGTATGTTTGTATTTATAGAGATGAATTAAATCAAGAGTTACAAGTCAAACTGATTACAATTAACTGATCTATCTAAATCCCCAAATATAGCAGATAATACAAGCGGATATCAGATGAAGAGTTGAAAGAAAATCACAACGCTTATCAGCAGCATCTTTAATATAAGAGTTCCAATAGATAACAAACTTATGGTTTATCACGCCCCCGCAAGCTGAGCGGGCGACCAAGAACGGGAAGCTTGGAAAGAAGAAACTTAAACCGAGTGGAAGACAAGCCTTTGGTCAGAAAGTCAGCCACCTAATCCGAAGAAGCAACGTATCCCACAATGATTTCCTTTCGAGAAACCTTCTCACGAACGTAATGATAATCAACCTCAACATGGCGCATTCGGGCTTGGTATACAGGATTCGAAGCAACAGCAAGAGCACTGATATTATCACACCATAACTAAGGTGGTGTGAGATAAAGATGAAGATCATGAAATAAGTTTCGAAACCAGGACAAAGTAGTAGCAGTATAGGCGAGTTGACGGTACTCAGCTTCAGTGCTGGAGCGGGAAACACCACGTTGTTTCTTCGAGCTCCATGAAATTAAATTAGAGCCTAGGAAAATACAATAACCACATGTAGAACGACGATCATTAGGATCACCCGCATAGTCTGCATCAGCATAAGCAGTGATGGAAAGAGAGCTAGAACGATAAAGCAAGCCATGTGCCTTTAAGATATTGCAGAATGTGTTGACAGTAGCCCAGTGTACTGTTGTGGGAGAGTGCATGAACTGGCAGACCTGGTTGACAAAGAAGGCAATGTCAGGACGAGTGAAGAGTAAATACTGAAGAGTACCCACTACACTGCGAAATTCTGTGGCGTCAGAAAGAGGTTCCCCTTCGTGAAGAAACAGACGACGTCCAGGAGAAGATGGCATTTGGATGGGTTTACAGTATTCCATGTTTGTGCGGTTGAGAAGGTCTCTGATATATTTGGCCTGAGATAAGTGAAATCCAGAAGGTGTTCGAGTAACCTCCATACCTAGAAAATAATGCAGGGGCCCAAGATCTTTCATAGAAAACAGTAAACCAAGCTAAGCAATGAGTTTGGCAATTTGCGAACTACTATGGCCAGTGACCAAAATATCAACCACGTAAATCAATAAATAAATAATTGTGGTGCCATCAAAATAAGTGAATAAGGAGGAGTCAGCTTGAGGAGCAACGAACCCGAGTTCCTCAAGATGATTGGAGAAGCACTAGAACCATGCCCTTGGGGCTTGTTTGAGTCCGTAAAGAGAGCGTTGCCATTTGCAGACATGAGTTAGAAATTGTGGATCAACAAAGCCCTGGGGTTGGCGCATATAGACATCTTCAGAGAGTGAACCATGTAAGAATGCGTTTTGTACGTCCAACTGACGGATAAACCAATTATAATGCAGTGCAACAGAAAGAACTAATCTGATGGTGGCGTGAGTAACCACATGACTGAACGTTTCGGCGTAGTTAATGCCTTCTTGCTGATGAAAACCATTAGCGACTATACGGGCTTTGAAACGTTCTATGGAGCCATCGGATTTGCGTTTAATCCTGTAAACCCATTTACTGGGAAGGACGTTAAGATGTGGTTGAAACGACACAAGTGTCGAAGTGCCAGTGCGTTGGAGAGCTGTGAACTCCTCAGCCATAGCTTGGCACCATCGTGGACATTTGTTAGCCTGTGTAAAACTGGAAGGTTCAACCAAAAGATTAGCGGCAGCAATCAAAGCATATCGGGGATTAGGTTGTCGAATGCCATCTTTGGCCCGAGTAATCATGGATTGAGATGGTAGAGTAGGTGTCATTGGCACGGTCCTTGTGGTCCCATGATCCGCAGGTATGGGTAAGGATGGGGAAGGGTTAGAATAATTTAAGATAGTGGAGTCGTGAGGATGAGTGGGTAGGAGGGCAGGGATAGGAGGGTTGGTAAACGGTGGAGGTGGAGTACAGTTTGGATGATCTGGTGGGGTAGGGATGGGTGAGATAATGGGAGTGGATAAAGGTGGAGGTTTGGTAGGATGAAGTGGAAAGGCATTAATGTTTAGATGGTGGGAAGAGGTGGGTGATGGGATAGAGATGCTGGGAAAATGGGGCCTATGTTTATCATGTCAGTGGATGGAGAATGCAGAACCGGAGGAACAACCATATCCTTATAGGGAAAACATTTTTCATCAAAAATAACATAGCGAGACATAAAAATTTTGCATGTGAATGGATCAAAACAACGATAGCCTTGCTGATTTAAGGAATATCCAAGAAAAATACACTTTTTAGACCGGAATTGAAGTTTGGTTTGATTATACGGTCGAAGATATGGGAAACATGCACAGCCAAAAACCTTTAAAAATTCATATTGTGGAGGAGTGGGGAATAACTTTTCAAAAGGAGATACATTATTCAAAACTTTGGTGGGCAAGCGATTAATCAAATAATTGGCAGTGTGAAAAGCTTCTACCCAAAACGTGATAAGTATGGATGCATGAGCAAAGAGAGTAAGGCCAGTTTCAACCAAATGTCTATGTTTGCGTTCTGCAAGCCCATTTTGGTCAGGATGATGTGGACATGTAAAACGATGATGAATGCCATGAGAGGTTAAATAGTTTTTGAAATTATGACTCACATATTCGCCACCACCATCGGTTTGCAATGATTGTATTGGCCTATTAAACATATTTTCAACGAGTTTCTGAAAAGAGACAAAGGTAGTAAACACTTCGGATTTAAGTTTTAAAGGATATATCCAAGAGTAGCGTGAATAATCATCAATAAAAATCACATAATATTTAAATCCATCAATCGAGTAAGACGGGGAAGTCCATACATCCGAATGAATTAATTCTAAAGGAAATTTTGAAATTGAACTAGAAACCGGAAATGGAAGTTTGTGACTTTTGCCTAGAGGACAAGAGTGACATAAAGCAGAAGTCACATGGCCATGAATTGGCAATTGATTCCTAGCAACTAAAAACTTTAAAATAGAAAGAGATGGATGCCCAAGTCTAGAGTGCCACACTGTATCCGACACGCGACTACCATAAAAAGCAAAGACACCATGATTATTGTTTGATGAAAGACTTGAAAAAGGATAGAAGCCGTTCTTACTCCGGCCTTGCAAAAGGGTCTTCCCTGTTGTTAAGTCCTGAACACGATAAGAATGGGGATATAAAGTTAGGGAGCAGTTGTTATCCATAGTAAAACGATTGATAGAGATAACATTGGTGGAAGCATTGGGACAATATAAAGTATTGGAAAGATTAAAGGTATGGGTGGGGGTGCGAATATAAGATTGACCAACTTTAGAGATAAGCAAACATGTGCCTCCAACTACACCATTCACATGATGATTGCCATTATATTCTCGGGGATCAGCCACTTGTGCCAAGTCATTGGTAATATGGGCATTAGCTCCAGAATCAAACAGCCAGTTTTGGACCTGCGGAGCAACCATAAGTGGAGGGTAATGGGCAGGAGCAGCAGCGGCATAGGCCTGAAGCTTGGGAGTGGGAACCCGACCTTCGTATGCCACGTTCATACGATTATAGCAGTTGATAGCAGAATGACCAGGTTTACGACAGATTTGGCACTGAACACAACCTATGGGATTAAAACCAGCAGCTTGTGGAGGAGCAGCACCGAGCACACCATCCTGAGGAGCATGAGGCCCTGCCTGTTGAAACACGCCACGACCACATTGAAAAGCGCCACGGCCACCACGACCACCAGCAACTTGAAAACCACGGCCAGCTGCCTGAACACCACGGCCGGCACCGGCCTTAAAACCACGGCCTCCACGGCCAGCAGCAAGGGCAATGGGGGCAGCATCAACGTTGACCATATTGTTTAGTTTTTGGCGACGTTCGGCATCAAGAATGAGAGCTTCCAAAGCAGCATAAGAGATAGCATCCTCTTGGGCTTGGGCAGACACCACGGTACCTTCATATGCGGGACCAACATTATTAAGAACAATGGCCACCAAGTCACAGTCGGAAACTGGAGACCCCGAGAGAGAGAGCGTGTCAGCGAGACAGTTGACACGGTCCAAGAAATCAGCAATTGACGAATCACTGGGATGAGTGTTCATAAGTTCACTCCGGAGTTGCAAGAGACGACCGGTGGACTGCGAAGCATAACGCTCGCAAAGGGAAGTCCAAGCAGAGTGAAAGCTAGTTTTGCCAATAAGAGTGGCCAAAATCGATGGGTGAACCGAACTATTGATCCATGACAGGATCATGGCATCCTGCTGCATCCAGACTTCAAAGGCTGAGTTGACAGCGGTAGTGAGGTTACCGTCAGTGTCCTTGAGAAAAGCTGAGGGACACGGATTGGTGCCATCAACAAAGGAAACAAGGTTCCTGCTACGAAGCAGGGGGCGAATTTAGGCATGCCAAAGAGGGTATTTTGTACGATCAAGTTTGATCGTCAAAAAATTAGAAACATTGGGGACAGTGAAAGGGGGTAGGGCAGAAGAAGAGTAATCTGAGAAGGCCATTAGAGAGAAAAAAAAAAATTTATGTTTTGTCGTGTGACTTTTAGCTCTGAGATACCATGAAAGAGAATTAAGCACGCATAAGATTGTGAATGGAAAAGAATTACTGTTGCTCAACTCAGTTAATTCTGAGAGAGTTTGTATGTTTGTATTTATAGAGATGAATTACATCAAGAGTTACAAGTCAAACTGATTACAATTAACTGATCTATCTAAATCCCCAAATATAGCAGATACTACAAGAGGATATCAGATGAAGAGTTGAAAGAGAATCACAACGCTTATCAGCAGCATCTTTAGTAGAAGAGTTCCAATAGATAACAAACTTATGGTTTATCACAGATAAACTTAACAAATCCCAATAAGCAGCTAAAATAGGAAGAACTCTATGGTTAATGGTAGGGGTGGGCACGGGCCGGGACTGATGAGACAGAAACCATGCTACATGTACCTGGAATGAAGATTTTTGCTGCCTCCTTCAAGGAACCTAAATCTGTTATGTCTTTGGCCTGTCCAACTTAGCATGTATCAGATAAATTTGTCTTACATTAGCATTTATCAAGCAATTTAGAAAGAACAGACAACGGAATCGCCTAATGCGGATTCATGACGATATAGGAAGATGTTATGCTTCTAAAACCTGATCAGCAATGAATAAGATGGTGACTTTACTCTAAGATATCTATACATATTACAAGGTTTATAACTAAAAAAGCCAAAATACCTGAAGGCTCGACCAGTAATGAAAGGTGAGGTTTTCGAAAGAACATTCCTGACAAGTAGGCGTAGTTTGTAAAAGTCAGACCACCCATGATATATGAGCTGAAGAGGAAGTCAGTGAGAGAGATCCAACTCTAAAACTAAAACCATCAACTGAAACCATACATGCAATGAGAAGATTTGGATGACAAACTCCAGTCGAAAACCAATCTGAGAAGAGATAAACATCTAAAGTATGTCTATACAACATACTTTAGGGAAAAAAATATAACACCAGAATTACATAGCTATGATCCACTTATATACTTTAGGGTATATAACATACTTTTGGCTTTACCTACCAAAAGAGGATACAAGAGCTGCGACGATAGAATGTTTCAGAATCCTAACCCTGTATTTCACAAACAGCTAGTTACTGACAGGAGAACATGTAAGTTACGAATAACGACAGCACACAGCATCAACACCATTTAATTGCGTATGAAATAATAGACATTATACCATGCTTGCAGCTTACTTCAACAGGACTCCTTGTCAAATGTATCTAGAAGGCTATGATCCACTTTCATGTGGACTGGTTGGTCATGAAACCGGCTCCATCTAACAGTCGGGCTTTCACAGATTTCTGCAGACAGAATAACGGACAATTTCCGTTGTTTCTTGCCGGTTATGAAACAAGATGTCAAAAGCAGATTCAGAACTAACAATCATCAAATTCAATCAATTATCTGCTACACGACCTACATAGTCATATGAATACAACAGTCTAGGAGATGAAGAATCAAGAGCATTCACTAACATGGAAAAACAATATAGAACTTGCTGAGGTCCTGAAATTCCCAGTAGCATTGTAACTACCTTTACTATTTGACCAACAGTAGGCAACAACCAGTCTAAAATGCCTTTGGTTATGGAAATCTCAACTCGGTTCAAAGTCATAGGATGTAGTTAACTATGATTTACGGCTACTAAGTCAAGTTGATTAGTTTTGACCTTAAATATTTCTTAGATTCATACAAATCATAACTCAAATGCAGAAAAATGAAACGGTGGTTGGACGGTATCAACCGTATCATTTCATTTTATATAGCAGCAAAGAAAAGAAAAGGCTCGGATGGAAATTGTGGAATTGAAATCATGATGTTGACAAATGAAATTGGGCCAAACGACAGATGGAAAAATGATTTTTTCCCTAAAACACTATCACATTCGCATGAAATTTCAACCAATCATCTATAAACATACATAACACCAGCCATCTCCTCACATAAATAACACCAGAAAAATATATCAGTATGCCTATGCAAAAATTAACGAGAGAGAGCGAGGGAGAGAGCAAGAAAAAGGCACAACATTCATCAAATTAACGCAGTACTATTGTTAATTCATGCATGTGCACAGACACGCTCTAGTAATATAGCCATAGAGTAAATCAGTGACTGTCACTACCAACCTCTAAAAAGGTGATCTTGAGTGAATTGGATGGGCGAATTCCATATCAGGGATCTTTGCCTAACAATCAAAATGAAGGAATCCAATATTAATACATGGGAAGAAAAAAAACATTGGAGAAACAGTATATAAAACAGAACATGAAACACAGCAATCCGAATGTAAATTTTAAGAAAACCCTAAATGGTGGCAACAGATCAATCATCAATCTACAAATGCAATTCAAATTTTAGGAAAACCTTAAATGGTGGCAATAGAACAATCATCAATCTACAAATTCTAATTTAAAAACCCTAAAATCCCTACACCAGAAATTCACATTAATAACAAAACCCTAAATCAAAATTACCTAAATTTTAGAGGGATGATGGTTGTTAGCAGTGTCCTCGACGACAGTGATGGGGTGATGGTGGTCATGACGGCGGGGGTGTTGTCAAAAAGGAGAGAATCGACGGCGGGGGTGATGGGGTGATGGCCTAGGTTCTCTGGGATGTCGTCGAGAAGGATGATGGGTGGTGCCGTTGTGTTGGTCGACAGGGGTGATGGCTGGTGAGCACTGTGAGGAGGAGGACGATTGAGAGTTGGAGAGTCGAGGGAGAGTGAGTCGAGGGACTGAGAGTGATTCTGGAACTCGGGAGGAATTGGCTAGGGTTGAGCTGGAAGGCCTTGTGTGAGCTGAGCTGAGGAGGAGAGTCCGCTGAAGTGCAGAAGGATTTGGGTTTGGGTTGGGACGTCGCACAAAGTGCTTTTGCGCAACGATCATATTGT
This sequence comes from Heteromeles arbutifolia, assembly GCA_024362995.1. Lineage (NCBI taxonomy): Eukaryota > Viridiplantae > Streptophyta > Magnoliopsida > Rosales > Rosaceae > Heteromeles > Heteromeles arbutifolia. The sequence continues at coordinate 25,810,713 of JANCRC010000001.1, read as the reverse complement.
GACGTTGCGCAAGGTTTCTTTTTTCTTTTTCTTTTTTTTTTAATATTATAAATTTTATTGAAAATTTAGTTAATAAATATATATACCTTTGAACTTGATGGGATACGCATTCTACGAAACCAATTTCAACGATCCAACCGTCAAACTTGTATGTATATACTTCGAGATTCCATGCGCCAAAAATTGCAAAAAAAAAAAACATTCAGAGATCAAGTAACGGGACAAAACTTTTCGACGGTTATAAACGAAAAATCACGATTTAACAGTTATTTTAACTTTGATTTTGATGATTTTTTACAGCTACACTCCTTGATCCTATATGAATACAATAAACTAATTCGATCGTCAATTTAAAATATTTACACAAGTGGATACCACAAAATCTTATGTTATATTCAATGAAAGTATAAATAAACTTCAAGTGTTAATGAATATATTGTTTTGATGGGATACGCATTGTACAAAACTAGTTTCAACAATCCAACCGGCAACCATTTTTGTATATGCTTCGAAATCACATACGCCAAAAATCATAAAAAACAAACATTCAGAGATTATGTAACGAGACAAATCTTTTCGACGGCTATAAACGAAAAATCACAATTTAACGATTATTTTAACTCCGATTTTGTTTAACCCTATATGAATACAATGAACTAATTCGATCATCAATTTAAAACATTTACACAAGTAGATACCACAAAATCTTATGTTATACTTAATGATAGTATAAATAAACTCCAAGTGTTAGTGAATCTATTGTTTTGATGGGATACGCATTGTACGAAACTAGTTTCAACGATCCAATCGTCAAACTTGTTTGTATATGCTTTGAGATCGCAAACGCCAAAAATCGCAAGAAACAAACATTCAAATATCAAGTTACGGGACAAACCTTTTCGATGGCTATAAACGAAAAATCACGATTTAACGGTTATTTTAACTCTGATTTTGATGATTTTTTACAGCTACACTCTTTAACCCTATATGAATACAATGAACTAATTCGATCGTCAATTTAAAAAATTTACACAAGTGGATACCACAAAAGAAAAAGGCAATGCAAGAACCCCAAAAGAAAAGCAAAAGGCAAAAAGAAAAAAAAAAGACTTTGCGCAACGTAGGTACAACTGCGTCGCACAAAGCAGCTTTGCGCGACGTAGGTACACCTGCGTCGCGCCAAACAGCTTTGCGCGACGCAGTTGTACCTACGATGCACAAAGTTTTTTTTTTTTTTTTTGCTTATGAGTACAAAATAACTAAATTAAAATCTACTTAGTAAACACATATACCATTGAACTTGATGGGAAACGCATTGTACGAAATTAGTTTGAACGATCCAACTGTCAAACTTGTTTGTATATACTTCGAGATCGCATACGCCAAAAATCGCAAAAAAAAAACATTCAGAGATCAAGTAACAGGACAAAAAATTTCGACGGTTATAAACGAAAAATCACAATTTAACGGTTATTTTAACTCCGATTTTGATGATTTTTTACAGCTATACTCATTGACCCTATATGAATACAACAAACTAATTCGATTGTCAATTTAAAATATTTATACAAGTGGATACCACAAAATCTTATGTTATGCTTGATGAAACATACACTTTAAGTGTTAGGGAATCTATCGTTTTGATGGAATACACATTGTACGAAACTAATTTCAACAATCCAATCGTTAAACTTGTTTGTATGTACTTCGAGATCGCGTACGCCAAAAATCGTAAAAAACAAACATTATTAACAGGACAAACCTTTTCGACGAGTATAAACGAAAAATCACGATTTAACCATTATTTTAACTCCGATTTTGAAGATTTTTTAGAGCTACACTACTTGACCCTATATGAATAAAACGAACTGATTTGATCGTCAATTTAAAATATTTACACAAGTGGAAACCACAAAATCTTATGTGATACTTGATGAAAGTATTAATAAACTTTAAGTGTTAGGGAATCTATCATTTTGATGGGATACGCATTGTACAAAACTAATTTCAACAATCCAACCGTCAAACTTGTTTGTATGTACTTTGAGATCGCATACGCCAAAAATCGCAAAAAAACAAACATTCAGATACCAAGTAACGGGACAAACCTTTTCGACGGTTATAAACGAAAAATCATGATTTAACGGTTATTTTAACTCTGATTTTGATAATTTTTTACAGCTACACTCCTTGACCCTGTATAAATACAACAAACTGATTCGATCGTCAATTTAAAATATTTACACAAGTGGATACCACAAAATCTTGTGTTATACTTGATGAAAGTATTAATAAACTCTAAGTGTTAGGGAATCTATCGTTTTTATGGGATACGCATTGTACGAAACTAATTTCAACGATCCAACCGTCAAACTTGTTTGTATGTACTTCGAGATCGCATACGCCAAAAATCGCAAAAAACAAACATTCAGATATCAAGTAACGGGACAAACCTTTTCGACGGCTATAAACGAAAAATCACGATTTAACGGTTGTTTTAACTATGATTTTGATGATTTTTTACAGCTACACTTTTTAACCTTATATGAATACAATGAACTAATTTGATCGTCAATTTAAAACATTTACACAAGTGGATACCACAAAAGAAAAAGGCGATGCAAGAACCCCAAAAGAAAAGCAAAAGGGCAAAAAAAAAAAAAAAACTTTGTGCGACGCCAGTCTTCGTCGCGCAAAGTTGGCAAAAAAGCGGTAAATCATTCTTTGTTTGGCGCCAAGATCTTGCACGATGCACAAAACGTCGCCCAAACGACCTTTGCGCAAAGAAGGCTATCGTCGCGTAAAACAGCTTTGCACGATCCAGCTGCACCTACGTCGCGCAAAGCTGTTTTGCGTGACGCCAGCCTTCGTCGCGCAAAGTGCCGTTGAGCATAGGTCGTTTGCGCGACCTTTTGTGCTTTGGGTCGCGCAAACATGTTTTTCTACTAGTGATAAGTAATGTTGCAAATTGTTATATATGTCGTCTTAAACAAATTGTTTGTGACGCCCCCAACGACGAATAGAATTTGAGCGCGAACAAATTGGGCGCTCAATGTTTTAAATGAAATAAAGTGCGCTCCTTTTTTCTTTTTCCCAACACATGCTTCATTCTTTCCCTCAACCGTTTCCTTTTCCCTTACTTTCGATTCTGCTCACCCTAATCAGAGACTCAATCAAAATTTCTAGAGTTCTATCGGAGATTCTGGAGCACAATCGGAGTTCTTGTGAGCCACTACAACCACCTCCATCTTCTCTCTTTTCTGATTCCATAAGTCTTGCTAAGTGATTTCTAGGGTTTCTGTCAAATCTGAAAGCCAATTATTATTTTAAATTTCGAATTTATTTTCTAATTGGTGAATGTATTGTTGTTAATTTGTTTACATGAATTGATTATATACTTGAGGGTTTAAAAAAATCCCCTGCTTTCAAGTTGATTGTCGAGTGAATCCCCTACTTTCGGATTTATTTTCTAATTGGATATGTATATCGTATTTGCTTCCCAAGAAATCACTTGGGGTTGGACCCTCCATCACGAACCAATAGTTGCTTGCTGTCTCTTGCCACAATTTTCTCTTGTAGATGCGTGTGGGAATGAGTTTCATGTTCTCAGTTAGAGAGAGAGTATATATATATTGTTTGTCGCTCTCTTTTTCTGCAGATACACCCCAAAAAATCAACCAACTACTCCTGCAAAACCTCTCTTTCAACAGAAGCTGGTTAATTACCCATTCCAAGCTCATGTGTTATGTAGGTGGAGGACAGGGATTAGTAGTGAGTTTATCTAATTTTTAAGTGATAGTTGATGGCAGACCAAGAATAGGTTTAGAGCCTGGAGAGGGCTCAAATAGGGACATTTTGCTTTCCGTAATTTATTTCAAATTAGTTGTTCATCTATAGATGCTTGAAAACTTGGTTTGGATTGTCAACCTTTTTGGGTTACCTTCACGACTAAAGATTAATAGATTGTTTCTTTTGTAGTTCATATATTTTGGTTTAACTATAGAAATTAGATCAATGGTGCTTAATTCTTAGCTTGGTACGTTTTCTATCCACCTTTTAAATAAAAATTTGATTAATTTTACTTACTTTCTTTGTATGCTTCTCTACATTTATTGTTGTTTTTCTTGTTAAAAATAACTACCCTTTTTAATGGATAATATAAGGTATTGTTTGTTTATTTTCGGATGACATTAGGTATGGACAAGAGTTGGATAGATTTAAATGCCATGTCATTTGATCCATTTAAACATGGGCTTGAACATTTTTTGGAGTTGTTTTAAACATGTGTAGGAATGTTGTGAGGCAAATAAGGCTAATGATGCACATAGAGATGCTCCTCATCGGACTGATCATACTTCATTTGCTCAATTGAAACATGAGGTCAAAACACTAGTTTTTCATTTAATATTTTGGCTTCTTCTCAATGCATCTTTATTTTCTAAAGAAACAGAACATAGCATCATTAAATATGAATTAGGCTATTAGCATAAGCATTAGAAAAAAAATGAATCTGGACTGGAGTGGGCGCAGGCTTTAGCTTGCATTTGCAGGGAGTAATAAGTGATAATAATTAATAATATGACTAATACTAATACAAGCAGGGGGATGTATATATATATACACCATGCTGGAAAACTGGAATGGTATAATTTGTACCAGGTCCAATTTGAATACGGCATGCTGGAATGCTGGAAAGTTTTTATTTTCTCCATTTAACAATTTTCATTACTAACTCGATTAAACATTGTGTGCTCTTAAGATGAGAGAGAAGGGAGAGAAAACGGATCGGTTGAGCATGTTTATAAAAACAAGAACAAAGAAAACAAACAATGATAACAACGACCTTTTCGATGAGGAAAGTGGCGGCATTATTGTAAGTATCAGTTAGTTTATACATTTTTCACTCAAAGTAAAAACTTTGCATATTCACATCGTTTTGATTAGTTGGGTTGTGCATTATTTTTATCTTTTGTTCATTTGAACTGGTTGGGTCATGTTTTGTAGAATCAATTTAATCAAGGGAACTTTAACGAAAAGCTCCTGGTACTATTCACTTTAATGAAAAACCACATTTTTACACTAAAAAATCAATCTTGGTACTATTCACTTTACCCTTTATTTTGTCCTTATCATTAAAACTCAAGGTTTTCAAGCCCTTTTCATTAAGTTTCCATTTAATCAATGCTTGGAAGAAAGGGAAGAGCATGAGCAAGACAATGATTATCGAGATAAGGTATCTACTAAAGTTATGGGACCTGATGCACATGGACGTGTTTGTATGTATGGAACAGGTATAACTCCATCTCAAGTGTTTGGTCAAAGTTCAAGATCTTCCGATGTTAATGAGGACACCATACGAGAAGAGGTAGAAAAACAATATATGACTACGATAGATGATCTTAAATTGATGATCTCCGATCCAAGTATAGTGAAGTCAGTTCGAAACTCCATCTTGTGATGACTCATTGATTCCATGTTAACACATCACCAAGCGGAAGTGGACATGTATATCCATTCGAATGTGATTTTGTTCTCTTTTTGATTTATTAGAATAAATTAGTGTGAAAATTTGAGCAATTTTGATTTCTATTTATCGTTTTGGTGTTAAATATAGGCTCTAAATACATCAAGCCATCTACAAGAAGCATATGGGAGTAATGAGCAACAACCTCAGTTAGACCCAGAAGCATAGAAACAATTGCTTTCATAAAAGGTTTGTAAAGAAAACATTATACTAAATATTAAACTTTTAATTGACATATGTTATTGATGGTTGTGTAATTCTTTTTTTGTCTTCAGGTTTGCATGGAGATTGTGATGAAGAGTCTTGATCATAATTAAACCATTGAACCATGTTGGAGCATATTTGAAATAAAAAAAAATATGTTCATAACTTTTGGGATGAGATTATTTATATTTGACTTTAGTAGGATTATGTATTGGGATATGCGGATGGTGTACTTTCAATGTTATTAGGAATTCTAAAAGCACAGTTCTTTGATTCATATATTATTTTACTTTTGAACTTAGCATGATTGTGAATAAGATTATAAATTGCAACCCAATCTTTCATTGAACAAATATCATTTCCAACCATTTTGTATTTACAACAAAAAAATTGCAGGAATAAAAGCATTTACGATGTGTCAAACATGTCCCAAATATTTTGTTTAATTCCACCAATCAAAGCAGTTGCAACGCTAACTATTGTGTCGCAAAGTCGTCGTAAAATAACTTCGCAACGCTTGCAAAGTGTCGCAATAAGTTGTGAAAACTTTTGCGACATGGGTTTGTTGCGACGCAATCACAAGAGTCGCATGACCGTCGTTAAAACGCATAAACGATGCTTTCATGACTTTACACGACGAGTTTTTAGCGTCGTATTTAACAAGTTTTTTTGTAGTGATCATTAATAAACAAGTCTAAAAATTGTGAAAGCATATATAAACGTGCAAGGTTCTTCAACTTTGAAACGCAACTTCCTTCATTTTGCATATCCTCGAACATTTGGTATTTTATAGTAATGTACTAATTTTTTTCATTAGGCTCTTAATTTGGAGTATATAATTCTTGAAAGACAAATTTTTTTATTATGTTTTGGAGTAATATTTATGTGACAATGTGGTATGCATCTACTAATTTAGTACTATGTTTCCCTTTTTTTGGTCAAATTATGTTTTTCATTTTCATTATTTATTGATTTAAAAAATATTTTCTTTAACGGATAACGAGTCGGGTCATATTACCTCATAATATTAACGGGTCGATTTCCGATCGGAACATTTTACCCGTTTACTTTACCGGGTGTTACACGACATAACCTGTTAAGATATCGGGTATGACATGAAAACGATACGAACACAAAAAACACGACATAAATACGAGTTCTAAATTTAGGCACATCTAATTTTGGATTGTAGTATTATAGGAGCCTGAAACCACTCATACTAAATTTGAATATTTGGTATGACTAATTTGACTACACTAAAATAGAAACCACAATACGAATTTGAAGTCGCAGAACAAAACCTGCAGTTGCATAGTCTGAAGTCGGGTTGACCATAAAACCTCATTCTTAAATCTCAAAAATTTTAGAAAGTGTCTTTCAGCTGTAATGTCAGCTGCTAAGTAATGGTATTAGACTATTAGTTATAATGTTTTTTAGTTGCATTAGTATACCATAAAAGCTCGTTGACTTATTTATAATACACATAGTTATGGTTGATATATTGTTACTATAATATAGATGAACAAGGAATCATATCCAAATAAAAAAAAATTTAAAAAAAATTTCAGCCCCCTTTTTATGGAGTAGGATTTTCTCCTCTCTTTTTTTCCCTCCCCTTCCCTCCCCTCCTATTTGAACGGTCACGATTAAGCCACATCAACATCTTATATTAATTTTTTGGGTTAAACTTTGTTTACTACCCTCATGTTTCTTGGTTTTCAACATTTAGTACATCAAGCTTTTTTCATCCCAGAGTCATACCTTAAGTGTTAATTTTGGGACAGTCTCATACATCCATTAGTCAAAATGTTAATTCTCCCGTTAAGTGATGACGTGGTGCCCATGTGGACAATAACTAGGCGCCACGTGTCATTAAAAATATTAAAATAATTAATTAAATAAAAGTTAAAAAAAAAACCCCATCCCTTCTCCCCCGCTCCCCCAACCTAGAAGAAGAACAAGAACAAGAACCCAGAAGAAGAAGAAAAAGAAGAAGGAAAAAACCAAAAACAAAAAACAAAAACCCAATCCCGCTCCCAAGAAGAAGGAAAAAAAAACACCTAGTTTGTCATTTCCAAATTAATGGAGACCTACCACAAAACCAGTCCAAAAATCATCTCAAACTCAAACTCCCCATCTCAAAATATTTTCAAAATTCACCCACACTGAAAATCCCAAAAATATGGAGTTCATGGAAAAAAAAACACCTAGTTTGTCATTTCCAAATTAATGGAGACCTACCACAAAACCAGTCCAAAAATCATCTCAAACTCAAACTCCCCATCTCAAAATATTTTCAAAATTCACCCACACTGAAAATCCCAAAAATATGGAGTTCATGGTTTGGGTTCGCGTTCGCGGTAGCGGGGCGGGGGGGGGGGCCGAACTGGGTTTGGGCTGCTTCTTCTTCTTCTGGGTTGCAGATTCAGTTTTTTTTTCTTCTTCTTCTTCTGGGTTGCAGATTTGGTTTTTCTTTTTTCCTTTCTCCTTCTTCTTCTTCTTCTTCTTCTTCTTCTTCTTCTTCCTCCTCCTCCTCCTCCTCCTCCTCCTCCTCCTCCTTCTTCTTCTTCTTCTTCTGGGTTGCAGATTCAGTTTTTCTTTTTCTTTCTTTTTTTTTCTTCTTCTTCTTCTTCCTTCTTCTTCTTCCTTCTTCTTCTTCTTTTGGGTTGCAGATTCGGTTTTTTTTTTTTTTTTTAGTCATTGTCCACATGGGCACCACGTCATTACTTAACGGGATAATTAACAGTTTGACTAACAGATGGATGAGACTGTCTCAAAATTAACACTTTAGGTATAACTCTAGGATGAAAAAAACTTGATGTACTAAATGTTGAAAACCACGAAACATGAGGGTAGTAAACAGAGTTTAACCCTAATTTTTTATAGCAAGATAAAGACAAAATAGGAGAATGTGAAAGAAAGAGATGGAAGGGGATAGAAAGAGCATGGGAGAGAATCCTATTCCATTTTTATTCCCTTTTTTGTTTATAAAGAGCAAGGTGAAAATTGTTTTTGGGAAAGGGAAAAAGTAGTGTGCTGCTGTTTTGAGAAAACAAAGTAGCACGTGGCTACTTCTTATTGAACTAAACAAAATAAAAAAAGGTGGAAAAATTGGCGTCAAAGTTTTTTCGAGTCTGTCGCTGGTCTGGATCCCAAGATCAGCTAATATGGCAGAGGGTAAATTTACGTCAAAGATTTTTCAGGAGATGGATACTGAAACTTGGGTCGTGAGACCTCTGGTGCATATCAAAGAATGGCTTACCTAGTCCTCCGTCTAGTTAAGTTTCCGAGGATGTTGTGGAGTGACGCTTGGCACTTAGTGCAGCCTCTAGGTCTCTGTATCTCCACAACATTCCTTCTGTTGTGTTTGTTTTTAAGCTTTCTGTTAGCCATGCTTCGGCTTTCCCTGTACTTTATTAGCTTTTGCTCTGGTATTAAATGTCCAGTTTCTATCCAAGAAAAAAGAAAAAAAAAAAAAAAAACTATATAAGCATATACGGGCGGGCCTTACATACATAAATATATATATATATATATATATGGATGATTTGGATGCGGTCCTTAATCCTTAACATTCTTTGACTAAAACCTTAATGGTATTCAAAGTTTGATCAAAGTCCCTTGACTTTGTACACCTCATTATATTACTATTAATATTTATAGTTTTATAGTTTTGACATTAATTGTTCGATATTTTATAAGATTTATGATCCTATAAATTTAAAATCCCTCATTATAATACTATTAGAAACGGTTACAATAAAAAAATTCAAACATTTTAATTGAATAAATGGATAAAAACTATGTAAAAATAAGAAATAATAAATAGCAAAAGAATGTATCCATAGTGTTAAAAAAATTGGTACATTTTACATATAACAAAGTGGTACATTAATAAAGAAGAATGGGTACATTATAAATAAATTAGGGTACATTTAAAAGATTAAAAAATTATGAGTACAAATGAATTTTAAAAAAATATAGGCGCTAAAAGAAATTAATAAATGGGTACAAAATAAAACTAAAAAGAAAATACTACAAATTTAAAAAAAAAATGTTGCAAATTAAAAGTGGGTACAAACTAAAAATATAAATATATGATACAAAGTTTAGGCATAAAACATAAATATACCATATGTAATTTTTCTATCATTGATTAAATATACAATGTCACGTGACAGTATACACATGGGTACAAACACAAATAAAACTTTAATAAAATATGGGCACAAAAAGAAACTAATATATGGGTACAAATTAAAAATGAAAGAAAATTGGTACAAATTAAAAAATATTTGCAAATTAAAAATAGGTACAAACTAAAAATAAAAATATATGATAAAAAATTTAGCCATCAATATAAATATACTATTTTTAACATTTTTAACACTAAAAGAATATATTTAAAAATAAAAATATTTTATTATTCAAATAATTAATGATGTTATTAATACTCAAGGACATTGATAAAAAATTGAAAATGAATAGGATTTTAATCAATGAAGCAGCAAAAAGAAGGATATGAACCTAATATATATATATATATATATATATATATATATATATATATATATATATATATATATATATATATATATATATATATACCTAAAAAGATTGGTGCCCCTGGTCTGATGAGGATCTGGTCTCTTGTCCTGGTTTCCCTGGGCAAAGGTCCGGCCCTGATGAGCATAAGTTTAGGATACCATACCCAAAGAAAGAAGGAATAGATTACTAACTGATCGGCCTAAATTAGAAAGATGAATAAAAGAGCATAAAATTCCTGAAACTTGAACAAACTTTAATTAACCCTATTATCAAGAAAAATAATTTTATTCAGACTCCGAAAAACTCATATTTATAGTAACCCACTCATCATCAAACAAATTTGGGAAATAAATAAGGCGCGAAAACTTTTTTTGGAATTTGAATAACAACTCCTAATCTATTCAGTAATGAAAAAAAAAAAAGGTTTTTGAACTTTAATCTTGGAAGAAGGTTAAAATTCAATAAAAACCTGGTGTTAGATTGAATATTGATTTTAGTCTTCTAATGTCTACTTAATTCAAATTTATAGTATATTTTTGTTTTAATATTTAATAGATATCTATTTTAATGTCATTACATTAAAATTAAAATTATTTATTATTATACACATTTTAATTCATTATATTTATTTTACTTCCTCTAATTAGTGTATCTAAACGTCCGTATCATAATATATTTTACTAAATTAGTGTACCAAAATATCTGTACGTAAATATATTGTAATGAAATAGTGGCACATAAGAAAATATGCAAAAACATAAGTGTACCGAAAAATTCTGTACCTAAATATATGATACTAAACTAGTGTACCGAAATGTCGGTACCTAAATATTTTATAATAAACTAGTGTACCGAAATGTCCGTACCTAAACATATTATACTAACCTAGTGTAATGAAATGTTCGTACCTAAATATATTGTAATGAATTAGTGGCACATAAGAAAATATGCAAAAACATGTGTACCGAAAAATATTTATGAAAATATTTTCTTATATAAGATACTTACCATGATGAGAATTAAAATTTATAATATTTTCATAAAATTTAATTTATGAATACTATAAAATTATATATAAAAATGAGAGATGACACACCCCGTCCCAAGGAGGGCGTGCTGGCCGTCACGTGAAAGTGACGTAACCATGTGCACAGTCCGGAAGCTAAGAAGATAAATAGAAATACGAATAAGTAAAAACCGAATCGCTAGTAAATGCTAGCTAAGAAAGGATGCTAGTGAGAGTCTAAGTGTATAAATACACATTCACAGCAACAAGAACGTGTAGTTGCAGTCAAGGATAATTACTAAGATAAAACACCCGAAGGTGAATCCTACTTTTGTGAATTCTGTGAGAACATCGTTGGATTCCTCGTGGCCACCAAAGCACTGCTACCTAGAACCTGGAGGGGCGAAAAACAGAAAACGTGAGTGGGCAAAAACAAATCTTTTCAAAACTTTTTCTCTTTTCAAAGGTTCTAACCCCTTGCTGTAAAACCTGTATACTTTCCCAGAAATATATAATACGTATATACTTATCTCAAAACCATGCTCAAAAATAGTGATAAGCAAAGTATATGCCATGCCTAATATATCTCATCATCATCACATAAGTATATCAGGTGAAATAAATTCATCATAGATAATATCATGTCAACCGAGTGATCAGCCCGGCTGAAACTATAGCTCATAATCAATCTCATCATACCTCATCATCATATATATGTATATATAATGCACATAAGTCGTACCCACTTATAGTGGTTTATACGACCGGCTGGGTGTATAATAAATAAATACGCTCAAGTGCTACAATCACATGAAAGCTATGCGCTAATTGCGGGTCACCTACAAGTCGGAACCACCTAGTGTTGACACGCCCCGACCCCGATATTCCGAATACCAGGATAGACACGTGCTGGCCGACACCCGAAGGGTGACGAAAGCCATTTATTGAATGCAAATGCTGAGAATAAGGAATAAATAAGACTTTTAAATATAAAATAAAGAGTATGCATTTAAGGAACGTGTTCAGAGCACACATTTAATCTAGAACACTAGAAGAATTAATATAAAATTGAATGAACAAAGGAATAGGTCCTACACCGAGAGGACTCGAAGATGCTGATGCGGAAGTGCCTTGATGCCAGGATTGTATGCCTCGATTCTAAGTCCTGAAGGGGGCGCAAAACAAACATGAGTGGACCAATTTGATATACATATAGTAAAACAGTTATCAACGTACTAACCCCCAGGTTTTATGAAAACACATATATATCGTGATAAACATAGGTTTTCCGACACCTAGCATGCCGTGCACTGTCTCAAATCATAACTTGTATATATAATAATCTCTAGTGAATGTCCAATATAACTTTCCAGGCCGTATGCCGGCTCCCCATCTCTGAGCAGACAGTCAGAGGAAATAACCCCCAGGCCCCATGCCGGCTCCCCATCCCTGGTCTTAAATGCCAGAGGAAATACCCTACAGGCCCTATGCCAACACCAAACCTTCGCCCGGGACGGATCAGAAACTATCCCTACGTCCCGTAGTGGAAAGGACCACTAGGTAAGTACAAAACCATTGAACATACGTACATTTGAAAGGCATCTTCATAGTATAAAGTCATCCATCATCTATACTATAAAGAGGTGTTCGAAACATATTCTAAATATCATATCGTCATCCATCAGATATTCTATAAGAATACGGGTTATAGGAAAAATAGTAATAATTCAAAATAACCTCAATAGGCACGATATCTCATAAAGCATTTCATAAAACATACTCATCAAATCATGCTTTTCATGTATGCATTTCTACTATAAAACATGCATTTTAGAAGGGGTCCACTCACAGTACTTCGCCATCGAAAGCTGCGCAGACTAGCGAAGACGGAAACGCCACAACAATTGCCCCTAAGCACATAAAGGGTACAATTAATAAAACTGTATTCAAACGACCTAATTTGGGAAAACGGACATCGAAAATGGGTTCAGGACGTCGAAATTAGCTTAGGAGAAGTCCCGAACGAAAACCCAAAAAGTCAACGGTCAAAGTCAACGTTGACCGTTGACTGGTCAAAGTCAAAGTCAACGATGACCGTTGACCGAGTTAACGGTCAGACCGGGTCAGTCAATGGGTCAGGGTCCAGGTCGGACCAGGTCAAACGGGTATGGGCTTGGATTCGGGTTGGGCCTTAGGGATTTGGGTTTTAGAGGAAACGGGCCTAAGGCCCTGACCAAGATGGCCCAAGGCCTTTTGGGTTTTAGAAACTAAATAATTAAAATAAGTAAAATAAAACAAAGGTTTTGGGTTAGGTTAGTGACGGGCCTGGGCCCAGGTGCACGGCCCAAAGGGCCTTGGTTTATTGGGTTTCTTGGGCTGGGTTTCACACCGGAGAAGAATGCCGGAATTCGGCCGAAATACTACACAAACTTTAAACGGTCATAACTTTGTCAATACTCGATGAAATCAAGTGATTCAAAAACGAAAGTTGTAGTTCTCGAAGAGACAAAGAGAATGGTACCTTTCACGATGTCTAACTCGCCATGTTTTGGCCGGAAAACGCCTCGAAAGCCTCGGAGGTCGCCGGAAACTGGGTAAGATTCAAATGGATATAACTTCTTCAATACTCCATGAAATTGGGTGAAACAAAAAGGAAAGTTGTAGTACTCAGTGAGATGAAGAGATTAATACCTTGCTTGCCAGCCAACTCGCCGTGGTTTGGCCGGAAATTTCCTCGAAAGGGGCGGTCTGCATCGGAGTTCGACGAGAGGGAAAGAACAGGGGTCTCCACCACTGTGGTGCACCACGGACCTATCCTGGGTTCCAGTTCTCGCCAGGGAGGATCCTAGGGTGTGCGTATGTGTGCTTATGGGTGTGTGTTCTTGTCGGAGAGGAGCACCGAGAATGAAAAAGATGCAGATGAGGGGTGCACAGAAGTGAGAGGGAAGAGAGAGTTATCAAAATCATAAAAGAAAGAAAAATGAGGAGAGAGCCAGGGGACAAAAATCAGAGGTGGGCCCCCTTGGCACACTATTTAAGACCCAAAAACCAATTTTAAAAGAAGAAGATCTCTCCCAAGGTGAAATTTCACAAAAATACCCCTTCAATCGGGACGGGTTGTTACAATCTACCCTACTTAAAAGAATTTCGTCCCGAAATTTAAAATAATGTACTATACATAAATACTCGAAGATAGGAAAAGATATATATGTATAAAGAGAAATCAAGTCAGAGTGGGTGCATCAAAGAGAATATGCCACACCGTCGCGAGCGGGTTGCAAAATCCTCTATCATGCCTCCAAGCTCTTACTTTCTTTCCCATCAGTGTAAGAGTTGAAAACATACTTTATAAAGATATACAGTCAAAATCATAAAATAGCTTAAGGTTAAAAGTAAGTACATAAAATACGAATACGTCGAAATAGATATGTACTAACCTATAGGTCGAAAATTTGAGCTGTACTTAAAACTGAAAACAGAAATACTTCCCCCAAAACATTTGTAACGACAAAAATAAATAACTAAAGTAAAGAAAATTAAATTACTTATACTGAAAACCAAAACTGAAAAATGAGAGTGGGTCTCGCCCAAGAATTTGAAACGTCACATACTCTGAGAATAGATGTGTTTTTGGGTCGAGCCCCAACAATAACAAATTTGTAACAACTGCCGTAGACGGATCTTCTTGCCCACTTGCTTAACGAACCAACGAATAAGTTATCGATGCCACAGTCGGCCGCCCGTGATATCAACCACACATTTGTTGTCTTGATAAGCAAGTAGTAATTTCCTGAGGATGCACAATTTCTCATAACGTATTTTTGATCTTCCGAATACCAATTCACAACACTCCTCTGACAACTAATGTTTCCCGTAGAAAACTCTCACACTATGTCGCAAAAGTGCCATACCCAAATTGAACAAAACAAAAATTGTCGTCGTAAAAACTCTATCCAGCACCCAACATTCCATCATCCTCAATTCTTCCAAAAGTGACCAACTACTCCAGTGTTTTGCCAACAAAGAACCCATTGAAAAATGTACCTTGGGATTCAAGAAGAATGGCTACCATGTTAGTAGTAGACCCAAAAGTTCGAGCCGCGCAAGCAGAAAACAAGAAGTCACCTTCCTCAACAAGCAGTATCTCTTGGGAACTGTTGTAGTGCTCAATCCACCTCTCCATTTTGCTTAGTTGCAGATTTCTAGTCAAACAAGGTCAAAGTTGGTGGAAATGACTCGAAAGTGCTCAATCTAAAAACCCCATGAGTTCGAGAGAAGTATAAAGATTATCTGATTCTCGCCTCGACCACGCTGTGGTGCCATCCCAGAGTGCACCAAACAGATCAGCTAGAAACGTTTCGACATCCACATACTCACAATAAAATAGTTCGGAAGTGAAGCAGTAAAAGGATGCCTTGAGACGAGCACATCTCGTTGGAAAAGAACCGGTGTGATGCCCTTAAGAAAACCAAAGCTCAATAAGTCCAGAGAAGCTCAGAGCAAAGCTCGATCTTTGTACAATGATGAATATTGTGGAATCTCAAGCCATCACACTGAAATTTACAAGGCTGAACAATTAGTGGACAAGAACACTGGTCAATTAGGCTACAAGCAAGAGGCTAAGTTCACCTATACCGAAAAGTATGCGGACCAGGAACTAGGGTTTACCGACTAGTACCAGACCCAGATGAAATTCAAGGAGTCTGTTTATCCAAACAAGTCTGGATCATCATTATCCAATTCCACTACGACAACAACAAGAATCGCAACTCCTTTTGGAAATTGATGAGAATAACGTCTACTACCGAGGAGTTTCCCAAGAAAAGCAATTAATGTAAACGAAGTCAACACTCGAATGATTTGGTGTGAGGCTGACGATCAAAGGTTAAGGAACTTGACTTCGTCGTTAGAGTAAGCAAAAGGGGTATCGATAGAATAATCGCCGAGAATTGTTCTAAAAATCCACATGAATTTCTTCAGTGGTAATGAGCCCGAGAGCATTGATTTGCTCCCACCAACTACCACCTACTAACCGTCGTCACAACTAGCACTTACTCACATTCGCAACACGCACTTCAAATGTTTCGAGCAATTTCTAAGAGATATGACTCTGCCCGCCATTCCTAGGGAACGCATGTCGCAGAGTGATATCACCGTTTCGGAACTCTAGTTGGTCTTAACCAATTCGTACCACCAAGATCTTTCCGTTTCCCAAGATTTCGATATAGAGCCGACTCCGCCCGCAATTCCTAGGGAACGCATTTTGCAGAGTGGCATCGCCATTTAGGATCTACAACTGGTCTTGACTAGACTTCCGTAAACTGATATTTCTAAAACACATCGCTTCCAAGTAACACCGACTCTGCCCGCCATTCCCAAGGAATGCACGTCGCAGAGTATCGTCATATGCTGAAAGTCGTCCAACAAATCCACTTCACCACTACTGAGGCACAATCCTGACACGAATCCTTGTATTTCAACCAGAAGATGACAATTCAAACCGAGACAGATTTGTACAACTACGCTGAATGACACCAAATTCAGAAGTCGTGACATCCAAATGACGTCATGACAGACACAATACTACAGAAATTAAAGATCCTTAGTATGCTCTGAACGAACCACGCTCTGATACCAATCTGACACGCCCTGATCCCGATATTCCTCGAATACCAGGATAGACACGTGCTGGCCGACACCCGAAGGGTGACGAAAGCCATTTATTGAATGCAAATGCTGAGAATAAGGAATAAATAAGACTTTTAAATATAAAATAAAGAGTATGCATTTAAAGAACGTGTTCAGAGCACACATCTAATCTAGAACACTAGAAGAATTAATATAAAATTGAATGAACAAAGGAATAGGTCCTACACCGAGAGGACTCGAAGATGCCGATGCGGAAGTGCCTTGATCCCAGGATTGTATGCCTCGATTCTAAGTCCTGAAGGGGGCGCAAAACAAACATGAGTGGACCAATTTGATATACATATAGTAAAACAGTTATCAACGTACTAACCCCCAGGTTTTATGAAAACACATATATATCGTGATAAACATAGGTTTTCCGAAACCTAGCATGCCGTGCACTATCTCAAATCATAACTTGTATATATAATAATCTCTAGTGAATGTCCAATATAACTCTCCAGGCCCCATGCCGGCTCCCCATCTCTGAGCAGACAGTCAGAGGAAATAACCCCTAGGCCCCATGCCAATTCCCCATCCCTGGTCTTAAATGCCAGAGGAAACACCCTACAGGCCCTATGCCAACACCAAACCTTCGCCCGGGACGGACCGGAAACTATCCCTACGTCCCGTAGCGGAAAGGACCACTAGGTAAGTACAAAACCATTGAACATACGTACATTTGAAAGGCATCTTCATAGTATAAAGTCATCCATCATCTATACTATAAAGAGGTGTTCGAAACGTATTCTAAATATCATATCGTCATCCATCAGATATTCTATAAGAATACGGAT
Organism: Heteromeles arbutifolia; assembly: GCA_024362995.1. NCBI lineage: Eukaryota > Viridiplantae > Streptophyta > Magnoliopsida > Rosales > Rosaceae > Heteromeles > Heteromeles arbutifolia. The sequence continues at coordinate 25,792,946 of JANCRC010000001.1, read as the reverse complement.
TATAGGAAAAATAGTAATAATTCAAAATAACCTCAATAGGCACGATATCTCATAAAGCATTTCATAAAACATACTCATCAAATCATGCTTTTCATGTATGCATTTCTACTATAAAACATGCATTTTAGAAGGGGTCCACTCACAGTACGTCGCCATCGAAAGCTGTGCAGACTAGCGAAGACGGAAACGCCACAACAATTGCCCCTAAGCACATAAAGGGTACAATTAATAAAATTGTATTCAAACGACTTAATTTGGGAAAACGGACATCGAAAACGGGTTCAGGACGTCAAAATTAGCTTAGGAGAGGCCCCGAACGAAAACCCAAAAAGTCAACGGTCAAAGTCAACGTTGACCGGTCAACGTCAAAGTCAACGCTGACCGTTGACCGAGTCAACGGTCAGACCGGGTCAGTCAACGGGTCAGGGTCCGGGTTGGACCAGGTCAAACGGGTCTGGGCTTGGATCCGGGTTGGGCCTTAGGGATTTGGGTTTTAGAGGAAACGGCCCTAAGGCCCTAACCAAGATGGCCCAAGGCCTTTTGGGTTTTAGAAACTAAATAATTAAAATAAGTAAAATAAGACAAAGGTTTTGGGTTGGGTTAGTGACGGGCCTGGGCCCAGGTGCATAGCCCAAAGGGCCTTGGTTTATTGGGTTTCTTGGGCTGGGTTTCACACTGGAGAAGAAGGCCGGAATTCGGCCGGAATACTACATAAACTTTAAACGGTCATAACTTTGTCAATACTTGACGAAATCAAGTGATTCAAAAACAAAAGTTGTAGTTCTCGAAGAGACGAAGAGAATGGTACCTTACACAATGTCTAACTCATCTTGTTTTGGCCAGAAAATGCCTCGAAAGCCTCGGAGGTCGCCGAAAACTGGGTAAGATTCAAATGGATATAACTTCTTCAATACTCCATGAAATTGGGTGAAACAAAAAGGAAAGTTGTAGTACTCAGCAAGACGAAGAGATTGATTCCTTGCTTGTCGGCCAACTCGCCGTGGTTTGGCCGGAAATTGCCACGAAAGGGGCGGTCTACATCGGAGTTCGACGAGAGGGAAAGAACAGGGGTCTCCGCCACTGTGGTGCACCACGGACCTATCCTGGGTTCCAGTTCTCGCCAGGGAGGATCCTAGGGTGTGCGTATGTGTGCTTGTGGGTGTGTTTTCTTGTCGGAGAGAAGCACCGAGAATGAGAGAGTTGCAGAGGGGGGGGTGCACAGAAGTGAGAGGGAATAGAGAGTTATCAAAGTCATAAAAGAAAGAAAAATGAGGAGAGAGCCAGGGGACAAAAATCAGAGGTGGGCCCCCTTGGCACACCATTTAAGACCCAAAAACCAATTTTAAAAGAAGAAGATCTCGTCCAAGGTGAAATTTCACAAAAATACCCCTTAAATCGGGACGGGTTGTTACAAGTGTGGTCTATGCGACAGGCTGGCACCTGCCTTGGATCCAAGGTTGAGCGTGTGGTGCGGGAGGTGAACGATCATGTGAAGCTATGCCCTTAACTCTGGGCGGGAGCACTAACACCGGCGTGTAGGTTTATGAGCTTTCAATACATCTCACATAATCATCATTTCACATAAAAAATCTTTGTCATCGATATATACTCACCTGATACTTACATGTGCGTCCACAGCGCCAATCACTATAATATGCAACTACTAATGCATGAGTAAAATAGATATATACTTTGCATGGCATTTCATTTCACATTTCACTTAAATTGATTTTCTGGGAAAAAAACTCATTTATATAGGTATATACAGAAAACAAAAGCCCACTCATAGATATGTCGAAGGGTCATAGCCCTCAAGCCTCGAATGATTAAGCTCGCCCTCGGGATAGGTCTCACCTATGTGAAACAATTATATAAACGTCACTTTAAGAGCACATAACCAAAACTAGTTAATAACTTCTCATATATTGCTCAATTTGGGTATATGAATATACCACAGTGACCTACTCATCCTCAGAAACATCCCCATATTTTTAAAATAATTTTCTGACCCCTCACGTGCCGCCACGTGCCGGTCAAGGCACGGCCAGACGCGCCGGCCACGCATGGCCACGTGCCTGGCACACCTAACTATAACAGTAATGACGTTAGGGAATATTCCGTTAAAACTAACCTGACGCCGTTAGAATATTCCGTCAGACTTGACGGAATATTCTCCTTCGTCTTCCTTGGTTCGCCGGAGACCGTCGCCGGCACCGCTGCAACTTGTAGGTTTCTGGAAAAACTTTAAACCTTAATATCTCTTCCATTTCTCAACCAAAATTCACAAATCTTATACCAAATTGAAGCCCCCCACTAGTAGAACAAGATCTTACCACTTTGAAGCTCCAAAAACCACGGAATCTTGTCGGAAAATTCCTCGATATTCCGGCCAAATTTCAAACTCGTCGATCTCGACTTCCCGACGTCCAAAACACCTGGTTTTTCCTCTCCGAGCTTCGTGAGAACATCCTTAAGCTTCCTATGATCTTAAAATTCCTTGAAACCTTCATAATCACGAATGCATGAACAGTGCATGAAACTGGGGTTAGGGTTTCTCGGGTTTTCGAAGCTTTCAAGTCTCGAAACTAGTATAGATGAACTCAGAAGTTAAAGAGGAACTCGAATAATAGCTTGTTGACGTCGATCCGTGCCTGAAGCTTGAGTTCGAAGGTTGTCCGTACGCTTGTACGTAAATGGAAGGAAAATCTGAGAGAGAGAGAGTACACGGGAAGTAGAGAGTGTGTATGTGTGTGTGTGTGTGTGGTCCAGCTGGGTCACCAATCAAAACAAACAAATCCCTTGGTTCCAATTGGGCCCAAAAACTTAGGAAAATCTTTGAATTGGTCCAATTTCTTAGCCCAAAACACAACACACAACCAAACGCTCAAGGGTAAAATTGTCATTTCACATCCACGATAATTATTTCTTGGAACGGGTTGTCACAAGATACATTTAATATGCTGGCATTAAATAGAGTTTAGGGACTAAAATCAATTTTTAATCTTGTATAAGACATTTTTTTTAAACTTCATTTTATTTAAGGATTAAAATCTAATTTTCGAAAAAAATAATACAAAGTTCCTTTAGTGCATAATGATTAGTTTTTTACATTTGGTTGAAAAAATGATCAGTTTTTAATAACAACGGCATATTAATCATCTATTGATATTACAATGATGATATAATGACCACATAATAATAACATAATGTCATGGTAAAAATTGATCATTTCTGTAAACAAATATAAAAAAATGATCTAACTAGCCAATTGTCCAAACATTATTTAAAAACAGAAGAGATATGTTGTTCAAACATCTAAAATAAATAGATCGAAAAGGCAATTGAAACAAACCTTAAAATCAAGATCTTTTCTACCACCAATGGGTCAGCGAAGGTAACAAAGCCACATCCTTTTGGGTAACGCGTAACTTTGTCGGTAATGATCTCACAGTATCTTTTTTTTTTTTCCCAAAAAAAGGAATTAGCTGGGCATTTCATTATTTCGGGGGTCAAGAATACTCATAAAGGCATTTCAGCCTTCTTTGGCCACCATCATATGATCACCAATACCAGGAATCAAACTCAAAACGTGCCCGTAGTGGTTTGATCTCACAATACTTAACTTCACCTTACTTGCTGAAGTGTTTTTTTATCACAAATGATCACTGAAATTGATCAAACTCATCAAGATGGTCATAAAATTCAAAATCGATCAATGTAGTACCTGAAAGGAGTGTCACAAATCAATGTAGTCATTTCATCACAATTCTGTCAAAATTTTTATTATCTGCTGATGTAGCACATAGTTGGATCCCACATGTCTAATTAAATATTGTCATATGGATTAAAAATATTTAAATAATAAAAAACAATTTTTATTTTTATATAATTAAAAACTTTGAAACTTCCTCTTTCCCCCTGTCCTTTTCCCCACAGATCCCAACCCCTCCCTCACTGACTTCTTCAAAACTTGCTCTTTCCCCCACAATCTCACCCTCGCCCGCGCCTTGCTCAATCTCAACATCCAAAAAAACGACGCCGTTCTCATCTTCGCAATGCGTAGAGAGACGAGAGACTAGGGATTTGAGTTGGATAAAGTTTAGGGTTTTGTCGATTGCGGCGTGGGCTAGGTTGTGAAGGAAAAAGGAAGAGGTTTGGAAGGGGAAGTCTGAGAGAGAGGCTGTGATCAATGGGGAAGGGGACATGAGGTTGGGAAGGGGAAGAAGAAGATGACATCTTTCAAAGTTACTCTCCACCTGATAGGCTAAATGTTAAACATAAATTTGAAATTATCTCTACTAATTAATAAAACACTCTTTGTCAACTAAAACTTTATGCAATTACTAGTTTAACCTTCTAATTAAAACAAAACATAAATAAAAAATAGGGGCAGAAATATAATTTCACACAACTAAATTTTTTTTCTTTCCAAAACCTCATCTATATGTAATCTTAACATATCTCTCCAATCATAATAAAAAAAAAAAAAAAAAAAAAAAAAGCCTTTCCACTCCCACATTCTCTATCACTCTCTTCCTCTCTCCTTTTATTTCAAAAACAAAAATAAAAAATTTTCTCGCACACTTGATGTGTGCCCATATGCAAGTAATAATGATTTTTTTCTTTTTGAGAGAGAAAGTAATAATGATTTAAACCAATAAAAAGCACGGTAAAAATATCAATTATTAAATCATTTAAACCAATAAAAATTAATAAAAAACATTAATTAATTAATTAATAATTATTTGAAGTTGTTGTCCAATTTGTCAGTAACTACTTTTGTTGTCAATTCACATCATGCCACATAAGAATTGACAAATCGGTTGAAAAATACTAAAGTTGTCTCTTTAGTTGTCAATTTTATACCTCATGTTTTAAACATTGTAATGTCATATCTCATCTTTTGAATTTGTTGCAATATTATACATCCGTCAACTTTTCTGTTAATTTTTTTGTTAAATGCTGATATGGTAGAAGCGGGGCCCACTCATTCACCAATTGAATAAAAAATTATTTGTTATTTATTAACAAAATTAATTAATTAATAATAAATTATTTGTTATTTATTTAACAATTAAAAAAAACAAAAAAATTTCTGGGCCTTGTCCTCATCCCGATCTCTCTCTTTCTCCCTCAACCGGACCACAACACCCTAATTCTTATCCAATCCTCCTCCCCCTACCTGGCCGACACCCACAACCGCTCTTCAATAACCCTAGTTATCCCAATAGCTCCAATTTCTCCAATAACCCACATCGACACTCCCCACTCTTCTTCCCCACACTTCCATGGACTCGGAAAGGCTCACACTTTTCCGAGAGAACCCAGCTTTTTCCCCGCACACCTCCGCCGGTATTGAGTTAGCTCAGAAGCCCCAGCCTTCCACTCCGATCGCCCGACGAAGCAATGAGCTCCTTGTTCTAGTCGCACAATCGCGGTGACACATTACTCTTGGAGCTGGATATCAGACGATGATAGAAGCGAAATCAACGTCTTAATCGCTCCTTTTTCAGGCGATTTTGAGCCGATTTTCGGACTTGTTCTTGGCCAGGTGCCTGATCTCCATTGCCGGCTGCTTCTGCACCTCAATCGAACCGGTCTCGAGGACGGCCGTGAGCTGTTGAATCAGAGTGTCTGAGTTGTCGGAAGTGGCTTTCCTCGTAACCCGAGAGGTCGTGGGTGACTAGCGACGGTGGGGGAGTGGGTTCTGATTTTAGTGGTGAAGGAAGGTTGGGGGAGACGGTGGACTGGGGAAGAAGGGTTGTGGTTTGTAGGGGTGGGTCCCATTTTTTATAAAAATATTTAAAATTTAATTAATTTTTTAATTCACTTGGGTTAGGAGCAAGGTATTAAATATCGGTAATATCGGAAATATCGGTAATCCGAAAACACGGAAATATCGATGGAAATATCGGGATAATATCGATATCGATAAAAATTATATGGAAACCACGGAAATTGTAAGAAAAACTTGGAAATTTTTGTTGAAACTTTGCATAATGTTTATTTAGTCAATTATCTATTAGTTTATCACAAAAAATTGGAAGGAAATGCATTGCATGATGGATTTAAATGATTTAAGTTGATTATATAGCGAGCTGGCAAACATTGTGAGTGTAGAAAATATGTAGTAATTAATGAAAAAAGTTTAAAAACACAATAATCATTTATATATAATGAATTAGTACAATATTTTACACTGTATACATTGCATAGTAACATACATGAGTGACTTAGTACCACATAGAGTTCTTATGATGTTCAAATCTCTATGTGTAAAGTACGTGTATTGTGAAGAGTAGTCAGAATGATAAATTTCAAAATAATTTTGCATATAATTGTTAACATGCGTTAGTAACATCTGTTATTTTCTCCTTCTTTTCTTTATTTCTTTTTCCAAAAAAAAAAAAAAAAAAAAAAAAAAAAAAAACAGAGAATCCAAAGCATATCAGGATTCCCCATGCTTTCCCATCTTTTCTGTCATTTCCTCCATCTGTTCTTGCTTTTTCCCAACTTGCTGTCATGTCCTTTATCTTCTTACGAAACCAAATCCCTTATTCCCCACCCCCCACCTTTCTCTTCCAGATACCCTCATTCCCCCAGTTTTCCTTCTTCCCCCCCAACTCCTTCCCCCCCACTCCTCTGCAGACGAAATCGCTTCCCCCCACCTTTCTCCAGGTTCCCTTTGCCCTCGTCCCCCTTCCCCCCCCCCCCCCCACTCTTGCGTCCATGTTCTGTCTTCGCTCCCCCCCCCCCCCCCCCGCGCGTCAACGTTCTGCCCCTCCCAAACAGATCCAACGCTCCTTCCTTTCTCCACCCCCCAACCACAACGTTCCTTCCTTTCACGCTCCTTCCTTTCTCCACCCCCAACCGCAAACGTCCTGCTTCCCCGCCCCACAGATCCAACCCTCCTTCCTTTCCAGCCCCCCCCCCCCCCAATCCCACCTTTGCGACGACGTTCTGCTTCCTCCCCCCACAGATCCAACCACTGAAGCTGCAAAATTTCCAAAAATCCGCTTGTACCGCTATTCTCTTCCCCCACTTTTGTGTCTCGTCTTCCACCCCCCCGAATCTCTTCCATTTTTTTGTTTCAGAATAGTTTCAAAATATCGCGATAATTTCGGAAATATCGCGATATTATCGATATTATCGATAATATCGCGATATTTTGACGAAAACCAGTTGGATAGTGATTAAAATATCGGTACCATGAAAAACCGATAATATCGGCAAAATATCGCCGATATTATCGGCATTTTGTTCCTTGGTTAGGAGTGGGTTCCGTCTCAAGCCACGTCAACATTTAACAGAGAAATTAACAGAAAAAACTAACAAATGTTTGACATTGCAACAAATTCGTAAAATGAGATATGACATTGTAATTTTTAAAACATGAGGTATGAGAGTGTGGTTCGACATAGTTGAGGTAGTTTTGTATAATTTACCCTTACATTTTTATAACTTCGGTATGGTGTGATGCAACATAACACTATAATGTCAACTTGGATGAAAACCAATTAAAGTGTGATACAACACAAAACAATAATGTCAACTTGGATGAAACCAATTCAACGTTCACCTAGAAGTAGTAGATAGAAGAGCATTCTCCATATTCTTTGTTATCAATCCAAGAGAAGTTTCAAAAAAAGCTTGAAGATCTTCATATTTCCGTCCCTCAACCGGATCACTAACGAATCACCATTCGATCCTGCAGCCGGTGCTGCCATCTTCACCGTTGATTGGGACTAATTGCATGGTTGAAATGTACGACTTGAACCCGAGATTGTTTTCATTGATCTCATAGCTTAAACAATGGTTGATTGAACAATCATGAGGAGCTTCTCTTTAGCCCACTTGATGGTGGTCCCATCGTTCGGATAAGGGAGAGGAGCGGCGCAGTAACGGATCACACCCGGTTGGCCGGGACTCCGTCAACTAGGTAACATGTGTCAAGGATTGACAACCATTTGTGCAAGTTACAAAAATCAGCCAAGAGAGGCCAAACTTGTTCTGCTGGTGGCCTTTCAGCTCACTAGAGGTTTTGCCTTCCCATTTTAATGGTGTTTGGTTTTCTCCCATGACAAATAAACAAAGAAACTAAGAACAATTGGGGGTTTCTAGAAATTCCTTTTTATCACTAAGTAAAGATAAATACTATATGGTAGCGGGACATGAATATTGGTTATCAAGAATCTCTAGAAAGTCCTTTTTATGAAATTTTTGAGAGATAAAAAATGCTTTATTATCACAAAGGAAAGATGAATGTCATATGGTAACCGCGATTAATTGTGAGAACATGAATTAATGGATGCCTTTATATACATGTTAGGATTAGGCCAATGAAAGTGGTGTGGGATCTGCAGAAACAACCTCACCATCTAAAGTTCCCTAAATTATAACTATACAAATGTTAAGGCATGCATAGTCTTACTGGCACTTGTTTTTAACGTCTGATTACTGCTGCATGAAATATGAATGACCGTATTTCGTATGGAAACACTACCTGGTTTACGAGACTCAAACTTTGCGGCGAACATCGAAGACATCATCTAACGGGGCATGATCACCTGTCCCTTCGTCTTTCCGAGCATGCAACAATTGCTTACCTTTGAAGACAAACATCCCTCCCTGATTTACATTACAAATAAGAAAAGTAAAAGATCTTTCCAAAGACTAAAGTGTAGACTAAATCAGAGTTTAAACCTGTTGTAACACGCTACTTCTGTCATCTGGAGTGGCTTCGATGGTATAGTTCTTCAAAGCTTTCTACAACGCCTCAAATCTTGAAAATACCTTTGCCTGCGTATATCACAGTTTTCCAAAAAAATATGAATATCATAGAAAGTAGTAGCTGGATTGAAGATAATAAGCAGAAAGCAGGAAAAGAGCGTACAGTAGCTGGGATCGAAGAAAGTTCGGCCAAGTCCATAGTATAATCCCAAAACATCATATGCCTATAACAGAAGTGTCAAGTCAGAGTTACATTCACCAGAATTAGAGATTCAACAACTGAACATACACAATGTTGTACACCATAAAATTTAGGGTAAATGACAAAAAATTACCTCAACTATTGGTGTCACGACACTTTCATACCTTATTTTTTAAAAGTGACAATGTCATACCTCATTTTTTAAAAGTGACAATGTCATACCTCATCTTACGAATTTGTGCCAATGTCATACCTTAAGTGCTGACGTGGCTACATGCGGGATCCACTCACTAATCCAACTGGATTAAAAAATTATTAAATATAATTTTTAATAATTAAAAATTACCCAACCTTCCTTCACCACCCTCCCCAAAAACCCAGATACCTATGTCCCCCCTCCCCCAAAACCCAGCTCCCCTTCTCCCATTGACCAATCAGGAATCGGGGGGGGGGGGGGGGGGGGGGGGGGGGGGGGGGGAAGAAGAGAAGGAAAAAAAGAGAGGAAGTTTTCCTTCCTTCCCGTCGGTACTTGCACCGCCACACCCAACCCAACCAACTCCGGTGATTTTCGCCATTTTTTCTGTCGAATCACCACCATCCAACACCCACAACCTCTTCCACAACCTCCCCTCTACGATCTCCACCCAAATTCGGGGATTTTTAAGCCCAAAAATCGTGTAAAACCGTGCGGGTGGCCGGAGGTGTTCCATGGCGATTCCTAATCTCTGCAACCTTCAATCCAAAATCACAGCAAGCTTTGAACTTGCTTCGCGTGGGGGAGATGCAGAAGCTTTTCGTTTCTTTTTTTTTTTTTTTTTTGAAATTGGCGAATTCAAATTTTAGGGTTAGGGTTTGGGTGGAATTGGGATATTTACAGAGATTAATTTGGTGAGGGTGATGGGTGTGTAAGAGGAAGGGGAGGAGCGCCAATGGGAGGGAGGTGGAGATGGAGGAAGAGAGGGCGGTCGCCCCGAGGGGGGGTGGTGGAACACGGGTCGATGGGAGAAGGGGAGTTGGGTTTTGGGGGAGGGAGGGACACGGGTATCTGGGTTTTTGGGGAGGGTGGCGGAGGAAGGTTGGGGGGGGGGGGATAGGTGGGAGGGGGATGGCTGGGAAGGGGTTTTGGGGATGCAGAGAAGAGAGAGAGACGAGAGAGGTGGGGGAGAGAGATAGAGATTTAATATTATAAAAAAAATTAATTTTTTTAATTTTTAATTATTAAAAATATATTTAATAATTTTTTAATCCAGTTGGATTAACGAGTGGGAGTTGGTCCAGGTAAGGGGTTGGTAATTGAGCTGGTCATCAAGCATGTAGCGATTTATTGGGATCCCTATTTTCTTTTTAAAAAGAAAATTGTGTGAGCATACAATTTATTTCCAAACTAAACAAGGCTTTTGTTGTGCATCAATCATTTTCCTATAGTATATATAGTGTCGTATACTATTTTCTGTTGGAAATGTGCCCTAAAACCAATCATATGATGATACTTTACAGACATTTCACATGTTAAACTAATCTAGTTTAATATATAAAGGGCAAATATTATTGTTTGAAGCCGTCTCATATAAATATTATATGCTTAAACGATAAGTCCAAGGAATATGTAATAGGGAGAATGTGATCTAAAGAAGTTAGATTCATGAGACCATTCTCTTCCGTATACATATCCTAAATGTTCCTGATCATAAGATTGCCAATTGGGCATTGACAGTCCGTCAAGATCAATACATGCTATGTCTTCTCTTAGGGAGAGTGACTGGTCTCGAGTCATTAGTGTGACTGACACCAAGACAAGCATGTAGGTGCTCAATAGAGAATGAGTCCACTGAACGCGATCAACGAGAAGTTCTCATACTCATGTCACATGAGAACTCATAGTTGGGAAAATGCAAAGTAGTCATTTGACCTGAGGCATCATAGTTGTCTTGTGGTTAGGTCCTTGATCTTTGACTATGTCAAAGTCACTCCGTAAGAGGGTGTCCACGACATAGTTGAGCCACTTAGCCATAGAGGCAAGTGAATGCGCAACAAGGGATCTCTAACCTTCAAACCGTATGAGGGATAATACTCTATGATATGATTAAGAATCTCTGGCCAGAGTATGAATGAGATTTAGGAAGTCGTTCCAAATAACATTCAAGGTAATCAAATAAGTAAAAGAATCACATTGGATAGTAGACATGAATAAACTATCAAACCAAACAATGTGGTCAAGAGTATTATATTAGAGAAAGACCGTATTGCATTGTAATCCCAAACTAAATAGGTTCTCCAACCTCTTCTGATTAGCTTGGGTAGCCATGACATACTGGTAGGTGTCACTCATGGCTTGTGGAAGCCCTAAAGATGTATAATCACTAAAGGGAGAATTGAAAGTAAGTTTCAATTCACAATCGATTAGTAAGAGTTTTAATAGCCCACTGCCTCGCTAAAAGGAACCTAATGGATCGCACACCGTGTAAGGTAATGATTAAAGGATACAAAGAAGATGAGTAAGAACAATTAAATAGTTTAATTGTTTATGGCAAGGATTAATTAATATGTTAATTAATCAAACGAATATGTTCGTTTTAGACCTCGGGTTAGTTTTAGGCCTCAAGGCCCAATGAGCTTCGAATGTCAAGCCCATTAACTTAAGTTATATGACAACTTAATGAATAAAGATTCAAGAAGGCCCAAACAGCCCAAAGCCCTAAGATGGCCGGCCATATTGATAAAGGAGTGGGTTTTGGACTTATTACAAGTTTGCCACTCCAATGAAGATAGGTATAAATTTGACTTTATAGCCTTTTCTTCATTAGGGTTTTTCTAAGGATGAAAAGTGAGAATAACTCTCTCCTTTTCTCTCTAAGAGGTCGGCCCCCTTGGAGGGGATTAGCTAGCAATCATTCCTCCTCCAAGGTCACTCATCTTCTTCCTTCACCATCCTTGGTGTCGATAATTAGAGGTCTCCTACCTTGGGGACTTTTGGAGAATCAATTCTTCCATCCATATCCATGGAACCAAGGAGCAAGAAGACAAAGGAAAGAAGGCCCTCACGTGGGTGATTAACCTTTGCTAAGCAAAGAGGTGCTTCAAATGTATAAAAGTTTCTCAACTCCTTTCTTTAGATTTGAGTTGAGTCATGGTTCACCATAACTACTAGGCTTTGAATTTCATGGGTAATGTTTTGTTTTGAGTGCATACAAGCATGATTCTGCCTTTAATTGTTAATTGCATGCCATAGATGTTGCTCAAATGAACATGTTTTTCTCAAATTTTCCTTCATTTTCAAATCTAGCTGGGGGTGGATTCCCTGAGGGGGAGCGATGAACGTTTGTGATGCTCGCCCCTACTTTATTACAGGACCGGTGCACCTACAAAAAGACGTTCTGGACTAAAGTCGGGACTATCGTTGTTTGTTACTTGTCAACCTCTCGGTCGTTCATTGCCTCACTGTCTTGACGGGATTTTTGTAGCCAAACTCAACATTTTGCATTTTCAAATCGTACGAAAGAGTTTGTTAGTATGATAATTACCTTAAACTCTTTGGTTTTGTTATAGATTGTGAAGTTCTTTTCCTGTGTAAAAATTTTATCCAAATTCCATTGCCTTTTTATTCTTCGTTTTACCAAAATGATTTCCGCTTCCGTGCTGCTTAAAAATATTTTACTTCCCCTCAAATAGCCTTACGTTCTATTGGGAATGTAGTGCTATAGTGTTGGATTTTAACACTATAATGTTGCATTACTAATGGAGCATGGCACTGTTAAGTGCCCATTTTTTGGCCGTGACATATTATGTTAACGATGTTGTACAGGGTCATGCTCGTCAAGTTCAAGGTCATAATAGTGGAAAATTGAAGACTGTTCAATTGTGGCATCGTCGGCTAGGTCATGCCTCCTTTGGTTATTTGCGAAAATTGCTTCCGTCATTATTTGGTAATATTCCAGAGTCCTCGTTAAAGTGTGATGTTTGCACATTAGCTAAATATCATCAAGCTTCATATTCTCCAAGTTTGAATAAAAGATCAATTTCGTTTTAGTTAATTCATTCTGATGTGTGGGGGCCATCTTTTGTTATTACTCAGCATGATGTGCGTTAGTTCCTAACATTTGTTGATGATTGTACTCGAATGACTTGGTTGTACCTCATGAAAAATAAAAGTGATGTGGATGGCATCTTCAAAGCTTTTTATCACATGGTCTATACTTAATATTCACTCCCTATTAAAGTGCTTCGATCAAACAATGGTGGTGAGTAATCAGGATCTTTCTCAGTTTTTTTTTATATAGAAAATGGCATTTTTCATGAAACTACGTGTTTTTAAACCCCACAGCAAAATGGAGTTGTTGAACGAAAAAATCAGCACATTCTTGAGATTACCCGTGCTCTTCTTATTGGTAGCTGTGTACCCAAGACATACTGAGCTAATGCAATCATGTATGCTATTTATGTCATGAACCGGATGCCGTCGCGTGTTCTCTCTTTTAGAACACCTTTGGCTGTGCTTGCTGATCATGTTTTGCTACCCTCCACTCTTCATCTTGAACCCCAGGTTTTTGGTTGTGTGGCATATGTCCATCTTCACAAAAATCAATGAAGCAAACTTGATCCATGTGCAGTGCAGTGTGTTTTCCTTGGCTTTAGTCATCAACAAAAGGGCTATAGATGTTATCATCCATCTACTCAACATATGTACATCAACATGGATGTTACCTTCTCTGAAGACGAGTTATTTTTTACTCTCAGCCATACTTCATAGGGGGAGACAACCTTAATTGACGATTATAATGGGTTTGATTTAATTAATGCACCACCCTCAGATTGTAGCCCCTGCAGACCGTAGCCCAAGTGACCGTGGCCTAGCTGCAGATCATAGCCCAAGTGGGCTTCTTGACCGCGTGAGTCCAAGTAACACAGTGCTACTGGGCTTCTTGATCGTGTGAGTCAAAATAACACAGAAACTGGGCCATGTGAATGCTTAGAAACTGAACCAGTCAGCAGCCCAAGTGGGCTTGATATTTATGCCACTGTCAATAGCCCAAGTAGGCATGAAAATCATGCACTCAGCAGCCCAAGTAGACGTGAAAATCATGCAGTCAAAAGCCCAAGTGGGCGTGAAAATCATGCAGCTGCAGTCAGCCCAAGTGGGCTTAATTCGGACATAATAGATGATACCTAAAGTGGGCCCAGTTTGGTGCAGACCTGAGTGGGCAACTTAATAACCGTAGTGAAGCAGAACACGACAATCCCCCCATATTCCACAAGTACACGTACATGATCCAACGGATATCTCTTAGGTAAGTGTTCACTCAACTATTAATAAATCCTCTTAAGTGTTGCCTCCTTGACAAAATAGAGGAAAGCCACCAGACAGGTACTCTCCAGAAGGGAAAGTACGATATTCAATTGCTAACTATGTCTCCACTCATTGCCTCTCGCTGAGATATTGTGCACTTGTTCAACAAATGGAAACTATTAAAATACCTACCAAAGTGGAAGAAGCCTTGAGAGATCCAAAGTGAACAGAGGCAATGCAAATTGAGATGGAGGCGTTACAGAAGAGCAAAACATAGAGCGTGGTTACACTTTCCAAGGGAAAGAAATCGGTAGGATGCAAATGGGTGTTCACTATCAAACATAAGGTAGATGGAACGATAGATAAATAGATACAAGGCGAGATTGGTAGCAAAAGGTTATACACAAACCTTTCGCATCGACTATTAGGAGACATTTGCTTCAGTTGCAAAAATGAATACAATCAAAGTTATGTTATCTCTTGCTGCTAACCTTGATTGGCCTCTGAGACATTTTGATGTGAAAAAATGCATTTTGCATTGGGATTTAGAGGAAGAGGTATATATGGATTTCTCACCAAGATATGGTATTAAGAACTCCAGTGGAAAAGTATGCAGGCTTCGAAAGGCATTGTATGGTTTGAAACAGTCACCGAGAGCTTGATTTGGGCGATTCACTTTGGCTATGAAGAAGTATGGATACAGATAAGGGAACTCAGATCATACTTTGTTTATCAAGCGTAAGGATGGTAAAGTGACCTTACTCATTATATATGTGGATGATATGATTGTCACAGGGGATGATACAAAGGAGATTGAACATTTACAGGGGTACTTATCATTCGAGTTCGAGATGAAAGACCTATGAGGACTCAAATACTTCCTAGGAATAGAAGTTGCTAGGTCGCGAGAATGCATATACTTATCACAACGTAAGTACGTGTTAGACTTATTATCAAAAACTTGTATGCTAGCGTATGAACCGGCATATACCCCAATTGTGCAGAATCATCATCTTGTGATCTATGAGGATTAAGTTCCGACAAATAAAGAGAGGTATCAAAGGTTAGTTGGAAGAATGATTTACTTGTCACTTACACGACCTGATATTGCTTATGCAGTAAGTGTGGTAAGTCAATTCATGCATCCACCTAGTGAGGATATCATGGTGGCAGTAATACAGATTCTTAGTTATTTACAAGGGGCTCCTAAAAAAGGGTTAATGTACAGAAATCATGGACACATGGAGGTGAAGGGATATACAGATGCAGATTGGGATGGAAATATTACTGATAGTCGGTCAACGTTAGGCCATTTCACGCTTGTTGCCGGTAATTTTGTGACATGGCGAAGTAAGAAACTAAATGTGGTGGCAAGGTCGTCAACAGCAGCCAAGTACAGGGGCATGACACATGGTATTTGTGAACTTTTATGGCTTTGGATTCTACTTACTGAGATAGGGTTCAAGCCTAAAGAGCCTATGATGTTGTACTGTGATAATCAAGCAGCTTGAGAGATAGATAACAACCCGGTACAACATGACATGACCAAGCATGTTGAGGTGGATAGACACTTCATAAAAGAGAAGTTGGATGTTAAGCTGGTTGATATTCCATTTGTAAGAACGGAAGAGCAGTTGACAGATATTCTAACCCACGCAGTTTCAGCTAGAAGGTTTCAGGACTTACTTAACAAGTTGGGTCTAGGCGATATTTACGCACCAACTTGAGTAGGAGTGTTAGCGTGAGCCCTAATAGATTAGGAATATAATTAATTGCATTTCCTAGTTTAGTTAGAAGTCCTTTACTATTGCTTGTATTACAAGAGATATATTAGTATATATATTACCTCCAAGAGGGAGAAGAATAATATGAAAAATAGATTGAAACCGTAAAACTAATTTTATCTAAAATCAGCTCCAAGGATCAGGATATCAAATCCATGGTATTAGCATGCAAATTTGTAATTAAGAAATCGCAATGATTAATTTGAGCAACTAAGGAGAATTACAGATGTAAACCTGTATAAAATTTATCCATTTGAGAAGAGATGATTACACTTTCTTCTATAATACTAGTCCAAGTCTCTCATAAACATGTCTCATAGAAACTTCATTACAGCAATACCAGACCTGCTACTTATGCCAAAGCCCGGTCTCCTGCAATAGAAGACCTATTACATATGCCCAAGTCCGGTATCTTCTAGTACCTGTTACTTAAAATGGTATGACACAACCAAAATTACATAAGCAAACCAGGTAAGGGATCTATTTGGTCAAAGTAGATGTAAACAGCTTTCTCCAATTGGAAAGCATATAAACAAATATCATTAACCACTACATGTCACATGAGATGCTTAATTAAAAAAATAGGTTCCATTCTATGATAGCATGGTTGAATGAGTCTTCACGAAATGATGTTTGTTTCATTTTGTCAAAAGGTTCCTAAAATATGGAACATTTTGTACATATGAAGACGTCACGTGATCAAATTATTCAATCATGTTAATGTTTCATCAACTGAACTGTTTTTAAAATAAACAAGATAGATGACATGATAATAACTGGTCATACATGATCGCAAGCTTCTGACCTAGAAAGCCAGGGAAACGTGTACGAGAAGTCCCATTTCTACACATCTTAATACAGCTTTGGGTCATCGAAGGCTCATAGGCTTTCTTACTTTTTCCATTTTTGAACCGGTTAATATGATAAAAGGGCCCTTTTTAGGAGCCATAAAAACACATACTTTTACACACACCTTCAACCTCCAGATGAGGAACTTTAGATCCTTCCACATTTAAGAGTTGATTTATTTCCCTCTAACCATTATCTCACTAACTTCTCCTCTCTTCACCCTTCACCCACTTATTCAAAATCACAAAAGAAAGGGCTAGTTTGGATTTCTTAATGGCACTAAGTGTCAACGGATTGTTGCAATGGGTGAATAAATGCTCAACAAAGGACATCTGCTTGATAAAAAAATAAACTAGTTAAGTACTGTAAAGAGATGTTACAAGAACCTCGTACAAGTAAATACTATTCCTAGGAAATAATATGCATCCTTCAACTGTTAGATACACATCTGATGGTTACAAATGTGTCAAAATATGTGGCTGCATCTGTGACCCATGAACGAGACCCCAAACAGATACTCATGTCATGTGGCTTTTTATTTAATGATCAGAAAACTAACATGCTTAGCATCACGATTAGAACCATTTACTAAAAACCTTAGCATCTCATTCCTTGATCCAACATGTATACTGGATGTATGTGGATGCATTCCTGACACATAACAAATAAATCCATACTGCAGTTTAACACACCCATATTCTTTTCATGCCATATCTATTTATGATGCTTATTAAACAAGCACTCAAAGTACAAATATAGCCCTCAAAGAGTATATCATCGAACACAACTTTATAAACTGCAGCATTAGAAACATTGTAGTGACACACTGACACGTGAAGGAAAATAAAGATACCCGTTCTGCGAGGATACGAGCTTTATCAGGGGTACCAACACCCACTGCTATTAGTTTCACACCAGATGAGTCGAATCTCGCATTATTTTCTTTGAGAGATGCAGCAAGTTCCCAACTTCAAAAACCCAAAGAAAAAATTGTGGCTTGTAATCGACACGATCAAAACCCAAAAAAAAAAAAGACTCAATGTCAATGAAACGCAAAGCAAAACCCGTCACATGATGGGCCACGCAAGCACCAGGACATGCCCTTCTTCCCATCTCGAAAGGCATGGTGAGCTTATACTTTCAAACTTTTCGGATCAACCAACAATGTAGGATTTGGATGTATGTATGATCTTTACATTAATTAAGACAATCGTGTCACTTGGTTTAACGAATTCATCGATGGTGCAATCCTCGGATAAAAAATGCAGTACTGGCGATGGCCCAAGTGGGTACAACCTAAGCAGAGAAGCTCATATGCAATGCTTCGAAAATAGGGTAGTTTGAAAACGTCACACTTAAAGACTCACACTTATAAGTAGAGATGAACAACACTAAACTGCAATTGTACTAATTAGCAAGTGTAAGTCTACTTTAATCATTATGTATCGTTAATAAGGGAGGTCTTGTTTCAGACAAAACCAACCGCCCCCGAACCCCCCACCCCCCAAACCAAAAGTGAGGTCTTGACAAGTTTTTTAATCAAAACATCATTGAACAGATTTGATGAATAATTGGTGACTCTTGGAAAGAATTAACATGTCTATAGTAACATTAAAGAATTTTCTAGTGCTTTTGAGTATTGGTCAAAACCACACAAATTAAAATCCAACCATTAAAAAGTTTAAATTATCTAATCATTTGAAACACGGAAGAATTCTTTTATACCTTAATGCTCTAATTAGGAGGTAGGTAGAGTTTTTTTTTATGAGAATTGTTATTGGCACTCCAAAAATATCATTCTACATTCCAAACTTTCTACATTTGGAAAGAAAAATACACTTGTGAGGAGTGTAAAATGAGATTTTTGGAGTGCCAATAACATTTTCTTTTTTTTATAGTCAATTACAGCATTACATGCAGATGAGTCAAGCTTCTAGTAAAGCCATAATTTAATGCAAAGCTAAAAGAGCAGGATGATCCAAAGTAGAAAAACATTATAGTACCTAAATAAGGCTAGAGAAATGCTAAGTGGACTCTCGATGGATTCTCTGACACCTCATAGTTTAACGTTAATTTTTTATTCAACATTATAAAGTATTGTGCAAAAACATGATGTGAGTCTATAGACAGTCTCACTTTTGAAAATCTCCTTAGCATTTCTCATAAGGTAATTGTAAACATGAAAACGAAATTTACATGTCTACAATAATATCATAGCACAACTTTAAGACAAAAACCATGAACTTCCAAAAATAAAAAAGATAGCGCATGTGTTTCAACTTGACAATGACTTTTTCTTGGAAGGGTGGTGTTTTTTCTTCTAACAAACGACATTATCTACATTAAGGAAGTTTGGGAGGGGCCTAATCCTCACACTTGACTAGCAATAATGTAGTTCACATTCGCCTTCAGTAAGAATCGAACCTAAAATTTTTTACTTACAAGTAAAGAAGAATACTAATAAACTACAGTAATAGTGACGAAATGATGATGTTATTCATACACTCTGTTTATCTCTTACATATCTTTTGTTTATTTTTATTCTTAAATCTTCTTTAATTTATTTAATTCGAACAAATACTGAAAAAAGTATAGGTGTGTTGAATAACGAGACATTTTTAGCAAGTCTACTTTTACCACTTTTGGTTTTGCACCACGTAACCTATTCCAGCTAAGCTGATAAAATTATTACCCACACCCAAGGTATTAAATATCGATAATATCGGAAATATCACTAATCCAAAAACACGGAAATTGTAAGAAAAACTTGGAAATTTTTATTGAAACTTTGCAGGATGTTTATTTAGTCAATTATCTATTAGTTTATCACAAAAAATTGGAAGGAAATACATTGCATGACGGATTTAACTGATTTAAGTTGATTATATAGCGAGCTGGCAAACATTGTGAGTGTAGAAAATATGTAGTAATTAATGAAAGAAGTTTAAACACACCATAATCATTTATATATAATGAATTAGTACAATATTTTACACTTTATACATTGCGTGGTAAGATACATGAGTGACTTAGTACCACATAGAGTTCCTATGAGGTTCAAAATTTTCACTATCTTCATCATCTCCATGTGTAGAGTAAGTGTATTGTGAAGAGTAGTCATCAAATGATAAATCCCCAAAATAGTTTTGCATGTAATTGTTAACATGCCACCCATATGGATCCGAGATTGGTTGACGTTGTCCATAAGCAAAATCATTTGAAGATTGAGTCTCGGATTCTTTCTATGAGTCGCTCGATTCCATCCCAACAGGAATGAGATATGAAGGGTTCGGGATTACCAAACAAATGGGATTTGGAAACCAATCCCATATCGAAAATTTCGGTATTTTTCGGGGTGAGATTCCCGAACTTCGGGATGGTTTTGGTTTGGGATTTTTCGGATTGGGTTTGGGACTTTTTTGGTTTGGTTTGGGATTTTCGGGAATTTTTTCCAGCCCTACATGTAAGTGACCAAATAAAAAATAGAAAAATTAAAAACCATATGTCATTGACTAAGTAATTAATTGACACAATTTAAAATATAATACCACAAAAAATTTGGAATATGTGCAAATTTGTTTCTTGCAAAAAGAATTCAAAACAAAACGATATATATAAATATTTTAGCATATTTTCACAAAAACATAAGTGATATGGTGGTTAAGGACTTGAAGAAGTCAAATGGGTGGGGTTCGAATCCCTCTATGCCCAAAATTGAGACTTTTCAGAAATTTTCAAGTATTTTTGAGTTTCATATCGCGATATTATCGATAATATCGCGATATTTGTGATAATATCGCGATATATTAACGATAATAAGAAGATAAGTCACGAAATATCGTTGGACCAAAAAAACGATAATATCGGCGATATTTTCGATATTTTGGTCCATGCCCACACCTACTGGTCATTGATTATGAGCATGTCCCACTCTAGATATGAAGCCAATGAATTTGGTTTGACTTTCTTATTTTTCACATAATATTACGGTCTAATATTATTACTTTTTATTTATTGTTAGAAGCTCTTATAATTCAAATAATACCATTCCTTTGAGTTTTAAAAGATTTGGGTTAAAACTTGGTTTTGGGTTAAATTCTGCCCAAAATACCAGCCAAGGCTAAATTTTATGACCCACCACTGCACTTGCGCAAGCATGAAAAAACTCCACCGCATTGACACGCCCCACGTCCCACACGCGACAGAGCTGCAGCTGGTGGAAACCACCACTGACAGCTTTGTCGACCAATCAAATTCTCTTTCAACAGTTCAGATTCAAATTTTTTATAATCTAATTTATAAATACAATAAATCCAACCGTTGATATAGAATATGAACAAATATAAAGATAAAATACAAGATTTGACAGCTCAAAATTAAATCCAACAACTAAATCAATTAAAAAAATTATTTTTATTATTTATTGGAATCTAAATATTTTTAGGTTAAAATGTTCAGAAAAATAAATTAGGATAATCAATATAAATTTTATTTTTAAAAAGTTTCCGAAAAAAATTTAGGCTAAATTCATTCTTTAATAATCTCGGACTAAAATTTTAACCAAAACTATTGGAGGAGAAAAGTTATTTTTAGGTTAGAATCTAAATTTTAGGCTTTAACCCCGCTCATTGGAGTTGGTTTTAGGGTTTAAGGTGTGATGAATTCCCGAAAATATCGGATCATTGAATTTATCCTCCCTTCAGTTCTAGTTGAACCCGTCCCAGCAAAGACCACCTTCCTACTGCAAGGTTAGGTTTGCCCTTCCCCTAGAATCCACTACGGATCACAAAGATCTAACCTGAGTTATTTAGGTTATGAAATTTTATCTCTGGTTAGGGCTTAAGTTAATAGTTATAAAACGTGATGCCAGTTTTATATGTGAGTGAGAAGTATTAAATTCAAATATTATAGATGATAAGTTCAATATCAATTTATTTTTCACTCTCTAATATATATATATATATATATAAATTAATTGCATTAAGGTAGTAAACACCAATTTTGGTAATTGGTTGCATGGACACCAGCTGTCTATGAAAATGGAGCAACTAGCTTTTGGTTTTGGGATGCAGTTAAGAAGATTTGTCTTTGGTGATGATCCCAACGTTAAAAAATGGCTAATGCATGTCGAAACCACAGGACATGCAATTGCTTCAGTTTACTTGCGACTTTTTGTCTTTTAATTAGATGAGGATGCACAACGCACGCTTGGCTTTCCAGAAATTCAGATGGAATCATCCTCCACATTGCATCTAAACTTGAAATGGATCGAACTGGAATTTGGATGCTAGTTATTTTGGATAAGATCAAAATTATTTGTTCACTCGTGGGGTTAGCTCTTTTAGTCATGTTATTCTTAGGTATAGGTTCAAAGGCGGAATCACCACCATTCGTTAGTTGTTAATTAGCTATCCGTTTAATTAGTGATTCAAAGTTGTTATGATTATGCATGATTAGTATTTCTTCAAGAAAACGAGATGGATTGGAGGCCATCCGTAGTAATCTTGTTGGTTTTGAGGTATATGTAACAACACAGGTGTAAAACCGCGTAATCGTTATGATATATATGCTGATTGTTAAAATAATATAATCAACGATTCAAAATTGTCTAAGCACAACAATTGTGATTAGTATCTACTAATAACAAGATGTTTAGACGCAACGTGTGGATAATCGCTGATTGGTTTGAAGGCATATGTAACAAACTCGAAATCCTATTGATTCATAAAAGAGAAGGTAGCGAAAAGGAGGTTAGTGAAGAGGGCATCTGGGTGGTCTAAGTTTAGAGCGTGTGGAGGGTCACGTGCCAAACATTTTTTTACATGCAACCATATCAAACAGTCCTGACCAAGGTATTAAATATCGATGATATCGGAAATATCGGTAGTCCGAAAACACGGAAATATCGATGGAATTATCGGGCTAATATCGATATCGATAAAAATTATATGGAAACCACGGAAATTATAAGAAAAACTTGGAAATTTTTATTGAAACTTTGCAAGATGTTTATTTAGTCAATTATCTATTAGTTTATCACAAAAAATTGGAAGGAAATGCATTGCATGATGGATTTAACATTATCAAGTTGATTATATAGCGAGCTGACAAACATTATGAGTGTAGAAAATATGTAGTAATTAATGAAAGAAGTTTAAACACACCATAATCATTTATATATAATGAATTAGTACAATATTTTACACTTTATACATTGCATGGTAAGATACATGAGTGACTTAGTACCACATAGAGTTCCTATGAGGTTCAAATTTTTCACTATCTTCATCATCTCTATGTGTAGAGTGAGTGTATTGTGAAGAGTAGTTATCAAATGATAAATCCCCAAAATAGTTTTGCATGTAATTGTTAACATGTCACCCATATGGATCCGAGATTGGTTGACATGTCCATAAGCAAAATCATTTGAAGATTGAGTCTCGGATTGTTTCCATGAGTCGCTCGATTCCATCCCAACAGGAATGGGAAATGAAGGCTAGGGAAATGGTTGGCTATGAGTATAACCATAGTTACTACTTTCCACTCCAACAGAGTCCGAAGTTCTAGATAACGAGTCATCTTCTTGACTTGACAAAGTCCCCTTGCCTTTTTCTCTACGAGTATAGTCCTTCCCGGGAGGTGGTCCAACATAGTTTCCATATCCACCACCACTACCTCCAGCTCCACTATATCCTTCATCATTCCCACCTCCGATGGTAGGTGAGTCTCCTGATCTTGTACTAGAGCTATCATTAGTATCAGCACGATGTTGTGGTTGTGTAGGATTGGAAGAATGTGGAATTCCAGTGTTTCTTGGTCTTGGGCGCAAAAGTTCTTCCAAAGAGTCAGGGCTGCTAGATCCCACCTTCTCCTCTAATACTCTTTCTACATTTATCCCTTCATTACGTGCTTCTTCAGCAACTCTGGGAGCTGGGTTGCCTTCATCATCATCTAAATGAAGGGGTCTAATCCATTGATAAAGTTGGTTACCCTCTGTATCATCATCTTCAGAAACAATATCAAACACATCTAGTGGGTCACCACGATCGACATGATCTATTTCTGCTTCCTTATCTCGAATTTGAAGCTTCATGTTGTAGTAGCAATAAACTAATTTTTCCAACCTACTATGAGCCAATCTATTTCTTTGCTTTATGTGTATAAGTGCAAATGTGCTCCAATTTCTTTCACAAACAAATGAGGAAGTTGTTTGTGATAATACCTTGATTGCTAACTTTCTCACAGTTGGTGCATCGGTCTCATACATGATCCACCATTCAGCTACAATGAAAAACAATGTTGATAAGCCTAATAACTCCAACAAATTCTATTATAAACTTATAGTGAAATATGTTTACACTCACTAGGAGACATTTTTGTTCGAGCAGCAACTGATGTTGGTTCTCCAAAAGTTTTTCTTGAATCTTTAAACCATGTTAGCTGAATTCAATAAATCGTGTTAGTTTAATCCAACAAAGTAATTATTATAATTTAAGTAATTGTGTACCTCATTTCCAAATTGGCCAACTGCTGGTGCTGCAGGGTCTAATTTAGAGTATACATTATGTACAGCACGTATAAGGGTACCATCATCTCCAACACCGGGTCTGTATTGGTATCGAGGATTCAAATAATATGCTGTTCAAAGAAACATATACTCTAATAAGAGAAACAATACTTATGCAACTAAAGAAATGAATTGCAAATTATGACATAATTTATACATGCTGCATGCAAATCGTGGTATAATGTTTTATACCATCGGTCTTCAATTATCTTTATGACCCACCTTACACCATGTTTTCTTTCCAATTCATCCTTTATTACATGCATCAACTCATATATTGCCCCCATAGTAGGATACACTTATGTGTCAACGATCCGTAAAACTTTGTAAAGAGGTTCAAACACTTGGCACACATGTTCTGATTGAGTCCAAAAAGCATGATCAAGCACTATACTTTCCACCATACGACATGCATTTGAGCGGCTCAAATCGTGGTTAGCCCAATCGTCACTAGTGAATAGTTGCTTCAACCCTGCTTTCTTCTTAAGTAGGTTGTCTAATGCAATATAGTTGGTGGCGAATCGAGTAGTAGCTGGACGAATAATTTCTCATTTGCAAAATTCACGCATCTTTGCCAACAACCAACCGTGATTGTAAATATAATTTGTGATCGTTCTAGCTCTTTTTACCACAGTAGCAACATTCTCTCTCTTCCCCATTGCCTCAAACATGAGATCAATACAATGTGCTGCACATGATGTCCAAAACACATTATGATGCTTCATTAACTTTTTTCTAGCTTTGACAAATGCAGAACCGTTGTCGGTCACGACTTGGACAACATTATTCTCTCCCACCTCCATGATTACATCCCTCAATAATTTGTAAATATACTTGTAGTTCTTTATATGGTCTGAAGCATCAACAGACTTCAAAAAAATTGTCTTTCCCTTGGAGTATACCATGAAGTTTATGATAGACAATCTGGTCGGGCCAGTCCATCTGTCACACATGATTGTGCAACCATTAGTTTCCCACTTTGACCTCAACTTGTTAACATACTCGCCAATGTCTTTATACTCCATATCCAAAAATTTGTTTCTTATCTCATAGGGAGTGGGAGGTTGTACTCCAACACCGGCCTGTTGACATCCCACTACCATATTTTTGAAATGATGTGATGATGCTTTCTGAGCAGGGACATTTTCATAGATAAAGAACTTGCTAATTAAACGCCCCATTCCCTCCTTCACATTACCTCCAGTGAAATAACTCCAAACACTCTTTTGACGTGCTTTGGATGACTTATATAAACTTGGGGCTATTGGTGGTGTTGGTTGTGATTCTCTAAGACTGCCTCCCCGTCTCATTTGTGCACCACCACTTGTCCTGGAACCTTGTGCTCTATTAGAAATTTTATGAAGGTGTTCTCTTTCCCATGCTGACTGTTTAGAGGCACGTAATGCTTGTTTTAAACTGCGTCGTTCTTCAGGTCCCATGTCATCATCATCACTGTTAACCGCTTGGCCAATGACTTCTCCTCGTAGCCCAGCTCGAATATTTTCCATTCCATGTGTTATCTTTTTCTTCTGCTGTTTTTTATTTTTTAATAATGTGCTGATGAATGCCTTCACTTCTTGGGGTACATTATCGCATCGTTGGACATTTTTTGCTGGATCTAATCCACTAAGATGGTACTTAAGTCGTGTCACTCTGCCACTCTTCATTACCGGACCACAATATTTGCAAATTGTGCCATGTTTGTTTCCGTCTATTGGGTCTCCATGTTCCCAAGCTGGATCACGTTTAGTAACTCCACTGGACATCTTATTGTAAAAATTTAAGTAATTATAAAAATAATATGAAATAATAAAACCTAATATTAATGAATAATAATCCAATTTGATAATAAAACCTAATATTAATAAAATAATAAATAACATTAAACATATTAAAATTATCCTAGGGAATAATTATACAACATTACTTAATTACTTAAAAAAATTAACATGTAGTTGTTAACATTACTTAATTACTTACAAAAATTAACATGCAAGTATTAATTACTTAAAAAAATTAACATACGAGTCCACACAAATTTTTTTGTTGTTGTATAAATTACAATAATATAAATATAAGTTTGTAAACTTACCTTAAATATGGAACCCTTTGTGTTCAAGCTCTGGAATGGATCTGGAATGGCTTTGAAAAAGGGTAAGGGAAGAAGAAGAAACAAAAATGCTCTGAATGTGACACACCCCATCCCGAAGGAGGGTATGCTGGCCGTCACGTGAGAGTGACGTAACCATTTTCACAGTTCGGAAGCTTTAAAGATACAATTACTAAGATATAACACCCGAAGGTGAATCCTACATTTGTGAATTCTGTCTGAACACCGTTGGATTCCTCGTGGCCACCAAAGCTCTACTTTAACTCGAACCTGGAGGGGCGCAAAACAAAGTTGAGTGGGTCAGTAAAACAATTCTTTTCAAAACCTTTCCTTTCAAAAGTTATAACCCATCGCCGTAAAACCTGTATAATTTCCCAGAAATAAAGTATATACTCATATATATTTCTTCAGAATCCCCTGGAAAACATGTATGTGTGAAAGTATGCATATGCCATGCCAAAGTATCAACTGAATGCCAAAGCATCCTTGTGAATGTGATTGAATACTCAAATATCATCTCGGCCCTCGGCCGTATATAGCTCATAACATACTCAACAAATCATATAACTCATAATCATCATAATCAAATCATATATATACCCTGCACACACATCAATACCACCTCTAGTGGTCTGCACAATATCACTGATAATACACTAATATGCTCTAGTGCTACAATCACGTGAAGACTCAGCGATAAATCGCGGGTCACCTACGAGTTGAACCCACCTATAGTGGCCTGTTCGACAGGACTGAGCACCTAACTTGGATCCAAGGCGAGCATGCGGTGCAGGAGGTGAACAACACGTGAAAGACTGAGCCCCTCTCTGGGCGTGAGCACTAATATCAGTGTGCAGGTCTATGAGCTCTAATCATATCACATCACATCACATTTCATCATTCGTTCACAATAATTAGCATATAAACTTACCTGCCACTTATCTGTGCGTCCTCAGCACCGACATTAATATAAACAATCAATAATGCATAATTAAACAAATAGATACTTTGCATGGCATTTCATATCGCATTTCATATCATTTTTCATTTAACTGATTTTCCGGGCAAAATTCATTTATATAGGTATATACGGAAAAATAACTGCCCACTCACTGGTATGTAGACGGGTCGTAACCTCCGTGCCTAGCCTGGCTACGCTCGTCCTCTGCATAGGTCTCGCCTATATGAGAAGTAACTGAAATAACATTAATTAATGCACATAAACGACAATTACTAATAACTTCTCATACGTAGCTCAATTTTGGCATATGAATATACCAACGAGACCTACACGACGTCACGAGTGTCGTGATATTTTAAAAATAATTTTACTGTAGCTCACGCGCCCCCACGCGCCTGACAAGGAACTGTGAAACGCGCCCCCACGCGCGCCAGCGCGTGTCGTCTTCAACCTTGGGTCGCCGGCGCCGGCCACCGGTTACCGGAAACCTGCAACTTGCCATAACTCGGCCATTTCTTAACCATTTCGTCTCATTTTTCTTCCTACGTGCTCTAAATTAAGAAAGGAAGAGGGCTATACCTTCAAAAACCTCGAAAAAGCATCGAATCACGACGGAGCAAAATCTCAAAAACCGGCCACTTTCGAACTGGGGTTTCCCGACGTCCAACTCGAGCCAACGATACACTCTGAGGTTCGTGAGGGTCTCACAAAGCTCCATGTGAGCTTGGATTGTCCTAAAACAAAGCCAATAAAAAGTTGATGAATAGTGCTCAAAACGGACCTCGGGTTTTCGACGTGAAATCGTACGAGTTCTTACCTGAAATTGGTATCAATCAACTCATCTGAGCTTCACGAACACAATGGCATCCTCCTTGGCCATGATCTGCAAGGTTCTCAATGGGTTTGGGTGTTTGCCGTACAAATGGGAGGGAGATAGAGTGAAAATCTGAGAGGGAGAGAGACACACGGGAGTGAGGGAAGAGAGAGAGTGATTATGTGTGTGTGTGGTCCAAAAACAACCACCAAAATATCCCAAGTACAATACACACATACCTCAATTAAATGCCTAGGGGCATTTTCGTCATTTCACATCCTCCGTACGTAAATTCCGGGACGGGCTGTCACAGAATGGCTCTGATACTCCACCTCTTTGAATGTGAAAGAATATAACAGACAGTGGCACACGGTTTTGAATGTGAAAGAATATCACAGACTCACAGTGGCACACGGTTTCATTATGAAAGCACTATTATTTTTGTCCATGGTCTGAAATTGTAAAAAGTGATTGTAAAAGTTGTCAGGTGAGGTGAGTCAGATGACCCAACCACACACACACACATGCCACCACACACGCACACAGAGATCACACACGCACACAACACACGCACACAGACATCACACGCATACAGTCTCTCTCTCTATCTCGATCCTTCTCTCTTCTCTGAGCTCCATTCTCCCTCTTCTCCATTCTCCCACACACACACACAGATCTTCCACACACACGCACAGAGACCCAAGGTCTCTCGATCATTCTCTCACACACAAGCACAGAGACCCACATCGCCTTCTGCTCTTCCCTCGTCGGCCCCGTCTCTCTCATTTCTCTCTGCACCGAGGGTTCGAGACCCACATACACACACGCACACCATCGCACCTGCTTCAGGAAGACACCCATCATCATCAGCAACCTCGTCTTTCTCCCTCTCCTTCTCGTCTCTGCAACTCGGCGAATGCAGGAACTCCGGCGAGTTTCTTGAATTTCTCTGGTTAGGTAAGCTTCGAGTTTGCCTATTTCTGTTCTAGATTGAACCTTATATGTGAAATTTAAGTTCAAAATCGTGTTTTTGCAAGGTTTTTGGGACGAAATCGGCTCGAGAATAGGCACACCCATCTCCGGCGAGGCCGTGGGTGTCGACGAACTTTCCGAACACCTCCAACCGTTTCACGGCAAACGAAATATATAAAAACATTCATCTCGTCTTCTATTTCATTTTGATACCTAGATCGGAGTCTAGGGTCCTCTTTTACAATCTGCCGGAGCTGTAGAAGCTCCGGCGTTCTTCTCTGAGTAGCATAGTTCCAAAATATCGCGATATTTCGGTAATATTGTGATATTATCAATAATATCGCAATATTTTGACGAAAACCCGTTGGATACCTATTAAAATATCGGTCCCGTAAAAAACCGATAATATCGGCGAAATATCGCCGATATTATTGGCATTTTGTTCCTAGGACTCCTGACAGATAAAACTCAAAGAAGAAACCCCTAGCGGACAGTTTTAGGGTAAAATACAAGAATACCCTAACTGATGCTGTTACAGAAAACAACAGAGCCTTGATAGATTTACGAAGTGACATCAATGCCCTTACAGATTTTGTTTGGGCTTGGGATATCATTTTTGAGGAGATCTTTTGCACATTAATCGTGTCCAATTTGCATGAATGAGGATCCGGATCTTCTTCGTGAGAATTCTGAAGATTCTTAAATTATGTTCGTTCATTATGTGTTCAGAATTTATTTTAAATACCTTTATTTAAAATTAAATATAAACAGAACTTGAAGAAAACTGACTGTATAAACGAACATAATTTAAAAATCCTCATTCAATTTGCATAAATGTATTCCACACGAGACTACAAAATGCTTTGCACTTTTCCTTTTTACTTTTTAACTCACAAATTAATCCTTTAGATTTGTGTGAAATGAATTTTAACGTGTGTAGAGTGAAGATAAAGAGAGGAAAATAAATTAGGAGGCTTCATTAATTTATTGAATGCGATTTTGTAAAAAAAAAGTAAAAGATTTGGAGAGAGTCAGTCTTCTTTTAGGAGAAACTTTTGTGTGTATAATCAACACAAGGTGATATACTTAATATAATTAAATGATATTGTTAATATGTTTCACTTAAAAAAAGAAATTAATATCCAAAAAAAGGATCAAGTGAACTCTACGATAGACACAAAAAAACACGCTCCCTTTGTTTTCAAAGAGAATAACTTGTATGGTACGGGTTCACCATTACGTGATGTCTCGTGCCATAAAAGTTATTCTCCTTCCAACACACTTTCAGCCCCCCCCCCCCCCCCCCCCCCCCAAAACCCTTGATCCCACCCTCCTCTCTTTATTTGGAAAGATTTTTCAATGTACTCGGAACACGAGACAGTACACCATATGTAATTATACAATCGGAGGGACAATTGATTTTTTTCTTACATGACTTATACATACCACCTCGTGTTTTCTACGCACTGAAAAATCTCTCTTTTATTTGGCTCTTGTCTTAAAACCGACTATATTTTCTTAAGTTTTTCTATTTAAACTATGATACATGGTGTACCGTCTTGTGTTCCCAATCCACTGAAAAATATTTCCTCTTTTGGTTAACATATTTTATCTACCTTCAAATTTTACGTAAGATTTTCTTACTACAATGCTTAGATTTTTGTTTCTATATGTTGGATAGCACACTTGTTTTCTTTGAGAAACTTTTGTGTTTGTGTGAACTTGCATTACTATCACTTGGTGTTGATTCACCTAATGCCGGGATTACAATTTCGTAATACATTCTAGTATATTAAGAGCAGTTCCAGCATAGGAACCCCTCAGGCAATACACTATGCTATCCACCCAATGAACAGTAACTGCCCTTAATGAACAGTAATCACCTTTTGCATTTCCACCATTGCACTTCAATAGCCCTGGCAATAGGCAATAAAATATTAGTATTTTTTTATTTTAAAATAATACAAAATAATTTTATTTGTAATTTCGGATAAAATTTTTAATCGTTCTCGTTGCGCCACTTGTCATAATCCGAAAAAATACAATTATTGGTGATGGATTTCCGATAAGATTTTTAATCGTTCTCGTTGCGCCACGTGTCATTATCCGAAAATACAATTCGTACCTGCATTAGTAGTCATTTTGTTGAAAAAAATTGGATTGAAACTTTGAGAGAAATATAGGAATGTGATTGAAAGTAGTTGAGAAAATATGAAATTGTAGTGTAAGGTAGATGATAATTAGAAGGTATTTATAGAAAAGTAAAAACAAATTTTTTTTTTTAAATTTTTAAAATTTTTTTTCGGATTTTTTACAATTTTTTGTATTTAAAAAAAAATTGAATTTCAACACTCCAGATTGTGCCACGTGTCACAACGGTAACTTTTCTTAATTTTAAAACTATTTTTTCTTTTATTTATTTATTTATGAAGGCGAATAATATCAACCGTTGATCTTAGATCCAACAGTTGATATTAAATAAGATTTTTTTATTTTACCGTTGCAAATCCAACGCTCCATAAAATATAGCCGTTGAAATCCAACGGACATGGGGAAGCCACATGGCCTCCCTAACGGTAAGAAATATGAGTGGGCCGCGGGCCCCATTTCTGAATTTATGTCTCCTGACGCGCGCCCATGAGCGCGGCCACGCGCCTGACAAAAAAAAAAAAAAAAAAAAAGGGATGACGTCGCCCCCACTCGGGCTCTCGGGTTGGCAACTCATGCCAGGCCTCTCCCTCGGGCTGCCACACGCTGGACCACTCTCGTCGGGCTCTCCTCCACTGTTCAGCCCACTGTCCCCCGAGCAATACCTCCCGCTGGAGATGCTCTAATTAATGGAACACTACGTGACAATGTTAAGTTACATTGACAAATTATTGGGAGCTATTTTCCACCATAACTTTCATTTGATTTTGTGAGGGAGTAAAATCTTGTTTCTGTGTAGTCTTTGCATACGGCAGGCACATGGAATTTTAACCTAGGTGTCTTTATTAATAACAGGGGTGCAACTGGTTGGTTCAACCTAAATTCGGTTATGCCTAACCCGATTTCAAACCCAATCGAGCGGTTGAGTGAATGAAGTAAAACCCAGTCAAGCTCAACCCGACCTCAACCCAATTATTTATTGGGTTGGGTTGATGCTTTGCTCATCCATGTCAACTCAAACGCTACCCGATTTCTAGCCTAAATTGCTCATGTACATATTACCCATCTCACTTCATATTATATAAGCTAGATACAAGTTTGGGAGAGCTATACTTGAAGTTTGTTGTTTGGTTTTCATTTAAACAATAAATGATTGTGTTGATTTTACATTTCTTTTGATTAAAACGCTAGTATTGTTTGTGTAAAATTGAATTTTAAATATTTTTGATGTTATTTGGTTCAAAATTTGAGATCTATCTTATAAAATAGTTAGTTATAAGATTGAAATAGAAAAAATTGGGTAAACCCGAACCCAACCCGAGTAAGCTCGAACTCAATTTAAACCTAAATCCGAATAAGCCCACATAAACTTGAGCCCAACCTAACCCGAATTAAGAATGTTGGTTTAGGGTTGGGTTGACCATCTAACCCGCCAAACCTGCCCAAGTTGCATCCCTAAACTTAATAATGTCTAATGGTCGAGGATATATATAATGACGTTATTTTCACACTAGCCATTTTTTTTCTTCACATTTCTTTTTTTATTTATGGCCATCAAATTGAATAGATCAACCAAAAACAATGAACATAATTAAATAGAAGTGTGTGAAAAGCTAAAGTAACGCATTGACATATTGGTTTACCTATGTATGGTATAACATGTTGTCTAAGGTAACGCATTGACAACCTCAATTTCACGTGAGGCGGCCAATCAATTAATCATGTACATTCATAATTTTGACCTAATTGTTTGATTATAGAGATACGTTTTTACAGTATAACAAGCTGTTTAAAACTGTCATATATGGGCTACTTAGTACTACAGTCTAGTGGTATTTTTTTTCACTTGTAAGTGAGAGGCCTTAAGTTCAATTCTTACCAAATACGAATTTAAACCACATTATTGCTAACTCATTGTGAGGCTTAGCCCACTCCCCTCCCCTTTAATGTAAATAATATCGTTTGTTCAAAAAAAAGAAAATGACATATATGGGTTTTCTACAATGTTTGGTAACGCCTTGACAACATTAATTTGACGATAAAATTCGCGTGAGGCCAATTAATTAAGAAACTAACAAGGGTGCCAGATAAGGTTCTCTGAATCGGATCAGGATTCTCTCTTGATCCTTAAAATCTGAGCCTGCTGAGCAGGCGATCGTGAACTTTGAAATTTGATCCAACAGCTACAATTGTTATAACTTTAGAGGTGGCCCTCTGTTTGTAGCCGTTGGATCAAATTTCAAATACCAAGATCGCCTGCTCAGCAGGCTCATATTTTAAGGGTCATGAGAGAATCCTGATCCCTCTGAATAAAGGCAAAGTTTCATCTACCTCAAGTGATGAAGAGATTTTTCAATGTGCTGAAAATACTGTCTACTCTCTCTGCCAGTTTCGATCCCAGGACAGATTGTGTTGGAACATGAGTCAAATCCAACAATGTAAATGAAATCTCATTACAAAACATTTACTATGCATGCATACATTTATGAAGGATAATTTTTCGGGAACT
The DNA here is from genome assembly GCA_024362995.1 of Heteromeles arbutifolia. Classification (NCBI taxonomy): domain Eukaryota; kingdom Viridiplantae; phylum Streptophyta; class Magnoliopsida; order Rosales; family Rosaceae; genus Heteromeles; species Heteromeles arbutifolia. The sequence continues at coordinate 25,759,016 of JANCRC010000001.1, read as the reverse complement.
TTAATAAAAAGCTTTCGGTATTGTTCATTTTAACGAAAAATTATATTTTTACACTAAAAAGGCAATCCTGATACCATTCATTTTACACTTTATTTTATCATTATTGTTAAAACTCAAAATTTTCAAGTCATTTTTATTAGTTTTTCTTAATTTTTCCTCTTGATGAAAGAAACGCATAGAAGTCCTCAATCTTTCGATTCTGCTGCTAGTGCAATTAACTTTTATTGCAAACATGAACTACTAGTGTGGATTCGCGGATGAATTTTGTGACATTATTTTTTTACATAATTTTTTTACAGATGTTTTATGGGACTTATTTTGTAATGTATTTTAAGAATTCGAACGGTATCACTTTTAGATCTTACTTCAAAGGTCATGTTTACCAAAAATCATCTAAATCTAAAACCATATGACTGTTGGATTAAGGATTTATGGTTTCTTTGTAGAACCGTATTTGTCCATTTTCTTTATTGGAAATGAATTTCTTAATGGTTTTGGATTTATCTAATTTTTGCAAGGATAATATATAAATGATGTTCTAAAAGATAAACGGTACAGATAGTTGAAATACACTATAAAGTGAGTCCCATAAAAATATGTGTAAAAAAATAATGCTACGGATCCGATCTATATAAATAAATATATATATATATTTATATATATATATATCTCCCATTATTTATACATTCCACCCCATCAATTTTCTTGAGGACTTTATTTTTAGCTAGTACTAGTGCAGATATCTCAGTAGGCATTTTTAATGTCAAACTAACAAGAGTGTAACATCCCACATCGCTCAGGGGAGTGATCCTTAAATGTATATTCTCATCCCACCTAGCACAAGACCTTTTGGGAGTTCACTGACTTCGGGTTCTGTGGAAACTCCGAAGTTAAGCGAGAAGGGGGTCAGAGCACTCCTAGGATGGGTGACTCACTGGGAAGTTGCTCGTGAGTTCCCAGAAACAAAACTGTGAGGGCGTGGTCGGGGCCTAAAGCGGATAATATCGTGCTACAGTAGTGGAGCGGGCCCGAGAAGTGATCCACCCCGGGTCGGGATGTGACAAATTGGTATCAAAGCCAATCCCTGGCCGGAAGTGTGCCGACGAGGACGTCGGGCCCCTAAGGGGGGTGGATTGTAACATCTCACATCGTCTAGGGGAGTGATCCTTAAATGTATATTCTCATCCCTACCTAGCACGAGGCCTTTTGGGAGCTCACTGGCTTTGGGTTCTGTAGGAACTCTGAAGTTAAGCGAGAAGGGGGCCAGAGCACTCCAAGGATGGCTGACCCATTGTGAAGTTGCTCGTGAGTTCCCAGAAACAAAATCGTGAGGACGTGGTCGGGACCCAAAGCGAACAATATCGTGCTATAATGGTGGAGCGGGCCCGGGAAGTGATTCATCCCAGACCGGGATGTGACAAAAAGACCAAAAGAGTACGCAGTCGCTATTTCAAATTTTTTTCAAGAAGGAAAAAAAACAAATTGAGGCTTTTAAATTTCAGATTTTTTATTAATGGAAAATTAAGGATATTAGATAGTCCTATCTGGTTTTAAGACAGAAACCATATCCTAATTAAATTGTAGTTGGCAGTCAAACCCTAATTAACTCAAGTTCATCTGTACCTAGTTCATTCGAGAACGAGGATTAGAAAGATTTTAGTAAATTAATTACGCGTATCTACTTACAATTTGACATTAAATACAAAATTCAGTACCTTAACACCGAGATAAAAAAAAAATTCTATTATATTTCGTTGTATAACATGCGTTAGAGAATAACGTTAAGATCTTTCCTTTTTTTTTAGTTGGTCAAAGAGTCCAAAAAATCTAACGAATTAAAACTCCGGTGCATACCATGCTCCAACGCAACATGCATAGCAAATATCTGATTTTATTTTCATGTCAAAAAATAGTTGAAAAAAATTGCCAACATTTTCCCCCTTTAAATAGTGATGGATAAACTTGTGCGAGCATGTCTCGGAAGTGGTAGAGATAGGGAGGGTGTTTGGTACTGCTACTAGCTTAGCTTTGTTCGTAATTGTGGGAAAACCCTCTTTCGTCTCTCTCATCTCTCTCTCTCCAATTATTTGTTTTTTACTTGTCAAAGACCACTCCTTTTGAAAAACCAGCTCTCTCTCTCTACTCAAACAGTAGAAGAAACCCAACTCAAGATGCGCCTCTCCTTCTATGTCATCCAACTCTCTGAACCTTGTTCTTCCTCCTCTTCCTGCTCATGAACTCAACGCCCGCGGAATGGCCGAGGTGTCCGGAATGGATTTTGGGCTGATGGGTTTGGAGGGTTTGGTGGGTCCCGACGCCGGACGAGGAGAGGCAGCGGGAAAAGTTGGTGACGGATCTGGCTCCGCCTCCGCCAAGCAGCAAAGATCTTGGCCGGCGGAGGACGACTGGAGGACCTCAAAAATGCCGAAAAACGAAGACTTGAATGCTCCCAAGACAATGCCATTGCAGTACCAGGGGACTCCTCTGCTGAGATCTAATTCTCAGCTGTTTCCTCCTCCAGCTGAGACTCACAGGCAGGAGCAAATGCTGAGCTTTTCTAACAACAAATCAGAAGTCAGTTTTCTCAGCAAAGATGGAGATTTTGCCTACTACCAGAGGAATCCCACTCCCATTCTCTCTCCTTACCCAAGGAATGCAGGCTCACCAGGTATTTATTTATTTAGTTCATTATTTTTTAATTTTTTTGGGGTGGTGTGTTGGTGGTCGATGTTGGACTTGGATTTTATGAGATGGGGTTTGGGATGTGAAAGTGAAGGCAGAGATTTCATTTCTGGCACATTTTTGTGCAATTGATAGATGGGTTTTTGCTATAATTGTTGCCTGGTGAGTCTTTTCATAAGGCATTTTGTAGAAATTTTAGTTCTGAGGTCTTTTCCTAGAAACAGCTCAAAGATTGATAGAAACCAAATGGGAAAAGAAAATAGGATTAGCAGATAAGACTTGTTTGATAATTTTTAATTTAATATTTTTTTTCGTTTTTTTTCGCGGTTTAAATGTAAATATAGTAAATCGTACAAATGGTTGATGCAAATGTTTTTTTTTTGTTTCAGGTTATGGAAGCTTGAATCTGAGCATGCATGGGCCTTTGACTGGGGCTAGAGGACCCTTCACTCCCTCTCAGTGGATTGAGCTGGAGCACCAGGCCTTGATCTACAAGTACATGACTTCAAATGTGCCTGTCCCTTCCAATCTGCTCATACCTCTCAAGAAACCCCTCTACCCTTATGGCTTGTCTGGTCCCGCTAATCCCACCTCAAGTAAGCTCCTTCTGTCGCTGGTCAACGAGTTCTCCATTCGTCGAAATGCATCTGTATTGATATTTAATTTTTATGTTTTAAACTTAAACTACTATTTGTTCAAAGAATGAAATTTCCAATTTTTATGTATGTTGTTCGAAAGTTCTGTCCAGGATAGTGTTTGCAATGAGTATGTAAATGCTAGGTTTGATTCAGAAATCGTGTTCTTCGTGTTTTCCCTTTTGTCTGATTTGTCTATTTTCCAATGCGTCTATATGTTGTGATTTTGATTTTAATATAGTAGCGTGGGGCACTTACCATCTGGGCTTCTCTGGCAACAACGATCCCGAACCTGGGAGGTGTCGCCGAACGGATGGGAAGAAATGGCGTTGCTCGAGAGATGCTGTTGCAGATCAGAAGTATTGTGAAAGGCACATTAACAGGGGCCGCCATCGTTCAAGAAAGCCTGTGGAAGGCCAGCCTGGCCAGGCCGTCTCTGGGACCAGTAATTCAAAGAGGGTGCCTATGAATTCGTCAATGTCAACATCCATGATGGCAAGCAACAACAGCGTTTCAACCACGCCGCAGCAGTTCAAAAGCTTGCAGCCTGCTGTTGCTGCCAATCCTTCTTCTGCAGATGCCTTTGTCAACAGGTGAAAAATTAGAGCTTCTTATCTGTTTTAGTTCTCATTAGGCCTTCTAGCTTTATTATAAGATTTCGATTTAAAACAACCTTTTTCCTTTACTTTATTTGGAGACCCCATCATTCCATCTTTACTTTGGTGACAGTGACTAGTCCTACTAATTTGGATACTCGAATTAGGACCTTTATCGTTGAAACTGTAATGTAATTATAATGGCTGTGCATTTTTCTTACTGGTGTTTCTGTTTCACTCTTCTACTTTACTTATGCACTGTGTTGGGCATTTTCTAATCAATTAGATGGTGTGTTTTGCAGGATGCAAGATCGACGTGGACTTTCCGTGATGTCTGCTCCTACCCTTAAGCTGAAATCCAACAATTCGACTTCTAAAATTGGGAAACAAGAATTCCTAGCGGAGGAATCCTCCCAATCAGAGTTTGGACTTGTTTCTACTGATTCACTTCTCAACCCTTCACATAGGAACTCTTACATCTCTAAAGATTTTGGTGGTTCTTTCCTAGACTTCAGTGATCAAGAAACTCAAGACCAACATCCGCTTCGCCAGTTCATGGATGATTGGCCTAAGGACCAGTCCAGTCACTCGGTCTCTACTTGGCCTGAAGAAATAAAATCAGACTGGACTCAGCTATCAATGTCGATCCCAATGGCATCCTCGGAGTTTTCATCATCCTCTTCCTCCCCAACGCACGAGAAACTTGTGCTCTCACCGCTGAGGCTATCCCGGGAGTTTGTGCCTGCACAAATGAATTTGGGAATGACCAATGACCTTAGCGAATCAAGCCAGAAACAAACTAATTGGATACCTATCCACTGGGGAAATTCAATGGGGGGTCCTTTAGGAGAGGTCATAACCAACACCACCAGCAGTGACAAGATCTGCAATAACTCAACATCGCCGCTTAACCTCTTAAATGAGGGGTGGGATGGCAACTCTCAGTTGGGATCTTCCCCAACTGGTGTCCTGCAGAAGTCAACTTTCTGTTCGCTTTCAAACAGCAGCTCAGGGAGCAGCCCAAGAGGAGGTGAGATCAAGAAGAGTAGCCTTGATGGGGCAAGCATATATGATGACGTGCTAGGTTCGACCTTTGCAAGTTCCTCAGTTCCATCCCTGTAAAATTGTCAAAGCTACAAACTGAGGAGACAAGACATGAACTTGGAGTAACCATCTGTGATCTTTTCAGTTTCTCTCTTTTTCTTGTTCCTTATCCTCCTTTCAGTTGTTTTTTTATTCGTGGGTTACAAGCTAGAGACATGGTGATCCGAATATGCATAGGTATTAGCCAGTTTGGCTAGTGTGGATTTGTTGGTATCTATAGTTTCTCCCTTGATGAATTCTAAAGTAATTGATGCTTTGTTAATATCTCACCTTATCTTGGTGCTTTCTGGGTTTCAAGAGACCTCGGTAAATGCTCTTAACTACTTCAACTACATGCGATGATGCAATAGACCAATGATTTGAAATCGGTTAATATTTGCATTATTGTTTGGGGTAGGGGAGGGTATATCTTTTGCAGGATTGTGGAGTTGTACAATTCTAGTGAGGAGGACCTGTCTGTCCAGAGACCGTAAAAACGGTGGGGACAAAGGCAAGTCAATGATGGTTATGAACCTTCCATCATGATAATATAGAGATACCTTCCAAAACACATTTGTTGATAGGTCATTGAAGGGGTACCCTATAAGTATAGGGCCCTCCTTTCTGGTGGCATTGCCCTTTCAACCTCCTGGTTTGGTCGATGTTGCAGTTGCAGTGAATGATATTCAAATCAGAACATAGAAAATAAGGTCTAGGAGTTCCCTGGCTTTGAGACAAGAGGCACTCTTGTGGGCTGTCACCCAACATGCAACAACTCTGTTTGGTTACTTGGATATGGGCCCGGGATTATAGAGTGTGGTGGCGACCTACCACCACTGAGTCTGACCCTTATTAGCACATGTTTGGCTCTAGCCTAGTCCGACTTGTTATGGAGGCTAGCCTTAAAAGGCCGGATGCTGTCAAGGATTTTCATCCAAATAATGTTGTGATGGGACCGGGGCAAGCAAATGGAGGACCACCCCTTGTCTTGTACCTTTAGGATGCGTTTGTTGCACTGGACTGTCTCGGACTGGACTAGATGCAGGGACTAAGGTTGATTGGATTGGCTTAGACTAAGTAGGATAAAAATAGTGAAGTGTTTGATGCAGTGTTGGACTAAATCTCGAACTAAAATATTTTAGTCCCAATATTTTATTTTTTCCATTTTGCAATGGAACTAGACTTTGTAATTTGCTAGTATCCTACAAAACTTTGCCGTATTTCCCTTACCCTCTCCCTCCCTACAAAAAACATCACCCACAGCCTCTGCACATACCAAACTGATTCGAATTTCACCTCCAGTTTTTTTGAAGTAATTTGTAGTTTGTAAAACCAATGCCATTTCCGATGAGATCCAACCGATTAATATCGATTCCGAGAATTTGATCGAGCCAAGCCGAGTCGACTCGGCGCAACCCATCTTCAAATAGCGGCTTAGGAGGCTCTTTGACCAGCAGTTCCCGAGTGTGCTTAGAATATCTTTTGCGCAGGAGAAGCTGACTGCTATGAGTCGACGCCGCAGCAGCAGAACTATGGTACCAGCAGGATGGAGCAACTGTCGCCGTCGTGGCCGAGTTCGAGCTGAGCTCGGATCTTGGCAGAGCAGAAAGAGAAGAAAGCGAGGAGAGAGGATGAGGGGAAGGGGGAATTGGCGAAGGGGAATGATGGTAGCTCTCGGCGTTTGTGAAAACATAGGAGCAGAGGAAGACGCGAGGGAGTTAGTCCCCGCTAATCCCATGGTTCTCGATGGGTCTGCTAGTGAAGGAGTTAGTCCCCGTGAGTCCCTTCTAATCTCATTAAACTTAGTCTTGGACTGTCAACAAACACGAGACTAGACTACTACATAGTCCAGTCCAAGCCAACGAAAGCTAGCGAGCTCAAACAAACACACCCTTACAGGTTAAACTCGATTAATCCAAGTGGGTTTCTCTGATAATATGAGCTAGTTTGGTATTGCCATACTTTTTAAAAAGGGAAAGAATAAAATAATCAAAACGAAATGTTAGAAAATATGTTAGCACCAAGAGGGGTCAATTTCAATTTTATGACCCAATCATGGAGAAAGGAAGAGAAGGAATTTTATTAGATATCACCTACACAGTCATAGGCTTATACAACCGGCACTATTTAATGGGAAAAGACTTTGTTGTTACTATTTTTGCAAATGGCTCATAATGTATTGGATCTTTTCATTTCAACTTCATTCATCTAATCTTTTGGGACTGGTTTGTTAGATAGAATTGATTTCGATAAGACTATTACTAAATTCAAGACATTTTGAAGAAAAAATGGATGACAATTCTCATATTTTGTCCAAGTTAAATGTTACTTATGAAGAAAAGATATATTTCCTAATCCTCACCATTCACAAAAATGGATTGATTGAAATGGACAACTTTTCTTCGTAAGTAACCTTTAACTTGAACAAAATAAGAAAGTTGTCATCCATTTGTTCTTTCAAAATTACTCACTCGAAGAACGGAATGGAAGAAGCAAGCTATATTAATGAATAGACATACCCAAGTCAATTCATCTAATCTCGTGGTACATTTTTAACACATTACTTACAAATTTCTCGTCCAAACACTTAACAACTTATTTTATAGCTGTTTCTCACTGCATATCAGAAAAAGATTTTTTTTTTCTTTTCAGATCCTTTCGCCATTTCACATATGTAAAGTGTTAAATTGCACTTTAGTTTGTTTGACTGCTGGATTTGCCAATTGGTGTATCATCATCGCAGTGACAACTGCCATGAAATTCCACTCTGTAATGGCTTGAGTGCAACCAAAATTGTACGATACTACAAGTTATGCTTCAGTTATAGAGCTGGCACTTCTTGCCACTGTCTAAAAATTGTATCAAATTAATCTTTTGTCCCAAAGTTTACTGCGTTCCTGTGATTTTTTACTGTTATATTTTAGTAATTACATACCATAAAGTTTACTAGAAAGTTGCCCTATCTCACAATAACAACTTTCATAAAACGGTTACATCACCTCTCGTGTCACAAAAATGTAATGTAGGTAAAAACTCACACATAATGTGTTATTAGTATGGATGCTGCAACAATAAAGGTGGACGTGTGTTATAAGAGGTCTTCTCCGGTCGCACACTCATAATTTTGCTAAAATTGAATTAGTTAATACTACAAAACATCTAATATTATTAGATCTAATATTACAAAATTGACGTTTAGGGCACAAATCCAACAATCTCTTATTTCACTAAAGCCAATCATCGCAATGACACACACCAAAACTATTAGGTATCTATCAGGCTGCTTCTGTATTATTGCCTTAGTTATTAGGTTCCCTACTTTTTATGTGTCAGGGTATTAGTGATTGGATTCAAGACGACTGCATCATCAATTGCTTCTATATTTGTCTAAAGATCAAATGTGCATGCTACTTGAGTATTTAGTATTTACACACTTATAGGAGAGTGTTATAGTTAGTATTTAACATTAAGTGCGATTGTGTAACTCGAAAGTAGAGATCATGAATTCTCTAAGATCTAAAATATCTTGCTTATACGTAACCGTATTACTTTGGGAGTAAGAAATCTCTAAGAATTCTCTAAGATCTAATTTTAAATTTAGAACTAGTAATAATTTGCAAATATATATTACTAACATTACAAATGGGAGACGAACAACAAGAAAATAAAAAAGTGAAGGTGAAGAATGATTATAGCGTTTAGAAAATGTGGAAGAGAATAAATGTTGTTACAATTGCTAGTTGATGCTACATGTTGTGAATGACGTGATGTTAATGGTTGGCTAATCAAGGATGTGACAGCTAGAATACTTACAGTGTAACAAAACTTATAAGCAATACACATGTCGGATGAGTTCCTTTGGCTGCCATCGTGTTTTTGTTGATTGGGTGAAAGCCTTGTTGCATTCTGCCAAGCTCTCTATTCTCATCAATGGTCAATATTCTCGTCAATGGTCAAGTTTCAGGCTATTTTTCTTGTGGACGCGAAGTTCGTCAAAGTGATCCTTTCTCCGAGAAGAGGTGCTTATTCGTGGTATTTCTAATTTGGTGAATTCCGGAATACTGATGCCAATTTTCTCTCAAGGGGTGTGACGGTCTCTCATGTTCTCTTTACAGATGATATAATTATCTTGGGCATTAAAGTATGGTCAGTTCTTTTTAATTATTTTGGTGTTCCCATTTTTAAAGACCATGCGTTAATTTTGTTCTAGGCATCGCAGATAAGATCAAGGCGAAGTTGTCTGCATGGAAGGGGTCACAACTTTCTATGGCTGATCGACTCCAATTATTAAAATCCGTTTTAGCTAGCATGCTTGCCTACAACTTTCAAATTTATGAATGGCCAGTCTTTTTACTTCGTAAAACTGAGACTTGGTGTTGAAACTTTCTTTGCTTTAGCTTTTTTGATGAATGAGGTGTTCCTTGGTTGTATGGAGTCAATGTTGTAAACCTATGGTCGAAGGGGGGTCTTGGCCTAAACAACTAGTGGTGCTCAATAAGGCTTTCTTGCTGAAAAAAAGGTTGGGAGATTTTATCTTCTATTTCGTCTGATTCTGAATTTCTTCGAGACCGATTTTGGAGGGGAGGTAGGATTCGCATTGTGCCCCTTGCTTGGCCTTTCCTCTAAGGGGTTGTTGTGTGACAAGTGCATAATGTCTTGAGACAAAGATGGGCTGTCAAGAACTTAAAGGAGGTAGGATGGGTAGTTGGTCAGATCTAGTATGGATAGTACATGGACGGTAGTTGGAGTCGGCGGCTCTCCTGGGGTTCCCTCATCTGGGATCCCTGGGGATGATGATCAAGTTGGCCCTTGCGAAACAAAAGATACAGTAAAGCTAGGACAGTTATTGTATGAGGTCTACCCAATGCTAGATGCAGAGGTACATAATAGATCGAAATCTTTTGATTTCTATGATATATAATCAAATGATATCGAATCAAAGTGTTGTTTCTTATCTTAATTTTTTATATTTTTTCTTTATTTTCTTTGTTCCTTTTATTTTAGTAAAGTAAATAAATAACAAAAAGGAAGCTGTGGATTCTTGCACAATACATTTTCATGTATGTTATGGCTTAAATAGTTTTGTCGAGTGTAACGTGGCTTAGCGGTTCTAAAACCATCAATGATTGGTGAACCCGCGGATCCATTTGCAACTCCTTTGTTTCCTCTTCTATTTGGCCTGGCAACAAGACTGTTTTGCCTGAAGTTCTTTATGATTCCCGTTATTTGCTTGGCAAAGACAAAGATTTCCATTTTTTTTGTGGGGTATGTTTATCGGGCAGCCCCTAGCGAAGTATTTTGGTCTTCACCATTCTTCACGCCACATATGTTTGAGATCGTTTCAAATTATTTTTTGATGGCGAGTGGCACCTGCCACCTCTCCTAATATTTCATTACCCGATTGTTTGTGACTTAGTTAAGCATATTTCTTTTTTTTTTGTGATCCTAATGCGGAGAATCTCTTGATTTGGGCTCCATCTTTTTTGGCAATTTTACTGTTAAGGGCTCTTATAAGTTCACATGTCCTAAGTCTGAGCCACCGAAATCTTTTCTTGTTTGGAAAGTGAAACATGGTAGACTTCTTACTGAAGTTTTTCTTCAGAGGCGTGGTATTGCTCTTGGTTTTTTTTTTTTTTCCTGTAGGATGGCTTCTAAGTGATAACTGTGTTGAGAAAAGCTTAATGAATGAAAAGGATTGATGAACACAGAGAAGATTGATGAAGAACTCAGAAAAGGAGGGAGAGAAAAAACTAGAGAGAAGTTAAAGAGAGAACAACAAACCGAACGGTTTTTCATTAATTGCACATAGTGCTAAACCAACGGTACATATATAACCATCCTAACTAACTTGCCTATGTGGCTCATCCAATACAACCGTTTCTATTGTAACAACCTTATCTCTCCATATACACCAATAGACTGTTGACACTTGTTATTACTCCCCCTCAATCTCAGCTGGGATTCCATAGCCTGAGATTGTGACAGTGCTTAATGAATAGAGGACTATGCAATCCCTTGGTAAGTATATCAGCAACTTGGGCTTGGGACTCTGTTGGTACATAATGCACTGTTATATCTCTCTTTTGAACTCATTCCCTGACAAACTAATAGTCAGTGTCGAGGTGTTTAAAGCGAGACTGAAACACTGGATTGGAGGATAGTGCCAAAGTAGACAAATTATCACAATGCAAGGCTGGATGATAAGTCAGTACATGATGCAGGTCTTTTAGAATTGATCTGATCCAACAAACATCAGCAGTACAATGAGCTAAAGCCTTATACTCATCTTCAGTTAAGCTTCTCGAAACTGAAGCTTGTTTCTTCGATTACCATGAAATGGGATTACCACCAACATATACTACATACCCTGAGATGGATCTCCTTGTGTTGATATCTGCAGCCCAGTCAGCATTAGAGAATGCTGAGATATTGATGTGTTGGGATGGTATATAGGTGATTCCACAGTCAAATGTACCATGCAAATATCAAAGGATTCTTTTTACCAAGAAGAAATGTGCATTAGTTGGTTGAGTCATATACTGGCATACAACATTCACATCATGTGATATATCTAGCCTGGTAAATGTCAAGTATTGCAATGCTCCTACTATACTTCTGTATAATGTTGGATCTTCCATAGGTGTTCCTTCTGTGACAAGTAATTGAGTATAAGGCTTTGATGGTGTTGGGGCAGGTTTACATGAGCTCATTCCTGCCTTATCAAGTAATTCCCTTGTATACTTCGACTGATTTATGAACAAACTGCCATCTGATCTATATTGAATGTGGAGTCCAAGAAAATATGTCAATCTCCCCATGTCTTTTAAATCAAACAGTTCAGCAAGCTGAGTGATGATTGATTGCACCTTTGCTTTATTTGAACTAGTTAGAATTATATCATCTACATACAGTAGTAACATGATAATATCCTCACCATCATGCTTAATGAACAAGCTTGTATCAGATTGAGACATAGTGAAACCAAGAGATGGCAAAACTCCAGTAAATTTTGCATTCCAAGCCCCCACAGGTTTCTTCTTTGTGGAGGTTTCCATTGGGAAGCCTCCACCCGTCCAAACAGTCAATCTGGCCCTAGACACTTCCACTCCCCTCACTTGGGTCCAATGCTCCAACTGTCTGCCATGTTTTCCAGTCCCTGTTCCAAATTTTGATCCTGCAAACTCCACCAAGTTGCCTTCCGAGAATCCGTTATGCGTTCATCCCATCACAGGACCCTTTGGCAGATCATGTCATTATGATCTCATGTACTCAGCTGGTCCTATGCTGAAAGAAACCTTTGCCTTGCCATCCGATCAAAAGAACCACAATGATGGTGTCAATAATGACACCCCATCATCATCGACATTATCACTGAACACATTTGCGTTTGGGTGCGGACTCTTTAACTACATTGGGTTCCCTCTTGCTGGACCAGGACCCAATCCAATTGGCGGTGTGATTGGATTAAGCATGGGGCATCCTATTAGCCTTCTAAGCCAGCTCAACTCCAACAAAAGTATGCACAAGTTCTCATATTGCTTGCCTGACCCTGATGTTCAAACAACTGCCTCTCGCAGAGAAAACTAACTACAACTAACATTGGATATTGGGTCGGATGCAACTATTGCTGGAGATATATCCAGAGCACGGCAATATTGAAGAGCCAGTGCCGCGACAAGTACTATTCATATTTGAACAAGACTGCAGTTAGTGTCAACGGAAAGCATCTAAGGATCGATCCTCGGATATTTGTTCCGACCTCCTCGGGCACTGAAGGGTTCATCATTCAGCCAGGAACCGCAGTTACGTTCTTGGCCAAAGAAGCTTTTCGAAGCTTAAAGAGCTCCGTTTCCAAAGAGGTGCTGAGAAGATACCCCGAGCTGGTACCAGTGAAGAATAGCAAGTCGGGTTTCGACTTATGTTACAGTACAAAGGGAGCTATTTGCAATGTCAGTGAGATGTCGTTTCCGAAATTTCAGTTCTATTTCCACAGTGATGACGGTGCCCAATATCGTGCTGCAAAAATTGTTTATAACAGTTCACACCCCGGATGAGGTGCATGCCTATCACCCAGAAAATGGGCGTGGGGCCAAGTATATTAGGCGGATTGAATCAAATTAAGACTTGGTTTTTAGTTGATATTAGTCAGTTAAAGTTTTACTTGTCCGCAAATCAATGTTAATGGGGTACTGTTCATCATCATAATCAACCCCTTTTCTTTCCTGATATGAAAAGTAATGAAATAAATGAGAAATATTTTAATTTTACCCAAAAGAAGAAAAATATTTTAATTCTAGGAGCTGAATTCACTACAAGAATTTTGCCTTATGACAACAAATTCCAATGTGATACCGAAACCCATTTTACACCGTTGCCTATCCAATCAAAAGTTTCTGCTCCACGTGCAGACAAAAAAAAAAGCATCCACTGCTGCTGCTGCCTTTCCCTCTCTCTCACATTCTCTCTTTGTTTCCATTACCCTCTCTTACGAGAAATTTTTAGTTGTAACGGGAACATAAGTGGTACATCACGTATTTTAATAAAAGTTGACGAAAAGGAAAAGACAGCACCCACCCACCCATCTGATGAAACTAAAATATAAATTTTTTACAATTTCATGATAAGTGTCTTACAGATAACGTGAAAGAGTAGTTTTATCCAAAGTTTTTGTTTTGTTTTACCAAGTGTCGGTCAAATGAGTCGAAATGTACGTGGTAAATCCCTCTTATTGGGATTTTGAGTTGGGGTGCTGGATGTGTGGGCAGGCTTTTTGTTAAAGAATAAGCAAGAAACTTTGTCATTTCCACTTGGAAGGGGGCAATATCATTCTCTTATCTATAGAGTTGTATTTGCTTCCATTTGACCGTAAATAATTTGACCTTTGAATAGAACAATAGCTTATCTAAGTTGTTTTGCTTTTGGTGAATGAAAATCCTCAGAATTTTATTATTTAGTGCAAAATGATGAACAAGCATACTGGCTTTGGTTATTTACTTTATTTTGATTTCTACTTACTATTTTTTTCACATAATGATTCTGTATTTCAGGAATTGGGATCATTTTCATCCATGCTTCTAAAGCTGTGGGATTATAGTTGTTAAGGATAGTAATCCAATGGTAGTATATGAGACACTTGTCCAAAGATTAAGAAGGTTGTTAGAGTTAGTTACATTGTGACTTAGACAATAAGTTTCATAAGATAGTATATAGTCTTGAGATTGTAAAAAAATGTAAGACACAGAAAATATATACATGAAAAGATTACTTCTCTCTCTCTAAATCTTTCTCTATCTCTCTCTATCTTCTTTCTTCTTCTTTGTATCTTTCACAAGCTTTATACATCTTGTTCTTCTCTGAGATTATAGTTTGGTTAACATGGTATCGAGCCGGTATAGCTAATCGCTCGGTTGGATAATTTTTTTTTTTTTTTTTTTTTTTCAATCTTGACCTGCTTCCGCTCATCATTTCTGATCTCGTTGTCATCATTTCTGGTTTCTTGGTGTTCTTCATCTTCTCTCTATCAGTTTGCTTGGTGTCCGTCTGCTGTGCCCACCACGTTCGATATAAGTCCTCAACGTTATTCTTCTTCAAGATTTCAGATTTCTTGCAGAAATGGTTACTGCTTCACAATTGCCGATTATTCAGTCTCCAATCACATCCCTCATATCCACTGTTTCGACATCTGTGACGGTAAAGCTCGATGAGACCAACTACTTGGTTTGGAATTTTCAGATGCAGCTTCTTCTTGAAGGGCATGGAATCATGGGTTTTGTGGATGGATCCACACCTTGTCCTGTTCAATTTATCAGGGTTACATCTAATGGGTCTGAGGTTTCTTCTAGCGAAATTACTTCTCAATCAGAATCTGATGATTACAAGATCTGGAAGATGCACGATCGAGCGCTGATGCAGTTGATTACTGCAACACTCTCACCACCTGCCATTTCTTGTGTTATCGGGAGTACTAGTGCTCAGGATCTATGGATCAGACTTAAGGAACAATTCTCGACTGTTACAAGAACAAGTATTTTTCAGATGAAGTCAGAGTTACAGAATATTAGGAAGGGTAATGATTCTGTCTCTCTTTATTTGCAAAGGATCAAGGAGGCTAGAGACTATCTTTCTGCAGCTGGGGTTAAGTTTGATGATGATGATGATATCGTGATTCTTACTCTTAATGGCCTATCATCTGAGTATAATACCATTAGATCCATCATTAGAGGCAGGGAACATGTTATTTCTCTTAAAGATTTGAGATCTCAATTGCTTGCTGAAGAAGCAATGCTTGAGAATGCCTCTGCAACTCCTTTTCTTACTGCAATCCCTGCTGCTCATAATGGTTCTCAGCCACGTTTCCATGGGAAATCTGGACAACAATCGTCTTACAACAATCAAATTGGTGGGTCTAATTCTGAAGGATCATATGGAACTCAATATGGCTCTCAGTATAAACCATTCTACAACAAGAATAAAGGTGAAGGGAAGTTCCAGTATGGTTCTAAATTTGGGAACAACAAGCCTTCTTATCCAAATCCAGCTCGTGGGATTCTTAGAACTTCACCAAATCCGGTTAATTCTGGAAATTCTTGTCAGATATGTGGCAAATATGGTCATCTTGCTGATACATGTAGATTTCGGAACACTGAATCTGCCATAGTTGAAGGGTGTCAAATTTGTGGAAGAAAGAACCACAGTGCACAATTTTGTCATTTCAGGAATGCAAACCTTAATTCTCATTCTGGATCAATGAATGCTATGCATGTCAATGCATTTGCACCCCTCATGGACTCAACTCTGTCTTAGCAAGTTTGGCTTACAGATTCCGGTGCCACAAACCACATGACTGCAGATTTGAAGAATTTGTCATTGGCAACGCCTTTTCCTTCCACTGAGATGATTCAAACTGCTAGTGGTGAAGGTTTGAAAGTCTCTCATACAGGATCTTCCATATTGCAGACTCCATTTCATAATCTAAAATAAAATTCAGTTCTATATGTGCCCAGAATATCTCAGAATTTACTCTCTGTGCATAGAATCTGTCTTGATAATAATTGCTGGTTGATACTTGATGCTGGGTGTTTTTGGATTCAGGACAAAGCCACAGGGAAAATATTGTTCAAAGGTCTCTGCAATGATGGATTGTATCCCATTCCCTTTACATCATCTTCATCTCATACACCAAAAGCCTTCTCTGCTGCTGCTTATATTGGGAAACCAGTAACCTCTAGTCTACGGCACCATAGGTTAGGCCATCCCTCAAACAAAGTTGTTTCTCTTATGCTTAAGAAATCCAATGTATCTCGCATTTCTGATTCTATACCTGTGATGTGTTCAAGTTGTATTGAGGGCAAAATTAGCAAGCTACCCTTTGATTCAGGCACATACAAATCTGTCCAACCCTTTGATATTGTACACAGTGATGTATGGGGTCCTGCTCCATGTCTGTCTATAGAAGGTTTTAAGTATTATGTCACCTTCATAGATCAATGTACTCGATTTTGTTGGATTTTTCCACTTGTCAATAAAGCTGATGTTTGTCCCACATTTATTACATTCTATCAGTTTGTACTTAATCATTTCTCAATGTCTATTAAAACACTTTAGAGTGATGGAGGGGGTGAGTATATAGGGAACCAATTACAAACTTTTCTTGCTGCCAAAGGCATTAGTCATCATTTATCTTGTCCATACACACCAGAACAGAATGGTTTGGCCGAGAGGAAACATCGTCACATAATTGAAACTACAATTACCCTTCTTCAAACATCTCACCTACCTGCATCATTTTGGTCATTTGCTTGTCAAACCTCAGTATATCTCGTTAATAGAATGCCATCACAAACACTGAATCAGAAATCACCCTTTGAACTGTTATACGGTTCTGTCCCTGATGTCAGTCATCTCAAAGTCTTTGGTTGCTCTTGTTATCCACTCTTAAGACCTTTAACCTCTACAAAGTTACAGCCTAGAACAATTAAGTGCATCTTTCTGGGATATGCATCAAAGTACAAGGGCTACCTATGTTATGAAGTCATCAAAAAGAAAGTTTATATTTCTAGGCATGTTGTGTTTGATGAATCTGATTTTCTTTATTCAGTTCTTGCATCAACATCTGCACCAACTCTCCATACATCGTAAGTGTCACAACCAAGTATACAACCATCCATGCCTAATCTTGATAATGTGTTAGTTTCACCTTCATCATCACCATTCCCATTGTCCACTGATCCTAACCCTCTACATTCACCACAATCCATCAGTGCAAGTGAACAATCTTCCTCTTCACATTTCCATGTGGCTCCTGAGGTTCCAATTACGAATTCTATGGTCTCTTAGTTTCAACCTGACAGTATTCAAGCAGTGTTATCTATTCCTCCATTGAATTTGCATCCAATGCAAACCAGATCAAAGAGTGGTATTTCCAAAAAGAAGGTATTTCTTACTATGGTTCAGGACAATTGGACTGTGGATCTCTCTACTGTTGAACCTGCAACATATAAATCTGCATTGAAGTGTAAAGTCTGGGTTGATGCAATGAAAGAATAATTAGATGCACTTCATACTCAGTCTACATAGAGTCTAGTTCTTATTCCTGCAGAGAAAAACATTGTTGGTTGTAAATGGGTGTTTAAGATTAAAAAGAATGCTAATGGGTCTATAGGGAGATATAAGGCTCGATTGGTGGCAAAAGGATTCCATCAAGAGGAAAGCATCGATTATGGGGAGACATTCAGTCCAGTTGTTAAGCCAACTACTGTGAGGCTTGTGTTGGCCATGGCAGCTCATTTTGGGTGGAATTTGAGACAACTTGACGTTAAGAATGCATTTCTACATGGAGTATTGCAGGAAGAAGTGTACATGTCTCAACCTCCTGGTTTCAGTGATCCTCAACACTCTGATTATGTCTGCAAACTCCACAAGTCCCTATATGGGTTAAAACAGGCCCCTAGAGCTTGGAATGACAGATTTACAAGTTTTTTGCCATCTCTTGGTTTCAAAACAACTCATGCCGATCCATCTTTATTTGTGAAACAGTTTGGTTCCTCTGTTGTGCTTTTGGTTCTCTATGTGGATGACATTATCATCACTGGTAATGCTCCAAGTTTGATCAATGATGTAATTGCTGCCTTGACAAAGGAGTTTGATATAAAAGATTTCGGTCATCTGCATTTTTTTTTGGGAATTCAGGTTATTCCACAGACCTGCTTCCGCTTATCATTTCTGATCTCGTTGTCATCATTTCTGGTTTCTTGGTGTTCTTCATCTTCTCTCTATCAGTTTGCTTGGTGTCCGTCTGCTGTGCACACCACGTGTTCGATATAAGTCCTCAATTGTTATTCTTCTTCAAGATTTCAGATTTCTTGCAGAAATGGTTACTGCTTCACAATTGCAGATTATTCAGTCTCCAATCACATCCCTCATATCCACTGTTTCGACATCTGTGACGGTAAAGCTCGATGAGACCAACTACTTGGTTTGGAATTTTCAGATGCAGCTTCTTCTTGAAGGGCATGGAATCATGGGTTTTATGGATGGATCTACACCTTGTCCTGTTCAATTTATCAGGGTTACATTTAATGGGTCTGAGGTTTCTTTTAGCGAAATTACTTCTCAATCAGAATCTGATGATTACAAGATCTTGAAGATGCACGATCGCGTGCTGATGCAGTTGATTACTGCAACACTCTCACCATTTCTTGTGCTATTGGGAGTACTAGTGCTCATGATCTATGGATCAGACTTAAGGAACAATTCTCAACTGTTACAAGAACAAGTATTTTTCAGATGAAGTCAGAGTTACAGAATATTAGGAAGGGTAATGATTTTGTCTCTCTTTATTTGCAAAGGATCAAGGAGGCTAGAGACTATCTTTCTGCAGCTGGGGTTAAGTTTGATGATGATGATATCGTGATTCTTACTCTTAATGGCCTATCATCTGAGTATAATACCATTAGATCCATCATTAGAGGCAGGGAACATGTTATTTCTCTTAAAGATTTGAGATCTCAATTGCTTGCTGAAGAAGCAATGCTTGAGAATGCCTCTGCAACTCCTTTTCTTACTGCAATGGCTGCTGCTCATAATGGTTTTCAGCCATGTTTCAATGGGAAATCTGGACAACAATCGTCTTACAACAATGAAATTGGTGGGTCTAATTCTGAAGGATCATATGGAACTCAATATGGCTCTCAGTATAAACCATTCTACAACAAGAATAAAGGTAAAGGGAAGTTCTAGTATGGTTCCAAATTTAGGAACAACAAGCCTTCTTATCCAAATCCAGCTCGTGGGATTCTTTGAACTTCACCAAATCCAGTTAATTCTGGAAATTCTTGTCAGATATGTGGCAAATATGGTCATCTTGCTGATACATGTAGATTTCAGAACACTGAATCTGCCATAGTTGAAGGGTGTCAAATTTGTGGAAGAAAGAACCACAGTGCACAATTTTGTCATTTCAGGAATGCAAACCTTAATTCTCCTTCTGGATCAATGAATGCTATGCATGTCAATGCATCTGCACCCCCCATGGACTCAACTCTGTCTTAGCAAGTTTGGCTTACAGATTCCGGTGCCACAAACCACATGATTGCAGATTTGAAGAATTTGTCATTGGCAACTCATTTTCATTCCACTGAGATGATTCAAACTGCTAGTGGTGAAGGTTTGAAAGTCTCTCATACAGGATCTTCCATATTGCAGACTCCATTTCATAATCTAAAATTAAATTCAGTTCTATATGTGCCCAGAATATCTCAGAATTTACTCTCTGTGCATAGAATCTATCTTGATAATAATTGCTGGTTGATATTTGATGCTTGGTGTTTTTGGATTCAGGACAAAGCCACAGGGAGAATATTGTTCAAAGGTCTCTGCAATGATGGATTGTATCCCATTCCCTTTACATCCTCTTCATCTCATACACCAAAAGCCTTCTCTGCTGCTGCTTATATTGGGAAACCAGTAACCTCTAGTCTACGGCACCATAGGTTAGGCCATCCCTCAAACAAAGTTGTTTCTCTTATGCTTAAGAAATCCAATGTATCTCGCATTTCTGATTCTATACCTGTGATGTGTTCAAGTTGTATTGAGGGCAAAATTAGCAAGCTACCCTTTGATTCAGGCACATACAAATCTGTCCAACCCTTTGATATTGTACACAGTGATGTATGGGGTCCTGCTCTATGTCTGTCTATAAAAGGTTTTAAGTACTATGTCACCTTCATAGATCAATGTACTCGATTTTGTTGGAATAAAGCTGATGTTTGTCCCACATTTATTACATTCTATCAGTTTGTACTTAATCATTTCTCAATGTCTATTAAAACACTTCAGAGTGATGGAGGGGGTGAGTATATAGGGAACCAATTACAAACTTTTCTTGCTGCCAAAGGCATTAGTCATCATTTATCTTGTCCATACACACCAGAACAGAATGGTTTGGCCGAGAGGAAACATCGTCACATAATTGAAACTACAATTACCCTTCTTCAAACATCTCACCTACCTGCATCATTTTGGTCCTTTGCTTGTCAAACCTCAGTATATCTTGTTAATAGAATGCCATCACAAACACTGAATCAGAAATCACCCTTTGAACTGTTATATGGTTCTGTCCCTGATGTCAGTCATCTCAAAGTCTTTGGTTGCTCTTGTTATCCACTCTTAAGACCTTTAACCTCTACAAAGTTACAGCCTAGAACAATTAAGTGTATTTTTCTGGGATATGCATCAAAGTACAAGGGCTACCTATGTTATGAAGTCATCAAAAAGAAAGTTTATATTTCTAGGCATGTTGTGTTTGATGAATTTGATTTTCCCTATCCAGTTCTTGCATCAACATCTGCACCAACTCTCCATACATCACAAGTGTCACAACCAAGTATACAACCATCCATGCCTAATCTTGATAATGTGTTAGTTTCACCTTCAAGAGTAGATAACAAGAGCAACCAAAGACTTTGAGATGACTGGCATCAGGGACAGAACCATATAATAGTTCAAAGGGTGATTTCTGATTTAGTGTTTGTGATGGCATTCTATTAACAAGATATACTGAGGTTTGACAAGCAAATGACCAAAATGATGCAGGTAGGTGAGATGTTTGAAGAAGGGTAATTGTAGTTTCAATTATGTGACGATGTTTCCTCTCAGCCAACCGAGCGATTAGCTATACCGACTCGATACCATGATTCCATGCCCTTCAAGAAGAAGCTGGATCTGAAAATTCCAAACCAAGTAGTTGGTCTCATCGAGCTTTACCGTCACAGATGTCGAAACAGTGGATATGAGGTATGTGATTGGAGACTGAATAATCTGCAATTGTGAACCAGTAACCATTTCTGCAAGAAATCTGAAATCTTGAAGAAGAATAAAATGACTTATATCGAACACGTGGTGTGCACAGTAGACGGACACCAAGCAAACTGATAGAGAGAAGATGAAGAACACCAAGAAACCAGAAATGATGACAACGAGATCAGAAATGATGAGCGGAAGCAGGTCAAGATCGAAAAACTGAGGCCGAGTATCGAGCACTTGCTGCTACTGCAGCTGAACTGGATTGGATTAAGCAATTATTGGCTTTTGTGCATCTGGATATTCCTAGTTCCCCAGTTTTATATTGTGACAATATGTCCGCAATTGCATTAACATCAAATCCGGTTCTACATCAACGCACAAAGCACATTGAAGTTGACATTCATTTTGTTCGAGAACGAGTTGCAAAGAAGCAGCTGCATGTTCAGTTTGTGTCTTCCAGTGAGCAATATGCCGACATACTGACCAAGGGGTTATCCGCTCCTCTCTTTCAGACTCATTGTCGCAATCTCAGTCTAGCTTCCACCTCTCATGAGCTTGAGGGGGGATGTTAAGGATAGTAATCCAATGGTAGTATATGAGACACTTGTCCAAAGATTAAGAAGGTTGTTAGAGTTAGTTACATTGTGACTTAGACAATATGTTTCATAAGATAGTATATAGTCTTGAGATTGTAAAAAAATGTAAGACACAGAAAATATATACATGAAAAGATTACTTCTCTCTCTCTAAATCTTTCTCTATCTCTCTCTATCTTCTTTCTTCTTCTTCGTATCTTTCACAAGCTTTATACATCTTGTTCTTCTCTGAGATTATAGCTTGGTTAACAATAGTGTGGTGGCGACCTACCACCACTGAGTCTGACCCTTATTAGCACATGCTTGGCTCTAGCCCAGTCCGACTTGTTATGGAGGCTGGCCTTAAAAGGCCGGATGCGGTCAAGGATTTTCTTCCAAATAATGTTGTGATGGGACCGGGGCAAGCAAATGGATTAAACTTGATTAATCCAAGTGGGTTTCTTAGAGAATATGAGCTAGTTTAGTATTGCCGTACTTTTTAAAAAGGGGAAGAATAAAATAATCAAAATGAAATGTTAGAAAATATGTTAGCACCAAGAGGGGTAATTTTCAATTTTATAACCCAATCATGGAGAAAAGAAGAGATGGAATTTTATTAGATATCACCTAAACAATCATAGGCTTATACAACCGACACTATTTAATGGGAATTTTTTGTTGTTGTTATTATATTTGCAAATGGCTCATAAAGTATTGGGTCTATTCATTTCAACTTCATTCATCTAATCTTTTGGGACTGGTTTCGATAAGAATATTACTAAATTCAAGACATTTTGAAGAAAAAATGGATGACAATTCTCATATTTTGTCCACCACTTATGAAGAAAAGATATATTTCCTAATCCTCACCATTCACAAAAATGGATAGATTGAAATGGACAACTTTTCTTCGTAAGTAACTTTCAACTTGAACAAAATAAGAAAGTTGTCATCCATTTGTTCTTTCAAAATTTCTCACTCGAAGAACGGAATGGAAGAAGCAAGCTGTATTAATGAATAGACATACCCAAGTCAATTCATCTAATCTCGTGGTACATTTCTAACAAATTACTTACAAATTTCTTGTCCAAACACTCAACAACTTATTTTATAGCTGTTTCTCACTGCATATCGGAAACAATTTTTTATTTTTTATTTTTTTCTAGATCCTTTCACTATTTCACATATGTAAAATGTTAAATTGCACTTTAGTTTGTTTGACTGCTGGACTTGCCAATTGGTGTATCATCATCGCAGTGACAACTGCCATGAAATTCCACTCTGTAATGGCTTGAGTGCAACCAAAATTGTATGATACTACAAGCAAGGTTCTAAAAATCGCTAGGTACTAGTCGGGCGGCGGGCTAGGGCGGCTAGGTGGGGTTTAGGCGGACTAGACGGATTTAAGTAAATTAATCATATTTCGTGTAAATAAGTGTCTACTTATACTTGAAATATATATAATTTCATCATAAACTACAAAATAGAATGCATATATATTATGAAGTATTGGAACATCCTGAAAACATGTGAAATAAGGATATAATGTGTGTTCATTTAAGTATGCAACAAGTCTTTTACAATTTATTGGAAAAAAAACAAAATGCAAAATGAAAATTATCTATTTTCTGTCTAAGTGAGTTGCGACCTAGGCGAGTGTTTAGACGGGTCTAGGCAGTCTAGGAGGGTGCGTAGGCAGTGCCTCAGCAGGTCTAGGTAGCCTTAACATTAATCGGGGCGGTGGCCAGCCGCCTAGCGCCTAGGTGGGGCCTAGGCGGCACTAGGTGGGGATTTTTAGAACAGTGACTACAAGTTATGCTTCCGTTTTATAGAGCTAGCACTTCTTGCCACTGTCTAAAAATTGTATCAAATTAATCTTTTGTCCCAAAGTTTTACTGCGTTTTGGTGATTTTTTGACTGTTATATTTTAGTTATTACATACCATAAAGTTTACTAGAAAGTTGCCCTGTCTCACAATAACAACTTTCATAAAACAGTTACACCACCTCCCGTGTCACTGAAATGTAATGTAGGTAAAAACTCACACATAATGTGTTATTAGTATGGATGCAACATTAAAGGTGGACGTGTGTTATAAGAGGTCTTCTCCGGTGGCACACTCAAAATTTTGTTGAAATTGAATTAATTAATACTACAACAGATCCAATATTACATTAGATCTAATATTACAAAATTGACGTTTAGGGCACAATTCCAACAATCTCTTATTTCACTAAAGGCAATCGTCACAATGACGCACACCAAAACTATTAGGTATCCATCAGGCTCCTTCTGTTTTATTGCCTTAGTTATTGGGTTCCCTACTTTTTATGTGTCAGGGCATTAGTGATTGGATTCCAGACGACTTCATCATCAATTGCTTCTACAATTGTCTAAAGATCAAATGTGGTTGCTACTTGAGAATTTAGTATTTACACATTCATAGGAGAGTGTTATAGTTAGTATTTAACATTAAGTGTGATTGTGTAACTCGAAAGTAGAGATCATGAATTCTCTAAGATCTAAAATATCTTGCCTATACGTAACCGTATTACTTTGGGAGCAAGAAATCTCTAAGAATTCTCGAAGATCTAATTTTAAATTTAGAACTAGTAATAATTTGCAAATATATATTACTAACATTACAAATGGGAGACAAACAACAGGAAAATAAAAAAGTGAAGGTGAAGAATGATTATAGCGTTTAGAAAATGTAGAAGAGAATAAATGTTGTTACAATTGCTAATTGATGCTACATGTTGTGAATGACGTGATGCTAATGGTTGGCTAATCAAGGATGTGACAACTAGAATACTTACAGTGTAACAAAACTTATAGGCAATACACATGTCGGATGAGTTCCTTTGGCTGTCATCGTGTTTTTGTTGATTAGGTGAAGCCTTATTGCATTCTGCCAAGCTCTCTATTCTCGTTAATGGTCAATATTCTCGTCAAAGGTCACGTTTCAGGCTATTTTTCTTGTGGACGCGGGATTCGTCAAAGTGATCCTTTCTTTAAGAAGAGGTTCTTATCCGTGGTATTTCTAATTTGGTGAATTCCGGAATACTGATGCCAATTTTCTCTCAAGGGGTGTGACGGTCTCTCATGTTCTCTTTATAGGTGATATAATTATCTTGGGCATTAAAGTGTGGTCAGTTCCTTTTAATTATTTTGGTGTTCCCATTTTTAAAGACCACGCGTTAATTTTGTTCTAGGCATCGCAGATAAGATCAAGGCGAAGTTGTCTGCATGCTTGCCTACAACTTTCAAATTTATGAATGGCTAGTCTTTTTACTTCGTAAAACTGAGACTTGGTGTCGAAACTTTCTTTGCTTTGGCTCTTTTGATGAATGGGGTGTTCCTTGGTTGTATGGAGTCAATGTTGTGAACCTATGGTGGAAAGGGGGTCTTGGCCTAAACAACTAGTGGTGCTCAATAAGGCTTTCTTGCTGAAAAAAAGGTTGGGAGATTTTATCTTCTATTTCGTCTGATTCCGAATTTCTTCGAGACCGAATTTGGAGGGGAGGTAGGATTCGAGTTGTGCCCCTTGCTTGGCCCTTCCTCTAAGGGGTTGTTGTGTAACAAATGCATAATGTCCTGAGACAAAGATGGGTTGTCAAGAACGTAGAGGAGGTATGATGGGCAGTTAGTCAGATCTAGTATGGATTGTACATGGACGGTAGTTGGAGTCGGCGGCTCTCCTAGGGTTCCCTCATCTGGGATCCCTGGGAAAGAGGATCAAGTTGGCCCTGACGAAACAAAAGATACGGTAAAGCTAGGACAATTATTGTATGAGGTCTACCCAATGCTAGATGCAGAGGCACATAATAGATCGAACTCCTTTTGGTTTCTATGATATAGAATCAAATGAGCCGTTTCTGGTGGGGTAGTAACGAAGGTAAAAGATGTATTCATTGGCTCTCTTGGGAAGTTATGTGTCGACCTAAAATGAATGGGGACTGGATTTCATTGGTTATATGACTTCAACCTTGCTCTTCTTGGAAAACAAGGGTGGACATTTCTGTTGGCAATTTTGAGTAGAAATTTCATTGTCCCACATTGGCCATTATCAAAATGTTTCCTCACTTTATAAGGCTTTGTCCCTTATAGATATTGATTGGAGTGATGGACCATGGAGAATGAAATTGGGCTCAACCTTCGAATTTAATTAATTAATTAATTAATTTTTTATCAACGGACTCATCTTTTCAGATGAAGTCTGTTGAGATGAAAGAACGCAAAGCAAAGCACCCCTCTGTGAAAGATGACTTCCAACAGAAGCACCCCATAATAGGTATAAACCTATTATATATACATTTATATGCATGGCATTTAGAACACAGAAAATATCAAATTCTTCTTCTACAATCCTAAACCTTCTTACTGAGAGAACAACATAGAAATTTGCCAGAAGTCAGTTTTCCGCTGCTGGAATTCTAACTTAGATCGTTGATTCCTGGTGAGGCAGACATCCGTAGAACTACAAGCATTGATTAGGGACAAAATATCTGCTTTCAAGGGCATTGCAATACACAAGCCTCAATCTTTAATCTGTCTGTTCAATATTATTTCGCATTGTTAATACTCTGCTATTTATTTATTCGCATTTATTATTTATTAGCATACATAAAATTATCATTGATTGTTGATATTTATCCAACAATTTATTTAGGGCGTGTTTGTTTGCACTCGCTAAGTCTTACTGGACTGGACTGGCTTACTAAGAATATTAATCCTATGTTTGGTGCGAGCTAGGATTGTGTTTAATGGGACTACGTCAGACTCGTGCCGACTAAACTCTTCATTAACTGGTTTTAGCGAGACTGCCCAAAAAGGATGGGATTACTAAGGTATGGTTTGGGGTTGAGGTGATTTTAAAAAAAAGCTAGCATGAAAAAAAGCTGGGAGAGTTTTTGGTGTTTGGTAAACTTCCAACTTCAGTTTTTTTTCACAGTTTTGGGTGAAAAAAAGCCAAAAAACAGAAGCAGCAAAAGGCAGCTTTGAAAAACTGGCTTTTCAGCTTCTGTGTAAACCTCTAAAACATGGGTGAACAGTGACCCTTTAATGAAAGTTTCTGGCAATCCTACCCTCCCTTCATCTCTATCATCCCCTTTCTGCTCCTCCCAGCTTCATCTCTACCAAAGATCTTTGAAGATTTGTGTCATAACTAACAATCAATTCATGCTCATAAACTACAATTCACTACCAATTATGCTTATACACCAAAATTAACTACAAAATGACTGAATTCGAATAAATCAATCTTCCCCCAAATCTCCCGCACCATGAAACCCTAAATCAATCAAAATCTACAGGACCGAGTAATTAGTTGATCCCCAGCACACATCTCCTTCAGATCCATCTCCAAGTAAATTTTGAATTTTTGTCTTATAAGGAAATTTTGAAATGGATCATAAGAACTTCACTAAACTCACCCAATAGGGACGCGACAAAGTCTCCACCGCTTCCTCGACCTTATCTCTCGAAGAATCGATTGGATTTCAACCCCTGATGCGCCAACTCCCTTCCTCTTGCCCTGATGCACCCCCAGATCCCTTCCCCATATGACTAATCCAGAAGCTTTTTCTGAGAATGAATGAGAAAAAATGGAATTTGATGATGAGGGAGAAAGTGGCGAAAAGAATGGAATTTGGTGATGAGAGAAAAAGTGAAGAGAGAGAGATAGAGAGGCAGTTGGATGAGAAGGAGAAAAAAAATGGAGATGATTCTAGAGAGAGTGTTCTAGAAAAGTAAAAGAAAAGAGAAAAGGAAAAAAAATGTAAAAGATAGAATTAAGCTTAGTTTTGGGGAACGGAGAAAAAGAAATATGACAGAGAAGCAGCGGAGGAAACGAAGAAAAAAAAATGATGGATAAGCTTGGTTTTGGTCATTTCACACCGTCACAGCTGTTTTGCATAGAAGTTTACCAAACACTATCATGCTGCTTTTTTTTTCAAAAGTACTTTTACAAAAAAACTTTACCAAACGCTCTGCTGCTTTATTTCACAGTTGCTTATTCTCACAACACAGCAGAAGCAACTTTTTTTCAAAGCACAACAATACCAAACCAGCCCTGAGACCATCGCTTCGCTTTGTCTGCTTGGTCTTCGTCTTCCTCAGTTCACTTTGTCTTTGTCTTCCTCAACTTGCTTCTTCTTCCAAATCCCGCACCAACCGTTGCGTCGTACTCGAGGCCGCCAAGAGCTCCACCAGGAAATGCGCCTGCAAGTTAGTATCTTTCTTCTACAAGATCGATTGAAGTCAATTTGCAGAGGTTGATTGAAATGAATTTGCAGATCCGATGATCCGACGAAGCCTCTGCAAATTGAAAAAAAAAATTGGGGATTTTTCTGGGTTTGATTTGAAGAGAAAAGTAAATTAAAAGAAGATAAATATGGGTTTGAATTCAAGAGAAAGCAAATGAAAAGAAGAGAAAATATGAGTCTTATTTTTTTCTGGTTTGAGTTTTACTGGGAGCAAATATGGGAGTGAAGAACCAAGGCAAATGAACGGAGAAAATAGAGACACAGGGGAGAAAGAGTCAAATAAAAATAGTTGTATTTTGTTTATTTTTTTTAAAGATAAAAAGGTATATTAATAATAGTAAAATGAATAAAATAATGACAAAAAAAAGTAATTGAACTCAAATATTTTAGTCCGGTAGTACACCAAACACTTCACTACTCTTATCAAGCTTAGTCCAAGCCAAGGCAGTCTAACATAGTCTCGGAAGTTAGTCCAGTCCGACATAGTCCGGTACGACAAACAGACCCTTAGAGTCTTGAGGCGCTAGCGTCCAGGCTCTTAAAAGCCAAATAGTTTCCGCATAAATTCTTTTGGGATGCTCTGCTTAGGTCATCGCCTTCAGCTTGTTGAAAAGGTATAATTGCTGCCCGTCTGATTCTTGAACGAGGGACTTGATGGATTGTTGGTAATTCGAATTTGGACTGAGAGATGACTTCCCAGGCCACATCGTTTCTGGCCTTATTTCCCTCCTTCGGCGAACGCTCAATCTAACCAAGTCTCCTCCATGATTGACGTCGACACTATAAGCTGGAATATCAATTTGATTAACTCTTTGTTTGGGCCCGAGGATGTAGCCCTTATTCTCTCAATTCCTTTGAGTTTTCGCCTGCCTCCAGATCGCCTCATCTAGCACTTTGACTCTAAGGGTGCATTCTCAATAAAAGGTGCTAATAAAGTTGCCTGAGATCTTCATGCCCTTGGCTCATTTTCTCTTCCAAATGATCTTTCCCCTCTTTGGAAAGCAATTTGGAAAGTTAAGAGTGCCGGGGCGTACTAAAATTTATGTACTGGAAGGTTTGCTCTAACATCATTCATACTCGTGTCGTGTGAACTTAATGAAAAAAGGTTTGGTGCTGGACACTTCCATATTTTGTGGTTCCTCTGCGGAGTCATTGCTGCACATGCTATTGAGTGCTCTTTTGCCAGAGATGTATTGTTTTCTTCTGCTTTTAAAATCAGTATATCTACTAGTTCTTCGATATACTTGTGTGATTGGATGATTTGTATGGTGGCTAACTGGTACCAAGGGAAATTTGATTTCCTAATGATGCTTCGTGGGGGTATATGGCAAGCTCGTAATGCTTTACTTTGGGAAGGTAAGTCGTCAGACCCATTCCAAGTTGCTTGAACGACATCATCTTACCTTCAGGAGTTCTAGCATGCTCAACCAAAGTCCATGCCTAAGCCTCTCTCCTCTCCCACAACTTGGTCTACACCTCCTCTTGGATGGCTAAAACTTAATGCCGACCGTGCTTTCAATGTGGCAGGTTGTGTGGGAGGTCTTGGCGGTGTGTTTCGTAATCATTTTGGGGAGTTTGTTGGTGTTTTTGTCTGTAGACTTTCCAATGTTCAAACCCCATTTGGCAGAGATCATGGCAGCTAGGGAAGTGGCTTGGTTAGCTCGTACAAAGCTTTTTCATATCATCATATTAAAGTGTGATTCTCTCCAAGTGACCCTATCAATTGGCAGCCCCCAGCTCGGTAATTCACCGTGCAGTCTAGTTATTGAAGATGTCAAAATTGTTCTGAAGTCTTTGCCCTGCTCTCGCATTATACATGTCCGACGAAGTGGTAATGTTGTGGCCGATAGACTAGCCTAGTCGGCTCTAGTTAATGAATCTAATTTTTCTTGGTTTAACCATCCTCCGGATATTATCCAAGACTCTCTTTGAATATTTTACTTCCTAGTTATCAATAAAACGACTATCGTTTCACTTAACAAAAGGGGTGGGCTGCTAGGAGTTCCAGACCCCAAGATTTTTATTTGGTAAATAATTTTTTTTACTATGATATCTAAAAAATTAAAATACACCTAGATTTCATTAATATTATGTTTGGATGAGGGAAATAAATTTGAAATTTTAACTAAAGTCAGAAATTATAAATTGAAATGCACCAATTCCCTTGTTCGAACTCATAAACATGAAAATTTAGAATTTTAGCGTGAAAAGAAAACTTGGATTTTGAGACCTTCCATGCCCAAGTTTAAATTTGATGTAAATAGGTGTTACTTGCAAATTTATATGGGTGAGAGTTTAAAAATAATAAATTCCGTATTCAAGTTCCATTGTTCTTTTAGGTTAACGAAACAAGAAAATTCATAAGCTCTAGAAAATAAATTCCGTCATTTCAATTTTCATTATTTTAAAATTCATTAGTAATCTTAAGTTTCATCACCAAAAAGAGTAAATGAAATGGCATTCCACATCAATTTTTTTATAAGGGGGTTTGTAATTATGGCCTAAAATTTGAATTTTTAGGATTTTCCTTCCGTGGCATCCGAGGCAAACTTACCACATCATATCCAATGTTTTGATTTCTTTCCATCCCTACCTACCAAGGGAAATTTGAAAAAAAAAAAAAAAAAAAAAAAAAACAAGTTTTAGACCCTATATAGAATTATAACCATCATTTAATTTTATAATAATTACAATCAAATTAATGTCAAAATACTAATATACCGTTAATATTAGGATTTCTCACAACAACCAAAACACAACCTTTAAACTACCTTAAAATGAGGAATTAATCTTTGTCACTTTTTTGTTTTTATTATTCTTTGCAACTTTTGAACTATTTTGTGCAACTTTTCGGATTTTTGCAAAAGGATACAACAACCGTATTTTTACCTTTGCTGCAATTTCATTGTTCAATCAGCCATCAATTTTAGAATTTTATTTGAATTACCAAGATGCCTAACAATTTAATCTCGAAGACTTTGTTTTTTATTTTTTATTTTTTAAATTCATGCTTTCATTCTGGTTTAAAGGTTGCAGATGTGACAACCCGTCCCTAGTTCTACGATTTTATAAATTTTAAAAGAGTGATTTTACGAAAATGCCCTTAGAGGCAAGGATGTTTGACTTTCGTTGATCGTTCAAAGTCACAATTAATGTTTCCGACTAGATCTTGAAGCCACAAGCGCATAGGCGAAACCCGTTTACGAATCCGGGTGATAACAGTATAGTTTCGGACGTTTGAAATTGTTTATTTAAATTTTAGTTTATAAATTAATTAAACTCCCATTAGGTGGGAATGAGAACCAATCAAGGGCTTGGATTGGCCCAATCAGTTAATGGGTTATGGGACCAATTAGAAAATCAGGAGAAAGAAAGAGACCAATCAGTTTTTTTAGTGACCAATAAGAAATTAGTGAGAAGGAGAGGGACCAATCAGGAAGAGAGAGAAGCTCCTCAGCCTTCCCTTTCCCGTCGGCCCGACATGCACCGCACACCCAACCTGGTTCTAATTTCGACCAATTTCTGCCATTTTTCCCATCGAACCACCATCATCCAACACTTGCAATCTCTTCCACAACCTCCCATGTCCCATCTCCACCCAAATTCGAAGGCTTTTAGGTCCAAAACCGTGTAAAACTTCACCGAAGCACCGGAGGTGCTCGACGGTGACTCCTCCGATCCGGCGAGTTTCACCACCCACCACCATCCTTAATCAACTCCCCTTAGACCCAGGTACAAGACCCAACCAGTTCTAAGGGCGTCGGAGCACCGAGGAAGGAGAATCGAAGCTCACCCATTCTAGGGTTTCGAACGGGTTTGAGTGAAATTGGAGCTTTTCCTAACCAAATTGGACTTGGCCACAGGTATAAAACTTGCTCTACTCATTGAGATCTTCATTTCTATGAATTTTGGTAACTTTTAGAATACGTGAAATTTTCAGGTGAATCGGGATAGCCGACTGCCGTGTGCGGCGGCGCGTGGGCCGAGACCCTACCTGCCTTTCCTAAGCTAATTTGGATGACCCGACTCCATATTTGACATCTGATTAATGAAATTCCATTGTTTAGGTAGAATTACGTTAAGGTCCACCACTTGAACATTATAGCAATCGACGATCCGACCGTTGGATCGTCACCAAACTTTAATACGTTATAGTACGTAATATTTAACGATCATAGAAACTAACAGATCGGGAATCTGACATAAAGATCTTCCCTAATTAGATTTTGTAAGTTCGTAAAATAAAACGTTGACCGTCATTTAATTTGTGATTGGTGGAGATTCGACCGTCGGATCGTGTTAAGATTTTAGTATGCTGTTTTAGAAGCATAATGTTGATCTTTGTAAGTTACGGATCAGAAATATGTGGTGCAGATCTTCTGGATCGAGTTACGTAGGGTTGTGGACCCTACCGTCGGCCTTTGACTGACGGTTGACTTTTGGTCAATGGGTTTCAAATCATTCTAGAATGTCGTTGGGGATGTGTTTTATGTAAGTTATGTGTTCTATCGATAAGAATTTTGAGACGTGATTTCATTATTGTTCTAGGCACCGATCGTTCGTGACGTCTCGATATTCATGCTAGGGAGTTGTAGCGCAGACTGTAGGTGAGTGGGTCTTTTCTTTTTTATAGTATGTGTGTGTGTGTGTGGGTGTGTGTGGGTGTGTGTGTGTGTGTGTATGATTGATTGATAGTTTCCATTTATGCATTTGGAAAAGAATTTCTTACGTACGCTAGGATTAGACTAAAGTTTATAAGAATTAACGAAATAACGGAAAATTATGAAGTTATCATAAATCCTACGAGATGCACATGTATGCTTATAATCTTTGATGCCTTGATTAAATAGTGTTATAAGAAATGTTGGACTGTTGAGAAATGCCAAAATAATCCTACGGGATGTGCATGTAAGTTTATTATGTTGATTAGAATTATTGTATCAGTATGGCATGCTTATATTCATGTATTTTGCTCATCATTGCTGCATCCCGGTGTTAATGCTCGCCCTGGACTAGAGCCAGTCCTTCATGTGTATGTTCACCTCTCGCACCGCACGGTCGCATTAGGAAACTCCGACTCGTAGGTGACCGCGATTATCGCCAGTCTTCACATGATTGTAGCACTAGAGCATATATTATGATTACACCCAGTCATGTCGTACAGGTCGCATTAGGTGACTCCGACTCGTGTGCTAGCATAGATTGATGAGCAATAAGTGCAGTCGTACAGGTTGCATTATGCGACTTCGACTGGTGTGCTAGCATAGGTTGTTAAGCACCTTATTTTACTTATATTACTGTTGAGATTTTGTGATTTTGGGATGTCATGCCTTATTTACGTTTTGTAGGCTACGGTAACAATTTTCATACTATACGTAGTATGTATATTTTGGAAACTATACATGTTTTACGACGAGGGGTTCTTGTTGGAATTTATTAGGTTTATTTAGGAAATTAATTAGAGATTTGATTTGATTTTGTAGTAGGGTATTTTTGGCATTTACGCATTAGGGTTTCTTAGGTTTATTGCTCTATAAATAAAGCTTGTAATTTAGTTTGAGTGTAAGTTATTCACAATGTAGCCTCTTAGGGTTTTGTAGCCGTTCCAACATTCTTGTCTATTAATAATATTTCTAGTTTTGTAATCCGTTTGTTCGTTTATCGTGTATGCGCACTCTGATATTCAACTTGGTATCAGAGCAGGTTCGATTCTTCAGAATTTAAATCTGTTCTAGATGGGTATCAATTTGTTCATCCATTTGTCCGCTGCATATCAGTTTGTTCAGGAGTTCGCAATTGGAATTTGGAATCTTGTACTTGCACCGATGGAATTTCGTATTGAAATTGGCATCGGAAATTGGCATTGGTATTGGCATTGGTATTGGTATTGGCATCGGCATAGGCATCGGCATCTGCATCGGCATCTGCATCAACATCGGCATCGGCATCGGCATCTGTATCGGCATCGGCATCAGCATTAGTACTAGCACTGGAATTTGGAGTCTTGCATCCGCATCTGCTTCTTGGCAACCTCATGACGTATACCGTCATGAGTTTGACAGGGGTGTTGGAATTTATTAGGTTTATTTAGGAAATTAATTAGAGATTTGATTTGATTTTGTAGTAGGGTATCTTTGGCATTTACGCATTAGGGTTTCTTAGGTTTATTGCTCTATAATTAGAGCTTGTAATTTAGTTTGAGTGTAAGTTATTCACAATGTAGCCTCTTAGGATTTTGAAGCCGTTCCAACATTCTTGTCTATTAATAATATTTCTAGTTTTGTAATCCGTTTGTTCGTTTATCGTGTATGCGCACTTTGATATTCAACTGTTATAACATTTTCAAAGGTTTTTATTAAAACTTTATTTTGAGGCCCACTCACCCTTGTTTTTCGCCACTCCAGGTTTTAATAGCTGAACTTTCTTATCGACGAGGATATTACATTCGATCGTATGATTCTCAATCCACTCCACTGTATTATACTTATGCTCTGACATCATGTGTGAAATGGGTTCATTCCTGCTCACAGCGCACTCTTAAACTTAGGCATTTTTAGGTTTAAATTTATTCACATTTTCCACATCACTACACTTTATGGCTTCGTCACCTTCCACATCACTACACTTTATGGCTTCGTCACCTTCCAGGTGTCGGCCGACACATCTCGATTCAGAGTCCAAGTGGACATTCCAGGTCGAGGTGTGTCAGTTTTGTATCAGAGCATAAGTTTTGGTAGTATTGCGTTCATCACACGTGTGATGTAAGCATTCTTGGTTCTTGAACCTAAGTGTTGAATCTTGCCACCTCGTCGAATACGAAAAACGTGTTAGTTTTTCCTAAGTTATGGGTTACTTAGACAACTTATTGACATTCTAGAAAATCATTTTGGGCGATCGCCCCTAGACAATAAACGACGAACCTTCCTGCCAAGGAAAATTCCATTTTGGAAAAGAGTTATTGGTGCTAAAGCAGGGCTACTATATCGATAGTTGTGCATCACGGGAAATTTGGTCATCAATCCCACTACCATTTGGTCATTTCTACCACCCGTTTCGAGAATGGAAGCTAAGAATAGTTTTGATTCATGAGCAGCATTCATTAGTACGTCATTTATTAGAATTCCTATGAAGTTTACTTCGTCAAAATTCCAGAAATGTCTTTAGCGACGACCTGGTGCTAAAGTGGTAGCACTCGATGAAAGAATATCTGGGGGACAATCACTTTCGGCCCCTGATAGCATTAGTCTTTTCAAACGCATAAGTGATCATTTCGGATCTTCAGGAGGAAGATCGATTCCCGTTTAGTCCGTTCTAAAGTAGATCATTAACAAATTCCTTTTTCCGGCTTTGCGACATTATAAGTAATACTAGTTTCCATAATTTCTTTTGTTGATGTACTCGTCATTTCGACGAGCATAGGCACATGTGTATGGGTTGTTATACCTATGGTCAGTAGAAATCCCCAAAGTGGTACGTATTTCCACTAGAATTAATGAACCACCTCACATGACCAGTTCCTTACTAATCGTTCGAAACCATCAACCCGAGTGGGCTCTAGCCTGAAATCAACCTATGGTGGCGCTACTAATTGACAATATTGTCCGATATCCATGAACTGTCAACCAGTATTCAGGCGGTATGATTTCTGATACCGGACCCTTATGCCAGAACGCCGGTTCACAGTTTCAGGGTAACGAACAATATCAAAAATATCAAAAGTATCACATATATGTGTTAATTAGCAGCGTGACTGATAGATTGATTAACAGTGACTGCTTGAGCCGAAGAAACTAAATCTCAAAAACTTAGAAGTTAGAAGGACAGTAAACTCGTAGTTATGTTAATTGTTTTACCTATCTAGGTAAATAGAACTTCTCTGACTAGTCACATTTTCGATCACTTGCATAGGTAGAATCGAAGTACAAGTTAATTTCTCACTGTTAGAGTGAATTGAGTATCGAGGAAGCTGTGAAGGCCTACTAGCACATGGCGGAGTGAAAGGAAGTAGTATGGCCCGTTTCAGGGACGTACATTTAGGCATCATATTCAAAACCTTACCCAGGATATCACCAAATAGTGAAGCAATGTACACCATCGATCCACTTTCTCGTGGTACACCAATTTTCCTTATGTCTTTTCAATCGAGTCCTACACTTTTGAGAGAACTTAGTTACTAAAGCTTACCGATTAGGAAATTATCCAACCAAACCCCTTATTTAGGGAACTTCAAACCTATTCGCGAAGGCGAAAGGCCGAACCTTAGGGTCGTACCTATATTTTAGCAACACCATCGGGTGACGATTAAAAATCGTTTAAACCCTACTTCGAGTTAATGGTCTAGCCTACCAACCTTTGTAACTCGAGTTTTATTCCATAGTTTTTCGAATTCGTAGTGGTCTTACTGATGACTTTCTCATCTACCCTAGCAACGAGAGCAAATTTTCTAAACACTGGCAGTCAGTTTTATATCAAATTTCTCAACTGTAAACCTTGAATAAATTGGTACTTTTCTCGGGAGACGTGATCTCAGTAAACAATATCTTTTTTTTCCCCAAAAAGGTTTTAGTGGAAGAAGATTGAAATCCTCTCAAAGTGTTGTGAAATTCGAGATATCTTTGGTCTTGTCGATTTTATCAACAATTGGTTAGCAATTTTTAGGCCTTAGTGTCTTTCCTCACTTAAGACCAAGGAAAGTTAGTTTAATTTGGGATGTTGACTACGAATAAAGTTCTTGACAATTGAACGGTTGTCTCATCTCATTTTGGTTTTACACATTTCGATAACTTTCATTATCTTGAAAATCCATGATGACGTGTTCTTGGGATGTTTCGGCTGTGTAGAGACAGCATAGTGGATTATCGCTTATATTTTCCAACGTGTAGAACCGTTTGAAATGAGCCATCTTATTCATGACTTAGAGTCAACATTTACCATCCTTGCTTGAAGACCGGATGACACTTCTCTGTGGAGAAACGTGTTTAAAATCTTTATCAATCTTAGACCTCTCAAGTACATATTTATCTTAAAAGAATTAGATTTCTGACAATGGCGACGGAAGAACCAAGACAATGTCTACGCTTACACTATTGTACATCATCCCGGTTGTGCAAGTGTAGTTATTATTTATAGCAGCAAAGACATATTTACCATTGAGCATTCTTAACCCTTCCTATTTTGTTTCAGCTGGAATTCACAAGTTTGGATATGATGTTATTTGCAAATCATCAAGAAATCGTTTGAATGGTTATAATCACTTCCTTTATCCGATCGGAGATGGGGAACTATCACCGCAAGCTCCCGGTATGAGGTATCTTGTACATGTGGATATTATGATGATGTTTCGATGATTATCGACCGACTTGACAAGTTAGCTTACTTTTTGTTGGTCCAAAGGGACTACATTTTAGACCACTTGGTAAAATTGCTCATTTTTGAATTTATCGGATTTTCTGGCGTTTCGATCAACATCCACTTTGATTGTGATTCCATATTCACCATTTGGTGCTAGAAGGCATTCCAGTCAATCTTGAGTACGTGTCTACCCTACTACACTTTGCATTATTCTTGAAATAGACAAACTGTCTAAAAGAATTGCTCGGATATTGAAATCTAGTGGTAATCATTAATTCTTCAATCACCTGACAAATACTCTGTTGAAAAAATTGTTACCGTTGGTGATTGAATATTTCGGAAACTACGGTTGTAGTGAGATGTTATGCATTCAATCCAGTTATCTTGTACTCTAGATTTGATGGATTTGCTTTGACCCTCAAATTATCGATTGTTCTTTTAACTTTCTAGACATTGTTTTCACTAAATTCGAGGGAAATTCACAATGAATCTGCTCACCAAGGTGTTTGTGAACTACGTTGTTAGGTTACATGGTGTGTATGTCACTAATGTGTCTCACCGTGACACGTGTTTCATTCCCAAGCTTTGGAAGTCTTTTTGAAAGTTATGAGTACAAAGTTGTTATTTATTACCACACTTCGCCTCAGACTAACAACTAGTCTGAAGGAACTACCCAGACTTTAGTGGACGTATTGCATTTTGTCCCTTCTACAATTAGTATGGTTGTAACACATAGTTATCTTTATTTTAGTTGCTTGTAACTACGATTACAATGTTGCTTTTGAGTATGACACTGCTTGAGACGTTGTATGGAGACTTTATGCACAGTACATGATTGACAGAAGAGTATTGTGAACAGGAATTCGAATGATCGAGATTACGAGATAGAAAATTGTATAATATTGACGATGTTGCCCGAAAGGGTAATGCGAGAGTACGATTGAGGCTTTGATGAGACGTCGTACATGTATTTCCCAATGGGGGGCATGATGGTAATATTGCACCCTCGAGAATTTGTTACTTTCTTATCGAGACAACAGTGAGTTGTCGGTATTGCGAGCTGTAGACCGTAATATCAATAACTTATTCGTTGGATTCGTTAAGCAAGTGGATAGGTAGGTCCATTTACGTTAGTATATTTATTTATTTATTATATATTAGGTATTTATTGTTTGGGCTTAACCCAAAGATATCACACGCTTATCTTTGGAGTACATAACGTTACGACTGCGTCGGTGGAAAATTTCTATTTTCAATGTTAATTTCAGTACAATTATTTTAACTATACGTTATTACATAAATATGTATTTTGGGGGGATGTTATTATACATACGTAAATACTCTCTGCTTTATGTTTTTATAAAACGTATTATATAATAGTATTGTGCTGAAGAAGAAGGAAAGTTTAAGTTTGGAGGCATGAAAGAAGAATCACTGCACTCCAATCGCGACGGAATGACATTCTCTTTTATGCAACCGCTCTAGCTTGATTTCTTCTATATATATATATATATATATATATGTATTTTTTTTTTTTTTTTGTTTCTATCTTTTGGAGTATTTTATGTATAACAAGTGATTTCGGGGACAAAATTTTTTAAAGATGGGTACATTGTGACAACCCGTCCCTAGTTCTATGATTTTATAAATTTTGAAAGAGTGATTTTAAGAAAATTCCCTTAGAGCCGAGGATGTTTGACTTTCGTTGATCGTTTGAAGTCATAATTAATGTTTCTGACTTTATCTTGCAGCCACGAGCGCATAGGTGAAAGTTGTTTGCGAATCCAGGTTATAACAGTATAGTTACGAACGTTTTTATTTAAATTTTAGTTTATAAATTAATTAAACTCCCACTAGGTGGGAATGAGAACCGATCAAGGGCTTGGATTCGGCCCAATCAGTTAATGGGTTATGGGACCAATAAGAAAATCAAGAGAAAGAAAGAAACCAATCAATTTTTTGAGTGACCAATCAGAAATTAGTGAGTAGGAGAATGACTAATCAGGAAGAGAAAGAAGCTGTGAGATCCCACATCGCCCAGGGGAGTGGATCATGTGAGCCTTATGTGTATATTCCCATCTCTACCTAGCGCGAGGCCTTTTAGGAGCTCACTGGCTTCGGAGTTTGTAGGAACTCTGAAGTTAAGCAAGTAGCGCGCGAGAGCACTCCTATGATGGGTGACCCACTAGGAAGTTCTCGTGTGAGTTCCCAGAAACAAAAACCGTGAGAATGTGGTAGGGGGCCTAAAGCAGACAATATCATGCTACGGTGGAGTCGAGCCCGGGCCGGGATGTGACAAAAGCTCCCCTGCCTTCCCTTTCCCGTCGGCCCGACATATACCGCACACCCAACCCGGTTCTAATTTCAGCTAATTTTCGCAATTTTTCCCGTCGAACCACCATCATCCAACACCTGCAATCTCTTCCACAACTTCCCCTCTACCATCTCCACCTAAATTCAAAGGTTTTTAGGTCCGAAACCGTGTAGAACCTCACTAAAGCACCGAAGGTGCTCAACGGTGATTCATCCGATCCGGCGAGTTTCACCACCCACCACCACCCTTAATCAACTCCCCTTGGACCCAGGAACAAGACCCAACTAGTTGTAAGGGTGTCGGAGCACTGAGGAAGGAGAATCGAAGCTCACCCATTCTAGGGTTTCCGAAGGGTTTGAGTGAAATTGGAGTTTTTTTTGGTCAAATTGGACTTGGCCACAGGGCTCTACTCTTTGAGATCTTCATTTATGTGAATTTTGGTAATTTTTAGAATAGGTGAAATTTTTTTGGCGAATCGGGGCGGTTGACCGCCGTGTGCAGCGGCGCATGGGCCGAGACCTTACCTGCCCTTCCTAGGCTAATTTGGATGCCTTGACTCCATATTTGACATCTAATTAATGAAATTCCATTGTTTAGGTATAATTTCGTTAAGGTCCACCACTTAAACATTATAGCAATTAACGATCCGACCGTTGGAGGACCATAGAAACTAACGAATCGGGAATCCGACGTACAGATCTTCCCTAATTGGATTTTGTAAGTTCGTAAAATAAAACGTTGACCGCTATTTGATTTGTGATTGGCGGAGATCCGACTGTCGGATCGTGTTA
Source organism: Heteromeles arbutifolia (assembly GCA_024362995.1). Lineage (NCBI taxonomy): Eukaryota > Viridiplantae > Streptophyta > Magnoliopsida > Rosales > Rosaceae > Heteromeles > Heteromeles arbutifolia. Next base: position 25,718,421 of record JANCRC010000001.1, on the reverse strand, counting down.
AGATTTTAGTATGTTGTTTTAGAAGCATGACATGGATCTTTGGAAGTTACGAATCGGAAACCCAAGGTGCAGATCTTTTGGATCGAGTTAAGTAGGGTTGTGGACCCTATCGTCGAGCTTTGATGTGTTTTATGTAAGTTATATGTTCTATCGATAAGAATTCTGAGACGTGATTTGATAATTGTTCTAAGCGTCGACCATTCGTGATGCCTCGATATTCATGCTAGGGAGTTGTAGCACGGACTTTAGGTGAGTGGGTCTTTTCCTTTTTATAGTGTGTGTGTGTGTATATATATAGGATTGATAGTTTCCATTTATGCATTTGGAAAAGAATTCCTTACGTACGCCTGGATGAGGCTAAAGTTTATAAGAATTAACGAAACAACGAGAAATTATGAAGTTATCATAAATCCTACGGGATGCACAGGTATGTTTATAATCTTTAATGCCATGATTAAATAATGTTATAAGAAATGTTGCACTATTGAGAAATGCCAAAATAATCCTACGGGATGCGCTGGTAAGTTTATTATGTTGATTAGAATTATTGTGTCATTATGGCATGCTATTCATGTAGTCTGCTCATTATTGTTGCATCTCGGTGTTAGTGCTCGCCCTGGGCCAGGGCCAGTCCTTCACGTGTATGTTCACCTCCCGCACCGCATGCTCGCCTTGGATCCAAGTAGGTGCCAGTCCTGTTGTACAGGTCGCATTAGGCAACTCCGACTAGTAGGTGACTGCGATTTTCGCTAGTCTTCACGTGATCGTATGATTACAACCAATCCTGTCATACAGGTTTCATTAGGCAACTTCGACTCATGTGCTAGCATATATTGATGAGCAATAGGTGTAGTCGTACGTGTCGCATTAGGCAACTCCGACTGGTGTGCTAGCATAGGCTGTTAAGCACTTGATTTTACTTATATTACTGTTGAGATTTTGTGATTTTGGGATGTCATGCCTTATTTACGTTTTGCATGCTACAGTAAGTATTTTCATAGTATACGTAGTATGTATATTTTGGAAACTATACATGTTTTACGGCTAGGGGTTATAACGTTTTCAAAGGTTTTTATTAAAACTTTATTTTCATGCCCAATCACCCTTGTTTTTCGCCCCTCCAGGTTTTAATAGTTGAGCTTTCTTATCGACGAGAATTCGTGGCAAATCTTGGTATTGGAGATTACCTTTGATGGTATGATTCTCAATCCACTCCACTGTACTGTACTTATGCTCTGACATCACGTGTGAAATAGGTTCATTCCCGCTCACAACGTACTCTTATACTTAGGCACTTTTAGGTTTAAATTTATTTACATTTTCCACATCACTACACTTTATGGCTTCATCACCTTCCAGGTGTCGTCTGGCACAGCTCAATTCGAAGTCCAAGTGAATATTCCAGGTCGGGATGTGTCAGGAGACATCCAAAGGTGTAGTTAAAGGTTGAGACATCCGAAGCTAGTCCAAGGTTACATATAATAATGAAAACAAAAAGTAATAGAGATTAATTTCTCAAATTGGCGCCAAATTTTGAAAAATGCGGAATTTGGAAAGCTTTCTCCATCTATATTCAAATTTGCCGTATTATAGGTAATGTTTTGGTTGTTGTGAGGAATCCTACTATTAAGGGTATGTTAGTATTTTTACATCAAGTTTTGGTTGTAATCATCATAAAATTAAAGGGGTGATTATAATTATATATAGGGTCCAAAACTTGGTAATTTTTCTAAATTTCCCCTGCCAAATTGAAGCCGACTCATAATTTGGATGTATCATTATAAATTTGAAATGATTTCATTAAATTTTTTTTTTTTTTTTGAACAAACGATATTATCTATACCAAGGGGAAGGGGGTGAGTTTAGCGTCATAATATGTTAGCAATAATGTGGTTCAAATTCATCTTTGGCGAAAAATCGAACCTAAGACTTCATTATTTTTTGAAATCAAATGTTTTTGTTTCGTTCCATACCTAGGCAACCTTTCCAAATTTGTCGATATTATCTAAATAAATTACATATTAATAAAACTTGTTTTGTCAACCAAGAAAGGGTAAAAAGATTATTTAGTCTTCTATTACAACAAAAAAAATTAGGAGCAATAACGTAATTTCACAAAACAAAATTTTGTTATTTTTTGTTTAATCCTCACTACATGTAGTTTTAACATATCTAATTTTTAAAAAAGTAATAAAAAATGAAAAAAAATAAAACTCTCTCTCCCCACCCACTCTCACTCTCTTCTTGTCTTCAATTCTAAAAACAAAAACAAAAAGAATTATACACAGAGTGTGTGCGTGGTATATACTAGCATCCAAGAAATGTAGCTATAAACTTTTAACAATTAGAACTTTGAAATCTTGTGGGTTCAGGAATTCCAGAAATTTCCTTCTCTGCTTAACTTTTCAAGAAGTCGTCATTATCCTCTCAAAGGTAGAAAAGAATTAAATTCCCAAACCGTTACAAATTTGTTGAGGTCATGGATTCTAGAATTTTCCTTCTCTGTCTATTTTCTAGAGAAGTCGTCCTTATCCTCCCTTAAAAAAGAGAAAGTCATCCTTTTCTTACATGGCTAAGCAATGGGTATCAGAACTAATGTTCATTTGAGTCTACAGGTGATTGAGATCGTAAAATATAGCAAACAAGGTTGAACCAAATTAATAGTTACAATGCGTCTACAGGTGCTCGTTGTACTCTTTGCTCTACTCTTTTCCTTTGCCAGTGCTCGTGATTATAGATTTCCTGGTACTCGGGGGCCAATAAAGAACACCACTGATCCATATGTGATAGGCGTCGCAGAGTTCGCTGTTTCAGAACACAATAAGAATGCCAAAAAGAATTTGGTCTTTCAAAGTGTTGTCAATGGAAATTTCTCCAGCGATTTATCAAGAGTCGATATGATCCTTGTCCTTAAAGCCAAGGATGAGTCATCGCCGGCCTCGACGGCAAAATATCAGACTGAAGTTTGGGACTTCTCTTTTGGTGCTAGGGAAATGGTCCAATTTCTTAAACTTAAGTAATTTTGTTTTTATTGCAACACCTTTTCTGAAAAAATAAATAATAAATAAAGTTGATATTCGAACTCAATTTTTAAATTTTTAATGTTTTATATGCATGGGTTATTACTATTATTTTGTATTTCACGTAAAGCTTGTGATAACCAAGATTCACAAGCGCTAGAGGGGATGCAGATATACTAAAGCAAATCAATGCCCTTAAACTTTTTGCCGATACTCAGCTCTGTGTGCCTAAGCATTCATCGATAAGAGATGCACCACCCAGAAAACACACAGCGTTGTCTTCATGCTTCACATGCTGGGTTTAACCAAGCTATTGCGCTGTGCCACAATTCTGAGCTGAGTTGATGAGCTCAACAAGCTTAAAAAGGCCCAATTACTTATCATGAGTCCAAAAAAACTTGCTGGTGGACATAGCACAGTAGGACTTGATATAGAAAGATCCAACTTGATAAACACGAGATAATAATCCATATAAACATGGCCCAAACAATTTATGATGTTATGAGTTGCTCTGAAGTGATTTGGTGCTCCTCATACGGCACCATTAGTTGACCATTATTGGCTAAATGAGTAGGCTAACGTTGATTTCAAACCAATCTAGAGAGTGCCACGTGTGCCATAGTAAATCACCTCAACTTGACGCTACATAAAGGCATGTCCATTTCCATGAAAAAGTAATTGTTCTTAGCGGACAAATTTGGAGTATCATCAAATGAAATGTCTAAATGTCTAAATTATCATAACAGTCATAAAAGTAGCAATAATGTTTTCCAACCGATAAGTCAAATCTAATGTGACATGACATGGAATGGAAACCTTCACCCTTGCGGCCAAATTTGATAACAACCTTCAAATAATTTTTAATTCATTATTAAATGCTTTTTATTGTTTTAAAACCTATACTATAATTAATTGTTGATTGATACCGTTCCAATCCTTACAAATTCTTCAAGTAGACAACGGAACACAGTGGCTAACGCTTGCCACCACCATCGCCTCGCCTTGCCTTGAGTCTTCTGAGATTTCATTACTTCTTCCTTCTTGCCCTTCTTTTCGTCTTGGTATTCTTCATTCTTGACGTCTTATCTTCTTCATAGCTTCTGTTATTCTATTGTTAATGAACTTTTATTTATGAATTATTTATACATGTAACATTTAGAATATAAAATAGAAATTATGAAAAGAAAATAATTTAATAAAATAATAATTTAATTTGACATACTGGGTAGAGTGCAAAATTTTAAAATATGTCAAAATGCCACATAGGATGTCAAAGAGATGGTCTTATAAATCAATGGCGTAGCCAGAAAAACCTTGAAGGAGGGTCAACTGTAAGTAATTATAAGATTAAAACATAATAAGAAAAACTCATATAAAAATAAAAATCCTTATTCTTAATAGGTATTCATAAAACACTCTCGACGAGTTTTCATAGTCTGAAATCTTCTCATAATCACATCATTGTCAATATTATCAAGTATATCTATCTCGATATATATTACCATGTTGTCATTCATCCACATATCTCCCATTTGGTTTCGCAAATCACTTTTCAATATATTCATAGCAAAAAAAAAAAAAAAAAAAAAAAAAAAAAAAAAAAAAAAAAAAACTCTTTTGACACTAGCAGTAGCAACCGGTAAGAATAATGCCAATGTCACCAATGGATATACCTTGTCTTTTTTTGTCTCAACCAGTTTTTCTCCAAGATCACTAATTCCTTTCAGCCCCAAAAACACATTAGTTGACTGCATATCATATATATAGATGTCTTAAGTTCATCTTCAAGTGCTAAGAAATCACCTTCAGAAAAATCCCTTGGATGAAATTGAGTTAGACGAATAAATTTTTGTTTGTTGAAAGTAGAGAATGAATCAAGTGGACTTAGACATGCTAGACAAAGAAGCAACTCAATATTAGTCTCAGTAAAACGATTGTTCAGCTCTTTAAGTTGCAAATCTATAATTGCAACAAATAAATCAACTCGATAATAATGCAAAATTGTCATTTTTGGAGTGCTTCATCGTTATTGGCCTGCAGGGAAAAAATTATCCTCCATGTTAAGAATGTCAATGTCATGTTTCTCACAAAAATAAACAACTTGACTACGTAAAAAAATCTCATCCATCGTCTCTCATCTATTGTAGTTGTTTCTTACTTAGTGTAACCAAGCTCATTGCATTTACAATATCTTGATCTCTCTTCTGCAATGCATGAGACAATTGATTTGTGATTCCTAACAAAGTTTTCATCAAATGTAGACTGAATGCAAAATCAAATGATTCCATATAGTCTAATAGTTTCGTTGCTTCAAGATTTTGATCAGTGGATGACCCATCATCTTTGATAGTTTCAAGCAATTCAACTATAGAAGAAAACAAATTGATGATGCTTATAAACGTACCATAATGGGAACCCTATCTTGTGTCACATGGTTGTTTAAGAGTGGTTTCTTGATTTAAAACCTCCCACTTGAAATTTCTCTAGCATTAAGAGCCTCAATGATCTTGGATGCTTGTTTTTCTCGAAGAAAATCACAACATTTACATGAGCCAAGGAACAGTCACTAAATTTGTAACAAATATGAAAAGATCATTGATTTCGATATATTTCTTTTCTACAGACACAATAGCCAACTAAAGTTGATGAGCAAAACAATGGAAATAAAAAAGCTGACTTATTCTCCTTCAGAATTAAAGCTTTAAGACCATTGAACTCTCCATGTATAATATTAGCCTAATCGTATCCTTGCCCACACAACCGAAACATGCTCAACACCTACAAATCGCTCACTTACATGTCTGTTGTGCACATATCGCAATACAATTGCCATTTGCTCTTTTCCAAATATGTCACGAGACTCATCAATAAGATGGAAAATAATGCATCATGAACTTTTACAACAATCATATTGACAGTTTCAACTGCAGTAGCATTAATTGTAACTTTCTAAATATCAGGTGATGTTAATTTGAGATTTGCAGGAGCATTTTTTAGTATAACTTATTTACTTTCTCATTGTTATTCAAAAGCGACTGCAAAAGCTCAAGAAAGTTTCCTCTGTTCCTTGAAACTTCATATTCATAGTGACCACAAAATGGCAGCTCTTGTCGTAAAAGATAACGAGTCCATTCAATTGATGAATTTAAGCGCATACAATAATCACTTCGAGCTTGATTTGACTGCTTATTGAAAAATGTCTCAACATGTTGCTCTTGATTTTGTAAAGCCTTACACATTCGCCTAGCCTGGTTGCAAGCACTATTGATTTTTCCGACATGATTTCGAAACTTCTCATTCTTTTTCCAGTTTTTTAACCCTTGACCAACAAATCAATCACCACCAGCTTGTTCTCCCATATTTGGCTGGAAGAGATAACAATATAGACAATATGCAGCATTATTTTCTTTGCTATACTCCAACCAACTTGGAAATTCGCTAAACCAAGCACTATTGAACCTTCTTAATGTATCACTAAAATCCGTTTGAGGAAATTTATGATTTTTAGGATGGCAAGGACTGTTTTGTAAGTAGGCTCTACGTACTTGATCTCGAACATTAGGATTGTAATCCAAAATTGGAATTCATAAACCTGGGTATGTAGGAAGTTCTGACAAGTTGATTTTCCCACATTTAAGTTTTGGAGCACCATCATTTGATCCGTCTCTTGTTGTTGAAGATGACAACTGAGTTGTGGCCTTTCTTTTAAAATATCTCCCCATCACTCTATGAATTACAATATTTTAAATTAGAAAAAAAAAATTTAACCAATAAACAACAAAATCACAAAGAAAATTGTAAACTAAGAGTTAAGAATCACCTAATTGATTTGTTGATTATGAAAAGAATACCAAAGGTGAACAAGTGAAGGATTGTTGTCTTGGAGTTGGAGATGCCAGATTCTTTGAATAGGAGAAGTGTAAAAGTTTTTTTTTTGTTGATGGAGGAGAAGTTTAAAGTTTAATGCTAATTGATTGATTACCTTTTTGGGAAAATTTTTGAAATGTCACATGAACTTGTATGCATTTTTCAATTTGTCATATAAACTAAAATTTTAAGCAATTTGTCATACCAACTTTTTGAAATCTATTATATTGTCATCTCTCCATAATTCTGTTAAGTTTCCATCCAATATAAGTCATGTGCGAGAGTTTTCCATCCAATATAAGTCATGTGCCTCGCACATGACTTGTGTTTAGGGTTATTTCGGTCATTTTAATACCTTACTTCCCTTTTATTAAGTTGTATTCGACAAAAAACTGCAGGGTTTCTCAAGCAATGGAACAATGTTTTGGGTATTATAGCAATTAAATGATCATGCAATGCACTCTCTTCTGGTTATTCCAAATATGTAATTATACACAAGTGGGAGTTTGCATTTTAGCATGTCACGAGCTCTATAAATGAGAAACAGGTTGATGTTTTGTGCCATAAATGAAGTTGTAGATATATATGCGCTAAAGAAAAGTAAAAAAAATTAAGTGTTTGTACTAAAGAAAAGTTAAAAACTTGTGAAAAGATGTTAAAATGACCTAAATAACCCCAAACACAAGTCATGTGCTCGCACATGACTTCCATTGGATGGAAAACTTAACGGAGTTAGGATGAGAGGACAAATTAATGATTTTGTAAAGTTGGTACGACAAATTGCTCAAAATTTTAGTTTAATTATATGACAAATTGAAAAATATGAACAAGTTCATATGACATTTCAAAAATTTTCCATACCTTTTTCAGTGTGTAATGAAAGAAGAGAAAAAGGTAAATATAAAACTCCACCATTTTGGGACTCTTCGGTCAACTAGGAGTTAAATTGTTTAATGGTCAGAAGGGTTAAATCTATAAGAATAATATAAATCATTAAAAAATTATACTAAATTATATACTATTTTAATGAGTATTATTAAAACCTTAGGAGGTCAAATGACCATCCTCATTGCAATGTGGCCTCGCCCATTTATAGATTATGATTCATTTCCTCACTTTACTCTAGCTTAAGCATTGGAGGCTTTTTACTCATACCACGCCGGTGTAACAAGGTTTTACATCAGTACGTATCAAAAACTTACACAAAAGAAAACACTTAAAAGAAATAACATGCTAATGGGTCTTTCCAACATATATACATTGCAACAGATACGTACGACATAGACAACAAAGTATACAAATATTTACTTAGTTTAATATCGATAAAATACATTCATTGGAAAACCACTTGATCACGTAAATTGAGGTAAGATGCCACTTACACGCAAATCGAGGTGCACATTATTTGGGATGATAGCAGACAAAGGTAGGTTCACTAGGCTCCGTTGAGTCACATATAATATTGGTAACGTGCTAAGAAATCTCATGCCGATGCAACGGCCGGTTCTCCACCAATCCTATAATTGAGTGACAGTCTAAAATGGTTGACCCACCAAAAGATTGGATCTTAAGAAACCAAGTGGTAGTTACAAATTCACGCGCTACCGTGTGTCGAGGGTTGTTCAAAAACTCAACTACCTATAAAAGAGAAAACAAATGTAATACAACCTTGGCACTAATGAGGTATCACGTAATGGCTCTCCAACGATCAAGTTAGTAAGAAATATATGAGACTCAAGCATTGGCAAGAGAATAGAGTATGCAATAATTGCATTACCAGATATCAACCTTAGAATGGTGTATTTATACAAGTCGAGGCAGAGACCTTTTAGGATATAGAATCAGTATTAAACTGAGAGAATCCAAGAGGATATCTAGAAGTAAATATTGTGTCTTCTTAGGAATGTGATACTTGAGGCGCATGCCAATCCCTAGATTGTAGGAATCTCCAACAATATAGAAAATTTATATGATCCTAATCAGACAATGTTTCCGTATCTTGCAAAACTAGAAGGACCAATTATAACGAAGTTGGCGGACTTCACTTATCTTCCATGAACACAAGATAATGGTGGCATCGTTGGTCCATCTGTGCAGCTCAATCTGATCGGAGCTGTCCATGACTGGACTTCTGAGGTATTCGTATTCCAATCTGCCTTACTTAGACCTCGAAAAATCATAGTCTAAACACCGAGCTATGCACAGGTTCACAAGGTCACCATAAGGTCTTTGGCACTTAGACAACACCTATGGATGGACCTCACACACCGCCACACATGGTGTTAGCCATGGTAATTTCTTACTCGATTAGGTTTTCGTGTCTTGCAGAACATGCATGGTCAATCTCAAGGAAGTAGTCAAATCGCCCACTATTACGAAACAGGATGATGGTGTCATTGCTGCTTCGTCTGTGTAGCTTTGTTGCGAAAGTTGTTAAGTCCATAACCTGACTTCTGAGGTATTCATACCAGTAAGGCGGATCAGAATACGAATACCTCAGAAATCTGGTCATGGACTCGACAGCCTCCACTACGGAGCTAAATAAACGAAGCAGTGATGCCATCATCATCCTAATCCAGAATGAATGGGTGAAGTCCGACGACTTCATTTAGTGTGACCATGCTTGTTCCGCAAGATACGGAAACATAATCCAACAAGAAATAAGCAAGTTTTCTATAATCTTAGAGTTCTTACAATCTAAGAATTTGTGTGCATTGCAAGTCCTCACACTTCTAAAAGAATGCAATATATATCCCTCGATATCCTCTGAGATTCTCTTGATTTAATAAGGATTCTACTAACCAAAAAGTTCTTATCCTCGACTGGTATAAATACAACCTTCTAGTGTTCATCTTTGGTAACCTAATTATCTCATACTTAATCTCCTGCTCATGCTCAAGTTTTATATTGCTTACAAACTTGACCATCAGAGAGTCTTTGACCAGCACACACAACTAGCTTGTGGTTGTTTTTGTCAAGATATCGTTGCCAGGGATGAGTCATCACCTGCTTCCACAGTAAATTATCATACAGAAGTTTGGGACGTCTTTTGGTCTTTGGAAAATGGTCCAATTCATAAACTTAAATAAGTTTGTTTTGATTGCGTCACATTTTTTTTTATTTGACAAAATAAATAATAGATAAAGTTGACATTCAAACTAATTAATTTGTAGTTTTAATATTTGTTGAATCTCATATCGGCCATACAAAAAGAAAAATAATAGTTTAAATATCTTAATCTCATTCTAACTAATATGGAGACCTATTGTGATAAAACCCCACACCTGACGGATTGTGCAGGTGGTAATTACCAAGTTGGGGACAATATCGGTGTTGTTGGAAGTGGGCCGTATGGCCCGTCTCTTTGATAATTCTACATGGTATCGAGCCAGGGAGAGGACCCGTACCGTACTGCCAGGTAATGGGTGGGTCTCCTTGGCCCCGCGCGATGATGGTGGGTCCCTTGGCCCAGCGTGTAGGGTGAGTCCCCTTGGCTTCACGTGGTTGTTGATGTGTGGATCTTCCACGTGTGACCCACTAATTGGGTCCCAGGTGAGGGGGCGTGTTGAATCCCATATCGGCCATACAAAAAGAAAAGTAATAGTTTAAATATCTTAACCCCACTCTAACTAACACCGAGGCATTTTGTGATAAAACTCCACACCTGACGGATTGTGCAGGTGGTAATTATCAAGTTAGGGATAATATCGGCGTGGTTGGAAGTGTGCCGTATGGCCTGTCTCTATGATAATTCTACAATATTTTACATGTATGAGGTTTTATTATTATTTTTATTTCCTGTAAAGCCTGTGGTAACCAAAATTCAGAAGCACTAGAGGGAATGCAACTGTACTAAAACAAACTAATTGAACGAATTTGCCCTTACAATTTTTGCCGTTACTCATCCTCGTGTCGTTGAGCATTAAATGATTAGGGATATGTCACACCAGAAATCACACAGGGTGCTCTTCACACTTCATATGCTGGGCTAGCACAACCCAATTTGCTAGGCCACAGTTCTTAGTAGAGTTGATGGGCTAAAATGGTTTAGCAAGGCCCAAATTCTTAAAATGAGATTCATTTCTTTACTTAAGTTTAACTTAGGCATTGGTGGGCATTTCACTCGTACATTTCACTCGTACTACATCCGTGTGACAAGGTTTTACATCAACACATATTGAACAACTTACACAAAGAAAATACTAAAAGGAAATAACATGAAAGTGGGGTCTCTCTCACATATATACAATGCATCAGATATGTACAACATAAAATACATGCCTGTTCCATATTGTCGTGTTCTAGATATCTCAGCAATGTTTATATCAGACTTAATATCCAATGTTGGTTGCAGTACGTATCGAACAACTTACACAAAGAAAATACTTAAAAGAAATACATGCTAGTAGGGTCTCCTCCACATATATATGATGCAACAGATATGTACAACATAGAAAAACATGCAATGCAAATACGTACAACTAAAATCTTAATATAATTGAATTTTTTGGAAACCACATCTGACTTTCATTCCAATTAACATCCTTTGTACTGTAACATGAGTTGAGATCCGACTTACTATCCTTCAACGGCATTAGTTCAATCCATTTTTTCAGCACCTTTTTAGAAACAAAGCACCTTAAGCTTTGAAAAGTTTCATTGCCCAACCACATAAGTGGGATTCCTAGCTCAATAACGAACCTTACAGAAGGAGGTCGGAACAAACATCCGAGGATCGATCCTTAGATGCTTTCGGTTTACACTAATTGTAGTAAGGTTCTATTAATAATAGTATGCATCGTAGCGTTGCCTGTTCCATATTGCCGTGTTCTGGATATCTCGAGCAATGGTTACATCCGACCTAATACCCAAGTTGGTTTTAGTTTGTTTTCTCTCTGAGAAGCAGTTTTTTGAACGTCAAGCAAGCAACAAGAGTACTTGTGCATACTTTTGTTCGAGTTGAGCTAGCTTAAAAGGCTGATAGGATGCCCCATACTTAATCCAATCATACCGCCAATTAGATTGGGTCCAGGTCCAGCGTGATGGCAATGCGAATGTTTCTTTCAACATAGGATCAATTGCTAAATATATGTATCGAAATATAAGTATATATATTTAAAATAAATTAATGTACCTAAATATATATATATATATATATATATTGAAGTATGTGTACCGAAATAATATCCTGAAGTATGTATACCGAAGTATATATGTACCAAAATATATGTACTAAAGTATTGTACCGAAATATATGTACCGGAGTATGTGTACTGAAATATATATATACACAAGCTTATAGCTTGTGATTCATTTCCTTACTTAAGTCTAACTTAGGCATCAGAGGGCTTTTCACTCATACCACATCGGTGTGACAAGGTTTTACATCAACATGTATCAAACAATTTACACAAAGAAAATACTTAAAAGAAATAACATGCTATATATAACAGATATGTACAACATAAAGAAAATGCAATGCAAATATGTACAACAAAACTACTTAACTAAAATCTTAATATAATTGAACTTTTGGAAACGACATCTGACTCACATTCAAACTAATGACCTCTGTACTGTAACATAAGTCGAGATCCGACTTACTATCCTTCATAAGTATTAGCTCAAGGTTTTTTTTTTTCAGCACCTCTTTTGAGACAGAGGACCTTAAGCTTTGAAAAGTTTCACTGGCCAACCAAGTTGGGTCCATGGATGCATGATGAACCTTTTAGTGTCAGAGGAGGTTGGAACAAACATCCTACAATAGATCCTTAGATTCTTTCCGTTTACAGTAATCACAACGTTGACGGCTGAAAATTTCGATGCTTAGGATATCTTCAGAAATGGTTGCTTTCGACTGTTGGTTGCTATTTGTTTTCTCTCCGAGAGGTAGTTGTTTGAGCGTCAGGTAAGAAATAAGAGTACTTATACATACTTTTATTGGAGCTGAGCTGACTTAAAAGGATGATAGGATGCCCCATGCTTAATCCAATCATAACGCTAATTGGATTGGGTCAGAGTCCAGCGAGAAGGCAATGCAAATGTTTCTTTCAGCATAGGACCAAAACTAAATATATGTATTGAAATATAAGCAAGTGCATATGTTTAAATAAATGTACCTAAGTATATGTATAGAAGTATGTTTAAATAAATATTTGTACCGAAATATATGTATAGAAGTATGTTTAAATAAATATATGTACCAATACATGTGTACCGAAATATATGTCTCAAAGTATGTGTACCGAAATATATGTACCAAAATATATGTACTAAAGTATATATAGCGAAATGTATGTTTTGAAGTATGTGTACCAAAATATATATATATATATATACCATATTTTATGTACCGAAACATGTGTATTGAAATATATGTACCTAACTATGTATACCAAATTTTCCCTCAGAATTTTTGCCAATAATCAGCCCCAGGTGGCAAAGCATTAAATGATAAGGGTTACGTCACCCCGAAAATCACACAGCGTGCTCGTCATGCTTCACATGCTTGGTTACCACAATCCAATTTGCTACGCCACTCTTCTCACCAAAGTTGATGGGCTAAACAGGCTTAACAAGGCCCAAATACTTGTCACAAGTCCAAAAAGACTCGCATAGCCCAATAGGGCTTGATATAGAAAGATCCAACATGATTTGCACGAGATAACAATCATATAACCATGGCCCAAAGAACCTATGATTTTAAGAGTTGTCCTAAAGCTACTTCTCACTGATGCTCCTCATAATGCCTCTATTAGTCGACCACTGTTAGCTAAATGGGTGCGATAATGTGGGTTTCAAACCAATCACATAAGGAGCACTGAATCGACCTTCAAGAAGGAGGAAGAACAAGAGCTATTGCAGTTGAAAAACAAGTTACCACGTGTGCCATTATAGATCACTTTAAGCTCAAACTTGCCATTTACATCAATACGTATGGAACAACTTACACAAAAAGATATTTAAAAGAAATAACATGCTAGCGGGTTCTTTCCCACATATATACAATGCAACAGATATGTACAACATTAAAGAAATGCAATGCAAATATGTACAACATAAACAACTTAACTAAAATCTTAAAATAATTGAACTTTTAGTAACCTTCACCATTACTAGGTCGGGGTATTTTTCAGCATCTCTTTTTCAAACCTAAGGTTAGGTCTGGCAAATGGGTCGTGTATGCCGTGTTCGTGTAACACCTTTTATCTTAACAGGTCGTGTCGTGTCACATCCGTTATCTTAACGGGTCCTTAATAGGTCGGTTCACTTTACCCAACGGGTAAAGTGACCCAACCCGTTATGACCTGTTAAGAAAAATATTTTTTTTCTTCTTAAATTTGCACATACCACATATTGCCACATTAATATTACTTCAAAACATTAAAACACATTTGTGGTTTAAGTACTACATCTACACTCGAAAATAAGAGCCTAATAAACAAACATCCATACACTACTAGTCTATTACAAAATATTAAATGTGCAAGGATATGCAAAATGAAACAGTTTTTGTTTTCAAGGTTGTGAAGGCTTTTTCAAAAGTTTAAACCTTGCCAATGGAACTCAAAGCTTGCATGTTATTCCTTTTATAAAATCCTTAATTTTCATCGATCATCATGACATAAGATTTTGTGGTATCCACTAGTATAAATATTTTAAATTGAAGATCGAATTCATTCATTGTATTCATATAGGGTCAAGGAGTGTAGCTGTAAAAAATCATCAAAATCAGAGTTAAAATAACCATTAAATCGTGATTTTTCGTTGATAATCGTCAAAAAAGTTTTGTCCCGTTACTTGATCTATGAATGTTTGTTTTTTGCGATTTTTGGCGTATATGATCTTGAAGCATATACAAACAAGTTTGACAGTTGGATCGTTGAAATTAGTTTCGTAGAATGCGTATCCCATCAAAACGATAGATTCACTAACATTTAGAGTTTATTTATACTTTCATTAAGTATAACATAAGATTTTGTGGTATCCACTAGTGTAAATATTTTAAATTGAAGATCGAATTCATTCATTGTATTCATATAGGGTCAAGGAGTGTAGCTGTAAAAAAATAATCAAAATCGGAGTTAAAATAACAGTTAAATCGTGATTTTTCGTTGATAATCGTTGAAAAGTTTTGTCCCGTTACTTGATCTCTGAATGTTTGTTTTTTGCAATTTTTGGCGTATGCGATCTCGAAGTATATACAAACATGTTTGACGGTTGGATCGTTGAAACTAGTTTCGTAGAATTCGTATCCCATCAAAATAATAGATTCACTAACACTTAAGAGTTTATTCATACGTCCATTAAGTATAACATAAGATTTTTTGGTATCCACTAGTGTAAATATTTTAAATTGAAGATCGAGTTCATTCATTGTATTCATATAGGGTCAAGGAGTGTAGCTGTAAAAAAATCATCAAAATCGGAGTTAAAATAATCGTTAAATCGTGATTTTTCGTTGATAACCATCGAAAGGTTTTGTCCCGTTACTTGATCTCTGAATGTTAGTTTTTTGTGATTTTTAGCGTATGCGATCTCAAAGCATATAAAAACAAGTTTGACGATTGGATCATTGAAATTAGTTTCATAGAATGCGCATCCCATCAAAACAATAGATTCACTAACACTTAAAAGTTTATTCATACTTTCATTAAGTATAACATACGATTTTGTGGTGTCCACTAGTGTAAGAAGATCAAGTTCGTTCATTGAATTCATATAGGGTTAAGGAGTGTAACTGTAAAAAAATCATCAAAATCGGAGTTAAAATAACATTTAAATTGTGATTTTTCGTTGATAACCGTCGAAAAGTTTTGTCCCGTTAGTTGATCTATGAATGTTTGTTTTTTACAATTTTTGGCGTATGCGATCTCGAAGTATATTCAAACATGTTTGACGGTTGGATCGTTGAAACTAGTTTTGTAGAATGCGTATCCGATCAAAACTATAGATTCACTAACACTTAAGAGTTTATTTATACTTTCATTAAGTATAACATAAGATTTTGTGGTATCCACTAGTGTAAATATTTTAAATTGAAGATCGAGTTGATTCATTGTATTCGTATAGGGTCAAGGAGTGTAGCTGTAAAAAATCATTAAAATCGGAGTTAGAATAACCATTAAATTGTGATTTTTCATTGATAACCGTAGAAAAGTTTTATCCCGTTACTTCATCTCTAAATGTTTGTTTCTTGCAATTTTTGGCGTATGCAATCTTGTAGTGTATACAAACAAGTTTGACGGTTGGATCGTTGAAATTAGCTTCGTAGAATGCGTATCCCATCAAAACGATATATTCACTAACACTTAAAGAGTTTATTTGTACTTTCATTAGGTATAACATAAGATTTTGTGGTATCCACTAGTGTAAATATTTTAAATTGAAGATCAAATTCGTTCATTGTATTCATATAGGGTCAAGGAGTGTAGTTGTAAAAAATCATCAAAATTAGAGTTAAAATAATCGTTAAATCGTGATTTTTCGTTGATAACCGTCGAAAAGTTTTGTCCCGTTACTTGATCTCTGAATGTTTTCTTTTTGCGATTTTTTGCGTATGTGATCTTGAAGCATATACAAACAAGTTTGACGGTTGGATCGTTGAAATTAGTTTCGTAGAATGCGTATCCCATCAAAACGATAGATTTACTAACACTTAGAGTTTATTTATATTTTCATTAAGTATAACATAAGATTTTGTGGTATCCACTAGTGTAAATATTTTAAATTGAAGAGCGAATTCATTCAGTGTATTCATATAGGGTAAAGGAGTGTAGCTGTAAAAAAATCATCAAAATCAGAGTTAAAATAGCCGTTAAATCGTGATTTTTCATTTATAGCCATCGAAAAGTTTTGTCCCGTTACTTGATCTTTGAATGTTTGTTTTTTTTTACAATTTTTGGCTTATGCAATCTCGTAGTATATACAAGTTTGACGGTTGGATCGTTGAAACTAGTTTCGTAGAATGCGTATTCCATCAAAACAGTAGATTCACTAACACTTAAGAGTTTATTCATACTTTCATTAAGTATAACATAAGATTTTGTGGTATCCACTAGTGTAAATATTTTAAATTGAAGATCGAGTTGATTCATTGTATTCGTATAGGGTCAAGGAGTGTAGCTGTAAAAAAATCATCAAAATTGGAGTTAAAATAACCGTTAAATCGTGATTTTTCGTTGATAACCGTCGAAAAGTTTTGTCCCGTTACTTGATCTCTGAATGTATGTTTTTTGCGATTTTTTGCTGATGCGATCTCGAAGCATATACAAACAAATTTGATGGTTGAATCGTTGAAATTAGTTTCGTAGAATTCGTATCCCATCAATTTCAATGGTGTGCGTGTATATATATATAACTATTAAGTAGATTTAAACTTATTTATTTTGTACGTATAACACTTAAGAAATTGAATGGTATGCATATTTAAGCCAATCCAATGGTCACCAATTTTTAATATTTAATTTAATATATATATATATATATAATTATTATATTTTTTAGGGGTACAAAATTGTTAAATTAATATATATATATATATATATATAATTATTATAGTATTTTTTTAGGGTTATAAAATTATAAAATTAATATTTTGCTTATCGTGTATCGTGTTACCCACGTGTATACCCGAACCAACCCGTTATCTTAACAGTTGCTTATCGGATTACCCGATAAAGACCTGATTCGTTATCGTGTCGACCCGAACACCTGTTAATTTAGTGTCGTGTAATGTCGGGTTATCGGGTCGTGTCAGGAATTGGCAGACCCAGACCTACCTGAGGTGCTTTGTTTCAAAAGAAATGCTGAAAAAATAACCCGATCTAGTACCAGTGAAGGATAGTAAGTCGCGTCTCGACTTATGTTACAGTAGAAAGGGCGTTAGTTGAAATGTGAGTTACATGTTGTTTCCAAAAGTAAAATTCTATTTCCACGGTGATGGTCGTACGCCCAATATCGTGCTGCAAAATTGTTTATCACGGTTCACATTCCGGATCAGGAATTGTGCATACCTATCATCATAATCAACCCATTTCCTGACGTGAAAAAAATAATGAAAAAAATGAGAAATATTTACATATTTTATTTGGTGTTGATTAGGTAAAAGTATACTGTCTTTCAATTTTTGGCTCATATTTTATTTTAGCTAAAAGAACCGCCACTAGAAAAATGTTTTAATTCTAGGAGCTGAATCACTACCAAGAATTATGGCTTATGACAAAAATATGCCACTAATTTACCTTGTGAAATATATTTGTTCCGAGTAACGTTGCATGCGCGCGAGGTCAAAAGCAGATTTTGTTGGTGACACAATTTCCCCTTCTACAAACTAACCAAGTTCATTCACAATAATAAGAAATTTTTTTAATTTAAATAAAGGATTAGTGAATGGTAATATGACGATTAGAAAACATTGCAATTGAAGGGGAGAAAACGTAGCACATATGCCATAAGAGACTAGGCAAGCCAGACTACAGATCAGGAATGAGATTGTAGCTGCAAATCCAACGTACCTTTTTCCCGCCCAAACCAATTAGAAGGGGCCAGGGCCGCCGTGTCTCCAATCGAAAAGGCAACATAACCCCATCCAGAATTATAGCTCTGCACAAAATTATTTTTAAATGAACATTATCAAACCATACTCATATACAATCTCCACCGAATGGGCTAAACATCCTCCTCAATATTTTATTAATTTTAAGTTTATACTTTAAATTATTGGTTAATTTAATTAAACTACTGTTGGATGTTTTCAAATCGAGCCGTTAAATTTGAATAAATTATTACAAATGAGGAGCTGGGCCTGTAAAAAAAAAGCTAAGACGGGGGGCTACATTTGGCCACTTGGTGCCCTTTTGGCCAAATAATGGCCTGGTGCGCTCCATAGAATTATAACCCAACTATCGGTTGGAGATGAATTTTTGAACAAATCAGGTATTTTTTGGCTTTTAGACCTTTAGCCCTCTCTATTAGAGATGTCCTAAGAAAACTCAAATTAATTATTACCTGATTACAATTCTAAAATAAAACAATATAACAAGAAATAGTCTCGTTTTAATTAAAAATTATAAGATGAATGAAGGATCGTGTACCTTATTCATTCTTTGTGGGATACCTGTATAGGTGGTGCTTGTGTTAGTAACGTTGGTGATTGTGTTTGTGCTTGTCCTTGTGGTAACCAATTAGGAGATTTATTTTTATGCTTGTGCGTGCAAATTATTTGTATATAAATAATACGGTCACTGAAAATTGTACCCAAGGGCAACCGTGTGTGTGTGTGTGAGTTTTTTTTTTTAATTTTTCTTATGTATTAATGAAAAATCTCTATCGCTTATTGTCACAAACACACATGAATGCACTCAAGCACGAACTGATTAGTAAGTCAATATGGCACTAAACGCTGTATTGAGTCCGTTCACATGAAAGAAGAGAATAAAGAAATGAGTGATTATCTTCCTTCTCTTTCTTAAGGGGGAAAGAGAAATAGGGTCTTATGGAGGGAGGGGAAAAGAATTGGGTGTACCTATCTCAATTAACATGCTCGACCCCAATATCCTCCAAACACCAGGGTAGGCACGTGTTGGCTGACACCCAAAGGTAACAAAGCCATATTAACATGCATGTAAAAATATGAAGAATGAACGAACGTAAATAAAACACGTAAATTTTATTAATAGCAAATATGCAAAAGTGGGAATGTGTTCAGAGCATACACTAATCAATAATACTGTAGAAGGAAAATTATGAAAAGGTACAAACAAAGGAATGGGTCCTACACCGAGAGGACTCGAAGATACCAACACGGGAGTGCCTTAACGCTGGGATTGTACGCCTCGATTCTATGTCCTGAAGTGAGTGCAAAACAAAACATGAGTGGACCAAGTTTATATATACATAATACTAAAACTATTATTCTTCAACGTACTATCCCCAGTTTATGAAAACTCCTATTGCATAATAAGTAATAGGTTTTCCAAAAACCCTAGCATGCCATGAAATCCTTCATAAAACATATATCATATATAGTGTGCTTAGTAGTGGTATCACAATTGCCCGAAGACACATATAAATATCTCTCGTCCGAATGCACTACATCGCCTGCCCGAAGGTCGTATATAAATATCTTCTACCCGAAGGCACTACATCGCCCGCTCGAAGGTCGTATATAAATATCTTCCTCCCGAAGGCACTACATCGCCTGCCCGAAGGTCATATATAAGTATCATTCACCCGTTGGTACATAGTATGAATAACCACTAAGCACATAAAATCATGAAAATCATGAACATAATCTTTCCAAAATATAACTCATTAGAGCCCAATAACTCAAACACCATATCATAAATCCATGTTCATATATATCTTAGTAAACATAAATTCGATAAAGCATGATATTTCATAAAGCGTAAATCCTATTTACTCATAAATGTTTCATAAAATGTAGTCATAAAATCATGTTTTTCATGTATGCATTTCTAGTAATTAAAATCATGCATTTTGGAATGGGTCCACTCACAAATACTCCGCCGTCGAAGAGTCGTGCAAACTAGAGAAGACAGGGTCGCCACTAACAAACGCACATAAGCATATAAAGGGACCAATTAATA
Source organism: Heteromeles arbutifolia (assembly GCA_024362995.1). Classification (NCBI taxonomy): domain Eukaryota; kingdom Viridiplantae; phylum Streptophyta; class Magnoliopsida; order Rosales; family Rosaceae; genus Heteromeles; species Heteromeles arbutifolia. Next base: position 25,697,924 of record JANCRC010000001.1, on the reverse strand, counting down.
AAACTCTACTAAAACGATTGAATTTGGGAAAACGGATGTCATAAACAGATTTAGGACGTCAAAAAACCTACAAAGGGACCTCGGGTTCCCCCACGAGCCGCCGCACGAGTAAGCTATGACAGCCCTCCACGTGCGCCCACGCGCTGACCATGGAAATCAGAGAATTGGTTCCAGGTCGGGTCGGATCAGGATCGGATCTGGATTTTGGGTTGCTGGGTTGGGCTTGGTTACTAGGTTGAGTCCGGTTGCTAGGTTGGGCCCGATTTTGGGTTGCGGGTTGGGTCGACTCGGTTTTAGGCCGTGGGTCGGCAAGTTTCTACAAAAATGGCCAGGAAGCTAAACGGAGTCTGATCAGCTCCATTTCACCAATATAACAAGCATGCCATATATGGATTTGAAGCTACGAATGAAAGAAATAGAAATATACCACTGGTGCTCTTGGCCATGGCAGGAGTTGGCCGAAAAACGGCCTGCAAGTCACAGCATCCCTCGCCAGAAGTTGGGTTCGTTACCCACAAGTTGATTTCGTGTTAATCCTTCATAACAACGAGTATACCACTTAACAATCGAACTCAAACATTAATTTAAGACAGAGAATAGTGACTCTGAGGCTCACCTAATTGGAAAAGGTGGAACTCGTCGACGTGGTGGATGTGCTAGGTTCGGTGTCTCTGTGCTTCATAGAGAGAGAGAGAAGGACAGTAAGGCTCGAGGAGGAGAGTCGCGAGAAGGAGGGGGAGAGAAAGCCCACAAATGGTGGTGGATTTGTGGTGCTCACCAGAGGGAATGACGAGTTGTCGGCTCGATAGAGAAGGAGAAGAAGTCTGTGAAAGAGTGAGGGGGGAAAAGAGAGAGTGTCGAGAGTCTGGAGGACACAGGCAAGAGATGATGAGAGGTTAAGTGGGATATGGGTCCCACATGGCACACTAAACAATTCCATAAAAGACAAGCATGCAAATATCTCCCGCACGTGAAAATACCAATTTACCCTTATCGTTCTGAAATTTATAAAATTTTGGGACGGGTTGTTACATCAATAGGACCTTCTAAAGGAATGAGATTTGTTAAGGGGTTGTATATTGTTGAGCCGAAAGGCAGCAGTTATGTACGTGACCATATTATGCCATGTTGTCTCATCCCTGCAGCATTGAAGTGAAGTGTACTTATGTACTATTTCCAGTTCATTGATAAGGCAGATAGAATTGGGGTGGGGGTTTACAATGTGATACTTAGCCGGGGAGGATATGCGACTAATGCTAATCTGATAAGTGAAGTAGTCGTCATCTAATCAATTGGCTCAGCCATTGAACCACTCGTGCTCGCCTATTCTGTCACGCTCTAAATTGGAATGACTCTCTTAGTTATGTTGCACCGAGACCCTTGTCCCTAAGTTCTCTCTCCTCTGCCTATAGCCATATACAGTTCAGGGGAATAAGAGAAGGCCAATCAGAGTGCAGAGAAGGCTTGAGTTCTTTTTATTACTCTTTTGGCTTAGTCATGAGTATGTAGTGTTCAATGTACCTGTTGAAGACCATAAAGTAAGTTACTGAGCCCACTCCACAAAAAAATCTAATCATCCGAAGTTCCGAACCGTCATTTTAAAAACCTTTATTTGAAGATCATACTTGCAAAAAAATTAGTCAAATCAAACAACAGTTAGTCATGTAACTATAATCAAATAAATCAATAAATACAATTTCCCTATAACTAATGAAAAATTTCACAAGAACAATCAAACAATGAAATGATTGCTAGATTCACTCAGTTTTTTTTTTTTTTTTGTTGTAAAGATGAGCTTGAATGATGATCTTTAAAATAAACAGTTCAGATAATGAGATTCTGTTATGAAGTTAGTATCAAACACACACACACACACACACATACACATATGGGTTCGGATCTTTGACGGTTTAGACCTTTGAAAAAAGCTATGGAGTGAGCTCTACAAAATGTATGCTAAAAAATGGCTGTCTCTCTATATTTATAGGGTAGGTTTGGGAAAATCAAATATCTCGTACTGTCGAACATAATTTCATGTATGGTGGTAAGTAAACTTGAAGTTTTCACTTGGACTGCAAATTTTTGTGGATGATTATGAAAAAAGAGAAAGGAAGGGAGGAGAAGCTTTAGAAGAAGGGACATTTTATTTGAACTCATGTAACCTCTTTCTTCACCCAACTTACTCTTTTTACTCATACTACTTTTAATTAAACTATCAATATCTCTTTAAACCCAAATTTACTACCTAAACTACCCTCACAAACCTAATTCAATTTATAAATTTATCTCTACACCCATTTAGAAAATACAAATCCAAAATTTGCAAATAGAAGTCCATTTCAAGTTATGACTACGAAAAAGTGGACAAATTCATAATCTACACAATATGATCGTCCTTGCAATCATATTATGATATGGTTACAATCAATAATATTTCAACTTTTGTTTCACTAAACCAAGTTATGAAACTATAAAAACCATACATTGGTTTTTTTTTTTTTTTTTTTTTTTTTTTTTGAGAGAGCTCAACAAAGTTGAAATCAAACCACCTACTGAAGTATGGCGCTTTTTCTCCATGGATATGACATAGGGCTGATTCAAGTTATTTTGAATTTGTATGGGATGCAACAAATTTACTTGATTTTAGTAATGTTTGGAAGAGTGCTATTTGATTTAATGTGTGTTCATATCTTTGCGTAGGGTTTAATCAATAATCATTTTTCATAGCTTCAGACCTTGAAGACTAGTGCAGCTCCCGAATGCCCTGTACAGTTGATCAGCACTTACTTGCGTGAGGTTGACAGAATCTTATCCAATTGACAGGGGGAAAGATACCCATCCATCCATATCAGAAGAAGATGGTGTTTCAATGATTGCCAGTTTCATGGCTTGAATGAATCATGTCTCACCCTTAGTACTGTATCTGCAGTGACTTAATCAAACGAAACAACCATGCACTAGAAGTTCGGATGAAACCATTACATGGATTATTTGGAGAAATAAGGGGTGATGGTAGGGTTTAAATATAGAGCGTGGGTTTATTAATAAGTTTTAGTTTTATTGTTAATTTCATTTCGTACTTGATGGTAATTATGCAATACAGTAAAAAAGACAATTTTAAATTAAAGTTTAAGTTAGGTATAAAAAGATATTATATGAATTCAAATAAAATTTCTCTTCGAAGAATTTCATGTGTATTCTTGCGATCAAGCTAATTACCTTATGGTCTTTTAAATTTGACTTGGAAATTGAAAATTGAAAGGAGGCGTGAGGGAAAAGGGTTTCTCGATTGTTAATTTTATTTCATTAGTAGATCCAAACGGGCTTAAAATATATTGTTGGAATGGTGCCCCATGGTTTGGGTTCTGGGCTCTTGTGCTATAACTCTAGTAGCCATTTGTACCCGCGCGTTGCTGCGGGATTAAAAACTACATGAAAGATTATGCAATTTCAATCTTCATAAACAATGTTTGAGTCAAAAACTGAGTTACTAATGTCAATGCAAATTATTCACAACCTCATCATGAATGAAACAAATTTAAATATCAAAAGAGAAACATATTTCGTCTATTAAAAATATTACGAAGTTCTTTGGATACGAAAAAACACAAATTGCTTATTGTCCAAAAACATTAATGGGAAATGTGTTTACTGCAACACTAAAAGTTGTCCTCTGGTATGTTGGTCATTAAGGAAGCATCCTAGGCAAGAGAAAAAAAAATTGAAATAAATTTATAGACAGTAGAATTATATCATGAACAAAATAAGGATAAAGCGTGTTTACCTAGTGTTTTTGTGTGCAGAAAGAAGTCTGATTTTGCATGAAATGGAGATGACCTTCTCTGGCAATTCTATAGGACGCGATCAAACTTTTGTGCGTTTTCAACTTGCCTTGCAACCAAGTTTCTACAAAAACATATCGAATTCAAGAAAATAATTAGACCAAGGCATAAGAGATTAGAAGAAAAAGTATAGAAAATATAAACCACATATACCACTTATTATACTACTTTGTATTCCCAATACACCTAAAAATATATCGATTTCTTGTGAATAGTTTGGTTCCAGTTAATTCCACTTTAGTTTCTTTCAAACCCTTCAACTTATCCTTGACTTTTTTTTAACAACATTATAATTAAGAGTTAGTTTCCATCAAATCCTTCAACCAATCCCACCCATACCTGTCTAACCCATCATAATCCCAATTTTACTCTCTTAAACCCTCTAACCTAACCTTGACTTTGTTGTTTCTTTCATTTAAAAGCTTATTTTCTCTACAAAATCATAATAGTTTTCTGTCTTACATCACATTTTAAACTCTTGATAACATTAATTTCCATCTCAAATCAGAATGAACCTCCAATGTTAGAAATATGAGTAAAAAAATGTTTAGTAAACGAATTTGCCAATTTTATTTAAGAACTATTAATCAAACTGTAACAGCAACATATGAGTTTTTCCAACTTCAAACATAGAAGCAACAACGAGAATCCAATTGGAAATGGAATAGACCAAATAGACCATGAAGATTACACAATCAGAAGATGATATATTTGAAGGAGAAGAGTTCATTACATAGTGTGATGACAGCCGATCAACAGCAGAAACTGAGAAGAGCGAAGAACTTGGCCTCAAATTTTCTCCAGAATAATTGAAAAAATAAATAAACATAACATGGAGGAATGATGCTGTTATTTTCTCCAGACAATAAAAATCATCTCTTAAAATATTAAAAATAATTTATGTGCATTTCATTCATACTTCTATTCACATCATAAACGTAAACCTCAAAACACAACTCATGGAACAACTTTTCTTACTAAACCCAAGAACACATTTTATAATTTTTAAAATAGTTCTCATTTTTTGTTTTCTTTGCTAAATTCATTCATGCATTTCTTAAATTTAAATTCAGTTTATAAATTTTCACATCAATCTTTAGAAAGTAATTATTTATGTAATTATTTAAAATATGTTGTATAAAAACATACTTGTTGCTTCCACTTAAGAAAACTGATAACACAAAATGAATTAAACTCGGAGGTCAAAGTAAATTCTCTTACCAAATAACTGAAGCCAAATTGACACAGAAGCATATCAATGTTGCATCGTCACAGGTACACCATTAGCAACGTTTCTTTACTGATTCAAACATAAACATGAATGAATTAAGGGACCCATGAATTAAAAGCGTTAAAAAATGAAATAACACTTCAATTCTTTGCTAAATTCATTCATGTGTGTCTTAAATTTAATTCAGTTTATAAATTTTCACATCAATCTTTAGAAAGTAATTTTTTATGTAATTATTTAAAATATGCCGTATAAAACATACTTATTGCTTCCACTTAAGAAAATGATAGCACAAAATGAATTAAACTCGGAGGTTAAAGTAAGTTCTCTTACCAAATAACTGAAGCCAAATTGACATAGAAGCATATCAACTGTCACATCCCGGCTCGGGACGGACCACTTCCCGGGCCCGCTCCACCACCGTAGCACGATATTATCCGCTTTGGGGCCCGACCACGCCCTCACGGTTTTGTTTCTGGGAACTCACGAGCAACTTCCCAGTGGGTCACCCATCATGGGAGTGCTCTAGCCCCCTTCTCGCTTAACTTCGGAATTCCTACGGAACCCGAAGCCAGTGAGCTCCCAAAAAGCCTCGTGCTAGGTAGGGATGAGAATATACATTTAAGAATCACTCCCCTGGGCGATGTGGGATGTCCAATCCACCCCCCTTAGGGGCCCGACGTCTCCGTCGGCACACACGCGGCCAGGGTTAGGCTCTGATACCAATCATCACATCCCGGCCCGGGGTGGACCACTTCCCTCGTCCGCTCCACCACCGTAGCACGATATTGTCCGCTTTGGGTCCCGACCATGACCTCACGGCTTTGTTTCTGGGAACTCACGAGCAACTTCCCAGTGAGTCACCCATCATGAGAGTGCTCTAGCCCCCTTCTCGCTTAACTTCGGAGTTCCTACGGAACCCGAAGCCAGTGAGCTCCCAAAAGGCCTCGTGCTAGGTAGAGATGGGAATATACATTTAAGGATCACTCCCCTGGGCGATGTGGGATGTCACATCAACGTTGCATCGTCATAGGTACACCATTAGTAACGTTTCTTTACTGATTCAAACATAAACATGAATGAATTAAAAGCGTTAAAAAATGAAATAACACTTCAATTCTTTGCTAAATTCATTCATGTGTGTCTTAAATTTAATTCAGTTTATAAATTTTCACATCAATCTTTAGAAAGTAATTTTTTATGTAATTATTTAAAATATGCCGTATAAAACATACTTATTGCTTCCACTTAAGAAAATTGGTAACACAAAATAAATTAAACTTGGAGGTTAAAGTAAGTTCTCTTACCAAATAACTGAAGCCAAATTGACACAGAAGCATATCAACGTTGCATCGTCACAGGTACACCATTAGCAAAGTTTCTTTACTAATTCAAGCATAAACATGAATGAATTAAAAGTGTTAAAAAAATGAAATAACACTTCAATTCTTTGCTAAATTCATTCATGTGTTTCTTAAATTTAATTCAATTTATAAATTTTCACATCAATCTTTATAAAGTAATTTTTATGTAATTATTTAAAATATGCCGTATAAAACATACTTATTGCTTCCACTTAAGAAAACTGATAACATAAAATGAATTAAACCTCGAAGTAGTTCTCCTAATGAATTTTCAAAACAACGATACAGTACATAAGAGAAGATTGACAAAATTAAGGTACAAAACCATATGTCTGCTGAATTGGTTCCCAAAATTAATGCTTAGTTTTATGTTGCATGTAGACTTCTCCTATTATTCTTTGTACATTAGGATATACATATGTACATAATAATTACACACACACACACACAATAATAATATAGCAATTGCTAGGAAAATGAGAGATGTACATATTTTATTGAGAGAATATGATGAAAGATGATTCTTTTATCGATCAGTGACATTCAGCTGATTCCGTAGAATTAGAACGTCGGAAATGAATCCGAGTAAGGAAATATAGTAGTGGCGAATCCAAGATCAAGGGCCTCGGAGAGTTAGTTCGAGCGCACATTCGGATATCCAAGAATGGGACCTGCAGGGGTGTTTGTGAAAAAAACACGTTTGTGAAAAAACATAGGGAAGAACAAATCAAAACTAAAACCAGAAAATCCAGAACAATCAAAACAAAAACCCTCGAGAAAAACCCACACAAAAATGAAGAAAGTCAGAGAACCCAAAGCAAGATTAGAATTTGGAAGAAACCCTATTTGAGAAAAACCCACAAAGATGAAGAAAAGTAGCATCAAGATTAAAAGCAGAGCAATCAGAACAAAACCCATATAAGAAATAGCCACAAAGATGAAGAAAAAAAGAATCTTGGGGTTTGAGATATACCTGAATGAAGCAGTCATGGAAGAAGAGGTGCAACAGCTGAGCAGAGACATTCTTCTGATGGGAGTAAATCTGCGTCATCGTCGATCTCACAATGGTCTCAATTTCTGGGCAAGTCTTGCGGTAGAAATAGTACCTCCAACATTCATCTCCTCCATGATGAAATCTTGATCGCCATCGAAAGAAGCCTGAGAAACCAGATTGACCAGTGGTTCTTGGGCGGAGGAGGAGGCGGAGAGAAGCAGGGAAACACGAAGGATTGACGCAGGGAGAAAAGCACAGAAACAAAGAGGAAGAGAAAGGGAAAAGCGACGGAAGAAAATAGAAGAGCCTTCGAGCACCTTCCCACAAAACTGTTACTCATTTGACAGCAAAGCATAGGGCAAAGTTGAAATAGCAAAAAAGAAGCAGGGGTGAAAATGGAAGAATACTGTTAATGAACAATGTTTTTCGGTTTGGGTTTTAGTATATACTAAAATGGTTGCCTGTGCGTTGCCGCGGGGATCCCAAATAGATTATAAAAAACATATGACATGATACATCAACAAACTTTCTAGATGACACCGAATAAATGTTACTATTCTAGATGCAATAATGTAATATTATGGAATATATATGATTTAAAAAATGAGTTACCGCTAACCCATTGTCGGTCTTACATAAATAAAGACGCTTAAAAGTAGGTAAGTAAACATTTTAATGAAGAAGAAATGCAGAAGTAGAACCAACTAATCCACTACTGCTTACAGTCCCATATCTAATAATATATACACATACATACATATATATATATATATATATATATATATATATATGCACAGAAACATGAAAAATTCAGAAAATGAAACATAAAAAGATTGAAAATTCTGGAAAAAGAAAAAGGACTTACAATGATGGACGGCGAAGATCAAAGATGGACAGTGTAGGCAAAGTTTTGGTAGCTGGGTGAAAACAAAAGCAACCACTAATACAATCAAGTAAAATAAATGCAAACAAAGAACATGTAGAACTATATAAGTAAGGAATTCAAAACATTATAGCAGAAAATCAATTACATACAACTTTTCTTTAAGCACTCTTTAAATGCAGAAATGGAATCTAAAAAAAAAGGAAAAAGAAAAAAGAAACCCATTAATCAGTTCAAACTAGGGCTGGTTCGGTATGGGATCCCAAATCGAAAATGGGATCCCAAATTCCAAACCAATTTTTTTCGGGACAAGGTTTAAGAAACCAAAACCAAACCGATCTTTCGGTATTCCCGAATTTCGGGATTCCCGAAATTTTTTCGGGATTTCGGTATGGTTTGGGATTCATCGACCTCCCACATTCCCTGCCAACCCACACAACCACACCTTATCCCAGATTTGTTGATCTCCCCACACCCATCTCCATCCCTCTTATTTCTGGGCTAATCTTTGCTGCCTATGGGAGCCGGAGGGGTTTGCGAAGTGCATCGAACAAATTTGGGTACCGATCCTCATCGATGTGAGAGCTTTATCATGTCTTGTTGAACGAAATCGCCACAGACGGCTACTCTGCTTTGCAGCGATGGATCTGATGTCTTGGAAGAATGATTTGGTTCTTCAGACGAAGGCTGCAATGGGTATGGTGTGTTAGGAAGAGCTGGCTACGGGTGTGGCTACTTTTGAAGATTGAGAAAGCATTTGGAGGCCTTGGACTTGCTTCTGCATTTGAGGGAGTCGGTGGAGGGAGAGAAAGCATTTGGAGGCCGTGGCTATCTATGCCTCTGTGGGAGTGCGAATAGTTATCAAGAAATAAAAATAACGAAAGTAATGGTGAGTGAAGTCTATGAAGATGGTAGACAATACACAGCCCCTACCCCCTGCTCTAGTCAGCTTTCTCTTTCTCCAACCTTCGAAAGAATAAAAAAAGAAAAAGGTGGTGAAGAAAGATGTCATTGGTCAGAGGAACGGCTTGGTTTATATATATCGGTTTGGGATTCCCGAACAAAGAAAAGTGTGAGACCGATTCCGGTACCGAATGGTTCGGGATCAGTTTGGGATTGGTATTAAAATTTTCGGGATTTTTGGTTTGGGATTTTTTCGGTTTGGGATCGGGATGTTTTCGGTATGGTTCGGGATTTTTGGGATTTTTTTCCAGCCCTAGTTCAAACCCATCAAACTTTTCATCTGGGAAAATCAGACTCGAACTTGACCATACCTGAGCATGTATCTGCTTACAAATCCAAAAACAAAGAAAAAGTAGCTGCTGCCCAGAACCCACATAGAACCAACGACTCCAGCCATGTTTCCGTACAGGGACTTGCTCAGCAAATTCTTAGCAACGGAATCGAATTGGGTTTTGAGCACGTGGAATTTCGTGGTAACCATCATTCCAATCAACCCCTTTGCTTTTTCACAATCCTAAGGAAAGTTTAATGAGGAGAGAAGATCTGGAAATTTTTCTCGGTAAGAAACATACCTCTTGTAGAAGTGATGAGAAGGAATGAAAAATCAAAACACCACTTGTTCAAAAATGCAAAAATGAAAAAAAAAAAAAAAATCAGTCTTCAAAAATCTCTGCAAAATAGTGAATTTGTGTTATCATCATATTATCCTCACCATTACCATTACCATTATCACTACCCTCCTACAATTCCTTGTTCTCCGATTTCAAATCACTCTAATTCTCATCCTAGTTAACGGGTTTCGAATCGCCACTAACTTCTATAATTCTGAAATCACAAAATCAAATTTCAATTTCATTGTGCACATAGCAACTTAAAGATTGAGACTTTTATTTATTCTACAATTCTACACATTTCCTCACTGGTCACTGCTTCGAATAATATAGTTGAGCTCACAATATTATCCAACTACAGTTATCCATATCATAAACCGGGGGAAAAACAATATTTAGAAGAAACCACACTGAATCAGAATATAAAACCCAAGCTTTTTTCATTTAAATTTTTTTTTTAAAAGCAACAGAGTTCATTTGCTAGAGAGAAAGTGAGGTTCATTTAGCAAGAAACTCACTAAAGCATGTAATAATCGAATGGATAATTATCATCAAACATGTTTTTATTTGTCTTTGCAATGCATTGTCATTATTTACATCAAACATTGATACAACACCGAAATATTATAGTTTCAGCCCATTGTTAGTACACAAATTTCACAGAACAATATGACACCACAATACAATATTGATTAACAAAGGTTAAATCACCGGTGAAAGTTTAAAAAAACATAGTTAAAAAAATTGCATAACTACCAGTACTTGGAAGAATATAAATTAGCTTATACTAATACAAAACCAAAGTTATCTGTATCATAAAACATAACAACAACAACAATTAGAAGAAAACACACTTATTCAAAACAGAAGACACTGTTTGACAATCACCAAACAACGTTGTTTGACAACGAAAGCAAACAAAATGCCTGACCATTGAAAAAAATTGTCATTGTCAATGTTCTTGATCTTTAATTAAAAAAAAATACAAATTTTAACAAAGGTAATTGAATCACACACTTCAATTCAGTATTACATCATGGATTAACTTAAGTAAATATATGGTTGAATTCATAATTAAGCTTTAATTAATAACAAAAGCTTTTAAATCTTTGTAAAAGCTTTAAACGATATTAAATATTGTGCTCTTTAAACGCTTTTTTTTCAATGGACTATTTCATTATCTAAATCTTACACCCAAGCAGTTTAAATTAGTTCAACAAAAAGAAAGCCAACTCTTCGTTTCAAATTTTCAATAAACTATTTTGCTACCTAAATCTTACCCTGAAGCACTTTAAAGGTTGAAAAGATGTATAAGCTGTGATGATCCCAGCATAAAGACCCCTGCAAAGGAAACAGATGAACAAAGGAAAAAAACCAAACGATGAGTAATAAAACTCACAGACCAAATTTCTTAAACACATCACAAATCACCATGTAAGTCCGAAAAAAATTCTCTCACACCCTTCTATCTTGCCTCTGTTTTCTCACCCCAAGTTGTAAATCATTTTTGCACCCTTGCTAACTCAATTTTATCTCACCTTAACACTTTATATCTACGCTGCAACTCGACGGTCTTAACATTGTATTTAAAAGAAGGAATTCCTTACATAAGTACGGTGCATAAATTTGAAAGGTAGAACACAATCCAATTGAAAATTTGTGTAATAAAAATCGAAACCGAAAAAACTCATCATGTCTCTCATCAACCCAAATTCCCATTGCCAATTCATGGTCCAAAGAACTATAGGGCTTATTTCATTATTGAGAAAATGGACTTCCACTTATTTCATTGTGTGCTCACCCCCCTTTGCGGTATCAAATATCATCGCACGGATGACAGGTTTCTTTCAAAACCCCATTCACCCCTTTCTGAAAGCACATACCTATAACATAAATTGAAAAAGCATTTTACCCAATCCAATTGAATTCCTGATTACAACACATAACATAAACTGATAAACCATTTTATCCAAATAAACATTTAGTTTTTAACATTTAAAACTAAACAGAACGAAAAGTACATATTTGGAAAAAAAATAGAGTGTTTGAGTATTTAAATCTCACCCTTAACACTTTTAAACTGCAGTGGTCCAGATGCAAAGAAAAACTGCAAAACAAAAATCTAGGCACAAAAAGTTTCACAATCTTTATAATAATTAATTACGAAGCCAAATGAGAAGTCAAATGAGTGTGCATAAATCTAATTCTACATAGTAATCCGACTTGCTTCATTGTCAACAGTACATGCATTAGAGGTCTTTGCTATTTACTGATTTAGCATATGTGGTCTATATGTAGTCACATTCATATGAAGCAAACTGAGGGAAAGTGAGAGAGAGAGAGATTATAAAACACAGTACAACAAGCAAACCTTGGTGGAGCTTTAATCTGATTGGTTAAGATAGTCGATTGTAATCCATAGCTGGTAATAGAAACATAGTCTCATGTTACTTAAGCGACAAAAAGCACGAACTCATTAAATCATAACAAAAAGCACTAATATACACAAAAGTGGGAAAAAAATTATACCTTTTTTATTGACCAAAAAGGTTCATTTCTTTGTATCGAGCTTGTAGAAAAGTTGGAACTGCATGAGTACAGGCTACATGGGAGAATATGTATAGAGTGCTGGAACTGCACTAATATACACAAATGTGAATATATTGAGTGAACTTAATTAAAAATTTAGAATTTAACTAATACATAGAATCACAAACCTCAATCATGAAAGTTCCACAATCTCCTTTTCTTTCCCGATCTTACTCAGATACCCGAAACAATCTGATACTAAAATTAGTTAAAAAATATATTCAACTGATTGAAATATTATACAATAGTGAAGTTCACAGACTAATTGGAACACATCTTTGCAAGTCATTAAGATTATGGAAACCTAATTGCTGGTACATTATTAAAAAATATGCATAGAGTGCTGGAACACACAAAAGTAATCACTTGCAAAAAATACTCAAATTTTATCAAAATCTTGCTTCAAATACAAAGGATCCATACAATATGGACCACACTCAACCAACCTCCAATCAAACAGAATTCATGTTTCCCCTCTCAGATGGCGAACACCCATACATGAAACCTGGTTCTTTTCCTAGATGACTAAACCATAGAAAAAAAATCCACACGGAACAGAATCGAAATCTCATACCAAAAAACTGACGACAACAACAAAAGCCCAAAATTTTGAAAACACATCTCGCAACAAGAAACCTATTGGTAAAATCTAAAATCAGAAAAAATAAAACCAAACACCTGCAACAAAAAAACAAAAAAAACTCACCAAGAGAAATTACATTCACCAAGCTGAAGATCCGTATAAGCTAACCCGCCAAGCTAAATAACCTTCATCGGCCGATGAATTTTTCCCTTGCAAAATGACTCCACACCTGCAAACACAAAGATTAACAAAAGAAAAGCCACCAAGGGTTAAAAAATGGCAGAAAACGATAGCTAAGAACGGGAGATGTCCAAAAAAGGAAGAAAGCGAAGAGCGAGAGAAACCAAGAAAATGAAGAAAGAAAAACGAACAGAGAAAAATGAAAAAGTAAGGCAAAAAAACTAAAGAAAAGTAGAAAGACATTCTGCCGATGATCAACACGTGTCCAACGTGGACAAAACCGGCATTTTCCCACTCTAAAAACCACAAAAAAGAACAACAGAAGAAAATTACAGGGACAAAATGGTCACGACACTGGTCATCCACAGTGACCAGACGGTTGAGTTTTAGTATATGGAGATAAATTTGTTACTACCGTGATGATACGAGGAAGCTATTAGCGGTTAATAGTATTCTCTCACTTATTTCACTTGTAAGTAAACAATTGTTGGCTTAATTCTTTATACTGACAAGTGTAAACATGAATTTCATGTGACAAATCAAACAAAAACACATGTACAAAATAAATTTTTGTATTAGTGTAAATATAGGGTTTACAATCTTTGTTTATAATTTTGAATCCTCTGATTCGATCTCCGGAATGTAAGTGTATGTGTAGGATTGTTGTTGATCCAAGGGTTGCGATGACTTGATCTCAGATGAACGGATGCTGCAAGGGTTTGGCTTATGGCGATGGAAGAATCGGAACTTGTAGTGGTGCTTGATAATTCTTCATGAGTTTGACGAAGAACGCAAAGAGTTTTCTGAGTCTTCTTGAATGTTTGAGTGTTTGGGAATTTGGGAGTTTGGGGGGCTTGAGATCTTCAACGTCTGGGTGTGAGAATAATTTTTTTAGACCTTTTTTTTTTCTTGGAGCCTCGTATTTATAAACTCTCCAGCCTTTGCCAACGAAAAAACCAAGACTTGATTTGTGTTTTAATTCATGATTTGACTCCATCAATTAATAGTTGATTTAATCAAATAAATCAATCCTCCCAATTTGGCATTTAATCAAATAAATCAAATAAAAAAAATTAAAAATTAAAATTAAAATCAAATAATTCATTTCCGCCAAGTGTTGACACGTGTCCTTTTTAATGACTCGTCTGATTTTGATGAGTCACATGCTATGTGTACAATTTGTGAGACACATGGTATGTGCCACGTAAGCTCTGACATGTTAAAATTTAATACATTGGTGAACATTTATTTTCACCTAATGTCTATACAACAAGTTCAATACCAATTTATATTTTGTTCATTTTATAACCAACCGTAAATGATTTAGAGTGTTGATCTGATCGATAGAGTGTCCACATAAAATTTATTTTGACCATGATCTGTATGAATCTATGACGATTGGGCGAGTTTCTCAAATTGAGTTGATCGGCTTGGCTCATCTTCGCATGAATTGACTTCTTTGATTTCCTTTGCTAATTTATTTCTTCTTCTTCTTCTTTATTTTTTTTGTTTGGTTGTCAATTTCCTATCTCCTTTTCCGGTCCGGTCCTGAGGGTAGCCGAGGTAGGCAGTCGCCTAGGGCCCCCAAGTTGGGGGGACCCCAAATTTTTGTATACATCCTGTATATAAAATATAAATAAAGAAAACGTAAGAAACATCACAATTATTTCGTTGGTGCAGTGGAAACGGTTCCACTCCGTTTTCACAGGGGTGGGTAGTTTGAAACACCTCGTAGGCTTTAGTTTTTGCTTTTTTCAAATCTATGAAATTAAAAATAAATTGCTCTTTAAAAATTTTAAAATTACAAGAATCAAAAGGAGTTAAAATAATTCAACAAATATTAATTTTGAATGAATTTAAAATTTTCAACTTTAGAAAAAAAAAATAACAAAACCTCATGTTAGTGGGTGGTTAATGTTTAAATTCTTATTTATTTTCAAAAATATTTTAAATAAAAATTGTATAAATAGAAAAAAAATTGAGTTTCTTAAAGAAAAAACATACAAAGGCCAATTGTCACACGCCTACGCGTGTGACAATAGGCTAGTGAAATTAATGGCCTCAATTGTCCAAATGCATTTTTTTTTCTTTTGCTTTTGAAAATAACCTAAAAAAATAACAAAAACCAAAATAATCATAACTTTGTAATCCTTTTTCTTTCAACTTCCCAGTCTTTCTATTTATATTGAATGTTTAAGCAACTATCACTTGGTCCTGAATATTGTAATTTGTAACCATAACTTTGAATTTAAATTTTCTTTTTCAATAATTTATTGTTAAACTAGGTTATTCTAAAATTTGATTCGCTAGTGTGTGTTGATTTTAGAAAGAACACAAGAGAACCACTTGGGGTTGTTGAATTATTATATTCGTCAATCAAGTTTTATTGCTTTTTACACTTAGTGCATTTGAGTCTAAAGGCATGTGACATGTAATATTAAGTAATGTTAGTATATTTTTTTTCTTTTGATATTAATTTTTAATGATATTCGATGAAGAAATAGACTTTTTATGTAATTAGCGAATTCTTTTTACTACATACCAATATACAAAGAGTCGAAGGTACGAGAACTTTAGGGCCCCACTTTGAAGACTCGCCTAGGGTCTTCAAATTCTCAGGACCGGCCCTGCAGTTATGATTGCTCATCTCGTGTCTCTTACGTCTAATCCGAAACAGGAAAATTCATTTGTTCTCATATGTCTTCATTGGACAATGACCTTATGTTACACGATGATATAGAATTATCAAAATTTGTTACCACCGTCCAATTCCTTGCACTTGACTCCAACCGAATTAAGGTAATTGTAACCATCAAATCCAGATTTTTATTAATTTTTTATTAGGTAAACAGTTGTGGTCGTGCCTCCAACCCTGACTTCTGCACGTAGAAAATTGTACCAAAAGATAAATTAATAATACTAATAGAGATTATTCTTGGAAGGTTCATAATGATCCTTTTCATGGTTCATAATTTTCTTGGTCTACCAGCTGCCAATCTATCTACCAAAACAAAGACTTGTAAAGCTGTTCCAACACGTACATACTTTGAACTTTCTTTAGGTAGTAGTGCGGATGTAAACCACATGATGAAAGACTAAACAAAGAAAAATTGAAAAAGAACAAAAGAACATAAAGTAACAAAGGGTTTGACCATCTTAAAGTACAATCTTCAAGACTATGTAATAATTGATTTAAACTTTCAATGAAATGAAGTTGAAAGAAAAAAAGATTGCATAAGGACTTGCGTTTTTATAATTTTATATGTTGAAGAGGAAGGCAAAATATGATACGTAATTTTTTGCTTCTAACCCTTTTTATTATTTTTGTTTTTTTTCTTATTTGTTTTTTTGAGGTTACTTTCAGAAGCAAAAGACAAAAACATGCATTTGGACTTAAGATGGATTGGGCCATTAATTTGATATGGAGTAAATTTAAAAAAAACAGAAAAAACTAATGACCAGAGGCAATTTCGTGTTTTGAACTAAACACCCCAAAGAAAAAAGAAACCAACCATTTTCACAACACCAACAAATCAATTATGATAGTTCTTACTTTTGTTATATTTATATATTATTTACAGGATATATAAAAAAATATGAGGCCCCAGGGCACTAGGCGACCGCCTTACCGACTTCCCTCAACGCCGGCCTTGTGTGCAATTAGTTATTTTATGACATTTGTATTTTACTATTCTTAAACAACAGTAAAAGACAAGTTGCGATGAGAGTATAGGGGAACAGAAGTTGCGATGAGAGTATAGGGGAACTCCCATATCTCATCGATTATTTTAAAGGTAAGAATCTCGTTAGTATATGTTTGCCATCAGTCATATGTTTTGTTATTCCTAATTTGTGTTGTTGCATAAGTAGATGCATTTCCATGACTTTTTTTGAGAAAAAGAAAAATATAAAGCGATTGTAATTTGGTTTCGAAGTGCAAGTGATATATGAAGGTCGTTGCATGTCTGTGCCAATAGCTAGTTTATTCATTAAACTCTTTCAAAGGGTCGGGTCCCATGTGTAACGGAAAAATGATGACTGTTAGTTACTAGGAGAATAAAACTTGGTTTAATTATCTTGTTAATCTGTCATTATTTGACTGTTGGCTAAGAATTTCGACTGGGAATTTGAAACTTGTTTAATTATCTTGTTAATCTGTCACTATTTGACGACAAAGTTTTAAGCATTTTCTACAATGTGGGTGCATTACTAGGTAATTCATGTAGGAAAAGTATAAAGATTGGATATTTTGGAGTAATGCTAGGTAGACTAAATTAGGTATTTACAAATCAAATGATGTGTCACAAAGTAATAATCTAATCATCAATTTTCATGTTATTTGATTTACAAAATTTAGTCTACAATATTGTCTCCCTAACATTGCCCTTTATATTTTTATATGTGCATAGAGACATTGGTTTTTACCAAGTAACTGTTGGTAAATTTTTTTTTTCCATATTTTGTTTGTTGACAAACTACAAAATAGTTTACAATCTACACTAAATTCTCTAAACTATGAAAATGAAAATTTGAACTGAAGTGCAGAGAAAGAAACATAATGCTCTATTAAGCAGCTAAGCCCAAATACCGTTTAAATAGATTTCAAGTTCATATTCCTTCCATTGATTAAAAAGATAGCTTTTATTTCCATGGTTTCTAAATGATGGTAGTTACCTGATTAAATTGATGTGAGAAGTGTCCACACTTGATTACAATGTGCTAAACTCTTCAAGAACCATTCTAATTTTGACATAAAGGGCAAAATTGTATGAAAGGCTAACGACCTTCTGAGTTATGTAGTTAGTCGAACTTGTCACCTTCTCCAATTAAGTGGAAACAATTATCACTAAATCAAATACTGATTCATGTTTATTACTGATTCAACGAGACTGGGCTAATCTTACAAGATTTTCTCACTGTCTATGATTTCCTTGTATATTGGGAATTTGTTAATATTAACATGAATTTTGTTACTCTATAGTTTCCTTGGTGTAGTTGGAATTATGCATTATGTTACCCGATTTTCTCACCATATCGTACAAGGATTCGGATCCACGCCTACACCAAGTTGTTAATAAATACTCCCATCCCACATCACCAACTCAATAATTCCAACATTGAATTCCTCAAACCCACTGCCACTGCCCCATTATTTTTCGTACCACACGCTCAAATTCTCCAACTCCCGATTGACTCACAACAAACGTATGTTTTTCCTCTGCACATTAATAATAATTCACATATTGAAATCTCTTGAATAATTTCGTTTTATAAACGAATCATCTTCCTCTTCACGTTATTCTTTCTCCTTTAGGTAAAATCTGCAGTTAAAGAGCACCCAGTGCATGAAAACTGCCTTTTAAGCCTCTCAAAATCCACATTCTCTGAAACAAAACAAACCCCAAAAGCAAAAACCTGATCGCAAAAGATGAGTCACAGAAAGGTTCATTCCCAAGGGAGCATACCCTTTTCATGGGAGGACAAGCCAGGTGTCTCCAAGGTCATCACAAACCAAGAAGACAACTGCCCTGCAGAATTAGCGTTTCATGCCCTTAGTTTCCTCTCTGATCAAGATCAGCAGTACTCTGGGGATAGCCCAAAACCAAAAGTGTCGGACAATCATGAGATAAAGATTCCTCCACCTCCATGCCCAATTTCGAGGGCTCCAAGTAGAAGCAGTTCCACCAAGGGGCTTAGGTGGCAGGCAGAGGCAGACCCTTTTCTTTTGGCTTTCAAAGAGTGCACCAAAAGCGCTTCTACTTTGAATTATGATTCAGGTAAGTTGGGTAGTGAGAATAACAAGAAAATTTTTGGGTTGATTAGAACTGGAGTTAAGAAGAGCAGATTCAGTATGTTTTCTTGCAAGAGTTCATGTGGTGTTAGAGAAGATAATCTTGTAAAGCTGTCTCAGCTTTCTCCTCTTCCCAGAGACACAAGTCGCTCCCTTAGGTGAATTTTAAATTTTTGATGAGGACTTTTTATGCTATTTCCACCTCTTGTAAATCTGTCTAATCTTCTCTTGTAAAGCTGTAAATATTCCAAATAACTCATATATAAATACACTTTTTTTTTTCTCTCTCAAGATTTAGGAATATATATACGGTTAATTAATTAGTATGCTAATGCGATGTAGAATTTATTAAAGTTTTTGGTATCTGATATATCTGATATACATACCCTTCGATTTAGTGCATGGGCAGATCATGGACTGAATTGATTATTTGTTCGATTCTTTTGTTCTCATTGCTAGATTACAAATTCAGATGACTATGTTAGTGATGATAGATCAAGTCTTATGAATATTATCCAAGAAATATGCATGCCTTGCTTGGTTTGTTTAATGTATTAGTTTCTCAATCTGAAACAGACGAATTAGTACAAAACAAAATGTTCAAATATATCCATGCGTTTAATTACAAACTGGTCAAATCTTTAAACATTATTTATGTTCTTATGTTAACCATCAAACGTTATGCATATAGATGGCTCAGCGCACCTAGTGGAAGTTTACATACGAAACATTGGGGGATGTATTTGATGGTAGACTGAGGTAGGGTTAGGCTATTTCTTAGAGCATCTCCAAATGAGATGCCAAATTGTCCACATAAGCTATAACAGTAAAAAAAGATATCCACTAATTGTTTCCAACCCCAAATCCTATGTGGCATGACATGGAATGACAGCAAAGGGGACTGTCAAATTTGACAGCAGCTTCAATTTTTTTTTTACTAATTATTAAATGTCTTTTATTAATATTTTAATGTCATTTATTATTTGATTGTTGGACGATAGACTTCTTTTTTAATTAGCAAATTTGTTTCAATAATCAATCTTCCATTTTCCTAAAACCCTGCACAAACACCTTCAAAAATCCTCCATCCATGGCGGACCTAATCTCTTAACCCTCATGAACCCCTTATCATCCTCCTAAGAAAAAAAACCCACCTCACTCATGGAGTTCTCTTCTTCCTTCACACAAGTCTCCAACCTATCTGCTTACCATAACTACTCCTCCTCCTCCTCCTAGCAGTTCTCAACCCAAATCTGATTCAAAATCCCCAAATTCCCAAACCGCAGATCGCAAAATCTCCACGTCCTCGCCGTCACCATCGACCCACAACAGGAACTCCCCCAAAACAGCCCCCAGCGGCTCCTCAAAGAGCTCTTGGAGCGCAAAAGGGCGACTTCTCCGAAGAAGAAGGTGTCGTCGAAGCGGTTCATATTCCGGCCGCCGTTGGATGACAAGAGATTAATATGACTTTTATTATGAATTATTTATATGTAAAATTTAAAGTATACAACAGAAATTAAGAAAAAAAAAAATGTAATAAAATAATAGTTTAATTTGACATATCGGGTGGAGAGCAAAACATGAAAATATGTCAAAATGCCACATAAGCTGTAAAATTTAAATTTTAGGTTCAAAATTTGACATCTCCTTTGGAGATGGTCTTAGAGCATCTCCAAATGAGATGTTAAAATCTTTAGGTGGAATGTCACTGTGCGTATTTGACATCAAAACCCTCTCCAACTAAAGTGTTATTTGCTAACTGGATTTGAAGGCTTTGTGATTTAGAGCCAAATTTGACATCTATGTCAAATTTATTTTTTCTTCTTTTAATGGTGGGTACCTTATTCCGCTAACATTTCAACCAATAAAAATTTTGTTTCAGCATTTTTTTTTAAATTACAACATTTAAAACTCTATTGAAATAATAAAATAACATGTTGATGCACAAAATCAGCGAGACTTTGGAACAACGTAAAAATGTCAATTTTGTGACCTTCGCCCAGTTGCTCCTGTCACCTAGTGAGGATAATATGTACAAAGATAGAGATAGGGAAGCAAACATAGGATGTATGTGGTTCACCCTAAGTTTGGCTATGTCCACGGGGTAGAGGAATTCTAACTAATATAAAGAGTTTACACAATACATAGGTTTAAACATAAACATCATTAGTGGGTTCTAATGACGAGTTTAAGTATAGTAATGACATTAGTTATTAATTGTAGCAGAATGGTCTTCTTTTATAATTGAGGAGAGTCTCCAACTTTCGTTCGCAGTCGATGTGGGACTCTAGGAGCTTTATTTTGACATTGATACGTGTTGTGCTGTGATTGGCCTTTGGGGTGGAGAGAAACTCTTGTGCTTCGGCAGGGGTGCCTCAGCATGAACCCCTCATTGGGTCCTTGAAGGTATGAAGTTGACCGATGCTAGGTAGTTTCAGGATTGGTTAAGTATGGTACAAATAGTGCTCCTTTAAGTTCCCGAGTGAGGAAAGTTTCTCGGTTGGGAACTTGAAAAATCCAAGTCACTGAGTAATCACGAAACTTCTGAGTACCAAAATGTAGTAGCATATAGTGGGAGTCCCCGAAGTTTCCAAGCAAAGAGGATAGCCGAAGGATGTGGCTTGATATTCTTGAGTCATTGAAGAAAAAAGACTTCAAAAATTCTCTCCTTTTTTTTTGGAGGTAGCCCAATTATATATATTTTTTTTCTTAAGCACAATTCCTTCTTTCTTTTTGCTGAGAAAAGAAAATGTGGTTGAAACTTCTTCCTTTGTGTATATAACTTGAGCGGTTGAAGCTTTTTTCCTTGGACACATGGCTTGAATGGTTGAAGCTAGTCATAGGACCCCATAAATTGATTTTGCTTCCCTTTTGTTTTTCTTTTTTTGTTGAAGCTTTTTGGTTGTTTGTGGGCTTTGCATAAGGCTCTTTGGTTGAAGCTTTTTGGTTGAAAATCTTTGGTTGAAACTTTTTGTTTAAAGCTCTTTGGTTGAAGCTCATTGATTGAAACTTTTTGGTTGAATCTTTTTGGTATTAAGTTTTTTTATTGTGGTTTTTTTGGTTGAAGCTCTTTGGTTGAAGCTTTGTGGTTGAGACTCCTTGGTTGAAGCTTTTTGGTTGAAGCTCATTGGTTGAAGCTTTTTGGATGAAGTTTTTTGGTTGAAGCTCTTTTGTTGAAGCTCCTTGGTTGAAACTTTTTGGTTCTAAGTTTTTGGTTGTGGGTTTTTTTTATTGAAACTCTTTGGTTGAAGCATTGTGGTTGAAGCTCCTTGGTTGAAACTTTTTTGTTGAAGCTCATTGGTTGAAGCTTTTTGGTTGAATCTCCTTTGTTGAAGTTTCTTGGTTGAAGCTCCTTGTTTGAAGCTTCTTAGTTGAAGCTTCTTGGTTGAAGCTCATTTGCTTAGGCACATAGCTTGAGTGGTTGAAGCTAGTCATAGGACACCATAAATTGATTTTGCTTCGCGCAATCTTAATCAAGAGTGTACGAAGCTTTCTACATGTTGTAGTGTTAAAGGTTCGAAGAACGATAGAAATTGATTTTGTTTCGCACAGTCTTGATCAAGAGTGTGTAAAGCTTTCTACGAGTTGTACTTGTATCATGTGTCGAATCTTTGTTGCTTCTCCATATGTCATAATTAATTAATAATTAGTAATTATCGAAACAATTATTAATTAATTAATTTCGGAATGTTTTTTTGACAGATTTTTATTCTCCCCCCCTTTTTGTCCCTTTTTTTTGTTGAACTAGGGACAAGAAAATGTGGGAGAGACCACATAAATAGATTTTGCTTCCGCTTCCACACTGTTAAGTAAGAGTGTGCGAGGCAAACCACATATTGTAGTAGTTGAAGGTTCGGAGGAAACATATAAATTGATTTTGCTTCGTACAGCCTTGATCAAGAGTGTGCGAAGCTTTCTACGAGTTGTAGTGTTTGCATTGTTACAAAGGGGAATGTTTGAAGTAGATGTAAGAAGGCTGAAGAGGTTGGTCTTTGTATACCATGCACTGAAGCCTTTGTTGGCTTGTAATAAAACTTTATTGGTGACCATAACCCTTGTTGCGCATAAGTGCTCCCCCAGTTGGGTTAAGTTAAGCTTGCTTATTCCCTTTTTAAGTTGTAAGGTTTGAGGGTTTTTGATTATTTGTGAGCTAAGAGTTCACATATACAAGTTGTAATGCTCCTCACCTAGTTGGTGGGAAGAATGGTGAGTTGCCGAGGAAATTTTTTTTTATTAATAGTACTAGCTGTACCCTTATCGCCTGGTTGGTGATACAAAGGTGAGTTCCTTCATCACCTGGTTAATGGCAAGAATGGCAAGTTGCCAAAGGACAAAATTGTTTATTAGAGTACGGGTTGTACCATTCTTCACTTGGTTGGTGATACGAAGATGAGTTCCTTCATCACCTGGTTGGTGAGAATAACGACAAGTTACCGAGGCACATTGTAGCAAGTGTCGAAAGGCAAAATGTATGTATGAATGTGTTGAAAGGTATGATGTTTATGTTGATTGACATGAGTGATGCTTATGAATGTTTTTCTATGCATGAAGGAATCCATTGTTTGGATATGTGAACCATGTTCGTTGTAACACTTAATTTCACTTACTTTGTGTCATAATACTCATGCTGAAGCTCTGAGTTAGAGTATAGAGGTAGGTCAGTGTAGACCAAGTGTTCCAGTATTAAGAATGTAAAAGACTCAGATGAAGTTGTCTGAATTCCCTCTTCATTAAATATTTGCCGAATGGCTTGTATTACAAAAGGATCTCAAATAGTTGAAGGTCAAAACATTTGTAATGTGTGCCTTCTTATAACAACATTTCATTCAACACCTAGTCCCCTCACTTTTAAAGAGCAAGGCTTGACTCCATTGTCATAATAGTTGAAGGTACGTTCACCCCTGGTTGTCTTGATGCGAACCTTTATCCCCCGTATTGTAATGAGCCTGGTAAGAGTTAAAATCCTTCATCTTGCTAAGAGACGAATACGTTTGGTGATTTAGCAGGTAGCTAAGTAAAGAATGAGAGGTTGAATGAGTGTCTGTATAGCCAAAACCTTCTAACTTGGTAGAACTTGACTTCGACTACCCACTTATTGATAAGGGTTAACCATATGAGGGTTATCTTGGTATGTCATTGCCTCGGCAAATACATAATTGTAAACTTACATCATCACCTCATAGTATGTCTTCCAAGGGTCAACATTGATAATGTACTTGAAGAAGCATTCACGCATGCCTCCTATGAAGGCCCTAAATGTTGTTTTATCTTCTGCCTCAGTGCAATAAGAATACTCGTGGCTGAAGTGACTGGCATATTCACGCAGTGACTCGTCTGACTTCTGACAAATGGTGTATAACTCGTCAGCATAGTGTAAACGATCAGCTTGGAAAATGTGTTTAGCCATAAAGAGTCTTATTAGCTCAACGAATGAATCCACATTATTCTGTTGAAGACAAAAATACCAATTGAGAGCTCCACCAAAGATAGTTGAAAAATAAGACATTGTTCCTCATCATTGTGTCTTCGGTATGCCGTGGTAGATTTAAAGACGTGGATATGCTCAATTAGATATTCCCTCCCATTATACGATTATAAGCCAAGTTTCTATTTCATTTTTTCTTGTAGAGGGGTGTAGAGGATCCTCCTTGTTAGAGGGTATGGCCTTAGTTGATTCCAGTAGATATCTTGGCCTGACACTTGGCCTTCAGCTTGTTCACTTCCTTGAGAAGTTGCAGGATAAAGGGGTCTTGAGTAAAGTTAGGCCCCATTAGAACCCTCTTTCATAAGTTTTCATCATTTATTAATAGTAGGGAAGCTCCGTTAAGGGCATGTTGCCTTTCCTTAAATTCAGTGTACTACCTGTCACGATGTACCTGTTGAAAGTCCCCCCAAGTCTCATACACCATCTTGTTTCCTCAAGGCTTGTAGTTCATTTCCTGAATTAAAGGCTAACATGGACTGTGGTAGGAGACTAAGTTCTGCGATGATCTTTGGGTCATTAATCCTTGAGCTTATGTGGATAAGTTTTTTTCTCGGCGCTGCCTCAAGAAGTCTTGAGAGTTACAATAAACAATTTTTGGTCATTCCATTCATTATGCAAGAAGATGTCTACTTCCACATCTCATGCTTCGGTTTGAAGCTGCTGGGTTAAGAGAAGTCTCGTGTTGATCAATATCTGGGTGAGAATGTCACTTTTCATTAAGAACAACCATGCTTAAAACATGTAAACCTTTGCGTTGGTGGGTACCAATGGGGTGATCCACTGTCACAGAGGCGATGGGCTCATAAAACTGAGTCTGTCTAGCCTCATGGAGCATTTCAAAGAGCTTCTCGTATTGTTCTTAGAGGATCTCATTCTTGATCACCATTTTGTTGTTTTGAGTTTCTAACTCCTCGATTTTTTCTTGAAGAGCAACATTCTTCCTTTCCCTTCTTTGTTGCCTTGCACCAGGCATGAGGGGGTGTTCTGCATGCTGTGACTTCCTTCGTTCCCCATGTTGATGAGGGATGCATGATTAAATGAGAGTGTATGAACGATGGAAACTAGCTTGACAAAGTTGGAGAGAGTAAGAATAAGTGTCATTCCCACATACAGCACCATATGTTGATGCACAAAATTAGCGAGACTTTGGAACTACGTAAAAATGTAAAGTTTGTGACCTTCACCTGGTTGCTTCGGTCACCTAGTGAAAATAATATGTAAAAGGATAAAGATAGGGAAGCAAACACAAGATGTACGTGGTTCACCCTAAGTTTGGCTATGTTCACGAGGTAGAGGAGTTCTCATTAATAGTGAAGAGTTTACACAATACATAGGTTTAAGCATAATCATCATTAGTGGGTTTTAATGACGAGTTTAAGTATAGTAATGACATTGGTTATTAATTGTAGAAGAATGGTCTTCATTTTATAGTTGAGGAGAGTCTCCGGCTTTCATCTGCGGTCGATGTGGAACTCTTGGAGCTTTATTTTGACGTTGACAAGTGTCGTGCTATGATTAGCCTCTTGGGTGGAGGGAACCTCTTGCTTCGGCAAGGGTGCCTCAGCATGAACCCCTCAATGGCTCCTTGAAGATATGAAGTTGACCGGTGCTTGATAGTTTGGGGATTGGTCAAGTATGATATAAACATAACATATGACAATTCAGTTTGAGGCCCACTCTTTTTAATTTAATTTTTGACAAAAAAAATATTATTTTAAATGATATGTTTTATAATTTTTTTTAATGGCACAAGTGGACTACCACGTTAGCAAATATGTGAGGCATTCATTTACCAAATCATCACTTAACGGCCAATTTGATAGAATTACTGACGGAGGTCTACCATTGCAACAAATTCATATGTTGAGATATAACATTGCAATGTTTAAAACATGATGTATGAAATTGTGGTGCAACCTACAGTTGAGGTAGTTTTGTGTAATTTATCGTATAAAATTTGACATAAAACTTCAGATTGCCACATCAACCATCAATTGTAATTTGACTCTTATAATTTGACATTTCATTTGGAGATGGTCTTAGGAAATTTTTCTAATGTGGCACACTGCAACCACCCTAAGGCCCGAACTTGAACTTGGCGGTATACATATCATCAAGAATGGTAAAAATCGTGATGGTATAAGATTCCTCGAATAAATATCGAAGTTTCCTGAGGATTTTGCATTGTCATCAAGGTTAATTTCCAAAAACTTGTCTATTCTTTTCTTAGTGTGGTAGGTTACCTTAGGTAATACATGGTCTTTGCTGATTCTCAATATTGATAGAATTTGATTTGAATTGATCATCATTTCTCTACATTCTTGATGGTATAGGATTGCTCGAATAAATATCGAAGTTTTCTGAGGATTTTTCATTGTCATCAAGGTTAATTTCCAAAAACATGTCTATTCTTTTCTTAATGTGGTAGGTTACCTTAGGTAATAAATGGTCTTTGCTGATTGTCAATATTGATAGAATTTGATTTGAATTGATCATTATTTCTCTACATTTGATCCTCAAGATTATTTTCTTTATCCTTTTTTTTGGTCGAAAAGTAACATTTCATTGTGTAAGAAAAGAGGTTACAACCTACCCACAGGAAGACAGAATAACCCAACATACATTTGGGAGAAATCATAAACACAAAAGCCCGGCCTAATGTGAAAGAAAACAAAAATTAAAACCTTAATCCCTATCCTCCAAACACATAGAGTAGTTACTGTTGCCGTCGCCACGAAAGTCTTGCCAGCAACCACTAAGGTAGCAACACTAGAGAAAACGATCGAGTGGTTAATTCGACCAAAACATCGTACAAAAATAACAAACCAGTAACTAGAAGAGCACCACAACCAGATTTTGATGAGGGGATGGAGGTTTGGGTGTGAAGATACACAACCAGAGGAGATGGAAGGTGGGAATCAGACGAAAAGCGCCAGAGAAATGGCGATGAACGTCGAAGAAAGGGCATGAAGCCCAGATCCGAGACAAGCTCATGGGAAAATTGGAGACTAAGCTCAAGGAAAACTGAGAGAAAACCCAGAAGAAAACTAAAAAGAGATAGAAAGGAAAAAATAGAGAGAAAGTAGGAGGATAAAAAAATGGGGTTGTCACCGGGACTCAAGCCAAAGGCAAGGCTAGGGCAAGTGGGTTAGGTTTCCTGTGTTTGTGTTTTCAGCAGATAGAAATTGCAAAACTTTTTAAGGGCTAATGAGAAGTCTCTTTATCTTTAATTGGTTGTTCCAGTTTTGGAGTCATAATTTACTTAAGCATCTCTAATTATGCTTTCTATTTGTAGTTAAATTTTAACTAAAAGACTAAAAAGTTACTATAGGAGCTCCCTAAAAATATTTTACTTCATTCAAAACATCTCCAACAATTCAGTTTAGGAATAGATATGCAAGTTTGTTAATCCATATGGCAGTTTGAAAACTAAAATCCAACTGACCAGGGATGGCAACAGTTCGGTTTAGGGACATAAATGTTATATCTATCTTTATCAGTGTTCTAAAAATAGGCCTAGGCAGCACCTAGGTGCTGGGCGATGGCCAACCGTCGGGATTAATGGAAAATCGGGAGCAAAATCGGGACAGGGATTAGGCGGGCACTGAGGCGGCCTGAGCGGCCCTTGGGCGGCCTAGGCGGGCGACCGTGTGGCCTAGGCGGTCTGGGAATTTCAATTTTTTCTGTGTTCGAACTTGAGAAAGGATGAATGCTTCTGGTCTGTGTTCTGGTTTATCAGTTTCTGGACTTCAACTTCTGGTCTGTGTTCTTGCGAAGAGGAAGACGATGAGAGAAAATTAATTTCTCTCTCTTCTTTCCGCACCCACATGATCACTTTTTAACTATTTATTTATTTTTTATTTTTTTTGTTTCTATCCATTCAAGTTTGGACAGCTAGCATCTTACTTTTCTTAAAGTAAAATGGCTGTCAGTTCATCCATCATCAAGTGCTATTAATAATTTTTTTCTCATTTAAAAAAGCATAGCTTGTCAACCTATCAATTCATAGCATCTAAGTGCTATTGATTTTTTGAACTTGTTAGATACACATTTTATTATTCTTTTACTATCTTATTTAGGGATTTCATACAAGTATATATTTTTTTAAGTGTCAGTATACACTTATTTACAAGATATACAAAAATTTACCTCAATCCGCCTAGACTATCTAGGCACCCGCCTAGCCGCCTAGGCGCTAAGCGCCAATCCGCCGCCCGATTAGCGCCTAGCATTTTTTAGAACCTCAATCCTCATAACTAGGAAAATTAACCGTATGCATAACTGCAAGATAACCATCGGGGATTATCCATAACCATACCAATCGGATAACGAATTCCCCATCGGTTAACGGTTATATCCATCTTCGTCAATACGAAAAATATATTCATCCAATTGACGCATTATAATATAATATATACTAATTTCGTCATTATAATATAATAGGTACATTGATGAGTTGGCTTATGTTTGATCTCTCCCATAAGCACCATTGAATTCTCATTGGTTTTATGCAAAACTTTTGAACTTTTTAACAAAATGCAACTTTTGTAATTTTCAAGCTAATGGGATATATATATATATATATATATATATATATATATATATATATATATATTATTCAGGTCGGATTCAGAGACGGATACAAATCGTGAACTCCTATAACCATATTCGAAACCACAACCGAATTATATTTTGAGTTTTTCCCCATATCCAAAATATAACCAAATTTTCATCCCCAAATCCATTCTATTTGAGCGGTTATCCACAATTATCAGGTTTTATGATTTGAATTGTCATAACTACAACAGACTCCACAAATCTTAGTAATTTTTTTATTACTTTCCATCATATGACTTTATTTTAGTATTTCAATTTTTGGAAAAATTTTAACAGACACATTATCATAAAAAATAAAAAATAAAAAAAAATAAAAAATAAAAAGGTCGGCCTAAAAGAATGTTTGAAGAGTTTGTAAATATAGAGAGTGTAGAAGAATTTCTAAATTTGAATACTCATTTGACAACTTTGTTGGAGCACAAGAAGTCCTACACAACACTTCAAATATAGTTTTGTGAACTCTCTTGGAGATCCTCTCATACTCTTTAGTTTAGGGAGTCATAAAGATTCTGGACCTAAATCTGAAGAGATGTTTGCTTACCCAAATCTATAGGAAGGCTGAGGATTAGAAGCGTTGAGCATTTTAACAATACTTCTTTGGTCAAGCTTGCTTGGAAGGTGATGACGAATGAAATATTTGGTGGCTGCAAGTTGTGAAACAAAAATATTTGAGAGATGAGCACTTGCTTACCACTAAAATACGGCAAAACCATTCTTTGGCCTAGAAATAAATCATTTCCTCTAGAAATATACTCCTCAAAGAATGAGATGGGTTGTGAGAAATGGTCAAAACATTATCCTTTAAAAATTCAAGTGATAACAAAGTTATGAGTTATGAGGTAGCTACCTAGCTATGTACATCCTCCTTAAAACAAAAGTAAAACTAAAACACGAAACCAATCCAAAAGCTTGATTCTACTTTCAACCATAAAAATTTGAAAACAAACAATAACATTAGTTTACTGGAAAACGGGGGTTTTGACCCCGGATGCTTTCAAAGCCATGGCTCTCGTCTTGTGGAACATGCACATCTTCCTTTAATTAGTGCTCATTCAAATAATTAATCTAAACTGCTCATTTTATATTTCAGAGTATGATGTTATTTCCTATTTGCCATTCTTTCCTAGACTCTTAATCATAAATAGTTCGTTTGAGTTACGTACGTATTGGATAAGTGTATAATTGGCTGTCATTACCACTACACGTGCAAAACATGTGCACATGTGATTCTCTAAATAGAGTAGTATAAATAGACTTTCCCTTCTGTATTTTGTAAGTCGGTGATTGTACTGAAAAACAGTTAGAGAAATACATTGAAAAATTCTCTGTCTTCTTCTCTAAGCTTGCTTCTTCTGTGTATTTCTTGATTTCCATGGAGTTCATCCCTACTGTTAAGAGTACGTACTTGATTCAGATTGAAAACATTACTAATAACCTAGTTGTTTTGCGGTACAGAACATAACTTTCAAGGTTGCACTCCTAGGATTCTAGGTATCTATCTGTTTGGGCTTAAATAAAGGCTTAGACCGAGAAAAAAATAACACGATTTGAGAGGCCATGATTCTAAGTCTAGTAATGATTTTGCAAGCCAGTTGACTCTCAGTCCAAAAGAGCACTGATTCGACTGACTCCTTGTAGGACTAAGACTATTAAAGGATCAAACTCAAGCATGATTCGACCGACTCCCAATAGGAGTTGTACTTTTAAGGATCAGGCTCAACCGTGGCTTGTTCGAGTCCTAAGCAAAGTAAAATTGTTAAGGATAGTAGATTCTAGTAAGATTCGAATTATTCTAAGGATCAGAATTTATATTTGACCAGATGAGGATGAATCAAGTGCATAAAGGGACTAGGTTTATAATCTTGATTAAAGTCGAATAAGTTGAGACTAGATAGAGATTGACTTTCGGCTAAGGAAAGGCTAAAGAGGGAATATCCAGGTAAATTTCGAGTAGGCACAGCCTCATCAAGACTCTGCATCGACATATTTGTTTATTACGAAGCACATCTTTATAAATAGAAGAGGTTCTGCAATGTTAAGCCTCCTTCAACTCAACAAACAACTCAAAAATGCTTCACGTGAAAACATTTGCTCTACGCGAAACATTTCTCACACCCTTGAGAAAATACTAATTATCATAACCCTCACATCAACACACATTTAGTTTGGATAAGTATACAACATTATTTTGACAATTGGCAGCATCTTCCATGTGGATAAGTAAATAGGACTTGAGCAGTACAACCAGACGATTCAGGAGCACCTTCAGTTTCGACAAGTACAGTACTGCTTCTGGCAGTTAGTTATCTATCCAAGTCTTGGTCTGTGAAGAGTTCTCAATTCTTTCACCTAAAGAGGTCACTTCATTAGTTGCTCGGCGAAGTGAAGTGCTCCATGATCGATTACTCTCAGGTGCAATTCATAGTTCAGCATTTTGATGGCCAACCACGTTCATTATAAAAATACTCATCTCCTTTGGGTACCTTTGCCCCTTAACCTACTACTGGTTCGGCGCACTTCTATTCTCACAAATATAGTTGAAGCAGCCAAACTCAATGCATAAGATCCTAAACTTCGCAGTGAATTAGGCAATCTTGTCTTTAGGTTCTAGAACTCAGGCTAAGGTGTGTTCCTTCCTCAGCCATTGTCGCTTAGGATGTGCAAAAGTCAGGCACCACCATGAGCATATCTATTCTACTAGTCCGATTGAGCTCTGTCGCGAGTTGGCACACCCATATCCATAAAAAAAGACGTTGTTAGCTCATTAGTTACTAGGCATGTACCACATAAACTTTGTGTGGAATAATATAACACAAAGGCACATAAAAACATAATATAACATGATTTTGCATCAGTTAATATGACTAATAACCGATTAAAAATATATAATTTACAGTTTGGTTGGTGAGAAATTGCAGGTATCGAATATATTTGAATTTTTTGTTCAATTGGCCTGGAATTATTGTGAATTGATTATTTGTCTATTTGACAATTATTCAATGTGCATAGCTTTCATCCTAAAAAAAACTTGACAGATTAATTGAAATGCTTTTATGACTTGAAATGGCTTCTTTGCAGCCGCTTGATCTCGCCCTCCAGTTTCCAACATGTTTTGCATCATGTGGATTAATTGTTGCAGGTGCATCATACCGCGCTACACTAAGCCCCAGTTTGGGGTTGAGGTGATTTTAAAAAAAGCTGCTATGAAAAAAAGCTGTGACAGTTTTTGGTGTTTGGTAAACATTCAGCTTCAGCTTTTTTTCACAGTTTTGGGTGAAAAAAAGCCAAAAACAAGAAGATGCAAAACTCAGCTTTGAAAAACCGGCTTTTTTTCACATCTGTTTTACATAAAAGTTCACCAAACACTATAATACTACTTTTTTTTTTCAAAAGCACTTTTACAAAAAAAGTTTACCAAACACTCTGCTGCTTTATTCCACAGCTGCTTATTCTCACAGCACAGCAGAAGCAGCTTTTTTTCAAAGCACAGCAATACCAAACCAGCCCTAAAGCAGAGTCATCGCACCAGCCCAACCAGATTGAACGTGGCATAGCCCATGCATAGATTAGTGCTAGCCCGTCCCTACAAACGTGGCTACAGTTGGCAAGCTCTTATGAATTGGTCTTGGAATTTTTCTTGGAGATTCCTTTCGGCCCTCCATTGGAGATTTGTTTTGGGTAGAAATGGGCCGTTTTGGGCCATTTGGCACTCCGTTAAAGTTGACCTAAGGGTTTTTCTCTATTGGTGCAACATATCTTCAATACTTAGCAATGTCATCCCTTGCAATGTAATGAAGCACTTAAACTATCAGATCAACTTACTTTAAAAAGAATATGCATATATATATATATATATATATATATGGGTTAGAATCGGAGTATACACATTTTGTAAGGTTTACTTTGTACTTTAAAAGAAAAAAAAACATAGTTTGAAGAAGATGGAGACATAGTTTGAAGACGATGGAGATATTTTTAAAGAAAAAATATCGCCAAGTTCAAATGGATGGGCAGTGTTAAGTGATGATCAATAAGCAAGAATCATGTGTACAGAAATACGGCGACTGTGATGGGTGGCTTTCATTCCGTTTACGTGGTTTACAAAGGAAAATTGTTAGGGAGATCATGCTTTGGTAGGCCATATTGTACCAAACTCTTTTGATCGTTCTGCTTATGTTGTTTCTATAACGAGAATGCTAGAAGACCACATTTTAGTATATATTATACCAGTTTTTCTATTAAGGGTGAGACCAACTTATGTTGGTTTAGAGAGTTGCTACAATATAGTCTGCTAAGATGTAGTCTCCTTAACATCGAAAAAATATTTTGTTGGAGAATAATTCAGAAAATAAATAAAATAACATAAATTGAAATACTAATTCTTTATTAAGGAAGTATACTTGCAATACAGAATGAAATAACATAAATAAATACAATAATTAAATTGATACTAACTTGGTTGAATCACAGATAGAGGCTAGTGCAAAAGCTATGTTCTTCGAACAGTATTTCCGTCTCACTCTTGTGCTTGTGGTTCTACGACGTCTGCTCGACTAGGATACAACTATCTAATTCTACAACCTGCATTGGATTATAGAATTCTGGCGAATTGGTTTGTGTGTTTACTCTCTGTAAAGTTTTGTATGGGAGAGATGGGAAAAAGAAAAGATGATATATGATGGAACTGAGGTTTCAATTATATAGGCTCTTTCATACCTCTTTAAATACCTTTTGGATGTATCCGAAACCACACAACTCTTTTCAAACAATTGTGTCTATTAATCAAAACGTTTTTAATTAATTTAATTAAAAACTTAATTCGAAATTAAAATTAATGAACTTTGATCAATTTTAACTTCTTAGGCCCCAAGTGCCCCAAGGCCCTTGTCTTGATTAATTAATATTAATTAGTATTAATATTATGCTATAATCATCAAACCTAATCCACACAATTAGTGGCCCAAACCTCAATCCTCATTCCAAATGGTCCAATCACTAATAAAGGTGACTAACCTAATATAAGGACCTCAAGTTCCCTTCAGTCCCGATGTGGGACTAAAGGAGCTCAAAACTCCAACATATTCAACGGACCATCAAACCATAAATTGCGATTTTTTCCTTGGTTGAGTACTCACTTTTGAGGTTTAAAACCAATTCAAATTACTGTATGAATTAATTTCATTTTATTAGTTTTTGATGTTTATTTGATTTTCACACCCACCCGTGTTCAAGTGTGTCAATGTATACGTTTGAAACCATCACGGGATGACCTAGTGGTTGATGACGAATTTCAGGCTTATATTTCATACGGCACGTCCTAAGTTCGATTCCTGATGTTGGTGAATCGCATGATGGTGGCCAGGGGGGATTAAAATATCTCTATAAGTTTTCTTGGCCTCCCAAATGGTAGATTATCATGGCAGAGCCACCAACTGTTCCCCTAACTTAAAAAAAGATGTCCATGTGCGAGTGCAAGACGAGTCAACATGCAATCGAAAATTTCATTACAGTAAAATTTCTATGTAGCATACCCTATACCCTAAATTTTGTAAACTAAATGACATGAAAGTTGATAATTCGAATATTACTTAAGTGTTGATGGATGTCCTTATTCCTATTAGTGACACATCATTTATTTTACAATTTTTTTCTACAAATTTGATTAGCCTCCCTAACATTAGCATTAGGATAAACCTAACTTTCCTGGCTATGAAAAATAATCTTCCCCACTATCCCATACCTGAGGAGGTGCCGAATGATTGTATAAAATAGTTTTTTTTTTTTTTTTTGGAAAAGATTGTATAAAATAGTTTAGCAGTACCATTTTGGCATGCTTTTGTATGCTTGCCTAATTGAATAGTTGCTTTGTTATAGGCCTCAAAAGTGAGTGTCGGACTTATATATTAGACTTATATATTAAACTTATATAGAAATAAATTTTTTACAGAGGATTGGAAAATTTGAGTGTGATGTCAATGTACATGTTGAAATCACACTAATATAATAGTACTTTTATAATTATCAAACTCACACTGTATGATTCTAATATATATATATATATATGTATCACACTTACTTAAATAACAACTCAAAACCTTAATTGTTACATGTCACACAACCGTTCATCTTCCAACATTTTTCATACCGGAAAAGAGGACATAATAATATTCTTAAACGTCGCCAAAAGATTCTGCCCCACAGCTCACTTCTAATATAGAGGATTCAACCTTACAAGTTCTGGTCAAGTGTGCTTAAACAATGATTAATTATTGTTTATCACAACGATAAAGTGGAATGCCCCCAACTTTGGGCCTATTTATTTAATAACTACGTCAGCAACCAAAATCAAACTTCCACTTGGAGCAGTCCCAACTTGCATGGGGTATTGGGACCCCTTTAAATGGTGCAAAAATGGCTGTGGAGCGTCATCGTAGTAATTTAAAATTGCAGGTGAAGTGATATTTTATGCACATATCTAAGAGGATCTAGCAACATCGAACCATACTCGTTCAATTTTGTATAAACTATGTGTGAACAGAGATTGACAGGCTCAAATAATATGGGAACCAACGACTGCAGGAGCTCCACGAGTCCATTTTCTTTGCTCTGGAAGACGAGTAGTTGGGATTTAAAACTTTGAAGTGAAGAAAGAAAGGGACAACAGGGGGGACACTTCATAATCTAAAAGTATAAAACATAAGCATTCATCATATATGCTTTTTATTTTTTAAGATCATTTTATATGGGTTTTAATCCATACCTACCCCCACTAATTAATGGAAAGGGATATTTCACTTGAGAGTTGAGGTCAAAATATATTTTTGATTCTGGAATTAAGTTAAGTGACAGTTGAGAAGAAAAAAAAAAAAAACTATTTACCTATGAAAATAAAGTGACTATTGACCGACCTATGATGATGAAATACAAAATTACTTATTAGCCCTATACCGAATTTCTTATAATGATAACCATGTATTTATACAACTAAATATTCAATGTGTAAATTAAATATGTAGTTGTATAAATACAAAACAATAGTGAGGTTTAGTAACTTTACATGATCAAATTTATTCATGTTTGTACATGTTTATCCTGAATATCAACTTCCAGAGTGAGATAAATTTTGCAGAACTTGAGCTACAGATGGTTCATTTCATAACCATCTCATTTTCTGGTCCACACGTTTTTAAGACGATCAATCTTTTATGTCTATTAAATAAGTGTTACTATTATCATCCTAAGAGTATCTTCAAATGAGATGTTAAATTTTAAATAACAAATCAATATTTAATAGCTTATATGGTAATTTGACATTTTGTAAAATTTTTGCTCCACCGATGTATTGAATAATAATGTTATTCTATAATTTTTTTTCATCTCTTTGTGGTGTCCAATTATTGAAACAACTAATCAAATACTTAGAATATGCAATAACATTTATTATATATTGAATCACATCTATTAAAAAATCAAAAAATCATTAAATGAATTTGACTGTCAAATTTGACAGCAAAAGTGTCACATCCCGACCCGGGACGGATCACTTCCCGGATCCACTCCACCACCATAGCACGATATTGTCTGCTTTGGGCCCCGACCACGCCCTCACGGTTTTGTTTCTGGGAACTCACGAGCAACTTTCCAGTGGGTCACCTATCCTGTGAGTGCTCTAGCCCCCTTCTCGCTTAACTTCGGAGTTCCTACGGAACCCGAAGCCAGTGAGCTCCCAAAAGGCCTCGTGCTGGGTAGGGATGTGAATATACATTTAAGGATCACTCCCTTAGGCGATGTGGGATGTTACAAAAAGTCTGTCTTCAATTGACTTAGCGCCACGTAAGAAATTGAAGGCTCTGTTGGAGAGAGTTTGTTGCCCTTTTTTTACCGTCCTATGTCTATGTAGGAGTTTTGACATCTCCTTTGGAGATACTCTAATGTCTTATTTTTGGCTTATTAATTGACATTCACCATGAAACTGCCTTTAGTTTGAACTTACCTTCTGAAACTCATTTTGTCTCACCTTACCCCTGAAATTGACACTTTTAACTCTTTTTAGTCTCATTTCACCTTATTCCATTAAAGAAATGCTAAATTTAAGGGTATTTTGGACCTTTTACTTTTTATAAATCTATTTACTCTAGCCTACGCACTAGACAATCTCAATACCATTTTTGACAACTCTTATTCAAACCCATGAATGGGTCTTTTTAAAAATAAATTATTCAATCACTATAAACGTTCATGGCAACAAAATCATTAAAACCAAAATAAAGGTTACAATTATGTACGGGTAATTGGAATAAAAAAGCATAATTGAATTTTCGATTACATAATATTCTAGTGTTTACCAAATAATGGGAAATAAAAAAAATTGGTACGAACTATGCATTTTGAAATCTAACTCCAAAATTTAGGGAATTGAATTCCAGGTTATTAAGGGAATCAGAATGCATTTTTTCTCCCCATTATCCCCTCACTTGTTTTTAAATTCTAAGATTGCCCTTTACATTAAACTTACTCTAAATTTTGGGTAAATTACATTTTACCCTCTCAGGTTTGGGGTTAATTTCAATTCCTTACAACATCTTTAAACATTTCAATTTCATACATTTACTTATCATTTTATTTCAATTTCATACAACCATTAAAAAATCTATTAAATTAACCGTTAAGTGATGACGTGGCAAATATGGGGTCTCCATATGTGATGACGTGGTTGCCACATGTGTGCCACGTGGCTAAACAATTAATAAAAAATTTAAAATATTAAAATAATAAACTAAAAAAAGTTATATTAAAAAATAATAATAAATAAATAAACAAGAAGTCGTCTTCCTCACCTATCACCCCCTCTCTCCCATCCATCATCATCCACCCCCAAAAATCCCACCCGAGCCCACCCCCTTCTCCCATCCCCCATCACCCTTCCCAAAAATCCCCTTCTCAGTCCTTTCCTCATCACCATTTCTGATAGCTTCTTCCTCCGCTCTTCTTCATCTCTCTCTCATCTCTCTCTCTCTGGGAGATGAGCTTCTCCGCAAAGCCTCAAACCTTAACCCTAACCCTAATCTCATGCACTCCTCTCTCATCTTTCTCTCTCTAGGAGATGAGCTTCTCCGCAAAGCCTCAAACCCTAACCATAATCTCATGCACTCCTCTCTCTTCTTCTTCCTCTTCCTATTGCAGATCGATTTGTAGAGACACTTGCCGACGGCCTTTGCTCCCACATAAAACGTAGGAGCTTGGACGGAGGGGGTGGGCTTAGTTGGGATTTTTGAAGTGGGTGATGGGAGATTTTTGGGAGGGGTGATAGGGATGGGAGAAGAGGGTGTGCTCGAGTAGGACTTTTGGGGGTGGGTGATGATGGATGGGAGAAGGGTGATGGGTGGGGAAGATGAAGAAGAAATATAGGTTTCTGGTTTTATTTTATTTTATTTTATTTTTAAATTTAACAGATTTTTTTAACGGTTGTATGAAATTGAAATAAAATGATAAGTAAATGTATGAAATTGAAATGTTTTAAAGTTGTTGTAAGGAGTTGAAATTGACCCCAAACCTGAGGGGGTAAAATGTAATTTACCTCTAAATTTTTGTTCTTTTAGATAAAAAAAGGAAAAATAAAAAGATTTTAAAATTTTTCTCACAAAAAAATAAAATAAATTGTTGGGCCCATATTTAACTAACAGGGAGATAGGGCTGGCAGCATAGAGAGAGAATAAGGAGAGATATGTGTTTATAGGGTTGTGTAGAGGATGTGTTATTCCTTCTACGTAGTGCCTTTGTTTATAGTAATAAGGGAGGGAAGAAATCCTTCTCCTCTAAGAAATACAAGTCCTAATAGGGAAGAATAACTAGAATAAAATCTAATCTAGGATTTACACAATCACACTTAAATAAGAAGTTTATAACACTCCCCCTTGAGTGTGTAAATACTTAAGTAGATTCGGCATCATGTAGAGTTGAGGAAGTCGACTCGTCAACACTAATTCTGGGAACACACTAGTCTCAAAGTAAAGTAGGAACTTGCATATGGAACTAAGTCTCACAAAAAAACCATATGGCTATGGTAAAAGCTAAGTAGGGAAACAATCCATAGTCTAAGAAAAAATGCGTAAGAAATGCAAAGTAAAATGCCACGGGACATCATCAGGGATATAATCAACCCAAGGTGGGTGCCTCCTCAAAACCTTGTTAGGTAGCAAAAACCCAGTGGGAAAAATGCTCTTAATTGTAGGGAAAAAGAGTACATTAAGATCAAGCAAGTATACTTCAGGATACTCCCCCCGAGTTTAACATAATTCCAAAGAGAACTAACAATGTTACAACTCAGAAAGTTTACGCATACCAATTCCTTGAACAAGCTTTTAAAACATCACATTCGGTAGTGATTTGGTGAAGAGGTCGACCAAATTGTCTTGTGAACGGATTTGCGTGACTTTAATCTTCTAATGCTCTTACTGTTGATATGAGAAGAAAAACTTCGGCGCAATGCATGTCGTGTTGTCTTTTTTGATGTTACCCTTCTTGAGTTGTTCAATGCATGTTGTGTTATCTTTATAGATCATCGTTGGGACGTTAATGAGGGGTAAAGATCATAGGAGCTTCAAATATAGCCCACAACTGCTTTCAACCAAAAGCATTCCCGAGTTGCTTCTTGTAAGGCAAGAATTTCAGCATGGTTAGACGAAGAGGCAACTAAGGTCTGTTTTGTTGATCTCCAAGAGATTGCATGCCTCCAATAGTAAAGACATAACTCATTTGAGAGCGAGCCTTGTGGGGATCAGATAAGTATCTTGCGTCGGCATAACTAACAAGGTGAGAATCGAATCGAGATAAGAGGGTGCGGCATCACCCGAGGATTAGTAAGAAAAAAATAAGCCCAGATCTGTGGTACCCTTAAGGTAGAAGAAAATGTCTTTAACACCAGCCCAATGTCTGCGTGTTGATGCATTATTGTATCTTGCCAAAAGATTAATAGCGAAGGAGATGTCGGGTCTAGTGCATTGAGCTAGGTACAATAAAACACCTATCACATTTAGATAAGGAACTTCAGGCTCCAAAATCTCTTGATTATCTTCATTCGGACAGGAATGGATCTTGTTTTGCATTTAGCGATCGAACGACTGTAGGAGTATTCGAAGGCTTCACATTATCCTCGTTAAAGCGGTGCAACACCTTCTAGGTGTAGTTCGATTGATGTACTAAGATTCTGTCTGAACAGTGCTCTATCTCGAAACCGAAATAGTATCAATTTTTTCCTAAATCATTCATCTCAAATTCTGACTGCAGTGCATAGCAGTTCTCTCAAGTTTATCAGAAGTTTTGATGAGGTTCATGTCGTCCACATAAACTGCAACAATCGCAAAACTGGAATGTGACTTCTTAATGAACACACAAGGGCATAGTTCATTGTTTATATATCCCTGACTAGTCAAATACTCACTCAAATGGTTATACCACATTCTTCTGGATTGCTTCAAACTGTAAAGTAAACGCCTCAGCCGAATTGAGAGTGTGTTTTGGGGTTTGGAAATATTTGATCCAGTCTGAAGTCATTCGGGAACTTCCATATAGATTTTCGTATCAAAACTCTCATAGAGATACACAGTTACTATGTCCATCTGCTGCATACTCAATTTTTCGGAAACTACCAAACTAATAAGGTAGTGAAAAGTAATCACATCCATAACGGGCGAATAAGTTTCGTCATAGTTAATCTTGGGGTGTTGTGAGAAGCCTTGCGCAAAAAGACGAGCTTTGTAACACATAATTTCGTTCTTCTCATTACGCTTCTGAACGAAAGTCCACTTGTAGCCAACAGGCTTCACATGTGGAGGATATGAGCTACAGGTTTAAACACCTTATGTTTCGCAAGCGAATCAAGTTCGACTTGGATTGCTTGTTTCCATTTTAACCAATCGGTTCTACGTCGACATTCATCAATTGAATGGGGTTCAATGTCATATCTCAACATGATCTTAGTAGTTATTGCATATATTAATGCATCATCGACGATCATCTCATTTCTACACCAAACATCAATCAAGCTAGCATAATGGACCGAAATCTCACAATTCTCGGGCGGTGGATTCGTCTCTTCAAGGATGCTTCCGTAATCTAGAATTTCCTCATGAGTTGGATAGAATGAGTAGGCAATAGTCAGATTCACGGTAGGCTCTTCAAGGGCCTGCGTTGTGGGTCCTCTTTCAGGGGTGGGTGTGAATCCTTTGAACAAAGTTGTCTGCCACACTTATGTGTAGGGGTAAATGATTGGCTAGCTGCTAATGTACGTGGATCGGCCAAAGTAACATCCCGAACCTATAGAAGGGAAGTCTGTCGTAGTTGAAATATGTGATCTGATAAGCTCATATTTATATATATTTTAGATCAAATTCACTTGTCTTTTCTTAGTTATTTCCTTATATTTTTGAGCCATTTACTTTGTTTTTGTGTTTTGTAGGATTTTTCAAGCAAAGTAAAGAAAAACAGCACAAGTGGGATTTTAAGTAACAAATTCGTCAAAACTGCCTGTGCAAGTCAGCTGACTTTGGAAGCAATTTGCGAACAGCTCAGAACGAATTAGAGAATGAGCCTTATATGCTTGGAAAGCTACAGATGTCTATTTTTTGGAGCATTTCGTAGATTGTTAATATAATTTTTATAGAAGAAGTTATGGCCGTTTTAACTCTAAAAGGTTCACAAGAGGTTGATCAGTTTGTAACTGCAATGAAAGTAATAAACCTAATAAATCTAGCAGCCAAAACTAATGTAGCCAAGAACAAGTCAGCTGACACTTATTCAAATATAAAAGGGAATGAAATTAAAGATGAGGATTAAGAGGGAGTAATTGGCATAAAGGCTACCCAAGGAGTTACAATTGTTTTACCATTTCCTCTCACTTATTGTCATCACTAAATGGCTATTAGTGGGTGAGTTAAGGAGAAGAAAATGATGCAGCAAGAATTGGTTTAAAAGCAACATTGGGGAAGGAAGGAGAGAAGAGGGGGCCTCAGTCGATTTCTTTCGATTCCATC
Source organism: Heteromeles arbutifolia (assembly GCA_024362995.1). NCBI lineage: Eukaryota > Viridiplantae > Streptophyta > Magnoliopsida > Rosales > Rosaceae > Heteromeles > Heteromeles arbutifolia. The sequence goes on along the minus strand of JANCRC010000001.1, from coordinate 25,655,760 downwards.
TTCTCAAACTCATATCTATCTTTTGTTTTAACTTAAGGATTATGTATAACTAAATTTTTAGTAGTTAGGGACTGTTTTGAAGCCCCGAATATGATTGCAAGTTTGTGATGACATTTTGTTTGAATTACTTTTATGAATCGATGAAAATTGGTTCACCACTTGTCTCATTGATGAATTCCTTATGTGTTTTCTAAGGATGCATACTTAGTAAGCATATCTAGGATTCTAATGCTATGAATATGTGTGTGCCTGCCCTTGTTGAATGAGGACCTACATATGTTCTAGAGTAGTACTTGTTAATTGCGATTAACATGTGAACCAATTTCTAGGATAAGTAAGTCAACGCCAGTACTTACGATGCCTTGTGATGACCCAAACTCTTTTCGTTCTTAATGATTTCTACTTGTTTAATCTATGAACACGCCATTCTAGATTGCATGCTAGGGACTAAGTTAAGTTGAAAACGCCATTCTCTTAACATACTACATAAGAAAGAGTAATAGGTTGAGTTCTAACATTGAGCCAACTTGAGCATCTTCATCCGGAAATAAAAGGAATTTGAATGAAACATAACATGTTTGCATGATTATTTGGTGGTGGATAGCACTTCCCCCCCTAACTCGTTTTCTTAACTTGTGAAGTACAATATATTTTTATTATTTAAAATCTATTTCTGTCCTATTTTTGTTCGAATTAATTTAAATAGCAAATCAACTCCAAAAATCTTAAAAATTTGTGTGAGTAGCTCTGTGTGTGTAGTATCGGCATATAAAATTTCGTAGACTTTAGACAAGTGTAAGTTGGTCTAATAATTATTTTTCAGTGGCTGGTCAGTAGGGACATCATCCCAATTTTTGCTACATTTTAAGTAGTTAGATAAAACAATCTTCTGTGGGAAAGACCCTTATTTTCATATGCTACAATTGACAAATCTTAGTGTTCATAAGGAAAATCAATAGGACATTTGTGTGCTACTTTGTGGTGTGGGTGTGAATCCTTTGAACAAAGTTGTCTGCCACGCTTATGTGTAGGGGCAAATGATTGGCTAGCCGCTAATGTACGTGGATTGGCCAAAGTAACATCTCGAACCTACAGAAGGGAATTCCATCGTACATTTGGTACATCCATCTTTACAGGCACATTTGTAGCTGAAATATGTGATCTTGTCACTCGCTCTGGATCCGTGAAAGCATCTGGCATGCTCTGAGTTGTTCTCTGAAGATCTAATATATGTTGCACTTCAGTTTCAAACTGAGTGGTGCAGAGAACTAAATGAGAAAAAGTGGGAGTCGTCCATGATAATTCGCGTCGTTCTTTAGGAACAGTGATGTTCTTATCTCCCCCTAAAGACATGAAGATTGTCTTATAGAAGTGACAATCTGCGAAACGAATGGTAAACAGATTGCTTGTCAAAGGTTTTAAGTAACAAATGATTGAAGGAGAATCATATCCGACATAAAATTCCATCCTTAGCTGAGGCCCTATTTTTATACGTAAAGGCGGCAAAATCGGCACATAACCGCACAACCAAAAACGCGTAGATACGATATGTTGAGTTTGTGTTCGGTAACCAACTGAAGGGTGCTATATGGTTGGGTTATAACGGGTCTTAGGCAGACCAACATGGATGCGTGCAATATTGCATGGCCCTGAGCAGCGATCGGGAGCTTGGTATATATGACCAATGATCGAGCAATCATTTGTAAGCGCTTAATGAATACCTCTGCCAGGCCATTCTGGTGTGAACATGGGGCATTGAATGTTTAACTTCAACCCCAACCGACATGTAATAATCATAAAAAATCTTTAGATGTCAATTCTTCAACATTATCCAATCGAATATATTCGATCGGATAATTAGGGTGGTGAACCTTGAGCTTGATAACCTGAGCCAATAGTTTGGAGAATGCAGCGTTCCTTTTGGAAAATAAGCATACGTGTGACCAACGTGTGTAGGCATCAACCAAAACCATTAGATATCTAAATGGTTCGCATGGAGGGTGAATCGGTCCATAAATGTCCCCCTGAATCTTTTGTGGAAAAATAGGAGGATTCGAACAAATTTTGTCACTTAATAATAAACTTTCCCATTTAGCATGTTTGACATGATATTCCTTGAATCGAACCTAAACTTCGGGTTAGTGGATGCCCGTGTGATGATTTGAGGATACGACGCATCGTTGTTCGTCTAGGATGTCCCAAACGATCATGCCAAAGTGTAATTTTGTGTGTGGTCTTAGAGGTAAGGCTGGCCACATAGTGGCTTTCTATAGGGCATATGGTCATAGTATACAGACCACTTGGGATATGCTCTATCTTATCTGGAATACGCTTATCGCCATATTCGTAGGAAGTGATGCGCAGAAATTCAACTCCATTTTCTACATCGGCAACGTGGTAATTATTATATTTAATGTTCTTGAAACTCAACAACATTCTTCTGGAACCTAGAGAATAGACTGCATCATCAATGGTCAAGATTGTACTATTGGACAATGTTATACGTGCCTTACCATATCCTTCGATCAGGTTGGATGGTCCTAAGAGAGTTGTCAGAGGTGCATTCTTAGGTATAAAGTTAGTGAAATAGATGTGTTTACACAAAACTGTGTACGTGGTTGCACTATCTGCCAGACAACTAACTTTCCCACTACTCATACCTAGAAATAAAAATTAATTTGAATCGGTCACTTGCATAAAAATTCTAAAAACAAATATCCATTCAAAATAATTTAAGTATTCAAGGGTAGGAATTAATTGAAAACTTAATATCCAAAAAAAAAAAAATACCAAAAAACAATCGAAATATAAAGGAAAATTGTGCAAAATTAAACAAAAAACAAGGGGGGTTTCGACCACTAGTGGAATTCAGCCCCATTGTTCCAAATTTCAACTAAGAATAGTTTATGTCTGAGATTCTAATCTTCTATAAGGGTGGTATCCTCCTGAAAGTCAGAAACTCCGGTTTATCCACTTGCATAAAGTTTGACTCAAACTTCTTATGACGAGAATGATATTCAACTACAACCTTCTGGGGAGCATGGCAAACATGGGTTTAATGGTCCTTTGAACCATAACGATAACACATGTTTGCATCCATGGTTTAAGGTGCTTTGCCTTTATTCTTGAAGTTTGAGGCCTTGGGAGCGAGGTTAGGGCGCTTCTGGGCTCGGTTTTCTTCCTTAGATGGGCCTTGGCTATGTTGACCTTGACGATGTGGCTTCTACCACCCTTATGTTGGCATTTTGGGTGTTAGTTTGTGCTATAATATGCTTCAAGTACAATAGTCACCCCCATTAGGTCACGCTTGATTTTTCATCAACAGCTGATTCTGCTTTTCAATGAGAAGTAAACAAAGATCAAATTCGAAAACTTAGTGAACTTTTAAGCCCTATATTGTTGTTGCAGGACAATATTAGTAGCAGAGAAGGTCAAATAGGTATTTTGTAGAAGATCCTCTTCGTTCAAGTTCTCGTTACAAAACTTGAGAAGTGATCAGATTCGACAGACTTCATAATTGTATTCATTCATAGACTTAAAGTCTTGGAAGCGCAAATGTTGCCAGTCATGTCTTACTTCAGGTAAGAAGATATCCTTTTGGTGATCAAATCGATTAGCCAAAGAGATCCAAAGTGCTCGTTGATCTTCCTCAACAAGGTACTCGGTTTGCAGTACATCATGAATGTGTCTTCAGATGAAGATCATGGCAGTGGCTTTATCAGCTTTGCCAACCTGGTTGTCTGTCGCATCTTCAATGGCGAGACGCAAATTCTTTGTGGGGTAAGGTGGAGCTTTATATCTTGGACCCATTTGAGGTAATTTCTTCCAGAAACCTCTAAAGCGGTGAAGTCGAGTTTGTTCAAATTCGACATGTCCCTATCACAAAATAAATGGACAAGAATGTGGTTAGTGTAACGGAGAAAAAAAAAAAATCAATCCATTCACATAGGAGTAGAACATTCAAGTTTTAATAGACATTTATTGGTTTAAATTTACTTGAAAAAAAGTCGGGTTTTCATGGGTGATGTTTTTAAAGGAAAACTTCAGGTTTTCAAGCAAGGCATATTTCTAGAAACTTCAAGTTTCGAAAGAATCATGAATCTTCAGGTTCAAATGTTCCTGCAAACAAACACAAATATATATACAGAAATATGCAACAATAAATATGCAAATAGATCTTCAGGTCTACAATTATAATTGAATTAATTATTTGGACTTCGGACCAAAATTAAAGTGTGAGTGAAAAATTATAAAACCCATAAAGCCTATAAAAAATAAACAATTATGCTCGGGGCCCAAAAACAAGGACAAAAAACCTAGGGTGGGTTGAGCAAATTGGTGCCGTGGTCCAAGCCCAAAATTTTGAGCTAGGTTGGGCTCGGGCCTGGCATGCAAGCAAGCCCAGCATCATAAAATAAATAGGTTGTAGGCCCAAGCCTAAAAATAGAGGCTCGTGAAAGGCTCTGATATGGTGTGATGCGTACACAGATACATCAGCACGTGGGCTAGGATCCGATGCAATGCGGACGCAACGCGAACACAGATACATCAACATCTAGGCTGGGATCTGGTGCAATGCGGAGCATGGAGAGGACACTAAAGCGTACTTGGGCTGGTGTCATTCGTGGGTCGTGAGTCTAGACCAGCCCAATAGGCTGTTTGGATTTAGGCCGTGGCAACAAAGGTAACCAGCAAGCCCAAAATGATACTATACAATGCAGGCCCAAGGGTCCGAGGCCCATTAAGGCTCGGGTCGAGAAACCCAGAACATCCCAACGGGCTGGGTGTGGGATTCAAACCAGAAAAATCTCCAACGTCGCTTCAGGCAACTTCCCTCGGTCAGTCACGGAACGGCGATGCACGGGGGCTTGATTGGAACCCTAGTTTTAGACGGAAACCTAAGTTTCAACATCGGAAGGTTTAAGAAATCATGCGGATTCGAAGAATCCTTCAAAAATTCACTGATGGTTATCATATTTTTCGAGAAACCAATAGTCTCCGATGATGGTTGGGTCCCAAAAACACGACTGCAGGTCGTGATGTCCCAGAGAGACGGCGGTGAGGCCGTTGCTGACTTCAGGCGGCGACTGGGTTCGTGGATTCAATGCCAAAATGGCGTTGTCTTCTTAGATGAAGCATTGGGGGTTTTGCTCCGGTGCATCACAATTCAAGAACGCTCGCATAAGCTAGGGTTTTGAATTCAACAAACCCTAAATTTTTTTTTTTCAATTTCCAGATTAATTCAATGCATATTCAATTAAATAATTTAATGCATGGACATATAATTGATGCAATTCATGGCAATATCAAATTCACATAATTCAATAATTATGGATATAATGCATACATAATTTAAGTAGAATTTTAAATGCAAAAAACGTAAAGTTGGGTCATGCATTATTGTGAATGTTCATGCTATCAGGGCTGCAAAAATTTCGAGATAAAAACTATTGTTTTGAAAGAACCTGATTGCGTGATGATATTGATGAACTGGTTTGATGCAGAAAGGCTTCCATGTCAGATTCCTAAGCGTAACGGTAGGAGCGTGCTGATAACATGTTGTTACCTATATTTAACTATCAGGGAGATAGGGCCGGCGACACAAAGAGAGAATAGGGAGAAAGATGTGTTTGTAGGGTTGTGTAGAGGATGTGTTATTCCTCCTGCACAGTGCTTTTATTTATAGTAATAAGGGAGGGAAGAAATCCTTGTCTTCCAAGGAATACAAGTCCTAATAGGGAAGAATAACTAGAATAAAATCTAATCTAGGATTTACACAATCACACTTAAATAAGAAGTTTGTAACATAAATTAAATTTTATAAAAAACTAAAAAAGAATAAGTATATAAAATAAATTACGAGAATATGAGCATTTTAGTAATTATATTTATTTTTATTCTAATTTATGTGAATTAGTAAACAGCTTATATGGTTCGGTACTATTTTTACATCGATTCATGAAAATTTTAATAAACAATTTTAATAGGAATTTGATTTTGATTTTACCCTATTCAACATTTTTCTCAATTCAATTCCTCTCATTCTGACGACAGAGAGTAAACGAGCCATAAAGCAATAAAGATTATGTCCTATGGATTCGTCCACCGCCACAGAGCCCCCAAATCCACCATTTTTAACGGCCCAAAGCTTTTTCTAATGGAGTTTTATTTGAAGACGACCCAGAAGTGTTCTTCCCTTCAGTTTCAAGTTTTAAATTACCCCTTGCTCCTCCGGATTTGTGCATATAACGAAGCACAATATTTCTTAAGCTCAAAGCTCTTCCCTCTTGGTCTTGGATTTCATGGAAGTAGTTATCTATGAAATTTTATTTCTTCTTTTTACATGTTTTCTTCGTTAAATATTGGAAACTAGAAATTAAAATTGAGATTTTAACTGGATTAGAGTTCACTTTTAACAACCATAAAATGAGTTTTTTTTTTTCGATTCTACAGTGGACTGCGGAGACAGTTTCCAAATGGAGGGAAAGAATGGGAACGTGCGACTTTTGAATTTTCTTTCGGTGTCATTAACGCACGGAACGGAGTACTAGTTTGGTACTGAGGTGCTTTTATAAAAAGTGAGTATCAAGAAAAGCTGAGCTCAAAAAGTTGTTTGGTAAACACTTAAAAACAACTTATTTTCATAGTTTTGGGTGAAAAAAGCTGAAAATGTGAAGCAGCAAAAACGAGATTTGAAAAAAGGCTGAAAACGTGAAGCAGCATAAATGTTGAATCATATGTTGAATGTTGGATTATGATTTATTGTTTAACGTTGGATTATGATTTCTTGTTAAATGTTAGATTATATGTTTAAGATAAAGTTTATAAATATTTTTCTTTTAAAAATAAAATATATTTAGTAATTCACCTTTATTTGTTAAGAAAATTAAATTAATGGCACATATAGTATTATACACTTTTTAGTCATTTCACACAGTCATAGCTATTTTATATAAAAGTTTACCAAACATTATAATACTGCTTTTTTTTTCTTTCCAAAAGCACTTTTACAAAAAAGTTTACCAAACACTATGCTGCTTTATTTCACAGCTACTTATTCTCACAGCACAGCAGAAACAGTTTTTTTTTTCAAAGCATAACAATACCAAACTAGCCCTGAGTAATAAGAAGTCCAATTGGAGCAATACTGGGAATGGCAATTCAGAGAATTGAAAATAAGCGTAGATTCGGAGATTCTTTGGTGCAACAACATGGACCAGTTTGATTTTAGGGGTGGTGATTTAGTGGCAGTGGAGGGAATGCCAAAGTTTTAAAACAAGAAAATCAAAGTTATATTTAGTTATATTTTACATGAACATTGCCAAAGATCATGGGGGTGTACCCATATTTGGTGGAGTAGGTGAATGTACTCCTCAGATGCTTCAATTGTCGATTATGAGGGCACTGAAACTTGGGAATGAATGCGGCTGGGTAAGGAGTTGAATTCAAAGTCCTAATTGGTTTAGGATTGGCTGAGTTCTGGTTGGATTATCTTTAAGAAATCTTATTCTGAGAAGGATTCTAATTCGGCTATGAGGAGGTCCGCCTCTATAAATACAAGACTCAGTGCATCATTCAAAACCTCTCCAACTCAACACACAAATCTGCCCTGCGCAAACCCTCGCTCTACGCGAAACCTCTCAACAACCTTGAGATTTTTATTTTTCTTTTCGCCAACACATCTTCAGTTTGGATAAACAGCACTGTGAAGGTAACCGGTGATACTTTAGTTTGGATAAATAGCACTATCGCCGTAGAATCAGCCGACCGCGGATCACCTTCAGTTTGGATAAACAGCACTGCAAAGGGGCCTACTGGTTATCTATCCAAGTCTTGGTCGAGAAGGATTTCCGAATCCTTATTGGCAGAGGTCATCTCATTAGCCTTCTCGGTGAAGTGAGGTGTTACAGTTTACTAAGGCTTGGCACATTGAACGTCGAGTTATTTTATGATTGGATACTCACAAGTTGGCTTTAGAGTTCGGCATTCTGATGACCGAACCACATTCACCATCAAGACTTACATCCGCTTTGAGTATTTGTGCCCTTACACTTTAGTGTCAATTCGCATGAGTTTACTCTGACGAATACCATTATTGTGACCGAATCTAACGATAACGATTTGTGAAATTCGCATAATTAGTAGCCTTGTCTTCAGGCTTTAGAATCCAAGGGCCGAGTCGAGTTTCTTCCTCGGTCGCAATCGCAAGACGCAGAAGTCTGCCGCGCACTTAACGCAACATCAACAAATTTTACTCACCAGCTGAGTTCGACCGTCGAGTTGGCATGCCCCACACACAACCGAAGGATGTAGTTAGCATATAGATTACTCGGCCTGCGTGCCACGTAGGCTTAGTAGTTTTTAAGGTCAACATTTTGGCACGCCCAAGTGGGACACAGTGCTAAAACTACGAAGTTCATGCCAATTGGGACATGATCAGTTAAGAAGAAAACAGTCATGGGAAAATCAACGACTGATTTGTCAATTCAGAACATAGGACAAAATTTGCCGCAGCCACAAACCCCCTTTGTTACCGCGACACCAGAGTCCATGAGCGCAGCACGTCGAGAAAAGGAAGCTGGTCTAGGTGGTCAGCCACATAATATAGAAATCCCTAACAGAACCGCATGCATTTTCAATGAGGTGGTAGCGGAGGATTGTGATGAAGATGGTGGTGAATGCGCTGATCCACTAACAAGGTCGTTTCTCCGAAGATGACTAGACGAACAGTCTCGGCAAGTTGAACAGATATTCAGCCGAGGAATAGACAGTCTACGCGAAGTAATATGCAGTACCAATGAGACACACAACAGATTGCTTGAAATGCTGGATCATAAAATCTGTGAAGAAATGTCATCCGATCACTCTCGGCAATTACCGCCAAGGAATAATCTTTTAGTACAGGTCGAGCCAGTGCCTGCTTGGTTCAAGCCAAATGACTTGGAGAAGAGAGAATGATCGAGCAGTAAATCAGACGGATTCGACCAGTAAACGGAAATGACACACGTTGATATGATCGAGGTTCAGAGGATGATCGATTTGGCTTTGAAAAAAAGGCCGAAATTCAACCACCTATACCCGGCTTACGTGGAGAAATTTGAATATCCTAAAGGCTTTAAAATCCCAGATTTCAGTTTGTTTGCTGGAGAATCATCTTTATCCTCGTTAGAACATGAGGCTCGGTTCACTGCGCAATGTGGAGATGTTAATGGTGATCTCTATAAACTGTGACTATTTAACTTCTCATTGACAGGCTCGGCATTCGCTTGGTACATCAATCTCCCACTGAACTCCATCCAGAGTTGGGAGGAGTTGGCCGAAAAATTTCATGAGCAATTCTATCGGCCGGCGATGGAAATGTCAGTTTCATCACTCGTCAGGATAGCTCAAGCATCAGATGAGTCACCAATGGATTATCTTACCAGGTTTAAGTCGGCTAGAAATTGGTGCTGAGTACCCCTTCCTGAAGTCGAATTTGTTAAACTCGCTTTGAATGGGTTAGACGTGGAGTACAAAAAGAAATTCCGAGGGGCGAACTTCCGAGACATGTATGAACTAGCTCAACATGTTGAGCAATATGACTACCTACTCCAAGAAGAAAAAGTCTCGAAGTCTCCACCCCAAAGAACCATTTACAAGAACCCCACAGTTAGTTACGCCTTGGCTGAACCTGAAGAATATGCCAGCGTTGATGCGGTCGAGATAGTAATCGATAAACCGTACATTTGCAAGGCATTGACTTACGCCAATCCTAAAGTTGTCAAAACTCGCTTGGCCATCGAAGAATCTATCACCAAAACATCAAAAGTTTATACTTTTGACATTACTAAGGCCGACGCCATCTTCGACCAACTACTACTTGCTAAGATCATCAAACTTCGGCCTGGGCATAATATTCCTAAGGCCGAAGAATTGAAAGGAAGAACATATTGCAAGTACCATAACTCGAATAAACATACAACAAACAACTGCGTCGTATTTCGAGATGCCGTTCAAAGCTGGATTGATAACGGCAAACTCAAGTTTCCAGAAAAGAAGATGAGCGTTGACACCAACCCGTTTCCCACGGCGACGGTTAATATGGTAGATGCCCGTCTACCTAGAGACAAAGGGAAAGGGAAGGCCGAGTTCGTTTTAGTACAACACATCCCGAAGTAGAATTCTCAGCCACGGCTCAAGATCGATTTATTTTCGAATGAGCCACGCAAAGTTCTTTCAGGACCAGCTGTCATTGAGTCCATGACAGACTTTAGGGCCAAGGAAGCAGATTGATCGACGGTTCTATGAGGTCGGTGTAAAAAAACGTCAGCACCGAGCCAAACGAAAGGTTGTTTCAGGCTACGATAAAACAACCACCTTCTATGGTTGTAACACATCAAAAGAGGCTCAATGCAGGCCAGCGCCAGGGAGTTTTCGACAGACTCGGCCACAAAATACGGCCGAGCAAACTACCCCCAGTTAGACGGCGCCTCGACTTGGATGCACCATTCTATAACAAGGATTATTATGCATGAAGTTCTAGCAGCTTGAACTCTTCTGTAAGGCAGAAAACCTTCAAACCTCCTGAACCGCGCGATCAACGTTGGCACACCTATCATTGTCCCAAAGATGTGTACACTGTACTGTCCAAATCACAAAAACGTCAGCGCCAAAGAATAAATTACATGGCCCGTCGACAAGTAACTCAGGAAGCTTCAGCCCCCAAGTGGCAGCCGAAGAACAAAACTAGCAGTGACGATAAGCGACAACCTCCGACCATTATGACAGAGTTGCTCCAAGAAAGACAAGTGATCAATCCTGATGTGGAAACCACATTTGAGGAGGCTGACAAGCGAATCAAACTTCTTCTTCGACCCAAGGAGATGAAGGCACGCTTTGAATATTTTAGAAAGGAGGCCGATAGCAAACTCTCTCTGTTACCCACAGAAGAGCCTTTAATCAGAGTTAGACGGAACCTACACCCACTGTTCCTCGGGGAGGCATTGGAGTACATGCGAGAGTTCCATAAAAAACATTCGGCTAACGATTTATACGGTTTGCCAAAAGCATGCCAAGATACTATCGATCTCGTTTTGGCTTGTCCTGATGCCGAGCGAATTATTCAAAAGAATTCGGACCTAGGGTTGAAAGCTAGGTTCCAGCACATACGTGAGACTCAAGTCCTCAGCTTTAACGTCGACCCATATACTGATATCGATACGAACAAGCTTCCCTTCTCTCTTGAGGATCTCCAGCACTTACGATACCACTTTGAAGTTTTTTCAGCCGTTTCTTTCTTTGGCCTTACGGCCGACGAAACGAAGCGTATAACATGCCTAGATGCCTACCTGGACATCAAGGACACCCGTATCATATATCAAGAATAGGTTCGTAACACGACGCAAGTCCTATACCAAATTTTGGTTCTAGATGAGCCTAAGGCCCATGAACAGAGCGAGAGAATTCTCAAAGACGCCTTGTAGGAACATGCCCCAGTGACGGTCGAAGCGGTCGAACCAGATGTTTTCCATGAAGAGAGTCCAGAAGAGAAAGACCCAGCAGACGAGGGGCCGACAGAAGTAGAAGATACCGAGCCGATGGGTCATTCGATTCTTAACAACATGGAAATTAGTATGGTCCACGTTCTGCCTGCAGATTTTCAACCACACATGTCCCAACCGAATTTCCTAAACGGTAATGTAGTGGCCGAGGAAGCTACTCAAGTCGACTTTGTACTCACTACCGAAGTCGAGTCAGTAACAAAAGAAAATAACCTCAAGGCAGCTCTAGCCGAATTATTTCCTCGTTCATCATCAGCCAATCTCCATCACCTGAAGCCGTTGTATGTTACGGCTCATATTGAAGGATACCCAGTATCCAAAATTTTCGTTGACTGTGGAGCGACGGTCAATATCATGCCTGTGACTATCATGAAGGCGCTACGTCGCTCTAACGACGAACTTATTCCATCAGGGATCACCATAAGCAGTTTCATTGGTTACAAATCCCAAACAAAATGGGTCATTCCGCTAGAAGTAAACATCGCAGGTTGCAATCACATGACAGCCTTTTTCATAGTCGATTCCAAGACCAAGTACAATGCGTTACTTGGTTGAGATTGGATTTATCAAACAAGTTGTATCCCTTCATCATTATATCAAGTCCTCATCTTTTGGGATGGCCAATCGGTTGTGGTTCATCCAATCGATAATCAGCCATTCAAAGCTATCATGATTCAAGCACGATACTACGACGATCATGTTGGCTACATCACTTTACACGGCCTCAACAAAAAAGGACGACCGACTCAGATTTTTGTTCAGAAGGCCATCGAGGTTGGCGCTGAAACTGTTCACTAAGATTCGGCGAGACTCGGGTTGGCCAACTTCATCACTTATCCTGATGTCTGACACCAGTAAGGTTAAGCACCGAGCCGTAGTTTCATCAACCATGAAACGATTGCTGGCTCATTGGTATGCTATTTCCCAACAACTGAATTCAGGTGTCAACCTCGTGGAGTTCCTCGCCGAAGACGAAAATGACCCTATCCTTTTTCTTGACAAAATCCAAGCTGCCCCAGCCGAGCTTGAAGACAGCCAGCCTCAAGTCAAAGACCCATTGGATGAAATAAATGTATGAACGGCCGATAACCCTCGACCATTATTTATTAGCGCTTTGTTACCCCAACATACCAAGATTGAACTATGTTAGTTACTTAGCGAATTTAAAGATTGTTTCGCTTGGAGTTATCACGAGATGCCTGGTCTTGACCGAACCCTCGTTGAGCATAAATTACGCATCAAACCTGGTTGCAAGCCCTTTCGCCAGCCTCCTCGACGGTTCTCAACCGAAGTACAACTCGGCATAAAAGAAGAACTAGTTCAACTTTTAAACGCGGGTTTATTCGAACCGCTCGATACATCGAATGGTTGGCGAATATCGTGCCAGTACTGAAGAAAAGCGGCCCCCTACGCATTTGTATTGACTTTCGTAATTTAAATCTGGCCACTCCCAAAGATGGATATCCTATGCCGATCTCAGATTTGTTAATTGACGCCGCCGCTAATCATGACATGTTATCTTTCATAGATGGTCATGCTGGTTATAACCAGATCTTTATCGCCGAGGCTGATGTTCATAAAATTGCTTTTTGTTAGCCGGGGGCACTCGGAACATTCAAGTGGGTAGTTATGCCATTCGACCTTAAAAACGCTGGTACCATATACCAACGCGCCATGAACGCTATCTTTCATGACCTGATTGGCACAATAGTTGAGGTGTATATCGACGACGTGGTGGTTAAATCAAAAAGCCACCTAACACATCTAGATGATCTTCGGCAGGCTTTCCTTCGTATGAGACGACATAATCTCAAGATGAACCCGGCTAAATGCGTATTCGACGTATCGGCCGGTAATTTCTTAGGATTCCTTGTGCATCATCGAGGAATCAAGGTGGACAAAAAAAAGGCACGCGCGATCATCACTGCCCCACCCCCAACGACAAAGAAACAATTACAGTCCTTACTCGGTAAGATAAATTTTCTTCGCCGTTTTATAGCTAATTCGGCAGGAAAAATGAAAGCGTTATCTACGCTCTTGAAACTGAATGACTCAGATAGGTTTGAATGGGGTGGTAGGCCTCTTAAGTTATATATTTCAGCGGCCGAAGAGTCCATTGACTGCCTCCTCGTGCAGGACAACGATATCGGCCGTGAACAAGCTATCTTTTATCTCGGTCGAAATCTGAATTCACCTGAGATTAACTATTCACCTATCGAGAAACTTTGCTTGGCTTTGTTTTTTGCCGCCACAAAACTTCGACATTACATGCTCCCATTAGTTACGCAAGTCATTGCCCAAGCAGATGTCATTCGTTACATGCTTACTCGGCCTATAGTAAAAGGCCGAATTGGGAAATGGACAATGGCATTATCAGAGTTCAGTTTGCAATACGTGCCTCAAAAAGCCGTTAAGGGCCAAGCTTTAGCCGATTTTTTTGCCCAACACCCCTCCCCATATGGTGTCGGGGGCAATAACGTTGAAATCGCCATGGTTGAAACCCGCGATAATTACTGGACGACATGCTTTGATGGATCTAGAACCTCAACCTCGGCTGACGTTGGCATCGTAGTTCAATCCCCTAAGCACTACCGTTGGTATTTTTCTCTCATGCTCGATTTCGATTGTACAAATGATCAGGCCGAATATGAAGCTCTTATCATCGGCCTTCACATCCTTCATGACTTACGAGCGACCCGTGTCCTCGTCCTTGGTGATTCAGAACTTGTGATTAACCAACTCAACGGCGTTTTTCGTTGCACGAGTTGTACTTTGGCACCTTATCACATGGTTGCCAACTATTTGGCCGAGTCATTTGAGAGGATTACATTCGAGCACATGTTGCGTGCTCGAAACATTGATGCAGATGAACTTGCACAAATAGCCTCCGGCGCATAACTCTTGTAGGGCAAATTAGGCCGGGCAATACTTGTAAGACAACTGTCTCACCCAACCTTGGTTAATCAGGAAGTTCTCCAGCGTAATCACGTGATACGTACACGGGTAATGTCCTTACCCTCGTTCTTGGAACGAGAGGACCCTGTAGATGTTTGGGTCATTGAGACGCTACCAAATGATTGGAGAGGGCCAATTATGCGGTATCTCGATAATCCCAGGGACAAACACGACAGAAAAACAAGAGCCCATACCACAAACTACGTGTCATACCAGAATGAGTTATATCGAAAAGGTGAGGACGGTTTATTACTACTATGCCTCGGCTCGAAGGAAGCCGCCTTAGTAATTACAGAAGTGCATGAAGGAATTTGCAGAGCCCATCAATCGGGACGCAATATGCGTTGGTTACTTCGCCGACATGGTTACTTATGGCCGAGCATATTGAAAGATTGTATTGAGTATGCACGAGGATGCGTGCAGTGTCAAATTCATGGGCCTGTACAAAGAGCCCTGGCCGTTCAGAGGATGGGCAATGGACGTGATCGGCAAGATCACACCATCTTCTGGAGTAGCAAAACATGCATGGATACTCGTGGCAACCGATTATTTCATTAAGTGGGTCAAGGCAAAATCATATGCCGAATTAACATCCAAAGAGGTTTGCGATTTTGTGGAAGAACACATTGTGACCAGATTTGGCGTGTCGAAAACAATCATAACTGATAATGGCACAATTTTTACAGCCGATAGGTTTAAATAGTATACGACGGGTTTAAGAATTCGACTCGAACAATCTACGCCGTATTATCCACAAGCGAATGGACAAGCCGAGGTAACTAATAAAGTTTTAATTGGCATTCTCTAAAAAATAGTAAAAGAAAGGCCCGGCATGTGGCATTTAAAGTTGAACGAGGCTTTATGGGCATACCGGACTTCACCTTTGTCAGCGACGGGGACCACCCCATATGCATTAACATATGGGCATGACACGATGTTACCAGTCGAACTAAGTGTGAATTCTCTACAAGTAATTGAGCAAAGTAGTTTGTCCAGCGCCGAATACGATCAGGCCATGATACAAAAGATAGAAGATTTGGAGGGAGATCGACTTGATGCTTACAATCTTTTAGTGGCACAAAAGAAGATTGCCAAGCGAGCCTATAATCAGCGAGTCAGACAAAAAACTTTCAGCGAATGAGAGTTAGTATGGCAAACAGTGCTACCCATAGGAATAAAAGACCCTAGGTTCGGCAAATGGTCGCCGAATTAGGAGGGACCGTTCATCGTCCACAAAGTCCTCAGCAATGGGGCATATCACCTCAAAGAGCAAACCGACGCAGTCCACAAGCTACCAATTAATGGGAAATTTTTAAAGAAATATTATCCTACTACTTGGGAGGTGCGAGAGTAAAAATTAATTTCATTAAAAAGTTTGCAAAAGGTTACATAAGTTAGTCGATCAATTTACAACCAAATGATTTTATGGTGATGAAGGAATGAGAGATTCAAGAACGACCTTCAGCTTCAACCACCTCACCTCGCCTATGGTGATCTCAGTTTGCCAATTTCTCTTGTCCATCTTCAGTTGTTCGACGCGTTTCACGCAAGACGCATACTCAGTTAAGCAAGACTTGCCACCCGATTCAAACTCCTTGGCAAGCTCGAAAACAACCGCTGACCTTCGATTCTGGAGTTCGGTAATTTGGCGGTTGAGGTCGGCCAGTGTCTCTTTCCTCGCCTTGAGCACTTCGATCTTCGGGTAAAGGGCATCCCGAGCAGCCGTTGCGTCTTTCAAGTCATCTTCAGCCCGAAGAGCTCGCTGGAAAACATTGAAGTATTCTCAGGTTCGTTCCAAGGTAGAAGACGCTCGAGTAACAACGTCGTTGCTCAGTTGACCTTCAGCGACAAGATCGTTCAGACATTTCCCCACGAAGTCGAGGCCTTTGCATTCGAGGACTCATAAGGCTGCGAGAGACAGGAGCTCCTGCACTTTGACCAGGACGTTCGACTTAGCCATTGATATAGGGGGCTCGGTGGTAGCTACCGAAGGACCAGCTGTTCCCGAGGTGTTTTAAAGAATAGTGTCGAAATCGACCTCCCATGAAGGCTACACATTAAAAGAAAATAAAAAATTTAGGCAAAGGAGAGTCAAAAAAAGAATGTAGCAGAGAGAATTTGTTAGACCTGCCGAGAGGAGACTTCGGCCATGTCCCCCGGTTCATTGCTCGAACCTAGAGAACTTAATGGTCGAGCCTAGTGTTTTAGACTACTTCTTAATTCACGCGGTCAATGAAGGTTATCTATGTTTGATGACCACTGAGGTGGCCAGGAGATATAGATAACACCCTTCGGCGCATAGAATTTTTGGTGACATGAGAACGTGGGCACCTGACATTAATTTTTCCTTGGTTTAGAATGCTAAGGTAGAAAATGGATCAACGAAAAGAAATGATAGTACTTACGTAAGCCGAGGTGACTTCCTGGGAGGGATACCAAGGTCTTGATCTTGCGGAAGAATCGGCATTTCCGCCATCGCTTCAAGTTCAACAGCAGGTTTTTTTTCGCGATTAGCTGAAGGATCGACTTGGTCATCCGTCTCGACTAGTGCAGAAGGGTCGGCCTAGTTGTCTGTCTCGAATGTTGTAGGAGGGTCGACTTGGTCACCTGTCTCAACCACCGTAGGAGGATTGACCTGGTCATTTGCCTCGATCATAGGAGGATTGGTGAGATGAGTTTTGGTTGATCGAGGGCGACTGGTCAGCGAAATCTCGTCCCTCTCGCCATCCTGCAGAATATAAAAAAAAAAGTCAGTATTTTGTTCGAATCTAGTAAAATGAGAGGGTGACTATACCAGAATTATACGTCTTCCAGGACGATCGCTGGTCGTTTTTTATTTGTGGAGAGATTCTTTGCAACTGAAGGGGGCACTTCCTCCAAGACAAGTACAGCAGTCGGCCCTGGAGCTGCAAGTTCTTCGACCGGTAGGGCAGCAGATGTTTCAACCATAACTGGAGGAATAGGTCGAATTTTGAGTGTTTAACCAGTTGGAGTTGGCTGCTTCTTCGTCGGGGCCTAGACGACAGGATCAGGAGGAGATACACTGGGAGTGGCTGCTCTTGTGGTCTGGCTGGAGGTAACGTGAATCTCCCGTTCTCCCTTCTTCGCCAATTTCTTGACACGTTTCGAGGGACAGGGAGATTCACCCGTCGTCTCGACCTCTTGGCGAGGCCGTTTGCTCGGTAGGGCTGGTGCGGCAGTTTAGGCTTCCTGGAGGCGGAGGCCAATTTTTTCTTAGCCGCAACCGTTGCAACCATGTCTGCTTGTTTCGGCACTCGACCGCCTGAAAGCGAAATCAAGTCAGTAAAGTCGAATAAATGTTTGAAGAATAAAGGTTGGAGATGGCTATATACCTTGGGTTGTTTCTTTGGAATGAGGGACATAAGCTTTTTTGAGTCGGTCGCCAAAAATTTTGTTGACGACATCTTCGATCGATGTGCCGAAAAAGTTCTGGGTATACTCTTCCCACCAATCACCAAAAGTGTCAGTGCTGAACGACTCTGGAACGGTTGGTCGAAGGCAGAGTTTTTGACACCATTCTTGAAACTCTTTCTTGGCGTCCCTGCACTCTTTCTCTGAGGAGCCAGATATGCATCTTCAGTTTAGGAGAGAGCCAGAGGTAAGAAGATGTACGGGACAACCCTGAAGGTAGCCGAGTTAACGAAAAGTAAAATGAGGGTGATATACCTCCCAACTTGCTCGGCGAGCGTCACAGCCAAGAAGAAGGTCACGAGTAAGCACGAACGATCCCTAGGATTGACGAAGATCAGCGTCATCATCTGCACTCCACGCTGATATGGGGAGCTTGATCGACGAAGGGTATTCTTGACGACGGCAGATCAAGAACTCGTCGTCGAAAAGAACGTTGAGGCTGAAGAAGTATTTGAACACTCATTCAGCTTGGTGAAGAGGTACTGGTCAAGAAACCAGTTGGAGGCCGAGCGCTTCTGTAGGTGAGAAGCTGGCGATTTCTGGCCGAAGAGTAATAAAGTATATTGCAACCAGAGTTGGAAGACCCAGAAATGACCATTCTGGTGCGGGTCGATCTTGTGGATGGTCATCTTGGCCAGGCAGCACAGGAGGTTGGCAAGAATAGCTGGGCTAAGTACCAGGGTATGACCGCTAGCCAAAGCTTCGGCCAGCGGCATGTTTTCGACCAAACATTTATTGGACTTGGTACAACAAATAAATTTGTTATACTAATAGAAGATGAAGGCTTCGTGTTCTCCCTCCTGCAGGTTCTCTTCTCCTCGGCCGGCAAAGTGGAGATAAAGGGTGTTGTAGTTAAAGAAGTTTTTGTGTAGTTTCTGAACTTCTTCTTTTGAGGGTGCTTGGCCTTCTCTGCTCAGTGCTTCGAGGCCCCATTTGTCGAAGAGCGCCTTCAAGTCAATGTTCGACGAATACCCAGAAAGGGCGGCGTCGACTGGGATTCCAAAGGGGGAAGTCCCCAAGATAGTGGTAACGTCGATGATAGTGGGACTAATAGGGCCGAACGGGAGTACCATGGTGTTGGTGGTCGAGCACCAGAAGCTTGAGGCCGCTATGAGAAGCTCTTTGTCCATGGCAATTTCCACAGATGAAAGGCAAATGGGGTCATAAATGCCAAGAGCTTTCCATTGTTCGCCGAATATCCTTTCCATTCGTGTAACCCAGGTGGCCCAGGTTGCAGTAGTCGAGGCCCAAGAGCCTTGGGGTTTTGCTAAATCCCACTTTGACCATTCAAACCCTTGTAGCAAGGGTTTTAGGCATTGGTCCTTGAAAAGTTCGGTGATGGATGAAGGTACTGCATCTTTGAAAAGAGGGCCAAGGATCTGGTGAGTAATGCTCATGTCGCTCTCGAAGCGCAGTGTCTTGATTGAGCATCGATCAATAATTTTCTCGTATTTTTCGCATTCTTTAGAGAGCTTGGTGGTGAAGGAGGCCATTGGTAAAGATTCAAAATTTTTTCTAGGTTCAAATGAAGAGTTTTTGGGTTTAAGAGCTTTTGGTTTTCTGGGAATTCGAAGGCAAGGGCGAAAGAATTTCAGAGGGTTTGAATGAGTAAAGTTCTAATAAAGAAGAAAATGTGCCTTTATAGGCGTTTTGGGGGGGAGGGGGCGGGGGAAGATTAATCGTTTGATTTTCAAAATAAAAAGGCCAATCGGGTTAATATGGATATTCGAGGAATCTAGATGAAAATACCGAATATTTCGTGGTTCAAGGACGCACAATGGCGTGTGACGCCGGACTTGATGGAGAAGAGATGTTTCGGTAGCTGCACGATCTGAGAGTCATTATTAAAGGCTACCAGAAATCAACACATGTCAGAACGGTTAGGACAATCGAGGGCGTGAAATGATGGTTCATAAATGCGCATGGTTGGAGTTCTCGAGATGATTTTCATGGATATTAAAGGGCAGCTTCACTTTTTCAAGGTCAAAGTTCGGCCAAGAGTTCTAGGCCGAAGACTTCAGAAGCGAAGGGGCAATGTTTGGGCCCAAAATATTGATCTGGGCCGAATTTGGAGGTACATTTGGCCTAGCGATCTTTCTAGAATTCTCTTCAGATTTTAGGTCATGGGCTGCCAAGCCAGGTTAGCCGAGTCCTATCAGGAAATAGAGTCTTTTAGATAAAGATGAGGAAGTTGAATCCTGATACAACTAGGATGCTCAGTAGGATGAAGGCGCTGAAACTTGGGAATGAATGCGGCTGGGTAAGGAGTTGAATTCAAAGTCCTAATTGGTTTAGGATTGGCCGAGTTCTGGTTGGATTAGCTTTAAGAAATCTTATTCCGAAAAGGATTCTAATTCGGTTATGAGGAGGTCCGCCTCTATAAATACAAGACTCAGTGCATCATTCAAAACCTCTCCAACTCAGCACACAAATCTACCATGCGCAAACCCTCGCTCTACGCGAAACCTCTCAACAACCTTGAGATTTTTTTTTCCTTTTCGCCAACACATATTCAATTTGGATAAACAGCACTGTGAAGGCAACCGGTGATACCTTCAGTTTGGATAAACAGCATTATCGCCGTAGAATCAGCCGACCGCGGAGCACCTTCAGTTTGGATAAACAACACTGCGAAGGGGCCGACTGGTTATCTATCCAAGTCTTGATCGAGAAGGATTTCCGAATCCTTATTGGCAGAGGTCATCTCATTAGCCTTCTTGGCGAAGTGAGGTGTTACAGTTTACTAGGGCTTGGCACATTGAACGCCGAGTTGTTTTATGATTGGATACTTACAAGTTGGCTTTAGAGTTTGGCATTCTGACGGTCGAACCACATTCACCATTAAGACGTACATCCGTTTTGAGTATTTGTGCCCTTACACTTTAGTGTCAATTCGGCGTGAGTTTACTCTGACGAATACCAATACTGTGACCGAACCTGACGATAACGATTTGTGAACTTCGCATAATTAGTAGCCTTGTCTTCAAGCTTTAGAATCTAAGGGCCGAGTTGAGTTCCTTCCTCGGCCGCAATCGCAAGACGCAGAAGTCAGCCGCGCGCTCAACGCAACATCAATAAATTTTACTCACTGGTCGAGTTCGGCCGTTGAGTTGGCATGCCCTGCACACAACCAAAGGACGTAGTTAGCATATAGATTACTCGGCCTACGCGCCACGTAGGCTTGGTAGTTTTTAGGGTCAACAAGCCCTTATTTAGTTTCAAAAGTATGAAGACATTTTAAAAATATAAAGGGCTAAAATCTGGTCCGATGAGAAAATATAAATCCATCACAAGAATTCACAGCCAAAAAGCTCGTGAGAATTATTGAAGGTAATTTTATATAAGAATTATTTGGCAGATTTCAAGTTTGTCCAAAGTCGGACTTAAAACTAATAAATTATTGAGTGAGTTATGTTTAGCTCATTCAATTAGAAATTGTATATGAATATGGTCTGATACTAAAATGTAAGTTCTTGAAGGGCTATAAATCCGGACCAGGCTATGTTTAGCCCTTTCGGTTGGAGATTGCCTTAATTTAACTTACTTTCATAATGTTAACCTAGCTATAATCACGGATGGATCCACATACAATCCTGTGTATGTAATGTTCCCCATTTCCATTATTGTTATACAAAAGAAATTGTATAATATTCATTTGGTAGATAGATTTTTTAGTCTGACATTATCACATGGTGCTACTAGTCTGTGTGTTACAAGATTGGAGGACAACAAGACTACATGAATCTATGATAAGTGTTAATAAGTAGATACAATTGCTATACACTACTAGAATTTGGCTCATAGGCCACCATTTTTTACACACCCTTTGCAATTGGTGGCCATAGATGTAAAGCTGCTACTCTTACTATTTATTGGTGGCTTTACCATGGGATGCCGCTGATGTTGGTGGCCTTCAACATTGAGCCACCAATGATTGGTGGCTGTTAAATATCTTTATTTCTTAAAATTTCTTTTCTTCCACTTTTTAATTTGATTATTTATTTTGTTATTTATTTTGTGGGGAACGTACTGGTTAGTTTTTTTTGTTTTTAAAGATGGGATATATCTTGCTTATCAGGACCTACGGATGCAAGTCCAATACGAAAGGGAGGCAGAGCCAAAACCCATAGAAGGACAGAGCCTTAGACCCTAATCGCATCTATCGACCATTATTGCATCAGTGATGAAGTCGGGCAGTTCCGCGAACCAGTTGTACTCGCAGGATGCGGACAGGGCGTAGTGGCCAAGACTATGAGCGGCCCCGTTTAGATGGCGACAGGCGTGGACAGCGGAAGCTCCACTCCCACGATGCTGGTTATATGCTTCTCATACCTCGCCCTTTCAATTTCTCAACAGATTAAGCTCCTCAGTTCATTATTTATCATCAATGGCTTTGTAAATTGGACTGTCACCATTGTCAAAATTTGGTGGCTTTAACCTTTGTAACACCATTCATTGGTGGCTTTAACCTTTATCACCCCCTAAAAGTATATATTATATATACTTGAATAAACCATAAGCGTTGGATTCGGTTGAGATTAAATCTCAACCGTTGGCTAAAAAACCTCACTCTCTCTTATCTCTAAAATGACTCTGCGCGCTCTCTCTCTTTCTCACACTCAGACGCTCTCTCTAACCTCTCGGATCTCTCTGCTACAATAATCTCCTCATCTGCTATGTCACCAGCCTTGGACTCAACACTCTCTCTAATCCCTCGAATCGTCTCTCCACTCGCTGCTCTCTTCCTCCTCATTTTGTCACAAACTCAACACGTCGGTCGTCGAGTCATCGACCACTACACCATATTCCAAATCCAAACTTGCACGGTTCCACCTCCAACGACCTCCAAATCGAAGCTTCTCTAAGCTGAAGGTGCCAAACTTCATGAAATTATTGTACCTTGATTTGGATTTGGATTCTGAAATTAAGGATTAGGGTTTTGAACTTTCAATTTGGGGATTTAGCATTAAAATTAGGATTTTTGTTTTGAAAATCCCCTAATTTCAGTTACTGCATGCTTGATTTCTTTGTATTTTTCTGCTTTTGAATTTTGATCGACGGCTTCTTCGATCCTTGACTGTCTAATTTTTGTTGGGTTGTCTGCAAATTTGGGATTAGAGGACTGAAAATTTGTTATTTGGGGAATTGAAGAAGGTGAAGTTCACAGGGTTGGGAGGGTGGTAGGATTATGGGGAGTGGGCTCCGGTTGGTTTCAATTTGACCGGGCCCTTGGTTCGATGGGATTGAGGTGATGGGGACGATTAGTGAGGTTGCAGTCACAAGATATAGGGCCTACGCATGGTGTTTAGGGGTTTCAGGGGAAGGGTTACGGAGGGAAGGGGTGCACGCGTGAATTGCAGAGGGAGAAGGAAAGAGGGAGAAAGATGGGGAGTAGGGTTGCTATATTCAAGTTCCCTTTCAGATTTCAACATATTTGGAAATACGTCAAATTTTTTTGTAGTGCAGTTTGTTTTGTAGTGCAGTTTGTGATTAACATGATTACATAAGTTCTGTTTTTGTAGTAAATTTTTATGCAGGAAAGTCGGTCACTTCTCATTTTGTATATGGCAGAGTGGGCAGTGACTTAAAATTCAGCTTTCTTTCCTCCCTATTGGTTACTTTTTTCGACTACATAATAGTTCTATGACTCGAGCCCAGTTTGTAATACTCATTTATATAAAAATAAACTTAGTCGTATTATGATCAGACAAAGCAGTGGAGGTAATTTGTTTGATGCCATGTTACATGAGAGCTGATCATATGAATTTTTTGAGATCAATTGACGTTGACTAATCACTAATTTGAAATACTTAAACTATAACTTTTCTTTAATTCCTTTTCCTTTTGTATTTTTATTGGATTCGTTTCATTTTTCTGCTTGATTTATCTTAAGAATGTGTGCAACTTAATACTTACTTTAAATATGTTAATTTGTCCTATTTTGTATAAAATTTTGTGCAATGTGAATGTGGGTTATTCTCAATCTTCAGATGGTGATTATTTGACAACTTCTGCAACCATGCCTACCAAGCCTTTAAAATGCAGAGCTGAGGATGAGAGGAACCGGATGACTTAGACTGCATTCATTCGATCTTCCTAATTTGGTTGATATCTTCTTACTGCATTCATTCCCAATAAATGTTCCTGCTTTTCTGTTGAATTTATTAATTCAAATTTTGTGCTAAAATTCTTTTGCAGAGAGGAAGTGATGTTCCACATAAAAATTTGATGTTTTTTTCTTATCGGGTGCGTTACATTTTGGTTGATCATGTCACAATGGTTGTTTTAATGCAGGTAAACTCTAAAGCTCTGGAATTTCTCTTTTGTTGTTTCTTTTCGTTTGCTTTGTATTGTGCTAGTCGGCTGAGAGTTGTCTATGTTCTTTATCAAAGGAAGTGAATTTTGAGATTGGCATGAACAATATTGCTTTTGTACACTTTGAAGAGCTTCTGCTCCAATTGAAGTAAGTTTTTGTTACTTTCATTGTACTACTAGTGTTAGCTTCTTCCTCTCATGATCTGCTTGTTTTCAAGGATTACTAGCCTAATTTCGATACATCTTTCGTGGGGGTTTGAGTTTAGGGGAGTGGCAAAAGTTGGGGAACTTGTGAACTTTGAAGCATGCATCATGGATCTTCTTTACGAAAAGGAGGAGACATCGATGCTCTACACCAATCCTGGCACGTTTACAAAACAGAAGCATAGTACTAGTAAATGTTGCTAATTTTGGTTTGTTGTTCTCTAATTTTGTTTTTTATGTTGTTTTGCAGGTTGCTGCATACATTATCACAGTACCTAAACAGATGCTGGAATTTCCCGTTCTTCCTTGGGGTAAGATTTCTAGTTTCCTTACGCTCTTTTCTTTCGTGATGTGCTTTGTGGAGGTTTTGTTTATTCACCATTTCGTGTTTTTACACCACTATTGCAGCGTCTCAGTTATTGAATATATATAATCAAAAGAATTAATTTTTCTAATTGCCCAATTTTGCAGGTTTTGCATCTATATTCACCAAGTCCATCTCTATTTCTAATGCCTAGTTTCCAAAGGCGAAGTTGAGCCAGGTTGGGAACTCTCTCTTTCTCTCTTTACCTTTTGTTTTATTTCTCAAGGAAGTTGATTGGGTTGAACAAAAAGGAATAAAAACAAATGAAAACAAATTGAAATTTGTTGGTGCTTGTGTTGATGTTGAATTTGTAATATATTAAGACCCATAAATTAGATAAATGGTTCACTTTGATGTAAATTGATAACATCAAGCCACTAGTTCAAAACAGTGAGTCTTACCTTTAGAATGTTTTTGGGATATCATAACCACTGATCAAAAATTTATCTACTCGCAAGTATATCACTTGTGAAATGTTGAGACTCATAAATTTATCTGCTGAAAAATTGATCTACTTGCCACATCAGTTTTTCGTGTGGAATGTTAAGAGACGCATACTTGCAAGTATATGCTTTTTATGCAGGTTGTAGGAAACTGTAAAGGCATACTTTTGTGTATATTTTAGTCATTTGATCCATGTGCTTATGCGTTTGCAGGTAGAGATAGCAATTACTGAGGCTCAAGCATTACGAGGAGCATGTCACTCTTAAAAAACATGTTTGGATGTGTTCAAGAAAATGTGAAGTCTTGTATGTGGCAATTTCCTTCAAATTTGGTGACTGTTTCGTACTTTGAAGGATAGTTTCATATTTTTTAGTATAGCTCATAGGTGTTAGACCTGATTTTTAGATCTGATTTTTTGAATATGTGATTAGTTATGGAAGACTACAGCAAACATGCAATTTGTGTAGTCTATTAACTATATATATATATATATATATATATATATATATATATATATATATTTGGGTGCCCAGATTAATGGGCCCTTTTTTTTTTTAAAACATATTACAACATTAGCCACCAATGTATAAAAATTATATAATATTTCAAAGGTGTAACTATTCATTGTGCCACAATTATCTAATTGGTAGCCATTGTTACAATAGAGTCTTCTACATAGGCCATGTTCTCTAGTTTAGTGGGTGCTCGGTGGCCATAGAGGTATGCCACCAATGTGAGTGGCAACACTTGACAATAGCCACCAATGAAAAGGGTGGCTTATAGCCAAATTTCTAGTAGTGATAACATGAGTCAACTGGTAGCATTATTCAACTGTCACCCTAAAAACATATTCTTTTGATGTTCTCCTTGAGTATGGATGCCATGGAAGCAAGATGCTTCGCAAATATTCTTAAACATGCTTAAGCAAAGTAGGGAGATAAAGTCAACTTCACAAATTGACATGTGAGCTTCATCGTTCTACAATAGGAAAAAAATTTAGGATTTGCCATAGTAGTGAGTAAATGAGGCTAGTGATTACAAGCATTATGATTAAAATGAGTATAACTTTACATAGATTAGGGTTGGGCACGATTTAGGCAAATCGAGGCCGAACTTAACTCAATTTCTAACCCCCCCCCCCCCCCCCCCAAAAAAATCTAGACTTCCACTTAATTGTTCATCACATTGATCTTTAGGTTTGGGTTAGTCATGTCATTAGCAAAAGTTCAAGACCGAGGTATCCAAGTTTTGATGTTAAGATTTAGGCTGAAAGATTGACTTCGAGGTCAAAGACGATGGCCTAAAGGCAACAACATAACGTCGATGACCTAAAGACAAGGTTTTAGGTTCGATTCTTACCAAATACAAATTTGAACCAAATGATTACGACTAATCCATTGTGAGACTTAACTCATCCCATGGTTCTTAGCATCCCATGGTCCTTAGTACATATAATATTGTATGCATTAAAAGAAAAAAAATGATGACGGAGACAATGACTTGAAGACGGAGACTTGAAGGGAACTGTATAGTGGGGAATGTTGATTAGGGTTTTCAGATTCTATTTTGGGTGTGTTATGTTTGAAAAGGACTACGATAAATTAGTGGGTGCCAACATAGACAATAGACATATATGCTTATATTTTGAAAACTAGACCATTTCAGTTGCAGAAAGTATTGGATAGATGTAAAGCAACAGAGAGTGTTGTAGTAATGTTTAACAGTAAGAGATTTTTAAAGACAGAAAGTATAAGACTTGAGGAAGAAGAAAGAGTTTCTGTATTAAGGCAATGATCTTACAGAGAGTACATTACACTATTTCATCCATTGATCTTATACTGTTATCATCTTCCCTCAAGCTTAAGAGAGGAGACACCAAGCCTGAGATTGTAGCAATGAGTATGGAACAATGGTGCAGATAATCCTTTTGTCAATATATGAGCAAACTGTTCATTGGATGAGACAAATTGTATATGAATCAGTTTCGATGTGTTTTGTTCTTTGATGTATCATTGGATTGCATGTGAGAGCAATTGCAGAAAAATTGTCACAATACAATGTTGAAGGCAATGAGACATGAAGCTGCAAGAAAGCAAGTAACTGTTGAATCCAGTTAATTTCTGTTGAAGTGGAGGCAATAGCATGATATTCAGCCAGTTGAGGACCTAGAGAGTGTGTTTTACTTCTTTGATGACCAAGAGATATGATTAGATCCCAAGAACACTACAAGACCTGTTGTTGGCCTCCTATCATTAGGATTTCCAGCTCAGTCAGCATCACTGAAGGCATGTAGATCCAATGCTCATTTGGCAAATTGAATACCATAAGTCTAAATGCCCTTCAAGTATCTCAAAATTCTTTTCACAGCTAGAAAATGAGATTTCATTGGACAATGCATGAACTGGCACACTTGATGAACTGAAAATGCAATGTCTGGCCTTGTAAATGTAAGGTATTGCAATGCACCTACCACACTTCTATATAATTCAGGGATATTATAAAGAACTCCATCATCTTTAAGTAACCTGTGAGAAGGCAAGCAGGGAGTGACACATGATTTGGATTCATGCATTTCTGTTTTTTTTAAGCAGATCAGAAACGTACTTGGCCTGAGATAAAAACAATCCATCATTGCTTTGAGTGATATGAATCCCAAGAAAGTAGTGTAAAGGTTCCAAATCTTTGATATCAAACTTAGTGGCTAGAGCTTGAATTATTTCACTGATTGCAAGAATTACACTTCCTGTAATAATGATGTCATCTAAATACAAAAGGATAATGACTATAGCATCACCAACATGTTTCACAAACAGAGAAGAATTTGCATATGTGGACTGAAAACCTGATGAAGGCAAAAAGGCTGTGAATCTTTCATTCCATGCCTTGGGGGCCTGTTTTAACCCATATAGAGATTTATGTAACTTGCAAACCAAGGAAGGATGCTG
The DNA here is from genome assembly GCA_024362995.1 of Heteromeles arbutifolia. NCBI lineage: Eukaryota > Viridiplantae > Streptophyta > Magnoliopsida > Rosales > Rosaceae > Heteromeles > Heteromeles arbutifolia. The sequence continues at coordinate 25,627,561 of JANCRC010000001.1, read as the reverse complement.
TGAATTAATAAACCTTGGGAGTTGTGCCATATACACCTTTTCCTGTAAAATGTCATGAAGAACTGCATTTTTTACATCAAGTTATCTTAAGGACCAACCAAAGTGTGATGCTAATGCCAGAACCAATCCCACTATTTGTTGACATGTGGCTCGATATAAATCTTGGTCAATTACTTTGTATTGGTTATCCTTGTTTTTCTCTCCATCGCAAACTTGTTTACGGCTTTACGTATTAGAAGGTAAACCATTTGTTTTGTAATAAAAAGAGCTCACGTAGAAATAATTTAAGTGAGCCAATTTGTGAGATTCTTCTTTGTACATTTGTTATCTCAATCAGTTAATAAATTGAGAGTTATTGCTTTCATTTTATTTGGTCCATTTAGTGCTCTAGCACAACAATTGGTATCAGAGCCATTAGGTTCATCTATATCAAAGTTTGTATTTGAAACCTGCTTAACGAAGATAGGTGATCAATCGAAATCGGGTGGCGCGCATCCTTTGCCGGAATCACATGCTTCGCGTTTGGTAAAAACGACAGTTCAAAATGCAAAGTTTAAAGTTGAAAAGTTCGATGGAACAAATAACTTTGGTATGTGGCAATGTGAGGTTAAAGATGTGTTGGCTCAACAAGATTTGGACCTGACGTTAGAAGATAAGCTGGAGGATATGGAAGAAGTTGAGTGGAACAAGTTAAATCGAATGGCTTGCTCTACAATTCGCACATGTCTTGCAAAACCTCAAAAGTATTTTGTCATGCGAGAAATGTCAGCTAAATCGCTATGGCAAAAATTGGAGGACAAGTACATGACAAAGTGCATCGAAAATCGCCTCTATTTGAAAAAGCAGTTATATCGATTCCAATACAAAGAAGGTACGAAAATGATTACACACCTCGATTCATTTAACAAATTAATCGCTGATTTGTTAAATTTAGATGAAGATGTCAAGGATGAAGATAAAGCCTTGATTTTGTTAAATTCATTACCTAAGGTGTATGATCATTTAGCTACTACTTTAATTTATGGTAAAGACACCATAAATTTTGAAGATGTGTCTAATGCATTGATGAACCATGAAGTTAGACATAAAGATAAGCAAGTCCAGAATACAGCATCAGATGCTTTGTTTGTTAGAGGCATAATGAATGAAAGACGGAGATTCAATAACAGAAGAAGATCTCAGTCTCGACCACGAGGTAATTCACAAAATAGAAAAATATTAGACAAAGATGAATGTGCATTTTGTTATACAAAGGGACATTGGATAAAGGATGGCCCTAAGTTGCAGAAGAATAATAGAAACGCCAATGCTAATGTTGCACTTAGTGATGATGAATCTGATTATGCTTTGGCTGTTACTTCTGCTACTTAGTGATGATGAATCTGATTATGCTTTGGCTGTTACTTCTGCTTGTGATTCTGATGTATGGATTTTGGATTCTGGTTGTTCTCATCATATGTGTCCAAATCGAGATTGGTTTACTAATCTAGAAGTTGTAAAGGCGGGAACTGTTTTATTGGGTAATGATTATACATGTGATAAAAAGGGAGTAGGAACAATTAAGTTGAAACACCATGATGGCATCGTTAGAGAGTTGTCTAATGTGTGGTATGTTCCTGCTTTGAAGAAAAATTTAATTTCTTGGGGTGCCTTGGAAAGCAATGGGTTTAATGTAAATATGTCAGATGGTGTTCTAAAAGTTACTAAAGGTGCTTTGGTTATGATGAAGGGAATCTGAAAGTAGAATATATATTTCCTGCAGGGGAAAACAATTTTAGGTGGTGCAGCCATAATTTCTGAAAAATCAGATACTGACAACACCAAGTTATGGCATATGAGACTTGGACATGCTGGTGAAAAAGTTCTTCAAGCCTTTGTGAAACATGGACTGCTGAAAGGAGCCAAAACTTGCAAGCTCAACTTCTGCGAGCATTGTGTCTTGGGTAAGCAAACCAGAGTTAAATTTGGTACTGTGGTGCATCAAACTAAAGGAATCCTATATTATGTGCATTCAGATGTTTGGGGTCCTACCAAGATTGCATCATTGAGTGGTAAGCACTGGTTTGTAACTTTTGTTGATGACTACTCTAGAAGAGTTTGGGTTTATACAATGAAACACAAAGATGAGGTGTTAAATATTTTCTTAAACTGGAAGAAAATGGTTGAAAACCAAACTGGTAAGAAAATTAAAGTTTTGAGGTCAAATAATGGTGGTGAATACACCTCTGATCCATTTTTCAAAGTTTGTAGAGAAGAAGGTATAATAAGGCATTTCACTGTTTATGGAACTCCCCAACAAAATGGAGTTGCTGAAAGGTTGAACAGAACGTTACTCGAAAATGTTATATGTATGTTGGCTCAATCTGGTTTAAGTACGGCATTTTAGGCAGAGGCAATTACATATGCTTGTCACATTATAAATCGTTTACCTTCGTCTGCAATTAAAGGTAAAACACCTATTGAGAAGTGGACTGGAAAACGAGCTTTTGATTATGATTTTCTTCATATTTTTGGTTGTCCCGTTTATTTCCATGTGACTCAAAGTAAGCTTGATCCGAGGGCCAAGAAGGCTATTTTTGTGGGCTTTAACAGCGGTGTCAAAGGATACCGTTTATGGTGTCCAGATTTGAGAAGAAACTTGTAATCAGCAGAGATGTGACTTTTGACGAAACTTCTATGTTACAAAGCAACTCAAAGACAAGCGTTGATACAACTCAAGTTCCTTAGAGAAGTTTTCAGGATGTGGAGTTTGAAAAGATTGCTACCACTACTCCACTGCCTGTTTTGATTGAACAAGAAGTAAATGAAGGTCAAGAAGATGAAGATGTCTCTTCCCATGATGAAGAAGAGGCTTGTACCCAACAGTCTCCAGTTATAGAGTGCATTGCTACAAGCAAAGGCAAGAGAAACACAAAGAGACCAGCAATATATATAGTGATTATGTTGCTTATGCTCTTCCTACTATTAATGCAGAAATCCCAGAAAGTTATAAGAAAGCTATGTACAGCTCTGAAAATACAGAGTGTGGTAAGGCTATGGATGAAGAAATGAATTCTCATGTGAAGAACAACACTTGGGAGTTAGTTCAATTGCCTCCCAGCAAGAGAGCTATTGGCTGCAAATGGGTGTATACTAAAAAAGAAGGTCATCCAGGAGAAGACAATGTGAAATTCAAAGCCCGAGTGGTAGCAAAAGGATATGCACAAAAGGAAGGTGTTGATTATAATGAAGTATTTTCTCCTGTTATGAAGCATTCATCTATTCGTATTATGTTAGCCTTTGTTGCACAATTTGATCATGAACTAGTGCAACTTGATGTTAAGACAGCTTTCTTACATGGAGATCTTGATGAAGAAATTTACATGTCTCAGCCTGATGGGTATCAGATAACTAGAAAAGAGAAATGGGTTTGTAAATTGAAGAAGTCTTTGTATGGATTGAAGCAATCTCCAAGACAGTGGTATTTGAAGTTTGACGAATTCATGAGAGGTCAACTCTATTTAAGAAGTCAATACGATCATTGCGTTTATTTCAAAATGTTGCAAGATGGGTCTTTCATTTATTTATTATTGTATGTTGATGATATGTTAATTGCATCGAAGAATATTAAGGAGATTGAAAAGTTGAAAGCACAGATGAAGAACAAGTTTGAGATGAAAGATTTTGGTGAAGCGAAAAAGATACTTGGTATGGAAATTACTCATAACCGAGAAAAAGGCTTGGTGTATCTTACACAAAAGCAATATTTGTGTAAATTGCTTCAACATTTTGGTATTAATGATGCCACCAAATCTATAAGTTCTCCAATGGCTCTTCACTTTAAGTTGAGTGCTTTGTTATCTCCAAAAAACAATGAAGAGAAGTTGCAGATGAAGAATATTCCATATTCTAATTTGGTTGGTGGTTTGATGTATACTATGGTATGTTCTCGACCTAATATTGCTCATGCCGTTGGTTTGGTTAGTCGCTATATGCATAATCCAGGAAAAGAACATTGGCAAGCAACTAAGTGGATTCTAAGATACTTACATGGGACTAGAGATGTTGGCTTATGTTTTCAGTGAAGTGTTAGTAGTTTTGAGAATTTTGTGGTTGGATATGTTGATTCTGACTATGCTGGAGATTTGGATAAAAGAAGATCGACTATTGGCTACTTATTTACCATGGCTAAAGGGCCAATTAGTTGGAGGTCCACACTACAATCCACAGTCGCTTTGTCAACAACGGAGACCGAATATATGGCTATTGCAGAAGCTGTAAAGGAGGCCATTTGGATACATGGACTGATAAAGAATCTAAGAATTTATCAAGAGAGGTGGAGCTACATTGTGATGGTCAAAGTGCTATTCACTTGTCTAAATACCAAGTTTATCATTCGAGGACAAAGCATATCGATGTTCGGTTTCATTTTATTCGTGAGATTTTGTCAAAAAGAAAGATTATTCTTCAGAAAGTTCCAACTGCGAACAACCCAGCTGATATGTTAACTAAAGCCCTCGGACCTGCCAAGTTTGAGCATTGTTTGAACATAGCTCATATACTATGTGCCTGAATATGTTTGTGATTACGAATCTCGCCAAGGTGGAGATTGTTGACATGTGGCTCGATATAAATCTTGGTGAATTACTTTGTATTTGTTATCCTTGTTTTTCTCTCCATCGCAAACTTGTTTGCTTTACATATTAGAAGGCAAACCATTTGTTTTGTAATAAAAGGAGCTCACGTAGAAATAATTTAAGTGAGCCATTTTGTGAGATTGTTCTTTGAACATTTGTTATCTCAATCAGTTAATAAATTGAGAGTTATTGCTTTCATTTTATTTGTTCCATTTAGTGCTCTAGCACAACACTATTGTTGGCTTCACTACTGGACTAAAAGTCTCCCCATAATTAATTCCAGCCTCTTGGCAACCAATCTTGCCTTATACCTAGAAATCTTGCCATCTACATTTTTTTTTTATCTTGAATACACATTTACACCCAACTAAGTTTCTATCGGAATGAAGAGAAACAAGTGACCAAGTTCCCTGAGAGTGTAGTGCAACCAGCTCTTCTTGCATTGCACTATACCAAACTGGGGATTTTAGAGCATACTTGTATGTTAATGGTTTAATCTAAAGCTAAATCCACTTCAGTAGTTGGAGAAGTTAATGAGAGAAATGCCTTTTCTTTGAAATTCCACTTTGTGACCTTGTTTGCATAGGATGCAAGTCTAATGCTGGAATAGGCAAGATTACATGTAAACTTTCTAGTTGAAACTCAGGTACCACATGGATATCAAATGAGAACGACTGAAAACTGACAGTAATGGGCTTATTTGAATCTACAATACGAATTGGAGAGCATGAGTCCTCAATTTGAACTGTTGAACTTGATTGCTGTAATGAAGTATCACTAGCAGTAGCAGAGCTAGATTGAGGTATGGATTGTAACACAGGTGGTGGTGACATATGTGGTATAGGTACAATAGCATTTGAATTGGTGACAGAGACTAATGATGGGTTTACAGGTTGTAATGACACTCCAGTAAATGACTTTCTAGACTGATGAGGATATGGGAAATAAAGCTCATCAAAGATGACATGTCTAGATCTATATACCATCTTGCTTGTAATCTCAAAACATATATATCCCTTGTATTTAGAAGCATAACCTAGAAAGATACGTTTGGTTGCTTTTTTTTTTTTTTGCAGTTTTGTGTTGTTGTATGGCTTTAATAAAGGGAAACAAGAACAACCAAAAACTTTGAGATGTTGAATTTCAGGATTAGAATTAAAAAGTGCTTCAAAAGGGGATTTATTGTTCAAAGTGGAAGATGGCATTCTATTTATGAGGTAAACATCAGTTTGGCAAGCAAATGATCAAAAAGAAGATGGCGGTGAAGCAGTTTGTAACAATGTAATGGAGGTTTCAACATTGTGTCTATGTTTCCTCTATGTTAACCCATTTTGCTCTAGGGTATGAGGACAGGATAGTTGTTGACTTATTTCCTTATCTAACATAAAATTTTGAAAGACTTTGCTCATATATTCTCATCCCCCATCACTTTGCAAAACTTTAATTGAAACTGCAAAATAATTTAAAATAAACTGATAGAAGCCAATGAATAGAGAATAAACTTCACTTTTATTATGTAATGGGAATATCTAACAATATCTAGTGCATTCATCAATGAATGTCACATAATACCTGTAGCCATCTACTGAATTACAAGAAGCAGGTCCCCAAACATCATTGTGTACAACTTGAAAAGACATTACAGATTTAGAAACATATGTAGGGAATGGCAATTTGCTAAATTTTCCTTCTAAACATGACTGACATAACAGTGGAGAAATATCAGGTTGAGCTACAATGTTTAACTTTCTCAAGATGGTAGATACAATAGAGTTAGAAGGATGACCTAATTTGCTATGCCAGAGACTTGTTGTGACTTGCTGTTCAAGAAATGAAGCCTTGAATGCTTGCTGACGCATGACAGATGAATTTGACATTGAACATTGGATACAACTCATTACTACATTGTCCTCGGAATAGAATCCTCCATGTGGCCTTATCCTGAATCTAGAAGTTAAAAGCCTCAAAGATTAGCCAGCAATTACCATCCAAACATATCTTGTCCACTGAAAGTAAATTCTGTGTAATTTTTTATACATATAAGACTGAATTCAATTTCAAGGGTTGTATTGGAGTATGAAGGACAGAAGAACCAATATGAGATATTGGTAAACCTGCACCATTAACAGTCTGTGTAGTCTCAGATGTTGGATATGGTGTGGACATGGACAGATTCTGCAAGTCAGCAGTCATATGATTGGTTGCTCCTAAATCTGTGAGCCAAATTTGTTGAGAAGAAGGATTAGGACTTGTGGGAGGTGCATATGGAGCCATATGCATTGCAGTCATCTGAGAAGAAGATTGAGAGACATTGGCATTCCTGAAATGACAAAACTGAGCACTATGATTATTCTTGCCATAGATTTAACATCCTTCAATGATAGGCTCATCATTTCTGAATCGACAAATGTCTGCTAAATGTCCATACTTGCCCCAAATTTGACAGGTGGATTGGATTGAGATTGTGGACGGGTACCAAGTATGCCAGGAGCAGCATTATTATATCCATTTCTTGAATTTCCAAATCTGTAATTAGAACTGTAGTTGTATTTCCCTTTACCCTTGTTCTTGTTGTAACTATTCTTGAAGTAAGTAGCTTGATTTCCATAAGATCCCCCATTTGAAGACCCTCCAGAAGAATAGTGATTACCCTAATTGGAGAAGGATGATCCTCCAGAGCTGCCTTGAATAGAGAAAGATGACCCTTTTAGAGCAACTTCATTGTTTCGAGCAACCATTGCAGTCAAGAAATGAGTAACAGAAGTATTCTCCACCATTGCCTCTTCAGCAAGCAATTGGGACCTCATATCTTCAATGGAAATGACATTTTCTCTTCCCCTAATGATAGATCGAATGGTATTGTATTCAGCAGACACATAATGACTGAGAAATATAATCAAACACCTGGAGTGCGTGACAGAGAGAAGAGATTTTGGCAGAATTGGGAAAGAATAGAAACCCTAATATCAAAAGAAAGCACAAGGTTGAAGAAAGAGGAATTCAAAATTTGAACTCTGTTGAGGGAGCGGAAGCAACAAAACCAACATCGGAGAACCGTAAAGCCTAAGCTTTTCCGGCAATTAATACCATGTAAAGCAACAGAGAGTGTTGCAGTAATGTTTAATAATAAGAGATTTTTAGAGAGAGAAAGTATTAGACTTGAGGAAGAAGAAAGAGTTTCTGTATTAACGCAATGATCTTACAGAGAGTACATTACACTATATCTATACATTGTAATGCCTTATAGGCTAAGCTACCACTCTAACAAACTTAAAACATACTATGTAATCTATAGACACATAACACTATTTCATCCGTTGATCCTATACTGTTATCAGTTTTGAGCTATTTCATCCATTGATCCTATACTGTTATCAGTTTTGAGCCGGGCCGGCTGGTCTGGTTCCATGGTTCTGCCAAAAATTTTAAAATTATAAAGGGAGAGCAGATCAAAGTGTACCAGCCTATCCAGTTTGATCGGTTTTGTTGAGAGATTGGGGGATTTTCCCACCGCTTGTTATAGACTACAAACATGGTGAAGTGTCATCTCAGTAGCATAGCATAACTTGTCACCAGATAAATGATACAAAAATAAAAGGTAAGAAGGTTTATCTTTTGTCTATGTTACTTTTAAATATAAAGTTTTACTCAATAAAACGTACTTAATATGGGGTGACAATGGCTACCTTTTTTGTGGAATGTGAATTTTCTCCGTATCCTCTTTGTGAGGATCCTGATGATTCTCTAATCACATTCGTTCATCGTATATCATGCAGTCAGAAATTATTTAAATTTCTTTATTTAAAATTAAATATAAACAGTACCTGTCGAAAACTGACCGCATAATATATGATGAACGGGCATTATCGGAGGATTCTTGAAATCCTCACAAAGAGTATCCGGAGAGGATCCTCATTCTTTTTTGTGATACACTGATTGGATTGCATCACTGATCACAACTTCTCATAAAAAAATTTAGAGAAAAAAAACTTTGTGGCCCCCTTCTCCTCAAAATATAGTATTAAAGTCCTTAATCACTTTATTTTTCTACCAAAGCTCTCATTTTCTTTGCACTTAATCCAAAATAATCAATTCAAGAGAGTGAAGGTATGTACTTGCTTAAGATTAAAATTTGAATATATGTAAAAAGAAGAATATAGAATAATGACTATCTTAGAGACACATTTGTTACACTGAAGTCCATGAGTTTTCTTTTATTTCCTTTTTTCTTGCCATTTCATATTAGTTTGTTGGATTTATGTTGGTGGAAGTTTCTTTTCGAAAATTACTTTAGAGCTGTTTTAGTAATAGAAATTTCTATTAACTAGTGGGTGGACTAACCAATTTTAGATGTGAAAAATGAAGCTTCGATTGTAATTATTGACTAATACGATAAATACTAAATTACATAGTATGATGACGTTATTACTCTTAACAAATTCTGAATCCTTACCACTAATTATTTCATTGAATTTTCGAACGAGCAAAGATATTGTTAGGTAAGTATTGGTTGTTCTATCACCATAGACATATATTTAATACAAGCAATATTTCTATTTTTAAGGGGCCGAAGTGGGAGGGTTTGAACCTATAACACAATTAATTAAAAAAAAAAGATCCTAATCATCAAGACAATCCACCATTTGTAGCAATGATCATTATATAAACAAACATAAGTGGATCTCATTTGTAAGAAATTGTGCGATTAATATTAGATGAGCGTATGATAACACAACAAAGGAAAAACAAAAATATTGCTAAGTATGAATAATTCTTCCTTGATTTCATTGGATTTGCATTTTGAATGCTTGATAACTAACATTCCCCTGAATGAGTAAAGACATAGCTCACTATTCAAAAAGTGAACTCCTTAAAAAGTAATAGTCCGTTGCTTGACTACTGATTTTGGCATCTCTATTTATTGTTGAAGTGGCCTATATGTTTTAAAGACAATATTAACCCTTTAGAATATTCGTTTGTAATTTCTTTTATTCTTTGAAGAGATTCGTTTGCAACTTTGTAATTTCTTTTCCCGTTCGTCCATTTCAAGTTTAGTGCTCTGGTGCATACCAATTATCCAAAAGAGCTCCAACATCATAGTATAATTAATTAATTAACTTATGAAACCCAATCTGCAAGATATAAAATGGAAAAACATTGGCATGTTTCAGCGTTTTGAGAGGGAATGATTTGTGCGCGACCGACACTAATATGTAGCCTTACGTACGAAAGTGGACTAGTAGTGGAGAGGAAGAAAAAACAAAAAAACGATTGAGACTTGGTAATTCCAAAAAAAAAAAACTACAAAATGCTTCCATAAAAAAACATTAGTTGCCTAATATTTTTACAAAATATATTGTAAATAACCCAAAAGGTTTTCCACACGAAAACCATGATTTTCCAAACCCTACTTTTTCCTTTTTGCAAAAATCACCATTCACCATAAGACATAACCCCACCATGGAGAGGGGGAGAGAGAGAGACAGGCGCATGGCTCATTGTTCTTGTTTTGAGAAATTAATGAGGTTTTTTGCTACTTATAATATTACTAGTACTAGTCTAATAAATTACGTAATTAATTATGGGGTTTGTTGTGGAATAATGGTATCGCATGGCCATGCAGAAGACAAGTGCCGCCGGAAAACCAGAATTCGACGTATGTCCGACAATTTCTGCAGGAGCGTAACGTGGTCGGATCGGAGCCTGTCGTTGTCTGTCCGTACGAGCTGAAAATAGTACAAAACGATCCTCAACCGGTTGTTCAGTTCCCGGTTCTCAACCCTAAGCCGGTTCACCTGGTTCCTTAGGTTTTCTATGTGCTTTTGTTTTCGCATCCGTGACCGCCTGGCCGACTCCCGGTTCGATATCATCCGCCTCCTCTTCCGCTCGTCCACCACCGAAACTGTACGGTTCGAGTCGTCATTTTGGCATGACTTCGCATTGGCATGGGTCCGGTCCGGCCGGTTCGGGTCGTCATCCGAACCTGAACTCAAAATTACTGTTTTGGGAGACTGAACCGGAGATGAACTTAGGGTTGAGATCACGGGTATTGGTGATTGGATTGCCGGAAAATACTCCGAGCAATCCCACGGGGTGAAGCCGCCGGGGGTAAAGGCCCCGTCGAAAGTGAGAAAATGGAGGAGGGAGTCAGAGGGAAGCATGGCTGGAACAGCAGACAACATGGTTGCTACAATAAAAACTCTCTGAACTTGTAATTTAGACAGAGAGGGAGGGGGGATGAGGAAAGGGAAGGAACGAAGCGTTGGGGCTTCATATTTAAAGCCAAACCTGAGTGACCAATTGGTGAAATTAAGTTGGGTTACCAAGGGTACTTTTGTCCAAAACCGTATTGCTTAAGGAAGCCGTATATGTACAGGGATTTACTTTTGAGTCAGGTGGCACTATAGACCGTGGGGCCTTAGGGTTCTAAAGGACCACACTTGGTGTGACGTAGCCCTCGGTGGGTCCCCAAAAAAACTCGACATTTAAGCTTAGTCACGAAGAAACAAGAGACTAGCTGGGATCCACTAAGGACACGTGTCAATAGCCCATATGAAAAACGCGTGGGGAGCCAATGGTTAGGAGGTTGGATGACGTGAGAACTAGGGTCTGGCTGGGCTTGAGCAAGCCAAAGCTGAGATATGTGAGTGCCGAGGGTCTGGAGCACCAAGCCGATTGTTGATTGATCAGAAAAAATAGTGTAATGATTAATGGAGAAGTATAACCAACCAGTGACGAACACTACAAAGTGACGTCCCATTTGCTTTTATCTGTGGGACCATTATTTCCGATTTTTATGGGGGTAAACTGTAAAGAGATAGTGACATGGCTTGGTTATATTTTAATGTTGCGTGAGTTATGGGCCTCCAACAATAATAGAAGATGGTGAATTGGGTTTCCATCGAAAAACAGTGGAGATCTATATGTATAGAGAAAATTTTTAAGAGAAAGAATCCCCATTTTTTTAAAAAAAAATGAGAATTAGTTGTAGGATTTAAAATACATCAATATTTAACTATTCGAACGGTTTATTTTTAAGTTGCACCTTATAGATTATATTTGTAAAATATTAGTTAAATCGGAAATGTTTAAGACATCTAATTGGGTTCAAAGAAATTAACGAATACTTTATTATATAAGAAACAATGAAATTTTATCTTGATAATTAAATAAGCAAATGGTTTTGGATTGAATTGAATTTTTGGAAGGTTAATTTATGAATCGAGACTTACAAAATAGACGATTCGGATCGTTGAAATTCGATTTGAAGTGAACCCCACACCTAATCTCCATTTTTTGAAAAAAAATGGGAATGCCTTTCCGTAAAGAGCTATATATATATATATATATATATATATATATATATATATCATGTTACGTACATACATGTGTATTTGCTTTGAAGGGACGCTGGTAATTATTGTTATCTCCATACCATAACAAAGGAAAGGTCGGGGGTTCATGGGATTCTCTTTTATTTGTTCCAACATTCATGGGATTCTATATGGTTTCTGGAGTAGAGAGTCGGTAGTTCTAGTGAATTGGAGTTAAAAAGAAAGGTAAAAAGTAGTAAACCAATAGTATCCTGCATTCCTTTAAAAAAGTACAAATAATGCTGTCAATAAAGTTAAAATTATAGAGTTATTTGAGATAGCTCAAATGATATAAGGTCTATTATATTATGTTTGGATATGGAGGCCATTCCAAGTCTCATATCTAAGATTTTATTTCTAAGAGAGGTTAAAAAACATCGCGAGAAGACTACAATGAGCTATTCAAACAGTAGAAATGTTCTCTAGTTGATTACAAATGGACTATAAAGAAACTGAACAAATGACTTGAAAGTTCAGAGGTCATTTTCTAAGTCCTTCCACATAAGTAGTGCATTTCTAACTAATTTAGCTTAAGCAGAACAAAATTAAGTCTTCTTTTTTCCACTTTCCAAAGCAAATTATTTAGAATCCAGCCTTTTCTTTCCATCTTGATTAGACAATTTGATGGTTTAGAGCAAGCATGCACATATATAGCATAAATCTGGCTTTATAAGGTTGTTGATCATATATATGTGCCCCTTATAATTAATTAACTGGTTCGGGAAATGCAAATTCGGTTGATTACTTAATGGCAAAGCTGCAACTCCCACATTACTTTTGTTGTGTGTCCGAAGTATTGGTTGTAGTTTAGGGAGATCTAGACAGCTTTCATCTTTTGCATCGCATCTGCCATGTTTTATATCCAAGGCTTGGGAGGAGGAGGATTCGTAGGCCTCATGTGAACGTGACACCCTTAAAAAAAAAAGTTCCCAGTCTTGGCTGTTTTACTGGTGAATGATACAAAGCAAAAGAAAGATGCCCACATTACTTCTTTGGTAGAAAATGTCAAAGGGAAATTACCATTCTTGGAAATCATAAAATGGAATAGTGGCATGGAGGTTGCATAGCTGCGACATATTTGGCAGAAGAAAAATATAAAGTTTGAGCAATCCATGTGAAAGCAGGGAGAGATCAAAAAGGGAAGTACCACAACAAATCAAAAGAAATATTGTTGGTGAAGGAAAAGGAGATTTGAATTGGTTGCTTTTGCTTTTGTGTACAGAGAGCGCTAATGGCCGGGCACACAGTTGATTTCTTGACCATGCCTATCACATGGATTAGTATCCAACGAATCTTTAGTTCCATGAGACTTTACCAATCGACGTACATACATGCATGTCACAAGCTAGTTCAACTAGATGATTGAGGACCACATACCCTAATGGCTTGTGGCTTGAATAAAAGTGTCCTATGAGTCTAGGGCAAGTCTAGGGCAAGTCTAGGGCATCATATATACGTAATGGACAATCGGCTGTGGCAGTTCATGAGCTACTCAGGTTAAGCTGATTCATGACCTCAAAGGTAAACGTGTCCATGGAAAATATTAGGGCATCTCCAAAGAGTAAAGAACATTTGTCACTCTAACCCTCCTCAACTTTTTCTGCGCAAAAGGGGGGCAACTGGTGGCAAGCCACATTTATTTATCCTTTTTCAGGCCTGGAGAGGCTATGGGAAATTTTGATAGGTTCCTTGCTCTACGTCTTCATGATTGCACATAGAGAAAATGACTAACAGAATTCCACTATTATTTCCATAACTGTTCAACTATCAATTAAAATGATGTTCTTATCGTAACTACCCTCCAACACTCTCTAACAACCTCTAATTAACTCATATCCACCATACACTTGTCACAATCTTATGATGCTATTAGAGTGTCCTATCAATACGCCCCCTCGAAACATAAGTGGTACTGTCCCAATTGTACTGAACAACAATAGAAATACAACAGAATTTGTAACCTAATGACAGAAATGACACTTCGCCAATTGATTATCACAATTGCAACATTTCTGGAAACTTGAGCTTTAATTCCTAATAAGATACCTAAGTTGCATCTTCTTTCGAGTGGTTCTGCCATTGCACTAGCACCTTAGTTACTGCAGTGTTGTTCTTTTTTATCATTCTGCGATCCAAAATGGCCACTGGTGCATCCTGAAGTATTCCCGAATCTGTAATGATTGGAAAATTCACAGTAGCTTGAACATTAGCTCCCAATTGCTTCTTTAGGCACAATACATGAAAAACAGGATGCAGCTTACAATGCTCAAGTAACCGCAACTTGTAAGCTACAGGTCCCACCTTAGCTAGAACTTGGAATGGTCCATAAAACCTTGGTTGAAGTTTGTGGAATGGATGAGAGGCTAATGATAAATGCTGGTACGGAACTAGCTGCAAGTAAACCCAATCACCAACATTGAAAACTCTCTCAGACATGTGTTTATCAACTTGTACCTTCATTCTACCTTGATTAAGTGCTAGATTGCTTTTCAGCAAGGTCAACATTCTGTCCCTATCTCTCAAGGACTGATCCACTGAATCCACCTTAGTAGTGCTAACCTCATAAGCTTGAACTGCTTGTGGCGCTTGACCATAGACAATTTAAAAAGGTGTCATTTTTGTAGCCAAATGAAAGCTGGTATTATAAGACCATTCAACCCAAGAAAGCCAAAGAGCCCATTTCTTCAGTTGTAAGCAACTGAAGCATCTCAAGTATGTCTCAAGGCATCTGTAAACCATTTATGTCTGGCCATCAGATTGTGGATGGTAACCCTAACTATAACAAAGAGAAGAGCCTTGCAAACGAAATAATTCCTTCCAAAACTTGCTTAAGAAAACTGGGTCCCGGTCACTTGTTATTGACTGAGGCATTCCATGTAATTTGAAGATGTTGTCAACAAAGAGCTGTGCTACTATGGATGCAAAATATGGGTGACTTAAGGCTGTAAAATGAGCATACTTGGAAAGTCTATCAACCACTAACCAAATGATAGATTTACCTTTGCAAGGAGGAAGACTTACAATAAAGTCCATAGAGATATCAGTCCAAACCTTAGTAGGAATATGGAGAGGATGTAGCAATCCCGAAGGTGCCAAGGTCTCATATTTATTTTGTTGACAGGTAGGACAGCAAGCTACCAACTCCTTCATAAACTTTTTCATTCCTTCTTAGTAGAAGCATCAAAATATTCTTTTTTAAGTCTTCAAAAGCCCCTCGTGGCCCGCAGTGGGAGTAGCATGGTGCTCCGAGAATATTCTTTCCCTCCAAGTACTGGTAAGACTCAATAAAATTCGACCCTTATACTTGAGAAGACCATTATCAACCTTGAATTTCAAATTAGCAATAGGTACATTATTATCCTCAGTAGCCCTAAGATTCCGAATCTTCGAAATAATCTATTGGTCTTTCTCTAAATCCTTATTGAGATCATCCATCCACTGAGAATATGGATATGAAATACGAGCTCGTAACTCTCCATCATATAGAGCATGTAATTGAGGATCAATAGTTGTTAATGGTGATCTGGATAAAGCATCAGCTGCCTTGTTGTTGCACCCTTGCTTGAACTGGATTTCATAATTAAATCTTAGGAGTTTGGTCATCCATTTCTGTTGAAATGGAGTGTGTGCTCGAACTTGAAGGAAATACTTCAAACTATGATGATCAGTTTGAATAATAAAGTGGTTGCCAACTAAGTAAGACTCCCACTTGTGAATTGCATGAAGAATCGCCAACATTTCTCTCTCATATGCTAACAATGTTTGATTTCTTGGACAAAAGGCCTTGCTCGTAAAAGCAATTTTCTACCCTTTTGTTGGAGAACTGCACCAATGCCATGTCCTGAAGCATCTATCTCAATGACAAATGGTTTGTTAAAATCTGGCAAGGCAAGCACCTGTGGAGACAACATTGCATTCTTCAGGGTGAGAAAAACCTCAGTATCTTCTAGGGTCCACTTAAACCATCATTCTTAGTCATAATAGTCAATGGACTAATTATTTTCCCAAAGTGTGGGATAAATAGTCAATGGACTAATTATAGACCCAAAAATCCCCTTAGTTCCTTCACAGACTTAGGAACTGGCCACTGTGCTATTGACTCCAACTTTGTGGGATCTGCAGAAACTCCATGTTTAGACACAATGTGGCCCAAATACTCCACTTGAGACTTCCCAAAAGCACACTTGGATTGCTTAACAAATAAACAATGCTCCCTCAATGAACCAAAGATCACCCTGAGACGTTCTAAGTGCAACTGCCATGTGGAGCTATAGAACAAAATATCATCAAAGAAAACTAGAATAAATTTCCTTAAATGTGGTCTAAAAATCTCATTCATAAGGTATTGAAAGGTTGCAGGAGCATTTGTTAAACCAAATGGCATCACCATGAATTCATAGTGCCCATCATGTGTTCTAAATGCAGTTTTTTCAATATCTTCCGGATGCATTCGAATCTGGTGGTATCCAGCCCTTAAATCCAGTTTGGAGAAGTATTGTGCACCATGCAGCTCATCTAATAATTCATCAATTAGAGGTATAGGGAACTTATCATTCACTGTGATGCAATTCAACCCTCTGTAATCTATGCACATACGCCAAGTACCCTTTTTTTTTTCTTACAAGAATCACTGGAGATGAGTAAGGACTGTTGCTTACTCTTATGAACCCAACTTCCAACAATTCTTCCACATACTTCTCGATTTCAGCTTTTTGTATTAGACCATATTGATACGGTATATTATTAGGGGGTTTACTCCCATGCAGCAAAGGAATTCTATGATCATAGCTTCTGTGGGGTGGTAAAGATGTAGGGGGTGCAAAAAATAACTTCATATTATTTCAAAATAGCATGTAACTATTGTAATTGTGTGTCAAAAAGATCTTGAGAATTCTAATCCAACAATTTTACATCTAATTGCAACAATTCAAAATCCATTTGATACAAAACTGCTACAATTGTTGTTTCTTGTTGCAGAAGTTTCTGCATTTGTAATGCAGAAATGTCTTGGATTTGATCTACACTGGAATCAGGGCTATTAATACAAAAGGTTTAAGATCTTATTGTGAACTGCAAATAGAGCTTATCAAAATCCCAAAGTATAGGCCCCAAGGTTCTAAGCCATTGCACTCTCAAAACAACATCACACCCATCTAAGGAAATTGCATATAAATCTGAGATACAATTGAATTCCTGTCTAGTAATTGGAACCCGAGCTAATGTGCCATGGGTAGCCACTTTCCCACCATCTACTATCTTGACATTGAAGACATGACCTACGATCCCTTTCAATCTCTTTACCAATCCTACATCGACAAAATTGTGAGAACTACCTAAATCAATCAAGATAGTCACATGATAGTTCTTAATGTACCCATAAACCTTTATAGTTTGAATTGTTGGTGGTGCATGTGTATCAAACAATGCACAAGCGGTTATCTTTGGTTCTTCAATCTCTACATTCTCAGTATCATCCAACTCAGAATCTTGCACATTAAACAAAATGAGTTGTTTTCTTTCACAAGTATGCCCCTTAACAAATTTATCTTTGCAATGAAAGCATAAACCATTCTTCCTACAATGGTTGATCTTTTCAGGAGTTAAGTGCCTAATGTTAGAAGGTCTAGGACGATTATCACCTACCACAATAGTGTTCAAGTTTTGTAAAGGAGATCCAAAATTAGATTGCAGGAAATAGGGTTTAGCTTTCACCTTAAGATCTGTGAGTTTGGCATCAATTTGATGAGCAAAAGCTACATCTTCAAGAACATTCTTGGGCTTTAATAGCTTCACATCATGTCTCAATTTTGGCTTTAATCCCCCAATGAAGCACAATTTGAGTAGTGCTGGACTAATGTCCCTCGTTCTATTGGCAAATCTTCTGAAATCCAACACATAATCTTTGAGAGTTCCCAATTGTTTTAATTTGACCAGATTCTCTGCCGAGTCTTCAAGCTCAAATGGGCTAAATTCTTGACATAACACTGCTGTGAAATCTTCCCAGTTCGGATAACTGCTCAAGCATCGAGCCCATTGAAACCATTGTAGAGTTTCGCCTTCCATATGAAATGAAGCTAATTTCACCTTCTTCGAATCTTCGATGTTGAAGAAATTGAAGTAGTGTTCATCTTTGGATATCCATCCCAATGGATCATCATCTTCGTTGAATCTGGGAAAATCCAGTTTCAAGAATGGATGGCGATTCTGCTGATTGCTATTGTACCCCATGTCCCGGCTATTAATTTGACCCATATTCTCCCTGAGGGTAGCCTATGAAGATTCACCCAAAGAACCACCATTGTCACATGCCAAGATCCATTCTTAAGTCGCTTCATCTCCTCATGCGAACACTTGAATTCATTAATCTTCGTTTCCAAATTCGCAACCCTAGATTCCATATTTTTCCATGAAGCTTGCCACGTCATGCAACATTGAAGGATTGAGAGGAACGCCTGGCTCGATACCAATGATAGGTTCCTTGCTCTATGTCTTCGTGATTGTACAGAGAGAAAATGACTAACAAAATTCACTATTATTTCCTTAACTGTCCAACTATCAATTAGAATGCTCTTCTTATAGTAACTACCCTCCAACACTCTCTAACAACCTCTAACTAACTCATATCCACCATACACTTGTCACAATCTTATGATGCTATTAGAGTATCCTATCAAATTTCACCCTGCCTGTGACCACCGTCAAGCAGACTCACCAGCTTGGAGCATCGAATCCAGGACCTCCCACATTTTTTTGTTTAGGCTTTTTAGCCAAAATGGTCATTGAGATTTGCATAACACATCACTTTGGTCATTGAGATTGAAAATCAATAGAAATGGTCCCGGAGATTGTCCACCATCCATTATTTTGGTCAATCCGTTAAAAACTCCATTAAGTGTCTCGAAGCTCTTGGTCGGAAGTTTGGGCAATTTTCAAAGCTTCGTAACTCAATTGTTTCTTAACCAAATTTGACCCATAATATATCAAAATGAAGATAGGAAAGTGTCGAACAAGAGTATACCATTTGAAAGTCCAATGATTGCCGGAGATGACCGGAAAATAGCCTGAAAGGTGACTGGTCTGCAAAAAAACTGGAAAACTCGCCGGAAACTGGGTAAACTTTAAACTTTCATAACTTCTTCAATGCTCAATGAAATAGGGTGATTCAAAAATGAAATCAGTCTTCTCGATGAGATGAAGAGAATGGTACCTTACTCGACAGCTAACTCACCATTATTTGGCCGAAAAAAGGCTCGAAAGTGGTTATCTTAGTCTCAAGTTAGCCACTTTTGAGCCATTTTCTAGCCACACCATGGCGAGTTAGCCATCTAGAAAGGTACCATGCTCTTCGTCTTGTCGAGAGGTATGATTTTCAGTTTTGAATCACTCGATTTTGTTGAGTATTGAAGAAGTTATGAACGTTTAAAGTATACCCAGTTTCCGACGAGTTTTTCAGTTTTCTCGCGGACCCATCACCTTTCAGGCTATTTTCTGGCCATCTCCGGCAACACTTGGGCTTCCAAATAGGTATAATCTTGTTCTACACTTTCCTATCTTCATTTTTTATATATTATAGGTTGAATTTGGTTAAGAAACGATTGAGTTACGAAGCTTTGAAAATTGCCCAAACTTCCGGCCAAGAGCTTCGGAACACTTAACGGAATGACCAAAATAATGGATGGTGGACAATCTCAGGGACCATTTCTTTTGATTTTCAATCTCAGGGACCAAAGTGATGTGTTATGCAAATCTCAGGGACCATTTTGGCTAAAAAGCCTTTGGTTTATTAGGGAGCCGTAGTCTGGGCCCTTACCACTAGGTCACTAACTGTGGTTAAATTTCATTTTCAAACTCTTCAATAAACATCACTTTTAAATAAAATATATAGCGAGACGCAGTTTGCTAATTTTTTATTTTGCTAATTAAGTAGCTACCTCATTTATAGATGTGTTTTTCTACATGGCATAACAAATATAATTCCATCTTTTTAATCATCTTTTGGTTTATTTTTCTTTTTCCTTTATACATGTAGATATACCTACTATGTAAGTAATACTAATGCTCATACGAGGACTACCATTGTGGGCATCTTGCATATTCAACACAAAACAACCATTGGTAAATTCCTAGGTATTCATAATATTGTGTCATGGAAAGACCCGGTAAATGAATGTGAGTTAATTAAAAGAGTTAAATAGAAGCTTGCTGGTTAGAAGGCTACTACCCACTCTAATGCAGAAAGATTGACCCTTATTAAGTCAAATTTGACTAGTATGCTTAATCATATAATGTTGTGTTTCACATATCCTAATCGAGTAACTGAAAAGATAAATAAAGAGTGCATGGATTTTTTTTTGGGAGAGAGACAAGAAATTAAAGCCTAATGCTTGGAAGAAAGTTTGCACCTCAAAGGAGCATGGAGGGCTTGGTATTAGGAGATTTTATCATTTTAAGAATGCATGCCTTGCCAAACTAGGTCGGAAAGTATTGACTAATGAGAATAATTGGTGGGTTCAGTTTGTCAAAAGGAAATACTTAGGGAGAGATAATATCTTGAGTTGTAAAGTTAAACAAAAACATTATTTAGCTTGGAAAGGCATTCTTAAGCGTAGGGACGTTATTTACAAAGGTATGAGGTGGATTGTGGGTAATGGTAAGAATATTCTATTTTGGACCCATCATTAAGTTTTTCCTTATCCATTGTTCCATCTTATCCCAGAGAATCAACCGGAAAATTTGAATTGGGAAGCTAGAGTTAGTGATTTCATTGTTAATAAAGGTTGGTATAGAATTCGTCCTTCTTAAGTCCTGGATTTCGACATTGCTAGGAAGATATGTATTATCCATATTCCTATTCAAAATAAAAGTGATTATTTTATTTGGGGGCCTTCGACTAATGGTGAATTCTCAATTGAGTTGGCAACTTGGATCCAAAGCCATAATTATCAGGATGTCAACAGATATAAGTTACTGAAGAATTTGTGGAAGTTGATCATGATGAGCAATTCAGTAGCGTCACTGGCCATGATCTCATTGTTTCCATCACAAGGCAGAACAAAACTAGTCCTTGTATTGTAGCAGCAGCTTTGTGGTTTCTCAATCTTGACCGCACTATATCAGGATTTTTTAATCCCAATTCTTTTCTTGCTCTCTTGTTTTTCGACTTCTCATTGAACTGATCTTGGGTCGAATCTGATATCGAATAATTCCTCTCGTTTCCACACCTGGGATTCTTTAAACAGTAAAAAACTACCTTTCAAGCGGCAAGTTTATGATCGGAGCTAGTGCTTTTGTGTCCCAACTGTTTTACCCAAAATTGACTTTTACCTAGGATCGTAAGGAAAGTCTTCTTGATCTACCTACGTAGTAAAATAAGCCTTGTCTTTGTTTTCCATTGTTCTTGTAAAGTGACATGAGCTTTCACTTTTAACATTTGAGTAAAGGAGTTTCTCATCTCTTCATAGGCATCAAGAATCTTTTTTGCTTCCCATGCTCTATTATTATCCTCACACTTTTGAATATGTTTCTCCAGTTGAACTACGCCTTGCCAATCGACTGAACTGAATCAAAGTGGAATATTGAAACATCTTTGAACTTCGCAATTGTTAGCATTTAGTCCCACTAGGCATGTCAAAATGTTGCCTTTAGAAATTACAAAGTCTATGCGGCACACTAGCCAAGTAACTATTTTTGAGCTAACTACGTTCTTCTATGAATGGTTATTGATACGGGTGTGCCAATTCGCTACAAAGCTTGGTGGAGTGAATGAGATGAATATAGTGGTGTGATGATGAAATGTTTTGCTGACTTCTTCACCGAGCAACTTCGTCCGAAGAAGGAACACTCTCGGCCTAGGTTTCTGCTAACCTGAAGACAATGATATGTCTTTTGCTGTGAAGTTCAATAATGGTTCGACTTTCAATGTGTCAAACACTAAGTAACCTGGTAACACCTTACTTAGCCGAAAAAGCTAATAAAGTGACCTCATTCAGCGAGAGAATCAAAGACACTTCGCCGACAGAGACTTAGATAAGTAATTGTGGGACCATTCTTTTCAAGGCCGAAATAAATGGGTTGGAATACAGTTACCTCAGAAGTTCGATCATCGATTCTGTTTCGGAGCAGTCGGTGAAGTCTAACCGACTTCACTGAGATTGACCATGCTTGTTCCGCAAGACACAGAAACCTGATCCAATACAGATAAGCCAGGTTTCCTATATTTTTGGAGCAATCTAGGAATTAACATGCGCCGCAAGTAATCACCCTCCTAACATGATGCAATATCTACTCCTATGTATCCTTTAGGATTCTCCCAACTTAACATATAATTCTATCTTAAAAATGTCTCTATCCTGGCTAGTATAAATACACCCTTCTATGGTTTGTTTCTGGTAATGCAATCATCTTACTCTAATTCTCTTTCCCATCGCTTGAGTATTATACTTGCTTACTAACTTGACTGTTGAAGAGCCTTTGGCCAACACACCTACTCGCCCTGGTCGTACGCTTGGTCATGAGTTTTTGCCATTTTACAAGTTACTCGAATTTGTGCCTCCACCATCTATGACAATGTGCGAATTCGATTCCAACAGTAACCAGCCAAAATAGAAGTAGTGATGTTTAACCAAACTGAAGGTACTCATTGATCGACTGATTCTAGGACTCCAGTGATGTTTAACCAAACTAAATATGGCGTCGGTTTGTCAACGATGTTCAATCGAACTGAATGTGCTGATGAAGGTTAGTGAAGTGGTGAGTTATTTTCTCAAGATTTGAGAAGGTTTCGTGAGCGTTTGTTTGTGTGTTGAGTTGAAGGCCCTCTTTATGTTGCAAAGTCACTTCTATTTACAGGGATAAGGTACACCTTGAATGATAAGTTATAGAAGAAATTTCAATTGCAGCATGCCTCTTAAAACTTTATCCTACACAAATTTCTGCACGGTGCTAAGCAAATCACTTGATTTTGACATCGAACAATTCAAATACTTGTAGCCATCGTGTCTCATCTAATCACTCTATAGTCGTAGGTACTTGACAATATCCAAGCTTTATCTGAATAATTTTAATTGCACTAGCGAATCCCATTCTTAGCACGTAGGCTGACCTCATCATGTCAACCACATGCTAATTTCGTTCTGTGTTAAGAATGAATCCCACATTGATGAGAGAAGGGACCTTGCATGAGATTATAAGTAAGTTGGGCTATTCCCCATATATTGTCAATTGGTTTTATGGTGGAACCTTAATTTTCTTCATGGTATCAGAGTAGGTTGGCCCACATGTGAAGCCCAACAACCACACGTGCTCCACGTGACCCAATTACTGTTATGCACGCGTTTGGCTTGAAAATTCACCATACCTAAGGGGTGTGTGAGAATGTGAAGGTAAAAGAGTCTTACATTGGTGAAAGCAGGAACCTTGCAAGTGCTTATAAGAGGTTGGGCTACTCCTCATATTGTCAATTGATTTTATGGTGGAACCTCAACTCTTCATGGTATCAGAGCCAGGTTGTCTCATATATGAAGCCAAACGGCTACACATGCTCCACGTCATCCCGTTGTATTATTGACCACGTGTTAGGCTTGAAAATTCGCCACACGTGAGGGAGCGTGTTAAGAATGAGTCCCACATTGATGGAATGAGAGATCTTGCATGGACTTATAAGTAAGTTGAGCTATTCCCCATAGTTTCAATTGGTTTTATGGTGAAACCTCAATTTTCTTCATTCTGATCGTCACCAATAACATCTCACCAATCAATTCATGCTAATCCCAATTATTTGGTGTTTAACAAATACAACCCTTATCGAAAGGATAACCTGCACGTCTTCTCTATGGGATGCAAAAAAAACCTTGTCCAACTTTTGGAGAAATTTTTAGTTGTGACGGGAACACAAGTAGTACACCATGTGTTTTAATAGGAGTGGTGAGAAATTTTATTTTTTAAGTTATTAACTTTTAGCACACATATCCCATCATTTGTATAGAGACACGTGGTGTACCACCCCGTGTACCGGTCACACTGAAAAATCTCTCCAACTTTTGCAATATTATTCCAAACCAAACTGATTAATTGATAATTAACTTTGATGGAATCCAACGACACCACAACTGTGAAAGCTCCAAAGATATTCTCAAATTAATTGCAACGATAATTCAACAGTAAGTCAAGAAATATCTCTTTGTTTTTATAGTTATCCAACGGCCAAAGCATATAGTCGAAAGCGTGAAGAATATCTTTGGAGCTTGATAATCTGAGTGTGAGTGTGTGTGTGTATTTTGAAGTCTTCCTACAATGAGTTTACGCTTTTGTAAGAATGCCAAAAATATAATGGACAATTACAAATCATAAATGTACACTTTCTTCATCACCAGAACGTTTGAACTGCGCGTGCCTTATGAATTGAGAATTGGAATAATTAATGGGGAGAAATATACAAACTGGCCGAAGGAAAATGACACCCCCCACGCAATCGATCCTCACGAAATCAAAATTTCTGGATTTTTTTGCTTAATTCAATCTCTTTTCTACCAGCGAACGTATATATTCATTTGGACTTTAGAACCAGAAATAAGAATTTGCACACTGCATGGCGTTTGTACAATACACGGCAAAGCTCCATTATTAAATGCACACGTATATCTTTTACCCTAATTAACCATTTTTATTGTATATTTATTTATTGCATTTCTTGATCCTGTCATGGATACAAATTATACAATACAAATACGTCAGAATTAATATTTCTCACATATCTCTGACGCTATTGGGATTTCAATGGCACTTATTTCCTCCTGGCACCATTGCCATTAAGAGGACGGTAAACAGAATCATCAGCACTTATTTCCTCCTGGCACCATTGCCATTTGGGAAACAATTTAATGGGTTTTTATAATGTGTTTAAATCAATAAGTTTCTTGATATATGTCTTATGGATATAAAAATTCATAAAAAAATATATATATAAAAAAAAGGCTACAACTTTTTAATTATTTTGAAAATGTTATTAGGAAATTTATAATTTAATTGAAAGTCATTTGCTGTGAGTCTCACGAAATCTTTCCTCTTTTCCCACATATTGGACCACTCCAGTGCGGCACGAAGCCGTTGACGTCGAGTTGGCTCCTATGATACTACGTCAAGTTGGCTCATACGATACTAGCTATGCCCTGCTTAGTCCCCCACCCGCCCCACCGCCACGCTCGCAGAATCAAAACCTGTTCCACAAGATCTATATACACTATACATCCTCCTTGCACTTATGCCTGAATAGTTGTTGTGATGGAATATTCATGCCTCTTAAAATTGCACTGGTAACAGCAAATGGACCTAGCTACACTTAGACGTGGCTGTCAAAACGAGAATAAAAGGGCAGATGAGAATCAGGAAAAGGATGGCTTTATATTGGAGTAACTTCAAGAATTTACGCTGCAATTTTAACTTTAACACTTGGGGGTTTAGAAGCCATACTTTGCCTACAAATTAATTGAAGAATCAAAGCAGCAGTAACAAGTAATCCTAGGGCTCTTACGCAAACGGTGTTGTCAGATAACGTTTTCAAGATAGAATATGTTTTCTTCTTCCACAAGGCTTTCGCCTCTGCTATTTTCCGCCGCCACAGACCTGCTGATGAAGTTGCTTCTGGGCTATGACCTCAGCCAACTCGTCTGGCCCTATGGTATACTTATTGAAGATACTAGAAAAGGTGCCTGCGCATTGCCGCGGGTGTTTAAAATATTTTGGAAATATATCCATACAGAAAACAGGTCTCTTATGCTTTGAGTTTCGAAACTGTAAGAACATGTAAAATTTGTAAATATATATGAGATAGGTGACTATTTACATACATGCGGAATTTAGGAAGAATCAAGATCACTATTTCTAAAATACAATTTAAAAAAGTACTTCCAGACGGCTGAACATCAAGAACACTAAATCTGAAATACAAATTCAATTTCTCTCCATGTTAAAAAGCATGCAAGCAGATAGATAAATGACAGTTTCTATTACCCGTAAGATTAACATGTCAAGGCTTGTCCACCGTCTTTTGAATATTGGTCTCTGTTGTAACCATGTCTAGAGAACTTTTCTGTAGATAATCCCACTGTAAAAAGAAATCCATGTTAAACTCAGAATGCGTTGCTATTGATAACACGTTTACAAAGGAGTGTGATCGGAATTTTAATGTTGTATGTCAATATATAAAATAGAACAAAACCAATGCAAAATATTGGGATGTCTAAGTTTTCACAGGAGTGTTATCCTTAGAAGAGACAATCTTGTATCAAGATTGTAGGACCAAGCTATTATTACCTAAGATTGTTAAAAATTGTCCTAAATTCAATGAAACAAATAATACACCTAGAAACCTTTAAAGAAAAACTCCATGTGAAACACACATTGTTACAGGATTGCATATGCATCTCTTGATAACAGTTTTAACGACCCACCTCCACGCCATTTGATGTTTTCAAATGCACCAAATGAACCCTGCAAGATTAAATGGATTTTTAATAGTTATCAAAACCATTTAATGATGCCCATTATGATATATTAGTTGCTTGTCTGTATAACTCAACAAAAGGTTCTCCTTATTTTCCTATACTATGGTTTTGCCTACGTACTACTTCTAGATAGTGTAGCTTTACTTTCATTGTAATGCATGTGATAAAGCTTTTCCAATTACATGCATGTTTCATCACAAAAGGAAATAGATTAAAAAAATTAAACAAAATTTAAATGCACCAAAACTTAAACAAAATGAACCCCAAGGAGCAACCAAATTCAACTTCAACATAAACTTAAACAAAATCAAACTCCAAGGAACAACCAAATTTAACTCCAATATAATAAAACTTAAACAAAACTGTAAATCCACCAAAAATATAAATTGCTTACATTCAGTACATAGGGCATTTGAAAACGATGGTGTTCAAGCCTGAAAACAAAACACCCAAAATCAGAAAAACAAAATTTGCACAAAACCCATTTTGAAATTCAAATTTATAGTTCCATGCAGACTCAGCTGCTCCAAAGGTATTGGCTAACCATGCCACGATGCTATTAGCAATGTCATGCGAGATCTGGCACTCAAGTGGATCCAGCGGTACCCTAACCAACAATAAAATTAGATACTTCCAACACAAAGATAACCATTCACCGCTACAATATTATTAAGTTTGTAAACTCATCATCTGACATAAAATCTTCTTACGAAATGATGCAGTCGTTGACATAGAACCTTTTACTCCATTTAACTCACTCCTAAAAATAGAAATAAAGGAAGAGACAATTATTAAACAGACTCAGAAATACAATAAAATTCAATTACATCTATATAGATTTCCTCATCCTATTTTCTGGTCAAAATTCAATCACAATCCCATCAGAGATAAAACAACGATTAAACAACAGGCTCAGAAATACGACAAAATTCAATTACATTAATCTAAGGCCTGAATTGCAAACTGAAACATTGCCATGTGACAGGTAGTAAAAATTCGTACCCAGTTCATCCCATTCAATTGCGATTAGCTCCACGCCAACCCTTTTGAACAACGATTTCACCACAGTTGAGTATCTTCAAACCCAATTTTCAAAACAAATAATATTCTATTTACTAAAAATTTGAACTCAGTTCTGCCGCACAAAAATCCAGCAATACTCCTAGTTGAAACAAAACAACTTGCAAAGCTTTATACTTGATCATATTTAACCAAAAACTTCTCCATAAATGGAAATTTTCCCCCAAAACAAACAGAAACCAAAAACATTCTATGAAAGTAAAGTAAGCCATCTAAATGTGTGCACTCACATAAGCATACATCATTTATTAAATTAAACGCAAATAACATATATGAATTTTACTAAAAGATATAAACTAAACAATTCCATCAAACTTCAACCCATGATAGCAAGTAACAATCAATAAGCAAAAAATCCACCCCTACAAAGAAAAACCCCAAATCTAAACAACCATTCACAACAACAAAATTTAAACCAAAGAGGTATCACAAATTAAAATTAACACTCCTAAGCACACAACATTGAAAAAAGATAATCACTCACTCTCAACTAAACAGCACAAAACACTATCTTTTATGGGACTTCAAAATTTCTTGGAATGATAAGCGAAGAGCAGGCAGAAAAATGGAGATCAGAAAAAGCAGAAAACGCCAGATTCCAGAAAACCAAAATTAAGACGCAGCTGCAAATACAAAATCACAAAAAAAAAAAAAAAAAAAAAAAAAACTTAAACACCCACACCGTCAGGAGATGAGCGACAGAAGTTACCTTTTGCAAGAGAAAGGAAGGTAGGTTAGAGCACAACTGAGGCTGAGAATCCTGACCGAGAAAAATGCAGAGGTTAAAAAAAAAAAGCAGAGAAAAAAAGGGAGAAGGAGATATGCGAAAGAGTAAAGTGAAAAGCAAAGGAAATATGGAAACAAAATGCATTGATGATTGACAGGCGGAGAGAAGGCGTGGTTTTACAGTGCAAAAAAAAAAAAAAAAAAAGAGCAACATAAGGGAAAGGAAGGAGAAATGGGATGATCGACAGGTGGCGAGAAAGGCTGCTTTTACTGTGAAAAAAGCAAGATAAGCGAAAAGAAGAAGAAACGGGATGAACGTGTCCATAGCAGGGCAACGGCTACTGTTAATAAACAGTAAAGTTGTCAGGAGTTAAACCCGGCACATAGTTTGTGGCACAAAAAAAATACAAAAAATTACAAAGACCTACAGATGATAGACAAAGGATGACCAACGCGTGGCCATCAGCGGCATACATGAAATAATAGAAAATCAAGAAGGGCAAAAACGGAAGAACACTGTTACTTTCACTGTTAATGAATAGCATTCCACCCGTTTGGGTTTTAGTGTATATAAATTTGTTGGAGGACCCGAAGTTTCATAGTCTACAGATGGTCCAGTTACCTCTATGCCTTCTTATCCGACAAGCCCAAACCAATAATACCCACACAATAAACACATGGGAATTATGGTTGGCTCGATAATGTCTACATCCATGAAAGGAAAAAAGTTAGATTCCCCATTAGAAAAGGAGTTGCAAACTCTCAAAAAAGAGTTGCAACTCCCACTGCTATGCTATATATATATATATATATATAAGAAGAATTTTGAGGAATTTGAAAAATGTGTCTTTTTTAGAGGCCCAAAAGGACTTGATATTTTTTTGTAATACTTCAAATAGTTCATAAGTTATTTGTCTGGAAGTAAGATCTGTAGATTGTCAATTAGGGCTTATTTTGGGGTTTAATCTCCTGATATCATTCTTCTCACCAAGGAGGAAAATATATAATGTACAAGAGTGACTTACAAGGAAAGAAACATCAAATAACCTAATTACAATCTGATTACAAGGACTCAAATAGGTAACTAAACTAATTACAAAAGGTCAACTCTCCAACACTCCCCCTCAAGTTGGTGCATAAATGTCGTTCATGCCCAACTTGACAAGAATGTTGTAGAACGCTTGACTCGCAACAGCTTTAGTTAAGATATCCGCCAATTGATCATCTGACTTTACGAACGGGAATTGAATAATATTCCCATCCAACTTCTCCTTAATGAAGTGTCTGTTAACTTTCACGTGTTTTGTGCGATCATGTTGAATTGGGTTGTGTGAGATATCGATAGCTGCTTTATTGTCACAAAATAAATTTAAGGCTGAATTCGAAGAATACCCGAGCACACCAAGTAACCTCTGAAGCCATAATAGTTCACATACTCCTTTTGCCATAACCCTGTATTCCACCTCTGCACTTGATAAAGCAACTACTTTCTGTTTCTTACTCCGCCAAGTCACTAAGTTTCCTCCCACAAATGTAAAGTGACCAGATGTGGACCGACAATCAGTAACGTTGCCTGCCCAATCTGCATCGGTGTAACCCTCTATTCGGCAATGATCATTCTTGGAAAACATGATGCCTCTACCCAGTGAGGACTTCAGGTATTGTAGGATGCGTTCAATCGTACCCATATGTGCTTCACTCGGAGAATGCATAAATTGACTAACAACACTTACTGAGTATGCAATATCAGGCCTGGTGTGAGATAAATAAATTAACCTCCTAACTAACCTTTGATAACGATCTCTGTTAGTGGGAACTTGATCAAGGTGCACAGCAAGATGGTGATTTTGGACTATGAGTGTGTCAATCGGTTTACAATCAAGCATTTCGGTTTCAGCTAATAAGTCTAGAACATACTTTCTTCGAGACAGAAATATACCCTGTTTGGATCGAGCTACTTCTATTCCCAAGAAATATTTCAAACCACCAAGATCTTTCATCTCGAACTCGGTTGCTAGGTAATCTTTTAGCCTTGAGATTTCCTCTTTGTCGTCACCCATAACAATCATATCGTCCACATAGATGATAAGTGCCGTCAATTTCCCCATTCGACGTTTCAAGAAAAGGGTATGATCGGAATTGCTCTGCTTAAACCCATATTTCCTCATAGCAGTTTGGAACCTACCAAACCATGCTCGAGATGATTGTTTCAACCCATACACCGCTTTATTCAACTTACACACTACTCTGGGTTGTAAAACCGATGCATAACCAGGTGGAATATCCATATACACTTCTTCTTTAAGATTACCATGTAAGAAAGCATTTTTCACATCAAATTGTTGTATTGGCCAATCTAAGTTGGCCGCCAATGAAAGCAATACTCTTATCGTATTAATCTTTGCTACCGGGGCAAATGTTTCTGTATAATCAACACCATATGTCTGAGTGTATCCCTTGGCCACTAATCGTGCTTTGTATCGTTCAACGGACCCATCAGCTTTGTACTTAATGGTGTACACCCATCGACACCCAACCTTCTTCTTTCCTCGAGGAAATGGAACTAAATGCCACGTTTGATTTTTTTGGAATGCAACCATTTCTTCCTCTATTGCCTTGGTCCATCGATCGTCAGATAGTGCCTCCTTCAATGAACTTGGTGTGCTATCATTGGATATTTGTTGTACAAAAGCTTTGCCGGGTTCTGATAACTTCTGTGATGACATATAGTTGGCAATGAGGTATTTTGAGCCTTTTGTTGTGTCCGGTGAATATCGATTGGGTGGCTTTCCCTAGTTGTGCCTGAAAGGTAATTGATAATTCAGAACAATGGATACATCAATAGGGATAGTAGAGCTTACCTCAGGAATATTCTCAGGAGTATGGTCATCTGGTGGTACTATATTTGGAGACGAGGGGGGAGTAGTATCAGTAGAAGTCTCAAAGTCAACAAGTGGCAGCACTGTTGTCGTGGGTGAAGATGGCATTGCCGTGTCTGCCGTTGATTCTCTGGGCAGCACTACGGCTGCTGTTGGCTGGGCTGGCAGCATAGCTGTTATAGGCTAGGCTGTTGGCTCGACTAATGGTAGCGGAAGATCAACAGTATCATTCATGGTCCAATCCTTCTCGTCATGCCGTGTTTCCCCATGAGGAATAGGATTGGAAGAATCTGAAGGGTAATACATCTCAGATTCGGAAAACGTGACATCCATAGTAACATACATTCGACAGGAATGAGAGTGGTAGCAAGGGTACCCTTTCTGATGGAGTCCGTACCCCATAAAAATACAACGGAGAGCACACGGTTCAAGTTTCGTCCGTTGATTTTTATGAAGATGAACAAATGCAAAACATCCAAACACCCAAGGTGGGAGTACCAAAACGAACGGTAGATGCACGAAGGTAGCAAGGACTTGTTAGGGGATAAGAAAATTCAGGACTTTGGATGGCAGACGGTTGATAAGATAAGTGGCGGTCTGAAGAGCAACATCCTAAGAGGAGCTGGGAACAGACGCCCCAATCAAGAGTGAGCGAGCCGTTTCTAAGAGATGACGATTTTTGCGCTCAGCCACCCCGTTCTGTTGAGGAGTTTGAGGGCAGGTAGTTTCGTGAAGAATTTCGTGATTAGTTAAATAATGAGAAAAATCAGTATTAACATATTCACCACCACTATCAGAACGCAAAATCCGTATGTTAGTAGAAAACTGTGTCTGAACCATAGCATGGAAGGTCTTAAATGCCGAAAAAACATCACTTTTATGTGTAAGAAGATATAACCATGTCATCTATGTGCAATCATCTATGAACTTTACAAACCACTGAATACCAGATGAAGTAGTAATCAGAGATGGTCCCAAAACATCCGAATGAACAAGACCAAAAGGAATAACACTTTTATTAGAATTCAGCGGAAAAGAAACACAGTGACTCTTAGCAAGTATGCAAGTGTCACATTTAAAGTCTGAAACTGAATAACTAACAAATAAATCAGGAAACATATGCTGCAAATAACTGAAAGATGGATGAGCCAAACGGTGATGCCTTAACCATATCTGACGCCGCTTGTGATCAACGGCTCATTGGGCGAGATTGACCCGTCCTATACTGACATCATCCACAAAATAGAGATCCCCCCTCTTAGTACCACGACCAATTATCTCCTTCATGAGAATATCCTATATAAGACAAAACTTTGGATACATTAGCACACAACAGTTCAATTGTTCAGTAGCTTAGCCATGAGACATCAATTTATGCTTTAGTGAAGGTACAAGTAATGTATGAGGCAAAGAGAGAGTCGGCGTGAGGCGCACGGTGCCAAGGCCAGTTATCGGTGACGTGACTCCATTAGCATTAGTAATATTACGTCGAAGTGGAACGGTATCATAAGCTAAATCAGTGGGATCATAAGTCATATGGTCTGTGGCACCAGAGTCAATGATCCATCCAAATGGAGTAGCATCACTATTCATATTAAAAACATAACCACAGTTACCTGAGGACTCCAGAGGTGGCGAGATTGGCTTGCCCAAGCTTTGCTTGCTCGTCTCGTTCCCGTTGTTTTTTAAGCTTCAACGATTCCCACCAGTCAGGATAGCCATGCAATTGGAAGTAGTTATCATGGACATGCTTCTCACTACCGCAGTAAGTACAACCACCAGCCAGGACGGATGGTTTAGGACGAGGAAGACGGGGACCCGTGGTGGGCCGTGAGGCCGTCCTAGCAGCAAAGAGCGAGCCTTATGTTGGGCTCGGGGCAGTAGCCTGGGGTTGCAGTCCTGGGCTCGGTGTAGGTGACTTCTCGGGAGTGCGGGGACGAGGTGAAGCTACGGCTCGTGTGGCAGGCCGAGTCACCATGGCTGCCCCACTTGGCATCTGTCATCTGGTATTCATCACAGCTTGTCACATTCCCTCCAGACGAACATTGGCAAAAGTTTGTTCGACAGAAGGAATGGGTTCAGTTCGTAGAATATCACTTCGAATTTTATCAAACATTTCATCCAATCCTACAAGCAAAGTGTACACACAATCCGTTTGAACAATTTTATTAAAAATTTCAATATCAGTACCGCACTTCATCGGATTGGGTCGACGATAATCTATCTCCTGCCACAAAGATTGAAAATCACTATAATATGTCACCACCGGTCGCCCATCTTGCCTTATGCGAGAGGCCTTGCAGGTAAGATCATAGACTTGAGATATATCGGAGCCGTCATAATACGTGCGAGCAACCGCGCCCCACACTTCCTTTGCCGTTGGTAGTTGAAGAAAGTACCTAATCAAATTGGGTTCCATAGAGTTGATGAGCCAACCTTTCACAAGGCCGGATCGTCGATAGGTAGTTGGGGATTACTCCCAAACAAGTAGCCCAACTTGTCTTTTCCAGCAACAAACATCTTAACAATCTGAGACCAAACTCCATAATTGGCACCATTGAGTTTGATGCCAATCGAAGCAGTAGATGAATCATAATGGACAATTTGTGTAACAACTTGTGGTATAGGTAGAGTAGGATTCATGGTATGGCCGGTTAGGGTAGTAGTGTTTAGTGTAAGAGTAGAATCGGTTAGGATGGGGTTGTTTTCACCGTGGAGTGGTTGTAGGTTCTTCATGGGAGGGTCGAGTCTGCTTGAGGGAAGGGGCAGAGCAGAAATCCTAGGTCTGCTATGATACCATGTCGATTAGGGCTTATTTTGGGGTTTAATTTCCTGATATCATTTTTCTCACCATGGAGGAAAATATATAATGTACAATAGTGACTTACAAGGAAAGAAACATCAAATAACCTAATTACAATCTCATTACAAGGACTCAAATAGGTAACTAAACTAATTACAAAAGGTCAACTCTCCCACATAGATAACCTTTATGAGTTTTTTATCTTATAAAAAAAATATTCTCTAAACGACTAATACTCATTCTTTTACGGCTTAAGTATTGAATTTTGTTACAGTGTTAGATTGATTTGGGTTGACCTTTAACTCGTCAATCTAACTTGCTCCACTTGAATCTTGCACCTGCATAATATAGCAGTTGTGGGGTTCATAAAAAATGACCTCAATAGGAAGTGAAACCACTCAATATAAGTCATACAAAATTTTGTAAATTTTCCAATGTTGGATTCTCATGCTCTCCAACACACCCCTTCAAGTGTGACCATTAAATAGTGAGCCACATGTGCAACCAACTCTACATTGTCCTTCCAAGGGCAAAAGCAATGCATGGTAGTAAACCTAGTATTTAGGAAAAGTAAGATAAACTCAATTTGAGCCTAATCAATCCAGTCACTCTGATACTATATCAAAATTTCAAATAGACGAGTCAGCGGCCAATTACTATTCTCACCAATACTTTCCTTATTTTCCCGAATTTCTATCTTACCACATGTACCGCAGGACATGTGTCGAGAATTCATCATAGACTGACTCAGTATAATTAAGCGGAATTACTCAATAAGTCATATATTCAATTTTATCAGTCCTCCAATATGTAATTATTGTATTTAACTATATAACAATAGGAAATGGTGTACAAAAAATTTCGAGACATTTAATTGTTAATGAACATTTTTGTGGCTAATGAAGAAGAAACGAAAGCTTCCAAGGTACGTATGTAAAGAATGTCGTCTAAACATTACATACCAACTCATTTTGTTACTTTTTGGCTCTTGAAATTGCCATCTCACTATCAAAAAAATATTATTTGTTCGACAAAATTTGACCCGACGGATAAAGTCCCCTTGTTTGATGAAAATTTACGTTGGTCGAGCACTGGTCAACATTTAAGATTTTGCCGATGGCTTTGCATGACGAAACTCTTTCGCAGGCCAAAAGCACTTCCGTTCGATAACATTTTGGCATCAAGGGAAAAAAATGGCGCGTATTGTGTAACTATTTGCCTGACAAACCATCCAGGTTCCGTTGCTCAAAGCCGTAAATCCATGTTCTAAGTTTATGGTTTAGGCTTAGATTTTTTATTTTGTTGGTCAAGTGGAAATATTTGTCATTTTTTCGTGAAGGGAAAAAAATGACGCCTATTGTGTAACTATTTGCTTGACGAACCATCCAGGTTCCATTGCACAAAGCCGTATATCCATGTTCTGAGTTTAGGGTTTAGGCTTAGGGTTTTTATTTCATTGGGTCAAGTGGAAGTATTTGTCGGATAAAGTGAGAGACATAATTGGCATATTTAATGTTTTCAATGATTTTCGTAGTCTGCAGAATTAATTTCAACAATTCAACCTTCAAACTTGTTTGTATATACTCCAAGATCACTTTATGCCAAAAATCTGCAAGTTCAAACTTTTGAGGATTATGTAACGGAACGAAATCCTTCTACGGTTGGAAACGAAAAATCACGATTTAATGGTCATTTTAGCTTTGATTTTTATGATTTTTTAGAACTACACTCTTCGATACTAGTAGATACAATGAACAAACACAATCATCAATTTAAAATGTTTACACTATTGGATATATTCTACTTAATGGAAATATAGAATAAACCCTAAGTGTTTGTTGAATCTATTGTTTTGACGGAACTAGTTTCAACACACAGGACGAAATCCTTCGACGGCTACAAACGAAAAATCATGATTTAACAGTCATTTTAGCTCCAATTTTGATGATCTTTTACAAATGCACTCCTTAACCCTAATAGAACGCAATGAACGAACCCAATCATCAATTTAAAGTATATACACTAGTGGATACCACAAAAGCTTATGTTCTTCTTAATGGAAGTATAGAATAAACTTTAATTGTTTGTTGAATTGTTTTGATGGGATATGCATTCTACGAAACTAGTTCAACGATCCAACCGTTAAACTTGTTTATATATACTCTGATGGCACATACGCTAAAAATACCAAACACAAATGTTTGGAGAATAGGTAAAGGGACGAAAACTTTCGACTGATACAAATGAAAAATCACAATTTAACGATCATTTTAGCTCCGATCTTGATGATTTTTTTACAACTATATTATCGACCCTAGAAGAGTACAATGAAGAATCGGATCATCAATTTAAAACATTTACACTAATGGATACCACAAAAACATATGTAATGGATGTATAGAATAAACTCTAACTGTTTGTTGAATCTATTATTTTGACGGGATACGTATTCTACGGAACTAGTTTTGACGATCCAACTGTTAAACTTGTTTGTACATACTTTGAGATCACATACACCAAAATTCACAAAAAACAAATGTTTGGAGATTAGGTAACGTGAAGAAATCCTTCAATGGTTACAAACGAAAATCACGATTTAACGACTATATAACCTTTGATTTTGATGATTTTTTTAAATGACGGTAATTGATTATCTTTTAACCGTCGGGCAAACATATAAAGATTTGTCTGGCACAACACTTCTAAATTCGTAGGGCAAACCTAAAATTCCCCTTAAATTTTTGCCAGAAATCATATTTGCCACCATAATAAAAGGTTGCCCGACGAAACATTCCAAAATTTCGTCGGGCAAACTTTATTTCCCACCGTTTTTGGGTCAAAATTAAACTATTTCAAGCAACCTTTGGCCGGTGAACCTTCTGAGTTTGCTCGACAAAATTTTAGGGTTTTGAATACGTGTCAATATTTTTAAAATTTTTCGACGAACCCTTCTATCGGGCAAAGGTTTAAAATGTTATAACACCAAGAGTCTTCTTCTTTCTTCCTCCTCGTGCCGCTTTGCAACTGAAATTCTCTCTCTCTCTCTCTCTCTCTCTCTCTCTCTCTCTCTCTCTTTCTCTCTCTCTCTCTAATCTTTCTCTACTATCTCTGTCTCTGCTCAAGGCTGGCCCTAAAATCGAAAATAAATCGAAAATCCTAAATAATGCTAAAACTGTAATTTTCTTTTAGTTGTATTTATATAAATTCCAACAAGACAAATAATTTTATAAAAACAACTGGTAGTGTGGTGCATTAGTGTTTTTCATTGATTTTAAAAGGACCAGAGTTTGAACTTTTGTGTCATTTTTTTATGAAAATTCAAGCATTTAGTTACAAAAGAATTCAAAAACAAAAAAATGAAAAGAAACAAGAGGCGGGATTCGTACCCACTTCTAAGTGATGATATAAAGTAGCACAAAGACCACTAGCGCTCAAAACTCATTTTGGTAAGTTAGCTACACATTTAAATATTATAAATATATAATTGCTAAAATGAAAAATTTGCAGCCCTGTCCGGTGGCACCACTTGCACACCCTCAAAGCCGGCTTTGTTTCTCATCTCTCACCAAGGTATGTACACATTTAAACTTTTTAAATTTTGTACAACTTTTGAAATTTTTTGTTAATTCGGTTAAGGTAAAATTTGTGAAATTTGTTGTTGGGATGGTTATGATTAAGGGGTGGGGGGGACGGGGAAGGAGGGGTGGGGATGAATGGGGTGGGTGAGTGTGAATATTGTGATTTGTGAATATTGTGGATATTATGATTTTTAAGTTGTAATTCTAGCTACTCAATGTGGATGGCCACTCATCCCACTAAGCTTTGTCTACCACTAGCTTTGCCTATAAAACAAAGGAGCAAATGAAGAAAAAGAGATATATAGAGATACAGAGGAAATGAAGCAAGGAAGAAAGAGAGAAAGAAAAGAAGAGAGAGAAGAGGAAGAATAGAAAAAAGAGAGATACAGAAGAAAGTACCAGTGAGCTAGGCTAGAGAGAAGAGAGAAAAGAGTGAGAGTTATCTTTGTACTCTTGTTATTTCACATAATGAGAGAAAGTATTGATGCTGCCCCGAGGACTAGGCACACTTGCCGAACCTTGTAAATCTAGTGTGCTATTTACATTATATTCCACAGCACACATACCACCGATTTTACAACACGTTATCAACACGAGAAGCCCTCGTGTCGGTGGAAAGCACAACGCTATAAATTCGGTGAAGCACTACCTACCTCTTACCTCCATTAGCTAGAATTTCACAGATAAGAAAATTCTTATATTTTATTCTCATATCTCTGTACGACTAATTTTCTTAAATCAAGTATATATCATGTTTCATGACTATATATCATTATTTGAAAAAGCAAAAGCAGTACAGACTTTAAATTAGCAGAAAATCTGATAGTCATATTACGAACTCTAAAACTCCAACTTCCTGTGCTCAAACATGAACACTTCCTTCATGAAAGTTATTACTTATCCCCTTTCCTATAACATGCAAAATTCCAGAAAGATCCAACAGTGAAATCATTCCAAATCTTTAAAACACTACCATAAATAAAACCCACGGAAAACTGGACAATCATCTTATGAGTGCCAAAACTCCATTTTCAGTAGATCAGATCGAAACTATTTCTTCACAAAAGTTGTTCGGTATCTCTTATCCATATCATACTATAATTTGAGTTAGATAAAATGGTTTGATCTTCTCATAAGTTGCAGGCATTACATTTGACTCCAAAACTTATAGGAACCATTTTGACTTTTTCGAAACTTATTGGAAGAAGGGCACCAACTGGACTTATGGTTACCGTTACCTCCTGAGCAACTAGTAGGACTTGGAGATGTGAAATGAAAACAAAATAAAAAGGATATGAAACAAAAGAAAGTGGCAGACAAGGAAAAAGAAAAAACAAAAGATGGAGACTTAATCATGACCTTTTCTATTTCAGCATATTTATGTGAATGGTGTTGGTTTAATGCTCTATCACAAGCTCTACTTATTTAATGCAATTTATTTACAATGGGTGGAATTATTACCCTTTGCTTTAAGCTTTGATATTTATATGAATAGTGCTGAATCAAAGCCCTTATCACAAGCTTTATTTACTTAAAAGCAATTTATTTACCATGGCTAGAATTACCTGAAGTTCCTTAATCAAATTAGAACTTGAAGTTCCTTGATTCTCATCATATAGATCGGACCCAAAGTTCCTTGATCAAATAAAAAATTGAATTTTTTTCACTTGAGATAGCAGCAATTCCTCAATTAAATTAAAGTGACGGCCATAAGCACCTCAGTCTATAGACCATTAAATGAGGGTCAGAAGTTCCTTGATTCATGTAAATGAGGGCCATAAGTTCCTCAATCCATGTAAAGATTAAGTATAGGCATGAATTCAAAAAATATGAACCTAAAGGTTCTAATGATGTCGATATTGAAAATAAATTTCGAGTGCATATGAATAATGTTTTGACCCAAAGTTCAAAATATGAATAATGTTAAGAGCTTGAAGTTCTAACATTTTGTGTAGACATGTGTAATTTTCATCATACCTGAATTTCTTCCTTTTGGGGATAAGAAAATGGTGAACTTAGCAAAACCCGATTTTGCGACCATCGACGTCCTACACAAGAGATATTTTTATGAATTCATAATGCCCGAGAATTCATGTGGAAGCATATAATATTAGAAAACATCTATTTTTAAAGGCTCATTGAATCATATTCATGGAACTAGAAGTTTCCATCGTCTCTTCATTAAATTCATTAATTATGGAACCAAACGTTTCCATGGATTCGCATATATAACAAGCTAAAGCAGAAGCTTTTAGACATGTATAAAATCAAATGGGCAAATTTTTTTTATACATACACCTGTATACACATGAGTTACAACTACAAAAAACAAACAAATAGGGGGGGCCTTCACAAAGGTTGCTCATGTGAAGCCTCATCACTTGGTAGTACCACAGAAGAAGGAGGCACTGAAGATTGGTCATGTAACGCCCCAATACTTAGCAAAACACCAGAAGGGGAAAACACTGGTTGCCTTCAAAATCTAGCCACGAATCTCTTGTGATCACTTTGAATCTGACTTTCAGATTCCTGTAGCCGGTCGAGCTTTCTTTTCATCCTCGTCGAGTAAATATTTGCAAGTTTGTGAAAATCTTTATTCTCGTGCTTGAGCCCTCTGATCTCTTGTTTAATACTTGCCACCTCAGCCATTAATGATTCGACTTTGTTGACCTTTGTTGGATATAGTACCTGCACACTGAACATTGAAAGCTAAAGAGTCTTAAACAGTTAATTCATCAAACCTTTTTGAAAGTATTCTTTTATCTCTGGGAGTGAGAAGGTTCCTAGCTACTATTGTAGCCGTTATATCATCACTCATCATAGAGTCTCCAATCGTAAGAGGACGATTAGAACATAATAAGGACGGGCGCTATATATTATCCCAAAGCGACACGTGTGCATTTATCCCGAGACTCAAATCTAAACAAAGGTTAGATAGGAAGCCATTTTCAGAAATTATGAAAGAAAAAGGTTGGATGTAGTGAAATCTCAGAAATACAACAGAGACAATTTTCATGGGCGTGTAACTTTCAAAGCGTGCAATTTGGATACAATTGATACTTCTATAAAAGGAGAGGCAGCATAACCACTTGTTCAAAAACCGAAGAGACACCGCTCTTCGAATTTCAAAAGCTGGATTTTCCAGAATAAAGTTCGTTAACATTTCTCAGAAGTAATCTCAGCTTTTTGAATATCAAGGACAACTCTGTCAAAATATCTCTAGCAAAGTTAAAACGCATAAAGTTCACTATTCCAACTACACCATTGTTGCCAACAAGCGTGGGTGACAAGGTCATAACTGCACCACTACCTCCTATTAGAAAATCCCTATATATGTCGACCTTCGTTCTCCATGGCAATGCACACCTCCAAAACACCTAACTCATCTTCCTTGCCGAGAATGCATCTGCAACCAAACCTCTCAACATATTCAATCTTCATTCTCTCTCAAAATATCTCTTGAACTAAGTCCCTCAAAATGCCAAACTCATTTTCTCAGCAATGAGCCCTTTAATTTCGATCAAAAGGTTTACACCAGCATCAAAATCTTATATTGTTTTTCTTCAAAAGCAAAAGTATCTCATATCATCAGGGTTGAGAGCAAGAGTATCTCATATGATGATATTTCCCTGTCTTTTTCTTTGCCTTTGCTCTTACCTGCAAGACATAGAGAAAGAAAACAATCAGTCGAAACCTGAAATCAAACTTCCGGTTTGGAACTGATTGCATGGAACCTTTGTCTGGTTGCTTACCTTGCATTACTCTCAAGTAGTCATATTCAACTATTGTTGGAGCCGGGTTTCAAGTCACCAACATCGCAGAACAGTTGGTACGATGTTGGCTCTTTACACTGAAGCTGCCAAGTATGGATGAGTCACCAAGAAGTGATGCTTTAAAAGACCATTCAAAGGAAAAGGTTGAGCACTACTTCTGTTGTGCAGGAGGCTGAAGCTAAAGGATCAAAGATGAACCCATACAAGTTCAAAGGGAGAAAATGAGTGGCTAACTAAGTGAAAGGAAGAACAAAGTTCAATGATGGAATCTTATTCACAGCCCCAACAAAGTCTACTAGTTAATATCATTCACATGATGTACAAAAAGGTAATCCAAATTTTGGAAATTACAAATTGATTACAAGTTACAGAGATACCGCACAGATTGAAGTCTTAGTAAGACTATTCATAGACTTGGCACTATTGAACTGTTGCATGCCCGAAGCATAACAGTCTCAGCATGGATTCAAGTTCCAAAAGGATAATCCACGGACATGGGAATTTTAATATATCTCATGCATGAAGCATGATCGATGTGTAGGTTCCAATGATTCAACTCCTCAGAAGTGGAGATTAAAAATCCAAGCTCTATAACGCTCTAGAGGAGGTTATGATCCAAATTCTCAAAACAATTCATCTAATAAGAGATGACTATCCTAAAAGAGACACTGTAGAGCCCCTGCAGAGGCAAGTATCCAAAGTAATGAATTGCTTATAAATATGCATGCGTATGCATGTGAGAATTAATTTTGGTTTTATAGTAGCTATGAAATTCATCAATGAGTTGTGTTGATATCGAGACATGTTCTTTTGTTCGTTAACTAAAAGGAAAAATTATTGGCCAAAATGGAGAAAGGCAATTCTATTACAATTTATTAAGAACATAAAAAAATGAACCTATAGTACAAACTGCCAAATGATGTTGAACCCAGAAGGTTAAATATGGGCATTTATAATACAGTGAAATACACTCACATGATATGACGCAAGGTTTCCAATTGAAAACTGAAATTGTAATGCACTCCTGGAAATATGACTTCTCATTCTAAAGCTTGTTCATTTTAGTGGAGAATTATACATATGCCCGAAGCATATCTCCACGAGTAAATCCCTCAAGTATACATGGAAGCAAGTTGCTCTATATAAATTCCAAAAGAGAATGTGTCATGAAGTGTAGAAAAGCCCTTAAGGATTCAAATTGCTTGAAGAAAGCCTTGGAAGGGTAAAGCATACATTATGTACTCAATACTAATGGATGTTATAAATTGCCTTATTGAGTACTATCATTATGATATTGTTGCAACATATTAAATCTCTTTGCAAGAGTTGATATTAGTTTGGAACTCCTGAAGAGTCTAGAAAGATTATAAAGTGTTGAAAGGAATATTGTCTCGAGCTGCAGATCAAACAATATGCCAACACAAATCTTATCCATGATGTTTATGGTATTAAAGAACCATGTGGATTGAAGATTATGAGTTGAACACTAAAATGGTTAAGCAATTTTTAGGCACTAAGAAAGATCATTCATCCTCCTGAGGGAAATGATGAATTGATATTTGATCCAGAAGTACAATATCTTAGTAAACTATATGCCTTATTATATTTAGCACAATTTACTAGATCAGTTTTAAAATTTTCTATGGAGCACAATACCAATAAATGGGTATTGAAATGAAATAAAGCTTATCTATTGATTCTCCAGAAAATTATAGACATGTGCTTGTTCTATTCCTATGAACACTAATATCCATGGTCTTACTGGGTAAGCAAAATCTAAATCTCTCACTAGCCTGCATACAAATCACTCACAGAAAGGATTTGTATTTACATATGGAAACAGTTTGATCCTACAACACCCAACGAACCAAACATTTGTTGCTACAACTTCATATCTGTCAGAACTATATATCTCTAAAGTTTTCACTGCCAGAAGTTCAAAGATTGGATCGACACGCATCCGTATGATGACCATCTAGTTAATCCAAATTTTTATAATTAGGGGAGACATCAATCAGGGGGAACATCTAAGAGTATGCTACTTTGACCATATGTGCAAAGCATTTTTTTCTTCCGGACCATCCATTGAAGAAATTCCAATAAGACAGTCAATCGAAGACTTGTGGCCATCCAAGGGGGAGTGTTGTAATTCTAGCCACTCAATGTGGATGACACTTATCCCACTAAGCTTTGTCTACCACTAGCTTTACCTATAAAACAAAGAAGCAAATCAAGAAAGAAAGATTTATAGACATACAGAGGAAAGGAAGTAAGGAAGAAAGAGAGAAAGAAAAGAAAAGAGAGGAGAGGAAGAGGAGAAATAAGATAGATACATAAGAAAATACTAGTGAGCTGGGCTAGAAAGAAGAGAGAAAATAGTGAGAGTTATCTTTGTACTCCTATTATTTCTCCTATTATTTCACATAATGAGAGAAAGTACTGCTACTGCCCCGAGGACGTAAGCACGCTTGCCGAACCTAGTAAATATTGTGTCTCATTTACTTTATATTCCACAGCACACATACCACCGATTTTACAACATTTTGTTAATTATTAGGAATATTGTGATTTTTGTGAAAATATTGAATATTGTAGAAATATATGAAGTTATTGGTAAAACTGCAGAATTGACAAGTGGGAGTGGTTGTGCACTCATTTTCAGATGCCAATAATTTTGGTAAGATTTCTTTATATTTTATTTTAATTTAATTTTCTGTTTTTTATTTATGTTTAATTGATTTTTTTTTTAATTTAAAATGTAAATCGACGACAAATAAAGGTAACCGGGAAAGGAAGCCATACCTTCATCACTCCAGTTCTTGGCCCCTATCTTATTGGGTTGAAGAATGGCAAGCAAAGCGTTCACACTTCCCAGAAGTGGAGGTTAGGGGTTTACGCATGCCAATTATGGCAACTGAGTCACTGACGACATTTATGTAAGTATTCAGTTCAACATTTTAAATATAAATTTCATTACCCTGAAAAAAAATTTAAATTATGATGGGTAATCTTAATTTGTTTTTCATTTTTTTTTTGGAGGTTCCTATGTCTCAGAAGAAGGACAAGTACATCACCTACCTATAGGGCTGGTTCGGTATGGGATACCGAACCAAAACCCTTGTTCCGATTCCCAAACCGAAATTTTCGGGATTCCCAATTTCAAGACCGATCCCAAACCAAATTTTAGGAACCCCAAAA
The DNA here is from genome assembly GCA_024362995.1 of Heteromeles arbutifolia. NCBI lineage: Eukaryota > Viridiplantae > Streptophyta > Magnoliopsida > Rosales > Rosaceae > Heteromeles > Heteromeles arbutifolia. The sequence continues at coordinate 25,583,034 of JANCRC010000001.1, read as the reverse complement.
TAGTTTCGGGATTTCGGGACAATCGAGAATCCTGAAATAATCAATTAGAAAGCTTGTTTGCTAGATTCTATACTATACCGGTGGAACAAACTCTAGATAGACTGAGTTTATTGGACAGAAACTTCACCATACAACAAGAGAAAAACAAAGGAACAATTTGGATAGTAGAGTTGTTTCTTACTAGGAATAACTTGAAGGGAATATCCAATAATACTAGAAGATAAAAACTCATAGAAGACAGAAATGGAATCTGAATTAAGACTAGAGACCGATAATACGAGGCATAAAATGGCTTAAAAATCCAGTAGGGTAAATAACAGCTACAAGATCAACTCATAGAAATTAGACTATTACAGCTCCCAAAGCTCCTTTCACCATACCCTGCTCTGCTGCATCTTCAAAGATTCATTTCCCCCCAATGACCAAAAAAATAGCTTTCACACCTAGAACTTAAAGACCTGCTCTAGAATTTGAACAAAATCCTAAACTATACGAGTCTGCTTTAGGAATATAATATTGACATTGAAATTAACTTGTTTCATGCCGATTTAAGACTCGCATTCAAAATTGAACACCACCCTAATCTCTTCAGTCACCAAAACAACCTATATACATGATAGAGACTCGAGACTTACATTGAATTTCGGCAAAACCCCAAATTGGAGAAGTCTGATTAGTCACTAAAAGTCTAAAACACCCTAATTTTATAAATTTTTATTTTGGGAACATAATGAAGAATTGAAATTAACTTGATTCATGCTGATTTTTATACTATTTTCAATTTTCTAAAATGTGGATAGACTGCATGCAGAGTTTCAAAGCTTGAATTATTCTGCAATTCATCTTGGTTCCTATTTAATCTGCATCCCACATAAACCATTCTTTAAATTCCCTAGGTTCTTATCTAGACACTGACGAACGAGAATCCAAAATTTCCAATAATACTCAAATAATCCAAAATTTCCAATAATACTCAAATAATCCAAAATTTCCAATAATACTCAAATAATCAATTAGAAAATTACATACTTTGAATTCCTGAGCGGCTATGACGCATGGACACGGACACGGATATAGAGATACGATACGACACGATACAGGGATACGCCAAATTTCTAAAAATGAAGACAGGATACGGCAATTAAAAATAATATAAATAAATAAATATATCTAAATATTATAAAATAAGCATTCAAATATACTATTCAAGTTCAAATTTATTTTGATAAACTTCAAACATTTAAAAAAAAAAATCCACTAAACAACTAAATTAGTCATCAAACTTGAAAAACTAAGAAGAACATCCAAACGACTTAAAAAATAAAAAGAAAGAGTCCCTCGTTCTCGAACTAGCTTTTTCATTTTCCTAAATTATCAACATGTAAATCGTAAGAATCAATCCAAAGTAGTCGCATAAAAAGTTACAAGTCAAATTTGTGCTAAAAGATCAACAAAGCAACATAAAACATATATAAATATATTATAATCTAAATTATTCTAAACCACTAACAATAATATTATTATAATATGCAAAAACGGAGAAGCAAAAGAAGCTTTTCGTTCGGTTTAAGAAAAGCAAAAGGGGACTGTAATCAGTAACTCTAACAAAAAGAAAAAGAAAGCTTCAAGAAAGCATGGAATCCGAAACCCAGTTACCAGTTCTCAGCAGCAGATGCATAAGATAAGATGCAGCAGTAGCAAATGGAGATGACAAGAGTAGTTGCCGAAGACAGTTCTGACGTTCGAATGAGGAAAAATAGGTAGATCTGAATTTTATACACAAAATCGTTTTGATTTTTGGTCACAGAATCGTTTCGGTTCAGCTAATCTCAATCAACTGTCAATTATCACGATTTTGTGCGGATTAAGTGTAATTATCTTGATTTTTTTTTTGTGATTATCCTCTTATTAAAGTTTAAAACGTATCCGAAAAGTAGGATAATCGTATCTCAACAGTAAGATACGCGTATCCCATCAGTCAACAACATATCTGTTGACTCGGATACGTATCGATCGCGTATCCGCACGTACCGCCCTGCGTATCTGTATCCCCGTATGTCAGATACGGGATACATTGGTCTTCTCCCGTGTCCATGCATCATAGTTGAGCAGCGAATTTCAGCACGGCAGCGATAGGGGTAGTTCCAAAACAAGTTATTCTTCAAAGAGGTGAGGTGAGGTGAGGTCGACATAGTGACTGGGTGAGGTCGAGGAGGACGAGGAAGGTTAGCCGGTGAGGTGAGGTGAGCTCGACAGAGTGGGTGAGGTCGAGGACGACGATGAGCGTGAGCCGGTGAGGTCACTGAGGTGAGGTGTGAGGTCGAGAGAGACTAAGAGAGAGTGATTAAGACCATCTCCAATCGAAGGGTCCAAAGGGCCGAAAAACACCCGAAAATCGTCTCCAACCAAGGGATAGGCTAAAGGGCTTGTGGGCCCAACTGGACAAAAAAGGGCCAAAGGGCTAACTGGTTAGCTCAAATAAGCCAGCCAGCCAGCCAGCCCCGGGCTGGGCCAGAAATTTGAGTATTCATGTCGGATATAATCGACAGCAATATAAATATATTTCTGTCGGTTATATCCGACAGGAATGCTAGGCCCTTTTTTTTTTTTTTTTTACAAAATTTTAATTATTTTTTTTTAAATTCTATTTTTCCCTATAACTTCCTAAGCCATTACACAACATTAAATTAAATTAAGTAACATGAAACAACATTAAACAATATGAAACAACATTAAATAACATTAAATTTAAATAATAAATTATGTTTGGCCCTATGACCCTTTGGCTCTCGGTTGGAGAAGGTTTTTTGTGACAGGGCTAAAATGAGCGCTATGGCCCTTTGGCCCTTGGTTGGAGATGGAGGCAAATATGGCCCTGTATTGCTCATTAAAATATTAATATCTTGGAGGGCCATAGAGCTAAAACGAGTCATCTGGCCATCGTTCAGTTGGAGATGGCCTAAGTCTTTGAGTCTGAGTTAGGGTTTATTTGGATTCAACGGTTGAGATTAAATCTCAACCAAATCGGACGACTATTACAATTCCAAATATATATTTAAAATTAAATAATATATATATTTTTTATTTTGGTTCGGTTTGGGATTACCAAACAAATGCAAATCTGAGATCGATTCCCATACCAAATTTTTGGGATCAGTTCAGTAATGAGTACTGAAATTTTGGGATTTTCGGTTTGGGATTTTTTGGTTCGTTTTGGAATTTTTCAGTTTTGTTTTTCCACCCCTACCTACCTTTCCCAACGGAGGAGCTGACACCTATACAAAGGTGCCTGTACGGTTGTTGATGGATGGGGTTGGCCAACGGAAAGGCCAAAGACTACTGCGGCTTAGGAGCTGGTGGGGTTCAGGACCTTAGGTCGTATTCTTTTTCATCTAGCTCTTATCCTCCAATAAAGACGTCTTCCAGACTGCAACAGTTGTAGGTGAAGCTAGCGTACCAAAGAGAAGAAGATAAGCGCCAAAGAGAAGAAGTTGCTCGTGAGCAAGAAACATCTGCGCGCGACTAAGAAGCCATGCGCTAGTACATCGCTAGGATAACCCAAGCAAGGACAAATTCTGGCATTCGAATTTTCAAGCCTCCGACCGATTTTCAACCATCTCACCAGCTACCCTGGAGTTGTATTTAATTAGTTTAGTTTTTACTACAAAACATTGCACAAATATTTTATTTTATAATATAATTGAATAAAGTTTATAAGTTGTGATTTATGTTAGCTTTTTCAATTAATATAATTAGATTTAAATAAATTATTTAAATTAAATATTGTTCTAATTACAAATATTAAAATAAAAATTTTACACTTTACCCAACGAACAATTTCTTCGAACAAACATTTTTCCCATTTTTTATTTTTTTTGTTAAAAAGGTTGCCTGGTGAATATGTCGTCGGGCTAAATTTAGTATTTAATTTCCATAAAATTTTAACGACTTTACCCAACGAACAACTTCACACCTATTGCACTTCGAGAAGGGGAATTCTCCAATCTAATGTTGTTGCTATTTTGATCCTCCACGTAGAGGATTTCACCTAAGTAACTTTGTGCATTTCATATGATATTTGTCAAATATTTTGAGATTTTGCTGCAAGTGTAAACGGTAAATATGAAGGTGCTATTGCTACTTTTTTGTATCTCTTGCACATTGTTTGATTTGTTTATCGTCATATAAGAAAGATGATGAGAAATGTGTCGTTGGTTGGGAAAGAGGAGGAAATGAAGCGAAACAAAAAGGTTATATGGAGACTTTACTGATGTTAATAATTTTGGAATGTTAGCAGACTCGAGATTGCAGGTTGGCAATTGGTGGTGCTAAATGATTTGTTAGATTCATTCAGTAGCAATTTTTTATTTTTCCTAATCAGTTCTCATTGTAAAGGGTGAAAAAGAGTGAGGGACACAGGAAGAGGGGAGAAAGAGGACAACAAAATGGTTTCTGCTACTTTCAATACTTTGGGTAAAAGAAAAACGGTTTCATTTCACTCACTTTGTTTTGGAACTTTTCGTTTTCTTTAGTATCTCTTGCTATATCTATAGTCTATATGTTTCTTATTTATGTGTTTCTGATTCTGATATTGTGTCTCTTTTCCAGAGCATGTGGTGTGGAAACACACCAGCGGGGCCTCACACACGAGTAGATATTATTGATATCTTTAGTCACCAGGGAGATTAACTGGTAAGAGGTTTTAACAAAGGCTTCGACAATAGTCTGTGTGGTACTAATAGATGGTTCTCCTCACCTTTGACGTCGAACTCAAATGTTGTTCTAACCTAAGCCCCCAAATTTCAACATAGCATGCAGGAACACTAATGTTTTCCTATGTGATCCTCATACAAAGGTAAGAAGAACTAAATATGGTTAGTTTACTTTTTGGATGCTTAAAAATATAATTTTAGCCAAGTCCCAACATGAGGTTGATGTTATAAATTTTTGGACTCCATTTTTAGAAAAAATTGGATTTTCATCAGATAAGGTTCTTTCTATTTTGAACTGTGGGTCGAAATTATTAAGACACTGATGCTTGAGTGTTTGAAAAATAGGTGCAGGACATATGAGCGTTTTGATCAAGAAAGAGCTGCTACAATTACTGTATTATTTGGCTTACTGTATAGTGCTTCAAAGTGGAAAGTAGAGACAATTAGTTCTCATTAGAGTAACTCTGTAACCGATTCAATGTATCATGTACAATTCTTTCAGTCTAACTATTTAGATTCCTTTTTCCTTTGTATTACACGATAATAGATTCATTAATGATGCCATGTACAACTCTTTGAATTTATAAGAGCTATATGCAAGGTTCTAAAAGACACTAAGTGCTAGTTGGGCGGCGAGTTGGGGCCTAAGGCCTAGGCGGCTTGCCGGGGTCTAGACGGGTGCCTAGGCGAACTAGGCAAATTTAAGTAATTCTATTATATTTTGTGTAAACAAGTGTCTGTTTATACTTAAAATATATATAATTTCAACATAAACTACAAAATAGAATGACATATGTATTATGAAGTATTGGAACATAATGAAAACATGGGGAACAAGCATATAGTGTGTGCTCATTTAAGTATTCAACAAGTCTCTTACAATTTATTGAAAAAAATTAAATGCAAATTGAAAGTTATCTATTTTTTGTCTAAGTGAGTCGCAATCTAGGCGGGTCCCTAGGTGGGTCTGGGCGGGCTAGGCGGGTGCCTAGGCGGTCTAGCCGGGCACCTCAGTTGGTCTAGGCGCCATTTCTTAATTTTCAAATGCCTAGGCATTAATCGGGGCGGTGACCAACCGCCTAGTGCCTAGGCGGGGCCTAGGCGGCGCTAGGCGGGGATTTTTAGAACAGTGGCTATATGTAAAGTTACAATGACTGTATCAAATCATCATACAATCAGTTGTTTTTTAAAATATTATATTTTCTATTTTTAAACACATGTAAAACATCTTAAGAGGTGTGTAGTGCTTGTGATTAAAAAAAAAGCCTGGTTTAAAAAGAAAATGTCACGTAACTTCAAAAAAACCCTAAGAACCTAGCACAAGAGAGGCATTTTTTAAATCACGCACTTGTAAAGATGTGCTGTGTTAGTTGTTTACCATTGTTATTTGTTTGGTATAGACATTAATAGCAAAACTATAGTTTTAAGTTATAAACAAACTCACTAAATTTGGTTGGGCCTCTCCAAGTTTAATGAAATTTGCATTCTTACTGAGAAAAACACCGTTCTCTTCTTCTTTTAACTAATCCAAGATCAAAAAATTGCCTCAGTTTCAGTAGTGTTTTCTAACAACCCACACAAAACAATTAGCATGGAGATCACAATTAACTGTCAAGCTAAACAACCGAATTCCAATACGATAAACTATTATAATTAGGAAGTATATAGTTCCACCAGTTATGTGTGAGAGAGTATCCACAACAATAGCTTCCAGTTATGTGCAGCCATCTTGCAGATTTCATCCTTCACCTCCATACTTGCAATGAAAAACAACTAACGCAAGACATCTACAGGAGATCTATGTGCCCGTGACTAAAAAAACTGCCCCTCACATGTATGTGAGTGTGTGTGGAGAGGCTAGTATTATATAAAATGACCCAAAAGATCCATTTCCAAGGTCCTTACTTGAGAGTCATCCTGGACGTAATCCCACTAGACATGAGCTATCAGTTACAGAGATTGTTTGCACTCTATTGGCGTAAACTGTCTTCTTATTTCAACCCTTGGTCTTGGTTTTATATGGATAAAAGTGGACATGAGTTCATGACAATCCACTTGCAAAATCCACTTACAGAAAAAGAATTAAATCCGTTATTAAATAGATTAACAGATAAGACCCTGCTAATCAAAGTTCTCACTGTTTAACTGTATTTTCTTGGTCGAACGACCTTAAAATATACAATGATAATTGTTCACTGGATAAAAAGAAAACAAATACTTCCAAGTTTCTTCAAAGCTCTCCAATCCACTATTTGACATGATTGCTTGAATATTGATTATGCATGGTACATGCTCAAAGCTTATTATGTAATATCAATTAAGAAAAGCATAAGATTGCATCCCTTTAAGATCAATTTATTAGTGCAGTAAGGGTGTGGGACACAATTGATAAGCCCTCGTTTTTCCATAATTGTCCTCTGCACTTTGTATTCAAAACTGTAACATAAATTGAGAATTATATTTTTTGTTTTCTTTTGGTTTGATTTGATACTTTGTATTCACACTAAAAAAAAGAAACCAATTTCCACTCTTTTGACTGTCTTTTGCAGTAAGCGATTACATGGAGATCATTCGTTGATCAACCTTCCATTCATTCTCCAATCATTCAAGATATTTTTGTAAGAAATAATCGATCTTTGAAAATTGAAGAAGATAAAGTTATGGTAGACTTCAACAATAAGCTCTTTATTTATGTCAGATACACAATACTTAACCAAACAGGAGGCATTTGGTCCAATATTGAGCATTTTTTACTGTAATAACAGTGCCTACTATTTATATAGACGAACAATATTCTCCTATTAGAATCATGGTAGGAAGCCAACAATGTCTCCCACTTTTTTTTCTTTTTTTTTCTTCAAACAAACATTGTCTCCCACTTTTAATATAAGCGGGTAATTTTAGACTCAATCTCACTTTCAATCGTATGTAAACTAGGAGATCCAAACCTATTCCAATAAGACTTTTTAAACCAATTTGAACTCAAACATTTAGCCAAAATACTCCTACACTTATGCTCATATTCTAACAATTTTTTGTATGTTATCAATACAGGAGCAGACAATTAAACCCTAGTTTTGCATCTTCTTATTTTGTAAGTAGTGAATTGTCTTGTTGATTAGGGCATTTCTCTCAATTCATTGCATTTCAAGTTCAACTCCTCTCCTGCCTTTAGTGTAGTTTAGAATATGATTATCATTTGTATTCAAAATTAAACCCGAGGTAAACGTACAAACTCATCTCTTGTAGTAATGATTGAACTTGTTATGGTTTGGGCTTAACACCATATGATATTTACCATCTCACCATAATTTATCCAATCATTCAATACCTCAACTGCAAAATTATTGCATACTAATTCCACTACCTCTTCCTCATATAACTTTCACATATTTCCCTTTTTTCGATGCAAATGATGGAACGTATTTTGGGTCAAGTCCAAACTTTATTCTCGGCTCTGTGTTGTAATGCGATGATGAGACAGAACTGAGGTTTGCTAATTGTCACCGACAACTACAAAAGCTTGAAAGACATGTACATGAAGCTGAAAGACAATTATATAACAAAACCATATATGGAAGATGAAACTCAATAAGGCAAACCACTGAAAAAAGGGCAACTGGGAAAAAGGACATGAAACCGCATATTTTTTCTTGCATGTAACAAAATCTCAGCATGTAATGCAGACTAGGAGGCAAGATTTACGTGTGTTGTCTTCACTGTTCTAAAAATCTTCATCTAGGACTTAAGCGCTAGATGGTTAGTCATCGCTTCGATTAATTCTTAGGCAGCTAGACCTGCTTAGGCGCCCGCCTAGACCGTCTGGGCGCCCGCCTAACCCGTCCAAACCCGCCTAAGCATCCACCTAGGTCACAGCTCCTACTTAGATAGAAAATAGATACCTGACATTTTGAATTTTATTTTTTCAATAATTGTAAGAGACTTGTTAAATACTTAGATGAACACATATTATATGCTTGATCCCCATGTTTCCATTAATCATTATGTTCTAATACTTTATAATTTATATGTCATTCTATTTTGCAGTTACGTCCAAAAAGTAGACGGTTATTATGATATATAATAAATTATTTAAATCTGTCTAAGCCCGCCTGTCCCGCCTAGTAGCCTAGGCGTTAGACCCCACCTTGCTGTTTGACTAGCTCCTAACTTTTTTTTTTTTTTTAGAACATTTGTCTTTGCTGTAGTCAAAGCCTGTTTTGGTTTCATATGTGTGAATTCAGCAGAGGCGGGGAATGAACCTTTGATGTTTTCTGTCATGGAGCCCACGGCCATTACATGCAATGCAATTATACCACATTGTGGAAAACCTTTTATATTTTATTTGTTCTCTGTTAATTCATGACCATATATGATCGCTAAATACGTAATTGGTTAGTATTGTAATACGGCGTTAAATTATTTGTTTAAACCTATTTCACAATGTAATTGTTGACTTGTAAAATATTTCCCTATAATATTTCCCTTTAATTCTGGGATTCCTATAATCTTGGGTTTCCTAGTTTAGATTGTAGATTGATTGTAATTATTCTTTCCTTATTGTAGTAGGATTGTATATGATTATATATACCTCTAAATGAGAAGAATACAAACAACACATTCAAAAGCATTCTTTCTTTTTGGCACCAGAGCCAGGTTGAAAACCAGAAACCGAACCCTATCTGGGTTGGTCTTATTGTGCTCTGCACACGGCTACAGTGAGTGACTCCAAAGGTCATTGTTGCCTTGAATTTCGTCCAGCAACAACAGCTTTATTGTTGCCCGTGTTAGTGGTTGCTGATTATTCATTCCTTTTGTTTTGCTGCCTAGTTCTTGCGGACAACAACAGGACACATGGCTGATCAAGATGTGAAGGTTGCTGCTCCAATTATGGTGCAGTCAGATAACTCGAGTTTCAATATTGGTATGTTTTGGGATGAGAAAAACTATGATTTATGGGCTTCTCTTATTCAAATTCATATTGCTGGAAGGAAGAAGATGGGATATCTTTGTGGGTCCATTAAGGCTCCTGCCGAGGATGATCGCAAATATGATGATTGGTTCTCTGAAGATCAGAGAATTAAGAGTTGGCTCTTGTCGGCAATGAAGCCAGAAATCATGAAACGTTATATTCGATTGTCGACTTCTAAAGAAATCTGGGATGCACTTTAAGACTGCCTATTTTGATGAGAATGATGAAGCTAGAATTTATTCATTAAATCAGAAAGCGTCATGTCTCAGGCAGAATGGGCGGCCTTTGGCTAGTTACTTTGGAGAATTGACAAAGATTTTTCAAGAATTGGACCACTTTAACAAAGTGGCAATGGTATATGAAAAGGATGTTCTGATTTTCCAGAAGACAACTGAGCAACAAAGGTTGTATTTGTTTCTTGGTGGGCTTGATGATGAGTTTGATCAAGTTCGTGGAGAAATACTGCGCAAAGATCCACCTCTTGGACTTCAGACTGCTTATGCGTATGTTCATCGTGAAGCGGATCGTAAGGAAGCTATGAAGATGGAGAGCCAAGGCTCATAACCAGCTGCAATGGCAGCCAAGGCCCGAGGCCCCTCTAACCGTACTGACCGAGGTGGGTCTGAGAATAAACCTGGGCAGCCAAGAACCAGCCAAACTAGTCGTGATCATCCTCAGGGTAAATGTCCACATTATGGTATGATGGGACACTCCAAAAGCCGGTGCTTCGAGCTGATTGGGTATCTCGAGAATTGGGATAAGACATGTGACCCTCGCTTCAACAAACCTTGAGCTTCTGTTGCAGAAACCAAAGATGATTCAGCGGATGTAGCAAGCAAAGCATCAGCTCTGATTGCCGCGTCAAGTACCGATGGTAAGGCACTTAATGTCTCCACTTCTGTTATGAATAATACATGGATAATTGATTCTGGAGCTACTGAACATATGACTTGTGATTCTAGACAGGTTTCCTCACTAAAAAACTCTACCCACACCGAGGTTAACGTGGCTAACGGTGATGTTGCCCCAGTTCTTGGGGAGGGCATGGTTTCCCTTTCTGATACCATGAAACTTGATACTGTTCTTGTGGTTCCCTCCTGGAATTATAATTTATTGTCGGTTGCCCAAATAACCTTTGCCTTACACTATTTGGTTGTTTTTTGGCCTTATTTTTGTGTATTTAAGGACATCCGGACGCGGAAGACGATTGGTTACTGTATTAGACGAGGGAAGCTGTACTTCCTTGAGTTGAAGTCCAGTAGCTCGGGATTGCTCACTCAAGCACTATCAGTGAATGGAACTCCAACCGAGAATAATAAAGGGTCTGATGTGTGGATGTGGCACCGACGTCTTGGCTGTGCTTCTTTTGGTTATTTGCATAAGTTATTCCCTAGTTTGTTTGTGAAGAACGATGTTTCTTAGTTTAATTTGTTTGTGAAGAACGAGGTTTCTTAGTTTAAGTGTGATGTGTATGAAATGGCTAAGAGCCATCGAACTTCTTTTCCTATAAGTTTAAATAAGAGTTATGTTCCTTTTATGATTGTGCACTCAGATGTTTGGGGCCCTTCCAAAATCGCCTCTCTTGGTGGAACTCATTGGTTTGTCACATTTATTGATGATTGTACGAGAATGACTTGGGTTACTTTGTTAAAATCAAAAAGTCATATTAGTATGGCCTTTCAAAAGTTTCACAAAATGGTTTCGCTCCAATACAATATGAAAATCCAGGTGGTTCGAAGTGATAATGGGGGCGAGTATGTTAATACTGAACTTCACTCTTTCTTTTATATGCACGGTATTGTTCATCATACCACATGTCCGTATACTTCTCAACAGAATGGGGTGGCTGAACGGAAGAATCGACACTTGTTAGAAATGGTTCATGCTTCTCTTCTTGAGGCACGTCTTCCCTTGTATTATTGGGGTGAGGCCCTCACGTCTGCTGCCTACCTTATTAATAGGCTTCCCTCTCGTACTCTGGAGTTTCAAACACCATTTTAGACTCTTATGTCTCTGGTTTGTTGGCTGCCGGTCCCTAACCTTTCTCCTCGAGTTCTTGGCTGCGTGGCTTTTGTCCACGTGCACCCTTCACAAAGGCACAACAAACTGGAAACTAGAGCTCTTCGATGTGTGTTTATGGGGTATGCTACTACTCAGAAAGGCTATCGGTGCTATCACCCTCCCACCAAGAAAATGTTTATCACTGCCGATGTCATTTTTCATGAACCAGACATGTATTTTGATTCCTCTGAGTCCTCACTTCAGGGGGAGTTTCAAGGTGATGAAGTTCGTATGTTTGATTATGGAACCGAGCAACAAGTTATGGTGCAGCCATCCACCACCGAGTAGTCGGTAATCGAAAGACAGGCTACCACACAACAGGCTACCGCTGAGCAGCAGGCCACTGCACAACAGCCAAGTTCCGAGCAGGTTGTTGATGCACATCAACTTTCTGCCGAGCCCAAGATAGCCGAAGACACGACCCCCTTGCAATTGGAACCCGCTGTTGTAGAAGAAACAGTACATGCCGACTCGTCTCTCAGTGATTCTCATAACCAATCGTCTTCTACACCAGATGAACCACCATTTCGTAGCCTCCCTGGAAGGATTAATCGAGGTATTCCTAAGCTCACTTATGAGGCAGACCCTAAGTGTAAAACTAAATATTCAATGAGCGAACCAACCCATAACTCGAGAGTGAGGTACCCATTAAACAACTATGTGTCCACCAGTCACATGTCTGAATCAAATAAGTCGTTTGTGAATCAATTATCTACTGTATATATTCCTAACAGTGTGCAGAAAGCCTTAGTTGATCCTACATGGAAAGAAGCAATGAATGAGGAACTGAAATTGCTGAAGAAAAATGCTACCTGGGAACTATCTGACTTGCCAGTGGGCAAGAAACCTGTGGGATGCAAATGGGTCTATACAGTGAAGTACAAAGCAGATGGAACGGTTGATTGGTTTAAAGCAAAACTAATGGCGAAGGGGTACACTCAGAAATATGGCATAGATTACACGGACACCTTTGCGCCAGTAGCCAAGATCAATACTGTTCGAGTTCTATTGTCCCTGGCAGCGAACCTAGACTGGCCACTTCAACAGTTCGATGTAAAAAATGCATTCCTACATGGAGATTTAACTGAAGAAATTTATACGGAGCTTCCACCGGGATGCACCGGAACAAACAGGAACAAGGGTAATGTATGTAAGCTAAGAAGTCACTATATGGATTAAAGTAGTCACCAAGAGCATGGTTCGGCAGGTTCACTAAATCGATGAAGGCATTCGGGTATAGACAGATCAATTGGGATCACACCTTGTTCTTGAAACGGAAGAATAAAAATATTACAGCACTCATTGTATATGTGGATGACATGGTGGTTACAGGAAATGACCTAGTTGAACAATCAGCTCGAAAGAAGTATTTGTCCAAGGAGTTCGAAATGAAGGATCTTGGATCTCTGAAATACTTTCTTGGGATTGAGGTATCAAGAGGCAAGTCTGGAATATTCTTGTCCCAACGGAAGTATATCATTGATTTATTAAAGGAGACCGGGATGTCAGCCTGTAAACCTGTAGCAATTCCGTTGGTTGAAGGAACGAAGTTGAGTCTCGACCCGAATCAAGTACTGGTGGATAAAGGAAGATATCAAAGGTTTGTTGGGAGATTGATATATTTGGCACATACAAGACCTGATCTTGCTCATGCCTTGAGCATAGTCAGTCAGTATAGGCATGATCCAGGAGAACAACATACGAATGTGGTTATGAGGATATTGTGTTACTTGAAAGGAAGTCCAGGTAAAGGAATTCTGTTTAAGAAAAATGAGCATTTCAGAATTGAAGGATATACCGATGCCGACGGGCGGGTTCGGTAGATGACCGACGCTCAACATCAGGATATTTCACTTTTGTTGGTGGTAATCTAGTAACATGGAGAAGTAAAAAGCAGAATGTAGTAGCTCGTTCGAGTGCAGAAGCCGAATATAGAGGTATGGCTCTTGGTATCTGTGAACTCTTGTGGCTTAAGTTTCTATTACAAGATTTGGGGATCAACCATAGTCTGCCGATGAAGTTATTTTGTGACAACAAGGCTGCTCGGGATATTGCTCATAATCCGGTACAACATGATAGGACGAAGCATGTGGAGGTTGATAGGTTCTTCATTAAAGAAAAATTGGAGGGAAAAGTAATTGAACTTCCCCCAATTAGGACCGAGGATCAAATGGCTGATATACTCACAAAGGCCGGTTCTAGTGACAAGTTCTCAAGTTTCTTGGACAAGTTGGGCATGTGTGACATATATGCACCAATTTGAGGGGGAGTGTTGACTTGTAAAATATTTCCCTATAATATTTCCCTTTAATTCTGGGATTCCTATAATCTTGGGTTTCCTAGTTTAGGTTGTAGATTGATTGTAATTATTCTTTCCTTATTGTAGTAGGATTGTATATGATTATATATACCTCTAAATGAGAAGAATACAAACAACACATTCAAAAGCATTCTTTCTCCTGTAATCTCATTCGAACTGCGCAGATTTTTGGATATTATTACTAAATTATTCTTGTAAACATTCATGCAAATCGGAAATCATTTATATCTCTTTAACTATTGCTGTGAACATTTTAATATTTTATCGACAACTTTGTCTTGATCTATTTTATTATGTCATAATTAGATAACCACACAATATTCGATTTTAGTCAATTTTTGCAGGAAAGATCTTTCAATGATAACTTTAAAAAAGTGATATGTTCAGATTATAAGAAATATTGTTCAATAAGTCCAAACAAGTGGCTAATTTCATATTAAAATACTAACTGGTTAGCGATGAACGCTCGCAACATCAAACGATACATCAATATATGATACGAAAATATGATCTCTCTAATATTTTCTATATCTACGCACATACATGTCAGTGCTTAGTGATTAATATTTTCATATGTGTACGTTGTCAAGGATATACAGTGATTGGAAGGCTACTTAATAACTAACTGATACAATCACGTGTATTTAACTAATGAAGGATTTGAACACAAAACGCACTAAGTTAAACAAAAAATTAATAAAAACCCTAATCACGAGATAATCCACTTCTCTTGTACTCGATTTCTGATCATTTTCTAAAATCTAATATTCTATTTACACATCCGCGATGCACGCACAACAATATGTGTCATATTTTGCAGTGAACCCTCAAAAAATTTCTAAAGCGTATCATTCACACCATGTAATTTTCTAGCAAACCATTCATTCATCTCCTCGCAAAGGTTCATGTACTTTAAATTTCTAAAGCCTGTTTTCGGTTAATAATGAATTCTGCATTAATAGGAGGAGGAATTTTACATTAGTTTATAAGAAGTTGGGTTACTTTTCATATTATCAATTAGTTCTATAGTGGAATCTCAACTTTCTTCGTAATATTAGAGTAGGTTGTCTCACGTATGAAGCCCAACGGCCACGCGTGCTCTATGTCATTCCGTTTGTATTGTTTATGTGTTAAGCTTAAAAATTCGCCGCACGTAAGTGGGTGTGTTGAGATTGAATCTCACATTGATGGGAGAATGAATCTTGTACGGGCTGCTACTAGACCCCTTAGAATGAGTTAATTTTTGTATTTTCAATTAATAATTTTAAAGAAAACTAACGAAAAGTCCAAAAAAAACTTTAGTTTTAATAAAAATGACAAATGAATAGTACCAAGGAAAGGTAAAAATGTGGTTTTTCGTTAAAAGTGAACAGTACCGGAAATGTTTCGTTAAAACTCCCTTAATTTATGGTGAAACCTCAACTTCCTTCAAATAGTATAAAAGGTAAAAAAAATGAAGTTGTCGAACCCAATGCTCACTTTACCTATGCCGAAAGAATTTCAGCACCGAAATCTTTTGACTCATTCAAGCACTGGCTTTTGGCTGCACAAAACCCTTAGCATATATGCATGCCTTAAACTCTGCATTATTCTCTTTATTTACTTTAATTTGCTGGATGTGCTTTATTATTTGTAACCGTCTTTGGTCAAATTCAGTAAACAAAGGTATAATTTTTCTGTTTTCTTGCTTCATTACAGGGCTACAATTGTCTTCTAAGGGTTTTAGGGTTTTAGCTGATTCAATGCATACGGCCAAAACTATTCATAAGTTATCTACAGAATTTACATTGGGGTTTTTGAACATTAGTTCATGAAAAATGTTGAAATTTGAAAAAATACAATTGGTGTTAGATTACGTATTTATTTTAATTGTTTGAAGTATACTTTTAATAAAATTCGTATTTATTTTTGTTATTTAATGTGTATTTTTATTTAATGTCTTCACAACAAAATTTTGATTTTGATTTTAAGTGTATAGAAATAACTGTACCGAAATATTTTGAATTGATTTGTTCGTATCATATGTCTGTACCCAAATGTTTGTACTGAAATGTCTGTACCAAACTATATTATAATGTATTTACCTAAATATTTGTACCAAAATATATTTATAATGAATTAGTGTACCTAAATATTTTATCGAAATATATTATAATCAATTTGTGTAGACTTAGAAAAAGAAAAATCATGAAATTACCAAAAACAAAATGACATGTTGAAATATAAATCCTGGCATTTAAGTAGAACCAGGGACTAAACTCAATTTTGAATCTTATACCACGCATTAATCTAAACGTTATCTTATTTAAGAATTAAAATCTAGTTTTATAATTTATTTTCTTTTCATTTTTATAGAAGGTACGTAATCACGAGGTCATACACATACATAAATATATAATATATACGCTGATAACTAATGCAAAGATGATTATTGATTCCAACGAAATCTGTGCTAAGATCAACTTGTACTTTCATTAACCTTAATTATTTCTTTTGTCAAAGTAGTACGGCACAAGTGGCGCAATTCATGATTATGTCGATCTGATTGTTGTTAGACTGCTAGTGTGGATGGAAGAAAACTTTTGATTATATTACTACCAAGGAACAAAATGCCGATAATATCGACGATATTTTGCCGATATTATCGGTTTTTCATGGTACCGATATTTTAATTACTATCCAAATGATTTTCGTCAAAATATCGTGATATTATCGATAATATCGATAATATCGCGATATTTCCAAAATTATCGCGATATTTTGAAATTATGCCAACCAGAGAAGAACGCCGGAGACTGTCGCGGCGAAAGAGAAGGGTCGCGGCAAGAGGGGGTGGAAGAGATTCGTGGGGGGGTGGAAGACGAGTCCGAAACACAAAAGTGAGGGGAACCCGAGAGACAAATGGATCTTTGGAAATTTGTAGTTGAATCTGTGGGGGGAGAGCGTGGACGCGAGAGTGTTTTTGGGGGGGGGGGGGGTGCAGAGAAGGAAGGGGGGTGCGGGGGGGAGGGGGGTGCAGAGAAGGAAGGGGGGTGCGGGGGGAAAGAACGGATCTTTGGACGGATCTTAATCGGATCTGGGGGGGATTGTGTGGGGGGGGGGCGCAGAGAAGGAAGGAGGGTGCGGGGGGGGAGGGGGGGAAGAACGGATCTTTGGACGGATCTTGATTGGATCTGGGGGAGAAGCATGGACGCGAAGGTGTTTGTACGCGAGAGTGTTTGGGGGGGGGGGGCGGGGCACAGAGAAGAAAGGAGGGTGGTGGGGGGGGGGGGGAAGAAAGCAGGGTGCTGGGGGTGCGGAGGAAGAAAGGAAGGAAGAGGGGCCGCGGGTGGGGGGGGGGGGGGAAAGAAAGCAGGGTGCTGCGGGTGCGGAGGAAGGAAGGAAGGAAGAGGGGCCGCGGGGGGGGGGGGGGGTGAAGGGGAAAATCTGGGAACTGGGAAAGGTGGGGGGAAAGAAGGGAATCTGGGAGAGAAAAGGGATTTGGTTTCGTCCGCAGAGAGGAGAAAGTTGGGATGGGATTAGATATTGCCTTGGATTCTGTTTTTTTTTTTTTTTTTTTTTTTTTTTGTAAAAAGAAATAAAGAAAAGAAGGCGAAAATAACGGATATTATTAACGCATATTAACAATTATATGCAAAATTATTTTGAGAATTTATCATTTTGACTACTCTTTACAAAACACTTACTTTATATATAGAGATTTGAACATCATAAGAACTCTATGTGGTACTAAGTCACTCATGTATGTTACCATGCAATGTATACAATATAAAATATTGTACTAATTCATTATATATAAATGATTATGGTGTGTTTAAACTTTTTTCATTAATTACTACATATTTTCTACGCTCACAATGTTTGCCAGCTCGCTATATAATCAACTTAAATCAATTAAATCCATCATGCAATGCATTTCCTTCCAATTTTTTGTGATAAACTAATAAATAATTGACTAAATAAACATCTTGCAAAGTTTCAATAAAAATTTCCAAGTTTTTCTTACAATTTCCGTGGTTTCCATATAATTTTTATCGATATCGATATTATCCCGATATTTCCATCGATATTTCCGTGTTTTCGGATTACCGATATTTCCGATATTACCGATATTTAATACCTTGATTACTACATATCTTAATTCTTAATTCTTACTTCGTTTCGTGATGGAATAGTTTTTCTTTATGTTTTCTCTTTAATTATAGAACCTTCCATCGTGACATAATAAAATTATCTTAATCAGTGTACCAAATATTATATATATATATATATATATATAATCACTCCTTAATTTGAAGTCGCCTCTGTTTAATTACTTAATTAATAGTCATACTTGATGTATATAATAGACAAAAGGATGGTAGTGTAAGAATAACCGTTAAGAGGAGGAAACCTTTTCTTATGAATTGAGTCAACAGGTATCTTTATGGGTAATTAATCTTTACGGGTAATGAAGTCGAACGGAATATATAAGTGGTTCTGCAAAAGAAAGGGAAAAAAAACCATGCATATGCACATGTCATGGTGACTTATAGCATGATTCAAAGCCGGAAAATGAATGAATGGCCGTTCTAGAAATGGTTTTGACTCTTTGAATAATCAACCAGAGTAAAAGCTCAAGAACATTCTTGTGTGCATGGTGGACCACTAAGTTAGACATTAAGGCCCTGTTTGGCACACCGTATAAAACACCGGATAGTACTAATAATACGGTGTACGGTGTTTGGTGCCGTTTGGATTAAATAAGCATCGGATTAAATAATCCGGGCCCATCTTTTTTACCCGATGTATACCTGCTTCCTAATCCCGTCCAATTTCTCCGTATAACTTAGTCGGCCTCTTGCTCGTTCTCTGCTCGCTCTCCGCTCGTTCTCACTCTCGCTCTCCGCTCGCTCTCCGCTCCTTCTCACTCTCGCTCTTCGCTCCTTCTGCCATCGCCTGCAACTGGCAGGTGAGGAACCTGGGACTCCTTCTACCATCGCTTGCAACTGGCAGGTGAGGAACCTAGGAACTTCCGCTCGTTCTCACTCTCGCTCTCCACTCCTTCTACCATCGCCTGCAACTTGCAGGTGAGGAACCTGGGAACTTTGAATCAGGAGATTGTGAAGGTAGCAAGAAATTTGGACTTAGAATTGCAGGGCTTTACCCCGAAGGGAGCCCTTCCAGAAATTCTCAGAGGCCAAGGCTGAGCCCAGGCCAGTGAGGGGGTTTGGGATTCTTTTGCAGTCGGGGAAGGAGAAGAAGAAAAGAGAGGGGGAAGGAGTTTGGGGGTGCGGCGGAGGGATCTGAGTTTCATTATTTGGGATTCTTCTAGTCGGGGAAGAAGAAGGGAGAGAGGGAGGGAGTTTGGGGGTGCGGCGGAGAGATCTGGGTTTTTTTTTTTTTTTTTTTTTTTTAAGTTTTCCTCCTATCCGATATCATACCAAACACTGTATAAATAATACGGTCATTAATCCGATACTGCACCAAACGCCCGACTAATTTAGTCAGTACTGTCCAGTGACTATTTATTCTATCCGACAGAAATAGTCAGTACAGTTCGAGCTGCCAAACGAGGCCTAACAATCTCTTGTTCGACTGTTAAATGACCAGTGTATTAAATAAAAGTCAAATTCTTTAAAGTGATTGAAAAATAGAATACGAAATGCAATAGTATCACTCTTAATTTTACGGGATGCCTATTAACAAATGAGCGTTGGTACAAAAAATTCTCCAAACCTAATTACCTTATGATTCATTTTAGGGAAAAGAATTTATACGCTCATTGGAAACATATGTCGTTCATATAAAATAATGTGTTGATCACTAAGTACACATAAAACAAATATTGCGTGCAGTAAATGCATGCAAGTTTTTCTTGTTTTCGAAATTAAACATCAGACTGAGTTATACTTTATTTGGCTGGGAATATTTGACACCATTTTGCTGAATATATCTTTTTCTTTTTCAGTTTATTCTTTAGCCAGCAAGGAATCATTTTTGGATTCTTTGGCCTCTTTCCTTTTTAACGACCAAAGAAACCTCTTCATGTGGTTCAAAATGTAAGTCGGCTGAAGCCATTATTCTACCAACAACATGCAATGAAGCAAATCCCCGGCGATATCAGCCATGAGAAGAGTTTCAAATCATTTATGTTTTATTTCTACTTTTTTCAGCGGTCACATTTATTTTTGCCAATTTATTATTTATTTGGTCATAGGCTAGAACTGCATAAAAATAATAATCAGAATTTGAAAGAAAAAAAAAGTCTTCCTTTTATTAAGTATGCTATTAATGGCCCACTAAGTACAAAACGTTTGGGTCCAACTCCTGCTGCACAAAGTCGTCCTTCTCTCCTAGTTCACACAATAAAGCCTAAACTGGTCATCTTCTTATCACGTTTCTATATATTCATTCAATCCCTCACTGTCTTCCCTGTGTATATCAAGCTCTATATATACCCCTACCCTTTGCATATAGTTCTAGTACAAAAACACAGAGAGAAATGGCCGGATCATATAAAGCCCTCTTCTTCTTAGCTCTTGTCCTGTGCTCTACTTTAGTAGTTTATGCAGCAAGACCAGAACCAGCTTTTTCAGCAGCGAAGTCTGCGAAAACCGAACTCGAGGTTCGTTGAGTTTTAATGTTTTTATTGTGTTTTAGTATAACACTATTTCGTTTTTATTGTGTTCGAGTACCGGGATTATGAGTTTGATATATATATATATGGGTTTTTTGTGTGTGTGTTGTTTTAAGGGTGTTGAAACAGAACAGGTTGATGAAGTTGAGAGCTGTGAAGGAGTTGGAGAGGAGGAGTGCTTGATGAGAAGAACTCTGGCTGCTCATGTCGATTACATCTATACACAGAAGCATAATCCCTGAACAACATTTGTTAACTATATGTATTGTGATTATCTGCTGATTATATATGAATTACTTGTTAGCAATAAAAAGAAATGTTCAGTAGCGGTTTAGTTGATAATATATAATCAAGTTTCCCGTTCTCTCTCTCTCTCTCTCTCTCTCTCTCTCTCTCTCTCTCTCTCTCTCTCTCTCTCTCTCTCTCTCTCTCTCTCTATATATATATATATATAGTACTACTTACAGTGAATTTGAACCATTAATCCGTTAATTTGGTTCTTGCTGAAAGTATGTATTTGCCAACCTATGTTTAGTAAGAGAACATTACTCAGAATATAACAAAGTCAGTCCAGCAAAGAATGATGTTCTGTTATTATTGCAACTAAATAAGCCGCAATAGGTTATGAATCCCTACTTTTATGACCATTGTTCTAAAAATTTCCACCTAATGGTCACCGTTCCGATTAATCCATAGGCATTTGAAAATTAAGAAAGTGTACCTAGCCCGCCTAAACCCGTCTAGTCACTCACCTAGGTTGCGACTCTCACTTAGATATAAAATGGATAACTTTCATTTTGCATTTTATTTTGTCAATAAAATGTAAGATTTGTTGAATACTTGATGAACACTCATTATATGTTCGTTGCTCATGTTTTCAATATGTTCGAACACTTTATAATCTGTATGTCATTTTATTTTAAATTTATGTATCCCAATGCAATTATGTGTTTTTTTTGAAGTATAAATAGACACTTACTTATACAATATATACCAAATTTACTTAAATCCTCCTAACTGCTTAGCTAAGCATTGTATACAATATAGGCGCTAGGCCCCAACCCGCCATCTGACTAGCGTCTAGCATCTTTTAGAACATTGTTTACGACCATTTACTAATGAAAATTGTTATTGGCACTTAAAAAATCTCATTTTGCACTCCAAACTTTCTAAAATTAGAAAGAAAAATACACTTCTGAAGAGTGTAAAATGAGAGTTTTAGAGTGCTAATAACAGTTCTCTTTCTAATAATCTTCATTAATCTAGAAAGTTTATTTATATGTCAAAGAAAATGAAAAGAAAATTTACTAATACCTTGCAATCTAGAAAGTATTTCACCATGAGGCCCTAAACGTCAATTTCCAATTTTATTTAGGGATAAATTTCAAGTCCGTATTTCACACCGTACGTCCTAGTTCGATTCTTTGTGTTGGTAAATCGCACGATGATGGTCAGAATGAGGCTTAAATACCTCTGTGAGTCTTTCCAATCCTCAAAAGAGAGCTGCCATAACGATATCCCCTTTTAAAAAGGCAAAAGAAAATTTGTTTTTCTGGTCTATATATGTCAAATCAATAAAATTGGTATTAAAATACCATGCAATCTAGAAAGTTTATCATCCAGAATATATCTTGAATACTTTTCCGCATGCTGTATTTTACATATTGTTATAATCACATCACAATAAATAAAATTAACATTTTTCTTTTCAAATGAAACAGTCCGTGGTCTGTTTAAAACCAACCATCTGTTGATATTTTTAAGAAACTGCTACTTTTGCTTTTATCAAAACTTACTTAAGAGTTACCTGGGAAGTAACTAAAAGAAGTGAGTGTGGTTGAACAGCTTGTCAATTGAATGCTTTCCTCTTCATGATCTCTACACCTGTAAGAAAATCATGAATGTGAGCAACCACTTAAAGTAATTTCAGTTGGGGTTCTTTTAATTTTCTCCGAAGATGTAAGCAACAAAAACCACAAACTGTTGTCACCCAAACCAAAAGGTAACGAGTTGTTTAAGACGGTGAATTGATCAGTGATAAATAGGACGTCCAACTCAATAGTTAGAAGTTATTAGGTAAGTATTTATGACATTCATAATACATTACATAGATCATTCTATCTATTCTTGTCTGCGCAATTTTTGGTTTCTAACATAAGCTATATATTATATATCTCACACACACACACACACACACACATATACTAAAACCCACGTTTACTGTTTACGAACGGTAAAATGCCAAAAATGCCCCTCAATTGCTCTTGGTCGTGCATCTTTTCCTATTTTTACATAGCGAAATGGTGAATTTGCCCCATCGCCCATGCATCCATCATCGTTGAAGAAACCTATTCTCAACTCTTCTGCTTCATTCCGCTCTCTCTCATCTAAATCCAAAAGATTAGTTCGCAGCTTCTCAAACTCTCTCTCGCATCGCCAACATGGGTGCCGCAGCTACTCGAAGGTTGGGTCCCCAAAGGCGTCGTTTTGTAAAACGCTCTCTACTTAAGGCAAGTAATTTGAAGTTTTGATCTTGTTTTCAATTATTATGCCCAATTTCGAATTTAAATCTATTTACTTTTTTAAATTGATTTTGGGTTACTGAAATCATCGATGGAAAATCTACCAGAAAACTCAAGATTTCAATATTCAAATTATGGGTTCTCTTCAGACTTAACAAGTGTTGGATCTGGGTTCTCTTCAGACTTCACAATCCGCCAGAAAACTCAAGGTTCGTCTCTCTGTTATACCTGTGATTATCTTAATCACAGTAAAGGGTTTACTTAATGTTTTAATTGAGTAATTATTATGTAGTTTGTTATGCCAACTAGCAGAGAATATTTGGAGAACCAATATGTAGCCAATCGTGGATGTAATGGAACAACGGTCAATTTTATAAAGAAATATTTTACAAAAACATCTCTCTCTCTATCTCTAGCTACTCCTATCTCCCATTCTTCGTTGTTGTTACTACTTGCCGGTTGAGTTAGGACTCTGAGAATTGGTACATATCAATTGGTATCATCCTTCTCGATCCTCGATTCCCTCTTGTATGCCCTGTCACGCTCCGACTACTCGATTAACAACTATGGACACCCGTCTTTCCACTGTTGAAGCTACTTTCGCCAATCTTCCTAATCTCATTCACTCTTCCATTTCGACGGCGAACGCTACCCTCTTTGCTGCTTTTTCCGCCGAACAGGATGCTAAACATGCTTTCTGCTTCGAGCAATTACAACGTGAGCAGTTCTTTGTGGGTGGTGTTGGCTCTTCCAAGCACCCAGTGCCTCCGGCACACGATTTGGGTCATCCGTCGCCCATTCTTACTGAGGAGGCTGATCTCTGTTTCCTGGAGACTCCTCGTCCACCTCGTCGTGATCAGTATGAGCCAAGAGGATGGTCCCCAAGGCCTCAGTGGCAACAGAGGGTGGAATTTCCTCGATTCTCTGATGGCGATGATTCAATCACCTGGATCTATAAGGCTGAGCAATATTTTGTTTGTTACAGTACGTCAGATCCTCAAAAGGTTCTTACAGCTTCATTTTACATGGAAAATGAAGCTCTTCAGTGGTTCAAATGGCGAAATTGCATTCACACTACACCAACTTAGGAGAAATTCACTAGTGCTTTTTTGTAAGGAATTTGAACCCTCTGAATTTGAAGATTGCACAGAAGCATTGTTCAAATTGAGGCAAACAAATAATTGATGTATAAAATTGTTGTTGTTGATGAATTGAATTCTTGATTAATTGAATTATTTGATTTGATTTCAAACCTAAATTTTAGGTTCAATTTTATCAATTTTTATATGTTAGACTATGTGATAGTGTTTTTATAATATATAATATGTGTTGGAATGATAATTTTGATAGGAAATTTTTGTTATATCACGTGTAGGTAATTTTTGCAAACAAATTATCGAAGCCATGTCTTTTAGGAAACAACTCTTTGGTAATATGAAAAGGAAAAAAAAAGGCAAAGGATAACCAAATTGCTGAAAGTTTAAGAGGATCTCTTAGTAAATTTTTCTCTACAAAGAATGAGTCGGTTGAAAATTTGAGAGAAAATGATGTTGGTGAAGAGTCGCAAAATGTTGTTGGGGCGTCCCATGATCATGAAATTGGTGGTTATGTGGAGAAAGATGTTAATGAAAATGAGTATGATGATATAATTGATGATTTTGCTTCAAAAAATGTCAGAAGACTATTTATTAAAGGTTGAAATTTTAAGGAGCTTTGCTAGGAGTGGTTGTATATGATTGTATTTTTGATTGTCAGGGTTTAGTAATATGTCCCGCCGGTTGTATATTTTCTCAAGTAATATAATTTGGGCATGAGGGCCTAGCCCTCCAGCTTCGACTGGGTTCAAGCTATCGTTAAATATTTTTTTTAAACATATGTTTCCGTATTAAAAAATGGCACATTTTAAGTTTTCGCACTGGGCACCCAAAAACTCAAGACCGGCCTGCTCTTCAGTCTTCCTATGAAACCTCAATCACCCCTGCCGTGACAACACGTTTGATAAAATAAAACCCCAACAGATACACTAAAATAATATGAATGGGAAGATTAAAAAGCAGAGGCGAAATTGTAAACAGAAAGAAGTTAAAAGGAGCACAGAGTTGGGTTATAATTGTTGTTCGTCATAACCCATCTGTTTCGGTTCTGTGTTTTGTCACCAACAAAAGCATACTAAAAATATATACAAGAAGAAACCCTTCTGAGCTGCCTCTCTCTCTCTCTCTCTCTCTCCAGTTCTCTGTGAATTTCGCTTCTATACAATCAAGCAGCTGTGCCCAAGGTGAGTGTTTAATTTTTTGTCTGTTTGTTGATTTACTTTTTTTTAATTCTCTATAATTAAGAATCTTTATCCGAGCTAGAAATATGTATATGTACTTCGATCAATATTTAATGAATTCGAGTCTTTATCAAAATTTTGGAGAGTTTTGATCTCGGACTTACTTTAGGTTTTCTAGCTTCTCAATAATTAAATATAAATACTCTTTTTTCAACAAAATTTGATTTTCTTTGCTATACAATTTCATAACTAGGTAATTGATCTCTTATTTCGTTCCTTTTTTTTACTATTGATATTGGATAAGTGGATTCAAACTCGGGACCTCAGGGCAAGAACTTATTTCTTTCTTGGTTGAATAAAAAATCCTGCTGGTTTTGTTTCCTCTATTCTTCTTTCTTTTTTGATTTCTTAATTTCCACTGTTTTTTCCGGGTCAATCAATCCTTTTCGAGTGGATTTCCTAGACAAAATAATTATATCGTTAGGGCAAATCTTAGTCTTTCCCTAGAACATAGCTATGTACTTCAAAGATTTGTGATTTAACTTCCAACACTAACTAATTATACGATTAATTATATAATTGTACAAGATAATCATTAGGTGCCGTAATTTATCTATCTCATAATAATTAACTTCACAAACAAACTAATGGCAACAGACGACACCGCCGCTCTCTTATCTCCTCTACACCTTCTCATACATGCATTACATGTATATACAGCGATCAATCAGAACTGCAGCAAATGCTGCTATCTCCTTATTGTAACAAAGGAACTGCAAATTGTTCATACATGTTCTGAGTAGAAGAAGAAGATGGAGATAATTTACCAGCCCTATATCGATCCGGAATTTGAATGCCTCATTGAAAGAATCTACCCTCCATGGTATGTATATGAACTTCATTAACTTTGTGTTGGACAATGCTGGAGGAAATCATATAATTGGGTTGGTTTTGTAATCTGCAGGGTTTGTATCGATAATGACTCATACAAAGATTGCACGCTTGTGAAGGTGAGATCATTATTCATATTATTTAACAACTTCAATCATCTACTTATCTAATTAATTAGTCTATCTTTTATCTTGTTGGTGGGTGAAAGACATGGGTTATGGAAATTCTTTATTCATTTATTTTTGTTAGTTGGGTTTTGTTTCTTATTGGCAAGATTTGACACCCATAGACTCAAAACCAAGGGTATAGTAGCTAGTATTGGATACCAATTTGCAATACCTGATATGCCAAAGTTATCGACAAGGTACCTATAGGTTAGTTACCAGCGACCGCAGATTGGTATGGGTACTGAACAAATATTTACCCTCAAATAATAATGTATGACACGTGCCATGATCAATGATGATCATTAGAAACTAAAGACTAAACACTTATTAATGAGCTTTTAATCTAATTTTAAGTGATTAGAAACCACACCCACTACTGTAAGCCCAACTTGACCTGCAGATAAATAAATAAAGAGGATAGCAGCTGCAGAATTTAAAGTATGAGGGAAACTCTGTTCTCTGATGTCCACCGAGAGGAGGGCCACTGGGAAAGTAGAAAATATCAAATATTAGTTGTTTCCAGAGAAAGGAGGTGGTAAGCTTTTGTTTGTTGTCGTCATGTATTTTCCTTTTGCTTTTCAGTTTCCACGCCAGAGTTAACAGTTCCATGCACGTTATCATCTTTGTTAAAACTTGTCTATCCATATGCAACCTGGCATGCAGTGGCAAAACCCTAACCAGATGACGTCATCTAGTTGTAAACAAACCATAAAACTGTTTTTTTTTTTTTTAACCGATAATTTGCAGGTTGACAGTGCAAACAAGCACGGGATTTTATTGGAAATGGTCCAAGTTTTGACAGATCTTGACCTCGTTATTTCCAAATCATACATATCCTCCGATGGTGGATGGTTTATGGATGGTAATTATTCTCCCTAATCCACCTTCAACATTCTTAAAATACACATGCAGTCCTTTTATTATATTCTAATAATCTCATCCGATTTTATTGTATAAAACTAAACGCTTCTGAATATTTCTATTTAGTCGTATTAATCGAAGAATTCGATTTCATTCTTACAACTTTCTGAGATATGTGCGAGTCATCCACGCGTACTTGGGTGCCGGATTTTCATGTGGGTCTGTTTTGATTGCATGGTTGTTGCAGTGTTCCACGTAACCAGAGGCGAAACCAAGATTTCTCGAGAGGAGGGACGAACTTAAAAGAATGTAAGGTTAAAGAAAAATGACAACAACTAAATCTTTTTATATAGTAATGTCTTTCATAATTAATCAATACAAACAAACTACAATTGTTGCTGGCAATGTTTCATGTCATGAAAACGTCGCATAATAGGCTCATTATTAATAAAAGCAAATACATATTTCTCAATATAAACAAGCATGCTATCACTCAAGCATTGATCTCCTATTTTGTTACGCAATGGTGTTTTCACAATCTTCATAGCAGAAAAAGCTCTCTCCACCGAAGCGGTTGCAACCGGTAACACTAAAGCCAATGTAAGAAGTTTATACACTAACATATAGCTTTCACACCTCCCGGTCTTCACTAACTCTTGTGCAAGATCACTAATTCCTCTCAATGATGAAAACTCACTATGCATCTTCATATCATGAATGTAATTGTCAACTTGAATTGGAAGATTCATGAGGTCCATACGATCAAAATCTTGAGGATAAAGTTGGGGTAAACGAACAATTTTTGCTTTGTCAAAAGATGCAAAATTATTCACCGGACTCAAACATGCCATACAAAAAAGTAACTCGGTGTTTACCTCATTGAAGCGATCATTCAACTCCTTTAGTTGCATATCAAGGACTTGAAAATAGAGGTCCACACAATAGTAATGGAAGTTTGTGATTTTTGGAGCTTTACACCTTGATTTTCCAGGAATGCAAATCCTCCATGTTAGGAACGATAATATCATGCTCCTCACAAAATTTTTCTACATCATGAAGCAAGTCCCCAAAGTCATCATCTCTCAAGGATTGTAGTCTTTGCTTGCATACTTCCACTAACGCCATTGCATTCACAATATCTTGATCTTTCTTTTGCAATGCTTGTGATAACTCATTTGTAACTCCCAATATAAGTCTCATCAAGAAAAGGTGAAATGCAAAATCAAAAGTTTGTATGTCTTTGAATAACCTAGTTGCTTCACCGAGATTATCTTGGTTGCAATCACTTTTAATCCATTCAACCACCTCCACCACGGCTTCAAACATAACAATAATACTAACTATAGTACCATAATGCGAGTTCCACCGTGTATCACATGGACGCATGAGACTCATTTCTTGATTTAACCCTTTACCCGTTTCAAGATTACTAAGATCAAGAGCTTTCTGAATTTGTTCTTGTTGTTTCTCTCTAAATGCATCACGACGCTTACACAATGATCTAATAAGATTCACCAAACTACTAGCATTGATGAAGAAATTGGCAACATCCTCATTTTCCTTTGCCACGAATACAAGAGCTAGTTGGAATTGGTGTGCAAAACAATGAATATAAAATGCTTGAGGGTATTTGTTCAAAATCTGTGTTTGAAGACCATTCAACTCACCTTTCATATTGCTAGCTCCATTATAGACTTGTCCTCGTAACTTGGACATACTCAAATTTGTTGTAGCAAACAATCTCTCAATGGCCTCTTCAAGCGAGCTACTAGTTGTAGAGGAGACATGTTGAACACCCAAAAACTTTTCAATTGCTTCTCCTTTTTTATTCACGTAACGCAATACCACCGCCATTTGCTCTTTAGTTAAAGAATCACGTGCTCCATCAACCAAAAGAGAAAAAAATGCACCTTTCATATCTTTAGTGATTGTATCTACAGTTTCAATGGCACAAGCACGAACAAGATCTTTTTGAATATCAGAAGAAGTGTACTTAAGATTCTTGGGAGCATTCTCAAACACAACCTTCCTAACTTGTTCATTATGCTTGGAAAGAAATTGCATAAGCTCCAAATAATTGCCCTTATTGCTTGATTTCAACGATTCATCGTGGCCACGAAAAGGCAAACGTTGTCCCAACAACCATCTTGTGCACTCAAGTGAGGCACTCAACAAAGTACGATAATTAATGCGAGCTTCATCGGTTTGCTTAATCACAAATGTTTCAATGTGTTGTTTTTGTGTCAGCAAATCTCTAGCTTGTTGTACAACTTTATTATGAAGACTTCCAACACCTCCCTCGTGGACTTGAAGATTTTCGGGTCATTTCTTCCAATTTGTAAACCCTATCTCAGTGAAAACATTACTTCCAATGCTACCCATTTAATCAAAATCACATTTGAAAAGATAACAATAACGGCAAAATGCAGCATTTTTTGATATATTATACTCCAACCACTTAAACTTATCAAACCAACGAATGATAAAACATCAATTGTCGCTAACCTTTCTTGGCATGATGTGGTCTCTAGGTTGACAAGGATCACTTTGGAGATAGTGTCTACGAATTGCTTCACGATAATTAGGTGGATAATCAAGCATTCGACGTCTATGTGCAGGGTCTGCAGGAAGATTAGCCAATATTTCATCCAACTCAGTGGCCTCACTTTGTTGTGACCTACTTGGAATATTTGAAGGATGACTTCTTGGAATATTTGAAGGAGGAGGAGGACTACTCGGAATATTTGAAGGAGAAGGACTACCCGAAATGTTTGAAGGAGGATTTAAGCACTGTTTCTTATAGTATCGTTCCATTACGTAACTGTAAAATGGAAAGAAATAAAAATTCTTACTCTTAATCCTAAAGTAGACTATACTATTACTATAGTATGCATAATAACTAATCCAACCAACCAACAATTCAATTAATCAATACCAATAAGCATACAAATTATTCAAATTTTCACCCTAAAAAATAATTTCATAATTTCATCCAAAAGGTGGCTTATTACCAATAAGTTTAGTTAAGCAATTCAACTAATAAAGATGGCTTTTGACATGCCAATTTATCTATATGTACAATTATACATACACACGATTCTTCTAATTCCCAATTCGTATCAATAATTTCACCATAAAAAATAATTTCATAATTTGTATTAAATAACCATGACATGAATAATCAATAACCATATGATTTGATTCACATCAATAATTTCACCCTAAAAAATAATTTCATAATTTGTATTAAATACCAATCCCCAATCTTGCATTAAATAACAATATGATTCACATCAATAATCAATAACCAATAACCCTATTAATGCATTGCCATATGATTCTATACCAAATTAAATGAAATTTGTATTAAATAATTAAGGTAGGGTTTATACATTTAAGAATTAAAAACTTTACCATTAAATGGTGATTGGTGGAAGCCGGCTCAAGCTCCAGCTAGAGAGAGGAGAGTGGCTTGTGGTGAAGACTCAACAGAAATTAAAGAGGACTTGGTGGTGGGGTGGCGTTGGCTTGGCTGCTGGGAGTTTGGGGAGCAGCTTGGCTCTCTGTGTGTTGATTGGTGAAGAAACGGGATGGGAAAGTAAAGGGAACGGGGTCATGGGGGGGACAGAAAGCTAGGGTTTTGGGGCGACACGCGGAAGCGGTCCCCCACCCCATTATAATATATTTTTTTAAAAAATTCAACTAAACAAAACGACGCCGTTTTGTTTTAGAATTTTTAATTTTTTTTTTACCAAGCCAATACGAAATTTTTTTTTTACCAGGCCCAAAACGATGTCGTTTTGGCCTGGTTTAAAAAAAAAAAAATATAACAACAATCTGCAGATTGCAGATTGCCCAGAAAAAACAGAGGTGTGAACCAGGGTTTTCCGGCAAGGCGCGCGCGAGGGGAGTGGCGAAAAGCTGGGTCTAGTGGTGTTTCTCGGCGAGGGGAGTGGTGGCCGCCACTCCTCGCCCCCACGTGGCTTCGCCACTGCACGTAATGGACCAACTTGGCAACAAAATCACTAACAAAAGCGTCACTCTATATTCAGCGGGTTTCCTCCCTCACTCTCTCTTTAGTTTCTTCTCATTTTTCCTCTCTCACAATCAAAGAAATTTTTGTGTGTGACATATATGTATTCATCTACATTATAAACATTAAACTCAATATGTTCCAGTGAATTTATAACACCATGCATGTCGATAATCACATAGCAGTAAATTTTACTGAATTTGTTTTGTACTGATTTTAATGGTTTGGTGATGCAATTTTGGTTCGTTAATCTGTCTATTTAAACAGAGCCAAACAAGACACGGTCTAGATAAAGCCAGGCGTATCCCCTCGAGGACATCCAAAAAAAATTGAAATGATACGTGGTAGATAGAGCCAGGCAGCTGCATGTGCCAAATAAAATCCAAATCTCTAGCATTTATTGTTATATAACAAATTTTATCATAATCTCACAGTCTCACATTCTCTAATCATCATACTCTTAGTTCTGTTCTTTCATTTGGTTTTAAGGATAATATTTAACAAAATTTTCAGGCACTGTGTACTAGGAGAGGTGAGATTTCAAAGGAGGCGAGAGTATGCCTAAGAAGAGAAGTAACATTGGAATTGAAGGACTTGGCCTTAGAGATGACTAGCAAGGACCGACCGGGACTCATGTCTGAAATATCAGCAGTCCTTGTGGAGTTGGGCTGCAACATTACTGCTGCAATGGTTTGGACATACAGTGCCCGAGCAGCAGGCATTTTCTACATGGAAGATGGGTTGAAAGGAGGACCCATCAGACTGGCTCATGTGCAGGAGCAGCTGGGGAATGTGATTGAAGCCCATCACAAGGACGGTGAGAAAAAGAGCGCAAAGCTGACCACCCCGGCTGGTGGCCACACCCACACGGAGCAGCGGCTACACTAGACCTGTAAACGGGTTGGGTTTAATGGATTTGGATCAGGTTCAACCAGACTTGTTAATTTAACGGGTCATCCGAGCCCAACCCGTTAAGCTAACAGGTCATCCGAACCCAACCCGTTAAGCTAACGGGTCACCCGTTTCACCCGTTAATCCTTTTTTTTTTTTTTGTTTTAATTTTTACATTTCATCCAAATTAATTATAGCCCCGGTTTATATAGTAGAATTCGACTTTCTATCAATTACATGGGTCTCCGAATCTTAACATGAATCGGGAAACTGTTTAAGTAAAACATAGTAATTCTCTTTCTCAAGTCTAAAACAATGTCTCACTACAAAGTCTACATTCTACATTGGCTCGCTTTCTTCTTCTTACATGGCATCCTCTGCTGCCATTTTGCCAACCTTTTTCTTGCATTGCATCCTCTATTGCTTTTTTGCCTTCAACATTCACTTTTATTGTAACTGATGAAAAGAAAACAAAGGAAAATAAACAAGAAGCATAATAACAATACAATCTGAAGCCTGTGAAGAAACAACAAAACAGAACCTAACAGAAACAAAACAAAAGGAGAAAACTAATTAACAACAGCATCCCTATTAGAATAAATAAGTAGCACCAGTCCTTAATATTTAAAGAAACTGAAGCCTATGAAGAATCCCAAAAATACACTCCCATTAAAAATCCATATCTTCAAACTTAGACCTCTAAGAAATCTCCTATAATAGACTTCTCCAAACAACCCAAAACAATTTCAGTACATCACACTGACCTAGCACCAAGCCCATTTTCCTTTCTCCAAAAAACATAGGCTTCTCCAAAGTAATGGAGCACAAGATTCAGGGATTCCCATAAAGTAATGGTCCTTAACCTTGTCTCCCTAAACAGCCTTGTCCATAAAGCATACACAACTGGACAATGGAGCATAAAATAACAATAGAACCTAAGAACCAAGAGCAATTATTCATGTACCGATTTTCCACCATAAGCTTAAAAGTTGATCAAAGTTGAAAAATATCTTTAAAAGAACAAGTTAAAATACATACCATGCTTAGACATAATGCAGAGACCTAATCAACGCCTCCTTTTTTAATACCAACAGTCTGCCAAAATCCAAAAACAACAGCATCCTATGTCTTGCGATTTGTTAGACATAATGCAGAGACCTAATCAATGCCTGTTCTTTCTCTCAACGACAATCGACAACAGCCTCGAAACTAAAGATTTAACCTAAGACCTAATCAATGCAAAAACAACAGACATAATTTAAAAACAAAAAAAAGAAGGAAACATCATTATGAATCAAAACCCAAAAGAGTGGAGAGTTTATCCATCCATAATGTCTCCATCCCTGAAAACTTCATGGCTTAAATACCATTGGCACTACCAGTTCTCGATCCACAATCACAAGACAGTGTAAAATATAAAGTATGACTTCAAATTAATTATTAATGTTCAATGTAATAAAGGAAAACAATAAACATCCAACCCAAACTCCTTTATCCACCTAAAAGGGAAGCATTTCGAAGGCCAGGAGAAAAATAGAAGGAAATACATAAGTATGAGCAGGATGCCTACACAGGGAAGATATAGAAACTTACTGAGCAGTAACTTATGTTGTTCGTATCAATTTCAGTGAAATCAAACAACAACAATAACCCAATTCCAATCCAAAAACCAACCAAAACAAAGCAAACTCAATACTTTTAACTTCATGGGGGTAAATTAACAGCTCCAAATTACCCAGAAATGGAAATTTTAATCGGAGAATATACAAATGAACAAATTTTACACAAAACCCATGAACAAAAAGCAAAACCCATTATCCAAAACACAACAACAAAAAAAAAAAAAAAAAAAAAAAACCCTAGAAACCCAAAATCTCCAATCCAATCACACAGAGAAAGCATAATTTGCACAACAAAAGCAAAATCGCAGTTGAAATTATCAAACACAAATCAACTAATTCCAAATGAATTCGAAGTTGTTCTGAAGAGACCACCTAAAATCAAGCTCAAGTAAAAACTGAGAAAAAAATAGACGAATCTAATATGCAGAAACGAAAAGTAATCGAAATGATAGAAGAAGTGGAAGGGAATCGGAGCTTACCAGAGAGAGAGTGGTGGAGTCGGAAGGGAAGGAGCACAGCGATGAGCGATCTCTCAATCTCAAATAGCAACGTCGTGCGACGGTGCGAGATAGAGAGATTCATGAGGGACCTGGTCACCTAACTCAGAAAAAAAGGGTTTTCAATTAGGACGGTTGAAATTACACAAAAGTCCTCAATGATGGATCTTAACGGGTTTCGCGGGTTTACCCAAAATGACCCGTTATTTAACAGGTGATTGACGGGTTGACCCGTTAACCACCCGACCCGTTTATCACTCACCCGAATACTAATTTTAACGGGTCAGGTGATGTATGCCACCGATGATTACGAAAGTTGTCTTGGTGGCAATAGTGCACACAAGAACCCATGTAAACATAGAGAGTTGTAAGGAGAAAAGGTATTGGGTTGTGAACATTAGAAGCCGAGACCGTCCTAAGCTACAGTTTGACACGGTGTGTGCCCTAACCGACTAGTAGTATGTGGTGTTCCACGGGGTGGTTTCCTCCAGGGGCACCATGGCTAATCAGGTATATACTTTTCATTGACCTTGTGCACGGCAACTGAAATCTTTCTCGTTGTATGGTGTGTGATGTTATTTAAATACGAATGACGCATCACAGGAGTACTTCGTACGGCACAAGGACGGATCCACCTTGAACACAGAGAGTGAAAGACACAAGCTTACTCTATGCTTGGTTACTGCAATCGAGAGGAGGATCCCATAAGTATGTCCATTTAGCTGACCATTGCATCTTACGAATCAAAATTACTATCTTTCTAGCATTACTTGTCTACATTATGGAAAACGGAAAATCTTGCAGGGATTGAGGCTGGGCCTCTGGGCTAAGAATCGAATGGGGCTGTTATCTGATGTCATAAGGGTTCTGAGAGAGTACGGGCTATCAATATCAAGAATCTCACTTGGAATACGTGATGAGAAAACAGTAGGATCAATCTATGTCACATATGCTTCAGGACAAGATATAAGTCCAAGCACGGTGGAGCTAGTGACAAAAGAGATCGGAGACTCCGTTATCGCAGTTCACAAATCACAAAAGTGGGCTTTTGAGGGCTCATTGTCAAGGACGAGCCAGAAGGTAGCCAACAGAAGAAAAGAAGAGGAAGAATAAGAAGAAAGACCAAGATTTTCACTTGGAAGCTTGGTCTGGTCACATCTGGAGTGACTTTCCGGCAGTTTGGGATCCGTCGGATCATAAGTTGTTGCTAAGTACTCGGTCCTTTAGTTTAATGTGTTGGTATGTGTGGTTGTGCCTGTAAATAAGTCTGTTGTCAGTGGTTAGATTAGTGGATGTTTCACTTTACAAATTTGTTTAATTCTTTTTCCACTGCACCTTTTAGGAAGATATGAACCTCAGATACTAGCTTCAGTCTCATCCCAGGCCACTTGAGCAAAGGATCATGGGCATTTATTCTACGGATGAGTACTCGTAATCAGATCTGTAACCTCCAACGTACTGGTACCTAACACCATCGTTGCCCCAGCCACCACCATCATCAATATATCCCTAACACGTTTTATTTTCCCTCTGGTTGGACGTTATCATTAATATGTAACACATAAAAGATAACTCTTAGCTCCTTACAGTTGAAGAGTCATTTCTCTTTTGAGCGCAAATTGCACGTTGACACACAAAAGTCAGTCAGTTGTACAAAGAACAAAACAAAACGTTGTACAAAAAAAGAAAGAACAAAGATGCCCTAAATAACAAACAGAGAAATCCCTAAAGCAAAAAAAAACTGAACTACAATAAACCTCCACAACAGAAGAAAAATAGGAGCAAATCACAGTGAAAGCTTCAGACCTGAACCACCAAAAAAGGAGTACACGCGCACAATCATACACCTTACCCTATTAGGTGAGGGGATATCGCCATTCTAGTAAGCATTCACCAAATTGTCAACTACATGTTAATAGAGGTGTAAACACGAATTTTCCTGAAAAGAACGAAACAAGAACACGTGTACAAAATAATATTTTGTATTAATTTTTGAGTTACAATCTCTTTTACAATTTCGTCCTCTGATTCTATCTTCGTAAGATGTAGATTTGTGGGTTGTGTTGTTGATCCAAGGATCGTCGAGCCTTGATCTTGGATGAACGGTTGGAAGTTTCTTCAAGGGTCTTCGGAGCTTGATCTTGAAGGTTGATGAACGATGAACACTTTCTTCAAGGGCTGTTGGGGGGCTTGATCTTGAAAGAGGATTTGACGAAGAACGAAGAAAGCTTTCTTGATCCTTCGGGATTTGCTTGAGAGCTTTTAGAGTTTCAAAGCTTCAAGGTTTTTGGTGTGATGTCAATTGGTATCTTTGTCTTGTGATGGAGAAGCCTATATATAGATTTTGAGAATGAATCACCACCACAAATTTTCTTTGTGAAGTAAGTGGATGTTGTAGGTGAAATAAGTGGATGTTGTTAGTGAAATAAGTGTATGATGTTGGTGAAATGAGTGGAGGTTGTAGGTGACGTGAGTGTATGTTGTTGGTCAAATGAGTGTAGGTTGTAAGTGAAGTGAGTGTATGATGTAGGTGAAATGAATGGAGGTTGTAATTTTAATGCATTGGTCAACATTTATTTCACTGAAATTTCGATGTCTACAAATGCCCCCATTTCAAGGCGCGTCGTATACATGTGTTTGTCACATGTAAAAGATGCGTTTTGAAGTTCCTTAATGTAGATGTCAATCCAAGGGCCGTCGAGGCTTGATCTTGAATTTGGCTGGAAATTTCTTCAAAGGCCTTCGGGGCTTGATCTTGAATTCGGCTGGAAGATTTTTTGGTTTCCTCCAATTGTTGATTTTCCACAGGCTTAATCTTGAACTGGGCTGAAGGGTTTCCTGGTTCCCTCCAAAGGTCTGAACTTACTCCTTTTATCTGGAGCTGAATTTGATTCAAGGGTGGTGGACACTTGATTTTTAATTGGACTTCTGATTTCTTCAAGGGCCATTGGAGCTTGATCTTGAACTTAGATAGGACCACGAGCGGTTTCAGGATTTGAACACCTGGCAGGCAGGCACGAGGTGCAGATGACGACCTGTTTCTTTGTTCATTCTTTCCAATTCATATTGAAGAGGGTTAAGGGATGAATCAGCACGTACATTTGTTGTGTTTGCTGATGATCCACAAGATTGATGTTTCATTGTCACTTGTCTTATCTATTCTCCAGGCAGATGTGGTATCTTTTCTGGAAGTACATCAATAGCTGAAGATGAGTACTCGAGAGTGATGCTAGGTAAGCAATCAGGGAAGGGGTTGCAGGCAGTCGGTTCCAGACAGGAAAGTTGATTCCAAGTGCCGCCTGATTACTCTCTTTCTCCTTGTCCTGCAAGTAAGAACAAAGAGAAGGAAAAGGACAGGGAGAGAGCATGATATGAGATACTCTTGCTTTCAACCCTGATGATATGAGATACTTTTGCTTTTGCAGAAGTAGTGGTGATTTAACAATGTTGCACGTCTAGGCTTTACTCTTCGGCGACGGTGTCAGCGAAAGGTTTATTGAAGCTTCTCGAGTTCTTTAGATAGGGCAGCAATGCCGAGCTTGGATCTGACTTAGACTCTTTTGTCTGGATTATGCGGTTCTGCAGGAAAGGTGTTGTGTTGTAGTGGCATGTTCCAGCTCATCATTGAATATTCTGCTTCAATTTGTGGCATAGCAGAAGTGGTGCACAACCTTTGCATTTGAATGGTCCTTCATAGCACTACTTCTTAGCGACTCATCCTTACTTGGTAGCTTCAGTGTAAAGAGCCAATATCTGATCAACTGTCATGAGGTATTTGTCGGAGGAATTTGTGACCTTGACAACAGTTGTGGACGACCACTCGAGAGCAATGCAAGGAAAGCAATCAGGCAAAGGTTCCGAGCAATCAGTTTCAGATCGGACGTTTGATTTCAGGTTCTGACTGGTTGCTTTCTTTCTCCTTGTCTTGCAGGTAAGAGCAAGGGCAAAGGAAAAGATAGGGAAAAAGCATGATATGAGATACCTTTGCTTTCGATCCTGATGATATGAGATACGTTTGCTTTTGAAGTAGCAGCGGATAGATCAACACATGTATTGGTTGCGCTTGTCTCCACATGCTTCGATGTATCAATTTGCCTTATCTGTTCTCCAAGCGGATGTGGTATCTTCTCTGGAAGCACAAAATGTTGAAGATGAGTACTCGAGAGCAAGGCTAGGTAAGCAATTAAGGAAGGTGTTCCAGATAGTCGGTTCCAAATTAGAAGGTTGATTCCAAGTGTCGGCTGATTGCTCTCTTTCTCCTTGTCCTGCAGCGAAGAACAAGAACAAGGAAAATGAGAGGGAAAATGCATGCTATGAGATACTCTTGCTTTCGATCCTGACGATATGAGATACTTTTGCTTTGGTGTGACTTGGTTGAAGAGGTGTTTTCAGGGAGAAAGAAACTGAGTATGTTGATAGATTTGGTTGGAGATGCATTCTCGGCAAGAAAGAAGAGTAAGGCGTTTTGGATGTGTGCCTTGCTATGGAGGATAAAGGTCGACCTATATAGAGAAGGGCAAAATAGCAGGTAGTGGTACGGATGTGGCCTTGTCGCCCACGCTTGTCGGCAAAAGTGTGGTAGTTGGAATAGTGAAACGCGTTTTCAACATTGTCAGAGATTTTTTGACAAAGTTACACGTGTTATCCGACAAGTTGAGATTGCGCCTGAAAAGTGTTGACAGACTTTATGCAGGAAAATCCGGCTTTTGAAAGTCAGAGAGTGGTGTTTCTTCGATTTTTTGAATTAGTGGCTTTGTTACCTCTCCTTTTATATAGGTGTCGATCAAATCCAACATGCACACTTTGAAGATTACCCGCTTGTGAAAATTATCTCTGGTGTATTTTTGAGATTTTACTCCATTCAAACCTTTTCTTTTATGATTTCTGAAAATGGCTTACCCGTCTAACATTTGCCAAGATTTGAGTCTCATGAGTGATATAGGTGCGCCGCATCAGTGTATTATATGGCACCCATCCTTCTTATCTTCTAATGGCCCTCTTACAGTTGAAGACTCTGTGATGGGGGATGCAACAACAGCTACAGTAGTAGCCAAGAACCTTCTTACTCCTAGAGACAATAAGTTGCTTTCAAGATGGTCCGATGAGTTGGTTGTTCAAGAGTACCAGGCTCTCAGTGTTCAGTGTGCGGGCTCTGTGTCCAATACGGGTTAACGCCTATTCGCTCGAACTTGCCAAGTCGAATCATTGACGGCTGAGGTGGCAAACCTTAGACGAGAGATCAGACGGCTCAAGCGTGAGAATAGAGAGTTGCATGTGCTTGCAAATAATTATTCGATGGGTATGAAGAGGAAGCTTGATCAGCTGCTGGACTCCGAATGTCGGATTCAAAGTGACCATCAGAGGTTTGTGGATGTATTCCAGAGGCACTTTTTACCTTCGTCATCTGGAGTTCGACCAAGTATTGAGGTTCCGAATAATCTATCTTCAGTGCCTCATTCTTTTAGGGTTCCACCGAGTACTGAAGCTTGACATAAATGACATTTGTGAAGGCTCCCGCCTTTTTTTTTTTTTTTTTTTTGTACATATTTGTATTTTATCGGAGATATCAATAGACATGCTTTATTTCATTCAAGGTATTGTGCTAAATACCAATAAAACCTTCTTTTTTTTTAATCACATTTTCCAGGATAGTGCCGTGCATAATCATATTTTCCAAGTGCACCATCCCATCACCTCTCATTTTGGTTTTCTTTTCTAGGCACGGGTCGTTGTTTGCACAGTCATTATTATTTGCACAGTCACCGCACTTTACTATTCTCTGCATGCGGGTCATTTTTACTTTGCACCGTCACTGCACTGTATTTGCACAGTCACCGCACTTCTTTTGCTTCTCTAAGTTGTTCTGCATATGTATATGTGTGTGTGTATATATATATATATATATATTGGATCGAACCGTCACTACGCCATCATTGGACAGTCACTGCACTGCTTGTTGCTCTACCGTCACTTCACCGTCTGCTGTCCTTGTTGCACTATCCACCGTCTTGCTAATTGCAGCGCGTCACTTTTTGCCGTGTGGTGCTGTGCAAAAAACTGTAGCCGGGTTTCGCTGTGTAGTGCCTTTTGGTCACAGTTTTCCCTCGATGGTGACGTTGAAGTGCTGCTCATTTTTTGTAATAAGGCTTTATAACCAAATCCTTCCTTTAAAGAAATAAAGTATCCATATTTTGAATTTGCTCTTTATTCTTCAAAGTGTTTGTGTTTTTGTTGATGGTGTGACTGTACTTGAAGTTTTGAAGTTTAAGTTGCCTACGTACCCTCGGTTGAGGAGGGATCAAGTCATGACGTAGTTCAAATGAGTGATGGTTTTTTTTTTTTTTTGCCGTGCACAGTTTATGCTCTTGCGGACTAGGAGCGTTGTACCATGTGCAGTTTAGGCTCATGCAGGCGAGGAGCCTTGTGTGTTTGTTTTAGGGGTAGTAGCGCTTCAAGAATCTGCCATTGATTGGGTCAATCTTCAAGCCGTCTTCGGCCATGATTAAGTAGGCGTCGTTGGTGTAGACCTCTTGTATTACGTATGGTCTACCCCATTTTGATGTGAACTTGCTTTCTGTCTTGTGAGTTGTGATGATGGGCCTACGCAATGCGAGGACGAGATCTCCAGTTTCGAAAAACCTTGGGCGGACCTTCTTGTTGAATGCCTTGGATAACCGTGCTTTGTAGCATTCCAACTGTTGTTGAGCTTCGAGCCTTCTCTCAACCAGCGCTTCCAGCTCTTGAAGGCATAATTTTGCATTCTCTTCATCAGTCAAGCCTTCTTGTATGGCCATCCTTAGTGAAGGGATTTGACTTTCGAGCGGTAGAACAGCTTCCACGCCATATACGAGAGAATAAGGCGTAGCTTGGGTAGGAGTCCTATGTGTCATCCCATATGCCCAAAGTGCTTCGCTTATTCTTTCGTGCCAATCTCTCTTTGATCTTCATTTGGAGCCCGATGATCAGTGCTTGGTACTCAGCGATGTTTTTGGAGCATAATTCACTTAGTTGGAAGGAAAAATGTAGTATTTGCCTTTATGGCGACATGAATACTACTCCTGCCCCTGCTCCGTCTGCTCATACGGATCCGTCAAAGAACATTGTCCATGTCGGGAAGATGTCGATGTAAAACACCTCCTCGTCAAGCAAGTCGTCTGAGAATTTCCAATCAGCTGGGATTGGGTGATCAGTAAGGAAGTCTGCTAGCGCTTGTCCCTTGACGGGTTTAGCTGGGATGTAGATGATCTCATATTGATTAAGAAGCAATGCTCATTTAGAGAGTCGCCCTGTCAAGACTGGTTTGGACATGACGTATTTGACCGGGTCAGCTTTAGCAACCAGGTGGATAATGTAAGCCTGCATGTAATGCCTGAGCTTCTGGATGGCGAACACCAAGGCGAGGCACATCTTTTCTATTAGGGAGTAGTTCAACTCAGCGCCGGTGAGGGTTCGACTGAGGTGGTAGAGCGCTCATTCTTTCTGGGATTCATTTTCTTGTGCCAAGAGTGCTCCAACTGAAGTTTCCTGAGCAGCGATGTACAATATGAGCGGCTTCCCAGGCACAAGTGCCCCTAAGACAAGTGGACTTGATAAATACTTTTTTATGCTTTCAAAAGCATTGTGGCATGCTTCGTCCCATACGAACGGAACGTTCTTCTTCATGAATCAACTGAACGGTTGACAACGCCCTGCAAGGTTGGAGAAGAAGTGTCTGATGAAGGCTAGTCGTCCTTGTAGACTTTTCAGCTCGTGCAGGTTTTTTGGCTCAGGCATGCTTTGAATGGCCTTGATCTTTGATTGGTGCACTTCAATGCCACGATGCTTGACAATGAAGTCGAGGAACTTTCCAGAGGTGACGCCAAATGCACATTTCAACGGGTTTATATTGAGGTTGTATTTTCACAGCCTTTCGAACACTATTCGTAAATCTTTTAAGTGATCTGATCTTTTCTTTGTCTTGACCACCACATCGTCTACGTAACATTCTAC
The DNA here is from genome assembly GCA_024362995.1 of Heteromeles arbutifolia. Taxonomy (NCBI): domain Eukaryota; kingdom Viridiplantae; phylum Streptophyta; class Magnoliopsida; order Rosales; family Rosaceae; genus Heteromeles; species Heteromeles arbutifolia. The sequence continues at coordinate 25,540,602 of JANCRC010000001.1, read as the reverse complement.
GTTTTTGTGTAGCTTGTCATTGAAGATTTTCTGCATTGCGTGTTGATATGTAGCTCCAGCGTTCTTTAGATCGAAGGGCATTATCTTGTAGCAGTAGATACCTTTTGGAGTGTGGAAGGCTGTTAGTTCCTCGTCTTCGAGAGCCATGCGAATTTGATTGTATCCAGAAGAGCCGTCCATGAATGACAGTGCATCGTGGCCAGTGGTTGCGTCCACCATGATTTCAATGATTGGCAAGGAGAAATCATCATTCGGGCAAGCATCATTGAGGTCTCGGAAGTCTACGCAAACACATATTTGTCTGGATTTTTTAAGGACAATGACGATGTTGGAGATCCACTTGGGGTATTGCACCTCTCGAATGAAGCCTGCTTCGATTAGCTTGTCAATCTCGGTCTCAATTTGTGGGATGAGCTCGGATCGATAGCGTCTTTGGGTTTGCTTTATCGGTCGCGTTCCAGACTTGACTGCAAGATGATGTACAGCGATGATAGGGTCAAGGTTGGGCATTTCTTTGTTGGTACAAGCAAAGACGTCTTTGTACTCTAATAACAGCTGGTAATATTCCTCTATCTCGTCCGCACTTAGTAGTGCACTTATGAAGATAGGCTTTGGTTCCTCGCTTATGCCTAAGTTGAGTTCTTTGAGATCATCAACCGTGGCTTGCCCCCCATCTTTAAGCTGTGGTGGCGCAGCATTGACATCTTCCTCGAGGATTTCGTCTTCTTTGCCTTCTTGGATCGTGATGTGAAAGACATCTTAGACCCCATATTCAGTGTTGTTTTCTCGAGCTTGTTGGCATGAAGATTGTCCAGTGTGGATGATGGTGCGCTTTCTTACTTGCAATGGTCCATTTGTGTCAACCTCCAAGATTACTTGGCGCCTTATCCTTGAAAGAATCGAGCTTCGAACGTCGTTTTTTTTTGCTAGCTCATTAAGCTTTTCTTCCTTTGGCGTTGTCTCCCTCTTTCCGTCTTCAAGTCTTTCCAACGCTAACCATTACAGAGGAGAACTAATCGTGTTGCTTTGTCTCTTAGGTTTCGACAATCTTTCGAAAACAGAGCTTTGAGATGTTGGCGCGCTAAGCCTCTTGAAGACGGAAATTCGATCTTGACCACCAATGTGATTAAGTGCCAAAATTTTGGACCTTGAACGATTCATCCTATTGAAGACTGACATCTAAGGGGTGGGTTTAGGCTCATCTTGATCTTGTTCAATGCTCACACTGATGTGTTGAGTGTTAGCGTTTTTCGCTTTGTTTGAAATCTTCACAGGTGCATTTTGTGTGAAGCCAAGTATAGCCTTGTTGTCAACTCTGTAACCATGCTCTTTTAACTTCTTTTGAGTCTTGGTGAGGTCACGTTCTTTATCGTTAACGGTGTTTGAGACCTTCTTTCCAGGATTCGAAGAAAAAGCGAAGTCGTACCCAGCCTTTGACATGAGTTTGTAGGCGTTTGGATCAAAGCCTTCTTCGGTCCTCTTGGTTGGAAGAAAGCTTGGTTCCATCCTCTTTGGCAGAGTTTTTATAAAGCCTTGTGGTAGTCTTGCAACCTTAGTGTCACTTACCGTGTCAAAGGCAAAACTGCATTCGTCTTGAGCAACTTTACATTATCTTTGTCCCGCTGTGCGTTGGCTTTGCTTGCTCCAGTTTCGAACGGGGATTGACCATTCTTTCTTCTCAACATCGGGATGTATCGAAAGACGGGTGTGTTCGGTCTTTTTGAAGGCGTTCTACTCCCTTTGGTTGTTGCAGGTTTAGCAAGCTCATCATCATTTTTGCTTAAAAACGGCATGGCTTGCCCATCTTACTTCTTAGGCATAGCTTGCCACTCTTGCTTTTTAGGTGCTGCTTTGCCAGTGGATTTGATCTCTTCTGGAAGAGCTTCGAGCACCATGTCTTCATCCATGTAGAACTTGGCGTTTGCGAAATGTGATTCGGCTTCGGTGAATGGCTTGGTATCGCCTTGGATCACCTTTACTCATTCCCGGTAGAATTTTAAGCATTGGTGAAGGGTGGATGACATTACTCCATTCCCGTGGATCCAAGGCCTTCATAGAAGCAAGCTGTATGAAGTTCTTGCATCAATCACATGGAATATCGTGCTTGATTGGAGTTCACCAATGGTCATCTCTACTCGGATCATGCCCATCACCCTTTGTCCTCTTTGGTTAAAACCTGGGATCAGCAAACGGCTTAGGGATAGCTCATCCACCTTGATGGATTGTGGTCATGTTGACTTTGGCATGATGTTTATGGCCGACCCACCATCTACAAGCATGCGGTTGACTTTATGCTCCCTTACGTACCCCGAGATGAAGAGATGACGGTTGTGAGGCTTCGATCCCAGCAATAAATCTTCGTCCGTGAAGTTGATTGTGTCCTAGGCGGCACAACATGTGGCACATTCATGTGGCCAAAGCTTCAAGACTTCATCCTTGCTTTCTTGCACTTCGTGGTCGTTGAGACTTGCTAAAACCGCTGTTATTACTCTTCGCATCTTCTTTGGCAATCGTAGCGCTTCCTCGATGCTAAAGTGTGTTGGCAGACCTTCTTTGGTTGTGGGGTTCTTTTCTTCCTCAGTGGCGATGGCTTTGCCTTTTGAGGGCTCTTCCATCTCTACTTCAACCATGTGACAGACAACGGTAGTGCACTTTTCGAAGAAGTCCTTCGGGAAATGCTCATGCAATGAGACAGGAATGCGTGGCTCTTACTCCATAGGTTCTCCACTGTATGTTGGCTTACCAGCTCTTATGCTTCCTTTGGGCTTCCTATTGTTGTGGCGACGGTGCTTTCTCCCTTGCTCCCTATTTGGCCTTGTAGTTTGCGGTCTTGGCTTCCTTGTCTTTTTGTAGGTCACCAATGTCCACCCTTCTTCATCGTCGGTAGGTTCATCTCGGTCGCTTGCCCCCAACGATGGTTGTGCAGAAGGTGTTGTGTGGCTTGAGCATTGGCGGGAATGGTCATGAATCCTTTGGAGGGGAACGAGGTCCAATGATCCAAACATGATCGTAGTAGTATCTGTTGCAACCGTGTTTTCAAGGTTGAGCTCGATTTGCCCTTGTTGCGCTAGCTTCATGATGAGTTCTTTGAGGATAAAGCATTTGCCAACAGGATGGCTCACGATGCGATGGTACTTGTAATACCTGGGATCGTTAACGCGATTCATCTCCTCATGACGCTTGCATTCTGGTAACTCGATCACCTTCTTTTCTAGCAAGTCGTCTAGCATTACAGCTATATCTGAATCAGGAAAAGGGTACGTCTTTTGCTCCAGCTCCCTCAAGGTGTTTTTGTACCTGTCTTGAGTGCGAGAAGGCTCATTTCTCTTTATCTCCTTCTCTTTATTCTTGGAGGAGATCTTGACAGGCACGGATGGGGTCTTGATAGGGGTAGTGTTGACGGTAAAAGCTTCCTTGGCGAGCTTCTTCCCAGTCTTGTGTACATTTGGGGTGAACACCTTATCTTTCTTAAAGTCAGCGATCGGCTCCTTTTTCCCGTGATTGGCGATACACAAATCCATGTCGTGGGAACGAGTTGCCAGCTCCTCAAATGTTCTAGGCTTTATGCCTTGAATGATGTAATGGAACCCCCAGTGCATGCCTTGAACGCACATCTCAATGGCGGAGGTTTCAGAAAGCCGATCTTTGCAATCTAGACTTAATGAACGCCATCTATTGATGTAGTCGACGACAGGTTCACCCTTTCACTATTTCGTACTAGTCAGCTCTAGCATGCTTACAGTGCGGCGGGTGCTGTAGAAGCGGTTGAGGAATTCCATTTCTAGCTGATCCCAACTGTTGATAAACTCGGGCTCGAGGTCGGTGTACTAGTCAAAGGTGTTGCCTTTCAGCAAGTGCACAAACTGCTTGACAAGGTAATCTCCATCTATTCCAGCATTGTTGCAGGTTTCAATGAAATGGGCGACATGTTGCTTTGGGTTTCCCTTTCCATCGAACTGCATGAACTTCGACGGTTAATAACCCCTCGACATCTTCGAAGCGTCAATCTTCTTGGAGTAGGGCTTTGAGTACGGCACAGAGTCATGTGAGCTTCCTTCGTACTGCATCTTAATTGTGTTTGCGATCATCTCCTGCAATTGTTGGATAGAGAGAGATCCCATGAGCGCAGCTGCTTGGTCTGGTTCTCGCTTCTCTTCGACTTTCTCCACCGGAGGCTCCTCTTCTTCATTGGCTTCTTTCTTTACTGGATTACCTATTAGGTCGACTTTTACGTCGCGCTGCGCCTCCAGTTGGTTGGCGAGTGCGGCGATTTGCAAGTCTTTCTCCTCCACTGTCCGTGTGAGTTTTGTGATTGCTTCATTCATTTGAGCCAGCTGCTCCTCGATTGAAGTCGCTCATGTGGTCATGACTTGCATGGCTGAGCTGATGCTCGAGTCAGCATCGGGAAGTAAGGACTCTAAGTACTTCATCGAGCTTTCCTCTTTTGGCGCCCTTAGTGAGGCCAAGGTGATCACGGGCTCGTGCCTCGGGTGCTTTTGTTCCTTCGGCAGAGTTGATGTAGGGGTGGAAGACACGGCGGAGAGAGTTCTTGCCTTACTTCAAGTTATGACGCCCGAAGTGCCACCATTTACGGCGAGGATGTTCTTGTTCTTTACTTTGGTTACGGGAACAACTTGATCCTTTCTTAATGCCATTTGTGCTTTTTGCGGATTTGAAGATAGAGATGAGAGGTAGAGAATATTCCACTGGGCGTGCCAAATTTGTAAACACGAATTTTCTTGAAACGAACGAAACAAGAACACGTGTACAAAATAATATTTTGTATTAATTTTTGGGTTACAATCTCTTTTACAATTTAGTCCTCTGATTCTATCTTCGTAAGATGTAGATTTGTGGGTTGTGTTGTTAATCCAAGGATTGTCGAGCCTTGATCTTGGATGAACGGTTGGAAGTTTCTTCAAGGGTCTTCGGAGCTTGATCTTGAAGGTTGATGAACGATGAACACTTTCTTCAAGGGTCGTCAGGAGACTTAATCTTGAAGGGGGATTTGACGAAGAACAAAGAGAGCTTTCTTGATCCTTCGGGATTTGCTTGAGAGCTTTTAGAGTTTCAAAGCTTCAAGTTTTTTGGTGTGATATCAATTGGTATCTTTGTCTTGTGATGGAGAAGCCTATTTATAGATTTTGAGAATGAATCACCACTACAAATTTTCTTGGTGAAGTAAGTGGATGTTGTAGGTGAAATAAGTGGATGTTGGTGAAATGAGTGTATGATGTTGGTGAAATGAGTGGAGGTTGTATGTGAAGTGAGTGTATGTTGTTGGTCAAATGAGTGTAGGTTGTAGGTGAAGTGAGTGTATAATGTAGGTGAAATGAATGGAGATTGTAATTTTAATGCATTGGTCAACATTTATTTCACAGAAATTTCGTTGTCTACAAGAGGTTTAAGCCAAACTAATGCAAAACAAATACATTATCAGAACATACTAAAAACTACCGCAACATAATTCTCGAAAATGGAAATAACTTTTTATGTTACATGTAACATGAGAGATTAATCTTTGTCAATAGGCCTTAGCATCTCTCAGGTCACCATATAATGATAAGCTTCTTTAAACAATAACTCAACTTCTTTAAGCAATTAAACAGCACTTGAAATTTTTCTCAAGTTCTTTAAACAGTGAGGCTACATTTCATACAACGCACAAACCTGAGATTACTCCTAGTTGATATGCTTGACATCTCTCAAGGACCAGCTTTTACGATCACTCAACTTCTTTAAACAATTAAATGACACATAAGTTTCAGTTAACAAGAGCGACCACATTCAATCCTGTTTTCTTCTGGTAGGAATCTTCAACCTAGGTTATCTTTCTCACAAAATCTAACCATCCCAAGGGAACAATCAAGGATTAGAAATAAAGCCTCAACTACTTAGGGGTTCCAGCATTGACCAGAATGAGATTAACAAAACACAATTTCATATGAAATAAATCCAGATTATTGCATCATGTTGTATCTTGCTCCTCATAAATACATTCTTCATCAGAAACAATAATCGAGTAACAGGCGTTATGTACAATAATACGGTTTCATAGCCTAACTCATACTCATGAAACATTTCACATCTATACAATAAGGTATGAATGAGAAGATGAGGCCATATTGACCTGAAAAGGGTTCTTATGAATTCATCATATAACATCAATGTCTTCAACATCAAGCCAGTCATTAGATTCCTTGGTCTCCAAGTTACGAGCACTTACCTGGCCAGACCCAGAATGTCTAATCTCAACAGAGTTGCTGTCCTTATCTGAATCGGCAGAGGCTCTGCTAAGTTGAACCCAATCTCTTGAGTCTTTTGTCGATGAATCAGATCCAGATGTGACCTTCTTGTAACTTGCTGGTGTGTCTCCATCATCATCCTCCAGATCACTGAATGATACATCCTCATCATTCTCTACAGGGATGGAGGTTCCACCAACACCATCCATCTCTGAAGTTTCCTCTTTCAACCAATCATCACCATCATCCTCATATTTCTCATCCACAACTTTAGAGGAAAAATTAGAGAGTGGCAGTTGATATTTTGTCTCTTTTACTGGTCCTTCCTCAATAACAGGCTTGTCAATAATTTGGGTTTCACTACTCTGAATTAGGTGCTTGTCTGTCTCGACATCAACTGCCTGTGGGAGAGGAGCTGATCTGATGGTAGACGTATTGGGCGGTGCAAAATCAGATTGAGCACTAGGTGGCACAGAAAGATGCTGTTCTTTTGGGAAATCGGAAACTCCTTTCACATAAGAAGTGCTACTTCCTGAAGGGTCTGTCTCTGAATTTTCATTAGTTACCTTCTTAAGCTGATGAGACAACAAGGCTCTAGCTTCCACTATCTGCAGACATATAATCAAGTCAAGCAAACCATAGTTGCTCAAACCAAAAATAACTAAGAAAACAAAGGCAATGAGAAAGAACAATGGAAGGGGAGTTTTGTTAGGAACTGGCTAGTCAATGTTAGTGTCCTATTTTGTTTAAGATTGTATTAGGGAAACTAAAGGTGCAAGATTCTTGTACTAAAAGAATTAGGAAAGAATTTAGTTTTTATGTACAATTAGATTGGGAATCCTAGAAGCATATTTGGAAAAATAAATAAAGTGTACTTCATATTCCATATAAAATAGGAAATAAAGTACTTTCCTATTTCCATATAGAATAGGAAACTTAATTAGAGAATAGGCATGTAAACCACACCCTATACTTATAAATAGGTGCGGCAAGGCTAGAAAAAAGAGAGAAGAGCCAGAGACAGCCAAGAAAGGAAAGAGAGGGACTAGTTTTAGGGTTTGCAATAGTACTGTAACTCTATTATTAATCAAAGACGTCGCGGTTTCTCTACCCAAAGAAATCACAACTGGACGCAGGCAGCAGTTCTGCAGAACCAGTATAAATCTTGTGTGTTTCTAGTTATTCTCTAATTTACTAAGTTTAGTCTATTGCCGGATATATCACAGAGCAAGATCTAGAGGAGAGTCAGAATTATAACAAGTTTTGGGTCAGTACTACATAGAATCAACTCACCTTAGGTGTAGACAAAAGCTCAGCATCATGTTTACTGAGTCTAGGGTGCAAGAGCACGAAATAAATCATCCAAAAGTGAGACTCGCTCATATGCTCAGGGCAAAGTTCAATTCTGAGAGCAGCCAATGATGGCGCAAGCCGCTCAACAGCCAGAGCATGCTCTTGTTGAACATCAGACAATTCAAAATCTGGAAAATCAAAACTCACAATGTTCTTATTCCAACGCCGTACAGTTTTTCAAATCTATTGAATCATTGATCAAGCACAAATATTACGATTTACAACAAATTTATCCAAATAAATTGAACAAAGCAGCAAATTGGCAATTACATATGAATAAAACATCTACTCGGATTTTAATATTCCCTGAAGAAATTAAAGCTTTAAGTCCTTGCATCACAACCTGAACTGAGATTTAGCTCATTGAATCCGAATACAAGTACAATGCATTAAATTCAAAGCTGCAATTGAAACAAATACAAATCGAAAACTCCATATTGGCAACACAAATAGCTCAAATTGATCATTTACGAACATTGACCATAAATCGACACTAATTTACAATAAGATAACCAAATAATTCATGAAAATAAAGCATAATGATAACCAAATAATTCATCAAAACAAAGCACATTGAATCGAATTACACAATGGAATGGTCAAATCGAAGCAGAACATACCATCTGAGTCTTCGTCGTCGTCAGAGAGAGGGAAATCGAGCCAAGTCTCCGGATGCATAGAGATATTCCTGACAAACGCGAGAACTTCCTGGGTCACACCAAAAGCAGCACCAGCTGCCTCCGCCTCCTCTTCCGATCCAAACTGAAGCAAATTCGAAGCGATCTTAGTGAACTCCGAAACCGCTATGTTACTGGAGAGCTTCGAGATCCCGGTCTTGAACTTCCCGCCGATCTCCGCGAAGTCGCTGCGGATTCCGGAGATCACGTCCTCGTCGGAGGGTTCTGGATCGGAGGGATGGGCCGGGTCGGACGGGTTGGGGGGAGGAGGGGTAGTGGGATCGGGAGGCGGGGCGAGGAAGGAGGCGACGCCCCAGAACTGGCGAGTTAGGGTTTTGGTTAGCTCGGAGATGTCGCCTTTGACGGTGGGAGCCGACGGTGAATCGGATTCGGGTCGGGTTGAATTTGGGTCTGTAGCATTGTTGGAGCTAGGGTTTGGGCCATCGTAATCACCGTCGCCGTCGTCGTCGAGCTTGAGGGAGTTGGCGATGGATTTAGCCAGCCATGACATTGTGGATGGAAGAGATGACGCCGGCTCGGAAAGCTGTGAGCCCAAAGCCAAATGATGGTGTTTCCTTCTGACTTGCAGGGTCGGTCTTCTAGAACTGGGAATTAAAGTGCTTCTTACGGCGTCGTTGCGTTTTATCCTAGTTTTAATTTAGCCACAGGCAACTATTATTGGAACTTAGATAAATCGCGCACTTTTCATAACTGTATTTGTTTTTTTAAATATAAAGTTTTAGAGAGTCAATAAATTTTTTTGAAAATTGTAGTTTCTTTAGTAATTATTATTTTTAGCGAAAGAACTTCTGTTTGTTTTGCATTAAAAATAGTAAAACAAATACATACGACATGCATGTTAAACATGCTTTTTAGAACAACACAAGAGATTACACATATAATAAAACATCACAACCCTACAAGGCTACAATTACAAACATATCAAAAATACAATATGATTCTTCAATTATGGAGGACCCCTAGTCCTAAACCCTAATGCGTTTGTTGCACCGAACTATCTCAGACTAAACTAGTTTCAAAGACTAAACTCGATTGACTTGCCATGGACCAAGCGGTACTAAAATTGTGAAACGTTTGATGTAGGACTACCTATGACTAAATTTTATTTTTTACTTTTATGAAAACTTCCTTGTCTAAAAAACCTTTTTTTTTTTTAAGAGGTAAAAAATGCCTTATTCAGAATATCATTCATCTCATAAAACACAACGGGAAAAGGACTTTGCTTTACATGAAAAGTCTACATATTTTTTTCACCATCATCGGCTATCAATGCATTTACAAGTTGCAACTACTTGTGCTTAAACTTGAGTTCCTTCACATATTCTTCAGTGCCCTTCAACTACTTGTGTAGATCTTGAGTGTTTCAATTGGAACTGCACAGGCAGAGTGTCCACAATATGTAAACCCATGACAAAAAGAACCAAACTTTGCTCTGAAAGTGTATGACATCTGAAACTTCTGGGCTCACAAAGAACAAAGCCGATTAGCATATATGCAGAAGAAAGAGCCTTCAACACAGATATAAGGTCTGGTTTAACGTTCTATTTGTCACGCCCATGCACATAGCCAGGCCTTCGAAATCATAGATTACCTCGTCCCCATAGCCGGAAATAAATATAATGTCATATTGTTTGCTAGTCTCGTATAGAACTCTTCTGTCTCACCTGGAAGGTGATGGCGCCAATACTGCGGGCAGTCGGCGTGCAGAATACAAATGGAGCTGGAAGATCAAACTTTCGATGCATCAAGATACTTCTTCCCATTGCTGTCATAAACATAGCTACCCTCAGACTATTCTATAATCAAAGGATGTAAATTAGTACCCTGCCACCCAGCTGTGAAGGGTGCAAGCATATCATGCCCCTTAAACCCGAGGCCTTTTTCATCAGTTGTTGATTATTCCTTTTGCACAGATGACCCTGTACCATAGGACATGGCCAGAAAGGGAACCACAAAGAGATGCTCCTGTGGACTTCTAGATACAGATGTCAATTCGAACGCACGAGCAGTGAACGATAATTTTGCGGATAAATACTTTGAGTGTTATTTATGAACACTAAAGTTGAACTAACGCCATCAATTGATGTGAATGTGTAATTGATATTGAAATTCTAAAATACATACAGAGCATAATGCACCTCTTACACCAACAATTGTACCTCTCACCGAGCTAGAGAGCAATGTCCCTGCAAAATTTTCTTAGTTTTCCTCCATTGGCTGCAATTACACGAATGCGTGAGATCTGGAGCGGTAGCAAATACAGTAGCATATTTTGTGCATGAAACACGCTGGGTTCTGAGATTGGAAATAAACAGAAGCAAACCGAATGATGTGAAGAAATATTTAACTAAAAACAAAAAACAGTAATCATAGGCAGCAATCACTAATAACAATTTGGCCATGAATATGTAAGCACATCAAAATATATACCCATTTTGCTAAAAAAAATTGCAAAAACTGCAAATCTTTTAACGGTTATGTTCATTTTGCTAAACATCCATAACATAATGACAGTAATTTACACAAAGGCTTATTATATTAACACCCCACAAATTGTTGAATAAATCTCACATACTTAATACACCTCATATTTGTTTTTTCAGTTAAAAATTATCTTAATACACCCCACTTCCTTCCCCATAATACCCTCACACCCCACATTCTCAATATACATCTTACATTTTCTACATACACCCCACATTTTTTATACACCCCACATATCTCAAATCTTATAACACTCATTTTTAATTTTGCCGAATGATTTCAAATTGAATGATTTGAAAAATGTTTAGGTTCATTTGAACGTTTTCCAATAACATTAATAATGATTTCAAAGCTACCATGTTGTTTCCATTTTCTTGTGCATATTTTGGTCAAACCAAGTCGACCTGCAAGAAAGCATCTTAGAATAGCGCAACAGTTCGGGGGCCATGATTTTTGAATTATGAGACTCATAAGTGCTAATTCTTGAATTATGAGATTGAGTAAGACTTCGGGGGCCATGGCTTTTGCCCTCACTCCACAATCAGTTCATGATCTCCCAGAAAGACATGGCCATTGCCTAGTTGAAATTCACTGCAACCATTGCCTAGTTGAAAATCACCATTAAAAAAAAGTCTTCTTTTTTAAAATGTACTCTTGCCTGGCACTGAATATATTTCAGTTCAGTTTCTAAGAATCATACAACCATTGCCTTGTATGCTATCTTGTTTAAATACACCAAAAATTTGTATCAAATCCTCGTTTATTTACTAAGAATCATACACCTCAATTATTTGCTAAGAATCATCATACAACTCAATATCAATATTAGTCTGATACTTTAATCGGTAAAGGGGGGCATAGTCTTATTCTCTGTTAGTCTTATGCAAATAATCAATAAAGCTTCTTATTTGGACAAAAAATGCCGACTTGAATTTTGACAAAAAATGTCGCCTAGGATTTAAGCATATGTGGGTTTGTTTTCAATTCTACCATTAAAACCCATGTCGTCTATTTTTAATATTAGGTGGTAATTTTGGGTGTTTAATTCTTCATGTAATCCCTGTGATCGCTAAAAGATGAATATGAACATAGAAGCTTAAATAACGCAACAAAACCAAGATTAAATAATTATCGATGTCGTCGAAATCACTAAAACAATGAAAAATATGAAGTCTTACCTCATGTGAAGCTTTCGAAACACCGATTTCGTGTCCCATTTGTCAAAAACATTTTTTCTCAATCAACATGTTTGTAGTTTCATTGGTTAGGGTTTTATTCAACAATGGAGGGTGGGAGGGTTTTTGATAGTTGAAGAAGATAAATAATACGTTAAAAGTGATTTGGGGTATATTTAGAAATTTTTATTTTTTTTAAACCTAATAGGGTCAAAATTCTCATTGCATAGTAGGGTAAATAAGTCATTAACATTACATTTTAATGTCGGGTGCATCCAACATTTTGTGGGATGCTAATATAAAAAGCCTTACACAAATTCTACCACCAAGTTCACAGATAAATTTGTAAAAATTTATAAAATAAAAAAAGAATTTCAAAACAAAAATTATGATACAAAGAGAGAAAATTCAATACATACTCGATGTCATTTCTGGGCTTTTTTATAAAACCCCAAAATGCGAAGCAAACGACGGAGATGACACCGTTGATGAAGTCCTTATTGGAGATAAAGCAGTTAACAGGTCGAGAAGGACGGAGCCCAAAGCCTGTTCCGTCGAAAATTGAGGTCCAGTTTGAGGTGAATCGGACGACGGAGCTCGTGGGTTCTTCTATTGAGGTTCGAATCTGAGGCCTTGTTCGTGATTTTGGGTTCGGGGCAAGGTGAAAAGGAGAAGATGCGAGAAGAGAACATGACGGAGCAAAGGTCTTTGAGCACTTCCCCCCTATCAAATCTCCTAGGGGATAGTGAATTAAGGAAAGTGCATTCTATTGAGATTTTAAGGTATTTTATTGGATTTATATATCCATAGAATTTGATGGAGTTTAATTGATTTTTAGAGATTCTATGTAAAATTTTGATTCAATTTCCTTGAAACCTAAGGGGAGGAGGTAAGATTTAGGAATGCTTAAAATACACTATGAAATCTATCGAATTCTCTCAAATTCCTCATCTTTTTAAAATTCTTTAAAACAAATTCATAACACCTAGAATGTTATAAACTTTTTTAAAATCGTAATTGAATACTGTGGATGCAAATTTCCGCCTCCTTCTTCTTGGACAAAATTGCACCTACAAAACAATTAACACCTTTGGTTAAGGCCTAGAGCCTCATGCGCCCACGATGAATGGGGGGCTTTGGCCGAAGAACCTTCGATGCTAAAGTTAGAATTTAGAGAGAAAAGTGTTTAGAGAGTTTTTTGGGAGTTTTGCAAGAGTGTGGACTTCACTTTTTAGAGAAAATGGAGTCCTATTTATAGAGCATGGCCGGTCCTCTTTGGGAGAGATAGTGGCCGACCTTTGGGTGTTTTTTGGGGTGTAATGGGTGATTTATTTGGCAATTAATGGATTAATTAGGTAATAAATCTATTAATTGGCCAATTAATTCAATTTATATGGGATGTTTTGAAAGTTATGGAATGATTGCCTTGTAGAGAATATGGAATGAGGATGGATGAAATAATTTTGAATTTGTTACCTATTTTGGGCACTTTTGACTTGGTTGATGGATTAGTCTCCACTGCTCACGCGTAGGAAACCCGGTGTGCCTCGAGGGTAATTTTGTCCTCTTTACCCGAAAATCCACGTGTCGCCTCTTGATTATTTTTGGCTCCACAAATGCCCTTACACCTGTTAGGCTGCTCGCAGAAAAGGGTAACAGGTGTAGATATTTTCTTGCTTTAGGAAACTTTGAATTGTTTCCTTCTTTGATGTAGATTCTCTCTTTAATAAGAAATTAGATCATTCTAAGAAAGGGAAATAAATTTCTCTCAAAGCCTATTGAAGTCCACCTTAAGTGGATTATTAAATCAACTTTGGAAAGCAATTTATTCTACCCTACAAGAGAGAGAAAGCTAGAGGATATTTGTTCCCCCTCCCCTAGCAATCTTCTACACTTGCCCGTGCAAATGACCGTCTTTCGTTGCTTTCTTTCTTTTCTCTGCACCGCACTGAGGTAAGAAAAAATTAATTTTCCTTATCTTCTTCTTGGATAGTGCTGTCGCAGGGCCAGAAGTCGACTCAGCATGGGCTGAGGAAGTGTTGTGGCAAAGACCATTGCTTAAGCTGCTTGGTTTGGCTAAAGCTAAAGGTAGCTGTGCGGTTGGGGACTCGGATTGAGGCGCTAGGGCGCGATGCTAGGTAAGTTGCATGACTCATGTCCTTTGAGAGAAACGAGGAGGTCGCAGGCCTCATGGGCTGCTGAAATGCTGGGCATGCAGGCCTCCTGCCTGCTGGTCCGAGATAAAAATGAGGGAAAAGCCAGTACGGGTTAAGTTCCCTTGCTGAGTACTATGAATGGCATTGGCTAGTTAATCCCTTTCGCCGGGAGAAGGTGGGCTGCTATCTCGAGAGTAGGTAAAGAGGATCAAGGCAGATGCATTGGCTTGTCCGAATGCTGTCGTGGAGCCTACTATGAATGAATATAGAAAGAAGAGATTTTCCCCGCCTGCTCAAGAGATACTGGTTGAGAAAAAACTGAAGACTTCCTCTGCTGTTCGTGAGGATTCGCCTACTGCCGAAAGGCCTGTGATTGGCATGACTTCTTCCAATGGGAAGAAAATGAGGTTGCTAGATCTGAGCCTGTGGCGCATGCCATGTCAAGAATGGCTAGTACGATTGCTGATAGGATTGCTCAGCGTAGAGGTTCTATCATGCCCCTAGTGCCGAAGTCTGTACCAGATATCCGTTGGGAGCTAAGTTCGGTTCATCTTTGGAGAGGATTGCTATTATAAGGAGTGATAAGGTGGACTCTACTGCTAAAGTGGCGCCAAGGCCCACTCCATCTGCTGCTGAGACTGATTCGCCCGCTGAAAAGGAAGAGACTGCTCGAGTAGGTAGCTGTGAGAAATCCACTAAGCCTGCTTCTGAGGAGGCTGTTAAGATCTGTGTGCTTTTGAGACCAGATCTGCTTAAAGACATGGACGCTTGTGCCAAGTTTGTTGATGGCGTCAGAAAGGTTGTTTGCCCAAGCTCATTTGCGAAGCATACGACCTAATATAGAAGAATTGCTCTACTTGCTATGATGCAGATATAACAAGGCTGCCAAGGAGGTGGCGAAGACTATGGCAGCTGAAGTTTATTCCTCAGCCGAATAGATCAAGAGGTTGGATTCTGAGCTCGTTTACTTTGAAATGGTATAATATTTCTGCCCCCACTTCTCTGCAGCTTGAGACTGCTCACCAAGAGATCGTTGACTTGAAGACTAGGCTTGACGCGATCCAAGTTAAGTATGAAATGGTAGAAAAGGAAATCGGATGTCACATACCTCAGACTCAAGATCTTGAGCGTGCCGTTTCTTAGTTTTGTTCCGCTGCTTATGCAAAGGATGAAGAGTTTATTGTTGCCTATAACCAAGTGATCCACTTCAAGAATGTCGTTGATAGGCTTGAACACCAAGTGTTGGAACTTCAAGGTGCACTGAAGATCAACGAAAGTTTGAAGAAAGAAGTGGATGAGCTGCAGTGTGTGAGGAGATTGGGCAGCTGAAAGGTGAGAAGGTTGGGCTCGAGGCTCTGCTTGTTCAGGGTCAAGCCGATTTTTACAAGCTAGGTTATGTAAATCATCTCTTTGGTAGGTTGTCTAACTTCGAGTTTGCTGGGAGAGACTTCAAAACCTTCTCTATTTCTCCAGAAGACTTGTTTGCTTTTACTTTTGAGGCTTCCATTGGTGAAGTTATTGGAAAAGTTGGTGCCTAGGTTAGGGCAGCCGGGGGTGAAGCGCTGGATGATGCTGTTACTAAAAGTGTCAAGACTGCTGAAGGTAAAGCGTCAAGACTGCTGAAGGTATGGTGACCGAGTAGTCGTGGGATGTCCAAGCTGCTGAAGTGTAGTATTCTAGGTAGCCTTTAGGATTGTCTCTGTTTTTCCTTGTAGCTCTTGTTTTGCTTAAACTTTTTCAGCATTTTGCTAATTGTTTATAAACATGCTTCCTTCACCTTTCTTCATCTTCACTTCTTTTGTTCATGCTCTAACCTTTAGACTTTATAGACCAGTGGTAGTCGTGCTACTTTTCTATAAGCAAACAGGTCGGCGTAGCCTATGCAGCCATAGGTGTTAGTGTAGAACTTTGCAAAGTTGTTAGCCATAGGGTTGGCAGCCGGATGCCTTACTTACAGAAGCAGACAAGTTCGCGTAACTACTAGGCTGTTAACCTTGGCTTTCTCCAATTCTGTAGGTTACGTAGCAAGTATCACAACACTTTAGGACTTGGTGTAGGTTGTTCCGCTCTTGGCAGAGGTGAAGCTTATCGACTATGTAGCATGTCGGTAGTGGATAAAGCTTCGTGTATGCGCGCTAGCTTGTTTAACCTTTCACAAGAATGTGCGGTTGTATATGTCTAGCACGGCTTTACAACTTCAAGGGCAAGCTGTAGGTGGTATTCTGGAAACCGTAGGCTACCTTAGTGCACTTTGTAGCAACTTTAGGGTTCCAGGGCAGTTGTCCATCAGATGTACTGCGTAATGTGCCCCATCCGTCTCTAGAGCCCGGTTCCCCAGGGATTAGGCCAAGAGACCCAAAATCCTTCAGTTAGCTAAGCCTTGAAAAAAACCATTGTGGCTACTTCTAGGAATCTCGGCGTAAGCCATCGTTCATTTAGTTTTACTAGGGCAGCCCGGCTCATCCACGTTTAGATATTCGGAGTGTAGAGTTTATCTTCCCGTCTTGGAAAGCTGACCTATGTAGGTGTCGGGGAATTGGTTTACCCTTTAACACTGGAGAGCAATTAGTTTACTCTCACACTGGAGAGCATGATTGGTCCCTCAGGGGGTGCAATTCCTGCAATGAGTCACTAAGAAGGGCGCGGTCTTCTTTTGAAGTGCATGAGTGATCAGTTGTTGTAAGCATGCAGCTGAGCCAAGTTGTGATTACTTCTGAATTCCTCATTGAAAAACGAGTGAAACGAATGAAAACTTAGCTGTAAGGTAGGAACTGCATAACAATTGGATAGTCCTCGGATTGTGAGGTGGTGCCCGTCAAGCTGCTTGAGTCTTCGAACTTTGATGTAGCGGGAGGTCACGTATGGTACTTCCTCAGATTGTAGGTGTTCCACTGCTTTTCGATCTCTTTGTCGTTCATGGTAGCGAGGGTGTAATTACCCTTGCCGCTTACTCTGCTGATCTTGTATGGACTTTCCCAGATGAGATCCATCTTTTTGGAGCCTTCTCTATGGACAGTGATGAAGGCTTTTCTCAGGGCTAGATCTCCAAGTTAGAACTGCCGAATCTTGGCTCTTTTGTTATAGTTGGAGAGGAGCTGCCGCTGATAGGCTGCGATGCGGGTGATGGTCTGCTCACGCTTCTCCTCTGCTAGATCTAAACTCATGGCCATCTCCTTACTGTTATGCTCAATGCTTGGCATGATAATGTTGGGAGGAATGATTGCTTCTGAACCAAATGCCAAAGAGAAATGAGTCTTACCAGTTGCTCGTCTTTTGGCGGTGCGATATGTCCATAGACATCCGAGGAGTTTGTCTGGCCATTTTCCCTTCTTGTCGATGAAGGATTTCTTGAGGTATCGTGGATCGTCTTGTTGGATGCTTCGGCCTGCCCATTGCCTTGAGGATATCTCGGCGTGGACATATGATGCTTGATGCCATACTTTTGGAAGAACTTCGCCAAATCTTTGCCCACAAACTGTGAGCCGTTATCAGTGATGATGGACTGAGGGATGCCAAATCGATAAATGATGTTTCTCCATATAAAGCGCTCTATATCCATCTGTGTCGTGGTAGTCATAGGCTCTGCTTCTACCTATTTAGTCAAGTAATTGGTTGTCACGATCATCATGCATTTGCCCCTAGTAGTGGGCAACATTGGCCCTACCAAGTCGATTGCCTACTGCATGAACGGCCAATGACTCATCTGCGGGTATGATTTGCTGGCAAATAGTGTTGGTACCGGCTTGTACCGTTGGCAACGGTCGTACTTTTGTACTAACTCCTTAGCGTTTTAGTGCATAGTAAGCCAGTAGTAGCCTACATTTATAACCTTATGTGCTAAGGATTAACCTCCGGAGTGATTTCCACAAACGCCTTCGTGGATTGAGTTTAGAACCTTTAGGTCGTCAGGAGGCGCCAGGCAGCAGAAATGTGATCCAGTGCAGGATCTTTGGACGAGAATGTCGTTCCACATGTAGTAGCGTGCTGCCTTTATTTGGAGCTTTCTAGACTCCAACCTTTCTATAGAGAATGTGCAGTTGACCAGGTAATCTATAATAGAACTTTGCCAGTTGGGAGTTGTACTAACCTGTGACACTTCGAATGCCAGCTCCGCCTCTATGCTTGGCTTGTCTAGATATTCCACCAGGATAAATCATTTAAGTTGGTGGTCAAGAATTGAGCCTAGGCTGGCTAGTGCGTCCGTGTATGCATTGTCTGCCCGCGGAACTTAAGTGAGGGTGTAAGTCTGAAACACCTCAAGTAGTCCAACTAGTGATTAGCTGGGAATCATAATGAATTGCAAGCTTTTTCACCACCAAGTCCTTTGACATTTAGAGGCCTGCTAGTAGGGCCTTGTACTATACTTTGTTGTTGGATGCTTTGAAGCCTAGAGTGATCGCCTGCTCAGGCATTGAACCGTCAAGGGTGACAAGCGCTACGCCTGCTCCGGAACCTTTGTAGTTGGATGTGCTGTCAACATGTATATGCCAGAAGTCTCAATTGGGTGGAGTAGGCGCAGCTAGGATGTGCTTAGCTACCTCCTGGGCGTCGTTGGGCCTCTCTAGAGTTGAATTATGGAGCAAGGGTCGGCTGGGGCTATGTGACACGTAGCAAGATGTGGTGTTCAACTGCCGGTACATGTTCCTCCTATGTAGAATCTTTTGGGGCGACGAGGAGAAAACTTGCTTCCGAGTGTGCCCTTCTAGTGTTCGTCTGCCCTTGGCCAAGTTATTATGTTCGTCATAAAACTTTGCATCCACCAGGGTTTACGCCTTTATCGTCGAGCGTCTAGATTGGGTGGAATAGTACATCGTGAGGATGACTGCGTGCGTTTGAAGGTAAAACTTGAGCTTCCGGGTTGCAACAACTATCGCCAAAGTTAGTTTTTGAATTTCGGGTAGCATCGAGGAGAGCTTTTGAATTGTGGAATACAGGTAATCGGGCCCTCAGCTCTTCTCGTATGATGGTAGAGCTTATTGATGCTTCCGTCAAACATGCGAATAAGTCATCCGCTGCTTCCGGTTTGGATAGTAACGATGTGATGTCAGGTACTTCTTCAAGTCCTTGAATGTGCATTGGTGAGCCTCATCCCAAAGTGCATGCTTCTCTGCTAGAGCGAACGAGTCTGCCAGAGTTAAATTTTCTTCCATAATCAATTTTTTCGAATAGTGGGTGGTCTACTAGAAGTTCTTTTTGGAAGGCTGCTCTAACTATCGAGTCGTTGCATCCGACTATCTTTGCCTTCTCTGCTTTGAAACTCTTCACATAGTCGCGAAAGCGACTCTTTTAGGTTCTTCTTGACATTGAACAAATGGTCGGACTTCTTCTTGATCGAGCGATAGGATGAATATTCTTTGGTGAAAACCAAAGAAAGTTCGTCGAAACTTCGGATGAGTTGTGGCGGCAGAATGTAGAACCAATCTTGCGCCTAGCCTTGTAGAGTGATGGCGAATATCTTGCACATGAAATCGTAGTTGTTTCGATAGAGGATCATTGCGCTTCGGTAGTGCTTCAAGTGTCTCTCTGGGTCTCCATCTCCTTTAAAGGATATGAAATGTGGCATGCAAAACTGGCATGGAGGCTCTGCCTGCTCGATCTCATCCGTGAAGGATGACCTGCTTATGTTGGTCATGTCTAGTCGTAGTGCCTCATGGGTGACCTCGTTGCGTTGGAAATTCGCAATCGCTTGGTCAGGAGTCTTTTTACTTCTTCTTGAATTTACCTATATTAGGGTAGCGGAACTCTCGGCTGCCCTCAACTGTGACTTGCTAGTCTAGGCTGCTCTTCCATGTGTTTAGCTCGTCTATGCCGCAGATGCGGTGCGTGTGGTGCGTTCTTAGTAAGCGAGTGAGTTCTTCGCAGGCTGCCGGTTGAACTTGAGCCGGATTGAGTGACTACTTTTCTCTGTCCGTTGTGCTGCCGACTCCGGTGTGAGGTGGATGATGCTCCATGTAGGCCTAGCCGCGAATGAACACTTTGCCTGGAAGGTTGTCCATGTTGTTCATCGAAGTGTGGTCCCAACCATGAGTGTATGCTCGTCTGTGGGCCTAACCGATAGTGCACGCTTCTCCACACATTAAGACGGAAGCATACGCTATCTCAGGGGCCTAGCCGGGAGTGTACTCTGCCGGAACGCTTGGTTCTTGGCTGGTCGAGTAGCTGCTTGCCGGGACGCTGCTGGAGAGGTTCTTTGTCTGCCCTTGTCCTACTTCGGGACACCTCGTCTAGGGCACGTTGCATCTCGGTGCACTACAAGAGTTGGTTCACCAAGGTCGTCTATTGTGCTAGGGCGCTCGTCAACTCTATAACTTGTCGAGACAAGTGTTGTTTGCCATTTAGATTGGAAGAGCTTAGAAGGAATGTGCCTCCTTGAGCAGTGGAAGGGTGGTAGACTTCGGGCGTGGGATTTGAGTTGGGAAATGTCAAATCTGCAGAAATTATGGTAAGAATGCCCCCGGTTTGATCGTAAGCCCAGAAATTTGAAGCCGGGATGGTTGAACTAATCTTGGACCGACTTGGGCTGCTTGGAAGGCCATAGAAGCAGACTGGGCTGCTAGAGCAGGCTAGGCCACGAGAGTGGGCTGCTTGGCGGGAGCAGGCTGGACCATGGGAGTGGGCTGCTCGGTGGGAGCAAGCTGGGCCACCAGAATGGGCTGCTTGGCGGGAGCAGGCTGGGCCACGAGAGTGGGCTGCTCGGAGATCTGATGCAATGGTTTGTTGAGTATTTACACACTCAAGGGGGAGTGTTGCAGTCATATTTAGAATAGGAATGTGATTGTGTAAATCCTAGTAGATATAGGAATGTATCTTATATTCCTATGAGGAGTTTATTACCGATTACGAGTTGTAATCCTAAAGGGAAAGGTTTTTGCCTATCCTACTACTATAAATAAAGGCACAATGGGGTGACTCAAACACACCTCACAAATAAATCACTCTCTCTTCTCTCTAATTGCCGCCAGCCCCCTCTCTCTCTAATCCCCTAGATTAGTTCGATCAAATAGGCCTACAACAAAATTAAATATGTGTTCAGAGTTATTTTACAAGAAAGAAAGTCCAAAACTATTTTACAAGAAAATTATCTAAAACCCTTAGAATAAAAAATACGGATCGTATAGGACAACCTAAGGCCGCCTAGACCCTTTAAGTGGCTGCCTAATTGCCACCTAGAGGCTTAGCCGATTTTCTAAATGCCTAGGGGCACCCGACCTTTACCTAGCGCCTAGGCGCCTCCTTGTATTTAGTATAGTGTTGTACTCCTGCGGCAAATGGGTGACTAGTGACCTTAATCTTGCGTTTCAATAAGCACTAATCGAGTTAGAATTTTGTAAAATAGGGTCATGATAAACAAAAGTGAAGCTAAAAATTTTAGGAGTGGGCTAATATTTTATTACCAAAAAGTAAATAAAGTAGCACACTCTAATAACCTTGAATTAATATTTACTACTTTAAAGATGCAATTAGTACTAACCGAGTTAGAATTTTATAATAATAGGATCATGATAAACAATGCGAAGCTATTAGGAGTGGGCCAATATTTTATTACCAAAAAGTAAATAAAAGTAGCACACTCTAATAACCTTGAATTGATATTTACCACTTTAAAGATGTAATTAGAACTAGTAAAGTATGATTTTTCCTAATGGTAGTTAGTTGGGAGAGTTAAATTGTTAAAGTTCTATATTTTATATGTAGTAAAAATAATCAAAAGACCGCAAGTAGCCCTTTACCACAGTGGTGGAAAGGTGTTGAGCCCTTGTATAACGGCGTGGGTTCAAGGCCGTTGATGGCTAATCTAACATCTAATCTAACAAAATCTATCGTTTGACAAAATAAAAAATAAAAAACAATCAAAAGACCTTGTATGATATATTTTTGCCAAAAACTAGATTATATCCTAGGGGAAGTTACACTAGCTCCGCGTTTGACGATTGGATAATAAATAAACTTTCGACTAGACCTATAAACGAATCGAGTTTAAAGGGTTTGGGTCGGGTTCAACCCGACCTGTTAATTTAACGAGTCACCCAAATCTAACCCGTTAAGCTAATAGGTCACTCAAATCCAACCCGTTAATCTAATAGGTCACCTGTTTCACCTGTTAACATTTTTTTTTTAAATTTAAAATTTTTGCATTCCAATACAAAATACACATATTAACTAACAGTCTAACAGCTGTAGAAGAACCAACGTAAGCGAAAATTGTCAATTCAATCGGGCAAAGGAATGCAAGTCTTTGTGGACTTGTAACTCCAATTGATAACTTTACCTGCTGGAGTTTAAATCCCATCCCCGATCAAGTATCGTTTTGCAGTTCATAGTTTAAGCCTTAAACTTTGCGAACGAGAAAAGTTTTCCTCTTGATATGTGAACCTAAAGTAGACATTATATGGTGGTCAACTCATTAATCACCCGTTAAATAACGGGTCATTTTGAGTCAACCCGCAAAACCCGTTAACACCCATTAGTGAGGGCTTTTGTGTAATTTCACAGTCGTAATAGAAAACCTTGCTCTCTGTCTTGCATTGCACGTTGCTCTCTTGTTCTGCATGTTTTTGGGTTGCCGTTCTTTCCCTCATCTTCTTCTTAAAAATCACGGTTTTACTGAATTCTGCAACCTGAAGGGTAAGGTGACACAACCCTCACCTAAGTGACTGGTTAAGGCTGCACAACAGTAGTAGAAGCATTAAGGCCCTTAACATTGACCTCTACCCATTAAGGACTCACCTAAATACTAATTTTAACGGGTCGGGTCGAGTCAGGTCAGGTTCACAGGTCGGGTTTAAACTGCTAAGTCTACTTTCTACAATAATAAAGAGAGTCCCAGTTGAAGGACCTAACCTACTTATAAGTATAAATACTGAGTCTGTTGTTTCTAAAAATTACATAACCTACGTGGCGTGCCAATTCATTGTTGATCTCGGCTGGGCTAATAAGATGAATGTTGTGTTGGGGTGATGAAATGCGTTGTCGACTTCTGCACCAAGCGACTTCGGCCAATGAAGGAACACTCTCGACCTAGGGTTTTAGAACTTGAAGACAAGGTTATGCAATTCACTATTAAGTTCAGGATCTTTTACACCAGGTTTGGCAGCTTCAACTATATTTGTGAAAATATGGGTCCGCTGAATTGGTATTAGGTTGTAAGGACACATATACTCAAATGAGATGAGTGTCTTTACGTCAAAGTGGTTCGGCTATCTGAATGCCAAACTCTAAAATACACTTTTCAGCATCTAATTAAGGGTGAGCAAAGGGGTACAAGACCCGCAGGGTGGGGTGGGTATTGTCAATTCGAGGTAAGTTCAGGGGCGGGGCCAAATCTGGTAGAGACAAAATAGGGCGGAAATGAGCGGTTCTATAATTTTAGAATCCCAGGGTCCCGGACCAACCCGTTTCTACCATAACAATTACTTTACTCATTCAGTCCCCTTCCCCTACTCTCAGACTCCCCCACTTTCTTTCTCTATTCTCATTTTCTTCTCATTGCCACCCCTCGAATTTACTGCATCGACATCACAGCAGCCACTAGGCCCACCAAACGAGTCATGACATCACCTCAACATTTGAGAAGACAATGATGGCTCCAGAGCGGAGAAGATGGCAGGTTCAACTTGGCTGCTGACCACCCAATCTAGTCCGAGGCTATTCTGCGTCGATCTTGACTTGATCGACGACCTCATCGCCACGATCCAAGACTGGGCTGCCATGGCCAACGACAAGTCCATCGGAGTCGTGCATCCTGAGGTTATTCAGTCGACCATATTCTGGCTCGAGGACGAGTTCTTATGCAACATGCCATGTTTTGAAATTCTTTATGCAATTTCTAATTTTTGAAGATTATTAATCGGTATTTGAATCTGGTTGTTTGGTTGCGGTGACGGTCTTGTCATTGGGAAAGACGACTTTGGTATTTTCCTTTATGTGCTAAAGAACACTACCTCAATGTGGTTGTCCGTCGTCCCTTTTGTGCTGATCTAAAAAATTATAATTGGACCAATGGATCCGATCCGAATTGGCCTGTTTCAAACAAGTCGAGTAAACTCCCATTCCCAAATCAGAAATTTTATTACCACCCCGGCCCGCCCTGTTGCATTTTCATAGGGGTCCAGTCTGGTCTCTCTAAATTTGGGCTCGGCCTGGCTCGTGCCCAACCCTATATCCAACATAGAACACCTCACTTTGTTGGAAAAGATTATGAAGTGACCTCTTTCGGCGAAAAAATCATAGACTCTTCGCCGCCTAAGACTTGGGATAGATAACCAACTGAACTGAAAGTAGTTTTGTTTAACCAAACTAAAGAAACTCCTAGATCAACTATAGTGATGTTCAACCAAACTAAATATGGCTCCAGTTTGTCAACCAAGTGATGTTCAACCGAACATATGTTGAGGAAGGGTTACTAAAGCAATTAGTGTTTTTTCTCAGCATTTGAAAAGGTTTAGCATAGACTGAGGGTTTCGCGCAGAGCGTTTGTCTGTATGTTTATGTGTTGAGTTGAAAGTCTTTTCTATGTTGCAAACCTTCATGTACTTATAGTGAACTAATTCTTTGATGCCCAAGTTTGCCGAGTGATAAAATTATGATAATATTCCAATTTCTCGACATATTCTCTTAATATACTCAAAATTATTCTCGGCCAAAACTTTATCGATGAGTCTCGCCTTCTTCGTCTTGAACTAGAATTCTGAACCTAGACTTATTTGAGGATCAATTCATATCTCTTCCAAAACCAATCCTGACCAATCCAAGCTTCTATCCAAAGATTATACCTAATCCTCAAATAATCCCACTTTATCTAGGACTCAACCACACTTTAGTCTTCAGATAATCCTACTTTGTCTAGGACTTGGCTACTCCAGCGGTAGTACTGGGCTGAGACTAGATAGACTCAATTCGGCCAAAAATATTAATTTAGGCCCAAACAGAGTCTTAAAAGAAGAAGAAGATAACCATAGGCAGAAACCTGAAAGACTTTCAAAAGGCTCACATAGTGAATAAGGGATTTAGGGTATGTTTGAGTGAGGAATTTTTAAATTCTAAGGGATTTAGGCAAAGTTATGAAGAAATGGATCATAAAAAAGTTAGATAGGAGGAATTAAGAATGCATCTATATGAGCGTTATAAAGTAATGTGAAAGGAATTCGTAAATGACTACTTAGAATGTGTCATTTATAAATCTCTTTTACATACATTTATAATGGTCATGTGGTGCATTTTTAATTCCTCTCATCAACTTTTTAAGACCTATTTATTCTTAATTTTGCCTAAATGTCTTGGAATTTGAATGTTCTTCACCCAAACATGCCCTTAAAGTTTCATAGAACTTAGAGAATAAATTTGTTAGCAATGCATTACAAAGATATAGAAAAGAGACTCGAAAATGAGTAGATGTAATACATTTATGAAATTTTCAAACAACACATTGAAAGATGTCATTTCAAAGCCCTTTGTTTAGAGTTTGTCTTGTGTCTAGGATTGGAATGAATTCGGTAACTCATAAAATTCAAGGTATAATGAAAGTAGATGTGAATGATTTATATTTTGACAGAATTAGATGGGGATTGACACGAATGAATTGTGAGATCTTGTATTTTAATCTTATCTACATATCAGCTTAAGCTTTGTTTGGTATATTAATATTTATACTACTTCTAGTTAGATTTATTAATACATTTTAGTATAAAAGTATTTTTGCAAGATCACTGTTAGAAAAGATCTTTGCTGCCACTATTTCCTAATATTATGACACCTCCAGCTTAACTATATGAATTATCACTAATTCAGCTGTCCTGTTATTAGTCCCTTAACTCCATAAGTTGACACCTCCACCTTCCACACCATCGTTTACAAAGCCACTTGTTAAACCCAAGTTATTTATCTCATGCACAATGGCACCTGGAAGCCATTTGTCAACATATCATTCATCAAATGCATTCTTATCTCATATTAACTGCCATAAAACACTAATTATGCCGGCTTTATGTCCCTATAAACAGGAGCTAAGCTCTATTTAGTTTTCCAACATGAGCTAGCATGCAGTGCATGCTCTCTGGAGCTCACGAGTGTGTATTATGTGTGTGTGTGTGTGTGTAGTTTATATATGTATAGAGAGAGAGATCAGGAAAAATAAGAGTGGACTTATACATAGTGTTGGTTGTGATCAACTTCGTAGAGCTTGGAACTTGGGTTGGAACACAAAAAGGTTCTAGCTTCGGACTTGAGGTAGGTTATTTTTGGGAAATTATCACTACTGGGATATTTGTCTTGTTTAATCTTTGTGAAATATGTGTTATACTTGATATATATCTTTATAATTGATATAATTGTGTATTTTGGAAATGATATATTGTTGGAGAATAATTCAAAAATAAATAAAAATAACAAAACTTGAAATACTAAATTCTTTATTAACAAAAGTACTTTCAATATAGAATGACATAACAGAAATAATTACAAGAATTAAATGATACTAACTTGAATAAATCACAGATAAAGGGTAGTGCAAAAGCTATGTTCTTCGAACAGTATTTCCGTCCCACTCTTGTGCTTGTGGTTCGATGACGTCTGCCCGACCAGGATATAACTATCTAATCCTATAATCCGCACCGGATTATAGAATTATGACGAATTGCTTTGTGTGTTTACTCTCTGTAAGGTTTTGTATGGGAGAGATAGAAAAGGAAAAAGATTAGATACGATGGAAACTGAGTTTTCAGTTTTATATATATATATATATATATATATATATATATATATAGGCTAGGAAAATTTTATTTGAACCCCTATAACTTATCTCTACACCAAACTTACTCTCTACATCCATATCATTTTTAATTAAACTATCAATATCTCTTTAAACTCAAATTTACTACCTAAACTACCATCGCAAATCCAATTCAATATGCAAATTTATCTTTACACCCATTATTTTTACATTAGAAGCTACCCGGATCAGTCTCATGAAGATCCATGTTAATCAAATCTATTAATCTAATTAAACACAGTGACACGAGACTATGAAAACAAACTATAAATTGACTAAACCCTAGCTAATTTAACAAATGCACACATATTCTGCAGGTCGGTTTGTAGTACTGAGAATGATACCGAATTATCCGACCGACACGCTTGATTCCTCTTGAGCCACCCTTTTGTCAGAGAAACCGTACTCTTACAATAAGTAGGGTTTTGATCTCATATATAAGAGGTAGCAGTACTAGTGAAAGCATATGCCAACTCTCTTCTCCTCCTCCTCCTTCACCTTTTCTTGTCGTTGACCTTGATATGCTGTTGCCTTTTGTTTTGGCAGCACTAGTAGCAGAACCAGAAGTAGGTTGCCTCCAGATGACGAGTAGTGTTGGAGGTATGGTGGTGGTGGGGTTAGTGGGTGGTGGTGGTGGGAGTCCTGATGATGATAAAAAAGTTGGAGGATCCAAAACTTTAAAATCCATTCATGCGTAAAAAAAAAAAAAAATCGGTTTTTATTTCTTTGAACGCGTCTTAGGATTTTTGCCAGAATAGACTGTCGAAGAAAGATTAGTGATGGCTAGTGTTTGATTATCAGGGGTGAGTTTATTGATAAATTTTACTTTTATAATTAAATTCATCTTGTACATGATGATAATTATGCAATAAGATAATAAAGATATTTCATATTTAAAGTTTAAGTTGGGTGTAGAAAGAGGTTAAATGGGTTCAAATAAAATTTCTCTATAGACTATTTCATACCTTTTCAAATACTTTTGGGATGTATCTGAAACCACACAACTCTTTCCAAACAGTTGTGTCTAGTAATCAAAACAGTTTTTAATTAATTTAATTAAAAACTTAATTCGAAATTAAAATTAATGAACTCTGATTAATTTTAACTTCTTAGGCCCCAAGTGCCCTTGTCTTGATTAATTAATAGGGGTGTGCTATCCACACATCCCATTTTACTTCACACACACCCTTTGATAATTTATGTCCGTTGATCTTCTTCAATTCATCTGATCCAATGGTCGAAAATTAAAAAGGTGTGTGAGAAGTAAAATAGGGTGTGTGGATATCACATCCCAATTAATATTAGGGTAAATCTCAGTTTACTATCCTCAAGTTTTGTGGTTTTCAACATTTAGTACATGAAGTTGTTTTCGTCTTGAAGTCATACCTAAAGTGTTAATTTTGGGACAGTCTCATACATCCGTTAGTCTAGCTGTTAAGTCTCTCGTTAATTGATAATGTGGTGTTCATGTGGACAATGACTGGACGCCACGTGTCATCAAGGAGTCTACGTGGAAATTAAAAATTAAAAATAAAATTTCTCGCCCAAATTTAAAATATTTAAATAATTAATTAAATAAAGGTTAAAAAAATAAAAAAATAAAAAATAAAACCAGAACTCTCTTCCTCTTCTCCACCCCTCCACGGCTCCACCCTAGCAGATCCCAAGTGAGAAATTTCAGAAAAATCAAGTTGAAATCTAGCTTAAAAAATTGTACGAACCACAAACACAAAACGAAGCGTTCTAGATCTGATTCTTATATTCCCTAGCCGGGAAATCGACAATTCCAAAGTAAACGACGCAACCCAAAGGAAATCGAGGTAAAAAAAAAACCCTAATCGGGAAAACCCATAAATCTTTGAGATCGAAAGTATGCACAGTGAGAGAGAGAGAGACCCGAAGAGTTCTTGGGAAGCTTGAAGACCGAAGGGAACTGTAGAGACAGAGAGAGGGGAAAGCTAAATTTAAGAGGGAAGCTTGAAGACCGAAGGGAACTATAAAGTTCTTGGGAATCTCGAGCGGTTTCTGCAGTCGATCTCTCTGTGCATCCCCGCCCAGTACCTTTCTAAAGGTAGAGTTGCGGCCGATGAGTCGGAATTGGGTGGGCGCAGAGGAGAGAATATAGGGAGGTTTAGGTGGGAACGGGGGGAAGGAGATGTACCACTCTGGGAGGTTTGGGAGGAGACGTATCAGAAAGAATGGAGGGAGGGTTGGGTGGAAGCGGCGGGTGAGGAGAGGTAGAAGACGACTCCCAGAACTTTTTTATTTTTATAAAATTTTATTAATTTATTAATTTATCAAATTTTTAATACTTAGGTGGGCCTATATTGACACATGGCGCCTAATCATTGTCCACGTAGGTGCCACATCACCAATTAACGGCTGATTTAACATCAACCTTAACGGACGTATGAAGTGTCCCAAAATTACAATCTTAGGTACCACTCTAGGATGAAAAAAACTTCATATACCAAATGTTGAAAACCAAAAAATTTCAGGGTAGTAAACTGAGATTAACCTTTAATATTAATATTATGGTATAATCATCACAAGCCTAATCCACACAATTAGTGGCCCAAACCTCAATTCTCATTCCAAATGGTCCAATACCTAATCACTAATAAAGGTGACTAACCTAATATAAAGACCTCTAGGGAACTTGAGTTCCCCAATGTGGAACAAAGGGAGGCTAAAAACTCCAACATATATGATATTATTGTTATTTTCGATAATGTGGATATTGTGATAATGATGATTATATGTATATATCATTGCATATTGGAGTCGAAGGATTCTATTGGTTTATTTGAGATTGGGATATGAAAATGGAACTATCTTTTGTGTGGTTGAATTCGACTATTGTAAGGACCAGCAAGGATGGCAAAAGTGAAATTACAGGAACAGTATGAAGTAGTTGGGACTCTGGCGACTAAGAGAATGACAAGATGACTAACAAAAGGGGAATTAGGATGATTGAGTTACGGGTGTTAGTTTGTATAATAAAGCATTCGGACCATCGCTGCAATGGTAAAATGCATGGTATAAGACATACAAGTCCGCATGTTTTATTATATAGATTAACGGGTTGGGTAATTGAAGTTAAGTTGCATTCATGGAATATAATTTATGTTGTTGATATTTGATAACATGTTACAATTGATTTATGTGAGCGTGACGATTGGTTTAGCCTTGACAATTATCCTTGATAAGATTTATATCCTTATTGAGCTGTAGTTTCGCTTCACCCTATACATTTTAGACCTTGCAGGTTTGGTACAAGATTAACGAACGGTAGACAAGTTGAGATTGTGTTAGACGAGAGATTTTAAGGATTTTATTATCTTGTACACCTGTAAGGATTTTAGAGTTATTTATAGAAGAGAAGTTTGTTTTCCGTTTTATTTTTACTTTTATTCGCGTGCCGGGTGTGGGGTTTAATTTTCCACCAACCTCAAGTCCGGGGTGTGACATGGAACTTATTCCCTCTAATCCCACTAATATGACAAGGATTGAAATGAATAAGTTTCTTTAATTGGTAATCCATCTTCTACCTTCAAATTAGATCAATTTTTTCACTTCTTTCAATATACCTTAAGTATAGTGGATTATCCAATTTCAATTCAATTTTAGACACCAAACGAGACTTAATTTAATGCATTTATAGTTGTTTTAGTACTAGTTTTTAAATGCTTGAGTAATTCATTGGTAGGGATGCTATAGTGCAATTTCAATAATTGGATCTGAAGTTCCTCATCCAAACATTGCATAAAAGTTAGGACAACATAAGACTTTTCACATATTTTCTAACTAAAATGGTATTATTTGATAGAATGAGGATCCTCTTTGTGAGAATTTCGGAGATTCTCTAATTACATCATTCATCGTACATCGTGCGACCAGTTTTCGTCAGGTATTGTTTATATTTAATTTTAAATAAAAAAATTTACAATAATTTATGACCGCACGATATACGATGATTGGATATAATTGAATGATCTCTGGAATCCTCACAAAGAAGATCCGGAGCATTCTATTTGATATACTCTCAACACAATCCTTACAGGTGAACAAGTCTTTTTTGGTGACACGTAAACATCAGAAAAAGTTGAAGCATTAAGAATTTGCCTGAAAGGTCAAATTTTATGGCATTGTTAAGTAACATGGTTCATTAACTTCTCCATAAAGGATTCAGAAATCTGTACTGAACTCAATTATTTCCTTGATTTCATAATTAATTTTACATTAACAATAAAAGGAATTTGGTCAAGCTTGTCTGCAATAATGCAACGCCACTCACATTATCACATACAGCGTAATAGCACTGTTCTTAATCTACTACGAGTCTAGGATGCTAAAAATCAAAACAAAACAAAATTAAAAAATGCCACAATTTTAAGAAATTGGGCGCTCACATAATAATACAATTTGGGATTTTAAACTAGCCTTAAAGTTAAAGTAGAATGCTATGTTCCAGACTGTTTCAGACAACTCGAGTCCACCGTGCTATCGTGAACCTTCTCATGGCGAGGGAAGAACAAGAAGAAGAAGAGACATGGTTTGGAGAAGAGGACACACTGATATCGATCGGCGGAGAAGAAGGAGCACTGTTTGGTAGAGAGGACAGATTGACATCGATAGGCGGAGGCGCAACGCTTGGGAGAGACTAAGGCTCTAAAAACTCGGGCGCGCTGGTGAGGCTGTGGACAAGCTCCCTGAAGTTAATGGGGTCGACTTTGTAGACTCTTGGTAGGGTCGGAGGGAGTGGTGCAACTGCTGGCTTCTTCCAAGGCTTCGATGAAGATTTTCGGACAGAGTGGAGTGAACCCTTTGTTGGTTGAGTGGTTTGGGACATGGATGTGGTGGTGGAGGAGGTTAAGGAGGAAGAGGAATGAGATTCCATGGACTTGAAATTGGAATTGTGGGGTTTGGAGGAACTAAACAATGCGATTGTTATATGGGATTGGGAAGTGAGTGAAAAAAAGAACGACCTAGAAGTGAAGCCGTTTGAGAAAAAGAAGCAGCAAAGAACTTCAAAGCTATTTTTGTCTTTGAGCCGTCGGCGGTGACGATTGTATAAAGTTATAATTGTGCAACAATGCAATGTGGTCAGAAAATTATTTTTGACGATATATTATATATGCATATATATACACGCACATATAGAAATGAGTATAGGATATTTTATTGTGCTCCATTATTGGGCTTTCTCGGTTTCTCTGTTTCTATCTTCTCTGTGATTCTTTTCTTTCTGTCTTTTGGTCATTGTTTGTATGTATGATGGTGAGTGGTGTAAACTAATAAATAAAACCCAATAAAATATGATGGTGGGGTGGTTCAAGCCATATGCACTGTAGCGTTGGTGGTCATCAGTTGCCAGCCTTCTCTTGGCCTTTTTCCAACCTTGTTAAGTTGGATGCTTATATTATATGTTGTAATAGAATTTTACAGCTTAATTTTCATGTATTGCATAATTTGGTATATAATACATACAATTCTTATTCTCAAAGGAAAACTAAAAAGGACACAAGAGATATACTTCCTAATAAAGGACTCTAATATTTACACAATATTTACATTCCTATTTTAAAGATTACTCACAGCAACACTCCCCCTCAAGTTGGAGCATAGATGTCACACATGCCCAACTTGACGAGTGAGTCACCAAAAAACCTACGACACACGGCATGAGTGAGAATATCCACAAGTTGTTCTTCCGAGTTCACAAACGGTATTGGCACAATCTTCTTTTCAAGCTTTTCCTTAATGAAGTGTCGATCAACCTCCACATGCTTTGTTCTGTCATGTTGTACCGGGTTTTCTACAATCTCTCGTGCTGACTTATTGTCACAGTACAAATCTATGGCCTCCTTTGGTTTGAAACCAAGACCCTAAAGCAACTTACGCAACCAAAGAACTTCACATACTCCATGCACCATACCCCTGAATTCGGCCTCCACATAAGACCTAGACACTACATTATGTTTCTTGCTTCTCCAAGTAACTAAATTTCCACCAACGAACGTAAAATATCCAGAAGTAGAACGCCTATCAGTCACATCACCTGCCCAATCAGCATCAGTAAACCCCTTAATTTTTAGATGACCAGAATTTCTATACAAAATTCCTTTCCCCGGGGCCGACTTTAAATACGCCAAAATACGCATAACAGCAGCCATATGATCCACACTTGGTGAGTGCATAAATTGACTCACCATACGCTATATCTGGACGGGTATGAGCTAAATAAATTAGTCTTCCTACCAGTCTCTGATATCTGTCTTTATCTACTGGTTCTTGATCTAGATAAATCCCCAAGTGATGTTTCTCCACAATAGGAGTATCCACAGGTTTACACCCAAGCATACTTGTTTCCTTTAACAAATTGAGAACATATTTCCGTTGAGACAAGAAAATACCTTTGGATGAACAAGCAACCTCAACTTTAAGAAAATACTTTAAGTCACCCAAACTCTTCATCTCAAACTCGGCAACAATGTTCTTTTCTAGTTTGACAATCTCATATGAATCATCACCTGTTAAATCATATCATCCACATAAATGATTAAGGTTGTTACTTTACCATTTCTCCATTTCACAAATAGAGTATGATCAAAATGACTCTGATAATACCCATTCTTTCTCATGGCTTAAGTGAATCTTCCAAACCATGCACGAGGTGACTGCTTAAGCCTATAAAGGGACTTCCGCATTCGGCACACTCCCGTTTGTCCTCCATTATTATATCCTGGAGGAAAATCCATATACACTTCTTCCTCCAAATGTCCATGAAGAAACGCATTTTTTATCAAACTGTTTCAATAGCCAATCCAAATTTGCAGCTAATGAGATAAGAACTCGTACCGTATTCATCTTCTCTACCAAAGAAAAAGTTTCCTGAGAATCAGCACCATACGTTTGAGTATATCCTTTTGCTACCAACCGTGCTTTATACCTGTTGAGTGAACCGTTAGCTTTGTATTTAACTGTTAAAACCCATCAGCACCAAACCGGTTTTTTCCCTTTTGGTAGCTCCACTATTTCCCATGTATTTTTTTTAGTGCCCTCATTTCTTCATCCATTGCTTCAACCCACTCTCGATTCTTCAACGCATCCTCTACTCGAGTTCATACTTGAATTGCATCTACATTGTTCACCCAAGCTTGACGTTCAGGTGAAAGGTTTTTACATGACACATAATTGGCTATTGGATACTTTACTTTTCCTTCTAGAGAAAACCTATCAGGAGGTACACCACAATTTTGCCTTGGTGGCAGTTTATATGTACTTATAACATCATTAGTTACATGAGCATCACTAGTACTTACCTCAGGGATATTCAGAGAAGACGTATTGGACGATGAGACTATCGAGCTAGAGAGAGGGGGAAGCTTCGGCACAAATCTTAGGGCTGCTAGCTTTGTTAGACTCCTGCGGTGAGGCTAGCTCGGCTTCGATAGCAGTTGGCCGAACACCAGCTACAGCATAGGAACTCTCGGCACAGGTTTCCTTGGTGGCAATCAGTGGCTGACCACCTGTAGTAGTCTTAGCAGGAAAGAACTGAGACTCTGCTACATCCATCGGCACGGTACTGTCATTATATCCCCCTGAAACAATTACGTCTTGTACATTCAACCACACAAAAACACCATCAAGATCACAAATAAGACTCTCCCCCTTGGGATCGGAAGGTGATGATACAGAAGAATAAAAATATTCTAATTCAGAGAAAGTTACATCCATGGTGACATACATGTCGTGGGTTTCATGGTGGTAGCACTTATAACCTTTCTGTTCAGATGCAAAGCCAACAAAAACACACTGAAGAGCACAGGGATCCAATTTACTACGATGAATCTTATGGATATGAACATAAGCAACACAACCAAACACCCGAGGAGTAAGAGTGTTGGTAGAGACAACATGAACATGTTTTGTCAATACTTGAAGTGGAGTACGAAATTCTAGAACCCGAGATGGCTTGCGATTGATGACATACACTGCATAAGTGACGGCATCTGGCCAAAAACTCTTAGGTGTGGATGCACCAATAAGCTATGCACGAGCAGTTTCCAAAATATGACCATTTTTCCTCTCAGCCACCCCATTTTGTTGTGGGGTATAAGGACAAGTGGTCTCATGGAGGATTCCTTGATCACGAAAAAATGAAGAAAGCTCAGAGTTAACATATTCACCCCCGTTATCAGAAAGGAGAACCTTAATAATGGAGGAATATTGTATAGCCACCATTGGGAGAAAGACCGAATAATCATACTAACATCAGTTTTATGTTTCAGCATATATACCTATGTCATACGAGTGCAATCATCAACAAACGTAATAAACCATTTAACCCCTAAAACGGTACTAACGACGAAGGCCCCCAAACATCTGAATGCACAAGCTCAAACAGAAGCAATCTTTTATTCATACTAGGAGAAAACGAAGCACGATGACTCTTAGCTAGAATACATACTTCACAATATAAGTTTGATTCTTTTATTTCATGAAACAAACTAGGCAACATATGCCTTAAATAACCAAGAACATGTCTTAACCGACGATGCAACAACCACACTTCTTGCAGATTACTAGTACGGGATGCTCGAACTGCATTAACTCTGCTAGGAACGACGTCATCCATATAGTACAACCCCTCTCTCTTAGTGCCACACCCAATTATCTCATTGGTTTGAATATCCTAAAGTAAACAAAAAAATAGATACATAAGTACAACACAAACCAATTGCTCAGTAACTTGGGGAATATATAATAAATGATGAGACAACAACAGAACAAGCAAACAATGGTGAAGAGAAAGAGATTGCGTGAGGTCCACTGTTCCAGCCCCAATCACCACGGCTGTGGTGCCATTCGTCGTTGCTACACACTTTTGATGAGTCGTTGTCATACATGTGAATAATTTTTTATCGAATGTCATATGATCAGTTGCACCAGAGTCTAGAATCCAACTTGTATGGTGCTCAGTACCGGAGGCTAAACAAACACATCCAACAGTACCTGTATTAGACGAGGACTCACTAGGATTGGTCATAGTCAATAGAGTTTGACTCGAATCCCCTTGAGTAGGCACGACCTACTTATTCCCAGGCATTGCGGTGGCTACGAAATCATGACTCCTACTAGCTCCATTAGTAGCACGTTCCTTGGCACGCAATTTCTTCTTCAATTTCGAGAACCATTTAGGTACTCCATGTTTTTGAAACATGTATCTTATGTATGACAGGTTTGCCCACATAAAGTACACTTCAAATCATCCTTGTTTTCTCGAGTAATATGCGAGAATT
The DNA here is from genome assembly GCA_024362995.1 of Heteromeles arbutifolia. Classification (NCBI taxonomy): domain Eukaryota; kingdom Viridiplantae; phylum Streptophyta; class Magnoliopsida; order Rosales; family Rosaceae; genus Heteromeles; species Heteromeles arbutifolia. Next base: position 25,504,420 of record JANCRC010000001.1, on the reverse strand, counting down.
TGTTGATGACGACGAGCTATAGAACCAACCAGAAGATGGTAGTCGTGGCACCATAGGTGGGGCTCCTCCTTGGTTCCTAACGACACTACTTCCAATCATAGTAGCATGGTGTTGTGCTTCCCGCCTAATAGCAGAAAACACTTCTTCCACTGATGGTAATGGTTGAGTTCTCAAAATATCACTACATACTTTATCAAAGATATCATCAAGCCCTGCTAGGAAGGCATACACACGGTTTAATTGGATTTCCTCTCGAAGTGTCTTTAAGTCAATAGTGCATTCCATCTTGATTGGTCTTTTTTGATCCAGTTCTTGCCAGACAACTTTGAGATCGACATAGTACACACTAATAGGCCGCCCTTCTTGTCGAAGTCGGAATGACTTTACCTTCAACTCATAAATCTGAGAGATATCAGACCCATCATAATACATTCGAGCAACTTCTTCATATACTTATTTAGCAGTACGAAGATGGATGAAAAAACCCATGATGGTAGGATCCATGGAATTAATCAACCACTATTTCACAATTGCATTCCCGGTCTCCTAAGCTTCGTAGTCGGCACTATCCTCCTTAGGCTCATTGATGCTCATTGTCACGAAGCATTTCTTCCCACGATCGGCAATATACAACTTCAATACTTTGGACCATAGACGATAATTTGATCCATTGAGTTTTATGGTATTTGGTACGTTTGAAGCATCGCTTTGAATTACAACCGGACTCAAAATTGAGTTGTTGGCTGAGCCATGCTACCCACCCTCCAATTTGAGCCCTAATCCTTCCTGACCACTCGCCATGGATCACGTACAAGAACACATGCTGATCATGGCACTCCTGTAGCCCTCATTTTGCTGCAAAGAACACAACATGAACACACGACCACAGTCTTGAACATGTAGCAGCAATACAGTAGAAGTTTTTAAGGTACGGTTAGGCTCCGATGGCAAATAGAATTTTACGGCTTAATTTTCATGTATTGCATAATTTGGTATATAATACATACAATCCTTGTTCCCAAAGGAAAACTAAAAAGGACACAAGAGATATCCTTCCTTATAAAGGACTCTAATATTTACACAATATTTACATTCCTATTTTAAAGATTACTCAATATAACAGTAGTATGTAGTTATTTTTTTTACGTGACAATATGACATAATTTTACATTGTAAATGTTAGGGTTAAGTACCTAAAATCTCTTAACCTTTTGGTGTCATTCTAAATTGGTCTTAACATTTTTAAACATTCCAAACAAGTACCTAACCTATTAAAAATGTCACATCCAGTATGCCCCATAAATTTTTCAAACATAGATTATATTCAAAACCAACCAACTTGGTATATCATGGTCAAAAATAATATTAGTTGCCTCAAAATCTAAATTTCAACTATATATAATACAATATGGAACCCAAATTGAAATTACATCAGGAGGACAATCTTCTAACAAATGAGAGGGTTAAGAATTTAGATAGGGTTTCAAGGAGCTTGTTCTGCTCATGTGTTTTCCTCATATGCAAATTCTTGGCTAGTAAAGCTTCCAGTTCTTTTTTGTGGGCGGTAAAGATGGTCATGGCCGCGTCATGGCAGTTCATAACATTTCAGCAACCTCCGTACCCTTCTTCTCAATGTCGGTGGCTTGAGTTATAGGGTGGAGTTGGTAGTTTTGTGTTGGGTTTGGAGGTGTGGCATGATGTGGGTGGTGGTGATCATTAGTTGGTGAAGGCTATGCTTCCATGACCTTTTACTGATTTTGGAGAAAAAATACCCCTAGTTAATTTAATATATTTTAACTAGGGCTTAATATGTATAATATTTTCAATAGATTGGGTACTTTTTTGGAATTATCAAAAAGGTTGAGACCAATTTGGAATGACGCTAAAAGGTCGAGGGGTTTTAGGTACTTAATCCCAAACGTTATTATGGATGCCAAAGTTAGAATTATGGCCAAGATTATAACACCTAAGATTATGGCCAAGAGCTTCACGCGCCCACGATGAATTGGGGATGAGCTTTGGCTGAAGAATCTCCGATGCCAAAGTTAGAATTTTATAGAGAAAGTGTTTAGGGATTTTTAGGGAGAGATTGGACTTAGCTTTTTGGAGGAAAATGGGACTATTTATAAGGGTGTGGCCTGCCCTATTTGGACAATAGGGTGGTGGTTTTATGAGATTAATTGCAAGATATTATGTGAAATAATATCTTGCAATTAACTTGGTAATCAATCCCAATTTAAATAGAATAATTGGGAGTTACCTTTTGGGTGAGGATTTGATGAGGAGTGATGAGAGGGTTTTGAATAAATACCATTTTGATCACCTTTGACTCTTCCTTGATTGAGCCGTTATTGTCCGTTGCATGCGCATGGGAATCCTAGTGTGCCTCGAGTTTAATTTTGTCTTTTTAACCCAAAAGTTCACATGTTGCCTCCATAATTTTCTTGATTATTTTTGGCTCCATAAATGCCCCCACAACTGTTGGGCTGCTCGTAGGAAATGGCAGCAGGTGTAGAGATCTTCTCTTGCTTTAGGAAACATAGGATTGTTTCCTATTTTGATGTAGAATCCCTCTTTAATTGGAAATTAAATCCTTCTAGGAAAGGGAAATAAATTACTTCTAAAGTCTATTTAAGTCTACCTTAAGTAGATAATTAAATCAACTTCAGAGAGCAATTTATTTTACCCTACAAGAGAGAAAGCTAGAGGATATTTGTTCCCCCTCCCCTAGCAATCTTCTACACTTGCCCGTACAAAGGACCGTATTTCCTTGTTTATTTGGGAGCCTCGGGGCTTGAAATTTAGCTCGACGTAGGTAAATGACATGTAAAAAGGTGGCTGGAAAGCCACAACACGGCTGTCGTGAGTGGCCTGCTGCTATTAGCTTAGTGCGGCGACAGTTGGCTGGACCAGGTACGGCTCGGCTTGGGCTGAGGTGGTGGGTGCCGCGGTGCTGGGCTGGATCAAGGAGGCACGGGCCTCCTTCTTTGCTGGGCTGGGGCCCGTGTGTGAAAGGAAGTGAGATGGGCTGAAAGCCTTCGGGCCACTAGGCTAGGCCAGTTTGAGTGGGCTAAGGGGTGCGCACATGCCCTCCTTTCTTATAGGTTTGGGCCGAGAGAAGATAAATGGTCTAGGTCGTGGGGCCAAGCGTGGCTTGCTAGGTTCCTGCGATCTTGGGCCGTGGGACCTAGCGCGCCGATTCCTTTTTTTTTTTTTTTTTTTCCAGCCGTCTAATGAATTTTCCTCGCCTCTTTGTAGAATTTCTTCGAGCACGTTTTCTTCAAGCCATAAGGGTGACGATGATGTACCGTTGTTGTATCGTCAAGGCGGGTCTTTGAGTAAGATGGGCTATTTCAAGGTTGCTGACTTCAAAATTAATTCTGATGACTCGTTCAAAGTTTTCCTTGAAGCGTACGGGTATGCAATTTCATCGGGGGTGCGTGTGAAGCGTGCCAAGGAAAGTAGCAGCCCTGAGCTATGTAATGGAGCTCAGAGAGCCATCAAGTTTCACCCTTACTACTTCATGTTGGGATTTACTTTCCCCATGGTACGTTTCTTCCAAGAAGTACTTTGCTCCATGAAGTGTGGCCCTGCTCAATGTTCTCCAAATGCAGTCTATGTGACGGTGGGATTCCTCAATCTAAGTCAATTCTTCGACTTCGACTTGACTGTCAACGAATTTTGGTACTTCTTTGGCATAGGCCACATTGAAAGAGTCAGGCAGCTGCGATCTCGCCATAGGCTCTTCGATCATTCGAGCAAAGGAGATCATGACTGGGCCAAGGAGACTTTGGAGATAAGTGGAGAGTAGGTGTTTGATTCTTCCCCTGAGCTGCATGTGCTGACGATTTTCATCATCGGTAAGTAGACTGCTTAGTCTCTAGGTTGCTTTGTACTATTGCTGAGCTGTTTTTTGATTTACTTATTGTCCTCCTCTGCTTTTGTAGATTCAGAATTCAGGTCAACTCCCAAGACTTATTCAGATATAAAGAAGGTGCATGTTGCCCTAGGTATCCCCGTTAAGAATCGTGAATGGCGTTGGCTGCTTAGTCCTCTTTGCTGGAAGAAATGTGGGCTGCCTCTGAGAGAGAAGATAAAACGAATTAAGGCGGAGACATTAGCTCGTGTGATCGCTATCGTGGAGCCTGCCATGAATGAAGGTTGAAAGAATAGCTCTTCCTCGCTTGCTCAAGAAATGTCGGTTGAGAAAAAGTCGAAAACTTCCTCCATTGTTTGTGAGGGTCCGCCTATTACCAATAGGCTTGTGACTGACTTAACTTCTTCCAAGGGGAAGAAAGATGAGGCTGCTAGATCTGAATCGGTGATGCCTGTCGTGCCAAATGTAGCTAGTACGATTGCTGATAGGATTGCTCAGCGTAGAGGTTCCGTCGTGCCCCCAGTGCTAAAATTTATGCCAAAACGTTCGTCGGGGGCTAAGTTTGGTTTACCTTTAGAGAGGCTTACCACTATAAAGAGCGATAAGGTGGACTCTGCTGCTACAGTAGCGCCAAACCCACTCCCCTCGCTGCTAAAACTGATTCGCCTACTGAGAAAGATGAGACTGCTTACGTGGGCAATTGTGAGAAATCCACCAAGCCTATTTCTGGGGAGGCTGCTAAGATTTGTGCGTTCTTGAAACTAGATCTGCTTAAAGACATTGAGGCATATGCCAAGCTTGTTGATGGCATTAACGAGGTTGTATGCCCAAGTTCCTTTGCGAAGCATACGACCGAACATAGGATGACTGTTACGCTTGCTATGATGCAAAAAACGGTGATTCTGGCAGCCGAATCTATGCTCCTTGACCAATAGGATACCAAGGTTGCCAAGGAAGTGACAAAAACTATGGCAGCCGAAGCTTATTCCTCAGTCGAAAAGATCAAGAGGTTGGAGTCTGAGATCATCCCTTTGAAGGGGTCTAATATCTCTGCCTCCACTTCTTTACAGCTTAAGACCGCTCTCCAAGAAACCGTTGATTTGAATACTAGGCTTGATGCGATCTAAGTTAAGTATGAAAGTGCAGAGAAAGAGATTGAATGTTACATACCTCAGATTTAAGATCTTGAGCATGCCATTTCTGAGTTTCATTCCGCTTCTTATGCAAAGGATGAAGAGTTAATTGCTGCTTATAATCAAGTGATCCATTTCAAGAAGATCGTTGATAGGCTTGAACCCCAAGTGTTGGAACTTCAAGGTGCATTAAAGATCAACGAAAGTCTAAAGAAGGAAGTGGATGAGCTGCAGTGCATCTGTGTTGGTCTACTCGAGGAGAACGAGCAGTTGAAATATGAGAAGGTTGAGCTCGAGACTTCACTTGTTTAAAGTCAGGCTGATTTCTATAAGCTGGGATATATAGATCATCTCTTTGGTAGGCAGTCTAACTTTGAGTTTGCTGGGAAAGACTTCGAAACCTTCTCTATTTCTCCGGAAGACTTGCTTGCCTTTACTTTCAAGGCTTCCATTGGTGAAGTAGTCGGAGAAGTTGGTGCCCCAGGCTAGAGCAGCTAGAGGTGAATCGCTGGATGGTGACGCTGCTGATAGGGTGGCGACCGAGTAGTCATGGGATATTCAAGCTGTTGAAGAGTAATCTTCTAGGTAGCCTTTAGGATTTTCTTTAATTTCCTTGTTGCTTTTTTCTATGCTTGAACTCCTTCGGCCTTTGCTAGTTGTTTATCAATTTTGCTAGAAAATTTAAAAAACTTGCTTCCTTCGCTTTTCTTCATCTTCACTTCTTTTGTTCACTCCCAACCTTTGACCTTTAGACCAGCGGTAGGTGTGCTACGTTGCTATAAGCAGGCAGGCCCGCGTAGCCTATGTAGCTATGGGTGTTGGTGTAGAACCTTTGCAAAGTTGTTAGCCATATGGTCAGAAGAATACGAGTCCGCGTGACCCTTGGCTGTTAACCTTGGCTTTCTTCAATCTTTTGAGCTGTGTGGTATGCATCACAACATACCAAAGATTTTTGGGTCATGAAATTCGCTAACCTTTCGTATCATAAGTACGCGGTTGTATGGTATTTCTTAAGCAAAGGTTTGAGAGAACTCCTTGCTTTTATGTAACCAATTCCATCGGTTGCGTAGCAAGTATCACAACACTTTAGGAATTAGTGTAGATCTTAAATGATCATTCCACGCTTTGGAGAGGTGAAGCTTATCGACTACGTAGCATGTCGGCAGTGAATAAAGCTTCGTATATGCATGCTAACTTGTTTAACCTTTCATAAAAATATGCGGTTGTATAAGTTTAGCGCAGCTTACTGCTCGAAAGGCAAGCCGTAGGCAGTCTTCTGGAAACCGTATGCTACCTTAGTGCACTCGGTAGCAACTTCAGGGTTTCAGGGCAGCCGTCCACAGGGCGTACTGCGTAATGTGCCTCATTCGTCTCTAAGGCCCGGTTCCTCGCGGATTAGGCCAAAAGACCCAAAATCCTTCCGTTAGCTAAGCTTTGAAAAAGACCATTTTGGCTATTTTTAGGAATCCCGGCTCAAGCTATCGTGCACCTAGTTATACCAGGGTAGCCCGACTAATCCATGTCTGGATATTAGAAGTGTAAAGTTTATCCTCCCGCATTGGAGAGCATACCCATGTGGGTGTTGGGGAGTTGGTTTTCCCTCTCACATTTGAGAGCATGGTTGGTCCCCAAGGGGGTACAATTCTTGCAATAAGTCCCTAAGAATGGTGTGACTAGTTGTTGCAAGCATGCAGCCGAGCCAAGTTGTAAATTACTTCTGAATTCCTCATTGAAAAACGAGTGAAACGAACGAAAACTTAGCTGTAAGGCAGGAACTGCATAACAACTAGATAGTCATCGGTTTGCGAAGTGGTGCATTTCAAGCTGCTTGAGTCTTCGATCTTTGATGTTGCGGGAGGTCATGCATGGTACTTCCTCAGATTGTAGGCGTTCCACTACTTTTTGATCTCTTTATCATTCATGGTGGCTAGGGTGTAACTACCCTTGCTGCCTACTCTGCCGATCTTGTACGGATTTTCCCATATAGGATCTATCTTTTTAGAGTCTTCTCTGTGGGTAGTGATGAAGGCTTTTCTTAAGACTAGATCTCTGGGCTGAAACTGCCGGATCTTGGCCCTTTTGTTGTAGTTGGAGAGGAGTTGCCGCTGGCAAGCTGCAATGCAGGTGATGACCTTCTCGCGTTCCTCCTCTGCCAGATCTAGATTTATAACCATCTCCCTTTCATTCTGCTCGATGCTTGGCAGTAGAGTGCTAATACTTGGCATGATGACATTGAGAAGAATAATTACTTTTGAACCAAATGTCAAAGAGAAATGAGTATCTTCGGTTACTCTTCGTTTGGTTGTGTGATATGCTCATAGACATCCGAGAAGTTCGTCTAGCCATTTTCCCTTCTTGTCGGAGACGGATTTCTTGAGGCAGTCAAGAATCATCTTGTTGGATGTTTTGGCTTGCCCATTACCTTGGAGATACCTTGGCGTGGACATGTGCTACTTGATGCCATATTTCTGGAAGAACTTCGCCAAATATTTGCCTACGAATTGTAGGCTGTTGTTTGTGACGAAGGATTGAGAGATGCCAAATCGGTAAATGATGTTCCTCTATATGAAGTGCTCTATGTCCGTCTGAGTTATGGTTGTCATGGGCTCTGCTTCCACCCATTTGGTAAAGTAGTCAGTTGCCACGATCAACATGCCCCTGCCTACTAAGTAGATTGCCCATTGTATGAATGGCCAAGGACTCATCTACGGGTGTAGTTTGCTAGCAGGCAATGCTGGTACCGGTTTGTAGCATTGGTAATGGTCGCACTTTTGTACTATCTCTTTAGCATCTTGATGCATAGTAAGCCAGTAGTAGCCTGCGTTAAGAGCCTTATGTGCTAAGGATCGGCCTCCGAAGTGATTTCCAAAAACACCTTCGTAGATTGAACTTAGAACCTTTAGGTCGTTAGGAGGCACTAGGCAGCAGAGATGTGGTCCACTGTAGGATCTTTGGACGAGAATACCGTTATACATGTAGCAACATGCCGCATTTGTTTGGAGCTTTCTAGACTCCAGTCTTTCCATAGGGAGTGTGCCATTGACCAGGTAGTCTATAATGGAATCTTGCCAGTTTAGAGTTGTACTAACCTGTGACACCTTGGCTGCTAGCTCTACCTCTATGCTTGGCTTGTCTTGATACTACATCGGAATAGAGCGTTTGAGTTGGTGCTCGAGGGTGGAACCTAGGCTGGCTAGCGCGTCCGCATGGGCATTGTCTGCCTGGAGAACTTGAGTAAGGGTGTAAGTCTGAAACACCTCAAGTTACTTTCGTACCTTGTATAAGTATTGCGCCATCTTCAAATGTTTTGCCGTGTACTCCTCAGTAGTCTGGCTGGTGATTAGCTAGGAATCAGAATGAATTGCAAGTTTTTTCATTGCCAAGTCTTTTGCCATTCGAATGCCTGCTAGTAAGGCCTCATACTCTGTTTCGTTGTTAGATGCTTTGAAGCCAAGAGTGATTGCCTGCTTTCGCATCGAACCGTTTGGGGTGACAAAGACCACGCCTGCTCCCGAGCCTTTGTAGTTGGATGTGTCATCGACATGCAAATGCCAGAAGTTTCCATTAGGTGAAGCAGGCGTGGCTAGGGCGTGCTCGGTTACCTTCGGGGCGTCATTGGGCCGCTCTGTTGCGTCGGTTAGGCTAGGCGTGAACTCTGCTATGAAGTCTGCCAAGGCTTGGGCCTTTATCGTCATGCAGGGCAGAAAACTAAGCCATATTGGCTAAGTTCCGTCATTTTCATTACTCGTTGAGAAGCATCTGGACCATGTAGGATTGATCATAGAGGATATTAAGTCATAACGATGACTATGTGAGCTTGAAAATATGGTCTGAGCTTCCGAGCCGCAACAATTAGTGCCAAAATTAATTTCTTGATCTTCGGATATCTAGTTTCTGCATCGAGAAAAGCTTTAGAAGTATAGAATACCGACAATTGGGCCCGCAGCTTTAGAAGTATACTGCCGAGACTGCCAAGTAGATGTATAAGTCCTCCGCTACTTTCAGCTTGGATAATAAGGGAGGTGATGTGAGATACTTCTTCAGGTCTTGGAAAGTTCTTTCGCAGTCATCATCTCATTTGTCTTGTTATGCCCTCTTAATTACTTTGAAAAAAGGCTTGCATTGATCGGTGGACCACAAGAGGAAGAGGTTGAGTGCCGCTGCTTGTCTGGTCAAGGTTTGGATCTCCTTCAAGGTTGTTGGAGATTTCATCTCTAGGATTGCTCGGATCTGCTTAGGATATGCTTCGATTCCTCGTTGGATTACTAGGTACCCTAAAAATCTGCCTGAAGATGCTCCAAATGTGCATTTGGCAGGATTAAGCTTCATCTTGTACTTTCTAAGGATGTCGAAAGTTTCTGCCAAGTTGCCGATGTGGTCTGATCGCTGTTTGCCCTTCACCATGATGTTGTCGACCTAGACTTCCATGGTTACTCCAATTTTCTTCTTGTACATCATGTTTACCAATAATTGGTAAGTGGCTCCCGCTTTCTTGAGGCCAAAATGCATGACCTTGTAGCAGTAAATGCCTCATTCGGGGAACTGGATAAGGATCTTTCAGGCATACTTTGTTGAGATTGGTGTAGTCTACGCAAACCCTCCATTTGCCCTTATCTTTCTTCATTACTAGCACGATGTTGGTAAGCCATGCTGAGTGTGCTACCCCTTCTATGAATTCGGCCTCCAATAGCTTGTCGATTTCCGCTTTGAAAATCGCCATACGTTCGGGTGCAAAATGTCTTCTTTTTTGGATTACTGGTTTGGCAGCGGGGTCGATATGTAGCTTGTGGCAAGCTATCTTGGGGTTGATTTGGACACCATCTTCTTGATCCATCTGTGGTAATTGCTATTTGGTAGCTTCGTCGTCTCTTTGGACCTTGGTAGCCTCTATGGGGGTAAATGACTTTTTTTTTATTCCTTCAGTACTTGCATAGTGCATCGTCGAGATGTGGCCTATTCAGAGTTGATTTCTCCAACTCCTCATCCCGGGATGTGAAATCGGATGTTTTGATACTTAACGGAGGTTACGGCGTCCAGCTTTATCAACCTGGGTCGCCCTAGAATCCAATTGCAGGGAGATGGGTCGCTTACTATCGTGAACGTCTGTTTTGAGACAACTGGCAGTGTTTTCACGTCAAGTATGATGTTACCGATGACAATCAAGGTGTGTCTGTTGAATCTGGTGAATACCTCCATTCGGGGTATGATTATACTTTCCAGGCCCATCTTTTGAATTACTGAGAGCTGAAGTAGGTTGACCGCACTTCGGTTGTCAACCATTATTTTGTCGACTACGGCATGGGCTAGTTGGACAGATACCACTAGTGCGTCGTTATGTGGGAAATCGACGCCTTCGGCATCCTGCTCGGTGAAGCTAACGATAGGTCCAGGTTGGGTGTTGACTGCCTGGACCTGTAAGACTAATAGAGTCTGCTGGATCTTCCTCTTCTTAGAATTGTTGGTGGCCCCCAAGTGTTCGAATTCGACGAAGATGCCATTAATCTGAATCGTCTTAGTCGGCGGCTCTTCATCGGTGTCTGTGTTCCTTCTAGGCTACGCAGTTAGTTGTCCAAGTATCTGTTGACCTTGCCTTCTTTCATGAGCTTCTCTAGGTAGTTCTTCCAAGTGTAGCAGTCGTCAGTTGTGTGACTGGGATCTCGTTGGAATGCATAGTACTTAGTGTGGTCCAACTTAGAAGTATCTCCCTTTGATTGTTTCGGCAGCTTGAACCATGGTTCGCTCTTAATGTCGCGGAGGATTTGGTGGATCGGGATAGAGAACTTAAAGTAATTCTTGGGTGTCGAGCCACCTTTAGTCAGGGATCGAACCCTGCACTTGGCATCTTGCCTGCTTTCGTTGTTGTACTGCTTCCTGTCCTCCTTCTTTTGAGCTACTACCGATTCTTTTTTAGGCTGTTCGGGTGCCTTGTTTGCTCGCCGAGCCTCGTCCCTAAGTGCATGCTTCTCTACCAGAGCAAAAAAGTGCTAGAGTTAGATCTTCTTTCATGATCAATTCTTCGAACAGCGGGTGGTTTGCTGGGAGTCCTTTTTGGAATGCTGCACTAGCTATCGAGTCTTTTTTAGATTCTTCTTCACATTGAACAAATGGTCGAACTTCTTCTTGATCGAGCGGTAGGATAAGTACTCTTTGGTGAAAACCAAAGAAAGCTTATCAAAACTCTGGATAGATTGTGGTGGCAAGGTATAGAACCAATCTTGCTCCTCACCTTGTAAAGTGGTGGCGAATATCTTGCACATGTGAGCATCGTTGTTCCGATAAAGGACCATTGTGCTTCAGTAGTGCTTCAAGTGTCTCTCCGGATCTCCATCTCCTTTGAAGGATGTGAAATGTGGCATGCTGAACTTAAGTGGAGGCTCTGCCTGCTCGATCTCGTCCGTGAAGAGTGACATGCTCATGTTAGTCATGCCCCGTCGTAGCGCCTCATCGGTGACCTCGTTGCGTTGGAAATCGTGTAATTGCTCGATTAAGAGCCTCACTACTTCTTCCTGAATTTGTCTTTGTTGAGGTAGCGGAGCTTTTGGTTGCCCCCTATCTTGACCTGTTGGTCTAGGCTGCTCTTCAATGTGTTCGACTCGTCTATGTCGTGACTGCGGTCCATGTGGTACGTTCCTAGCAGGCGAGTAAATTCCTCGCATCCAGCCGGTTGAACTTGAGTTGGATTGAGTGACTACTTCGATGTGAGGTAGAGAAGGCTCATTGCGGGACTAACCGCAAATGAACACTTCGCCTGGAAGGTTACTCATGTTGATTATCAGAGTATGGCCCCAACCGTGACCGTAGGCATTACCGAGAGTGCACACTCCTTCGCATGCTAAGACGATAATATACGTTATCTCGGAGACCTAGTCGGGAGTGTACACTGCTAGAACGCTCGATTCGTGGCTGGTTGAGTGGCTGCTTGCCGGGACGCTGCTGGAGAGGTTTTTCATCTGCCTTTGTCCTTCTTTGGGACACCTCATCTGAGGCACGTTGCATCTTGGTGAGCAGCAATAGCTGATTCACCAAGGTCGTCTGCTGTACAAATGCACTTGTCAACTCTATGACTTGTCGAGACAAGTATGGTTCACCATTAGGGTTGGAAGAGTCTGGACGGTATGCGTCTCCTTGAGTAGTGGAAGTGTAATGGACTCCGGGCGTGAGATTTGAGTTGAGAAATGTCAAATTTACGGAAAAATGGGATGAAAATGCCCCCGGTTCAATTGTCGATCTAGAAATCTGAAGCCAGGACAGTTGAACCGATCTTGGACCAGTTTGGGCTACTAGAAGGGCCACGGGAGTGGGTTACTCCGCATGTAGTGCACGTGGGTGCTGGGCTTGAGCTCGGCTCGGGAGCACGCTAGGTAGCTGCTCGGGCCAGTTTGCCTTAGGCTTGGAGCCATGTGGGCTAGAGTAACGCGGCTTGGGCTCTCCTATCTTCAGCTTGGCCTTAGAGCACATTGGGGTCACACTATTTTTGGGCCCGCGAGGTATAAGTCGCTGCTCTTGCCGTAGCTGCTTGATTATGGGCCTGCTCAATTTGGGCCGTGCTAAGCTCCCTTGTGGTGCAGGCCTGGGCTCGCTGCTGCAAGGAGGCACGGGCTTGCGGCTGCAAAGTGACACCTTCACCATGAGTTTGGGCTTTGCTAAAGGCTGCTGCCGTGGTTACTACCATGGTGCTTGCCACAGTGGTGCCCCACAGGGGTGGTGCCACTCCACTTGCCATTGTGTTGAGCCTCGTGGATCGTTATCGTCCAAATCCTTAAACGTAGGAAGTTTTGTTCATTGTGGCTTCCAAATTTCTAGCCATTGTACTTTTTTTTTTACGTTTTATCAAAGAATTTTTATAAAAAATTCTAAGAATAAAAATGTTCGAAAAATCTACAAATGAACAAGAAATGAGAAACTTTGAATGCGAGAGTCTTCTTCGAACGTGTGAATCAAGACTCACAATGAAAGCACCATTTTGTGGATGCAAATTTCCGCCTTCTTCTCCTTTAACGAAAATACATCTGCAAAATAATAACACCTAAGATTATAGCCAAGAGCCTCACGCGCCCACGATGAATGAGGGGGCTTTGGCCGAAGAATCTCCGATGCCAAAGTTAGAATTTTAGAAATAAAGTGTTTAGGGATTTTTAGGGAGAGATTGGATAGCTTTTTGGGGAAAAATGGGACTATTTATAGGGGTGTGGCCGGCCCTATTTGGAGAATAAGGACCGGCCACTTATGGTGGTTTTATGAGATTAATTGCAAGATATTATGTGAAATAATATCTTGCAATTAACTTGGTAATCAATCCCAATTTAAATAGAATAATTGGGAGTTACCTTTTGGGTGAGGATTTGATGAAGAGTGATGAGAGGGTTTTGATTAAATACCATTTTGATCACCCTTGACTCTTCTTTGATTGAACCGTTACTGTCCGTTGCATGAGCGTGGGAATCCCGGTGTGCCTCGAGGGTAATTTTATCTTTTTAACCCAAAAGCCCATATGTCGCCTTCATAATTTTCTTGATTATTTTTTGCTCCACAGTTATAGTTGTAAATTTTTATTCTATTTATCATAATTAAGAAATCATCTCTGAAAAAATTTATGAATGTCCCTAACAAAAGGCTGTAAAAATAGAATGATTGTGAAGAGATTAACATAACAATGAAAAGAACTAAAGAGAAGGCTAAAGGTATTAACAGAACTAAAAAATTACCATTGATGAACACTATGAACTCACAGAGAAAGGTTTAGAGAGAAAGCGAAATGAGAGAGAGAAAATGTAAGAAGCTGAAATGATTTCATTGAAAGAAAACAGAATTATTACAGGGTATTTATACTAAGCAACGGTAACAAACTATGCCTATGTGGCAGCACACCTCATCACTACTCTAACTATCTCATTACAACATACCAACAATTCTAACTAATCCAATCAGTAAATGACAGATGGCATTTCAGTTTTATTGGTTGTTACTCCCCCTCAATATCAGCGAGGATAGCCAAGACTGGACTATGTAAGTCCCTTATAAGAACATTAGCTACTTGATTCTCTGTAGGAATGTAATGAACTGTCACATCCTTCTTGCAGCACTCTTTCCCGAACAAAGTGATAATCTGTATCCATATACTTTATCCTTGAATGGAAGACATGATTTGTACTCAATGCAAGTGCAGAGATATTATCACAGTGTAGTGAAGGTGGAGTATCCAAATACTCATGCACATCTCTGAGTATATTTCAAATCCAACAGACATCTGCATTGCAATTTTCCAATGCCTTATACTAGGCCTCAGTTGAGCTTCGTGAAACTGATGGCTACTTTTTCGATTGCCAAGATATGGGATTGTCACCAATAAATACAATATAACCAGTGACTGAACATCTTGTATTAATATCTGCTACCTAATCAGCATCAGAATATCCATGGATTTGAGTAACAGAAGGCGTATAAGTGAGCCCACACTCTAGTGTTCCCTATAAATACCTGAGAATTCTCTTGACCAGAAATAAATGTGCATCTATAAGCCTATTCATGAATTGACATACTACATTGACTGAGTATGCAATGTTCAGTCTCGTGAATGTTAAGTACAGAAGAGCACCAACTATGCTTCTGTAGTAGCTAGGATCAATAAGAGGAATTCCTTCTGAAATAAGCAATTGTGTATGTGGTTTTAATGGAGTTGGAGATGATTTGCAGCTTTCCATACCAGCCTTCTTGATTAGTTCTTTGGCATATTTAGATTAAGAAATGAAAAGTTCTCCATTTGGCTTATACTAAATGTGTAGACCTAGAAAATAGGTTAGCCTTCCCATATCCTTCAATTCAAAGCATTCACTGAGTTGAGTGATGGTTTCTTGAATCTTCACAGAATTGGAGCCAGTCAATATTATGTCATCTACATATAAGAGTAACACAACAACATATGTCCCATCTTGTTTAACAAACAAACTTGTGTCTGATTGTGATGCAATGAAGCCAAGAGAGGGCAATATCCCTAAGAAATTTGAATTCCAAGCTCTTGGAGCTTGTTTGAGGCCATATAATGACTTAATCAACCTACAAACATGATTTGGATATCTGTCATCAACAAAACCATGTGGTTGCTTCATATATATATATATCCTCTTGTAAATCACCATGCATAAATGCATTCTTTATATCAAGTTGTCTTAACTCCCATTTATGATTAGTGGTAAGTGCAAGTATTTATCTTACTGTTGTATGTCTAACCACTGGACTAAATATTTCAGAATAGTCCAAACCATGCTCTTGAGTGTACCCTTGTGCCACAAGCCTGGCTTTGTACCTTGCAACACTACCATCTGAATTTTTCTTTACCTTGTATACCCATTTACTACCAATTATAGTTCGATCACTAGGTTGTGGTACTAACTCCCAAGTACCTTGAGATTTAAGTGCATCAAACTCATCCTGCATTACTTGCTGCCAATTTGTATGAATTGCAGCTGCTTTAAAATTCTTTGGTTCTTCTGAGTCCATAATGTCATCCAGAAATGAGAAACCTCCATAATTCACATCATCATCATTCAATTGTAAAGATTGAAGCTCAGGCAATATAGATACATATGCACTATATACTTTTCTAGGAATAGCTCCAGATTGAAGTCTAGTTGTCATGGAATGATTTCTTCTGAGTGATGAAACAGTATGATCATCTTGTGAATGAGATGGAGAAATAGGGAGCATTACCTGAAGCTGTGTCGGGTCTAGGACAAGCAACAAATGTGGATATTGATTTTATACTTAAGTAGTAGGTACCATTGTTTCAGATCCATAAGTGTAGCTTGTCCCATCTTGATCATGACTCTAAGATGAACTGTTGGATGATGGCATTTCAGTATCTTGTGAATTTGTAGATGATAGTGTCTGATTTTGAACAGAATTATGATATGAGAGTGAACTTGTAGTTGCATTTTGATTATTCCCAGAATTCAAGTGAATAGTACTTGGTATGTTACAAAATCTAACCACTATTGGAGCATTTGACATAGATTCACCAGTGTTTTGAGAAGTAAAACAGCTTGAAGGAGTGAGTTTTGCTGGAAATACTGACTCATCATGCAATACATGTCTGAACAAAGGCAATCTTTTTTAATATATATGGTAACATATAGCTCCTCTGTACCCTGAAGCATAGCCAAGAAATATACACATGGTTGATCGAAGTTGAAGCTTATTGTTGTTGTATGGTCTTAAGTATGGGAAAATTGCAGATCCAAATATTCTCAAGTCTTACAGAGTTGGATTCTTGTCATACAAGACATAAAATGGAGAATTCATATGCAGTGTTCTACCTAGCATTCTGTTTATTAGAAACACAGCATGAGAACAAGCATGATACCAGAATTCTTGTGATAAACCTGTTGCTGACATCAAGGTTATTGTTGTTACTACAACATGTATGTGTTTTCTCTCCACAAGACTATTCTGTTGTTGAGAGTATGGATAGACACTCTATGTATCATTCCATTTTTCTGTAAAATTCACTAAACAACTTACTTGTAAACTCACCACCACCATCAGATTGCAAACTCTTTATTTTTATATCAAACTGTACTAATATGAACTGATAGAACTTCACAAAAATTGAGAACACTTCTGATTAATTGAATAAGGGAAATATCCACACAAACCTAGTACAATCATCAACGAAGACTGCATAATATCTGTAACCCTCAATCGATTTTACAGGAGATGGACCCCATACATCTGCATGAATCCTATCAAAAGGCAGCAAACATCTAGTTGAATGAACTAAAAATGAACTCCTAGACATTTTACCATGGATACAATTTGTACATACCCTATGTATATCATCTACTGAATGAGAAACTTGAGACTTAGCTAACATCACAGACAATACTTCATTAGTTGGATTTCCCAATCTTTGATGCCACACTGATGACTTGACCAATTGTCCCAAAAATGCTCGTGCATGTTGAAATGTGGAGACTGGAATCTGAAACAATGTACCAGGCCTACTCTTTCCCTTATACAAAATCGCCTTTGTCACCTTGTCCTACGCAAAAAATAATGAGTCATCACAAATAAATCAACATCTGTTGTCTTTGCACAATTGAGTTACTGACAAAAGATTCATAGCAATAAATGGCACATGTAGAACATTCTTCAGAAATAAGAGAATGATTTGGAGTTTTAATCATTATAGACCCAACATGTTTAATATCCAAACCTTGACCATTACCTATCTTGATTTTCTCAAACCCTTTAAAAGAAGTCACTTGGTTGAGACTATTAATATCAAATGTCTTGTGATGTGATGCCCTAATGTCCAAGATCCAACAGGTTGGATTAGATGTTGATCACTGAGCATTCATTGCAGTCATTTGCTGTTGATATTGATTTTCAGGAGCAGGAAATGGCATTTGATACATTTGTGAAGGCACTTGATACAAGAAGTTCGCATTGAATGGAGCAGGTGCTGGATTCAGAGATGTACGTGGTGCTGGAGCTTGGTAGGAATAGTTACTTCTATGAAAAAAATCAAGAGCTATATGTCCACGTTTACCACATATCTGGCACTCAATGATATGACTAGTAGATGCAGCATTAGAGTTTCTGTGATAACGATTTGGTGTTGTATGTCCCCTTATTTGACAAATTTGACATTCATGTTGTGGAGCACCTCTAGAGTCTGTATTTCCAGATCAGCCATCGTTATTCCTGTGAGTATTTGTATTTATGCCTCTGTAATTAGGCTTGAATGAGTTGTTTCCTCTATACTGTCCCCCATTAAAATTCCTCTGTTGGCTGCCATTATAGTTTAAAGTTGGCATTTGTCTAAACTCAGAAGAATGATCCATATTTCCCACAAAACCAGATCCAAAATCATTAGCAAGTGCCAAAGGATAGAATGCTTGTTGTTGAGGCTGTTAGGGTTGAAAACCGGAAAGTTGTGTTGAATTATTTGAACCAAGAGGAACACTTGTAATTCTTCCACTAGTTGATGAGTCAATACCAGCAGAATTAGAACTTTTCCTGCACCAGTTTGATTATGAGAATCCAAGGAAGAACTTGCAGACCCTTGCATATATAGTGCAAACATATTTTGATATAAGGAATTTTTTCCCTTTCAGCACCTAACAACAGTGCTCTAAATTTTTTCATAGAGACAGAAATGTCCCTAGCAAGAATAACAGTTCTTATAGTTGCATATTCTCTAAGTAAACCTGCCAGAGCAGCAATTATCACATCATTATCAGAGATGAATTCACCAGCTGCAGTTAACTGATCCCTCAAAGATTTTAAGTCTTAACAGATACTTGTCCACAGCATCACCACCTTTCTGTATAGTATGTAGCTCAGTTTTCAAGTGATTAACTCCCGTTTTATATACTGAAGCAAACCTTTCTTCAAGATTGTTCCAAGCCTCACTAGCAGTTTTACATCCAATTACATACTCTATAGCAACGTCAGACAATGTAGCAATTAGTAAGCTAAGTAGAGCAAAATTAGTGGCCTCCCATTCTTGAAATGCAGTTGTCACTTCATTAGTAACTCCAGTCTCAGAATTTAGAACAAATTTTGGTGGACAGACATTAGATCTATCAAAATGATCAAACAATTTATATCCTTTCAGCACTGATTTGAATTGAAACGCCCATTTGGTGTAATTGTGATCACCAAGTTTGATTGTCAACATTCCTAGTAATCCCTCAATTTTCACAGTTGTAGATGCCATTATATCACTTCAAAGATTCCAAGAACACATAAATTTTTTAAATTCACAAGCATACACATCCAACTTATCACTTCAACCTTATCAGCATACACCATCATAACCATCAGAGTAGCGGAAACAGATGAGAAAGCAGCACATACAGCGATGAACATGATGAACAACAACTAAGAATGCAACCCAGATGAAACTCCAGACGAAGATTCCAACGGAAAGCTCCCCCAAAAGACAAATCAACCGAAAGATTCAGTAATAGGAAACCCACGAAGAATCGATGGCTATCGATAACATATTAACAGAATTGAAGAATTACCGTTGGTGAACACTATGAACTCACAGGAGAGAGAAGGAGAGAGAGAGAGAGAGAGAGAGAGAGAGAGAGAGAGAGAGAGAGAGAAAGAGAATGAGAGAGAGAGAGAGAGAGAGAGAGAGAGAGAGAGAGAGAGAGAGAGAGAGAGACAGTGAAATGAGAGAGAAAATGTAAAAAGCTGAAATGATTCCATTGAAAGAAAACAGAATTATTACAGGGTATTTATACTAAGCAATGGTAACAAACTATGCCTATGTGGCAGCACACCTCATCACTACTCTAACTACCTCATTACAACATACCAACAATTCTAACTAACCCAATCAGCAAAGGACAGATGGCATTTCAGTTTTATTGGTTGTTAAAAGGCACTCAACAAATCTAACATGATACCGCTATCTAAAATAGTGGTATATGCAAGTGGCCCTTTACTACAGTGATGAAAAGATGTTATGTCCTTGCATGACAGCGTGGGTTCGAACCTCGTTGGTGGCTAATCTAACATTTAGCTTACTAACGCTATCATTTCACTCAAAAAAAAAAAAAATAGTGGTATGTATACAATCTTTAATCTTACATTAAGAGCAATAGTTATGACTATCGTCCTAATCAAACTAGGACTATATAATATGAATATAAGTACAATTTTAAATCGAGCTCGACAAACACTCTTCCCTAACTTGGTGCAAAATTATCACGCACACCCAATTTCTAAAGCGAGTTGTAAAACACTCTACTTGTGACTGCCTTAGTAAGTACATCATCCACCTGGTGTCATGTCTTCACAAAAGAAAACACAATCCAGCTTTTAACTTCACTTCGAAGAAATGCCAATCAACCTCAACATCTTTCGTGCAACCATGTTGAATCAGATTAATTGCAATATCAATTACAACCTTATTATCACAATACAAACTATCGCTTTCTTAGTTAATCCAAATATCTAGCAACCAAGTTTCCATCCAAGGTAACTCAAGGAAATGTACACCCAGAAGTGGAAGGCCTATGAGTAATTGATATTGCATCACGTGTATACGTCCACATATCAATGTTTTACCTGGGCTAGACTTCAAGTACATCAACATTTGGGTCAATGCTTTCTACGAGTTTCATTGAGAGCAATAGCATGTATAAACTGACTCACTACAATAATCGCATAAATTGTAATGTTGCATAGAGACAAACAAAAATAAATCAATCTTTCCACAAGTCTAGTATCTCTCATTGTATATAAGTCCAACTTGCTATAAGAGACTGTCATTATATATAAGTCAATAGATTTACAATCAAACACACCATATTCAGTTATTAGATCCAAGAAATATTTATTTTGAGATAGAAAGATGTCATGTTTTACTCTAGCAACTTATATTCCAAGAAAATATTTCTCAACGCTTTCGTTTCAAACTTAGCAATTTTTCTTTAATAATCCGGACTATTCAGTAGTATGGAAAGAAAAGTCAGAAATGAATTAAGAAAATAATTTTTTTTTTCCTTATTTGTCAATCCAATGGGTAAAAAGCCAAACTACCTACTAGTCCGAACTACGGAAGAGAAACCTCTATTACCTCTTGACCATGACCTATGTAACCACCATATCACAAACATATATAATTATATAATTTGTTAAAAGTTTCAAAGATGGTTCAATGGACCACCATTAATCAACATCTATAATGTTTCCAACTTTACCACTTGTGTAATTCAATAGGTGTGAGGTTTTATACAGAAGTTTCAGTGCAATTAATAGTGAATTATTAAGGTAATTTAACCTCATGAAGCTTTCCATATAGGATATATGCTTCAGCAAGCCACCTAACTAAGGCCACTCATTAGTCGGTCACACTTGAAGACAATACCACATCAATAACCCTTAATTATTTGATTTGGGTGTCCTAACTTGAGACTTCAAACTTCGGATTTGTGGTTGTCCCTAACTCAGGACTTCATTTAGAAGTTTTTCATTCGTGGTCACAATTCAAGTGTTACTAATTTTAAGTGTAAAAGAATGTAAAACGTCCCACATAAAAAACCTACAAAATAAAATATAATTTATATCAAGTAATTTCACTTTTAATTGCATCGAAACCTTAACGCCACACCTATTGAGTTAGTAGGTGGTTAAGTTATGGTAGTATTGGTGTTTGATCCATTTTGTAAAGGGTGGCCCCTCTCTAAAGTTAATGATATTAAGCCTCATCGCAAAAATACGAGTCGAGGGGTGATACGACCAATTTGTGTAGATGATTACTTCTACCAACCTCATTCTCTTTTTCAGCCACCTGATTTTGTTGGTAAACGTCTGGCCACTGTTATTATCAATATGCAGTACAAAAACTATGTGAGGACCCGATCTCCCAATATTGTAATATTTAGGGTGATTAAGACATCACTTTCTGGCGTTATTTCATCGATTCATAACTTCACATTCACATATTGCAGTCAGACTTGTGTAAAACGATTCTATGCATTGCTACTTACATTATAACATACAGCCTATAGCTGTGTTCTTAATAAAGTAGAATGCTAAAACTTAAAACAAAATTAGGATTTCAAAAAGGCCACAATTTTAAGAAATTGGCTCACATAAACATAACATTTGTGATTAGAGCTAGTTTTAAAGAACCGTGCCTTGTTCGATAATGGACAAAGTCCCTGGGCTGAGCAGAGGGAAAGAAAACCAATGATGGGAAGAGGGGGACTGCAAATTCAATCTCAGATAGCTCGAGTCCACCGAGCTATCATGCACCTTCTGATGGCGAGGCATCGGACTCAGCTCCAAAGTATCCGACAAGTCCTTGTACATAATCGAAAATGGTGAGCTAATTTTTGGTGAAGAAGAAGGGACATGATTTGGTACAGAAGACACACGGATATCGTTCGGAGGAGGCGCTACGCTCTGGAGAGACCGAGTCTCCATAAACTCCGGCGCGCAGGTGAGGCTCTGGACAAGCTCCCTGAAGTTAATGGGGTCAACTTTGTAGATTCTTGGTGGGGTTGGTGGGACTGGTGCAACCGCAGGCTTCTTCCATGGCTTCGACGAAGATTTTCGAACCGAGTGGAGTGATGACTGGTGATAGGGAAGCTGCTTTGAGTTTGAAATTGAACCCTTCGTGGCGGTGTAGGAGGCTGAAGAGGAAGAGGAATAAGATTCCATTGGGAGTGAAAGTCGGACACTTCTAGCGTTTATGAGGAGGATTTAAAGAGATTATTTTTGGGGTTTAGTTTTTTCGTGTTATGAAAAATTTAGAAGCACTATATATAGATGGGAAATAAGTAAAGAAAGGCGACGACCTGGAAGTGAAGCTATTGGGGAAGGGAAGATGGAGGAGAAGAAGAAGAAGAGGAAGCAAAGAAATTCAATGATATTTTTGGCTTGAGCCGTCGGCTGTGAAAACGATTGCATAATGTACAAATTGGTCAAATCAATATATTTGTCCATTATATATATAATTCAGCAAATTTAATTGTGCTCCATTGGGAAAAAAATAATTTAATTGTGCTCCATTGGGAAAAAAATAATTTAATTGTGTTCCTCCATTATTGCCTCTCTTCGATCTCTGTGGGTCTATGAGGGTTTTTGATGATTTTTTGCAGATGAAGGTGGTGAAATGTGGACCAAGCCGCCAATGTACTATACATGAAGGGCCCTTCTAATTAATACACGTGCAACTATAAGTTTGTTCCATCTTTGACCAATAGGCAACACTAAAAATAATGGACAATTAGGCATCCATGATTGTGATAGTAAAATATCCATTTTGATTTACTCTTACTATTGCATTTTGATTATGATGGATAATACAATCTAACTTTTCTAAAAATTTAAAATAAATAACTATTATTAACGGAGGAGGAAATTTAATATTATGGTGATATTGCAAACTAACATAGGATTAGTTTGGTATTGTTGTGATTTAAAAATAAAAAATAAAAAAACTGCTTCTATTGTACTATGAGAATAAATAGTTGTAAAATAAAGTTGTTGAATGTTTAGTAAACTTTGTTTGGTGAGAAAATTTGGATGTAGGATGAACTGATGTGAAATAAGCGATGTGGATGCAAATTTCCGCCTCATTCTTCTTGGACAAATTTGCACCTACAAAACAATTAACACATTTGGTTAAGGCCAAGAGCCTCACGCGCCCACGATGAATGGGGGGGGTTTTGGCCGAAGAACCTCCGATGCTAAAGTTAGAATTTTGGGAGTTTTGCAAGAGTGTGGACTTAGCTTTTTAGAGAAAATGGAGTCCTATTTATAGAGCATGGCTGGCCCTCTTTGAGAGAGAGAGAGAGAGTAGCCGGCCTTTGGGTGTTTTTTTGGGGTGTAATAGGTGATTTATTTGGCAATTAATGGATTAATTAGGTAATAAATCCATTAATTGGCCAATTAACTCAATTTATATGGGATGTTTTGAAAGTTATGAAATGATTTCCTTGTAGAGAATATGGAATGAGGATGGATGAAATAATTTTGAATTTGTTACCTATTTTGGGCACTTTTGACTTGGTTGATGGATGATTCTCCACTGCTCGCGCATAGGAAACCTGGTGTGCCTCGAGGGTAATTTTGTCCTCTTTACCCAAAAATCCACGTATCGCCTCTTAATTATTTTTGGCTCCACAAGCGAGATAACCAAAAATGCGCATGTGGTGGTAGGATGGTGGCTTTTTGTAGAGATCCTTAAAAGGAGATTGTTTGTGGAGTAAGGATGTAGGGGCTACAATTTATAAGGTACCACCCCCCACCCCAATTTATGTGGTGATTGGATCAAAAAAGAAGGCTTCTAGCTACCTCAAGAAGATGGCTATGTTTTCTTTGTACAACACCATTTTGTTGCAATGTGTAGAAACAAGTGCATTGGTAAACGACACCATAAGTGGCAAAGAAACCTCACACAGATAAATTTCTCCCCCCATTATCAATTGTATTTGTTGGACTTTTGTTTGGAATTGCGTTTCAGCGTAAGTAAAAACAATCTTGCAAGGTCTTTTGTGATTCATGTTTATGGCGCATAAGAAAAACCCAAGTAAATAGAGAAAAATCATCAATAATGGATAAAAATAATAAGCCCCAAACATCACACAGCAAAAGGAAAAAGACCCGACGTTGAAATAAAGCTAGTACCAAAAAATCGACGAGTTTGTTTCGCCAATGGACAAACTTCACAAACATAACCCGAAACAAAAGAACAATTTAAAAAAGTACTAGCTAATAGTTGAAGACGGGAAGAAGAAGAGTGACTTAGGCGCCCGTGCCAAAGTTCGGGTGAGGTGATGGGGAGATGCAGGCAGGTTTTTGGGAAAGGGCAATGGTGGTGGAGGCTAATGGAACAAGGTAATAAAGGTCACCACGACGCTTCGTAACACCAATCGTCATCTTTGAAGCCAAGTCTTGTAAAATACACCAAGAGGGAAAAAAAAGTGATAGAATAATTCAATCCATCAATAATTTTACCAACAGATAAACGATTGACTTTAAAACTAGGCGCACACAAAACATCTTCCATTGTATATTTGAATTTAACAAAATATTGCCCGTCAAGGTAATTAGACTTAGCAGAGGTAGCATTGGCTTGTGCTGCGGAAGACAAAGGGCCAGGGTTCTTACAAAGCATGGACAAAATATTTTGATATTGGGCATCTGATAAATTTGACATAACGACATATAGGTCATGAAAAGTTGGGGCCAGAACATTGATTTGATTCTTTGAAGGATGGCCATTGTTGTCGTTATTCCGAGTACAACTGTGAACGAAATAGACAGCCATGACTGTAGTTTATAAGTCTGCATTATTGGTCCCCATGTTAAAGGGAACACAACAAGAAAGGAAAAAAGAAAATAGAGCTAGGTTTCGCAACCTGCTCTAGATACCGTGTAGAAAAATGTATTTGGCTCAACTGCAATATTCATTGATTCTCAAATGTATAATATATGAATTAATTATAAATACACACTAGTTACACTTTCATACAATGAATATAATATAGAAGAGTTAATGAATCTATGTAGAAGAGTTAATGAACCTAATTGCTCTTAATTCCTGCCAGGTTAGTTTAGCATCTATGCCTACTAACTTGTCTTTGGCTGAGTTGGAGAAAACCTTATTGAAGAACTACTCTGATTGCCTTGTGAGGGAGGAGAGCTTTGTCAAGCAGAAGTCTCGTGTCCAATGGATGGCTAACGACGATAAGAACACCGTTTTTTTCTACAATTCTATTAAGAAGTGGGTTAACCGAAACCGTATTGCCTCTATTTGTAGATGTGATGGGTCTATTACTACTGTTGAAAGGGAGATCAAAGATGAAGCTTTGGGGTTTTTCCAAAGTCTTATTGGCAGTGATTTGGCTTTTCTGACCTTTGAAGTCAATCTTGCTGCTTGTAACCTTGTCACAAGTCCTATTTCTTCTGATATGGCAGCTGCTATGGTAAGAGCGGTTTCTGGTGAAGAAATGCGTAAGGTTTGTTTCAGTTTGAAGCCTAATAAAGCCCCAGGCCTTGATGGCTTTAATGCCCGTTTCTTTCAAAAAGCTTGGCCTATTATTGGTGATCAAATTATTCTTGCTGTACAGGAATTCTTCAACTCCAACCAGTTACTTTGAGAGCTTAACACCACTATAATTACCCTTGTGCCTAAAATCCCTAACCCCTCTTCCATGGGGGAATTTCGGCCTATTTCTTGTTGCAACACCCTTTATAAAATCATCTCTAAGATTATGGCTAATAGAATTAAAGGTGTTCTGCCCACCATCATTAGTGATACGCAATCTGCCTTTGTGGGAGGTCGTCGTATCGAAGATAATATTCTTCTTGTCCAAGAGCTTTTTCGTGGTTACCATCTGAATAATGGAACTCCCAGGTGTGCGATGAAGGTGGATATTCCCAAAGCCTATGATACTTTAGATTGGAAGTTTTTGCTTGGTGTTTTGTCGGCTTTTAACTTTCATCCAAGGTTTGTTCAACGGATCCGATGTTGTATCTCCACCGCTTATTTCTCCATGGCAGTTAATGGTGAGCTGGTTGGTTTTTTTCCGGGGAAGCGTGGTCTTAGACAAGGGGATCCTCTGTCTCCCTACCTTTTTGTTATTGCCATGGAGGTATTTTCCTTAATTATGCATGCTAAAGTGGCTACTTCCCCTCACTTTCGGTTTCATTGGAGATGTGATAAGATTAGACTTACTTATATGGCTTTTGCTGATGATTTGCTTGTTTTTTGCCATGGAGACTTACTCTCTACAAGGGTGGTTTGTTGCCTTTCCCTGCGTGGTTTAGGCTTTGGTGTTTAGGTTTTCCGTTTTGTTTGCTGGTGCCTTGAGCTCCTCTCTGCCCAGTTTTCATTTGTTGTTCTCTTTGGGCTTTTGCCCTTTTAATATATTATTTACTTAACCAAAACAAAAAAAAACAAAAAAAAAACCTAATCGTTCATTGAACCTAATTAACTAACATATAGAACCACAAATCCATCTTATTCCTACAGAATTTTTAACATTAAGACTAGTGACCCACTCATACTTTTTACAGTAAAATAATATTACGTCCTCATATAAAGGGTAATGAGTTTTTACACATACTGAAGGAATGACATATACAAAAGAAATGTCCTTAACATAACCTTTGTAGCCATATCCATACATAAATTACAAAATATCCTAGCGAACTTTAATGAAAAGCTCCCGGTACTGTTCACGTTAACGAAAAACCACACTTTTACACTAAAAGTCAATCCTAATACTATTCATTTTACCCTTTATTTTATCCTTATCGTTAAAACTCAAAATTTTCAAGCTATTTTCATTAGTTTTCCTTATATCCTATTGTTTGTCAATGCATACACAAAAATCTGCCCAATACATGAATGTGATCTTCAATAGAGCATAAGACACCTTTTAACTTAAAGCATAACTACTTATCATGACACTTGTTTTATGTACAATAATATATTTATATTAAGAGGTGAATGAAATATTAGTTTAGAACTTATCATCCATAAATTTTGAAATTCAAATTTTTCACTTACAAATAAAAAAAAATACCGTTAAATCATAATACTAAATAGCAACACATGTATTATGTGAGGAAAATTATATTCCCACATCCTAAATTATTTCTCCTACATTTTATATTTTTTTAATAATTTTTTATATACAACACACCAGTAATACTTGATAAAAAAATATAAAAAAATAAATAAATGTGAAAGTAATAATTTAGAGTGTATAATATAATCTGTTAATTGTCAATTATTTTGAGGCTGCCCAATAGAGTGTGACATCTGACAACGACCAATTTCTTCTGATTATGACGCGCACTACACCCTTTTACATGTACTGTACCTAGAAAAAGCTTCCAACTCATTATTTTAGCATGGAACAGGTCCCCTCCGCACAATTGCAACCACGCAAATCTTCTATGGATCTTATTATAAAATAAGTTATTTCGTTTGTGTAAGCACTGACGATTAGGCATTGAAATAAGGAAAGAGACCTTTCTTCAGATCTCTTCCATCAAAATCACCGGATCAAGTGATCCGAATCTTTGGAATTTAATTCAACGATAAAAAATTATTATAGTTTTAAGGGATCAAAATAGATGGGCTGTTGGATGAAATTTTAAAGGTCTAGATCACTTGATCCGGTGGCCTTAGTGGAAGAGAACCGGAGACAATCTCTTTCCTTGAAATAATCTTAATTAACTGTTAGAATTGTTGCAGTCATATTTAAAATAGTAATGTGATTGTGTAAATCCTAGTGGATCTAAGAATATCTCTTATATCCCTATTAGAAGTTGATTACCTATTAAGAGTTGTAATCCTAAAAGGGTAAGGATTTTACTTATCCTACTACTATAAATAAAGACACAATGGGGTGATACAACACATACCTCACAATTAAATTTCTCTCTTCTCTCTATTCCCTTATAATA
This sequence comes from Heteromeles arbutifolia, assembly GCA_024362995.1. NCBI lineage: Eukaryota > Viridiplantae > Streptophyta > Magnoliopsida > Rosales > Rosaceae > Heteromeles > Heteromeles arbutifolia. The sequence continues at coordinate 25,476,460 of JANCRC010000001.1, read as the reverse complement.
GCTCAGTTAAATAGGCCTACAACATGTTATCAACACGCTCTTGCCAGAAGCTGAGGAACTGACGGATCGTAGGAGGAGGCTCTCTTCCACAAAATTCAAAGGCTTTTATTTGTTTTCTGCCAATCTGGTACGCTTAAAATAAAGGAAGATATTTGAAACGACCATGAAGCATGAAAACATTCCCCATGATGCATGAACCCCCCATGGGTGGTGCACATCATGACACGGTGTCGTTTTTTACACCTTTGGATCGCACGGCAGAAGCTTTTGGGCTTGTTGCGCTGACCCAAACACCCAGGCCTTCGGCCTGATAGGCTCAATAGGGCCTGAAGTTCCTTAGCCCAACCAAGAAAGCCGGCAACCTTCTTGGCCTACTGTCCCATGATTTGGCCTGCCTGTAGCAGCCCGTAGCCTACTAGGCTGTGCCATGCACCCCGGCCCACTTCCCGCAAACTTATCTGCTGGGCTTAGCTCGCCCTAACCCGGACCCAACTTTGGCTGGGCTTCTCAGACCAAACCCGCGGCCAAGTTTTTAGCTAGGCTTGCACCCGTGTCCAATTCCCTGGCCAAAACGCCAGCAGCTGCTGCTGCTGCTGGGCTTACCAGCCTCGGCCAGTGGCATGTAGCCACATATGGGCTGTTTTTGCAGCCAAACTTGAGACCCAATAGCCTCTAGGGCTTTGGCCTACTCACAGCACCCAAGCCCAAACCCTTTTGGGCTATGGTTTTTTTACTCCAATGCTAATTTTTGGCATTTTAAATAATTTTAACCCGAATGTTATTATTACTTTTTGCTTCCATGATCGACCTCGTTTGGTCCCAATCCATTGAATTAATTAAAAGTGACCTACAGTCTATTAATCTGATAATTAATCCAAAATTATTGACCAGAAGATCACTTTTCGACATTATCGATTCAATAATTTATTTGTATACTTTGAACCGTTGACATCATTTCGTAGTCCCGAAGCTCTCACACTTGAGTTCCTGAAGAAACTCAAATCCACGACACTTAAATCAGCATATTGCATTTTGTGTTTCTTGAAGGAACCTCTCCTTTATGAACTAATCATACATAAAACTAAATTGAACTTGTAGTTTCATATTTAGTGTCTTTGAAACCCGAAGTTTTCATTCAAAACTTACCACATGAAACCTGTAGTTTTCATGCATAAATTAAATCAATACATATCTATAGAACCCGAATGTTCTACAATGTATGTCTATGGATTATATATGACTAACCACGTTTTGTAACCTCCGTTTTAGGGACATGTCGAACTTGAACAAGGTCAATTTCACCGCTTTGGAAGTATCTGGAAGAAACTACCTGAAGTGGGTGCAAGACGTGAAGCTCTATCTTACTGCAAAGGGTATTAGAGCCACCATCAAGGCACACCTACCAACGACAAAAATGTCGACGAAGCTCAAAAGGCTAATGCAATGATCTTCATTCAAAGACATATCCATGATGCACTGCAGACCAAGTACCTCGCTGAGGAGGACCCACTCACCCTCTGGCTTGCTCTGGCTAACCGTTTCGTTCACCAGAAAGACATCTACTTGCCTAAAGCAAGACACGACTGGCAACATCTTCACTTCCAAGACTTTAAGTCCGTGAATGAATACAACTATGAAGTTTGTAGAATCCAATCACTGCTGAAGTTCTGTAAAGTGGAACTAACCGAATATTGTCGTGCAGCAACAATATAGAGCATAGAAGTTCACCAAATTTTCGGATTTAATCTCTGTCCTACTTCTCGCTGAAAAGCAAAACTAGTTTTTGATGAAGAATCATCAAGCACGATCGACTGGCTCGAAAGCCGGGCCTGAAGCGCACGCGATCAATTCTAGCAGCCACAAACGACGCAAGAACCATCATGGCCGTGGCAATGGGTAGCAAGCTCAACCACGGGCCTAAGGTCCACAGAGTCAAGGCCTACCCAAGGGAGGAAATGTGGCTTAGCAGCGCCAACCCCTTGCTCCTAATGCCCCAAACTTCAAGAACAAGGGAAAAGCTACCGTTCAATCGGTTTCCATTGAAATGGACATGTGCTACCGCTGTGGATCAAAGAATCATTGGTCACACGTATGCCGAGCTACCCCCGAGCCCATTGCCAAGTTTCATTCCCGTCGTGAGTCTAACTGCATCCATGGAGATATCAGATTTTCAGGAGGCATCAGCACCTATGGACGAATAAATTTTAGACATGTTTTAGGGTGTTTTACCCCTAGTGGCCGAACCCACTAGGAGTGGCCGGACCCCTCTTATTTTTCTAGGTTTATGGTTTAATATTGGATAATTTTTCTAAGTATTTGGAATAATTTGTTTGGTTTTGGTTTGTTTTGAATTATGGATTGTTATTTTATGGATATTATTTCTCGAATTGATTAATTGAATGAATGGAATTATATTTATGCATGTGACCAATTCAATCAATTTATTTCTAGGTATATGTCTAGTGGGAAAGTTAGTTGTCTGGCTAATAGTGCTACCACACACACCATATTGCGTGAGCAACACTATTTTACTAACTTTGTACCTAAGAAAGAACCTCTGACAACTCTCTCAGGCCCATCCAACCTGATTGAAGGATACTGAAAGGCTTGTATCATGTTATCCAATGGTATTGTTTTAACCATTAAAGAGGCAATTTATTCTCCACGTTCCGGAAGAACGTTGCTAAGTTTTAGAAATATTCGAGATAATCAATATCATATTGAAACCACTAAGATAATGGTTCTAAATTTCTTTCTATCACTTCGTACGAATATGGCTAGAATCGTATTCACGAGAAGTTGGAACTTCTCCTGAGTGGGTTGTACATCATAACCATTCGCGGAATAGAAGCCCACCATGTGGCTGGCCTTGTGCTTGAGTTCCAGAGCATTTTGTTGCTTTGGCATGACCGTATGAGACATCCCGGACATGACATGATGTGTTGTATCCTCAAATCATCACATGGGCATCATTTACCTCCCTATGTTGGATTCTCGCCATGCAAAGCGTGTTCTTTGGGGAAGTTGAATACTCAACCCTCGATTACAAAGATCATTCACAACCCTCCTAAGTTTCTTCAGAGGATTCCATGGGATATTTGTGGACCTATCCAACCAACATGCGGACCATTTAGATACTTTATGGTGTTGGTTGATGCATCGACACGATGGTATCATGTTTACCTGTTGTCCACACGTAACGCTACATTTGTGAAACTCCTAGCATAAATTATTAAGCTAAGGGCTCACCATCCTGATTATCCGATCAAGTCGATTCAACTGGATAACACTAAAGAGTTTACGTCACAGACTTTTGACGATTATTGCATGTCAGTAGGGATTGAAGTGGAACATCTTGTACCCCATGTTCACACCCAAAACGGCTTGGTAGAAGTTTTCATAGATCGTCTTCAATTGATAGCTCGAACTTTGGTTATGCGAACCAAACTGCCTATATCTGCCTGGGGCTATGTAATATTGCATACAGCTATGCTAGTCAGCCTAAGGCCCATCGCTACCCAACCTCATTCATCATTACAATTGGTTACTAGATACGAGCCTGACGTCTCGCATTTACGTATGTCTGGGTGTACAGTTTATATGCCAATAGCGTCGTCACTACATACCAAAATGGGTCTTCAAAGGAAAATAGGAATCTATGTCGGTTATGATTCGCCATCAATTGTTCGCTATTTAGAACCCTTGACAGAAGATCTCTTTACTACACATTTTGCGGATTGTCACTTTGATGAGACAGTCTTCTCGTCGTTAGGGGGAGATAAGTATGCTAACGTTCCTGGTGAACACAGGGAATTGTCATGGTATGCTCCCACTATGTCTCATTTAGATCTCCACACTGTCGAATCTGAAGCTGAGCTGCGACAGATTATAGATCTTCATAGCATTGCTTAGAGCATGCCAGATGTTTTTAATGATCTAGCAAAAGTGACAAGATCACACATACCTGCTGCAAACACACCTGCAAGGATAGATATGCCTCGCATATGTCACAATCCCACATGGAAAGGCTGCACCTTCCATGAGGCCTGATACATTGGCATCTGCTTCGACCCTGAAGCTTGGCGACCCCTTGGTTCAAAGGATTCATAACCCCGGAAGAGGAAATCGGCACCAATTAGTGACCCTAGTTTGAATCTGACCATCGCGACCTCATTCGTTTCAACTCATGTGGTTATTCTAGATTATAGTGATGTCTTAGACGAGACAAACTGGTCTCCCGAGAATCGCGAGATTTCGGTCCACTACGCAATATTGGATGAGGTTTGAAATCGAAATGAGATGATCGTCGACGATGCATTTGCGTACACAGTAGCTACTGACATCATGCTTATCGATGAAATTGAAACATATTCCGTTGATGAATGCCAACGTAGAACAGATTGGTCAAACTAGAAACAAGCAATCCAGGTCAAACTCGATTCGCTTCCGAAACGTAAGATGTTTAGACCTATTGTTCCTACACCACCACGCGTAAAGCCCGTTGGCTACAAGTGGGTTTTCGTGAGGAAGAGTAATGAGAATAATGAAATAGTGCGATACAAAGCACACCTTGTAGCGCAAGGCTTCTCTCAGCGTCTTGGGATTGAATACGAGGAGACGTATTCTCCGTAATGGATGTTAAAACGTTCCGCTACCTAATCAGTTTGGTAGTTTTTGAAAAACTGAATATGTAGCTTATGGACGTGGTAACCGCGTATCTCTATGGGGATCTAGATACGAAAACCTACATGAAAGTTCCAGAATGACTTCCATTGACTGGTTCAAATAGTTCTAGACCACGGAACACTCTCTATTAGATTAAGGATTCAAACAATTCGGGCGGATATGGTATAACCATCTGAGTGAATATTTGACAGGTCAGGGTTATGTGAACAATGAATTATGCCATGCGTGTTCATAAAGAAGTCACATTTCAGATTTGTAATCGTTGCAGTTTATGTCGATGACATAAACCTCATTGGAATTGCCACAGAGCTTGAGGAAATTACCGCGCACTTGAAATCGAAATTTGAGATGAAAGATTTTGGGAAAACTCGATAATGCCTTTGCTTGGAGATCGAGCATTGTTCAGATGGAATCCTAGGACATCAATCGAACTACACCCAAAATGTGTTGCAACATTTTAATAAGGATAAAGCGAAGCCTTCGAGTACTCCTATGGTCGTTTGGACTGTAGATGCTAAACGAGATCCCTTCCGTCCAAATGAGGATAATGAAGAGATTTTGGACTCTGAAGTTCTATACCTAAGTGCAATTGGGGCTTTATTGTACTTGGCTCAATGCACTAGACCCGACATCTCCTTTGTTGTTAATCTTTTGGCTAGATACAGCAATGCGCCCACACGCAAGCACTGGGATGGTGTTAAAGACATTTTCCGCTACCTCAAAGGTACGACAGATTTGGGCTTGTTCTATACCCGTGAATCTTCGAGTGTTGCCGCCCCCTTAGTTCTCGAATTGATTCTCGCCTTATTGGTTACGCAGATGCTAGATAGATGTCTGACCCATATATGGCACATTCTCAAACAGGTTATGTCTTTACCGTTGGAGGCACCGCTATATCTTGGAGGTCTGCCAAGCAAATGCTAGTTGCAACTTCTTCGAACCATGATGAGATTCTCGCCCTGCATGAAGCATCGCGTGAGTGCTTTTGGCTAAGAACAGTTATGGAACATATTCAAAGCACTAGTGATCTTACTTTCGTCGTTGACCTTCTACGAGGATCTTTGAAGACAATGCAGCATGTATCGAGCAGTTAAAGAAAGGATACATCAAGGGAGACAACACCAAGCACATAGCACCAAAGTTCTTTTACTCTCATCAGCAACAACGGCATCAGAACATTAAAGTCAAGCAAATCCGTTCCTCGGACAACCGGGCTAATTTCGTCACCAAGTTATTGCCCAAATCTACTTTTCAGAAGCTTGTCCAAGGAATCGGTATGCGTAAATTATCTAAGTTGAATCGCTTGTAGTTCTCTTATTTAGAAGTTATGTCTAACTCAGAGGGAATATCCTTAAGCATACTCACTTGATCTTAATGTACTCTTTTTCCTACGATTAGGGGTATTTTTCCCACTGGGTTTTTTTCTACCTAACGAGGTTTTAACGAGGCAGCCATCCTGGGATGATCATACTTCGTTGAGTTCACTACTTTTGTCATGTTTAACCTTTGTTTTAGACATTATGCATACTTCTCACTTTTCTCCTTAGTATATGGGTTTTTTTCCCACCTTGGGTTTTACCATAGTGAGAGTTTATGAGTTTTACATCAATGCAAACTATCTTAAATTTGAGACTCGCATTCACCAGTTGTGCCATCGACTTCATCAACTATTCTACCTTATCTACTGAAGATCTGATGTGATGGTTTGTTGAGTATCTACACACTTAAGGGGGATTGTTGCAGTCATATTTAGAATAGGAATGTGATTGTGTAAATCCTAGTGGATCTAGGAATATCTCTTATATTCCTATTAGGAGTTGACTACCTATTAAGAGTTGTAATCCTAAAAGGGTAAGGATTTTACCTATCATACTACTATAAATAAAGGCACAATGGGGTGATACAACACACACCTCACAATTAAATCTCTCTCTTCTCTCTCTCACTACCGCCGGCCTCCCTCTCTCTATTCCCTTAGAATAGCACAGTTAAATAGGCCTACAACAAGAATAAGTTATAATTTTCATTTTCAAGTTTAAGTGTAATTGCAATTTCATACCTTATCTTTAAAACATTGAAATGTCATATATTCACAAATTTGTGATTTAGTTGTAAGTCATATACCTGTTAGAAAATCTGTTAACTAGATAGGAAAGTGATGATATAGCAGATATAGGTCTCAATTTTATTTATTTTATTTTTTTGGACAAAAATGCCAAATTTTGAATATGAAGCCTAAAATAAAATTAATCTAAACTGTTTTTTTTTTTTTTTTTTTTGAACGATGATATCGTCTACACTAAGAGGGAAGAGGTAGGCCATAAGCCTCATAAGCTAGCAATAATATGGTTCAAATTTGCCTTGAGGGCTAGTAATAATGTGGTACCCTGGTTTATTAATCTTTCATCAAGTATTTAATTAGAGTTTTGTTATTTAAAAAAAAAGAGTTTAATTAGAGTTAATTGTGATTTGGGGATTTTGTTGAAATAGGGATGTTTGGGAATATTGTTGAAATTAGGGTTGTCATATGCAAAGGTTTCGTTGGTACGGCCATGGAGACCAAGAACCCAACCACCACCATCATCCCTGCTTTGAGGCGATCGGGTCGGGGATAGAGAGAGACCCAAACGTAAATTGGTCGACGGCCTAAGAAGGGTCGAATTTGAGTGGCATATGGCTTCTTCGGTGCAAGGCTGACCCTGAGAGTAGCCTAAGTAGGCGCCCTCTTTGGACCCCCACTTCGGAGGGGCCCCCAAATTTTTTTTAGGAGAAATTAGGCTCCAGTCCTTAATTATTGTTCTTCTTTGATTAAAACCATGTTATTTTTTACTTTTTGATCAAAATCCTTGAAGTTTATACACATCAGCATTTTATTATTAGTATATTTCCATGTTAGTTTTTTTTTTTTTATTGAAATAGTTAATTATTGCATTTTTTTATCCGAGGCTGGGTTTTTATTCCACGACTGTTATGCCTCAAACGCCTCCTATGCTTACCAAACTGAATTGACGTATCCATTCCACCAAATAATCTCTCTCACTTGATTTTTTCCATTTTTTATTTTCGTAACTGCAAATTCCACAATAATCTCACTAAGTTTTTCAAATCCATCATTATTATCTTTGATATGATGCTTCAAATTCAAGTTTGGCCAAGATTTGAATCAAAGTCATACTTTATCCGTGAGCGTTTGAACGAGCACAGTTTTTTGTAGAGTAACTTGAAGAATCAACGACAATTCCGAGCTAAAATTCAAGGTTTTTTTTTCTTCATTTTTTGAATTTGCACCCATAGTTCATTTATACTGATTTGTCCGTAATGGTGGATTCTTGGTGTTATAATTTTCGTACCCATATTTACAAGTAGTGTAGTATCGTTTTCACAATTGGTTTTGCATATGTAAAATGATTATTTTTCAATTTTTCTTGGCATGTATTGGGGAACTTCAATGAGTTCAGCATGTATCTTGTGGTTTTGCAGTGTTTTTCTAGTCCATACCAAGTGTTTGTCGAAATGTTTGAAAGAGAATTTTGTATACGAAAATTTTGTATGCATAGAAACTGTTTATAAAAATTCTTGAATAAGTTTTTTTCTCTATTGTGGTGTGCATGGGTACAATTCAATTGCATTGTATACATTTTTTTAACAATGGTTCATGTGTTGATGTGTTGGAAACTACTAGAGTTGTAGAAGTATAGGCAGGGGTACAACAGAAAAACAGAGCATATAAGTTAAGGGATGAGCAGCTAAGGCTGAGAGTTTTTGCCATCTATTTTTCTATTTGACATATATCGTATTTACGGGGGAAGGGGTACAAACAGCAAATAATAATTGGACATGGTTTATTTCATCTTTCTTGTTTTCCTCTTGGAAATTAATTGCACTTTTCATGTCAAGCTAGAATGCTTTGGGTTAATGTTGTATCCACTTTCTTTTATCTTTTCAGATGGAAAGTGCTATAGTGGGGAGATGCACTCATCAGGGTACCACTATATCTATCCCAATTTTTTGCCACTACATTCTCTGAAGTATACAATGAGGTTTGCTCAAGGCTTAGTAATTTGACTCATGGTTTATTTGACCTTACATATGCTTTACCTGGATATTTTACTTGCATATTGCAATATGATATGGACGTGCGGATGTTGCATATGTTGGTTGTCAACGAGAAATATTATTGTGTTGATATAGTTATCAACCAAAAGTCGTGTCGTGACAATGATCGTGTCAGTCGAAATACCAATGCTTCACAAACATTTATAATTGAAGGAAATATTCACATCAATGGGAATGAGTATTTAGGGAAATATGCAACACCGAAAGGCAAGGTATATTTGTCAAACTCTTGGAAGACCTACATTAATCATGTAAATCAAGGATTTGAAGGCGGAGTGGAAGAATTCAGAGACAAATTTTGTAAGTATGCAGTTGAAATGAGATTCACATTTGTGTATGTGAAGAACAACAGAGAAAGAGTTACAGCTCTGTATGTAATAAGAAACATTTTGAAGGTTGTCAGTGGCGTGTGCATGCATCAGTATGTCATGTTAACAATTTCTTTTATATTAAGAGGTTGAATAACGAACACACTTACACAGGCCGCATTGGTGAGAAAAAAAGTGGTATGATAAGTTCTAAAATTGTAGCTTCTACTGTAGTTGAAAAGATCCGGACCAGACCTCGTATCAAACCAATTGATATCGTAATGGATTTCAAGAGAGACTACAGTTTAGATATTTCCTATTACAATGCATGGTATGGGAAAGAGATTGCAAAAATTAAAGTTCATGGTGATGATTCGTTGTCGTATCATCAAATGGTTTAGTACGTAGAAGCTGTCAAAAAAACAAATCCTGGATCTCTTTGCGAATTGGAGTTTGACCAAGAAACCTTTCATTTCCAGGGGATATTCATTGCATTTGGTGGTTCTATTGAGGGTTTTAAGTTTTGTAGGCTTATGTTGTTTTTGGATGGTACTTTCTTGAAAGACAAATACAAAGGAACATTGCTTGTTGCAATTGGTAAAAATGGCAATCAAGGTATGCACATATCCCTTTAATTTTTCTATTTTAATAATTTGCTGAATAATAAGTCTTCCTTTTCGACCTAATTATGTAGCATCTTTCAAAATTTTGAAGATTCGATACGTTTAACCTGATTATTTACATTGTTTACGACATATTTTTATTCATAAGTTTGGTATATAATGCTAACTACTTACTTTGGAATGTTATAATTTGTTGGTTGAAGGATTCTTCCCTCTTGGATCTGTATTAGTTGATGGTGAGGACCAAAATAATTGGACATGGTTTCTTAAAAATTTGGCTAAGATTTTGGAGCCACAACAACGTACCATAACTTTCATATCTGATCGACACAAGGGGTTGATTCCGGCCATGACACATACTTTTCCAGACTCCCCTCATGCTTATTGTTTGTATCACATCAAGCTAAACATATTAGAAAAGTATCCTGCTAGTCTTGGATCTATTTTTCGAAATAAAATTGTTCAAAAGTTTAATGAGTGTGCATATGCTGCCACCCCCGAGATGTATGAATTGAAAATGGCAAATTGGTCAAGGAAGGAGGTAATATAATGCGCAAATTTTTTAAGGATCTCCCAAAAGAGAATTTTTGCAATGCATTTTTCAAGGGTAAAAGGTAACAGTTTTTGTTAATTTACTATCTTCCATAACACAATACATGTTTCATTTTTATTAATGCATGTGTCATTTTATTATAAAACATGTAGATTACTCGTTGTTTCTACACTGTTTGATTTCTCTGTTTTGTCATATCACCAAATTATGCAGATTGCTCATTTTATTATTTCGATGTGTTAGGTACGGGGAATGTGGTTGAACATTGTAGAATCATTTAAGGCCTGGACTAGTAACGAACATCTCTTACCAATTTACCAATTGGTGGATGGTATAAGAATTAAGTTGACGGAAATGAATGCTGAAAGACATCTTAAGGCAAACAAATGGACCACTTTCTTATGTCCGGAAATGGAGGCTGAGATGGTTGCATCTATTGAGGTTGGGAGACGTTGGCTTATTAGATGGTCTAGTGAGTGTGTGTTCAAAGTGCAAGCCGATGATACTTCATTGATGGTTGACTTGGAAAGTCAAATTTGCTCATGTCAACAATGGTAGATAAAAGGCTTCCTTTGCTCACACGCACTTGCTGCAATCTTGAAAAATGGTGCAAATCCTTTTGATTACACTAAGGCTTATTTCAGCACTGATTACTACAAGTCTTCATATTCATTTCCAATTCAACCTATTCCTCAAATAGATAAGCCTCCTATGAGTGAAGATGCATAATTTATAGTGAAACCTCCTAAAACAAGGAAGCAACCTGGTAGACCAAGGATCAAGAGAATCAAATGACTTGTTCAGTTCTGATATAAGCTTATGATACTACTTCCATTGTTATCCAGACTTTGCATAATATTTTTACATTTAAGTTGTACACAATTTGAGCTTGGTGTGACAATTTTGCTTCTATTCTATGTTTTCAAATTTGGTGTGACATTTATAGTTGAGCTTCAAAGTATGGGATACAATACTATTTGCATTGGCTACATTTTTTTAGTTCAGAGAACTTTTCCTTCCATTGTTGAAGGTGCACTTTCTTTAGATCCCCCTTTATTTTTGGTTCGAAGTTAAGCTACCAAGCTCTTTACTTTACTTAGCAAAGTGAAGAATGCTCGAATGATACCTCATGTTACCCCTCACACTTTTCGTGAGTGTGGGTGCAAATTAACACCATTAATTAACATTAACCAGTTTAGAAAAGTTTTCAAGATGTCGGGAATGTACCGATTGAGGTTGGGAATTAACACCCATACTCGAACTATACCTCATGTTACCCCTCACACTTTTTGTGAGTGTGAGTGCAAATTAACACAATTAACTAACATTAACCAGCTTAGAAAAGTTTTCAAGATGTCGAGAACGTACCTAAAAGTGCTAAACAAAAATTAACAAATGAGAATGTAGCAGTGAAATGAATTCAAGATGGTGAGAATACATTAACATTAACAAGTGTGAATGCACTAGTGAAATAAATTTATAATCCCATCGTTAAGAATGTACCCCTGCTTTGTATCTCTCATAATTCATTTTCATTATGTTTATTAAGGAAAAAAAAAAAGGCAGCTTGCTAATGAACATGAACTAATTAAATATAATCACATTAGTTGGATTTAAATTTCAATAGGTCCTCATACAAAAAACAATCTAATAAACCCATAAAGTACACAAAGTACATCATATCTTTTACCAAAAAAGAAAAACATCAAATTAGATTCATAGTCATGACTGCATGTTGGTGGCCTAAGCATGCGACCAATTAGATTCATCGTTTAGAAATGCACCCACACATGTTGCTCTATACTCGAGCAGTTCATCCTCTTCAAAATTTTCCATTATTGGCCACATCTTTGACATGTGCTCCTTATAATATAACACCGACACTCCACAATAAAGCTTGCATATTCATCATCCTCATAAAGTGTTAAGCTAATATATGAATATTTTCCAAGTACAAACTAATAGGAATGACAAAATACGTTAATGTACTCACGAGCCTGGAGCTTCTTGTGGGCACTTTTGGACAAGTACCATTGGCCAATCAATGTGGATATCTTTTATAATTTGAAATGTAAGTTTTTCATCATTTGGCATTGGGTACATTTTCCCCTTCATCACACCACTATCAGGTGAAATAAACCCTTCACAATAACTCCCTCACGAAGTGCAAATATCGAACGCTTTTGATGATGTTTTAGGAATTCCATCACCATCTTACTTTGCAAGGATAATGATGAATCAACCACTACGTAAAAAAAAAAAAAAAAGTAATGGCATAAAAGTTTTTTGATACATATAGGTGGGTGATGTAGTGTGGAAATTTCAAGTTTACCGATTCTATAGTATTCATTCCGTGTGAAAACAAATAAACTTACCAATTGCACAGCATCGTTAAAGCATGGATTATGCAAATTTCCATTTTTCGAAAGGCTTGGATTGTAATGGTACCACTTCCCTTATGTGGTGTCAAGTAGAGCTAATGTGTAATGGTCTTCAAAACCATGCCTTATGGGAAAGAATATCATGTCATACTTGCCAAACACTTTAAGCAATGGGTTATAAAGAAATGTTTCAAGAGCCTTTAGGTTGTTGGAGATCTTGAAATCCTGTAGGCATGACAATGATTAAATAAAATGGACCCATTTCACCCAATACAAAGTTAATACTAAAAATTTGAAAACAACTAAATATCTATACTAACCCATATATTTGCAGACATGAAATACGATTCCTTCTATATCTTCTTATCATTAGCTTGGTCCATGTGTAAGATATCTCTATATGCATCAATTGTCTACAAAATCAAAACATTATGCAAAAACATATACGAAACTAAATACATCAGTATTCCAAACAAGTTTTTATTACACTTACATTTGTAGTGATTGCTTTGTTAGTGAGTAAGAACAGAATGTCCTCATGTATGACGATAGCTCGATCACTTTTCCATAATGCAGTCCTGTTTCAAAATACAGAAAAATTTACTATTGATAAAAATGCTCAAACAATCAACAACGTACCAAAAATAGAAATAAAAATACATATTACAATAGCAACTATTAACTGTAGGTTTCTTACCCTAAATATTCACTATTCATAACTTTCTTGAGCCTGTTGAAGTCACCATCATCAAAGTATGAACCCACAATGGTTTTTTTAAGTTCAAATATGTTTTTAACAACATCGGTGTCATAGTTCTCACCCTCATCACTAGTAACACGTTTTTGTTGTACCAATGGATGCTTATCAACAGTCTCGGAAGCACTATCGCAAAAGGTGTTTTTCTCTTTCGAATTTTCAAGCATTGTTTGCATAGGAATTGGGTTTTGCACATTCTTCTTTTTACAAATCTTTTATGTGTCAACTCTTACCTTTTTTCGACTGACATCAGGGTTGCAACACTGCACATAGATGAGTTTCTTACCCATTTCATACTAGTATTTCGCTTTTTCATAGTGCTTCCATAGCTTAAATCAGGTAGCATACGCCTTATTCTACCTTCTCTTGTTTTGATTCGTCTGTACATGGAGCACAGTGTAAGTACTGATGAATATGAACCCATGTTCTGTATTTTAGCCAACTGTTTTTTCAATTTCTTGTTCTCTTACCCGTGCAACCTCCAAATCACTAATAGCATTAATCAATGACTTTGTCAGTACATCCACTTTTATTTCAGCCGTTTCACATCTACTGTCCATTTCACCCATTCTAGATGGCGGGTTACTCTTTTCCACTGCATTGTCATTCATCCCATTTGTTGCAATCATAAATGGGTTGACATTCGGGGAAAACTTGGATGATGATGAACAAAAATCTGGTGTTGCAATGAGTTGCCAATTTGGAGCATCAAATTCAGCAACGTTAGTTGCTGGACTATGTGGATTGGCATGGCCTTCATCCTCATTATTGACAGTTTGTTCGTGTATATCATCCAGTTGTATGGGTACATTCTCATCATCTACGTGTGCATAAAGCACCATCTTGTGGTTTACGTGTGACTGCAAGTTGAATCAATCACTTGACTCGAATGATTTTTATATAATGATAATAAAAAAATTGCTATAACTTTATAGTGGCAAGATCTATTACTATAAGCTTTTCATGGAAATCTATCATGCTCCACCTTAAAAAGCTCAAATGTTTTCCCTTCCAGCAATTTTGTTACATGATCTCGTTTTATCGCAAGCCCAAAACTGTTTCACAACCATATTAATAATAAGATATTAAATTAACTATAAATATACACAAAAAATTGCTTCAATATGAAGTCACTTACCAATAATGCAACCACCCAACCGTTAACTGAACTCGGGTTGACTGCCCTGTGAAGTGAATTGAACAGATAGTGAAAAATAGCCGCTGCCCAATTGTACCCAGCAATTTGATCAAGGTCTTCGCATAATTTTACAATGCTCCATGAAATATGTGTTGTTGTGTTGGAGAATAGTAGATAGTTGCAGAAATATAGGCATACCAATCTTACAAAATCCTTTTTACTTTCTTCTGTATCTCCCGTAACTGATTTAATAAGTTCGCCCTCAACGTCACTTTTTGTAACCTTGATACTTTTGAATGCAAAAATACCTTTTCATAAATGTAGTGTGTTTCACTCTCACACCTTTCATACCAGTGTGCTTAAGTATGCAACCCATGTTAGGCAAGCCAAGAATTGCAGCTATATCACTTGGTGTTAACCTCACGTCAATGTCCCCAAACACAAAGAACTTCATATCTTTATTGTACTGCTTTACTATTTTAGCAACATCTGTGTCAATTTTTTTGCAAAACTTAAATGTAACATGACCATCACGATATGCCTTTAACAAGTTCCAAAATGGTGTTTTTTTTTATCTCTTCGTCATGCCTATCTTGAATAAATCCTTCCATTTTCGGGTACAACTTAGCAAAATGAAGAAGGCTCGAATGATACCTCAAGTTTCCTATACCTATCCAAAACAAAAACATTGAAATTCTTGCCCAAATCTTTATCACAATATTATGTCCAACTTCCACATGTATTTATGTAACATATTAGTAAGGGAATAATATAGTAACAATGTACCAAATCAGACCACAGACAACACAAATGTACCCGAACCATCTACCTTTACACTTTTTATGAGTGTAGGTGCAAACTACATCATCAATATAGGCCATGCACTGACACCATTATTAACATTAACAAGTTTAAAAAAGTTGTCAAGATGTTGAGAATATACCTAAAATTAATTCAAAATCCCATTGTTTATCAAAATTTTCAAGTTGGTGAAAGGGCCATACACACTTTTGAATATTAGTAAAATGAAATCATAATCCCATCGTTGAGAATGCACCCCTGCTTACAATGCTTCAACTCTATAAATAATAAATTGTACCTCATACTACCTAGTTTGTACCCCTGCTTGTTAATGTTAGTAAAAAGAATTTTTACTCCCAACATTGAGAATGTACCTCTGCATACAATGCTAGCTGCAAATTTATAAATATTGAATTGTACCCCATGCCACCTAGTTTGTGCCCCTTCTTGTCAATGTTAGTAAAAAGAATTTATACTCCCAACATTGAGAATGTACCCCTGCATACAATGCTAGCTACAACTCTATCAATATTGAATTGTACCCCATGCCACCTAGTTTGTGCTTTGCTTGTCAATGTTAGTAAAAAGAATTCATACTCCCAACATTGAGAATGAACCCCTCATACAATGTTAGCTGCAACGCTATAAATATTGAATTGTGCCCCATGCCACTTAGTTTGTACCCTTGCTTGTCAATTTTAGTAAAATGAATTCATACTCCCAACGTTGAGAATATATCCACGCCATCTACTGCCCCAACTAAACAAATATTCATTTGACCCCCTGCCAACTAGTTTGTATCCTTGCCTAAACAAAAATTCTCATTCAAACATTTCGACAAACACTTGGTATACACCAGAAAAACACTGCAAAACCATAAGGTACATGCTAAAATCATTGAAGTTCCCCATTACGTGACCAAAAAAATTGTAAAATAATCATTAATATATACAAAATCAATCGTGAACGATACTACATTCTCGTAAATATGGTACAAAGATTATAACATCAATCACTATGGGTGTAATTTCAAAAAATGGAACAATACCTCGAATTTTAGCTCATGAGGGTCGTTGGGTCTGCAAGTCCCCCTGCAAAAAATTGCGCTCATTCAAATGCTCGCAGAAAAAATATGATTTTGACTCAAATCTTGCCGAAAATTGAATTTGAGGATTCATATCAAAGATAATAATGATGAATTTGAAAATGGGAGTGAGATTATAGTGGAATGTGCAGTTACGAAAATCAGAAACTGAAGAAAATAGCATGATTATTTGGTGGAACGGATGCGTGAATTCAGTTCGGCAAGCAAAATAGGCGTTGGAGGAGGCGTAAGAGTCGTGAAATAAAAACACACCGGGGATAAAAAAAAAATACAATAAGTAACTATTTTAGTAAAATAAAAAGAAAGCTGACATGGAAATATATTGATAGTAAAATGCTTATGTGGACAATTCCAAGGACTTTGATCAAAAAATAAAAAACAACAGGATTTCAGTCAAAGATCTCTACCAACTAAGGACCGGATACAAAGTGTCTCTCTTTTTTATATCTTGTAATTTACATATAAATACAGAAAAAAGTAAGAAATATCATAATTCATTTGTTGGTGTAGTGAAAATGTTTGGCTTCCTTTTTCTTTAGGGTGTTGAGTTCGAAATACGGAACTACCAGTTTAGTCACTAGATTTTTCTTTTTCAAATTTAATCACAATACATCTATCCAAATGCATATAAAGTTATAAAACTCAAGTCCCATTGCAATCTTTTTTTTTTTCAACTTCTCAATCTCTCCATTTCTATCAAATGTTTAAACCAACAATCACATGATCTTGAAGATTGTACTTTAAGGTAATCAAAACTTTGAATTTATATTTTTCTTTTCAATATTTTTTTATTCAATATATTATTTTAATATTCAATTCGTTAGTGTGATGTTGATTTTAGAAAATAAAAAATAAAAAACATAAGAGAAACAATTGGCACTGTTGAATTTATTATACTCATCAATCAAGTTTTATTGTTCTTCACTCTGAATCTTAGACTCTTGACTGCAAACATTTAATACATTTGCGTCTAAAAACATGAGTCGTGTAATGTTTAAGTAATGTTTGTATATTTATCTTCTTTTGATATTAATTTTTAATGATGTTTGATATGGAAATAGAATTTTTTGTGTATTTAACGAATTCTTTTTTATACATATCAATGTACAAAGAACCGGAGATTAGAGAACTTTAGAGCCCCATTTTGAAGGCTCACCTAGGGCCCCCAAATTCTCAGGGCTGGCCCTACTTCGGCGGCACTATGAGTTTTGGAGACATGACAAATTTCAGGAGATCCGAATCGATTGCGATTCTACCCCTAGGCCGAGCAATGCTGGAGGAGGGGAGGATGGGGTAAGGGTGGGGTAGGGATGGGCAACGGTTATGGCGGGCGGATAATCGCGGTTATTTACCCATAACTGTTTAAGTCTCTTATCCACATGACCATTTACTTGTTCGGTACTTGTATAAACGATTATACCCATACACACAACCGTTTATAAACGGTCAACCATACGCATAACCGCGTACCCATTTAACAGCAACCGCAGTGCCGTTTACCCATTTTTAACTCATTTACCCATTTTTTTACCCATTTACCGCTTTTTTTACCCATCTTCACATTTTTTTAACAACTTGAAAATTAAAAAAGAAATTTGTCATAATTTTTTTTTCTAACAATTGAACACCGTTATAGGTACATTTAACATGCGTTTCCGTATTTCAATCTTTTAAGTCCTAATACCATTCCAATAATTAAAATAATAGCTTACGGATGATATTTTTATCTGTTACCAATGAAGGTAATGTAATATATTTGCTAAGAATTGATTTGTTTACTAATTAACAAAATACCTCTCATTACATGAGCAAGCATATTGGAATGAAAATTCATGCATTTTCAACATATTTTCCTCCTACACACAAGCAAGTCTAAGCAAGTCTTCAATTACAACATCTAGACTGAGAGTAAAATACACCAAACTCCATACGATTATAAGGTAAAGCTTCTAAAAACTCAAGGTAATCATTATTTTGAATGCTAGATGATTCAAAGCTTTAAAATATTTCAAAACTAAACTTTCTAACATTCTAATGCTTTAGCACGATTAATCACCAAGTCTCATCGATTTGTTGTCACCAAAAAATGCCTACAAAAGAAATGTATAAATTGAATTCCCAATTAATCACCAATAACTCCAAAATAAAAAACCAAAAATAAAGATTAATTTTTACCACATTCACATCAGTATCATCACCGAATAAGAAACCTTCAACACGAGAAGTAGAGTTTGAATCTGGACAATAATAAAAATTAAAAATAGGCTAAAATAGTATATTAGGAAGACACACACACACATATATATATATATAGACACATACATAATTTAAATGAAATTTATATAAAATAGTAAATTATGGAGCTGACAGTAGGAGACCGCCGTGAAACTTCGTCGTGGATGCAGGTTTCAGGTGCCACCATCATCGATGACTTAAAATGGGCAACAAACCAACTTTTTTGCCGGAGATGAGAAAGAGAGTTGGAGTCGAGAGAGGGAAGGGAGGAGGAAAAGATGAGCGGCAGGAGTATGAGAGAGGTAGAATAATGTTAGGGTTTTTAGTTTTTTTTTTTTTTACATGTATTAAAATAAACGGTTAAATGGGTATTTATAACCGCAGGTAATATCCATAACCATTAATTTAAATTTCATGGGTAAACGGTTATACTCATAACCGTTTATTTGTTTAAACGGTTACACATAACCGTAACGGTGAATTTTAAATGGGTGGGTAACTACGGTTATCTATACCTATAGATATTTTGCCCATTGACAACTTGTTATAATTATTTATTAAATGTTTTAAATAATTAAAATATATAGTTTTTAATTTTGTATCCACATGGTGGTGTCCACGTCAGCAAAAAAGGGGACCCACATCTGCTATGTCATCACTTAATTGTTTAGTTGACAGATTTTTGAACTGATGTATGACATTGTAATGTTTTAAAAATAAAGTATGAGATTGCAATTGTATAAAAACTTGAAAGTGCAAACTATAATGTACCCTAATTGTTAATTTGTTGTCATAATCTTGCTTTTACTTTTTTGCATTTAGTCACAATAAGCATGTTCTAATATTTTGTTGTACAAATGATCAGTGTTTATTACGTCGTCATTAAATTAGTGTTGTGTTTTTGTTATGTAATTATTATGTCAATATGTCGTCGTTACTAAAAAAATGATTATTTCTATAATCAAATGTCAAAATTTATTTATGATAACTATTTTTCCTTTTTTAATTCTGTTATTTCTTTGGTCGTACTCTATCGAGTACTCCAAAACTAAGGGAGCAGTAAGGAAAGGGATCCTCTTCGGATCCCTTCCTTCTAATCCACCAAATCAGGGAATCTGCACTATTGAAATTTGATCCAACGGTTACAAACAATGGCCTACTTTAAAAGTTATAATAACTTCAGCCGTTTGATCAATTTTCAATGGCACGGATTCCCTGATTTGCCTTTCCTATTTTATATCCTTCAATCAATAACGAAATGAAGTTTAGGGTTTAGAGTTAACTGAACTCCCCCTTCTCTTAGTGTAAAAATATATTCGATGTACTAAAAAATAACAAAATGAAGTTGACAATGTCAATTTTGTGCAACAGGTGGAATGACATGTTTCATTTTCCTTCGTATGTTTATTGTGACTAATTGACAATTTCCTTTAGTATTATTTTGAAAAATTCTTCTTAATAAATTAGTATTATTTTCTTTAACATAACTAGAATTAGACCTTACTAATGATCTAGACATTCCTGAAAAATTCATCTTAAATATTGGCCGTTGACTTCTCTTTTAATTGCTTAGATTTTTCTCTTCAAATATTGTATTTCTTTTCCTTTAAATTTTATCTCTCTTAGAATTGCTCGAGGATTAGGATCACTGTCGATTTTATTTATCAGTTCTGCTATTTCACTACATGTATTATCTATGCTCTGTTTGTAATTCTGTGTCCATATTTTTCCATCTTCGAAATAATTATCCGAATCAACATAATTATTCAAAATTCTTCTTTTTTCGTAGAGTTTCATTTGCATTGCTGCTTCTTGAAACATTCATCTTATTACTTCTCTATTCATATTTTATTTCTGTTTCTTCTTCCGGCTGTTCTTCTATTAAGCTTTTTAAGGCTTCTATTATCGAATTTGCTAATTTCTTATGTGTTTTAATTTCTTCTTCTGGTAATCTTTCGTCCTCGTTAAATTCAGTTTAAAACCAAAGAATAATGTAATTGTTGGTCAAACTCATGGATCTCATTTTTTATTTTCTATAACTAAAATACGTGAATAAACCAGTAAGCCAACCCACAGGCCACAACCTGCCATATCCGACGCAGCTGGTTGTAAAAGAAAGAAAATAATTTCTGTCAAGTTCTAATATATTAAAAGATAGTGTTATTCACACACTTATTTTTACCTTCTACACACTCTTGTTAATTTTTTGTCATTAAATTTTTTCAATTCATTTGTTTGTACAATCGAAAGTTGAGATGAGTGTGTGAGAAGTAAAAATACAATGGTCAATATCCAACTCAATTGTCTCATTGTTTTGCCTTAGAAACTAAGGTTTTTCTACATATAATAGTACTTTGATTTCAGTATCCATTTTTTGCCTTCCATTTTATCTTTAAAAATTAATATAATGAAGGACAAGAAGTCAAGAAGGAGGTATTTTCTTAGGAAGAAAAGCTAAAAAAAAAAGGAGCTTCGATTTGAGAAGTAGGGGGAGAAAACTGTTGAAGATGGAAACTCGTGTTGACGTAATACAAGCAAGAGAGAATTCATCACATTTATATATCATGCATGCATTCATGTACCATTTAGCTATATAAGAGTGACTTTAGATGTACTTGTAAAGACCTAAATATATATGACGCAAATTGAATAGTAATAAACAAACAGGAAGTAATCTTATAGCCTAGAAGATTATAGGAAAGAAATCCCAATTCTTACACACACACACACACACAAATCTTAATTCTTGTCCTTCCAAAAAATCCTAGTACACAAAATTCTGAAATACAATGTCTATCTTTTGTGGTGTGTCATAATGGTGCACAACGAAAAACAAAAGTACTATTATGTTTGATTATAGTTCCGCTCTTAAATAAATAATTACAGCACAGTGAATTGGTGACATGATATTTTCACGAAAAGAGGGGTTGTCCCCAAGGGTTAGTTTTTAAGTTTTTCAATTTTTTTTGTCAGTACATACTGGGTAACAGTGGAAAGTTGTGAAAATTGTTTGAATGCTGATGAGTGTAGTGATCGAATTGTATGGTACACTTTGAAGTGCCTAAACCTTTTTTCTTTTTCTTTTTTTTTGGTGTGTGTTAAAGACATGAGATGGGGGCCTCTTTGTAGTGCTAAATTGCTAATACTGGGTTTAGGTGTTCTAATTCACGTAGTATAAAGACGCCGCTTAAAATGATCTTGACTAATATTTTGGAAGTTTCTCTCTTGTTTGACAATATATATATATATATATATATATATATATATATATATATATATTTTGGGAATCAGTTACAAACTTACAATGCTATAAATATTTGAGGTGTTTCGTTAAGTCTTGTAATGAGCGTTTGTAATTAAGTAGAGAATTAAAGTGATTAGTTGTAAGGAGATTTTAATGATACATGGGTAAGAGATTTTTCATAATCTCAACTGGGTCAAATCAAACACACTCTAAGCCCTATGTTCATAGGGAATCCCCAATGGGCGGTAGCAAAAATGAACTTTTTCTATTACAACGATTATTTACAATGTGGAGGAGGGATGTAGAATAAGCCACACAATGATTTACAATAATAACAACAACAAAGTCTTATCTCACTAAGTGGGTCGGTTGTATGAATCCTAAAACGCCACTGTGCTCGATTTTGTGCCAAGTCTTTCACCTGATCCAAGTACTCCAAGTCTTTTCTTGGAGTCTATTTCTAAGTTTTTCTAGGTCTTCCTCTACCCCTTTAGCCCTGAGCATCTGTCTCATAATTGCATCTTCTAACCAGAAAATCTGTAGGTTTTCGTTTCACATGTCCAAACCACCTTAACCAATTTTCTCTAATCGCTTATTTTCAATTTTGTCTACTCCTACTTTACCTCAGATATCCTCGTTCTTAATCCTGTCATTTCTCGTGTGCCCACACATCCAACAAATGATTCTCATCTCCACTACACTCAGTATTATCCAACTTATCATTTATGAGATTTCAATCTAAGACATTTCATTCACAAGGAAAGACGAATATTTGAGGTGTTTCCTCATGGTCTAGGAAATGCCACGATCTGGGTGGAAGCCACCAAGCCCATTACTTTTCTTAAATGTTACCAAGCCCATTACTTTTTTTTTAAGAATGCCACCAAGCCCAATACTTGTGTCATGCAGAAAAATGGTCATAGACGTTTATCCGTACTTTCGAAAATTTATGCTTTTGATGCGTTGAGGTATGGGTCTGAGTTTGACGAGGTCTGTTCATGTTCATTAGAACGAAAGTTTGGTGTTTGATCGTGAAGTTGTCATGTGATTTTACTAATCAATAATGTTATTTAAACATACAAAAATAATTATATTGTTTACACATTCTTTAATATAGGTAATTTTATTATTATACACGGGGACTTACAAATATTAGAATGTGTCAATAATGTGATTAGTTTTGTGTGTCTAACATTATTCTTAATTATATAATCATGTGTTATATATAATATGGATTCTTAATGAGTTTATAATTTAACATATTGCATCACGAAAACATATGCGTTATAACATAAATACATTGATAACACCTTGTTAATTTAACTAGTCATATGCATATTAAAGTCAAATGCCTGGACTGAGAAAGACGGGTAGTACCAACTATATATTATTCTCAATTTTTATACCACCTATGTTGCACATAACATGTTAATTGCTTAATTTCGCGCAAACAAATTCACAGCGGATCCAAAGTTAACCAAATGAACTATTACTACATCACTTTAGATATGAGTTGAGCCCAAAAATGAGTAAACCAATATTCTGATCTTAAGAGCAGTTCCACCGCTGCTCTTTGGCTAGCACCCAGGCTAAAAAATGGACCGGCTTCCCTTCAATTTGCTCCACCCCAGCCCTTTAGGCTATCACCCAGCCCAAGCCAAGCCACAAGCCGGCCCAAAATTGACAGACCCAAGAGCTGGGCCATCTGACGCTAGGCTTGCATCAGCCTGACGTCAAAGCCCACTAAGTTGCTGCTACTTCCGCTGCTACTGTTGATCTTCAATGTTGAGGACAATCCACCCTCTTTGCTTCTCTATTGATGTTGCCGGCCGATTTTCAATTGGGCTGTGGTATTTGGGTTTTCTCAGAACAGGGAAAAACTCAAGACGAGCTTAGTGGGATGGGTGAAGCGAGGAAGATGAAGCAAATGGGAGGGGCAAAGCGAGGAAGATGTGGAGATGCAGAGACATAGAGATTTCGTCCCACTACGACTGCGGTTGCAAAGTATAGCTGTGAAATGAGATGCAGGAAGATGTGGGTGTGGATTGGATTGTGGGAATCGGGTGAGTCAGAGAGGGATTGAGGTGAGGTTGAAGATTGTGAGGGAGAGAGGGATTAATTTTTATTATTTTATAATAAAAATTAATAAAATTTTAATAAAATTGACTAGGCTATTTAGTTATAGAGGTGGAGATGCATTTAGTCTATTACTGTTCATTGGTTCACTGAGTGGATTAAATAGGTTGGGTGCTGTCGCATTTTTTTAAGGGTGGACTTGCTCTAAGATACAGGGAAACTATTGAATATGATCGACAACATGTCAACTTACCTCAAGCCTATTGTCAAGCAGAACACTGACAAGATATACATTTGCAAGCAATGTGTATGATTCTTATTTATGTAATATCATGTAAATACTAACAAATGAAGAATGAATAAATAAGTAAGGCCTTTATTGATTATGTATGAGGTACCTAGAAAATTCTGATATGGATTTTATGAATAACCAAGACGGCGCTTGTTTATTTCACACTCATTCATTCTCATCTTCATTACTCTCGATTCTTTGCTTCTCCAACTCCAGGTAGGTATACATAGCCTAAAAAAAATATTTAATGGAAAGCAAAATCTTTTTAAAATATGAGAGCATCTTCAAGAAATCCTGTAAAATAGCCAAAACTCTACTTTAAAGTGTCAAATTTAAGAAAACACATTTCCAACGGACTCTATAAAATAGTCTTTATTATAAAAAAAAAAGGAACAGTAACTCTTTAAATTTATAGAGCAACGGTTCATCGACTAATATTAAAAAAATATATAAAACTCAAGGTGAACCCTTGGCAAGGAGGAAAGGAAGAGAGATAATGCTATGAAGACCAACTATTTAAACAAAATTTTAAATTTTATGACGTGGTTGTTGATAATTGAATTATTACTTAAATATTGATTAACGTGCTTATTTTCTACTGGCAACACTTCATATGGTTTGCAAATTTGATCTAAATAGTTGGTCTACCTAGCATTACTCTAAGCAAATGAGTGGATTGTGTTTGAATTGTAATAAAATATTCAAAGTTTGCTAAAATAGAAAGTGTTGTTGGAGACGAAAAGTTAAATTGAGTAGCTAAAATAGTTTTTTGACACTGTTCACTGGTTAGTTTATAATTTTGTTTTTTAGAGATGCTCTAAGCCATGTTAGCTAGGAGAGAAGCTAAGGGTTGTCACTTGGCATGGGTTTTTGACCCTCCGAAATTTGAAAAACTACACACTGTAGTCTATTTCGTATTGATATCAACCATTTGGGATTTTTCCTAATTCCTATAGCTTGGATACCCTAACGCCTAACGAAGACATTGATTTTTCTTCTTCTCTTTGCTTGTTTTGTTAAGTATTGTAAGTTGTAAGACCTGACTTAGTCCTCATGAATTAATCTGGGCCCTTTGTAAGTATTTCTTCTATACGAATCACTTCCTCTTACATCACGCCTTTTGTTGTTGCCGTGAGTGTGAAGTAAAGTGTTCTACCACGGATGAAGTTTTAAGCCTTCATGAAGAGAAGAGCAACCTAGATTGGGTTGGCTGTTAGTGTGAGGCTGCCGGACGATCTTTATCAACAGATCATCAGGCAAGTCAACTTGATAGAGTGAGCAAATATTTGAATAATTCGAGACGATAAAATCTGTGCGGATGATCATTGATCTATTTGTTATTTTAATGTCAATTAAATCAATATATAAAAACCTATTCAGAAACAAGAGGTAATGTATGGAGCTATACAAACTGAGGTGACTACAGATTATTGACTTTTACAAAATCTCTTAAGCTGTCGTTTGGTCAGTTTTAAGAGACAATTTCCTCTATTCTGACTTAGCAAAACCATAATTTTCTATTCACCGCCAGTCTCAACATGATTTTGGAGTTGATATGTGGCTCTAACAGATTACATTGAATTTGCCCTAGTCAATATTATCCTGTTTTTTGATAAGCAAGCTCAAGCGACATACGAGTATAAAAATAACAAGGGATGAAGAACTACGTATCTAATCGGAGAAGGTTGATTTTTTTTTTTTTTTTTTTTTTTTTTTTTTTTTTTAAACCTTGAGGAGGTGAAAATCTTGTACCGCTCCTCGGCACAAGATCTGCTCCTGTAATACACAGGAGTTCGAATGTCTACTCTCAAAGTGGAATATCATTTATATAAAATAGAAATCTCTTCGACTCCTAGATTACATTTTTTATATTTAATCTACTTAGAAATTGTAGATTACTTATATTTATCTATCTATGTCACATGCTTTGTAAATAATCTATATCATCCAGTAAATCGTTTTAGCTAGTTATATTATAAGTGGTTTTTTGCTTGTAATCTACCTTTTTAGAATTAGTTGTTTTCATTTCTATCTTAAATATATTTCTTGAAAGGTTAGTAGTTTGCTTGCGATGTAAGTGTTACAACCGGAAAATCTAAAGAACAACTTAACTTTTTGGATCTGGATCTAATTGCCCTTATTTTTAATTACCTATACGATGACCTATAGATAAATAGTTTTTAGCTACCTATTAGAATTAAGGGAACTTTAACGAAAAGCTCCCGGTACTGTTCACTTTAACGAAAAACCATATTTTTACACTAAAAAGTTAATCCTAATACTATTCACTTTACCCTTTATTTTGTCCTTATGGTTAAAACTCAAAGTTTTCAAACTATTTTCATTAGTTTTCCTTAGAATTAATTGTATTTATTTCTATATTAAATATGCTATTGAAACATTTTGTAGTATTCCTATGATAGATGGTAACTTTAAAATAATTGACTAATTATGAAATAAAAGATTTTTTTATATATATTTCCATTTTAATTTTAAAGGGAATAACGGACATAAGAAAAATATAACTAAACTTGAACTGATTAGTGTTGGGGGACCTTTTGATCGAGTTGGATTCGGGCCTCGATTGAACTCTTAGCTCCTCTAGGTTGTTTTTGATTCCGAGTCATGAGATACTTCAAAAGAATTAGCATGTCTTAGGAAGTACCTCAGTTAAATCTAAGGCTCAAAGACTAAATAATTGCAATAAGTTAAAACTTGCCTAAGTGAAGTGTGGCATGCAAGCTAAAAGCTTATCAGTTTAGCTTGGGAGAGAACTCAGTGCATGCTTTCATGGTTTTGGGAATGGCAAATCGAGGTTCCTAATGTTCTAGGAATACTTGTAGCGGCTAAGGAAATTTAAGGGAAGCGTGAAGAAAATCTCCATAAGGTAAGGAGAATTCTCCCTTTAAGAATCAACAGTTCCTGCACTTAGAGAAAAACTTGCTCTGCCTGGTGCAATTTTGGCTGGTTCTCTCTCTACGTTGTCTGTGTTGTTTCTCCTACGTTGTGTCCCCTCTATTGTGCTGACTTCCTTCTAATTTCATAGGCGTAGGACTACTTTCCATCTTTCGTTAAGGAATCATTTGATTTCCTCATTTCTTCCTATGCTGACTAAGTCTTCGTTTCTTTTTTCCCTGGGCGCATCTATGGCTTTCCCTTTCGGTGTAACATTGAAGAACACTGCTAGCCTCGTGAAGATTGGGTTGCGCACATTGGTCAGACACCCTCTTCTATGGTTAATTCCCAAATACTTTTCTTTTGGAAACAATAGTCTCTTTGTTTTCCTTCCTCGTTTTCCTGTGTAAGCTTAGAAGGGAAAAATCCTTCTCTCCTCATTAATGGAGCTCGTTGTTTGCACATGATCTTGTAGGTAATTCATCTTTGGGTTTTGGTTTCTTCCTAAGTATCCTAGTTGGTTTGCAAGGGTAAGGGAAACTTGCTTTTGTTCTCTCTCGAACTTACCCAATTAAACCAAAAACTATGGGCTTGGACTTTTGGTACTCCCAAGCAACCTTAAAGTCTTGTATTACCTTAGTTTCACCAATAAACTTCTGTAGCCATCCACACCATATCAACTTGGTAAGCCCATATATGTGGTTTGGGCCCACTTTAACGTGTACCGTGCTTGGGGTGATTTAATTGCAAGATTGGTGGTGTAAAATTGCTTGGCGTGATAAATGTGCATAAATCCTCATGGCCTCGGCATGGTTATACAAACATCTAATTTATAAATTATTATTTTGTTGGCATGGCATGGTCATGAATTAACATATCCCTCGCTTTTGCACCCGTGCATCTATTTAAAGAACCCGGATCCTCTTTGTAAGGATTCCGGGGATCCATCAATCTTGTCCGTTTATCGTACATCGTGCGGGCAGAAATTATTTTAAATATTTTTATTTAAAATTAAACACAAATAGTAATTGACAAAAACTAACCGCATGATATACGATGAACGGACACGATACATGGATTCTCAGGATCCTCATCAAAAAGATCTGGAGAATATCCTGTTGGATATTTAAATGTGACTCGTAACATTTTTACGACAATCGGGTTACAAGATGTAATAGGATTGTGCATGATATTTTTGGACCCCAACAATTAGGAGGCTACTGGATCACTCCAGCACTTTTGGTTAGCTTGTTTTTGGACAGGAATCTAACCGCCTCTACTTTCTATTTTAAATATTTTTGTTCTTAATAATATTACATAAATGGAATTTTTTTAAGACAACAAACATTTCAGACTGGATCCTCCACGGATCCTATTACAAACAAATCAAATAAAAGCCTATGAACTATTTTTGGAGAAAAAAATACAAAACCAAATACACAATTGACTGCAAGTATGTGCTAGATTACCAACCATCAACTACCATATTGCCTTCCTTGTAAATGTGATTCATCATATAATTAGGAAATCGGTCAACAAATACATATATCCTTGATGAGAGAAGATAGTCTCCATCATTCCATGGAATTTGAATCTCCTTCTTGATCCCTTTTATTAAAATTTTAGAGTCTACTTCAGTGTTAACTTTATCAAACTTCATTCGGATGATTCATTCAATAGCTCTCCTTAAAGATGTAACTTCAGCTTGTAGAATAAAAAGCACTTATTAAACTTGACGACCTAAAGAATTACTAATTGGAAACCATGCAGCAGAATTACCATTAGATTTTAATACCTAATTAACATAAGTATTCAATATCAAAGTATAATTGTTAAAGATCAAATAAAATTTCTCAAGAAAATTTAACATCACATTTTGTTGCGTGTATGTTGCTGTAAGCATAAAAATACTCGTCCGTCCCTTATAAATCGTTCATCCATTTTATGAGGGACAAATTTCAGTGCACGAAACAAAAGAAAGAATGATTCTAAATCGCCCATTGTTCCACCGGCAGCTACAACTTATTAATTTTTTATATTCGTAACACTCTGTCTTTAATTCTATTTTAAGGTATCTAGTATAAAGTATACTATTTCGTGAATGGTACTCTTGTTCTTATCATATACTCTTATAAATAATTCTGATCCGGCTTCACTTTGACAAAGTCCATGATCCCTCCAATTTGTTCACTCCGTCTGTCCATGTTAACTACCTCACTCGCACAAAGCAGAACGCGCACTCTCCCTTGAAATTATAATTTTTTTGTCAGTAATATCACAATGGGTCGTTGATGTGGTACTATTATCCTGGTTTATAATTTGGGTGGTGCTATTTACATTTTTTTTTTTATCTTTTACACACTACTGTTATTTTTGTCATTTAATCCTCTTTAATTCATTCGGTTTAAAAGTTAAAAATTAAAAGCGATATGTGAAAGATAAAAAGAAATACATGGATAATACCATCTTAGATATTTATTTGACCGGATTAAAATTG
Source organism: Heteromeles arbutifolia (assembly GCA_024362995.1). Lineage (NCBI taxonomy): Eukaryota > Viridiplantae > Streptophyta > Magnoliopsida > Rosales > Rosaceae > Heteromeles > Heteromeles arbutifolia. The sequence continues at coordinate 25,446,753 of JANCRC010000001.1, read as the reverse complement.
AATTGGCTATTTAACACTAGTCACAACATGACTAAACTAGAGGTTGATTAACAACTAGATAAGCTGAGATTATACTTTTTCTATGTACGCTTATTTTATACCATATAGGCCTAAATAACCAACTCAAGCCAAATTGATACTTATAATTAGTCTAAACCAAGTCAATCTTACGTATCAAACGTGTCCCATAAAATTAGTACGACCGTGTTTTGTGTAATTGCATGTGGAGGTACACTAGTTTTATAAACTCACCTGTCGATATATGTCGCCGTACATAAACCCCTTAAAATAATATCAAGAATAAAATACACCCCTTTACATTAAGAAAAGCCGCCATCTAATATAATCTCCAGAGTTCTATATAATATTCTGGCTCGCTTTCCCACCTTTCCTTGATATATACTTACGTACCTGTTTTCTAGCGTGGGGAGAGATCACATAAGCCAAAACTATTTGGTATACAAATTTCCAAGACTAGCTACAGTTCCATGCTCGATCATGGCAAACATGAAGAAACCTACCAAAGAAAGCAGACTTACAAAGTTCATGAAGGCCCCCCTAAGGGTTTTAATCAAGGCCAGGGATTTCTACATCATGAGCATGACCGAGTGCTCCGGTCGATTCGAATACGGCACGGTCATGGGATGCCCTGCTGCCCAAGTCCCAAGTGCTTTGCCTAGAAGCTTCAGCACAAGCTCTACCAAATCAAGCACTGCCGATAACGAAGATTACAGGGAGCTTATGAGGGCTGCTTCTGCTAGGAGCGTAAGGAATAAAATTGAATTCGATCTGGCGCGAAAAGTTCAGCTCCCTAGGCAGCCTCCGGTGGCGGGAGTGCCCAACACCATGCCTCGCAGTCGAAGTGTTGGAATCGGAAGGATCGACGAAGACAAGATGTGTGAATTTGATGAAGAAGAAGAAGTCAAGATCAAGAGAGCGGTGTATCCGAGGAGTAGGAGCTATGCTGTTTCTAGGAGAACAAATTAGAAGGGGTAGCTTTTTATATCAAAGTCAATTGTATTATGTTGATCTTAATATCCTTTTTAGTTCAAATGCTTGAGCTAGTGGATTGTAGAATGGGGGTTGTTATATAAGATTTTAGTTCTGCAGATTTTGAACCAGTATTTGCTATGTAAAACATTATGTGAAATGAAAGATGTATATTATAGAGCACGTAATGTGTTCATCAGTTGTCGGAACTGTCAATGTGTTCATCATTTGGATCCAGCAGAAAAAGACTGCAAAACCAGAGAGTAAACTGTGAATTCCCCTCCTGAATTTTCACTTAGCCTTCGATTTTCCCCCTAAAAGTTTTAATTGGAAATTTAAGGACTTAAACTTTTTTTTTTTTTTTTTTTTTGCCGATTTCCCCCCTATCGTTAGTTGTTTTTAGATCTCATCCAAATTAATGTTAACTCTTATTATGTGCACACCACGTGGCACTCCTTTGAGGACAAAAGTGTCACTTCGCTAGACATTCAGACACAAAAATTATAGAATCACACATATTTCCGTAGGTCGACATTTTAGAAATCTACGGTTTTCAATTATTTTTAAAAATGAAGTGACCAAACTATCCTCATATGTTGTGCACATGCTTCCATTTAAGAGAAGTTTGGATGAAATGAATGAAAACTAACAGCAAGGGGGACATTGGCCAAAAAATTACTTAATTTTCCAATTAAAAGTTTAGGCCATCTCCAACCGAGGGATGGCCAGATGGCTCGTTTTAGCCCTTTAGCCCTCCAAGAAGTTAATATTTTAATGAACAATACAGGGCCATATTTGCTTCCATCTCCAACCGAGGGCCAAAGGGCCATAGGGCTCGTTTTAGCTCTGTCATAAAAAAACCGTCTCCAACCGAGGACCATAGGGCCAAATTTAAAAACTACAACAACTTAAATTTAAAAATAGCAACAACTTAAGTTTAAAAACCACAACTTATATTTAAAACCTACAACTTAAATTTAAAAACGACAAATTAAATTTAAAGACTACAAATTAAATTTGAAAACATCATTAACTTAAATTTAAAAACTACAACAACTTAAATTTAATATCCATAATCAACATCATCTTCATCATCCGCCATTGTAGGAGTATAGTCGAGGTAAACAACTGCCGTCGGGTCATAATTTCTTTTTTTTTTCCTATCAAAATAGGCCTTACTCATTGGAGTGTAATTCGAAGTGTTCTTTTCCATATTCTTATCATCCATCTCTTCTTGAATTTGTTTGGCTCGTAATTCATGCCTACGGTTCCTTTCTTCCGCCTCAAGGGTAGTTTGCTGTGCTATTAAGCGCAATGAGGCCCCCACTTCGTGTTGAGCGGCCTAATCATCATTTGCCTTGCCATTTTCCTTCAACCTTCGTGCCTTGTTTCATCCCATAGACCTAGGTATGGAACCTTCACCTGAAGACGGATTTTCTACCCTTGTTTGTTGAATGGTAGGAGATCCATCTTCATCCATATCTGCAGCTGAGGATGCAGTTCCGAACACCGGCGTATGCCCTACTCTATGTTGAGGTGGATCTTCAAATAACACCCACCCTTTACAAATTTCCCAACAACTGTGAAACTGAAAGGGTTTCGAGCTGCCCTCCATATACAATTCCTCTGCTTGGTGTACCTGAAAAATATAATTACAAATATTAAAGGAAATTAATTTATGAAATTAAATGTAATATAATTAAATGTATTTACAAAAATTAAAGGAAAGTAGTTCATGAAATTAAATGTAATATAATTAAATATTTAAAATAAATTGTGAAAACACTTACTTCGTCGTAGTAGTTAGCGCCGCTTTCATGTCTACTTGCGGCTGTTAACAGTGCTTGATGCCATTTGTTCAAACTTGGGTGAAGATGTTTCTTATATCTTGAAGAACAACTCTCCTGGTTTCGGACTTTCAGTGGAGCGGTGCCTTCGTAGAACTCTAAGTATTTTTTGGACACACGAGTCCAAACACCTTCACTTGTTTGAGAACTTCCCCTCACACTATCTTCCGACACCCATCTATAAGCCTTGCAAAGAGCTTCATCTTCTTTTCGGGTCCAAGCCCTACCTTTTATTGCAGACGAGGCCATATGAAAATTATTTAAATAATTGAAGGAAATATTTTTGAAAGAGGTAAGAAAATACGAGAATTGAAATGGTGAAAAATTTGTGAGGAATGGTGAATGAATGGTTTAGGTATTTATAGGAAAAAATTTAGAATTTTTAAGAATTTTAAAAATAAAAAATTGGCCCAAAAAACCGAAAAATAAAATAAAATAAAATTTCAATCCAACGGTAACTAACGCCAGTTAGCCATTGGATTCAAATTTTTGTCGGATAGAACCGACATTATTAGAAGCATTGTTGTCGGTTATAACCGACAACAAAACCGACACCAGTAATAAAATTCCAGCTGGCTGCATATGGCCAACCCTTTGGCCTTTTGGCCCTTTCAGATTCCATGGGGCCCACGAGCCCTCTGGCCTGGCCCTCGGTTGGAGACGGTTTTCGGGCTATTTTCAGCCCTCTGGCCCTCTAGACCCTTCGGTTGGAGATGGCCTTAGAGCCTGTTTGGTATTGGATTTGAGTCCAAAGTTTTTAACTCAAAAACAATTTTTAAGTTTTAAGGTAAAAAAAACCTATTTGATAGGCCCATTTTGCAAAATTGGACTCAAAATATTTTTAAAACAACCCATTATAATTTGAAAACAACAAAAGTCAGGTTTTAGGGTTTTTTTTTTCACGAATTCATTTCATGTGCTGCAATAGAGGTCTGAGCTGCGCCACACAGACCACGAGCAGGCCTTGCGCCTCACCAATGACGAACGACCAAGGATAAAGATGAACAGGTAATCCCTTTTTTCGAGTTTTTGGGTCTTTGAGACTGCAATTCCTCAATCCAATTCGAAGAGACCTTTTTCACCTTACGTATTTGTGACTCCAATTTCGGATTTAATTTTCTGTAACTCTCTCTCTACTTTCTCTCTCTTGTTTTCTGTATTATCTATTTGTGTTGAATTGCATGAATGTTTGATTGTTTGTATAATTGGTCAATTCTGTGTTTTTATTGGTGGTTTCAGAAATCTGTTGCAGCTGGGTTTATTGGGTTTCTTTAGAATTAGGCAAATATTGGGAAAATTGGGGAAAATGTTACAAAATTTGTAAAAATTGGGAATTATTATCATATATTGTTATTGAAGGTTTTACTGATTGATTTGTGTGAAATTGGGTTTCTGTTTCTAATATGAACGTGGTGTATAACATATAGGGGTGTTTCATTGAGATGACAGGATGCTTAATATACCTATTTTTTCGATTGTTTCATCGAAGAAGGAAGTTCAATTTATCAAGGATCAAGTTAGCAAACGCCACGCCACCTTCGGTTCAAGGTATGGAAATCTCGAACTTGGAATCTACTTCGAGTTATGGGTTTATCTGGAATTTACTTGGAGGCCCTGCAATTCTTTTTTTCTCTTCAATTTTGTTAAAAAAAAACATATTGATATGATTTTTCTTGGTTTTTTGGGTAATTTGATGGGTTAATTCTTGGGTACACTAGTGGTTTCTCTGTTTGTTTCGGTTAAAATGTCTTTTTGTTGGCATTGAACGTTTAACAACTTTCGAAATGTAAATATATTCACATGTGGTTTGAATAGGCTTGGCAAACGGGCAGTGTCTATCGTGTTCATGTCGTTTTCGTGTAGCACCTGTTATCTAAACGGGTCGTGTTGTGTCACACCCGTTATCTTAACGGGTCCTTAACAGGTCGGGTCACTTTACCCAATGGGTAAAGTGACCCGATCCGTTATGACCCGTTAAGAAAAATATTTTTTTTCCTTAAATTTGCACATACCACACATTACCACATAAATATTACTTCAAAACATTAAAACACATTTGTCGTTTAAGTACTACATCTACACTCGAAAATAAGAGCCTAATAAAAAATAAAAAAAATACATACACTACTAATCTATTACAAATATTAAATGTGCAAGGATATGCAAAATGAAAGGTTTTGTTTTCAAGGTTGTGAAGCCTTTCTCAAAATATTTTAAATTGAAGATCGAATTCATTCATTGTATTCATATAATGTCAAGGAGTGTAGCTGTAAAAAATCATCAAAATCGAAGTTAAAATAACGGTTAAATCGTGATTTTTCGTTTATAACCGTCGAAAAGTTTTGTCCCATTACTTGATCTCTGAATGTTTGGTTTTTGCGATTTTTTGCTGATGTGATCTCGAAGCATATACAAACAAGTTTGATGGTTGGGATCGTTGAAATTAGTTTCGTAAAATTCGTATCCCATCAAAACGATAGATTCACTAACACTTAGAGTTTATTTATACTTTCATTAAGTATAACATAAGATTTTGTGGTATCCACTTGTGTAAATATTTTAAATTGAAGATCGAATTCATTCATTGTATTCATATAGGGTCAAGGAGTGTAACTGTAAAAAAATCATCAAAATCGAAGTTAAAATAACTGTTAAATCATGATTTTTCGTTTATTCGAAAAGTTTTTGTCTTGTTACTTGACCTCTGAATGTTTATTTTTTGAGATTTTTTGCTGATGTGATCTCGAAGCATATACAAACAAGTTTGACGGTTGGGATCGTTGAAATTAGTTTCGTAGAATTCGTATCTCATCAAAACAATAAATTCACTAACACTTAAGAGTTTATTTATACTTTAAGTATAACATAAGATTTTGTGGTATCCACTTGTGTAATATTTTAAATTGAAGATCAAATTCATTCATTGTATTCATATATGGTCAAGGAGTGTAGCTGTAAAAAATCATCAAAATCGGAGATAAAATAACCGTTAAATCGTGATTTTTTGTTTATAATCGTCGAAAAGTTTTGTGCCGTTACTTAATCTCTGAATGTTTGTTTTTTACGATTTTTTGCTGATGCGATCTCGAAGCATATACAAAAAAGTTTGACGGTTGGGATCGTTGAAATTAGTTTCGTATAATTCGTATCCTATTTAGTTCAATGGTCTATATATATATATATATATATATATATATATATATATATATATATATTAAGTAGATCATCACGTGTCATAAACTCATTTTTCACCCATCTTTACCTCCCTTTTCAGTTTCACCCATATTTCCCTCTCTTTTTTGTTTCCTTTTCTTATAATTTTCTTTTTTTCCTTCCCTTTCACCCATCTTTCCCTCTCTTTTTTGTTTCCTTTTCTTATAATTTTCTTTTTTCCCTTCCTTTTTCTTCAAAGGGCGGATGCATATTAATTATTATAGTTTTTAGGGGTATAAAATTTAATTTAAAAATTAATATATATATATATATATATATATAAAATTATTATAGTTAATATTTTGGGGGTATAATTATTATAGTATATATAATTATTATAGTTAATTTAATATATATATATATATAATTATTATAGTTTTTAGGAGTATAAAATTGTTAAATTAATATATATAATTATTATAGTATTTTTTTAGGGTTATAAAATTATTAAATTAATATTCTATTTATCGTGTATCGTGTTACCCACGTGTATATCCGAACCAACCCGTTATCTTAACAGATGCTTATCGGGTTACCCAATAACGATCCGATTCGTTATCGTGTCGATCCGAACACCTATTAATTTCGTGTCGTGTCATATCGGGTTATTGGATCGTATCAGGAATTACCAGGCCTAAATTTGAAGAAAACTACTTCCGTATAGTCTCCACCCGTTTGTCTTTTGTGGAATTGTAGTATCGTAGTTGTTATGATCACTGTTACTGTTAGTCACAATGACCATCGGTAAAGTTGTAAGCTTTAACTGGTCATAATGTTTTGTCGACTGAAGTGGATAACATGACAAGTGGTTCAAGACTTAACTGGTCATAATGTTTTAGTTTGCTATTCAATGCATGCTCAACCGCATAAAGTTTTGCGTGTGCGTTTTCTGTTTTTCCGAAAATAATTGACTCTACGTAACGAACGGACAAATTACAGTTTGATATGGATGTGAATATTTCATTTTGTAATTTTAACAGACTATCACGTGCAATTTTTAACACATAATAATGTGTTACTTGTTCGAAATATCGTACAATGACACGAGTATATGTGAGTTCTTGGTGAGAATGGTTTGTACAAACATTGGAGTAAAGCAATGAGCTTTATTCAAAGTAAAAATAGAACACAAAATATTCTACCGTACTGGTGCAAAATAATAATGTCTATGCATTTTGATGAGAGTTCGATCCCCATCGATTTCCACCTCTCTAACATTTAACGATTTAATCCACTAACGCTATTATTGTGAAAAATTAAAACCTCTAAGATCTAAATGAGCTTTGAACAAGAACATCAACACATTCCATGATTAGTGTCGAACACAACTAGTAAAGAAAAAAATGAATCATTTGTATTAAAAGGGCGTCAAACCCACCAAAATTATAGGATTTGTCATCTCCTTTTGTGCAAGATGAACTAATGAAAAATAAATTTATACATGATTTGTGTAGGAAAAGAACGATAAAGAATTGCTTTGTCATCTTTTCTATTCACAAAAGAATAAATTAATATATGAATCTATATTTTTCAGTCATGAGACATTAGCAATGGCGGTTGCTCTACTTCCTGTAGATAGTTGGGATGACTGAGTTCTAGAAAGGTTAATGCTTTTTAAAGAAAGCTTCACTCTTTCAAGTGCTGGGGAGCTTATGCGTGCTTCCATCTCCCCGCCACATTTTGTCGGTGTCAACACCCTTGGACTCAGCACGCTGGTGGTCCGAGGAAAGAAGTATGACCTCGAACGGGCAGCACTTTGTTTCAATAATTTGAAGACAATGATGTTGATGTGGTAGATGAAGAAAGCTCGGGGGCGAATCAAGAAGGGGAAAACAGGCATTTCAATGATAACAATGTTATGAATGATGTTAGAGACCACATAGTCAGATCAATGTGGCTTGATTATGTCAATAACAATTAGTCTCAAAGTTTATTGGTTTTCTAGAATGTTTTAATGTAATATTTATTATCTAAGACTTGAAGTTTAATTTGATTATCGAGCATATATGTGTTGTATTAGCACATGGATATGAAAATAGTATGTTTAAGGTTTAATTTCATATGTTTTGTATATCTTAAAACAAATACATAATTGGGAAGAAAAAAAAAATGTTTTCAAGAGTTAAACCAAACAAGTTTTCAAATTTTTAGATTCAAAAATAGTTTTTAAGTTCAATGCCAAACACGTTTTTGAAACCTAATAAAAACTGTTTCTAAGAAATGTTCTTAAAAGTTAGTTTTAAGAACAATTCAAGTTTTTGAGTAGGATACCAAACAGGCTCGTTGGACAAAAAAAAAAGTTTAGAGAGGAAACGAAAGTTGAGTAAAACTTCAGGGAAAAATTGGCATTTTACTCCAAAACCAAATGCATGTGGGCTATAACAATCCCTTAGGGCCCGTTTGGTATCCTACCCAAAAACTTTGGTTGTTCCTAAAAATAATTTTCACATAACACCACTTAAAAACGGTTTTCTTTTAAGTCTTAAAATTTCAAAAATCTGTTCGGTTGAATTTTTAAAAATAATTTTTTTAGTTTGAATTCAAACTTCGTTGAGCAAAAATTGGAGGAGAGAAAGAATTGGGAAAGAAAAAATAGAGAGGAAATAGTTGGCGAGGAGAGAGAAATATAGGGAGAGGACGAGGAAGTGAGGGAGAGAGCAAAAAAATTACGGTGAGAAGGTGAGGAGTGAAAAGAGAGAGGGTGATGAGAGAGAGACAAGACAAAGGCTGAGGAGAGAAAGAAGACATGGTGTGATGTGGGGAGAGAAGAGAGAGAGAGGGTTGGGAGAGAAAAAAGACAGGGCTAGGAATGAGCAAAAGAAGATGTTGAGGAGAGAGCATGAAAACTCTAAAAACTCACTTTTAGTGTTTTAAAAAATAACCTATGTTTTTAAATTAGTTTTGAATCCAATTTTTAAAATGAGTCCTACCAAACAAGAATTCAAATCCTAAAACTCAAAAAATGTTTTTGAGTTAAAAAAATTGAACTCAAGTAGGATACCAAACAAACCCTTAAGTGTTTGATCATTTTCATTGGTCTTTATTTGTTTCCTTAGAAAATTTATTATTTTAATAAAAGTTTAAATGGACAGATTTGAAGTTCATAGAAATGTTGTATTGGTCACATGATGATCAAGGAATCCATCACAACTGGTGAATAAATAAATGTGCTTTTAATGTTTTAATATCAATCTTTGCTATAAATTCAAAGAATGGATGATCTTATGAAATTCGACTTGTCATTCGAAACATTAATTTTGTTGTTGATGATTTGGCTTGTTTGAGTTTATCTTGCAATTTGAGTCTAGTTGTTGAAGGCAAAGATTTCTATGGGGAATGATCCTCGGCACCTCAGCACAGCTCCCCAAGGGCTTGGCACTTTGGATGTGTAGTCGAGCTCTTACTTGCTGGTGTGCTACAAGAATAGGACAAAGTTAGTTTTGAAAGAAATACCACTAACTTCAGAGTCAGTTGGTTTCTAAAGAAATTTATTAAATACAATCTACTTGCTGTTGGATTTTAGCACAAAGCTAGAAAAGAGAATCTTCATATTGAAGTCTTCCCTAAAAAATGATAGTAACATACCATAACTAGTGTTAGAGCCGCTAACATAGGTGATACAGTATACGCATATATATATATATGGTCCCAAATCCCTATCAATATGTTGTTATACGACCTGTAAATGGATCAGATTTATTGGGTTTGGGTCGGGTTTCACCCTGCGCCGTCTTCTCAATGGCCTTCATTGCCCTCGGGCTGGCCTGCAGACTAAACTCTTCTTCGAGGAAGGGAGAGTCCACTCCTTGGGACCTGCATGGACATCTCAAGTCCCAATTGTCATAGAAAGCAACATACCCAAGGAGAAATCAGTTTCCACAGTATCCTCAGAAAGACGCACTGCTTCCAACTTCTATTTCAGGACTTCTATGGCATTGAGGAATAGCCGAGTAACTTTAATTGCACCGGTAGATTCTACTTGTGGATATAAAGCTATCTTCTCTTGCACTGATATCCAAAAGCCCAGACTTCCTCATAGCTTCTGCTTTCTTGATCACTTCATCATCATAAGTGTATGCTTCGGGATCAATTACCATGACCTTGTTGGTTTTAGGATCAACGTCAAAGACTTTGGTAGGACTTGTGGAAGAAGGCTCTGCTGTGGAGGCAAGGATCACAGAGGTGTTTTCAAAATTAAGAAGTTGGAGGAACAACTGTCTGTACTTAAGGCATTCTAGGATAGTTGCACGACTAAGGATGTAAAATTATTGAGCTTAATTCTTATGTAACTTCAACATTCAATGAAATAAAAATGATCTCTTTAATCCACTTTAGCTTACATTTTCACCTTGAAACTTAACTATGATGAGCACATAAGCTGACTTAAGATTTCTCGCAATGTTTACACTTCTTCAATGTAGTAATCCTTAACATCCCACAAGGTTGGGTGATATTTCTTCAAAAACTTAGCATTGATTGGTTGCTTCTATAAGCTTCATTCTACATCTGCCAAGTAGTATCCTTCTTTGTCTAGGACTTGGTTGATAATGAAAGGACCCTCCAAAGTCAGACTCAACTTCCCAAAGCCTCTAACTTGAGCTCCCAAAGGCAGAATTCCTTTCCAAACTAACTCTCATTCCTTGAAGGTTTTTAATTTTACCTTCTTGTTGTATGCTCGGGCAACAACTCTCTTCCCTTCTTGAATCTTATCTAGAGCTTCAACTCGGGCTACATCAAGGTCTTCAACTCCTTAACACATAGCCTGAATATATTCTTCACTGTCCAGCCCGAACTGATTTTGAATCCTAACAAAACTCACACTAATCTCCATGGAGAGTAAAGCATCTTGCCCAAAGGTTAAGGCATAAGGAGTTGTTCCAGTTCCCGCCTTCTTAGAGGTTCTGTATGCCCACAAAGTGTCTCCCAACTTCTCATGCCACTTCTCTGGACTATCTGCCACCATTCTTTTGATAATGTTCACCAAGACCTTGTTGCTGGCTTCTGCTTGACCATTTGACTAAGGGTAGTACAGACTAGACCGAATCATCTTTATCTTGAACTTACTTACAAACTCCTCTACTTCCCTTGAAATAAAAGATGGCCCGTGGTATGTGACAATTGTCTCGGACACCCCAAATCTATGTAAGATTTTGGTTTCAATGAACTTCTTTACTGCAGTTGAAGTAATGGTCTTCACAGCTGAAGCTTCCACTCACTTGGTGAAGTAATCTGGTACACGATTATGAATGTGTGTCATTTGCTAGAAGCTGGATAAATTTTTCTGATGAAGTCCATTGCCCACCCTCTAAAGGGCCAAGGCTTAACCACGGGGTTCAAGGGTATTAAGGGCACATGTTAGAGAGGTCCATGTCTTTAGCATTCTTCACACCCCCAGGCATAAGCTTTGTAGTCTTTCTCCATCTCAGGCCAGAAATAACCATGTCTTTTAAGTAACCATCTCATCTTAGTTCTAGCCTGATGTGCCCCATAGATTCCTTCATGTACTTCGACTATTACCCTCATTGATTCTTCCTGGCCTAAGCACTTCAATAGCAGCCCATCTGGAGTCTTCCTTAATAGATTTCTCTCCCACAAAGCATACTTAGTTGCTTGTCGTCTATTCTTCTTACTTGTGAGGAAAGATGGATCTTTCAAATAATGAACAATAAGTGTCCTCCAATCCTCTATCTCTATTTCTTCAACCAACACATCTAGGCTTAATCTCATCTCAAAGATAGAAGGGAGATTTCTTCTCTAAATTTTTATATCCCTTTCAAACCTCATTTCTTGGATCTGTGCTTCAAAAGCCAATTGTGCCATCTCATTGGCAATTATGTTTGAATCTCTAGGGATATGGCTGACTGATATTTTCGTGCCCCAATAGCTCAATAGTTGTGTAGATGCCAAGTAATAACCTGCCATGGTGATGTTTCTGCACTTGTATTCTCCATTTAACTGATTGATCACCAATTGTGAATCACCAAACACCTCAACTTCAGTTACCCCTAACTCTATCAAGATCTCCAGGCTAATTATCAATGCCTCATACTCTACCCGATTATTGGTAGTCTCTTGATAATCCAAGAGAAAAGAATAACAATGGTGAGTACCTTTAGGATCAATGAGGACAATCCCAACTCCAGCAGTATTTTGAGTGTAAGAACCATCAAAATATAGTCTCCAAAGAGTGATCCAGAGGCTAGTCATTTCTTGTTGGATCCATTCTTCTTTGCCCGAGAAGACTTTGCTTGGAGGGATCCACACACTTGCCACTTCCAAAGTTCCTAGGATGTTGATAATCTCCTCTTGAGACTCTTGGTGCTCAGCCAAGAAGTCTTCAATTGCTTGTCCCTTGATCACTCTTTGAGGCACATATTGAAAGCTGAACTCTGATAGTGCTAGAATCCACTTTCCAATTCTCCCAGTTAACATTGGTTTTGACAGCATGTACTTGATCACGTATGTCTTGGCGATGATGTGGATGTGGCAAGGCAACATGTAATGCATGAGCTTGCAGGCAGTGAAGTATAGAGCCAAGCACAACCTCTCTACTGGTGTATATCTTGTCTCAACCTCAGTAAGGATTCTACTGAGGTAGTATATTGCTTGTTCCTTCCCACCTTCATTGTTTTGAGCCAACAAGCTTCCCATTGATTTCTCAGAGGCAGAAATATAAAGCTTTAAAGGCTTCCCTCCCTGAGGTGGCATGAGCACTGGTGGAGAGGCTGAGTAAGCCTTTATGCTGTTGAAAGCCTCTTGATGTGGTGGGCCCCACTCAAATTCTTCTTTGTCTTTCAATCTTAGCAAATGAGTTAGCGGCTGAATCTTGTCCGCTAAGTTAGCAATAAATCTCCTTAAAAAGTTGATCTTTCCCAGCAACTTTTGCATTTGTACTTTATTGGTAGGAGGATGTGTTTCCATTATTGCCTAAGCTTTGTTCTTGTCAACCTCCACCCCTCTTTGATGAATAAGGAATCCCAAAAAGTTGCCCAACCTTACCCCAAAAACACATTTCTTTGGATTCATTTTTAGCTTATGGATCCTTATTCTTATTAAGGCTTGTCTGAGGTGTACCAAGTGCTGTTCTTCAATTTTAGACTTCACCACGATGTCATAAATGTATACTTCCATGCTATGGCCGATCAAGTTATGAAAAATGTCATTCATCGCTCTTTGATAGGTTGTACCAGCATTTTTTAGCCCGAATGGCATTACTAAATATTCATATGCTCCAACATGACCTGGGCATCTAAAAGTTGTTTTGTGTATATCTTCTTTAGCCATTTTTATCTGATTATAACTAGCATTCCCATCCATGAAAGATAGGACTTTGTGTTTGGTAACTGCATCTATGGATAAGTCAACCATGGGCATGGGATATTCATCTTTAGGTGTGGCTCCATTAATGTTTCTATAGTCAACGCAACATCAAACTGCATTAGTTATAGCTTTTAGTACAAGTACAATGTTGGCCAACCACTCGACATATTTGGCCGGCCTAATAAATCCAGCATTTACCAGCCTCTCAATTTCTTTCTTGACTTTTTCCTTGATCTCTTTTAACATTCTTCGTGGTGCTTGCTTCACAGGTTTATATCCTTCCTTAATGAGCATTATGTGTTCTACTAAGGTTGAATCTAAACCTGGCATCTCGGTGTAATGCTAAGCAAAACAATCTTTGAACTCGTGCAAAAGGCTGACTATCTTTGCTCGATCTTCCACTTCTAGCATACCACTGATCTGTATAGGCCTTGGATCTTCCTTAGTCCCCAAATCAATGGTCTCCAAAGGGTCTTGCACCTCTAGTGATGGCTTGTCAGGTTCTGCACACAAAAATTCAACTAACTCTGGACTTTCGAGCAAGTCTTCTAGTCCATCCAGGTCATATATACATTCACCATTTGTATGGCCACTTCCAATTCATTCCCAAAAAACTCTTCTTCACCTCTGTTCTGGTTGTTTGAAGCTTCTTCCTCTTGTTCGTCGGCCAAGCTCTACCTTTCTTGCTTTCCCTCTCTCCCATACACCAACAGCCTTTTGATTAAGGACCTGACTGCAACTACTTGGTCCTTTCTTCTTTGTTCTGACATCACTGGTGTTGGGGGGTTAGGACAATATGGGGCTTATCTCATTCCTCCTTGGTGAGGAATAATCCTTGTTCCAAAAGTTTTTGGGTCGTCACCTTAGTTGGGCGGCCGTTCATAACACCTCCTAAGCATTAGAGAATCCCAATACTAGGATCGTAATAGCTAGTTTCTGCAACATTAGCTGTGGGGAGGAATCGTCGTGACTCGGCCTCCACCATCTCCCAAAATCCTGGTCTCATGGCTCATTCCTCATGGTAAACTGCTATTTGTTGATGCAAGGTGGAAGGCATAGAGAGACTCTAATAAATCCAATCTCGGCCTAGTAGAGCTCTATAAGTGGAAGTGCTGTCCACCACGAAGAAAGCTAACATGATTTGCTTGGAACTCAGGTTAACCTTCAGAGGCAATATTCCATAAGTTCTAGTGATGGCTCCAGAGAAACTAGAAACTGTTAGATCCGTGAGGATGAGATATTCCTCACTTCTACACATCCTTTTCATTTTCTTATATGGCAACACATTGACCGCAACTCCTCCATCAATCAAAACCCTCTTGAAGGGCACTCCCTCCAAATGAACAGTTACATAAATGGGCTTGAGATGGTTGGCTAGGGTCGAACTTGGGCGACTGAAGACCATTCTGTCTGAGTACACTTTCTCAGGCTCTTTCTTTGTGAGTTCGGGCAAACCTGTTCTGCCCGACACCTATTTTCCCGCTTCTTCAACACTAACATGTGCCATCATGGGTTCTATTGCCAAGTAATCACCCTCTATTGTGGCAGGTGGATCATGCTTGGGACAAAACATGGCAGATAAAACATATGTCATGTTTACGTGGAAGTTGCTTGGTCCAGGTAAATCCGTCTTCTTGCTCCTAATGTGGTCCATGAATTCATCCAACCAGGCATGTGCTTCCTTTGGCAACATCAGCTCGGGCAACACTTCCTCTTGAGTGATGCCAAAGTTTGGCATTTATCCTGAACTTCACAAAGAATGTCAATCAACAAAGGTGAAGGTATCCCCCTCTCAGGTGAGATAGTTCCCAAACATATGGGTTCTAGGCTCCATCTTGGTGTTGGCATCATCAGCATATCTTCTTGTGCTCTTCTCAAGATTCTGTACTTTCCTAGATGATGGTTTTGTGGCACATGATCTCTTTCCCCTTCAGTCTTGCTATTTGCCTTTTCTACCTCTCTCTTGCTCTTCCACTGAAGTTGATTTCTTCCCCCATAAGGTACTTTCTCAAACTTCACATTTTCAGAGGTTTCCGAGGTAGTGGGGACTTTTAATGAGTTTATGTGGGCTTTATGCTGCCTCTGAACTCTCCTGATCATAGAGGCTCCCATTTCTTTGACATGTCTCCCATCTTTTCCAACCACATACCATTTTCGCCCAAGTCAGGCATGATTCTTCTTCGTGACTGGCTTTACTATTTTTTCCCTTATTTTGACATCTCAATCGGCATAGTTTGGCTGGGGTGGCCTCACATCTACCCATTTTGGTATTTTGGCTTCTCTATCCTCCACTTTTTTAGAGGCTTCATAATTTCTAAATTCCTCTGATAAGCCATTTGGTTGAGAATCTCCCCCCTAACCTTTGGAAAACATTTCTGGAGGTCTCTTTCTCAGCTGCTCGGGTGACACTCATGCGGATTTCTTGTTCTTCTCTCTCCTTCCTTCTGATCAACTCCTGATCAATAATAACTCCTGATGCTGGTACTTTTAACTTACATTCACACTGACACTTGCTGCATAATACCACTCATTTGATTATGGTTGCTTTGGGCTTCTCGGGCAGCTTGATAGTTCCTTTTATTGGTCTATCAATTGGCCTTCTTTTTGCTTTTACTTCCCAGGTGGCCTTCCCTTTCCTTTGTTCAGCCCATGTCAGGTTGAACATGTTTATTGGGGCTTTTAGGAAAGGGTCAATGTCAATCATCATATTGGCATGTGGTTTCTCCAACAGCAAATTTCCCTTCACTGTAAGGTCTTGTATCCAATCCCTGAACTGGACACAGTTGGTTATGGAGTGATTGAAGGTATAGTGCAGCTTGCTACTTCTTTCCTCTTAGCTCTTCTGGTCTTTTTGGTGTTGTCGGGCACAATCACTCTTGCCCGCACCAACTCTTTATAGATCTTCGAGGCTTTGGTTAAATCAAAGGAATAACTCTGGTATTTGGGGGTTTCATATGGACGAATCCACCATCATTCGTCACCACTTTCTGATCCTTGACTGGTTGGACTAACCCCTTCACTATTAAAGGTTTAAAGGAGGTCGTCATCTCTGCCGCACATATGTTCATCCTTTCTCTTCCATAGTCATCATTTCACTCTGGCTAAGCTCATTCAAACTCCACTTGGTGAATTGCAGCTTTACTCTTGTAGAAATGATGAACCTTAGATGAATGCTTCACTTGATGTTCCTCAAGCAACAGCTTCTCATATTTTGTGGCAGCAATCGCCAGCTCTTGCAACTTATTGAACTATACATCATAAAACTTCTTCCTCAAAGGTAGCCTCAAGGCCTTTTGAGCAATAGATATGAGTTGGGCATGATTGATAGGGAATTGGCACCTCATTCTTGTCCTCCTGAACCTCATCATGAAGTCTTATGTAGACTCATGTTCGTATTGCTTCACCTCCACCAGGTTATTGATAGACATCTCGGGCACCATCCTATAAAACTGCTTATGGAAAGCCATCTCCATTTGCCCTTAATTAACAATAGAATTGGGAGGCAACAGAGGATACAATTGAGATGCTAGGCCACCCAATGAGTTCCCAAACAATCTTAACTTATAATTAGGATTATCCTCAAATGCTATGCAATGGTTGGAAAACTTGAAGATGTGATCTCTAGAGGATACACTGCTATCCTCCCCACTAAAAGTGGGAAACGCGGGCATCTTGAAGTTGAGTGGAAAAGGATTTTGCTCATCAATATACTCCGGGTATGGCTTCTGGTAAATGATCCTGAACAGCAGGCGAGCTTGGGGTTGAGCATTCTGGGCCACTATCCTCCTTAACTCGGTTAGCTCATCTTTGAGTTGCTGGTTAACCACATTGTTGTATGGGGTATGTAGGGCTTCCCACTTCGGGCTGTGATCATTGCCCGAGAAAGTCTCCTTCCTTGGTTCAAGCTTTCTCCATTTGGCATCCCCTCCCTTACTGGCCAATGATGAGGGCCTATAAGGAGGAGGTTTGTCTGCCTTGGTAGGCTCGCCTTTTCCACTGGATTCTCCAATTAATTGAGGCATTCCATACTTCGTTCTTTCTTTCTCACTCTGCCCCCTACTATATAGTGAAAATAATAGAGGGTCGGGCAACTCCGCTTCTAGGATCTCCTCCAACACTAGCTAACTGGCTCCAAATCTCTCCCTGTTTTTTTCCTTTATCCCTTTTTTCCTCAAGCAAAGGAAATACGGGAATAACTGGTTCTTTCTCAGGATTCTTTTCCCTCATCACTTCCATAAAATAACCATTTTTTGGAGCAGAGTACTCCAAATCTATTCTTATTTGCAAACTCTCTGTTAAATAACAGAGTCTGCTTACTTCTCCTCTAGTTTCTAGAGTGATACTCTCCATAGTTTTCAGTACTTGCATCATAGTAGCTTGCAGGTCTTCAGTGGTCATCTTCCCTCCTGACTTCTCGGATGAGCTCGGGCTTCCTAGAATAGCTGGTTCTTGGAGGGAAGGAAAATCTTCTAAATGATTTGTCATGCTTGATTTTGGTAAACACTGGGGTGGCCCGTATTCTGTGTTCCACCTAAAGGGTTTGGCACTTTGGATGTATAGTTGGGCTTGGCACTTCAGCACAACTCCCTAAGGGCCTAGCACTTTGGATGTGTAGTCAGGCTTTTACTTGCTGGTGTGCTGCAAGAAGAGGACAAAGTTAGTTCTAAAATGTGCCTTTGTGGGGCCTTAGGTGTAGGCCTTGAGGCTCGTAATCAAAATTAACCAAGTGTTAGGCGTGCCACTGCTATTTCAGTACAGCAGATGTAGAACAAGAGTGTATTTAGTCAATTACTTGCGCCCCAAGTTACTTGTACTTCTTGTTATCGAAGGATTGTCGTGGATGGGTTAAGTCCACATTAAGTTCTTTTAGTTCATAGTCTTGTATGTTCGAATGAAGGGAGTCCAGATCCCCTTTAATCCATTTATCCGTTTGTTTGGTTCTTGATAACTAACCAGATCCAGATGCAAATAAGACTCTTAAAGTAGGAAAACAGGTGAAAATAGCTTGAATACAAATTGGAGAATGCATTACGTAATAGATCTACAAATTTAGAAAACAAACAAAGAGCTTCAGGCAAGATTTCACCTTGTCTGTCAAGGTTGAAATTCTTGCAGTCACTTCTCTTTATGATTACAGGGGTTTCTATGCTAGAAAGGGATAGATGGTAAACAAGTTTACACAAGGGAATCGATACTACGCCACTGAGGGAGACAGCAGAGCTTTAAACTAGAGAAAGAGATAGCTTGTCGCTAAAAATGACTGAATCTGGGTTGATTTCAGCTTTTGGATGCAAATTTGGTTTGAGAGCAGAGTTTGTATGTTTGTTTGTTTAATTGGTTGAGTGTCCTTGTCTCTGGGGCCCCTTCTTCCTTTTATAGGCCAATTAGCCCGACCATTGTAACTTTGTTCTTGCCCGAAAGCATCTGAAGGGTAGTGAGTCATCATCTTTTTACTTATATTGCCACTGAAAAGTGCTTTTTGGCTGATTTTGAGTTAGTCTTCGTCACTTGTCATCTAAATAATAGGCACATGGTCTATGCATTAATGGGGACGCGCCAATTTGTCTCTGGACTTGGTGCTGGGCTTCAAGCAAGTCTTCTTTTAATTGGCATCTCTGGGCTTTCTCACACTTGCAGCCCAATGTTCAAATATTAACCCAAACACAAGTATTTTTTGAGCAAGTTTGTCCATCTTGTCGACGTCTCCTAACTGTTGATATAGTAGAGGTCACTTGGCTTGGTGACATTTTATTGTAGTTTTATATTTATTTATTTAGAAAAAAAATTCAAATAATGAGCAACCACAAATCCTTAGTCGCCAAATGATCAAGAAAACGAGACTCTAGAAGTTAGAACCTTTTCTAATATTGGGAAATCAGAAAAGACATACCACTAACTTCAGAGTTAGTTGGTTTCTAAAGAAATTTATTAAATACAATCTACTTGCTGTTGGATTTTAGCACAAAGTGAGAAAAGCGAATCTTCGTATTGAAGTCTTCCCCAAAAAATGATAGTAACATACCATAACTAGTGTTAAAGCCGCTACCATAGGTGATGCAGTATACACACATATATATATATATATGATCCCAAATCCCAATCAATATGTTGTTATACAACTTGTAAACGGATAGGATTTATTGGGTTTGGGTCAGGTTAATAGGTCATCCGAACATAATCCGTTAAGCTAACGGGTCATTCGAACACAACCCATTAAGCTCATTGGTCACCCGTTTTATCCATTTCACCCGTTAACACCCATTAACAATTTCTTTTGATTTTTTGTTTAATTTTTCATTTCAAATTACGCATTTTAATGTACAAACAAGATCTCACATTCAGATTTCATTTACAGTAGTTGGTAATGCATTTAGTAGTGAAACGTAAAGGCACAACAAGCCTGATCTGAAAATAAATAGGAGGAGGATTCACTCCCCTCCTAATCTCTCTCCCCTTCCCTCCCCTCCTATTTGAACGGTTACAATTTAGCCACATCAACATCTTATATTGATTTTTTTATAGAGACAATAAGACAAAAAACAATACGTGAAATGAGGGGAGGGAAAGGGATGACAATAGGAGAGGAGAGAATCATAGACCAAATAAATAATGGGACTAGTAAAGTCATAAAAAGTTGAACACAGAAAAACTATTTCAAAAATCCAACACGCAATGCCAATATGCAAAACCAATGGAATCAATCCATTTTGACAGTTACCTCCATTGTCCATCCTTTTCACCATTTGACAGAGGCCTGCCATGACCTTCTTCTTCAAGTCCAAGATAGAGAAGCACTTGAAGGAAGGATCTTGATTCGACAAGCCAGAGGACGAGTTGCCGCGGTTGGAGGAGAGAAGCTTAACTTGCTCTCTAGAAAGCAGCTGAGACGAAATGTCAGAGCCACCGGAGAAGGATGAAGAGTCATATGTTGCCATTTTGAGCCGGGAATGTAGTCCTGGAGCATATCGGCAACCTCCTTGAAGTAGTAGAGATAGGCTTTGAGTTTGAGGCTTATTATTATAACTATTGAAATTACACAAAAGCCTTCAATAACGGGTGTTAACAAGTGCTAACGGGTTTCGCGGGTTGACTCAAAATGACCCGTTATTTAATGGGTGATTATCGGGTTGACCTGTTAACAACTTGGCCCGTTAAATACTCACCCGAATAGTAATTTTAACAGGTGGGTTGGGTCAGATTAACGAGTCAGGTTTAAAATGCCAGGTCTAGTTATACGTCATTCAATAACGCGTTGCATTATGGAATGAACCATTGTGGTGGAGCAAAGTTTGGATGATGGTACTAAGTGGTGGATTATCAGGTGTTTAGTGTGGATTCAAATTTTGCGGTCTCTTCCCTTGATGAAAATGTACCTGCAAAATAATAATGCCTTCGAGTAAGGCCAAAAGCCTCATGCGCGATCAATGGGGGACTTTGGTCGAAGAATCTCTTATGCCAAAGTTAGAATTCTGGAAAAAAAAAAAAATGTATTATTAGGAGTTTGTGGGTAGCAAAATGGCTTTGCATTTTAGTTGGATAAGTGAGGTACTTATTGAAGTGGCTGGTCCTTTGGGTGGAGAATGGCCGGCCATATATGGTGGAATTGGGTGAATTAGGGGTGTGTTATCCACACACCCCATTTTACTTCTCACACATCCCTTGATAATTTATGTCCGTTGATCTTCGTCAATTCATCCGATTCGACAGCTGAAAATTAAAAAGGTGTGTGAGAAGTAAAATGGCACACCTCGATGAATTATTGCAATATATTATGTGAAATAGTATCTTGCAATTACCATGGTAATTATTCCCAAATTAAATAGAAAGTTTTGGAGGTTACCTTATTGAATAAAATGAATGAGGGGAGTGATGAGTGGAATTTGAATAAATTCCAATAAGATCACCTTTGACACTTCATTGATTGAGCCGTTATTGTTTGTTGCATGCATGTGGGAATTTCCGTGTTTCTTGAGGGTAATCTTGTCTTTCTTGTCCAAAAATCTACATGTCGCCTACGGGATTTTTGGAATTATTTTTTACTCCACAATTAGTATTTTTATTTTCAACCAATTATGTTTTAGGTGTAAATTATCTCCCCACCTTTTAATATAGCTGAGAGTAATAATGTAAATAATGGTTGCATTTTTTTTTAATGGAGATGAACACATTGTCCTACTTGCAAATTACGTATATTCACTATAAAAATTTCGTAATCGGAACCATTTAATTCCTTGATCTTCATTTGAAGATCATTCCTACAAAAAATTATTCGAATTGGATCAAATAAATCAACGATGTATGTACCAAGAACACATTAATAATGTATCATCCATTTATTTGATACATGTGGATGACTAAACGATCTCCGATTTGAATAATTTTGTAAGAATGATCTTTAAATAAAAATTAAGAAATTGAATGGTTCCAATTATAAAATTCCAACAGTTAACACATGTCATTTGTTAGTGACTGGAAGAGCTCATCTTAGAAGGAGAATGCAAGTATTATTCGGAAACCCTTTTCTTGTGATATCAATTACCAGTGGCCATTGAGCATGTTTTCAGTCATAATTGTTGGACATGGGGGGCATAAGAACCCCCGATTTAATAGGATATATTATCTCCTTTACATAATTTAATCTGAAAAAAAAATCCCATGACATTGGAGGGTGCATGGTGGCACATGCATACTGGCATTGGATATATTCGGATTTTAACCTACTTTAGATTTTACCATAGTTAATTTTTGTAAGTTTTACTACTATATGCATTCTTCTATTTGTTTTTTAGACTCGCATTCATTCATTATGCCAACGACTTCATCAACTATCTCTACATCATCGTTGAAGACCTTATGCACCATCTACTTGAGTATATACACAATCAATGGAGAGTGTTGCAGTTCTAATTCCATTCAGGGTGTGATTGTGTAGCCGTTCTAATTCCATTCGGAGGTGTTAATCTTAGTAGATTATGTGTAGAATTCTATAAGATCTTTTCTTGTTGTATTTGTATTACTTGGAGAGTACGATTCTCTCTTCCTTATCACTATACATAAAGACACAAAGGGTGAGAACTCACACACAAAACCGCCGGCCCTCTCTCTTTCCCTCAATAGAATAGGCCTACAACAATTGTCGTCTTTTAAATTTTAGATTTTTTTCATGAAAAGTACACCCGTTTTTTTTGTTGGTCACTTGAGAAAGCAACTTAATACATGTTCAAACCGTGGAAAAAGTTCATCCATTTTGGCTCTTTCCATCTTTTGGATTGAAAAATTAAAAATAAAACCCAGTGAAAGCTGATGAGATAAGTCGCACAAAAAACGTTGGACACTTGCAAGTTGCAACATGTTTATCAACATTTAGCAGATACACAGCACAAACAATGGACACATGGCATAAACCCATGCAAACCAGATTATGCATTTAAGCCGAAAAAAAAAATTATTGGGCGTACAAACATGCAATAATGCAATTACCTGATCATAATTCATGACCAACGATATGAACAAATCTAACAAAGATCAAAGAAAATTCAGCAAGTTGATGAAACTTCCCATAAGGCTTTTGGTAAAGGCCAGGGACTTTTATGTCCAGAGCATTACAGAATGCTCTGGACAATTCGACTGTAATGCAATGATGGGTTGCCCTAGTGCCCAAATCCCAAGTGCTTTGCCTAGAAGCCTCAGTGCCAGCTCCACCATATCAACCGCCAGCAGCGATGAAGATTTCAGAGAGCTTGTGAGGGCTGCTTCTGCTAGGACTCGTGGTAGTACTAATCTAGGTCTAGTTGCTGGAAAAACACATCAGCCTAGGCTGTCTCCGAAGGCTGGGCCTGGATCGAACGTCATGGCTCGCTGTCAAAGTGTTGGAATTGGGAGGATTGATGAAGACAAGCCTTGTGAGTTTGATGAAGAAGAAATGATCAATGTCAAGGGAGATGTGTAACCAAGAAGCAGAAGCTATATAGATATGTTTATTTCTAGGAGAACAAGTATGTCTTAGTTATTTTGATTAATTAAGCAATTTCTGTACTGTTAATTTTGTTGTTCTTATGATTTAATCTAAATGACTTTTTCCCAACAATTTCGACAATCTGCACCATCATGTTGATCAATGCAACTATGGTAGTTCTTCAATTGACACAAAAGATATCAAATCCAAAGCCTTGTATGAGCTATGTGACCACTTGTTGTGCAAGAATTAAACAATTTTGGCATTAATTTACATAATCTAATTTTTTTTTTATATGTAGTTGACATTTTACCATAGTAACAGAAAACAAAGTTAATGTTAAAATACAGACACATGGCTCGTGGCCAACTTTGCCAAACTGTGCATCATCATGCATGTATTGGATTGATTGTTGATGAAAGCTGTGTTGAGATATTTTACTTATGATGATTTATTTTAAGCCCCTTATATGTAATATTATTACTTCTTGTTTTAAGTTGTATACAGTTATAATATCTGTGAATATGTCAGGGAATATGAATGATGAGTGATGCTACGGTCTGACTGAATTAATAACGCTCATCTAGATGACTTGAATACAGATGAAAGAGTTAAAAGTTTGGTTGACAGCAACATATCAGTGATGCTTCTAACGTTTTATCCCCTTTTTTGCAAGTATTTTCCTTTTTTTGCAAGTATTTCCAGCCGAAAAGCCCCAAAGTAAGTATTTCCAGTTCCTTTTTTTGTCAAACTATACGGTGTGGCGGTGCCTTTGAAATGTTTTCTTGTTTGTTCATAACAAATTATAAATGAAAATCGATATCACCACAAAGTCCAATCCAACTTCATCTTCTAACCACAGCAACCCACCCCCAACCCCACCGCACCGTTTCTCGAGCAATACTCACCATTCTCTCCATCTTCCCCTACCCCTCTCTCTCCCTTTCATGCTCTATTCTATTTTCAGTTCAAAGAATTAGGGGCTTGTGCATTTGGAATTTTGAAGAATTTCTAAAGTTTAAAATTTATGTGCTTTTAATGGACTCCCACAAAATCCGTGTGAATTTTGAGCAACTCCGAATTTTAAGTTAGTTCTCTCAAAGATTCATTTTAAGTTAGTCCATAAAAAGTGAACACTTACAAAGAACTATGAAATCTCTTCTAATTCCAATAGAATACATCATTTAAAAATTAAATCTTAATTGAATACATCTGAATTTTTATGAACTTTTATAAACTCTTTTAATTTTTTATTGAATACCTCTTTTACTTTCAAAAATTCATTTAAAATCATAGTAAAATTTAAAACTCTTCGGCCCACCTGAAATTAGGGCTAGCCTTATCTTGTTTGGGCATGAAAAAAAAGAAAAGTACTATTCACACACCTATTTTTATTTTTCGTACATTTTTATTAATTTTGTCCAATTCATTCGATTCCAGGGTTGGAAATTGATGTGTGGGTAAAAAATGAAAATAAGTGTGTGAAGCACTACCAAAAAAATATGCTTGGTCATGACCTTAAATAAATTCATGATCGAAGAAAAGGTATCAACGTATAATTCTTCTAAAGGAGGAAAGTCCTCATTTTTCACTCACGTTTTATTATTTTACTATATAAACATAATAATTAAATACATTAGTTCTCTTTATCATCTAAGGTCTCTTTTGGATGTGCTTTTAAAATGACTGAAAGCGCTTTTAGAGAAAATATTTTTGGGTTTCAAAAGCACTTGCAAGAAGCACCAGTTATGTGCTTCTTCCAGGAAACACTTTAAGTGCTTTTTCAGAATTTACTTGCATCTTTACTAATGATTGGTTCTAAAAACATTTTCATCAAATGCACTTTCAGACATTTCAAAAGCGCATCCAAACGAGTTCTAAATATCATTTCACAAAAAAATTATTAGATTTAGAACGATTTAGGGGTGTATTCAATTGAGAATTTAAGAGACTTTAATGGATTTATAAATCCATGGATTTTTATGGATTTTAAGTGATTTGTAGAGATTCCATATAAAATTTTGATTAATTTCTTTGAAATCTCATGGGGAGAGGTGAAATTTATGGATGTTTAAAATACACTACGAAATCTCTCCAATTCCCTATAATTCCTCAACTTTCTCAAATTCTTTAAAATCAATTTCTAACTGAATACACTTGGAATGTTATAAACTTCTTTAAAATCCTGATTGAATACACCCGGATTTTTAAGGATTTTAATAAACTATCTTAAAATTCTAATTAAATACACCTTAAATTTCAGAAAATCACTTAATATCCTGATTGAATACCCCTAGATTTATTAAAAAAAATTAAAATCCCTCAAATTTCCAATTAAATACACCCCCTAGTCTTTCAAAGAATATAAAATTAATAGTTTATTCATTTATGCAGGTATCTCAAGTATTAGGATTTTTTTCATTGAAAAAAAAGCTTTAATTCTTTTTGTTGGATAAAAATACTTTATTAAACATCAAGAGTACACATATACATATAGAAGAATGCTATTAAATTGTTAAATCAAATTTGCAAATCAAATCATGTGTAATTGATAAGATAATCAACAGCTAATTAACAATCCAATCAACAACAACCATATTATTTGATTTACAAATTTAATTTAAAATTTTGGTCTCCAGCATTACCTATATACAAGACTCTAAAATATACTAGGTGCTAGTTAGGCAGCATGCTAAAGCCTAACGCCTAGCCGGCTATGACACACCCCGTCCCGAAGGAGGGCATGCTGGCCGTCACGTGAGAGTGACGTAACCATTTACACAGTTCGGAAGCTTTAAAGATACAAATACTAAGATATAACACCCGAAGGTGAAACCTACATTTTATCAATTCTGTCAGAACACCGTTGGATTCCTCGTGGCCACCAAAGCTCTGCTCTATCTCGAACCTGGAGGGGCGAAAAAACATAAAACTGAGTGGGTCAGTAAAACAATTCTTTTCAAAACCTTTCCTTTCAAAAGTAATAGCCCCTCGCCGTAAAACCTGCATAATTTTCCCAGAATAATGTATATACTCATATATATATATATATATATATATATATATATATATCTTTCTCAAAAACCGCTGTAAAACAAGTATATATAAACGTATGCATATGCCATGCCAAAGTATCAACTGAATGCCAAAGCATCTCTGTGAATGTGATTGAATCATCAAATATCATCTCAGCCCTCAGCTGTATATAGCTCATATCATACTCATCAATTCATATATCTCATCATCATCATAATCAAATCATATATATATCCTGCACACACATCAATACCACCTCTTGTGGTCTGCACAATATCACTGATAATAAACTAATATGCTCTAGTGCTACAATCACGTGAAGACTGAGCGATAAATCGCGGGTCACCTACGAGTCGAACCCACCTATAGTGGCCTATTCGACAGGACTGAGCACCTAACTTGGATCCAAGGCGAGCATGCGGTGCGGGAGGTGAACAACACGTGAAAGACTGAGCCCCTCTCTGGGCGTGAGCACTAATATCAGTGTGCAGGTCTATGAGCTCTAATCATATCACATCACATCACATTTCATCATTCGTTCTCAATAACTAGCATATAAACTTACCTGCCACTTACCTGGGCGTCCTCAGCACCGACATTAATATAAACAATCAATAATACAGAATTAAACAAATAGATACTTTGCATGGCATTTCATATCGCATTTCATAACACATTTCATTTAAACTGATTTTCTGGGCAAAATTCATTTATATAGGTATATACGGAAAATAATTGCCCACTCACCTGGAGTTCGCCCTACAACTCCCTAGCACAACCCATCAAGGCGTCATGACGATCGGCGCCTAGAACAATCATCAAATCATGCCTCAGAAATCATATCGATAGAATATAAACTTATATAAAACACGTCACTATGCAGTTCGATCCGGAAGATCTGCAACTCAGATTTCCAATCCGTAACCTCCGGAGGTCCATAATAAATCTCTAGAACAACATCCTAAAATTTCATGACCATCCAACGGTCGGATCTCCGTCAATTGCCAAACTAAGTGACGGTTAACATTATATTTTATGAACTTACAACTCCAATTCCGAGAGATCCGTAAATCGGATTCTCGATCTGTAAGTTCCTATAATCCTCAAATATTACGTATTACAACGTATCAAAGTTTGGTGACGATCCAACGGTCGGATCGTCAATTTGTCTTTTAGCCTAACCATGCATCGTATCGAAATTAAGTCCAAATGATCAACCAATGTTAAGCCACTATCAAAACTGAACTCAGGACATCCAATATAGCTTAAAAATAACATTGGCGGCCCACTGGCCACGCGCCGCCGCACGCGCCGCCGTGGGTGGCGGTCGGCCGCCCCGGCTCGCCGGAAAATTCAACTTTATCCAAAAATTACCAAAATTTACAGAAATGAAGATCTCAATGAGTAGAACAACTTTCATACCTTCGACCAAGGCCAATTCGTCCTGGAAAGGCTCCAATTTCAGCAAACCCGTACGAAACCCTAGAATTTGGTGTGCTCCAATTCGACCTCCAAACTTGTTCCAACGCTTCAACCACTGCCTGGGCTTTGTTCTAGGCCTCAAGAGGATGCCATGGGTGGTGGTAGTTGGAAGAAATTACTTCGGGATTGGGTGATTCGAAGCCAAGACCGCCACACCCTTCTTTGCGGTTTCACCCAATTTCAATGCCAAATCTCTCCAAATTTGAGGTGGAATGGGTAGAGGAAGGGTCCTAGAGTGTTTCCCATGAGGTTTCTTGAAGCAATTCGCCGGAAAAACGGGTGGAAATCAACGAAAATAAACATGGGTGCCAACCGGGTCGAAAACGGGTCAAGGGGATCCGGCCGATCCCCCGCGCCACACTCTCCCTCCTTTCTTCCTTTCCCTGTTCCGATTGGCTGGGCTTCTTCCTCTCTCCTCTCCCCATTCGCCAGCTCTCCTTTCTCTCCCGAAGCTCCCTTCTTCTTCCTCCTGGTTGGGCAGTTTTTGCCCAATCATCTTCTTCCTCATTTCTTCTTCTACCAGCCACACACACACACATTTAAACTCATACAAATTTATTCCTTTTAATCCCAGCCATCCATTTCATATTTCCTTTAACTCTGGGCCGTCCATTTCCATAAAAGAATTTCCATATTTATTATTATAATTCCTAAAATGCCCAAACTTCAAACTTTAATATCTTTTTCGTTATAACTCCAAATCACGAACCGCTTGCGCCCACGCATCCGTAGTGACGAGTACTACGAGGATATGTCAAGAAAACAAATCTTAGATGGCACAACACAACGATTAACCTCGAACAATGCGCGTGCCTCAAAGGGCATTTTTGTAAAATCCTTTATTAAAACTTTAAAAATTCTTAAAATCAGGGACGGGCTGTTACAGGCTAGGCGGGCTATCGGTGAGGACCTAGTAGACTTGGCAATTTTTTACACGACCCGTTAATATGACACTTAAATGACACAAAAATAATGGGTTTTGGGTCGACACAATAACTAATCGGGACGTTATCGAGTCACACGATAAGAACCCGTTAATAACGGGTTCTTAACAGGTTTACATGAGAGTGATACGCGGGTGACCCGTTTCGACACGTTAAGAAAAAAAGTTATTTTGATGATTTTAATTTTTTAGACTACTAAAAAAAACTTACTATAAAATACAATAGCCATAGTGTATATGTACATATTGTCTATTAAAATATGTATTATTGTATTATTATTCTATATAAATTTTAAAAGTTTAAGTTTTATTTATTTTTACAGTCTACTATAAGCAAAGAGTGATATTAAAAAAAAAAGTTATAAAACACATTAAAATAAAAATATCAAGTAATTTAAAAAATACCAAACACATTAAAAAATAATATAATAATTAATTTACAAGTGCAAAAAATGTGAAAAAATATACAAACGTTCGTGATCGCGTCCTCTACACTTTGAGGATGAGTACATCGTTGTTTGAATTTTTAAAACCATACAAACCCTCATGAATAGTATTTTTAAGGGAGTTCAAAATAAACCAATATCATTTCCCTTGTTGATTGATGAAAGTTACAGTGTTTTATTCTAAAAAACGTGCAAGGTTTCCTCAACCTTGAAACACAACTCCTTTCATTTTGCATATCTTTAAACATTTTGGTATTTTGTAGTAATGTACTAGTGTTTTTTCATTATACTCTTATTTTGGGGTATGTAATACTTAAAAGACAAATGTTGTTCTTATGTTTTGAAGTAACACTACTACGAAACCATTTATTAGTGTCGCTATGATAACCGCCAAGAAACGTATATTATTGTCGGATTTTACGCAAAATCCGACAGAAAATTGATGTAGTGGCGAATATAATAAACGACAGAATTGCCAGCGTCATGAAATGAATTTTCCGACAGAAAATACTCTAAAACCGACAAAAATTGTGTCGGATATAACTGACAGAGAATATATTAATAATGAATAAATAAAATCATTTCCATCAGCTAAAACAGACAGAATATACTAAAACCGATAGGACTTCTATCGGATTTAACCGACGGAGAATTTATTAATAAGAATAAATAAAAACATTTTTGTCGGATAAAACCGACAGAAAATATATTAATAATAAAAAAATATTGTCTAATCAATACTTGAAAAACATAAATAAAAATTTAGCACAAATTACTTTTCACACTTCAAAATTTAGGCAAATTTAGCGGAGATATGCATTCTACGAAACTAATTTCAATGATCTAATCGTGAAACTTGTTTGTAGATGCTACAAGATCGCATAAGTAAAAAATCGCAAAAAGAAAAACATTCAGAGATTAGGTAACGGAACAAAAGTTTTCGACGGTTATAAACGAAAAATCACAATTTAACGGTTATTTTAGCTCCGGTTTTGATGATTTTTTTTACAACTACACTCCTTGACCCTATAAGAATGCAACGAATGAATTCGATCTTCAATTTAAAATATTTACACTAGTGGATACCACAAAATCTTATTTTATACTTAATGGAAGTATAATATTAACTCTAAGTGTTTGTTTAATCTACCGTTTTGACGCGATATGCATTCTACGAAACCTTTTTCAACGATCCAACCGTCAAACTTATTTGTACACGCTCCGAGATTGCATACGTAAAAAATTGTAAAATACAAACATTCAGAGATTACGCAACAGAACAAAGTTTTCGAAGGTTATAAATGAAAAATCACAATTTAACGGTTATTTTAGCTCTGATTTAATGATTTTTTACAGCTACACTCCTCGACCCTATAAGAATGCAACGAATAAATTTGATCTTCAATTTAAAATATTTACACTAGTGGATACCACAAAATCTTATTTTATACTTAATGGAAGTATAACATTAACTCTTAAGCGTTTATTTAATATACCGTTTTGACGCGATACACATTCTACAAAACTTTTTTCAGTGATCTAACCGTCAAACTTGTTTGTACACACTCTGAGATCACATAAGTAAAAAATTACAAAAAACAAACATTCAGAGATTAGGTAACAAAACAAAAGTTTTCGACGGTTATAAACGAAAATTCATAATTTAACGGTTATTTTAGCTCCGATTTTGATGATTTCTTACAGCTACACTCCTCGATCCTATAAGAATGCATTGAACGAATTCGATCTTCAATTTAAAATATTTACACTAGTGATCTTATTTTATACTTGATGGGGAAGTATAACATTAACTCTAAGTGTTGGTTTAATCTACCGTTTTGATGTGATATGCATTATACGAAACGTTTCTCAACGATCTAATGCGGTTATTTTAGCTCCGATTTTGAAGATCGTTAAACTTGTTTGTACACACTCTAAGATCGCATACGTAAAAAATCGCAAAAAACAAACATTCAGAGATTAGGTAACGGAACAAAAGTTTTCGATGGTTATAAACGAAAAATCACAATTTAATGGTTATTTTAGCTCCGATTTTGATAATTTTTTTGCAGCTACACTCCTCAATCTTATAAGAATGCAATGAATGAATTCGATCTTCAATTTAAAATATTTACACTAGTGGATAAATCTTATTTTATACTTAATGGATGTATAACATTAACTCTTAAGTGTTTGTTAAATCTATCAATTCTATAGGATATGCATTCTACGAAACTAGTTTCAACGATCCAACCGTCAAATATGTTTGTATATACTCCGAGATAGCATGTGTAAAAAATCGCAAAAAGAAACATTAAGAGATTATTCTACGGCTGTCCAAAATTTTGCTTTGTTCGTGTCGGTTATATCTGACAGGGCCATGAGTGAAAAAAAAAAAATTTAAAACATGTGTTTATTTATTTGTTTTTAATCAATATAACATTTTAAAATAAGAAAATCAAACATGATAGAGTACACCAGATGTTCATGTGTGTTTATGTGCCAGACAATGTGCTTTGTGAGGCATTGAAAAAAATTGTTTGAATTTCTTTGTATCTTGTTGCTTGCATGCGAGGGAGCATAATCCTTATTACAAAAATGAAAGAGCTTCAGATTGTAGTCTATTGTTATTATTCTCTCAGAAAATTTATGGCTCATGGGAATTGGGTTCATTAGACTTTAGGGTCATGAGTGAAAAAAAAAATTTTAAATATGTGTTTATTTATTTATTTTTAATCAATATAACAGTTTAAAATAACAAAATTTTCATTTCTGTCGGTTATAACCGCCATAATACTAAAATAATAACCGCCAGAATAATAAAATAGTCAATTTATGTCGGTTATAACTGCCACCATTAACTTAAAAACCGCCAGAATCTGTCAAAAATATTTTAAAAAAAAAGGATTCAAAAATACTGTCGGTTATAACCAACAAGATTTTTTTGATATCCGCCACTAAATATTCGGCAGGAATTTATGTCGGATATAATTTATCCGACATGATTTTTCTAATATCCGCCACCATCATCTGCCACTTAAAGCTAATATTGTAGTAGTGTAATAATTATGTGACAATGTGATATACATATACAAATTTAGTATTATGTTTTCAATTTTTTTGGGGTCAAATTATGTTTTTCATTTTCATTATTTAGTGATTTAAAATATATTTTCTTTAACGGGTAACGAGTCGAGTCATATTACCTGATAATATTAACGGGTTGATTTCGGGTCGGGTGCTATTACCCGTTTACTTTAAAGTGTGTTACACTATACTACCCGTTAAGATATCAGGTATGTCACGAAAACGATACGAACATGAAAAACATGACACGAATGCCAAGTTTGAGACGTAGTCAGACCAGGCGGATTTACGTATATTTATTATATAACGTATAAATAAGTGCATGCTTACACTTAAAGAATACAAAGTGCATTGGGGTAAATAAGTTACAAAATAGAATGACATATAGATTATAAAGTATTAGAACATAATGAAAACATGGGTAACAAGCATATAAGTGAGAGTCGCGGCCTCGGCGGGTTTGGGCGGGATAGGCAGGTGCCTAGACGGTGTGCCCTTTCTTAATTTTAAACGTTTAAAGATTAATCGAGACGGTAGGTAGACCTAGGTGGCGCTAGTGAAATTTTTTAAAACAGTGTCTATATGTAATAGTACAAACTATTTAAACTCAATAAAGAGTTGTGTCTTTATAAAGGACCTGACTTCTCTACCCTCCCACTTCCCATACACTCCCATCCCCTCCTATTTGTGCGGTCACGGTTAAGCTACGTTAACATTTTATATTACTATTGTTTTTTGTCTTATTATCTTTATAAAAAAATCAATATAAAATGTTGACGTGATTTAATCGTGACCGCACAAAATAGGAGATGATGAAAGTATATGGAAAGTTGGAGGGCAGAGAAGCCGGTTCCCTTTATAAGAGGCATGCGGCATGATTATCATCATGGGGCAGCATAAAATATAAAAATGCAATAGCATCAACACTCATTATATACAAAAATTGTCGAAAGGAAAATCCAACGGACTAGGCAATATACAACATCGATGTAAACCTCAGTAAAATGGAGTAGGATTCTCTCTCCTTCTATTCTCATTCTCTTCCCTTCTTTTCTCTCACACATTATTTTTTGTCTTATTGTTTTTATACAAAAATTAATATAAGATGTTGACGTGGCTTAACCGTGACCGTTCAAATAGAAAAGAAGGGAAATGAAAGAGAGATTAAGAAGGGACAGAATCCTCCTCCCGGTATATCTTCTCGAAAGAATTTACGTGAAAAAGAAAAGAGCGCACAATACATGCTCTAGATCAATTATTAGGAAATTAGACATGAACACACATTTTGTATGTAAAATGAGTCCAACATGAAAGTCATATTAATAGACGCTGCATTATGAATATATCGAAGACATGATTTGATACATGTGTAATAATACAATTAGTAGAAAACTTAAAAAACAAAATTTTAATTTATTATAATATTTGTGTGCTGGATAGTGTTTCCGACCGACTGAAAAAACTTTCCTTGTGCAGCATTTATGTTACCGTTCAGACTTCAGCAGAAACGTAGAACAAAATACGGACATGTGGCATCGGCCATGCAACGAAAACAACACTGAAATACATATACCGTTTGATAGCGCGCCCAAAAACACCATGAAAAGAAAAAAAACAATGGAAGCACTACTTTTTGAGAGCATGCTGGGAAAATTTATTTTTGCCAAATATTTCAGGTGGCTTTGTTTGCATGTGATATTTGTGCTGCTGTTCTCTCAAAGCCACAGCTGGTTTCTTGCAGTGCCATTATCAAAACCCTACCAGGATTTCATGGTTCTCTTCCCTTCAAACTAGAAACTGGGTGAGTAATCTTTCATCTTCTACTGATTGAAAATTTCATTCTTTGTTCTTCATTTACTGCATAATTTGCAATTGTTTTGGTGTAATATATAGTAATAGATTCTCGTTGTCTTAGTCACCCGATAACCCAGAATTTCATATTCACCCAATCTTGAATATGTAGAGTTCAGATTAAACATTAAAAGCACGTTCATTTATTCTTCTCCTTTGATACCAAAAATCAACTAGTAAGTGACCATTCATTTCTCGGTTACCAAATGATCAAGAGAACATCTATCCAATGGCAGAGCCAAAAAAAAATTCATGGGTGGGCTAGCTAAAACTACTAGCATGTAATCATATAAGATTTTTTTTAGGAAATTTTAACGAAACACTCCAAGTACTGTTCATTTTTAACGAAAAATACATTTTTACCTTGAAAAGTCACTCCTGGTACTATTCACTTACACATTTATTTTGTCATTTTCATTAAAACTAAAGTTTTTGAAGATTTTTCATTTTTTTTACCGTAAAGTTATATAATAATCTACATAAAAATAAGAACATGAAGTACTAATCCAAACAAGTCTATTAATTACTTTCCAACTAGTTTTAACACAAATAAGCTACAAGAAAATAGCTCATTTACCACATTAATTTTACCACGGACATTATGTGCCCGTTATAAAAAGTGACCATTTATCACGGACTTAGTCAGCATGTTATAGATAACAATGTTTTACAACAAGCAAGTAATGACCCGTTATAATAAAATAATTTACTATCATGATCTTAATTAGCACGTTATGAAAGTATTAAACCACCACGGGTATTAACTGTGGTCAATATTATTAGTAATTACACCACATTGTTTTATTTACCAAGGATATTAAATGTGATGCAATTACACACACCATTTTAGAAAAAAAATCAGAAGGCGGGATTAGGAAATTTTCGAAAATTTCCCAAAATTTGAAATCTTTCAAATTTCACACAACTAGAAAACAGACCGAGGAGTAGGTAAAAAGTTAAAATTAAGCGGTTTCGTCCGCTTCTCTCCCTCTTCCTCGCTGCAAATAGATAGACCGACAGCCTCCTTCCGGTGGAAACCGAAACCGTCGTCAAAATCAAAGCCCTCAAAAAGGTTTTTTTTCTTCCCTTTTAATTGTCATCTTTAATTCATGTTTCTGATGCATAAATCCATCAGTTTTCCCTGTAATTCTCTTTGGGAACCCCCAGCAGAGGACACGCTCTTACTTTCATCTCTCTCTCCGATCTTTAGGTATTATCGCAATTCCTCTCTCAATTGGTGCTATAGTATTTCTTAAAATTATTACATGTAGGGTCGGGTAAACTGATTTTAAGGATTTTGATTGTAATTTGCGTTCTGATTTTGTTTGAGATAGTCCCGTGTTTGGTACAGATGTAAGGCCTGAAGCTTTTCGAGATGAATCTTAACCAAGGAGGACTTGAAAAGCATTTTGAGGTAAGATCGTTTGAT
Organism: Heteromeles arbutifolia; assembly: GCA_024362995.1. Lineage (NCBI taxonomy): Eukaryota > Viridiplantae > Streptophyta > Magnoliopsida > Rosales > Rosaceae > Heteromeles > Heteromeles arbutifolia. Next base: position 25,411,154 of record JANCRC010000001.1, on the reverse strand, counting down.
TATTGTACTGATTGTTTGAGGTCTGATTCTAGAAATCATCATGAATTTTAGATTTTTTGATTGGTGCCTTTTGAGGGTTTTGTGAGGTTGGGGGAAAAAATTCGATGTTACAGTTGGAATTTCTAAAGTTGGGATAATGGGTTTGGTTGATGTTTTCTTTGGTGTGATCAGTCTCGGTCCTGGTATTGAATTTTGTTATATTTATGTGTTTTCCGTTTCCCTGCCAGGTACCTGGCAGTGCTGCAGATGCAGGACCACGGCTAACTTCGTTACTGGCCTTCAACTGTTGCAGCTGCTCTTGTCATCCTGGCTTCTTTAGAAGGCAATCGTGATGTGTCCCGCCAACGAGTAATAGAGGTAATTGCCAGAATTTTTCTTTCAAACTACATTAGACTATAATGTAGAGCGACAGGGTTCTGTTATTGTGAAGAACACATCCAGTTCTCAATTACTCATTCACGAGATCTCATGGTTTTGCAGACTCATGTGAGAACAGAAGGTGATGATCTACACGAATGCATAGACGTATGGATGAATTCTGATATCATGAATTTTGATCGCATTTTCATTTCTCCATTGAAGTTCCTAAGAGTTTTGGTTGCAATTTAATATAATCATTGTATATTAATGTAGCTGACAATGTGCTACATTTGACAGAGCCTAGAGTGGTTGTTAAAGTATGTATGAGAGCATCCTAGCAGGTAAAGGAACATGTACATCACCATTCTGTTTCTGATTTCCTACTCATCTAAAGACATAGATGGAAGGTATATCGAGCTGAGCCTTCTAAAGCCTGATCAAGAGGTAAAAAAGAATCTGATTCTTTTGTCAATCAACACGACACTGGCAACTTGTAATCACTCCATAAAAATAACAGAAATCGTACCTTCTAAATGGTTGCGAAGGATCACACGTAAACTGTAAGAACTTCTGCTTGAAAAGCTTGCCATTACTCACCATGAAAATATTCAGGAAAATGAAACTGCTTTTCATGCTTGGGTTGTCAACTTTTTGTTATTGTTTAGAGAAAATGTATTAGGTTTTCTAGCATACATAAATCTAGTGGATGCTCTGCTAAGGATTGAATTATTGATACCTTTAGCTCTAATGCTTGAATGTCTTCGTAAAGTTTGAAGGTTTATATGGTCGGGTTGATAATTCTGTTTGTTGACATCTCTGCACCATGTGCATCCTTGTTAGAGAAGGACCGGTTCTTATATCAGTTACAGTTCATTCGCGATTCTGAAGATTTTGGGGTGATAAGTTTGGTTGATTTTTTGTATATGATGTCTTTGAGTGATGAGTTTTGATTTCTAAGCTTGGTGTGATAAGTCTGGGGGTATACTTACGGAAGTGGGTTTCCATTGAAGATGGATCTTGAAAGGCAAATCCTTTCTCGGTATGTGATTTTTCTTTTTTTGTCGAATTTTGATTTGTGTTTGTGAATTGTTGTAATGGGTTCCTTTATGATTGAGTAGAAGTAAACATGTGTTGCTATGTTGAAAAGTTAGGGTTTTTTTTTTTCTGTTGTTGTATTTGTCTATTATGCTGCCTTTTTATGTGAAACCCGGTTGCATTTTTTGTTTGGAATCGTTGTGGGATTGTTGGTTATGTATCGTAACGGTTTTTCAGTATGAAAGTTTTGCAATAGAGCTGTGTTGGTAGTTCTGTCTGTGCAGGTCTTAAACTCTTTATATAGTTGTGCTCTTAGGTTGTGCCCAGTTTGTATCGTTATTTCTCACTCATTGACGAAAAACTCATTCAATCAGGAATATGTTGATGGAAATTTGTGTTCTTATGTTCTTTCGTATCCTCTAAACAAGATCTTTGTTGATGGTATTGGGTTGGCTAATCTTGTATGGTATATATTTGCAGAAATATATGTAGTGGCTCTGTTTAGCAAGTTCATAATCTATCATGTGTTTATCTTTTCTCAAAGGACCCCTCTTAATATAATTTTTCAAGAGTTCTATTCACTTTTCTTGATTGAGATCAAATGTATATTTCAACCTATACAAGTACAAGATTTTTTTCTTGATTTTTCTTGATCCATATGCTTATGCCCATCCAGATAGAGAGAGGCAACAATTGCTGAGGCTCAAGCATTAGGGGAGTAGTTCACTCTCAAGGTCCTTTGTTTGGAGGTGTTCAAAGAAATGTGAAGTTTTCAAGTGACAATGTTCTTGTTTGCTGGAGGTCTCTGGATAGTTTGGTATTTCTTTGTATATCTCATCATTTTGTTGTTAGCTTTAGTGTACAATTGTAATGTTTGAATCTATGATTTTTTATTTAATTGTTATATTATAGTAAATGTGTAATTTTGTTTATAAAGATGATATAATACATTTATTAAACAATTTTTTATTAATTTTTTTTTTAGAAATTTTTTTATAACGGGCATTAGTCGTGGCCAATTTGTAATCCACAACGGTTATAGTGCACGTGGTGTTAGATTTTAATCTACAATGGGCACAATCTGTGGTTATATTACAATTGACAACGGTCATAACCTGTGGTAGAATTGGTGACTTTCTATCACATTCAGATTACTGACGGGCACAATGTTCGTGGTGGATTGCAATTTACCACCGACATCGACTGTGATAGATGAGTTTTTTTCTACCATGCGTACAAAATGCAATAGAAAGAGAACAAATATTATCCATTTTTGTTGACAACAGGTACCCAAAAGAAAAATAGGTTGGGGGATATCGATTCAAGTTGTGCCCTCAGATTCTTAATGGAAGTGAAATATTTTGTTATTATCAGAATCAATATTGGCATTGAGCTCTTTTTATTTAGTTACAAATAGAAAAACAATGAAACATGGACTATTCCCAAAATCTTTAACCCTAATAAACAAATTCAAGGACCAAAGAAATAATTAACCTAACAATTGAATCAAGAAATAAGATATATGAGGAGATGAGGAACTTACCCAATGTTGAATTTCATTAGAAAATAATTTGACAGTGATTCATAGTTTTTCTTTTCTTGTGAAAGCTACGCAGCCTTGTCAAATATGGTAGAGGCTTTTTTTTGTTTTGAACGAATGGGGTAAAAAAGGATGGAGAGTAGAAGAAACCTAATTATGTATAAATTTATCATTTTTACTTTTAGCCTAAAAATAATAAAGTAATATATAAGGTAAAAAGTATTATTTATGAACTAAGAAACATATTAAATAATAGCTTTGACAACAGTTGGGTGGGCTATTATAAATAATCCATAAATGTGCAAGAACACCAAATTTTCAGCACAGTTGTGTATTTTTTTATTTTTTTATTTATTTTTTTGGTCAAAGATCCCTTCCTCAAGTTTTAATGAGAGAGGGAAATATATTAACAATAAAGAAACAGTACATAACGCCCAAAAGCACATTATGAATGAAAGAAAAAACAGGACCCATAAAACACGCAAAACAAAACCCAAAGAAAGCTTTGGGACCTAGCACAAACACACCACACAAAAGAAAAAACCCTAAAGCACACCAGCTACTGTAGTACAACCTCCTGCCGCCGAAACTCCCCAACGAGTCGAAGCCATCTCCGCCACAAGGACCTGCCATCACACCATCTCATGTCCCAGAGTTGAGGAAGAAGAAAACCGCTCCATCCTCCACGAACCACCCAAACGATCGCTGCCAGAGAACAAAGGAAGCCCGCAGGAAGAGATATCCCACGAACGACAGCGCCAACAAGGGCGAACAATGGGAAGAACCTACAAGGGCCAAGGGTGGTGGTGCGAACACCCGAGCCAAAGCTTTACACACCCTCACATGGAACAACGACGAATCGCAGTGAAAACTGGCGGAATCGAAATTAGGATTGGTGGAAAGAAAATGGAGCCAAGTGAAGATGACAGTAATGGGGAAAGGACCGAATGAGATGGAAGAAACGGGTGAACGAGAGTTGAGGCTCGGGATGATGAAAACAGAGGCAAAACAATTACCAGGAAGATGAGATCGTGGGAAGATCTGAGAGAAAACGGGGCTGGGTTTATTACAAAAAACAGACGAAGAAAGAAAAAGAAGAAGACAAAGGGAAGTCAAGGGACTGCCACCGGCCTTGCCATGGCAAGAGCCGGCGGCTACGTAGAAAAACAAAAACAAAGTCACTCATATCGTCGGTGAGAAAGGCTCTCACTATAGGAGAGAAAAAAGTTTTCCTGAAGGCCAGCACAGTTGTGTGTTAATTGTAGGTATATTGGGGTTGATGAGAAAGAAGATGAGCAGCTCTTCTATTACTTGATTGAATCCGAAAGGAACCCAAGAGATGATCCTCTTTTGCTCTGGCTTACTGGTGGTCTTACTTGCTCTGGTCTATGCAGATTTGTGTTTGAGATAGGTGCTGCACCCAATAATAATATGCAACTATGAACACAAATATACTGCTATATATAGTGTCCCACAACAGCCATCTCTATGAGAAAAGAAGTTTAAATATCTTTAACCCCACTCCAATTAACACCAAAGTTTTTTGTGATAAAATTTTACACCTGACAAATTGTGCAGGAAGTAATTATCAAGTTAGAGACAATATCGGTTGTGTTAGATGCCAGCTTTTGGCTCTCTCTGATAATTCTACATATAATATATATATTTGCATGACATGATAAGATATGCACATCATGTTTCTCCTTTTGCATATATATAGATAGGATGAGAATTGAGGGACACATACTTATAATACATATTTTTGGGTAAATTACAAAAAACTACCTCAACTATTGGTGTCACGACACTTTCATACCTCATCTTTTAAAATTGACAATGTCATACCTCATCTTACGAATTTGTGCCAATGTCAGACCTCCGTTAGTTTTTCTGTTAATTTCTCAGTTAAGTGATGACGTGCCTAGAGACGGGACCCCTTTTTTTATTAAAAAATTAATTAAATATTAAAAAAATTTAAAAAAACAAAAAACCAAAAAACCCATCAACCCATGTCCCATTTCCCCAAAATCCCAGATCCCTTTCTCTTCCACCCAACCCTCTCTCTCTCTCATTTTTCCTCTCTCTCTCTCTCTCTCTCTTTTTCACCTCTCTCTCTTCTCTTCGTGCAAGGCTGTAACCTGCATCCCTAAAATCCCAAAACCCAGAAACCCTTCCCACCCGTCCCCCCAACCTTCCTCTACCACCCACCATCTTCGATGCCAAGGAGGCCGACGATGGCTTCACCCGCAGCTCCTTGAGCTGGTCCCTGTTTATGTCGAGGAATCAGGGTCGTCGATGATGTTGATGTCTTCCTCGGGAAGAGATTGAAGGCTTTGATCAACTGCTTCGCGTGCACGGAGGGCAAGCTGGACCTGGTGAGCCTGAGAGGGTTCGTGAGCTTGGCGGCGGCAATCAGAGAGAAAAGGATGAGGGGGAGGTGAAGAGAGAGAAATGTGATGAGGTGAGGGATGAGAGAATTCGTGCGTTCCATGGCTTGTAAGTCTGCGTTTTGGGGAGAGAGAGAAAAATTAGAGAGGATAGAAAGGGATCTGGGTTTCTGGTGCACCTTCTCGAACCTTTCCCATTTTCTGAAACTTGATTCTGGGAATTGAGGGTTTGGGTGTGTAGGAGGGGAAGGGGATCTAGGTGTGTGTAGGAGGGTGATGGGTGTGTAGGAGTGGAAAGGGATCTGGGTGTGGGTTTGGTTTTTTTTTTTTTTTTTTTTTGTTTGGTGTGGGATCTGGGTGTGGGCTTGGTTTTTTTGGTTTCTTCAGTGGGGTGGTGAAGATAGAGGAAGAGAGGCGGCGGCGGGGTGGTGAAGGAAGGTTGGGTATGGAGGGACCAAAGGAGGGATGGGTCAGGTTGGGAGGTTGTGGTGAAGGAAGGACGAGTGCGAGTGGGGAGAGGGACGGATGAGGGAGACCGCATCCCAGAGAGAAGAGAGAGAGAGGGTGACAGAGGAAGGTTGGGGGGGACGGAGAAGGGTTTGGTGGCTGTCGAAGAGAAGAAGAAAAAAGGTTGGTGCGGGTGGAGGAAAGGGAAGGCCGGATCCTTTAGGCCATTTTTTTATTTTTTTTAGTTTTTTAATTTTTAATTTTGTAATATTTAATTAATTTTTTAATAAAAAAAGGGGTCTCGTCTCTAGCCACGTTAGCACTTAACTGAGAAATTAACAGAAAAACTGACAGAGGTCTGACATTGGCACAAATTCGTAAGATGAGGTATGACATTGTCAATTTTAAAAGATTAGGTATGAAAATGTCGTGATACCAATAGTTGAAGTAGTTTTTTGTCATTTTCCCCATATTTTTTGTAGGATCCATTATGTAATGTATTTTAACTATCCAAATGTCTATCTTTTATCTTTTACTTTAAAGATCATGTGTTTCATGAATTACCCAAATTAGAAATCATATGATTGTTTGATTAAATTTAGTTTTTTTTATTTTTATTTTTTTTAGTGCTGTATTCGTTCATTTTCTTCATTATAAAATGAATGTCTTGTTGGTTTTGGATTTGTCTTTGACTTTTTTTTTTATTTTTTTATTTATTTTTTATTTTTTGCAAAAGATGATGATGATCTATATATGAATAATATACTAAAGGTTTGGATCGTTGCAATATATTACGAATTAAGCCCTAGAATATGCGTATGAAAATGCATGTCAAAATGTGTCAAAAAAACGTATGTCTCCTGATTCTAATTCATATATATCCTAATTTATTTCTATCCTTGATTAATTTTTTTTTTTACTTTATTCGGTCCAAATGTCATAAATAAATAAGAGAGTGTGTGCATAGGTAGGGAGAAAGAGGAAGAATAAATCATTTTCCTTTTATGATATGAACCTTTTTTATTTTTCTTAACTACACATACAGTAAATCACAAGACAGTCATACTAGTTTCGTGCCAATGCTTTCAATTAATGTGAAACTTTGACCTACGTACTAGTTTCGTGTTAAGACTATGAATCTCAGCAACACATACATCACAAGACAGTCGCGATGTTGTGAATATGAACAACACACGTCACACTTAGGAGCAAAAACCTATGTAGTAGTGTGGCGTTTAGACTGAGAGTTTGACAAAAGAACATTTATTATGTAGCACAAGATTTAGCAACAATTATCATTGTAAGTTTCCTTTGACTTAGCAACAGTAACGTTTTGTATAATAAACTCCCTTTTCAAAGCTTTGGTGCTTATCAGTTTCTAGTTCATTCACAATGCAATGCCTTTTGATTTTGTGAATTTTTTTTTTAAAATTTTTTTTTTTTTGGTTAAAGTTTAACATGGTTGAGTATAATGGTAGCTTACCAACTTTTGCACTCAATCCGTACTCATGGACTAAGGTACGTAAGATCATATGTTGTAAACGACTGTATGTTAATTGTCGCTATTAATCCTTGGGTTGCTGCTGCTGCTGCTACAATTTCGTAATGTTGTTTTCGACGTAATCCTGATGCATTAATTAGGTTTCCAGCATTCTATTTGTTGATGCCCCTATTGGCACTGGGTTTTCGTATTCAAGGGGCACCCAAGGATCCAGTGATATATTGTTTGTTGATCATAAAGGTAATTGACACAACAACAATTGCATCGATATGATATGCAAACACAAGCACCCGGGCTTATATATGCACGTTAAGATCTGTGTTTCGTCAACTTGATTCACGTTGTGTCTGTCGTCATTTTCTTATACATCATGCAGTGGTTGATCTGTCACCCTGAATTCATTTCAATTCCATTCTACATTGGCGGTGACTCGTTCTCTGGCACGATTATTCCGGTTCTAGCTGAAGTAATAGCAGAGGGTAATGATGCACTTTCAACCTTTTTCAAATGATATAATATAGGGTAAAGTACAAAAAACTACCTCAACTATTGGTGTCACGACACTTTCATACCTCATCTTTTAAAGTTGACAATGTCATACCTCAGCTTTAGAATTTGATCAATTTTATACCTTCCATTAGCTTGACCGTTAATTTGTCAGTGAAATGCTGACGTGGCTTGATCCAAACCCCATTTTCTATTAAAAAATTATTAAAAAATTATTAAAAACTAAAAAAAAATTATGTAATATTTTTTAAATATTAAAATAATAAAAAAAGTAAAAAAAAAATTATTAAAAAAAAAACCCCTTTCGTCCCTTCCCCCCTCTCTCTTCTCCTCCTTCATCTTCTTCCTCTACCTGCTTAATCTTCAACAAAAAAAAAAAATAAAAATAAAATTTGAAAACCCATCAACCCCCCCGAAGCCCCATACATGAACCCCCGCCCAGATCCTGTCACACCCCCCTGCCTAGATCCCGTCAAACCCCCTCCCCTTCCCCCTTTCCCTCTTTCTCTTCTCCCGTCAAACCCAACCCCCCCCCCCCCCCCCCCCCCCCCGCGCGCGGGCCCAAATTTGAAAACCCATATTCTTCCCCTACCTGTTTTTTTTTTCTTCTTTCTTTTCTTTTCTCTCTCTCTTCTTCCTCTTCTTCTTCTGCATGTTGCGTGGGTTGGGGCGGGCGAACGAACTGGGTTTTGGGTTTCCTTTTTTTTTTTTTTTTTTCCTTCTCTCTCTTCTTCTGCAAGTTGGGTGGGCGTGGGGGTGGGGGTGGGTGTTGGGGGGGGGGGGGGGGCGGGCGGAGAGGAACTGGGATAGGGATAGGGGTGGGGGGGGGGGGGGACGGACGGACGAACTGGGCTTTTTTATTTTTATTTTATCTTTCTTGCTTCTTCTGCAGGTCGGGGGGTGGTGGATTTGGGTTGCAGGTGTGGGAGGGATCTGGGCCATGGGGGGTGTTCAGGAATGGGGTTTCGGGGTTGATGGGTTTTCAAATTTTTTTTTTTTTTTTTGTTGTTGAAGATTAAGCAGGTAGGGGAAGAAGATGAAGGGGGGAAAGGACGAAGGGGGGGGGGGGGAAGGACGGACGAACCCTTCAACTGGGTTTCCTTTTCTCTCTCTCTCTCTCTTCTTCTTCTTTGGGGGGTGGGGAGGGGGAAAACAAACTGAGGGTGGGTGAGGGGGAAGACAAAGTTGTTTTTTTTTTTTTTTACCTTCTTTTTTCTGGGTCACATGAAGAGGGAAGAAGATGAAGATGGGGGAGAAGATAGAAGGAAGAACTGGGGAAGGGGACAAACTTGGGATTTTTTTTTTTTTTTTACTTTTCTTTTTTTTGGGTTGCAGGAAGGAAGCTGGAAGGGGGAAGAAGATGAAGATGGGGGAGAAGAGAGAGAAGAGGGTAGGGGGAAAGGGCACGAACAGAAGATTTTTTAAAAAAAGAAAAAAAAACTTTTCTTTATTATTTTAATATTTAAAAATTATTAAATGATTTTTTTTAAGTTTTTAATAATGTTTTATTAATTTTTTAATAAAAAGTGGGTCCCGGATCAAACCACGTCAGCATTTAACTGAAAAGTAAACGGCCAAGTAACGGAAGGTATAACATTGGACTAAATTCTAAAGATGAGGTATGACATTGTCAATTTAAAAAAATGAGGTATGAAAGTGTCGTGACACCAATAGTTGAGGTAGTTTTTTGTACTTTACCCTATAATATAACTCCTGTAATTGAATGTAGTCCATGAACTTATAACGTATTACCTAGCTTGCTGCAGGTATTGAAGCCAGAAGGATGCCAGCAATTAATTTCAAAGTACTTGTTCAAGCTAGGACCAACTTTTAACTTTTATTACAGGCGTTCGAAATTCATAACTCCGGAGGCCTAACAACTATAGAAAATTTTCCAGGGTTATCTACAAGGCAACCCGTTGACAGATACAAATAGTGATGACAATGCACGGGTCACATATGCCCATCGCCTGGCACTTATACCTGATGAACTCTACAAGGTGGTTAAAACAATCTCTTCACTAGCTATATTCTCAAATACATCATCCAAGAATGCATCTACACTAGTTTCCATCTACCGTTTTAGCACACGCTATGCTTGCAATATGAACATCTAAATGGCAGCATGTATTTCTCAGTCGGCAAAAAAGAATTGCAGAGGACAATACAGAGGAATCAACCAAAGCAATAAACAATGTGCAAAGGATCCCCAGGCTATCACAATGGTGGGAAAATACATAAACATTTTATATACGTACGTATATATTCTTTTTCCTGTTCAAATTCAAGCGAATTCCGGGCCATTTTGTTTGCCTTTGCATTTGACTGAAAAAATAAATCATGAATGCATCTTGGAGCCTCAGTGCAGACCAATCTCTGGTGCATATAGTAAGATGGCTGACCACCAAAAAGCTTTCCTGGAAAGGTCGGAATAGTCGCATATTAAACTCAACTCGATGCAAACGAGCCTTAATCCAAAGTTTCAAGGACTTGGTTTTCCTAAATTTGGGTGCAGGGTAAATTCTCATCTTCTATACAACCACTAGTATCTCCAATGAGCAGGCTGCTTCAGAAATATGATGGCCTTCTCCTCTTTGTCGCAGTTTTACGAGAATTTGCTGCTCCATGTTTGGGCAAATGATGTTAACGTTCAAAAGGCGCTTCGCGTTCACAAAGTAAGTGAATGTTGATCACCAACCGCAAAATAATCTGATGTAACAAAAACTGATGACATTTCATATAATTACTTTTGGGAATGCACCAGAGGAGTTACTGGATGAGATGCAATAGCAGCAGCTTGCCATACAGAGAATATTTCCAGAATGTGGTTAGTTATCATCTATCCCTCAACAACCGAGGGTATCGAGCTCTAATGTACAGGTTTTGTTACTTGTTCCTTCTCATGTAGTGAACGTCCTCTGAAAGTTTAATTACCCTGTATGGTATATATACTGAGGCCTAATTGCCTGATCGGTGTGTTTATGCAGTGGTGATCATGACATGACTGTACCCTACCTCGGAACCCTAGGGTGGATTAGGTCTCAGAACCTTACCATCGTGGATCGCTGGAGACCGTGGCTGGTTGATGGTGAAGTTGCAGGGTAGGTTTTGAGTATTGACTACGTGTCAAGTATGGTTTAATTACAACAAAGCTTCACACTTCGTAGAGGTACGAAATTGCGAGTTTCTCACTTACTGTGCTATATGTAATATTGTTTGCTGCCTGCAGACACTCAACAGAATATTCAAACGACTTTACGTTTGCAACTGTTAAGGAAGGAGGACACACAGCTCCAGAATATAAGCCTAAGGAGTGCTTTGTCATGTTCAAAAGGTGGATCTCCCAAAAAGTACTTTGAATGTTGGGAATGTTCTCCCCAGGAAGCACTTTTTCTTCTGTTCTGCCAGTTTTTTCCTAGATATTTCATAATATTGATGTTGGATTTGGCATTAAATCAACATGCCTAAACTAAAACAAGAATCAAACAAGGATTAGAATATCTTGGACGCAAGATATTTGGATTTGTGTTTCCTAGTTGGTTTGGGATTTGGTTTTAGTATAGGATTTGGTTTCCTATATTCTAGAGACTTTGTGTAAACCTATGACATCTATTAGTATAAATAGATGGATGTGGGATAGAGTTTTGAGTGTGAAAGTTGTGAGAGGCATAAGTTTGTATACTTGAGAACACTTTGTGTTTGTGAGTTCTCTTGTATTTGTTGGTAATCAATAAAGCTTCCGTTGTTAGAGAGATACTCGGTTCTGGGCAGGTATGGGCTGATTCCTAATTTTTGAAAAGTGAAACGGGGCAGGGTAGGGCGGGGCTTTGAAGTTTTAGGTTCAGGTCGGTTCCAGAAGTAAAGAAAAACGGGTACCCGGACCGGCCCGTTTGTAATTGCAATGGACGGACGAGATTGAAGAGGAACCTAGTTTCAAATCTGAACCGTTAGTTTTAGTGTTTTACCCTAGGACTAGGTCTCCTCCTCGAGCTCGACTCTCAGCTCTATCATTGGTCCTCGAACTCAAACTCAATTCTCTCTCGCCGTTTCGCCTCGTCGTCTCCTCCACCAATGCCATGCTCGATGGGGTCCCCGGTTCCTTTTCTCTAAAACGGAAGAGACCCCTGATGATTGAGATCCCGAACGTCCTGCAAGAAATTAAAATCAAGAAGCTCCAGGATTTCACCCCGCAAAATGGAGCCGTCTGTTTCGGCGGGATTAGAGTTGGGGTCTCCGCCTCTAAAGGCAAGAAGAAGTTTATGGAAGATACCCACAAGATTGTTTCTTGCTTACACGACCAGAAATCAAAGAAAGTAAAAAAATTTGCTCTAATCATTTATCGGTTTTGTTGTAAATTTTTTTTTTGTATTACTTTATTTTTATGTGTTAATTGATTTTGCTTTTGGTGCAAATCTGTAGGCATTTTTTGGGGTGTATGATGGACACGGTGGGAAGAGGGCTGCACATTTGGTCGTAATTTGCTCGGTTCTGCTGTGGATGGTGTGCCGGAGGAGTCGCAACAATGGTGGGGAGGCGAGGAGGAGCAAATGCGGGGTTGTTAGGGGTGCTGAGCTGGCAACAGAGAGAGAAGGAGGATCAGGGGAGAGGCCCAGTAGCAAGGGAGGTAATAATGGTGGGAAACAAGGTGGGTTTTCGTGGGAAGGTGACGGGTTGGGGAGTTTGGTGTTCTGTGGAGCAGGGGATCAGTAGATGGGTTACAGTCTGGAAGATTTGCTCAAGGCGTCGGGGGAGACGTTGGGGAGGGGAACGAAGAGGATGACGAAGACCAGACTTTAGGCGTGAGTGAAGATTTGGACCTGTAGGAACCGGCCCGTTTCAACGGTCCGGGTTAGGTCCAGATCCCATTTTGAAAATTCCAAAACCCGCCCCGCCCTGCCCCGTTTTATTTACAAACAAGTCTGGTCCGGTTCCATCAATTTTGGGCCCAGCCCGGCCCATGCCCACCCCTAGTTTTGTTTATTGCTTGATTGGTTTTTGGTTTAGTTTACAACAAGTGGTATCACGAGCTTAGGTTCTTACGTGGGTTGTGACTATCAAGCAATGACGAAGACTGGTGATTCCACTAATAGTGAAGATGTTGAAGAAAACTTTGGCACTAGTGGAACCAAGACGACGGTTCAGAGTGCTAGGTTTGAAATTGAGAAATTTGATAGAACGAACAAGTTTGCTATGTGGCAGTGTGAGGTTCGAGATGTCCTAATACAACAAGGTTTGGTTATTGTGTTAGGAGACATGCCGTTTTCTATGAAAAATGAAGAATGGGAAAGATTGAATGCTCATGCGTGTTCTACAATTCTGCTATGCTTGGGAAAACAATAGAAGTATGGTGTGATGAACATGACTTCTGCGAAAGAATTGTAGGTTGCATTGGAGACAAAATATATGAAGAAGAGTGCAAAGAATCAACTGCATCTCAAGAGCAAGTTGTACAGGTTCCAGTACAAAGAGGGCACGAAGATGATTGACCATCTAGAAGAGTTTAACAAGCTTCTAGCTGAACTAGCAAATCTTGAAGAGATAATCAAAGATGAAGACAAGGCCTTGATCCTGATGAACTCATTGCCTGAATCCTATAAGCCTTTCGTGACTACTTGGATTTATGGCAGGGAGACAATTAAGTATGATAAAATCTCAAGTGCTCTTATGAATCATGAGGTGAGACACCTTGATAGGCAAGAAAGGAATAACTCTGAAGCTTTGATGGTGAGAGGAGGATCGAAAGAAAAGAAAGGTTTGTACAGGAAAAATAGTAGGTCTCGTACTAGAGGAGTCTCAAAGAATAGGAAGTTCTTAGACAAAGATGAGTGTGCTTTTTGTCATGAAAAATGACACTGGAAGAAGGACTGCCCTAAAATCAAACAAAAGACTAGAAAGAAGAAGAATGACTGAGAAGCAAATATGGTTGAAGTCGAGGATGAGGAATTTGTCTATGCCCTAACTGCATCGAGCACTGTGGATTATATGAAAGAATGGGTGCTCGACACAAGTTGTACTCATCACATGACTTCTCAAAGGCATTGGTTTTCAAGCTTCAAAGTTATGAATGGAACTGTGTATATGGGAGATGATAACCCATGTACAACTCAAGGAATTGGAAGCACCATGATGGTGTGATTCGAGAATTGCATGGTGTAAGGTATGTCCCAAAACTGATGAAGAAAAGATGAAGATGGATGGCATTCCATATGCTAATTTGGTTGGAGGATTAATGTATGCTATGGTGTGTACTCGTCCTGATATAGCACACGCAGTTGGAATTGTTAATAGATTCATGCATAATCCTGGAAGAGAGCATTGGAATGCTGCTAAGTGGATACTAAGGTATTTACATGGAACGAGTGACAAAGGTATTTGTTTTGAAAGATGTGATGAAGAAATTGATAGGTTCTCAGTTGGATATGCGGACTCGGACTTTGCTGGAGACTTAGATAAGAGAAGATCGACGACTGGGTATGTGTTTACTATGGCAAATGGTCCTGTATGCTGGAGATCAATATTACAACCAACGATGGCACTATCAACCACATAAGCAGAATACATGGTGATCGCTGAAGCTATCAAAGAAGCAATGTGGACTCTGGGGTTGTTAGGAGATTTAGGTGTAGAACAACACAAGTTGGATGTATATTGTGACAGCCAAAATGCCATTTATTTGGCCAGATATCAAGTACATCATGTTAAGACTAAGCACATTGATGTACGATATCATTTTGTGAGAGAAGTGGTAGCTGAAGGTGAAATTCGTCTATAAAAGGTTGCTACAGAAGATAATCCAGCTGATATGTTAACAAAGGTGGTTAATGCAGCTAAGTTCGAGCACTGCTTAGATTTGGTGCAGTTGAAGCAAGTTTGATATTGTGATATGGTGGAGCAACAGAAGTTGTTTGATGCCTCGTTATAGATTTCATGCCAAGGTGGAGATTGTTGGATTTGGCATTAAATCAACATGCCTAAACTAAAACAAGAATCAAACAAGGATTAGGATATTTTGGACGCCAGATATTTGGATTTGTGTTTCCTAGTTGGTTTGGGATTTGGTTTTAGTATAGGATTTGGTTTCCTATACTCTAGGGACTTTGTGTAAATCTATGACATCTATTAGTATAAATAGATGGATGTGGGATAGAGTTTTAAGTGTGAAAGTTGTGAGAGGCATAAGTTTGTATACTTGAGAACACTTTGTGTTTGTGAGTTCTCTTATATTTGTTGGTAATTAATAAAGCTTCCATTGTTAGAGAGGTACTCTTATATTGGAGGAACTCTAAAATCGTTGTATTTTGTTTATTGCTTGATTGGTTTTTGGTTTAGTTTACAACAATTGACTCATTTGAATAAGGAAAGGGGTTCAATAAATTTGTGAATATACAACTTTATGGACATAAAGAGTACTTGGATGTGTATGTAACTTCAATTTGTTTTAGATGTTAAAAATCTTCTTAACTGAAAGCTGCAATTACAATTTGCAAAGAAACATTATACTACTAAAGTAGATATTGATGATGTCAGTTAGTCATGACATTGTGTCTGCTTTTTGCACTAAGATTGCACTCAAATTTTAATCTCTTTTTTGAAAATTAGGACGACTAAAATGGCACTGGCATTTATGGTTTTTTGAGCTACTGATATGACTGAATATGTACATTTTTGGCAGTACATTTTATAAAAACTAGAGGTATTCATCAATTTCCCCCATGAACTTGTGACCATTGGCTAATTTCCCCCCTCAACTTTAATTTTGGCCAATTTCCCCCTTCAACTCTCATAATTAGTCAATTTCCCCCTCAACTTTAATTTGGTCAAATTCCCCCCTCAACTCTCATAATTAGTCAATTTGCACCATACTGTTAATTTTTTAATTTGATCATAATTAAACAAGTGTGTGTAAGAAACTAAATAAGATGTATGTTAATCATTTTCCTATATCTTTATCCTATTACAAATAGATTAAAATTTAGAATTTTACAATTTATCATTGTAACAGTCCGTTCCGAACTAAGGAATATATTAGTTGTGAAATGACGTTTTTACCTATGGTTAAGTTGGATTAATGTTTTTATGTAGGGGTACCTATATAATTATTTTATTTTATTTTGTTTTGTTGATTTTATGTGGATGGGGTTGGATGAGAGGTATATACACATACACACATGCACAACACGTGTGCAGCCTTCCCTCCCCGTCACCTTCTCCTTCCTCTTCTCGAACTCTCTATCATTTTCCCCTGCAACCGTACGGACACCTTCGTTCCTTTCGATTTGGTCACAGATTAGAGCCCTAAGTAACATATTTGGAACCCTGGTAACCTGGTGAGTGCAACCGTACCATTAGTTTAGGTTTAGACTGTCGAAAACCCTAACAACCGTGAAGTACCAAGAATGGTATTGTTCATGCACTCGAAATCTATGGTGTTTCAGCCTATTTTGAGATCATGGAGAGGTTTAGAATGGTCTTGTGAAGCTCAGAGGACAAAGCTGGAGGTTTTTGGACGTCGGGATCGGGAGTTTGAGGTTTAGCCGGATTTCGTGGTTTTTCTCCAGCGAGATTCACGCGGATTTTGGGTTCAAAACAGGTATAAATCTCTTCTCCTTGTCCTAAGGATCATTTTGGTGTAAATTTCATGAAATTTGGTTGAGAAATGAGCTAGAAATCGAAGGTTAAAAAATTACCCAATTTCCGGCGACACAGCGGCGCCGACGACTGGGGTTGAAGGTGACGGAATATTCCGTCAAAGTTGACGGAATATTCCTAACATATGGTAACGGCATCAGTTAACTTTAACGGAATATTCTAGGGATTTAACAGAATATTCCTTAACGGCGTTAGGGTTTCCGTCAGTGTGCACGGCGAGTGGCCGCGCGTGGGCGGCGCTTGTTGCCGTGCCTTGGTCGGCGCGTGGGACTTCCAAAAATTATTTTAAAAATATGGGGGTGTTCGTGGGATTGAGTAGAGCATGTTGGTATATTCAAACACTCCAATTGAGCAATGTATGAGAAGTTATTACTTGATTTGGGTTATGTGCGTAATTAATGGTTATATAGTTGTTTTGCATATAGGTGAGACGTATCCTGAGGACGAGCGCAGCCACGCGAGGCTCGGGGGCTACGACCCGTCTACTTATCAGTGAGTGGGCTTTTGTTTTCAGTATATATATACTTAATTGATTCCTAGAAATATGTTTTAAAATGCTTTTATGAAATTGAATGCCATGTCGAATGCCATATATATTTCTATGTCTATATGATTATATGTCAATGCACCGCGGGCACCAGGTAAGTATGTGATTGTGATATGATGATTGAGGTGATATCGATGAGATTAGATTATGGCTCATTTACCTGCACATAAGGGTTTGTGCCGCTAGAGTAGGGCTTAGCTTTCACATGATCGTTCACCTCCCGCACCGTACGCTCACCTTGGATCCAAGGTAGGTGCCAGCCTGTCGTACAGACCACACTAGGTGGTTCCGACTCGTAGGTGACTTGCGATTCGTCGCCAACCTTCACGTGATCGTAGCACAGAGCGTTTTATATATATACCCAGCTTGACGTACAGACCACATTAGGTGGTTCCGTCATGGGTGCAGGTTATTGATTGAGAGATGAATTGAGGATTTGGTTGAGGAGCCATAGATTCAGTTGTACAAGTCACTAGAGGTGACTCCGGCTGACTGATTTATATTGCCGGCACGATTTGAGTTGGGATATCACCTGATTGTTTTGATGTTACTTGATGCATGCTTATTGCTGATTATGGTTCATTCGATCATGGCATTAGTTGAATGATGATTTTCCAGTATTAGTACGTATATATATTTTCTGGGAAATATACATGTTTTACAGAGAGGGGTTACAACTTTTATATCGAAGTGTTTTGGCAAAGCTTTGTTTTTGCCCACTCACACTTTTGTTTTGCGCCCCTCCAGGTTTTAGATAGCGTTGGTGGCAGGCGAGGTTTCAAGGCATATCTGACAGTACACTATCCATGTAAATATTCTGGCTTTCCTATTTATGTCTTTCTGGACTACACCTAGGATGCTCGAACTTTGTAAATTATGTTGTTAACTTTCACACTCTTTTATATACCCGTATCACTAGTCATGCTATTCTAGTACTTATTATCTATATTTATTCTTCCACACTGCGCACATGGCTTCGTCACGCTCACGTGATGGCCAGCACGTCCCGATGTTCGAGTCGGGGTGTGTCAATCATAGATAGTATTATTAGTCATAATAAATCAGTATGGAGTAATTTATTTGATTTTTGACTATACAAAATTGATAACGAAAAGGATTGATGTGTAAATTTTTGTATGTGAATACAATTTTCTTTATAAAAGTGAAATCTAAGTTCAAGTAAATTGAGGAGAATCGAGCTTTAGTGCAAAAATGGCCAGTCAATTCATAATTTTCGACTCCCTATTAAGAATAACTCATTTTATTGAAATAGGTTTGATCCATGAGTTTATGATTATTATTTCTTTTTGTTATTATTTCTTCTTCTACATGCTTTAAACCCGATTCATAACTTTTTCTTATAATCAACCCATATCACATACTAATTGTATTATGTTTTTGTACATTTTACCTTATATTATGCAGGTGAGTTTATGTTAATTTTAGTACTTTGTTGGAAATTATTAGAAAGATTGAAAGAAAAAAAAAGAATAGATGGAAAATTAAAAAAAAATTAACGGTATGGTGCAAATTGACTAATTGTGAGAGTTGAGAGGGGAAATTGGCCAAATTAAAGTTGAGGGGGGAAATTGGCCATAATTATGAGAGTTGAGGGGGAAAATTGGCCAATGATCATAAATTCAGGAGGAAAATTGATGAATACCTCTAAAAACTAAGTTGCTCCCGTTAAATTAGTGTCAACTATAACTTGGGAATTAAAAAAAGGGAGTGGCACTGTGGCAGGCAAACTTTCTTCTTCAAACTCAAAGCTTAAGTTAGCTAACTTTCTTCTTCAAACACAAAGCTTTAAGTGCTAACATCTAAACGAAGCAAGGAATTGGACCAATTGGGTTCTTTTTGGTCCCCTTATTCCATAAAAAATGCGCAGGGAGGAGAAACGACGCAAGCTGCATGAGGCCGTCCTCAACATGCTCCATCCTCCTCCATCACCTCCGGTACTCTCTCTTTCTCTCTCTCTCTCTCTCTCTCTCTCTCTCTCTCTCTCTGATTTTACAGTTTTTCTGCAACTTGTTATAGTAAACATGGATTGTTTTTACAGCCAAAAGATGAGCCTGAAAACGTACCGTTGAGCATTTTAGGGGAAGACTTTGAAGCAGACGGCTTAGGCGAAAGTGGGTCTTCAGCAACGAGCAGCGATGACGACGGCAATGACGAAGGTGAGGCTCAGAGACTTACAAGGGCTCAGAGGAAGAGACTCCGCAAGAAGAAGCTCAAGGAAGATGCTTCTCGCCGTAGGGAAATTATTGGGCCTCTATTACCTTCAGCAACCGATCAATGTGACAATGAAGCACAAGGTGTTCGACGTAATGCCTCTGAGAAACCTGGCGCTGCTGTCACTGAGGAACCGGGTTAGAAAGTTGACATATTTCTGTTGATAATTTATGTAACAAATTGAAGGGCATTAATAACCATTTTGTTTTCAGTTTTCAAATTTTTTTAAACTAAAAAAGAAATGATTATCAAACGGCTCCGAAAATTAAGGTGAGGCTGCATTTGTTCAGGAGATGAGCCACCTGCTTGCAGTAATCAGAACAAAGTAAAGCAAAGGAGGAAGGCAAAGAAGCAGGCTAGAGAAAGAGAGCAAGTTTGAAAGGAAGGGCAAATATTAAACTATTCAATGTTGCTTACATGAATGATTTGTATTGGTTTGTACACTTGTGTGTTGAATTGCATACAAGAATTATGTTATTGACCTACTGTTTGGGCGAAGATTTCTCCGGAGAGAGGTCCTCAGTCCTCAACACAGCTCCCCAAGGGATTGGCACTTTGGATGTATGGTTGGACTCTTGCTTGTTGGTGTGCTACAAGAAGATGACAAAGTTAGTTCTAAAATGTGTCTTTGTGGGGTCTTAGGTGTAGGCCTTGAGGCTCGCAATCAAAACTAACCAAGTGCTAGGCATGCCACTACTATCTCAGTATAGCAGATGTAGAACAAGTGTGTTTCAGTCGATTACTTGCGCCCCAAGTTACTTGGACTTCTTGTTATCAAAGGATTGTCGTGGATGAGTTAAGTCCACATTAAGTTCTTTTTCTTGCCTTGCGAACAAGGATTTTTAGTTCATAGTCTTGTATGTTCAAATGAGGGGAGTCCAGATCCCTTAAGTCATTTGTTTGGTTCTTGATTGGTTTTAAATGAAAGCATATCCATTAGACTGACCAGATCCAAATACAAATAAGACTTTTAAAGTAGGAAAACAGGCGGATATGACTTGAATACATACTGGAGAATGCATTAAGTAATAGATTTACAAAGTCAAAAAGCACACAAAGAGCTTCGGGCAAGATTTCACCTTTTCTGGCAAGGTTGAACTTCTTGCAATCACTTCTCTTTGAGTTTACAGAGGTTTTTACGCTAAAAAAGGATGGATGGTAAACAAGTTTACACAAGGGAATCGATACTATGCCACTAGGGGTGATGGCAGAGCTTCTAAACAAGACAAAAGATGGCTTTTGTAGGGAAATATCCTGAAAATGACTGAGATCTGGGCTGGTTACAGCTTTTGGATGCAAATCTAGCTTGAGAGTAGAGTTTGTATGTTTGTTTGTTTGATTGGTTGAGTGTCCTTGTCTTTGGGGACTCTTCCCCCTTTTATAGGCCAATTAGCCCGATTGCAGCAACTTTGCTCTTACCCGAAAGCATCTGGAGGGTAGTGAGTCATCAGTATTTTACTTGTATTGCCACTGTAAAGTGCTTTTTGGCTAATTGTGAGTTAGTCTCCATCACTTTGACATTTAAACCATAGGCACATAGTCTATGCATTAATGGGAAGGCGCCAATTTGTCGTTGAGCTTGGTGTTGGGCTTCGGGCAAGTCTTCTTTTATTTGGCATCTTTGAGCCTCCTCACACTTGCAGCCCAATGTTTAAATATTAACCCAAACACCTACATTACTGTCATGGAATTCTCTCTTTCCCATCACAGTTTTCGTTCTCCTGCATTTGTATTAGAATCAAACTGCGGCTAGCTTTAGAGAATGGCATTCTCTTTCACTGAATTGTTGGAAAATGAAACTGAAAATCCCACGTCAGATATCAGTAGAAACTTGGCCAGGCGTGGTACTACTGTTATCTGACACCGGATTTTCAGCACACTGGATGTGGCCTACGTTCCATACTTTTTGTTAAACTTTGGCAAAAACAACATACCTGGGACTCAAGAAGGTGGGTTTTGCTCCAAATATGGGATCGGTATGAAGAAATTTGAGAAACGGCGTGAACAACTGATTGCCTCCAAGAACGCCGTAGACAACCTGACGTTGTGTACCATCTAGCGACAGCACTGCAATTCGGTTGAACACTATTGTTGAAGCGCTAGTGGACTACCTAATTAACATTTTAACCATCAACTCAGCAACTTCATTGTTTGGTTTGCCTATGGGTTTGACATTGTTCTACCCAATCTTCCACCGCAATTATGGGTTCGAATCGATTTGGTACGCAAAACTTATTTTGGATGCTGGATGAAGAAATAAATGCGACTTTCAAATTATAATAGAGAAAACTTATTACTCATAATCCTACTATTTTGAGGGGATTAATAAAAGGTGTAACTTTCGAATTTATCTTCTACTTTTAACTTATTAGTCTCGTTTAATGTCTAAGATTGGATTGAATAAATAATCCACTATATTCAAGATATGTTGAAACAAGAAATAAAATGTCCAACTTGAAGATGGATGATAAATTACTCGTTAAGGATACTATCCGTCCCAATCTCTATAAGATAGTAGGATTAGAAGGGAGAAGTTTCCTTCATGTCTAATCTCCCCAAAATCCACCTCTACCTTTAATACTCATTGAACTTGTTTTGTTTTTGTTTTTGTTGTTTTTTTTTTTTGACAAATGATGTTAGCTACACTAAGGGAATGTGATAAACTTAGTCTCATAATGAGCTAGTAATAATGTGGTTTAAATTTGTCTTTGACGAGACTTGAATCTAAGATCTCTCACTAATAAATGAAGAGGAATACCACTAAACCGTAGTGCTAAGTGGCAATGCATTCTAATCCTAGATATCGAACGAGAACGTTGATTAGGAGTTGTACCGTTGCCACTTGCCAGTTTTGTGCAATGTCATTTGATGTCCTACATTCGTCGCATCTAAGTTTTTCATTTTCTTTTATTTTTGTTCTTGTCATAGCAAAGGGAGGAGAGCGGGGTGTTTCAAACTTAAAACATTTACCAATGAATTAAGAGATGGTTCTTTGGCACAAGTCTTGGTATTGCTAAATACAATGTTAAAAAAGGTTGTAAGTTGTGGGAGCTTGCGATTTTTGTGAACCAAATTTATTGCATAGTGATATGTGAATTACAAGAAGTACATCCAAAGAAATCAGAGGCGAAAGGGAAGGGAGAGATGCACTCATAACTTATATATACATCTCCAATATATATATGTATGTATGTAAATAGAGTAAGAAGTAGAAGGGGGAGAAATAATGTAGAAGAAAATCTCAACATAAAACAGAGATTGAAGTGTCTCCTACGTGACGTGAAAGTGCCTCCTCCATATAAGCTCCTGCCATCTGCATGCCATCAAAACATGAAGAAAAAAAAACATCATAAACTTTAATAATTATGTTTATAATTTCCTATAATAAAGTCCTTTATTTTGAATCCACCAAACTCTATCTAGAAATGCCCCAAAATAAAGTCATTAATTATGCAAATCTGTCAATATTTCTGATTAAGAAGCAAGTCTCTCGCCACTTAGTACATAGTCGTGGTTTCCTCTTTACTTGTCAGTGAGATGTTTTATGTTCGATTCTCGTCAAATGTAAAGTTGAACTACATTATTATGGTCTGGACATTGTAAGGCTTAACCCGCCCCCTTAATGTAGATGCTATCTTTTTGAATGAATTGATACAATGCCAAAATAAAAAGGGGTAGGTAAGATAGCTATGTGACGCAAGAACCCTAATAAAAGACTCATGAGAAATTAACAAAAATAAATGTGTTTCTTTTCGTGTTTGATATAACTTACAAGTCTTAAATTTACCATTAATAAAACAATTATATTTATCCTTATTCCTAACAACAATTAAGATTTCATTAGGGTTTTTCCCAATTTGTCATCATCATCAACAACTGCCCTACGTACCTTTGACATAGTTGAGATCTTCTGCACCCATTTTTGCATGTGGCCCCTTGCCTTCCTTAATCGGCTGAGGATTTGATTTATTTTTTATTATTTTAATTATTGTCAAATTAACATTAATTATATTTGGTTCAATAAGCAAAGGCACATAAATGCCATATTCAAAAATAAGTGCAGAAGATCTCAACTCCCTTTGACACGGGGAACTTAACTTCCAAACTCAGAACAAACATCCAATATTTTAGTTACCTTCGTACGTGCCATGTACAGAATTTAGTCAACGATAAGTCAACTGCTTTCATGTCATCATAATCCAATCAGCATAATTTAGCTAATTAATTCATTAATTCAGGTTTACAAAAGCCAAACCCAGGACAAGCAAAAGCCAAAAGCAAAACAGCAATCAAACGAAAGCTATATGCTAATGCGTACCTTTTCAAAACTCGGCCGGGTAATCAAACGACACCGGAGTGGCCGCACTATCCCCTGTGCTCGGGTGCACGTACCCATATTTACGGAGCACCTGATTATCCGCGAAATTCAGCGCCTTCCGCATCCCGTCCCAGCACGACTCCCCGGAATACATTTCATTGTGGGCCCCGCTGCACGGCTGGCATCCGGTAAAGTGCGTGACGAACGGCCGCCTCCAGCTTCCCTTACCATACCCGGCCTCACGCAAGTACTCCTCCCTAAACGCACCGTACTGCTCGCTCACCTGTTCCGCGTGCCGCCTCCTTAAACGCACCGCACTGTCCTCCTCCCCTCTCTCTATCTCCGCGTACCTGGCCTCGATCTTATCCAGCGTCCCCACAATCTCTGCCCAGTACCCTTCGAAATAGTACTCGCTCTCCAGATAAATCTTGTCCGCCCATTTATCCTTCTCTTTGTATATCAAGTAAGCGAGGCCCGTCTGATCGTCCGACTCCGGGAACGCCTTGTCCTTGAACGTTGACCGGAGGGTCTTCCCCCATTTCTCATAGTCCGGAGTCTGCGGGCCCATGCTGGCCCACACCTCGAGAAAGTCCATGGCCCACTGGGAGTTCCGGATTAGGAACACGCCGGCGTTGAGCCCGGTCCAGCTGTGCGTCTCCATGACGAGGTGGGTCCAACCGTGGACGACGAAGTTGTGGTTCTTGTATCGGTCCAGCGGGAGCTTGAACTCCATGTCGGTGAACAACGCGTCCGAGTCGACCCACCAGATCCACTCGGCCTCCGGGTGGGCCACCATGGCGGCCCGGATTACGGGGAGCTTGGCCCAGTATCTCCCCATCCGCGGGTGCAGCAACGCGTTGTTGTAGAAGATTTCGTGGCCGTGGATTCTACAGTAATCCACCTTGTTCTTGAAGAATCTCAATAGCAGGTGATCGCCGATAGGATTTCGACACGCGGACGGCTGGGATCCCGTCACCATCAGAATCCTTCCCTCGGCTCCCGCCGCCAACCACGGGTGATGCAGCAGCCACTGCCGCCGCTTCTCGTCCCAGTCCTGAACAGGCTGACCGAGCGTGTACCGGACCTCCCGGTCGTCGTAGAAGGTCTGGTTCGTCGGGTCCCGGCGCAGGTTATCGTCCTCGGCGCATTGATCAGGTTCGGCGGCGGTCGGCGGCGGAGTCACCGTCCGACTGAAATTGGGGATGGAAGAAGGGCTTACGAAGGTCCAGAGAGTGAAGAGGAGGAGAAGAGCGAGAAATGCGCCGCCGAGGAAGAGCAGGCTGTCGGCGACCCAGGAAGAAGGCCTGGTTCTGGCATAGGGTTTCGACATTGGAGGAAGCTCAGAGGAGAGTATTGGAAATGGCAAATGCGACAGGGTTGGGTTCTTAACGGTGTCGTTTTGCGGCCATTGAATAAGGGTTTCGTACAGCTTCTATTGTGGACTTGTTTAGCAGAAGGGTTTAAGCGGGGGAGTGTCGAGTGCAAAATTGGTTTAGTAGTCTTTCCAAAAAAAAAAAAATTGGTTTAGTAGAGCCAAAGATGCTAAAGTGCGCCATGATCTACGGCGGTCGTTGGGGTCCCTTTGTCTGGCTTACGCCTTCATCAAGCTGACACGTGGATGTATGTGTTTACGAACCGACACTTTGGGGGTAGAAACTAGAATTTTGTACTTTTACTTTTATAACCCAGACCATACACAATTTTTACAGTGTGGGCGTGACTCACAAGAGTGGAATACATGAGCGTATTACGGTCATGTTGGTGAGGGAAGAAAGGACGTGGACCCACTTTCGTGTCATGATGAACATGGGGTTGTTTCAAAACTTGTATTGGGAAGGAATTGATTTGGTAATTAGAGTGGGCATAATCTCGAATTGATTTAAGTATGATGTTGATTGGTAATAACCCATTAACATTTCTGTGGCAACATTCAAACAAGTGATGGTCCATCAGATTTAAGCTTATAAATTTGCAACCCACTAATGCAAATCATTGTCACATAATCTCAAGATCATAGCAAGGAGATTCTAGTTCAAGTAACTAAACAGCGTTTATCCTTGCATTTGCGGCTAAGTATTTGATTTTGGCTATTCCACATATCACTTGTATAAAAGAAGGATAGTGCTATTCACACATCTATTTTTACTTCTTCACACATCTCTTAATTTTCGACCATCATGTTAAATAAAGAAGATCAATGACCAAAGTTAATAAGGGTGCGTGACAAGTAACAATGAGTGTATGAATAGCACTATCCTAAAAAAATCAAGTTCATAATTTATTTCTTTATTTTGTTTTAAAATAAGTGGCATAGATTCATTAAAAGAAAAACTAATGAAAATAGTTTGAAATCTTTGAGTTTTAATCAAAATGACAAAAAGATGTTGTAAGTGAATAGTACCATGAGTGAATTTTTAGACTAAAAATGTCATTTTCGTTAAAAGTGAACAGTACCGAGAGTGTTTCGTTAAAACTCCCTTCATTAAAAGGCTAAAAGGCTACTGAGTACAATGTGTTCGGGCAGGAATTTTGCTGGAGAGGGCCCCTGGCTCGAGCACACAGCTCCCCGAGGAGTTGACACTTTGGTTGGTTGTTGGGCTCCAGCTTGCTTGAGAGGCTGCAAGAGGATAACAGAGTTAATTATGAAAGGTGCCTTTGTGAGGCCATGGGTGTAGGCCTTGAGGCTTGTAATAAAAACTAACTGGGTGCTAAGGCATGCCATTACCATCTTAGTATGGCAGATGTAGAACAAGTGTGTTTAAGTTGATTACTTGGGCCCCAAGTTATTTTGACTTCTTGTTATCAAGGGATTGTCGTAGATGAGTTAAGTCTATATTAAGTTCTTTTCTGTGCCTTGAGATCAAGGAGTTTTAGTTCATTATCTTGTATGCTTAAGGGATGGAAGTCCATATCTGATTAAGTCATCGGTTTGATTCCCATTTAGTCTTTTATGACAGTAAAACCACTAAGTGAACCAGATCTGAGAACCAATAGAGCTTTTGATCATCAAATGACTGGAAATGACTCAAATGTATACTGGGGAATACATCATAATACCAGATCTATTAATTGAAAGACAAGACAAAGAGAAGCGGGCACGATTTCACCTTGTCGGGTAAGGTTGAACGTCTTGCAGTCTCTTCTCTTTGTGGTTACAGAGGGTTGTGCACTAAAAGGGGACGAATGGTAAACAAGTTTACACGAGGGAATCGATACTACGACATCTAGGGAAGGTAGCAGAGTTTTTACACTAGACACAAGATGTCTTTCTAAGGGAACCATTGCTAGAAAAAGGAGGGGTTGGAAGGTACGAACTGGCTTGAAAGCAGAGTTTGTATGCTTATTTGTTTGATTGGTTAAGTGTCCTTGTCTCTGGGGCCTCTTCCTCCTTTTATAGATAAATTAGCCCGACTGCTGTGTTTTTTGCTCTTGCCCAAAAGCAACTTGGAGGGTTGTGAGTCATCAACATTTTACTTGTATTGCCGCTGTAAAGTGCTTTTTGGCTGATTGTGAGTTAGTCTCCATCACTTGGCATTTAACGCATAGGTATATGGCCTATGCATTAATGGGTAGACGTCATTGTGTCCCTGGGCTCAGTGCTGGTCTTCGGGCAAGTCATATTTCAGTGGGCTTCTTTGGGCTTCACCACACTTGCAGCCCAATGTCCAAATATTAACCCAAACACAATGATTGGAGGAGACCTCCATAAGTAGATCACAAATTATAAAGGAAATTCCTCGAACCATGTGAAATCATAGCCCGAATGAAGAACGAGGCGACCAGGGCGGTGTAGTTGCTCATTAGCTTGAAGGCGGATGTGGGAAGAAGAAGCCTCAATGATCAATTGAAGCAAAGCCTTAGTGATTAATCGAAGCAAAGCCTTAGTGATTAATTGAAGTCCAGTTCATGATTGCTTTAGTTATATTTGTAAGACGGTAGAAAATTATCCTCTTTGGTCATTCCAAACTAAGATACATTGTGAGATAATGAGCTTTTTTTTTTTTTAATTTATTATTATTAAGAACATGGGGAGAGTTTGAAACTATTACATTAATTTAGGAGAGGATAAAGTTTCGAACTCAAAGCACATGGGTAAAAACACTCAACGCCCAATCTACTAGGATATTGACCACATGCAAATAATGAGTTAATATAAGCATAGATTTAGAGTTCGATTTTCTCCAAACATAACCAACAAAAGAGAGAATTTTGTAACAAATTCAATATTACTTTAAAAAGTAATTTTTTTTTCTTCTTTTATATTTACAAATTATAATGAGGGAATGGAAAATTAAACTTGAAATCTTGAATATAGAAATGAATGTTTTTAATTAACAAAGCTGATAAAAAATTGAACATGAAAAACAAAGACGTAGGTCTGTTGGTTCTTGGCCGGCCCTCGAGCTGAATGCAGGATCAAGTTTTAAGTGGTTAGCCATTCAAGCTACTAGTTGAAAAATTGTAAGCATGTGGTAACCAGAAACATAATAGCTACAAGAAGAAGCATCGTATATGTCTCTCTCTCCACATCTAACAACGGAAGAAAATGCCCTAACTGCCACCTAGAGGGAAATAATATATATTTTTAAAATTACAAGTTAATAATTTGCATATTATTAATATTACCATTGTGACACTGATTCACAACATACACAAAAATCTAATGTTTTAGCGTGAGATCGATCGTCACACCAGAATACACTCTTCAACAATGACATAAGAATAGTCATGTGATTTTATATTGACCAAAGTTTTTTAATTTGGTAGCACTTCGGATTTTTTTTATATATTCCAAACCTTCACTTATACACACCACAAGTGTGGCGGTGCCAGCATGTGGTCTTAGGTTGTCTTTGACCCCAATAATTTAAAAAATCTCATGTATATTTCTTTGTACAGTTTATTTGACCTTTATAAACAACTAATACAAACTAAATTACAACATCTTCTTCTACTACTATATTCTTTTATCATATTTGTCTTCATTTTTTCTCTTTTTGTATGAAATACTTTAGTTGAAAAACCTTAGCAATCTTCAAATTTACTCCATAGTATCTTGCATCCACTCTCAACAAGCCTCTACAAATAATAGTAGTTGTCGACATATAGTGGCATAAACTTCCGGCATATGTTGATAGGAATTGACAAGTGCCTACTAGGTGCTCGACGAAATAGCCTTATAAGGCTTTTTGGTTGATATTATGACCACATTATTTAAAAATTTTGACTACGCGACCACACCACGGAGTCTAAGAATCATTTACTTGAAATGAATACATTGTAGTTTCGGGGAATTCAAGTTGGACCAGGTAATAATTGCAGTACTTCTTGTGATCTGGGATTTTATGAGCAGAAATGAACGACCTATGATAGAGAAAGGAGGAAGAAAGTTCAAGTTTGGACTATGGCTTCTACTTTACTGCGGTTCAACCAAACACAAAATGACAATGTAAAATTTGGATCATCTTCTTTGTTGTTTTATGAGAAACGCTACTCACCGTGTTTTGAGGCCAAGCTCACCACATTTCAGAGTAAACCTCTCTCCTTTAGTAGTTTAGATGAACTTATTGTTGGTTAATTCACGTCAAAATGCATATGTGATTCATTGTGAGACATTAAGTATGGAGGGAGACGAAGCTCCGTGGCATCTCCTTTGATTGTGTAGTTATGATTGCAACGATTGTAGTTTGGACAAACTTCCACTAATTTAATTTAGTTGGAATTTTCCCAATTTTAAATAATTTATTAATTCTGCTAATTTAAGTTTGGACATCCGGAACACATGTGAGGCATTTCTTGTACAATTTAGTTGACCCTCAAAATTAACATCGAAGAATTAATAAAATTAAAGCAAAACTTTAACCAAACTCATTACTTATACACACTAAAAAAAATCATTAATCATATTAGAAATTCGTTTATTAATTATTGCTTGAATTTTTTTTTTTTTTTTTTTGAACAAACTGTATTTTTTGCATGAAGAGAGTGAGGAGTGGGATAAGTCTTACAATAGAGTAATAATAATGTGGTTCAAATCCACATGTGACGAGAATCAAACTTAAGATTTCTCACAATAGGGCTATCACTTAAATATACAAATTTTCTTCTCGCAATGTCCATGCAAATGAATTCAGAAAGTATGGATGAATGGGAAAAGCGACCGCATTGGAAAAGGAAAATTGGATAAAATGTCTGGATAACAGTAAACCCACAGGCGGAAGTTTTGTCAAAAAAAATTCTGATGGTATATCTAACAAGTAGCTTTCATAGCTCAGTTGGTTAGAGACCCGTTTAGTAAGCGGGGGGTCTTGAGTTCTCAACTCTCATTGAAAGCAAAAACTCAGTTCTTTTTTACTTCCAAGTTCAAGTATTGCACAGTCGCACTGCGAGGAGAGATCGAAAACCAGCTTCATCATGTTATTGAATTTTGAAATGAACACAAAATCTTTACTTACCACAAGTTCTATACATGTCCAACTAAATACTCCAATACAATTTTTTTTTCTTTTTTCATTTCCCCCCGAACCAAACACGATTTTCTGTGTCTGATTCGGGTCACAAATTGGAAATTACATTATCTGCACTACACAAATTCCATTCTTGACCTACACATAACATAACAACAAAGACCTGACCCACTAGTACTAGAGTCTAGAGGCGATCTTCCTATTTCACTAATTCAGCAACCCGCTAAGTCGCGCCACTTGAGGTAAACGAGCCCTGCACGATAATGGGTGTATGCGCCTGCCACTACCAATACGTGAAACAGCTGGTGGCTGTGCCCTGCTATGTCGAATTTCCCTGGCATCCATCTTTCTGGAATCCTCGTGGCATAAACCAGGGCTCCAACCCCGTATAGAAGCCCCATCAGAATCTCATACCCGGTTGTATGGAGTGCCTCAGGTTGATCAGAAAACAAGATGAGTTTGTGCATAACAGGTAAAATCCCGGACAGGCCCATGCCAAGAAAAAGAGATACACGGACAATTCGGTATTCGGGATTTTGAAAGACTGGGACGAGGGAAACCAAGACTGTGGCAATTCCCAAGAGGGTTATGAATCCCATGTAGAGGGCGCAGAAGAAAGGGTCGCACATGAAGGTGTAGTATACGAGAGGGTAGAAGGAAGTAGATATAAGGGCTGCAATTCCAGCATAGTCCATCCTGAGCATGATATATGACATGCGTTCAGAGTGGCAAGAGAGAAGATGGCATGCGCTGCTGGTCAGCAAGCAAAACATGGCTCCCCCCAAGAACGCAAAAAATGGCCATCTTGTGATTGGTCTAATCATCAGTGGTGCTATTATGTTTGCTACATCCTCCTTCATGCTACGCTGCATTAATCCAAACAACAAATAAAAGTAATTTATTAGCCCGACGCATCTGCAAAACTACATTAACATTGACAATGGATTATATTAATTGGGGATTCTAACTGCTCATCCTTTTACAAACTTAATGCTCCAAAGAGTCGCGCAATTAAATTGTGCGCGTTTGTGTGTGTGTGTGTTAAATTTAATATCAAGGGGCTACGGATGCATTGCAACTAGCACTATTTAGTCACACAATAAGATTATAATGGATTGTTCACCGTTAAGAACACATCCACCACAAGAGATAAACCATTTAGGAAATAATGGGCAACAATCACTCGACTTTCTTACATATCATCTTACATGGATAGCTATACAAAAATTTAAGAAGCCAAACTATTTAGAGAAACAGTTCTGCAAACCACATGTATACTAAAAATGATCTCAATAAATGATAAAACTCTAAGCACATTATGCTAGAACATCAAAGCCTTACAAATGGCGTACTGGGGCTTTAAGGGTAGAGCATTTACCAGAACACAGACATCGGTTTGGTTGCCATGGGAGAATCGTTGCGGCAAACAATTATTGAGAAGTTCCATAACATGCCAACCAGAGAGTGACGGCAGCAGATCCATTGAAGTTAATGACGTCTTTAACTCTTCTCTAAGTCTGTTTAGATCTGGCATGTTGGGTAAGGAAGGGAGGCATGTCATGAATTCTTCACTTAATTTGTGCAGATCGGCCTTTTTGAGCACATCAGGAAAATGCTGTAGAGCATGAAGATCAACGACCTCTGGAACCTTAATTGCAGTGTATATGGTCAGGGAAAGAAAAAGGAAGAATCCGATCAAATGCCTGGAAAGCAATAAATTGTCATAATCACAGTTTAATCCACTAAAGTTAACTTCAGAAGAAAAAAGGAATATTGTAAACAGTTTTTACTTTCTCATTAAATATTGCAAACTTCAAAAGGGGAAACATAGAAACTGTCTGAAAAAACACCCAATTAATAGCTTTTATCTGAAAGCATCAGACCTATTAACCATATTATAGGTAAAGACCAAAGAATCGCATAATTCCATTTATGTACAAACATACAATTTTCAAAAAATATGACTCGTAAACGGATAGAGGCTTACGTCCAAACATTTAGCGTCTCGTTGTGGATGGTAAACATACTAAGCAAGACCTGCTTCAATGGCCATTCGGACCGGTAATGGCCCAAAATGAACTCATTGTCCCTCAGGTAGTTCGGCAAACTATGGTACTCAACCAGCTGATACTTCACCTTCTTCCACAGCCGCTTTCCTTTGCCTTCCTTTGACGAAGATGCCCGATTGTTCTCCATTGCTTCAGGTGCAAGTTTTGGATCTTCAAAATTTTCGACTTCACTCCCCATTTTCTGTTCAACCCCAAATCATACAATGTCACACTTAACAGAAATGAAAAATTCTCCATTTGGTCGGCAGACAGAATTATAAAATACCAAAAAGTGAACCCAGATCCTAAAGCAATGATCTTTATCAAATCCAGAGTAAAAAAAATCCAAATTTGCATCAATTTTTTTACTTTTGTAGTCAAATTTCAACGCTTGCAGAGAGAATCCGCAAACCCATTAGTCCTAATCTCACTGTCCATTTTCCTTTGCTACATTTTCTTGGAAACCAAAGCCAAATTAAAGGCATGCAAAATCCAATATTAACAATCTAATCACAATTAGTAAGTAATGGTGGGAATTCAAAGCATTTCAAGCAAAACCCAGATGAGAAAACAAACCTAAAAATTGAAGACCCGCCGGCTGAGAACAATCAAAGCAGACCCCAGAAGGAGATCCCTCTTCTGTCCCAGATGGGGTTTTCAGAGTTCGTCCTTTTTATATATATTTGTGTAAACAACGGAGCGGTGATAATCAGAGAAAAGAGAGTTGTCCTTGTGCGTAAGTGCCAAAAAAAAAAATTGGATTATGAGAAGAACCCACCAGGGGAACGTGGACGTGGGTTATTAAAATAGAGATTTGGGAATTGAGGGGAGAGATTCGATTGGGGAGATGCGGAGATGCCGATGGAGATCGATTGGGTCGCCAATTAATAAGTGTTACGAAGTTTGGCACGTCTTGTAGGAAAATGACTTGTCTCGTGACGAATGAAAATGAAGATATTTTTCCAAAGTGCTTTTTTATTAAGCCAAGGCAGTCTTTCAGTGGTAAAAGTGTTCATCATCAACCGTCAATTTGTCATCTTCTAACTGACTCAAAACTGTGGTGTTCTTTTATGGATTAGGATCCTCTTCTGAGCAAATGATCAGGATCTTCCTGATTAAGCTCATCGGACTGTTAAAATTTTATCTAACGATTACAAATAGGAAGCCCCTCTAAATGTTATAATAATGGTAGCCGTTGGATAAAATTTCAACGGTCCGATGAGCTTGGTCAGGAGAATCATCATCCTTTGCTCAGGAGAAAATCCTGATCCTTCTTTTATTTTAGATATTGAATTTGAAGTTTAATATTATCGGGATTTGTATGTGTCATCTGATTCCTAAATAACTTGTAACTCAATTAAATAAACAGTATTGATTTTAATTGATTTTTTTGTAGAAAAGATATTTTCAAAGTGACTTATAACATGTTCCGACTTTGAGGCAACACCGGAAGAAGCCACTCTCGCTGATCCAAGGCTCCCGGTGGAGTTCTGTCTGCTGCAGATAAGGTAATGTCGTCGATGTCTGAACTAGTTCTGAGATGTAGTTTTAGATTTAATTCTAAGGTGATTTAATTGGCCAGGAAGGGGCCTGTTTCTTCTATAATTCGAAAATATGCCCAAGTCACGGACTTGGGTTCTTGCACCTTTTCTTTGAACGAATTGATCTTTTGCATGTTGATCGTATTTGATTAAGTAGTCCTACTTAGATCTTTAAGCATGTTAGAGTAGAATACTTCAGATTTCTCATCACTTGCTTCCACATTTTGAAACATAGTATAATTCTCCAATCTTTCTGAAGTAAGCTAACTTCGAAGTATGGAGTATTGAGGCGAAACACGGGTAAGTTTGTAGGCCCAAGACAGAGCTCGAAGCCCCTTAGATAACGTTGATTCTGGGAAATATCACTTCCCAAAATTAGTATTTATAAAGAGTTTCAGTGCTATAATTGGAGTACCACCTTACTCCGACACTGGGTACTAAGCCCATGAGGAATTGTTTGTCACGGTCTTGTTTTAATGCACTGATCAAACTAAGGATGAGAAAGCATGGAGCCATACTCGGAATAGTTTGGAGTTGTGTCCTAAAAGCCAATTTTGTAATTGAATATCATGTAACAACTTCATATTAACTAATAAATAAATGGGAGGCAAGATTTAATCATGGGTAAATTACACTTTACCACCTCAGGTTTGTGGTCGATTTCAATTCCTTACAATATCTTTAAAATATTTCACTTTCATACCTCAAGTACTATTTTATTTCAATATAATACATCCGTTACATTTTCCATCCATTGATCCGTTAAGTGCTGACATGGCTACCACATTTATGCCACGTGGCTGACAAATATGTGCCACGTGGCAATTTTTTTTTTTTTTTAAACTTTAAAAAAGAAAGTTAGAAAATCCAAATCTCAGGCCGAAAACCCGGATCCCCCTTAACATCCCCCCCTTAAAACCCAGATTTCGCTACCCTTTGATTTCGTTCCAAGCGACCAATCGAATACCAAAATCCCCAAACTCCCATTCGATTTCATTGCTGGTTGTGTCTCGCGGTACCGATTGACGCCGATTCGAGGTTAGAGTGAGAGAATGAGGATGAGAAAGAGATGGAGGAGGTCGCTGGGATCAAGTGAGAGGGCAACAATGGTGTTTGTTGGGGAGGGGAAATAGGTTCCATCTTTCTTTCTTTTTTCTTTTTTTTTTATGGGTAATTTGTTTCAGATCTTATATATTTTTTTTGGTTGATTCTTGTGTTGAAAACAAATATGGGTATTTTTTTTATAGGGGAAGGGTTGCTGTTTGATCATGCTGCTGGTTGTTGTTTGGGTTGCAAATGGGGGGAAGAAATGGGTAGCAGGTGAGGACACGACTTGGAAGAAGAAATCGAGGCACGAGTTTGAGGTGGTGAGGAAGGTGGGGCAAAATTCATAGTGAGGCCTTGGGGTTTTCTGGGTTGCTCCGGGCTTTGCAGATGAGGAAATTGATATTGGTGATTCTGGAGGAAGAAGCTTTGTTGGTGCGGAAGTGATGGGGGATAGGGGTGGTTATGGTAGAAGGGTGGCTCGGGTGGGGAAATAGGTGGTGGTGGTGGATCTGGATTGCAGGGAAAGGGAGATGGGTTTTTTTTTTTTTCTTTTCTTTTCTGGGTTGCAGGTAGTGGGTGCGGAGGAGGAGGTGGAGGATGGGTGCACGGTGGGTTTGGGGAAGACGGGAGGGGGAAGAAAGGGGTGGGTTGCAAGGAAAGGGGTCGGGGAAGATGAAGATGGGTATTTTTTTTTCCTTCCTCTCCTCTTCTTCTTCTTCTTCTGGGTTGCTGGTTGGGTGGGTGGGGGTTTGCGGGTTTAGCTTTTGTTTTTGGTTTTTTTTTTTTTTGTTTTTTATTTAAATTTAGAAGATTAAGGTTTTTTAAAAAAAAAAATTAAAAAATTATTATTTTTGCCACGTGGCGCACATTTGGCAGCCACGTCAGCACTTAACAGATCAATGGATGAAAAATGTAACGGAGGTATTATATTGAAATAAAATAGTACTTAAGGTATGAAAGTGAAATATTTTAAAGATGTTGTAAGGAATTGAAATCGACCCCAAACTTGAGGTGGTAAAGTGTAATTTACCCTTTAATCATTCATAAGTTTAGCTTTGTATAATAGAGACTAGCATACGCCTACCCTTTGTGTATATGAACACTTTATATTTTTGTTTTTTAAAATGGATAGGAGAGAGGGAAAGAGAGAGAGCATGGGTGAGAGTGGGAGTGGGAGTTTTCTATTTTTTTTATTATTTTTATTTTTTTAATATTAGATATATCTTCTACACTTTGTGTATATGAACACTTTATATTTTTGTTTTTTAAAATGGATAGGAGAGAGGGAAAGAGAGAGCATGGGTGAGAGTGGGAGTGGGAGTTTTCTATTTTTATTTTTTTTTATTTTTTTAATATTAGATATATCTTAACTTCACATGTAGATGAAGCTTCAATAAAAACAGTAAAATTTGGATCTGTGAAATTACATTATTGCCCATAATTTGTGTGTGTGTGTGTGTGTGTGTGTGTGTGTGTGTAATAGAAGACTAAATAATTTTTTTCACCCTCTTTTGGTTGACAAAGAGAGTTCTATTAATAGGTAGTTTAGATAATATAATATAAATGAGTCCATAGGATTTAAGGTATGGAAGTAATGTCCTAAACGAGGTTAGGGCAGGGGAACTTGTATTCTATAGTCACTTAGTCCTTAAATAAAGTTCATAGCCATTTGGAAAGTCAATTGGACATCGACTATCAGGAAAGGCGATGTATATAGCATTAAGGTTAGCATGGTCTCATGCTACGCGTGTTGTACATGTGGTGGATATACATATGCTTATATGCTGAACAAGTTCACTGATTACTGACTAGAAAACTAACTTTCCCACAAGGCATACCTAGAAATAAATTAATTGAAATGGTCACATGTATAAGAAAATTTAAATTTCAAAATCCATTCATTCAATTAATCATTTGAGAAATAATATCCATAAAATATTTATCCAAATATTTAAAACAAAACACCAACAAATAATCCAATTACATAGAAATTGTTCAGAAAATTAAACAAAAAATTAAGGGGGGTTCAGCCACTAGGGAAACTCTTCTATCGGTGTAGATGCCTCTTCAAAATTAGAAATCTCTAAAGTAGTATTTTCAGGATTATCCACTTGAACAAAGTTAGTCTCCATGGTTTTACAATGTGAATGGTACTCAACAACAATGTGATCAGGAGTCGGCAAACTCCGGACCAATGGTCCTTGGAACCATAATAGTAACATATATTCGCTTCTGTGGTGGCGGGAGCTTTGTCTTTGTTCGTGAAGTTGGAAACCTTGATCCCCAGGGAATCGCGCTTCGGGGCAAATTTCCTCCCTTAGGTTGACTTCTGCTATGTCGACCTTGAGCCCGTAGTTGAGGGTTGGAATCTTTTTCACGGCCCCTAATGCTTCTTGAGTCCCTATGGGCCTCACGATGTGTTAGCATGTGCTTTAGGCACATCGCTCGAGCTAGTAGGTCTAGCTTGATGATTCTTCATCAAAAGCTAGTTTTGCTTCTCAACAAGTAGTAAGACAAAGATCAAATATGAAGATTTGGTAAAGTTTTGTGCCCTATATTGTTGCTGCAGAATAATATTGGTGGTTTTGAAGGTTGAATAAATCTTTTCCAAGAGATCATGTGCAGTCATGGTTCTACAAAATGCTAGGCGCTAGTCGGACGGCAAGCTGGCGCCTAGCGCATAGGCGGAGGCCTAGGCAGACTAGGCGGATTTGTATTTTTTAAAGTAAATTTATTATATAATATTAGTGCATATTTACACTTAAAAAAAACCATCCTTATATATAAAATTTGAAAAAAAATTAAAATGCAAAACATACATAACTATGAAAATTGTATAAACTTGGGGTTATTTTTAAGACCACAAAGTTTGAAGTTATTATTGGGCCTTAGTTTCTTTAAGAAAGATGAAGTTGAGCTGATATAGTTGTTAAAAGAAGATGTCAAAAACTTTTACTATATAAAACAAAACCCTACCAACCCTAGCTAAACAGTAGCCGCACCCCTCAAATCTCATATGCACTCTCTTCTATCTTATTTTGGGCCTCTTTGCAGTAAACCATTTCTTTCTCCCTTTATCCTTTTCTGCACGAACTCTTTCCCTCGCTCTCTACATGAACTCTCTCTCTCTCTCTCCCCTCGTCAGATTTTATGGACGAATTTGCGGTGACAGGGAGAACAGCCTAGCACCATCACCTAGGCCGCCTAGGATCGCCTAAGAGTGCCCAGGCGGGCGCTTAACAACTCCCCACTTTTGTCCACCTTTTGGCATCCAATCGGGACGGCACCTCACTGTCGAGCACCTAGGCGGCTGGGGCAGAATAGCAGAGCAAGTACAAGTATTAGTAACATAGCAAAAATGTGTTCCTCGTCATTAATATGTTTGCTCGCGGTAATTGTGGCCTCTCGGGCGAATCAATGACTGCATCTTTGATGCACTTGCTAGTACATCTGAGGATTCTTAATTGGATAGTTGTAAATAGCCCGAGACTATGGAACAAAGGATTATCCCGGACCTACGCCGAGGTATTGACGGTGATTATCCCGGAACAAAGGATTATCCCGGACCTACGCCTAGGCCGGTTTTTAGAACACTGTTTGTAGTAAAGTCCTCATTACAGATCTTGAGAAGTGATCAGATTCGACAAATCTCAGTATTGTATTCATCCACATACTTAAAGTCTTGAAAGCATTAATGTTGATAGTCATGTCTTGTTTTAGGCAAGAAATTTTTTTAATGATCAAATCGATCTTCTAGAACGAGATATAAAGCTTTCGGACCTTAGCAAGGTAATCGGTCTGCAGTGCATCATGCATAGCCTTTGGAAGAGATCATGAAAGTAACTTTGTCAGTTTCGCTAACCAGGATATTCGTCTTAGCTTCAATGGTAGCCCTAAGACTCTTTGTAGTGACGTAGAGCTTCACGTCTTAGACCTACTTATGGTAGTTTCTTTTAGATACTTCTAAAGCGTGAAGTTGAGTTTGTTAAGATGACATATTGCTGCAATGGAGGGAGCAAGATCATGGTCAATACTATGGGTAAAAAGTCCATG
Source organism: Heteromeles arbutifolia (assembly GCA_024362995.1). Classification (NCBI taxonomy): domain Eukaryota; kingdom Viridiplantae; phylum Streptophyta; class Magnoliopsida; order Rosales; family Rosaceae; genus Heteromeles; species Heteromeles arbutifolia. The sequence continues at coordinate 25,372,475 of JANCRC010000001.1, read as the reverse complement.
GTAAAAAAGTAGAACATTTGAGTGCTCTAGACATGTTTCATTTAAATTTAGCATGAAAAACTTCAAATTTCATGGGTGTATGTTTTAGGAAAAACTTCGGGTTTTCATGATACTATATTCAAAACTCTAGGTTCGAGTTAAAAGTATGAACTTTAGGTTCATAATTTCTACAAACAAACGCGTATAGACAAGGCAATATATGTATAAAGCAATTGCAAATTAAATTAAATTGAGCGAGTTAACAGAATCCAAGGCCAAATACTGAGGTAAGAAAGGAAAACTGAAACTCAAGTCCCGATGAATAGGATTCAAGTTTGATGTGGCAAAGTAAATAGGCCCATAAGAAAAAATAATTTTTCTCACACTTCGGTTAGGCTGGATGCCTATTGGGAGAAAACAAGCAGACTGAAAGCCCCAAAAACATCAAAGAGCACCACAGCGACGCTGGGTGCGGTCATCATCGAGGAAGCCAATGGTGCCGCGCAGGCGACGAGAATTTCAAACTAGAAGAGGTCGGGATGATCGTGGGTTGGTTAGAACCCACTGCACATCAACATCAAAGGTCGGGATGAGGATGGATCTCAACGTCGAAAGTCATCCAAAACTCGGATATTCAACTTTGAATTTTGACAGATCTAACGAGATTTCAACTGGTATCTCGTTAGTTTTCGTTAGAGACAACTGATTTCACTGAAGGAAAACGATTGCAGGTCGTCGGTGAGAGCATCGTCAGTGGACTTGACTAGACGGCGGCCCAAAGTCTATGTGGAAGACGACAAAAACATCGTCGTTTTGACGGCTCGATGCAACAGATCGGCACGGCTCACATAGCTGTAGGCATGTAGTTACTGCACAGTAGAGCGACTCGGCTCAATATGAGACCACAGTTTCTATCAGTGGCTTCCGCGTGATTATTTTTCAATTTTTTTCTTCATTTTCACTTTTATTCACACAGTTACAACTCAACACAATTATGTAGTAGTAATAATATAATTGTGAAAAATAATTTGCGTAGAATATATAATTCGGTAATCGAAAATTAGGGTCCATACCCAACGGTGAATGTTTCATACAATCAGGCTGAATCTTGTTAACTAGTTTGTAGCATAACTTCCTTAGTGCAGTGGCAAGAGTATGTTGATAACATGTTGTGGCCTATTTTCTTTAGAGGATGCGGCAAGAATAGAGAGAGAGTTGAGGAATTTCATGGATGTTGATTTCCCTTTGCATGTGCCTTTATTTATAGTAAATCAAGAGGAAAGAGAAACTTGCTTTTCAAGTAATACAAATCATAATAGGAAGTAATTGCTAGCATAAATAATAAACTAAATCCACCAAGGATTTCCACAATCACACTTGTATTAAAATTTGTTAAGTACTAGGTTTATTGTTTGGCTTCCTGACACGCCCCGATCTCGATTTCCGGGGAACAACAGGATGGCCACGTGCTGGCCGACACCTAAGGGTGACGCAAGCCATTTAATGAATGCATATGCCGAGAACATGTGAAACATGCATATGAATTTCGCACGAACTACGCAATATAATATTCAGATACAAACCTTACTAAAATAATATAATAATATTCAGCCATCAGTAAAAATGATAGTGATAATGCATGACATGTTCAGAGCATACATCTAATTCAGAATACAATCGAAAAGTGCTATTACAAGTGATGTCAAAGCAGAGAGGATGACACGATATCACTGGTAGGGGAATGCCTCGTAGCTCGGACCCTATGCCTCGTTCCTATGTCCTGAGGAGGCGCAAAACAAAACATGAGTGGATCAAGTTGATATATAAGTAATATTGAAACAATTCATCAACGTACTAACCCCCAAAGTTTATGAAAACTCAGTAATATAATATGTAATAGGTTTTCTGAAAACCCTAGTATGCCATAAAACCTTCATAAAACATATATACATCTATATAGTGTGCTACGTAGTGGTATCATATATCAGTATCTTACGGCCGAAGCCACCAACCTATGCTTGGTCGAAGCCACCAACCTACGCCCGACTGAAGCCAATATAAGTATCATTGCCCGTAAGTAGAACAGTGACCACTAGATAATCACAAAATCATTGAATATAATCTTTCCAAAATACATATATCTCAACGGAGCTCAGTAGCTCAAACATCATATCTCAAAACATATTCATAATATATAGTCATCCATCATATATACTTCCAAGAACATAAAATCGATAAAGCATGGTATTCCAAAATATTCTCAATAAAGCATGATATCTCATAAAAGTAAAACCTAATTTATTCATAAGGTAAATTACACTTTCATACCTCAGGTTTGGGATCTATTTCAATTCCTTACAACATCTTTAAAAAATTTTACTTTCATACCTTAAGTACTATTTTATTTCAAAATAATACATCCGTTAAATTTTCCATCCATTGATCCGTTAAATGCTAACGTGGCTGCCATATATATGCCACGTGGCAACCAAACAATTTTTTTTTTTTTTTTTTAAAACCTGAATTTTTACAAAAAAAAAACAAAAATGAACACGCCGGAGAAGAAGGCCGGAAATCGGCTAGAAACTTCCCTAACTTTAAACGTTCAAACTTCTTCGTTACACAACGCAATCGAGTGATTCAAGAAGAAAAGTTGTAGTTCTCGAAGAGACGAAGAGAATGGTACCTTACACAACGTCTGACTCGTCGTTGTTTGGCCGAAAAATGCCTCGAAATCCGCGGAGGTCGCCGGAAACTGGGTAAGATTTAAATGGATATAACTTCTTCAATACTTAACGAAATTGGGTGAAACAAAAAGGAAAGTTGTAGTAATCAGCGAGACAAAGATATTGATACCTTGAACTCCGGCCAACTAGCCGTGGTTTGGCAGGAAATTTCCTCGAAAGGGGCGGTGCTCGCCGGAAAACTAGGGAAAGCTCCCCGAGTTGTTTTCACGTCCAAACCTTCGCCAAAAACCACTTTTTAGCAACCACTAAGCCCGCTAGACTACTAGGGAGAAAGATGGAAGAGTGGTTCGACTTACCTTCGTTAGAAATCACTTGCACAGTGACTGTGCACAATGCCAAAGAGAGAGAAAGAGAGAGACCAGATAGGTGAGGGATCTGGGCTTTGACTTCTTCTTCTTCTGGCGCTGGGGGAGGGGGATGGGAGGAGGGTCGTCGGCAAAGGGTTGGGGGCTTCTTCTTCCTTTTTGGCGAAGATTTGGACGTGAAAACAACTCAGGGAGCTTTCCCCAGTTTTCCGGCGAGCAACGCCCTTTTCGAGGAAATTTACGGCCAAAACACAGCGATTTGTCCAGCGTTCAAGGTATCAATCTCTTTGTATCACTGAGTACTACAACTTTCCTTTTTGTTTCACCCAATTTCGTTAAGTATTGAAGAAATTATATCCATTTGAATCTTACCCAGTTTTCGGCGACCTCTGTGGATTTCAAGGCATTTTTCGGCCAAAGCACGGCGAGTTAGATGTCGTGTAAGGTACCATTCTCTTTGTCTCTTCGAGAACTACAACTTTTCTTCTTGAATCACTCGATTTCGTTGTTTAACGAAGAAGTTATGAACGTTTAAAGTTAGGGAAGTTTCCGGCCGATTTCCGGCCTTCTTCTCCGGCGTGTTCAATTTTATTTTATTTTTTTTGTAAAAATTCAGGTTTAAAAAAAAAAAAATTTGCCACGTGGCAAACATTTGGCTGCCACGTGGCATATATGTGGCAGCCACGTCAGCATTTAACGGATCAATGGATGGAAAATGTAACGGAGGTATTATTTTGAAATAGTACTTAAGTGAAATTTTTTAAAGATGTTGTAAGGAATTGAAATAGAGCCCAAACCTGAGGTATGAAAGTGTAATTTACCCTTATTCATAAAACGTAACCATTAAATCATGCTTTCCATGTATGCATTTCTAATAGTACAATCATGCATTTTAGAAGGGGTCCACTCACAGATACTCCGTCGTCGAAGAGCCGTGCGAACTAGAAGGGATGAAAACGCCGCTAATAATCACACCTGAGCACATAAAGGGTCCAATTAATAAAACTCTACCATAACGATTGAATTTCAGAAAATGGACATCATAAATGGATTCAGGACGTCGAAAAACATAAGGGGGAACCCCAGGTACTCCCTCTTGTCCTTATGCGCCGCCGTAAGGTGGCGGCCTCGACGGCCACGCGCCGAGATGGGTCACCGGAAAGTTGGCCAAAAAAGTCGCCGGTGTCGCCGTGGACTACGACAGAGCACAATACCTTTGGCGAAGGCCCGTATGCTCCACGCGCCTGCACAGATGACCCTTCACGCGTGCCCACGCTCTACTCACGCACGGCCTGGGTTCTGGGTCCAATTGGGTCTGGGCTGGATCCTGGGCTTGGGCTCCCTAAGGTTTGGGCATGGGATTCATTGGGCTGAAGGCCCGAGTTACATGGCCCAAAGGCTTGGTTTGGGTCTCAGGTTTGTTGGGTTAGGTTTGGGGTTCTAATGGGCTTTAGGCTTGGCCTATTGGGATGGGCTTTGCTGTTTGGGTTTTAGGGTAAACGGGTTGGGTTGACCCGGTTTCAGGCCAAGGGTTGTCCGGTTTCTAGGCACACTTTCAAATGCTTAAAACTTCACTGATACTCAACCAAATCAAGTGATTCAAAAACCAAAGTTGTAGTACTCAACGAGATGAAGGGAATGGTACCTTGCACAACGGCTAACTCACCGTGGTTTAGCCGAAAAAGGCCTCGAAATTAGCGGTGCTCGTTAGAAAATTAGGAAAAGCAACTTTAAGCTAGTTTCTGCGATTAACACGTATGTACAACTTAAAAAAAGCTTTGATCTACTCTTAAAACACATCCTTAAGGTTTTTAGGGGCTTACCAATGTCGGGAAAACTCATTAAAACCACAGGAGCTCGTCGAAGGAGGGTGCACCGTGACTATTACGATGGAGCACCAAGTTTACTTGTGGTTTTGAGCTCCAACGTCCAGTGTGGGGTGGTTTAGGATGGTTGTGTGAGTGAATTTCAGGGAGGAGAGGGAGAGTTGTAGAGGGAGAGGGCACGGGGAGAGTGAAGAGAGTTAGTGAGAAAGAGAAAGTTAGATAGAAATGGAGATAGATAGACTTTTAAAATAACAAAAGCAAGGGGAGATCCGGATAGGGTGAAAAGGTAAAGGGACAAGATTTCCATGTGGGCCCCCCTTGGTTCGTAGTTTAAGAATGTACCGGACGAAGCACGAAATATTCGAAAACGTTCGACGTTCGAACGTAGAATCTTCGTTATAAATCCGAAATCAAATCCATTCACGCCTAAGAGTTCGTGGCGATAAGTACGTTAAGAATCATTTAATAAAATTAAAACTACACGTTTCAACGAGACGGTCAAACAAAGTCAACTCAAGGGTAATTCATTAGTTTTATAAATCCGTAAATATGAAAATACACTAAATTTGGGACGGGGTTTCACACTTCCCTTGTCAAAATTTGTAAATCCTACCACACATGGTCATAATTTAGAGTCAGAGTACAATGCTGATCTGGGATTACTACTAGGATTGAACTTATCAAAGCACCAGCCTTATTCACTGCAAAGGTTTGAACCATACATTTGCATATGCATATCAAGCTTATTTTTTCCATATTATTTTTGTTTAGTGTAGTTATCTAGTCAAAAATTCCTTCTGTTGTCTGGATTCTTTTTGTCTAGGCATGCAAATTAAGACAGCCCACATGGACTATTTGACACTTTTTCCCGTGTGTGGATATCTCACCCTTGATCTCAAAAGGTTTCTTTGGCTTGTGACACGTGTTACCTGGTTCATCTTGTCTGGAACATCCAGCTCTTCCATTAAAAAAGGTTCCAAGGTTCATTTGTATTCTGCTAGGTTATTTACATTTCAAGAGAAATAGTGCATGTAGCCTAGAGCTACCTATTAAGCTTCCAAACCGAAACCCTAGCCACAAAACCGTCTCATACACAAACACCCAATTAATCACTGCATATTAGGGTTGTATTGTTTTCATGGTTTTCCATAAAGTTGTGGGTCTATACCTTAAATTGCATATCCTTCATAGACCAAGCTTTTGGATTCAAGTTAGATTCTTCCTTCAACTATTTGACAGAAGAATTTGACTAGTAATTTGAATCCATATTTTATATGCATATCATAAAATCATATCATATCACTGATCGTGTTGATCTCGGTGCCACAAGGTGATGAGCTTAGAATGAGCTGCCACTTCGTGAAGATAGAAGAAGTCCATCTCATGTAAGGCAAGGTTGCACAAAGGTAAAGCTGCTCCGTAGATAGGGATCTAGGAATTAAGCTTGTGTGTTTTTTGTATGAACCTTTGTTTACACTAGTGGATTGGACCCAGTGAAGAGTCCCCAGTTTTTTAACCTAAATGTGGGTTTTTCTGGCCAAAAACTTCCTTGTGTTCAATACTTTACAAAGCATCCTTTATGACCAAATAACCATTGTTAAACATTGTAGGGTTAATAGTATTGACACTTTGTTAACCAAGTAAACATAACTTAAGAATTAAGGCTAAAACATAATTGAGGATCACACTATACTGTTTTAGCATTATAAGTTTGCTTGGTTTATATACTTGTAAGCACCTAACAATCTGTACTCAGTTGACTAGTACGTTTGACTAGTCAGTACAATTGGTTTTAAAGTTTTTTATTGTAAGGTAATCTGCCTGGTACCAATTTTAATTGGTATCAGAGCTTTGCTCTCTGGCATTTTACTGGTATTGGGTGGGTTCTCATCATGGATCATGATCGTGTTGCTGGATCGTGTAACTCTCCTCCATTCTTTGATGGCGTAAACTATGCGGCTTGGAATGAGAAGTTTCAAATATTTCATAAGACACAAGACTTTATTGCAGTTGATTATCTTACCTTTGAGTGGATGGCTCCTTCTAGAGCTGTTGATGGGGAATTGTGATTAAGCCTAAATGTGAATGGACTCTTGGTGAAGTGAGATATGCCATGGCTAACAGGAAGGCAAGAAATGCTATTGTATCTGCCATATCACTAGCTTAGTTTGCTTATATCCGTTACTGCACAACTGCCAAGCAAGCTTGTGATAAACTCAGAATCCTTCATAAAGGTGACAAACAAGTGAGGGATTTAAAGCTCCAAATGACCCTTTCAAAGTTTGAGGATTTAAGAATGCTTGAGTCTAAAACCTTCTCAACCTTTTATGAGAAAGTTGAAATGTTGACAAATGAAGCTTTGGGATTGGGGAAACCTATCTATGAAACAACAATCGTTCAAAAGATTTTGAAATCTTTGCCTAAGAGATTTCAAGCGAAGAAGGTTGCCGTCCAAGAATTCCAAGATTTAAGTGAGATTAAGCTCGAAAAGTTAGTTGAGAAACTCATTACCTATGAGATGGAGCTTGACATGGATGATGGTGTCTCCGAAAAGGGAAAAGATATCGCTCTTCAAAGTGTTGAGACCAACAAAGTTATAAGTGACTCTTGTGAACAGTTCTTAGTAAATGATCTAGCTCTATTTGTCAAGCAATTCAGAAATGGTCTCAAAAAAAAAAAAAGAAAAAAAAAAAAGGAAGTCTAAGGGGTCATCAAACAATCTTGAAAAACTATTCTTTGGTGAGAGGTCTAGTTATTATTCAGAAAAGAAAGACAAAACTCTATCCAAAGTTTCTGGTCTATGTTTTACTTGTGGTGGAAGTAGGCACCATGCAGCTGAATGTGCCAACACCAGACTTCTTGGTAAGAAATGTGAAAAGGCTATGATAACTACTTGGAGTGATTGTGATGATCAAGATTCTGTGAACGTGAAAATGCTATGATGGCTACTTGGAGTGACAGTGATGATCAAGATTTTATGTCATTAGATGATGAAAAAGAGATTGTTGCATTTGTTGCTTCTGTTGATAGAGCATCTTCTAGTGGAAAATATGAAGTATTTGATGATATTAATGTGCATCTCAGGAGTTTTCAAGCTTGTATGAATCTCTATTTGATGAGATGTGCATTGCGGCATTGGATAATGCTGAGCATGTCAGAAAGGTGTATGTGTTACAAGAAGAGTTTGAGTATCTCCGACTAGTCAGAATATAATTGAGTGACAAAATCATATGGTTAAAGGTTGAACTTCACATACTGAATGAAAGAGGCTCATTTTATGGTGATGATGATGAAAATGATGACTTAATTACCTCTCTTGAAGATCATGTTTAGAGTTTAATGATTTTACATGAAGTTTGCTTCAACAAATTCATTTGCTGCGGGAAAACAATGAATTTATCTAGAAGCTAATTTGAAGCTGTCTTCTGAATTGGATGAGGTTTCGTACAAATTAAATTGTTTCTTTATGGGAGCTGACTCATCAGAAAGGGTACTCTCTATTGGAAATCAGTTTGAAGGTATAGATGTGCTTGCTTATGATGAAAATAGTTCAAGTTCCACAAGTGTTTACTCGCATGTTTTTTAGGAATTGCCTCTTGTATCTTCTTTGGTTGACTCTACTTCAGGGACTAGATTTGTTCTCAAATGTCATCATTGTGGTGATCTTGGCCACATTAGACCTAGGTGTAGAAAACTACATCTGGAAAGGAAAAATGATCCAAAGGAATAAGTAGTTCGTTTAACTATAGAGGTCAGCAGAATGTCTAATATTGTCAATTTATCAAGCTTTAGAAATGTCAAGTCAAGTTCTAGTGGGTTTCAACGTGGATTTGATAAATGCTTGACTGCTCAAAGTTCAACATCATTTTATAAGCCAGACACTGGCACCTTGACAATGGGTGCTCTCATCACATGACTGGTGACAAAGATGCTTTCAGGTCTCTTATACCATTCAAAAGTGGTATGATTGAGTTTGGTGGAGGAGACAAGGCAGAGATTGTTGGAAAATGAGTGGTGAAAATTCCTAGACTTCATATGCTTGAAGATGTTTGCTATGTGACTGGGTTGTCAACTAGTCTTCTTAGTATTGGTCAACTCTATGACACAATTGCTAATGAAGTTTGTTTTTCCAAAACGAGTTGCATAATTGTTGATAAACATGGGAAGAACATATTGATGATTCCAAGAACAAAGGAAAATTGTTATTCAATTGTTGCCTCTGGTGTGATGATTGCTCAGGTTGGAACACTGATCCTTTTCAACAAATGGTCCAATGTGAATAATTACATGTCTTCATCTTTGAATGCTACTTGTGTGAACCTTGCATCTTGGGAAGGCATCTTATTATATCTCACACAAAGGGGTATTGCTCTGATTTTGCCAAAGCCTATTATCCAAAGAATGGAATTTCGATCATTCAATCTCCATTGTTGATTCATGGTGAGATGTCTCACATATTGACTACTAGAGGTATTACAACATTAAGGTATGCTTCTCTCGCACCTTTGAATACAAACTCCCCATATCCCCTGTTTGATTACATCTTTGCATTGTGGTTTGTTCTTCAATTTGATAACCTTAATTTGGCTTTTGATGTGCATTATGATCAAGATTATGCATTAGTTGTTTGGATGAACATTGTCAAATATTTAACCTCCAAGTGTTTTGGGAACAAATATCTTTCTCTTAGGAGATTCTTACGAAGAAATGTTTTTGAAATAAACTTGGGGCCATATGAGGAACTGTTGGATGTGTATCTCATACGTCTTTTGAAAAATTGAAGACGCAAAAATCTTCGATGGTCTATTGACTTCTGTAGTTTAACTGAACATGTTGAGTAGCCTTGCTTCCATTTTGTTATTTTTGTGCATGTTTCTTTTCTTGCTCTTGTGTCTGTCTTGTCAATTAACTCATCAGTTAAGTCTGTTTGTCACTTTGTGCATTTCCTAACTATCTCACATGTTGGCATTTTGTAGATTAGCCTTGATTAATTCTTTTTTTGTGATGTCAAAGGTTCTTCCTGTTATGGCTAATAGCTTGTAAAATCTTTGTCTCATTTGACAAAAGCACTTGTTGATTTAAGGGTTAGGCTTACTTTGGTCTTGATTGAGGTGTAGTGACAATTCTTCTTTATAAATTGGGCTAAGTGTCTTTTCTAGTGCAAAATACCACCTAGTTTGTCTGTCATTGTGCTCAGATCCTCTCGAAAGTAAAATCATTTATCTAAGCCTCAATCACTTCATTCATGAGCAAAGTTCTCAAAGGTTCAAAAAGAGGAGAAGGGAAAATTTCTCAAAAGTTTTATCTCATGCAATGTCAAGAAATTTCAATTCATTTCTCTCTGTCTTAAGAAGAGGTCAAAATGTGTATTGGATTGCCAAAATGCAATTCTCTTCAATCCTATCTATGGTCATGTGCTCCATGTCACATTTCCCATCTTAAAAGTTCTATTGGGCTTAGTTCTTCATTATGAGTAGTTTTGTGTTTAGATATTGGCTCAATTTATTTTGTGAGGGTTGTGACTTAATCTCAATGGGTTATTAAAAGTTTGGTTAGCTTTTGAATTAAATCTTTGCTTAGTTGCGTGAAACTTGGTTTTCAATGGCTGTCACCAATCTTTTTCCCATACATGGACACATCATGGATGTGGTATGAGCAAGTGTTAATTTGTGTTGTGCCTTCCTTGTGTGTCCGTAAAGATTTGTTTCTGAAGTATTGCGTTGCTTTTTTTTTTTTTTTCAAATGCTCTTGCTTTGTCAAATATTTATTACCAAAATTGTCTTGGAAGCTTAGTTATTGAATCTGTTTATTCTGGGATTGTCTTTTGAAATTCACAGTTGGATGTCGCTCAAATGGTACTAGGTTTGTATCTGTAGCTTGTTTTCTTATGTTCTTTCGTGGTTACATCTTGTTGTACTTAACTAGTTTTGTTGTAATTAATTTCAACATTCTGACTAGTCAAGTGGTATAATCAGAAAGGTGAGGTTCATTAAGGGTATTATTGTCTTTACACCGTTTGTTTTTAACTGTTGCATCTCATCTGTTGGTTTTCATCGTACGGCTTAGACTAATTCACAGTGTAACGGCTTAGACTACTTCACATAGGTTTTAACCTTCTCTAACCAATCTAGGTTTTTACCTTACCTCATTTTGTGTCGTTTGCCTTGTGTTTCCTTTCCCTCATTTCTCAAACTCTCAATCTATCTCGCCGGAAACTTTCACTTACCAATGGCCAGAGATACTGATACTGCCGACACTTAGCCATCTCGTCGTTCTACTCGATCTTAGACTGTAAAGAACTCTTTTAGAGCTGCAACTGGAGATCAAGTTTCCATTTTCTCATCCACCCAAGCCAATAACTTCTTCTCTACTGTGGCTGCTTGGAAGGTCATGCCTGAATGACAAATCATCTAGGATGATCTTCCCTTGGCTGACAATATTCGTTTTGATGACCTCGTTGAATGATACAGGCTTCATAGGGTAAACTCTCATCCTCCCAATTTCAATCTATCTCTGGTTTAAGAATTTTACTTTAATATTTCTTCAAATTTTCCTGAGACTGGTGGCGTTGTTTATGTTCATGGAGTCATGGTTCTTTTTGACTCGTTTATCATTTGTACGGTCCTTGAACTTGACACGTCCTTTACTTTTGTGTCATAAAGGTATAATGTAGCAACTTGTCAGTATTAAAAGCCTACCATAGTGAGGCTTATGCTGATCCGTCTATTCAGCTAGTTAAAGGTCAAGTGTCAAAGTCTCGTCTCAAACCCTTCTATAGGATTTGGTCTGATTTTATATGTAGAAATGTCTTCGGAAGGTCGAACAATGGCAACCTTACACTTGAGTCAGCCAGATTGTTGTTTGCTATGTGGACTTACTGTGATGTGCCTTTTGGTTTTCTAATTTTCAAGTCGATCATGTCTAAGCCTAAATGCTCTAAAACTCAACAGAGGGGTAGTCATCTTTGTCTAATCACTCAATTATGTAAGCATGCTAGTGTTCAAAAGTGTCTTGGATGATTTGTGTCCTAGAACCACTAAGGATCTTGACAAAAATATGATGAACCTGAGCAATGTAATGTGTGTTGTTGCTCTTAAACATTGGATTTTAGAAATATGATGAACTTGAGCAAGTGTTATATCAAAGTTTTGTTCCGTTTTGTCCTTTGGATTTTGTTGTAATTAATCTTGCTGCTCTTAGTTTGGTTTTATCTTGAATCTCGTAACCCTTAAGCTTAAATTGTTGGATATTTATTTTTTTGGTTCCAAAAATTTACACCATTATGGGCTATTTTGGTTTTCCTAGATACATTGACCCTTCTTTGTTCTTGTTACGCTTCATTGTTCTTCCTTTGTCTTACCATGACAAAATGAGGGAGAAATTTTTTTATTTAGTGTTTTAAATGTGGTACTGGAATAACCCGTGTTGTTCATGCAATTTGTGGTGTCATTTTTAAGATGAGCTTATGTTATAATAACCCATGATGAATCTCACTTGTCTCTTGTCGAGAAATGTATGTTTGCTGCAGGAGTTGTTACTTGCTCTTCTTTTGTCACTGCATGATTTCTTGGGTGTGGTGAAGTGTGAATTTAGTTATAGGTTTGGGGTTATTTTGTCAAGGAATGCCAAATAGGGAGATTGTTAAGTACTAGGTTTATTGTTTGGCTTCCTTTGTCAAAATCTGTAAATGCTACCACACATGCTTATAATGTAGAGTTAAAGTACAATGTTGATATGGGATTACTGCTGGGATTGAACTTGTCAAAGCACCAGTCTTTTTCACTGCAAAAGTTTTGAACTATACATTTGCATTTGCATATCAAGCTTATTTTTTCAGATTCCTTTTGTTTAGTGTAGTTGTCTAGTTAGAAATCCCTTCTGTTGTTCAGCTGTCTAGGCACGCAAATTAAGACAACCCACATGGGCCATCTGACACATTTTCACATGCATGGATCTTTCACCCTTGATTTGAAAAGGTTTCTTTGGCTTGTGAAACATATTCCCTGGTTCCTCTTGTCTGAAACATCCAGCTCTTCCATTAAAAGAGGTTTCAAGGTTTCATTTGGTATTCGGCTAAGCTATTTGCATTTCAAGAGAAATAGTGCATTTAGCCTAGAGCTACCTCTTAAGCTTCCAAATCGAAACCCTAGCCACAAAATCATGTCATGCACAAACACCCAATCATTGCATATTAGGGTTGTATTGTTTTATGGTTTTACATTAAGTTGTGGGTCTATACCTTAAGTTTCATATCCTTCATAGACCAAGCTTTTGGATTTAAGTTAAATTTTTCCTTTAACTGTTACTAGAGAATCTGACTGGTCATTTGAATCCAAATTTTATATGCTCCAGATTTTATATGCATATCATAAAATCATTATCATGTCATTGATCATGTTGTTCTTAGTGCCACAAGGTGATGAGCTCAAGAGGAGTTGCCACTTCGTGAAGACCGAAGAAGTTCATCTCGTGTAAGGCAAGGTTGCACAAAGGTGAAGCTGATCTGCAGATAGGGATCTAGGAATTGAGCTTGTGTGGTCTTTGTATGAACCTTTGTTTACACTAGTGGATTGGACTCAGTGGAGAGTCCTCGGTTTTGTAACCCAGAGGTGGGTTTTTCCGGCCAAAAACTTTCTTGTTTTCAATACTTTACAAAGCATCCTTTATGACCAAATAACCATTGTTAAAGGTAAACATTGTAGGGTTTGCTAGCTAGTATTGACACTTTTTTAACCAAGTAAACATAACTCAAGAATTAAGGCTAAAACATAACTGAAGATCACACTGCATTGTTTTAGCATTATAAGTTTGCTTGGTTTATATACTTGTGAGCACCTAACAATCTGTACTCAGTTAACTAGTACATTTGACTAGTCAATATTGACACACCCCGACTCGGAATGTCCACTAGGACTCCGAAATAAGCTATGTTGGCCGACACCTGGAAGGTGACGAAGCCAAAAAGTGATGATATGGAAGAATGCGAATAGATTTAAACCTAAAGGTGCCTAACTATCAGAGTGCGCTGTCAGTGGGTATGGACCCATTTCACACGCGTTGTCAGAGCATAAGTAAAGTACAGTAATGTGGGTAAAGATCATACCTTCAAAAGTAGCCACCTGAACTGAGATATGCCACGAGTTCTTGTCGATAAAGAACTATGCTACAAGAACCTGGAGGGGCGCAAAACAAAAAGCGTCAGTGGGCAAAAACAAAGTTTTACAAAATCACTTCGATATAAAAGTTATAACCCCTCTCTGTAAAAACATATATACTTCCCAGAAGAATATATACGTACTCATACTGAAAACCAACATTCAAATATTGCCATGTCCGAATAAACTATATCCAATATCAAAGCATGCAACAAATATCATTAAAGTCCATCAGGTGATATCTCAATGCATAACATGTTGGCAATGCATATAAGTCAGCCGGAGTCACCTCTCGTGACCTGTACGGCTGAATATATGGCTCCTCAAATAAATTCTCAATCCAAACTCTCAATCAATAACCTGCACCCAAGTCGGAACCACCTGTGGTGGTCTGTACGACAAGCTGGGTATATAAAAACGCTCTGTGCTACGGTGACGTGAAGGCTGGCGATGAATCGCGGGTCACCTACAAGTCGGAACCACTTATAGTGGTCTGTACGACAGGCTGGCACTTGCCTTGGATCCAAGGTGAGCGTACGGTGCTGGAGGTGAACGATCACGTGAAAGTTAAGCCCTACTCTGGCGGAGCACAAACCCCGATGTGGAGGTAAATGAGCCATATTCTAATCTCATCGATATCACCATAATCACCATATCGAAAGTACATACTTACCTGACTTACCTGGCGCCCGCAGTGCCTCAGCATATAATCACATAACATAGCAATGAATATATATATATATATGGCATTCGACATGGCATTCAATTTCACAAAATCATTTAAAACGTATTTCTGGGAATCAGCCAAGTATATATATATATATACTGAAAACAAAAGTCCACTCACCTGGAGTCCACGCTACACCTCCCTAGAACGAGTACCGAAGCGTCCCGAACGATCGGCGCCTAGAACAATTATTAAATCACATCTCAGAATACTTATCGATAGAACACGTAACTCACATAAAACACATCCTCCTACATAACTCAATCCGGAAGATCCGCATATCAGATTTCCCATCCGTAACCTCTCATGATTCACATTATGCTTATAGAACAACATACTAAAGTTTCGTTATGATCCAACGGTTAGATCTCAGCCAATTTCCAAAATCGAGTGGCGATTAACCTTTTATTTTACGAACTTACAAATCCAATTCGGGAAGATCCATACGTCGGATTCCCGATCCATAAGTTTCTACATTCTTCAAATATTAAGTACTACAACGTATCAAAGTTTGGTGACGATCCAACGGTTGGATCGCTGATTCACATCTTTACCTAACCACGAATTGTAAAGAATCTGGCTCAATGATCCACTTACGTCAAACCACTATCAAAACTGAATTCAGGATATCAAACATAGCCTAAAAATAACATTGACGGCCCACTGGCCATGCGCCGCCGCCTGCGCCGCCGTGGGTGGCGGTTGGCCGCCCCGGCTCGCCGGAAAATTCAACTTTCTCCAAAAATTCTCAAAATTTGCAGAATTAAAGATCTCAAAGAGTAGAACAACTTTCATACCTGTGACCAAGGCCAATTCGGTCAATAAGAGCTCCAATTTCATCAAAAACCGTAAGAACCCTAGAATTTGGTGTGCTCCAATTCGACCTCCAAAGCAACTCCGACGCCTCAACCATAGCTTGGGCTTTGCTCCTGGGGTTGAAGGGAGCCTAAAGGTGGTGGTAATTGGTTGAGTTAGCTTCAAGATTTGCGGATTGCCGACGTACACCCACACGGACCACCGTCCGTTTTTCCTCCAAAATACACCAAATTCTTTCTAATTTTGGGTGGAAATGGAAGAAGGAGGGCTAGGGTGGTGTTTCCAGGTAGTGGTTCAACACGACTCCCCCTCCTTTTCTCCTTTCCTCCTTTCCCTCCTTTCTTCTTTCTGATTCGGCAGTTTCTTCCTTTCCCCTCTCCTAATTCGTCCATCTCCCTCCTGTGCTCTCTTCCCTCTCTCTCATTCACTGCCATCAGACAGCTTCCCTTCTCTTCTTCTTCTTCTTCTTCTTCTTCTTCTTTTCTTTTCCTTTCCTTTCATCTCCACCATCCATCCCATTTTATCTTTAAATCTGGGCCACACATGTGGCACCCCAGATTTCTCCAAAAAATCTGAAACTCTCTAAAAATAATTAAATTACTAAAATGTCCCAAACTTCAAACATCAATAACTTCCGCGGTATAGCTCCAAATCACGAATCGCTTGCACCCACGTGTCCGTAGCAACGAGTACTACAAGAATATGCCAAGAAGCAAGTCTTATGCGTCATGACAAGCGATCAACACAAATCAAGGCATATGCTTCAAAGGGCCTTTTCGAAATTCCACGTAATAAAATTATAAAAAAATCATAAATTTTCAGGACGGGCTGTCACAAATACAGTTGGCTTCAAAAAAAAAAAAAAAATTGTAAAGTAATCTGTCTGGTACTAATTTCAAAATTTATGTTGAAACACTATTTTTTTTTTTAATTCAGAGCTACATTTTGATATAGAGAGAGTAGATAGATAACACTAATTATGTTGTTAAAGAAGGAGTTGAAGATGGCGATCTATAGTGTGAAATTTCAACACAATTCACCCAAATTTGCGCACTCTTTTCCAAAGCCTCGGACTTGTCCAGTTTGGCAAGACGTCTTGAAAGAGCGTCAAACACTAATACATGGCGACAATATTGATCCATTCCTACAAGTTGAATGCAACAATGGTGGGTGTCATTGACATGCCAACAATTTAGTATCATTATATATTTCTTTTCCACACTTTCTGTTTTTGCATAGATGAGGTGTGATACCAATTAAAATCAAGATTGCAGCAAAAAGTTTGAAAATTGTTGGAACTTGCCATCTTTTATAAATAAGTTTTATTTTTTATTTTTTTTGCTAAAGGAAGATGGTGAAGAACAAATAAAAAGATTGCCGTTTTATAGGCTAAGTGTTATTAATGACATGAAACATAATTACAAAATAAGATAACATAATTTGCATCACAATTCTAAAAGGAACAGTATATTAATTATGTTGTAAACATTTCTAGTTGAAGTATGATTGTGTAAATCCTAAATTAGATTTGATTCTAGTGATCCTTTCCTATTACAACTTGTATTACTTTGGGAAGAAGGAATATCTTCTCTACTTTTTACCACTATAAATTAAGGCACAATGTAGGAAGGATAACAACACACATACACATTCCCCTACAATTCTACAAACACATCTCTCTCATCTTTTTGCCGCCGGCCCCATTCATTTGTTAGATAAAATAGGCTACAACACGTTATTAGCACGCTCCTACTACTGCGCTTAGGAATCTGACGTTGAAGATTTTTTCCGCATCAAACCAGTTCATCCATATCATCACGCAATCAGGTTCTTTCAAAACAACGTTGTTTATCTTGATATTTTTGCAGCCCTGATAGCATGAACATTCACCATGATGCATGACCCAACTTTACGTTTTACGAATTTTAGATTCTACATAAATTGTGCATGCCTCATAATCATAATTGTTCAATTATGTGAATTTGATGTTTGCTATGAATTGCGTATGCATCAATAAAATTGTATATGAATTGCATCAATTATATTTGTTTATGTGTCAAATTGAATTCAATTAACATATTATTATTTTGAATATGCATATAATTGAGTAATATTTGAATTGAAAAAAAAAATGAAATTGGGAATCACAGCCTGGGTTCTTTGAACCTATGACCTCGAGCACTCACCCAAGCTTGAAGCTTGTAGCTGAACCGTGCCAAAGCCGAGAGATCCAGGTTGAAACCCAGAACACCCCGACGCTAACCACGGCGTCCCCCACCATCGCAGGATGGCCTGCAGACCACCCTCACACATCGGGTCACCATGTTTGACGGCTTGAAGCTCGTCCTCGACATCAATTGATCAAGATTTGATTGAATCTCATCAGTTTTTTTTTTTTTAAAAACCCGATTCTAAATTCTAGGATTTCACAACGAATGTCGAGATTTTTTCAAATCTCCGTTCTTCTTTTGAGGTTTATGGCGACCCACGGACTCTTACTAAGCATCCTTGTCCCAACGCCGACCGCCTGATGCGACGCCGTCGACCAAAGCCCAGCGTTCTTCCCCGGCTGTACACACCCAGCACGACTGGGTTTGTGACCCACGACCTTCTTTTGGGTTTGAACCCTCCACGGCCTGTTTTCCTTTTGGGCTCCCTGTAGTGACCCAAAAACCCTTTTAGGCCTTCCCTGTCTTGGCCCAAATTAAGCCACCCCATTGACTTATTTTTTCTTTTGGGCCTCGAGTTTTATTTGCCTAATTATTTTAGGCCCAATGGGTTTTATATTTTTTCACCCACACTTTAATTTGGCCCGAAGTCCAAATAATTAAAATTCAATTATAATTGTAAATCTAAAGTTATATTTTTACATATTCTTGTTGCATATTTGCTTGCATATATATTTGTGTTTGCCTACAGGAATATATGAACCTGAAGTTTATAATTTTTTTGAAACCTGAAGTTTATAATTATTTTGAAACCTGAAGTTTCTTATAAACATGCATTGTTTGAAAACCTGAAGTTTTCATTTAAAAACATCACCCATGAAAACCTGAAGTTTTTTATGCAAAATTAAACCAAAACATGTCTATTAGAACCTGTATGTTCTACTCCTATGTGAATGGATTGATTTTTCTCCATTACACTAACCACATCTTGTCCATCTTTTTTGTGATAGGAACATGTCGAATTTGAACAAACTCGACTTCACCGCTGTGGAGGTCTCTGGAAGGAACTACCTCAAGTGGGTTCAAGATGTGAAGGTCCACCTTATTCCAAAGAATTTGCGTCCTGCCATTGAAGAAGCAATGGATGAGCCTGTTGGCGAAGCTGAAAAAAGCCACCGCTATGATCTTCATCTGAAGACATATCCATGACGCTCTGCAAACTGGGTATCTTATTGAGGAGGATCCACATGCACTCTGGGTCGCTTTGGCTGATCGTTTTGATCACCAAAAGAACATATTCTTGCCTGAAGCAAGACACAACTGCAACACTTGCGCTTCCAAGACTTTAAGTCTGTGAATGAATATAATTATGAAGTTTGTCGAATCCGATCACTTCCCAAGTTTTGCAATGAAACTTTGACTGAAGAGGATCTCTTGGAGAAGACCTATTTGACCTTCTCTGCTTCTAATATTGTCCTGCAGCAACAATATAGAGCTCATAAGTTCACTAAGTTCTCATATTTGATCTCTATTTTACTTCTCGCTGAAAAGCAGAATCAGCTGTTGATGAAGAATCATCAAGCTATACCTACTAGGGCGACTGCTATGCCTGAAGCACACTATAGCACTAACCAATGCCCAAAACACCAAAAGAGGCATGGTAAGGGCGGCCAGAAGCCATTCTACCAAGGTCAACAGAGTCAAGGCCCATCCAATGGAGGAAACAAAGCCCAGAAGCGCCCAAACCTCGCTCCTAAGGCCCCAAACTTCAAGAATAAGGGAAAAGCACCTGAAACCATGGATGCCGAGATATGCTATCGCTATGGTTCAAAAGACCATTGGTCTCGTGTTTGCTGAGCTCCCAAGAAGGTTGTAGATGAATATCAATCTCGTCGTAAGAAATTTGAATCAAACTTTGTGCAAGTGGACGAACCGGAGACTACAAAGATGGAGGTTTCTAATTTTCAGTAGGATACCACCCTATGGAAGATTAGAATCTTAGACATAGACTTAGTTTTTAGTTGAAATAAGACAATTGGGGCCGAATTCCACCTAATGGCCGAACCCCCCTTGTTTTTGGTTAATTTTTGAACAATTTTCCTTTATGTTTGGATTATTAGTTGGTGATTTGTTTTTGGATATTAAGTTTTAATCCTTGGATAAATGAAATTATTTTGAATTGATAATTGTCTTTATAAACTTTTATGCATGTGACCGATTCAAATTAATTTTTCATTATAGGTAAGACTAGTGGAAAAGTTAGTTGTATGGCAGATAGTGCAACCACGCACACCGTTTTGCGTGAACGCATCTATTTCACTAACTCCATACCTAAGAATGCGCCTCTGACAACCCTCTCAGGCCTATCTAACCTGATAGAAGGATATGGTAAGGCACATATAATGTTGTCCAATGGTACAATTTTGACCATTGCTGAGGCACTCTATTCTCCACGTTCCGGAAAAACGTTGTTAAGTTTCAAGGACATTAGAGATAACAATTACCACGCTGAAACCCACGTAGAAAACGGAGTTGAATTTCTGTGCATAACTTCTTACGAATATGGCCAGAAGCGTATTCTAAAGAAGATGAAGCATATCTCAAGTGGTCTGTATATTACGACCATACGCCCTATAAAATGCCACTATGTGGCTGGCCCTAATATTGGGACCGCGCACGAAATTACACTTTGGCATGATTGTTTGGGACATCCTGGACAAATAACGATACGCTGTATCCTTAAATCATCACACGGGCATCCACTAACCCGAAGTTTAGGTTTTATCCAAGGAATCGCATGTCAAACATGTTCTATAGGAAAGCTTATTACTAAGCCTTCTTATGACAAGATTCGTTCAAAACCTCCCATTTTTCTACAACGGATTCAAGGGGACATTTGTGGACCAATTCACCCTCCCTGCGGACCATTTATGACACACCCCGTCCCGAAGGTAGGGCATGCCCTACCTTCGGGACGGGGTGTGTCAGTTTAGATACTTTATGGTTTTGGTTGACGCTTCCACACGTGTGTTTGTTGTCCACAAAGAACACTGCATTCTCCAAACTGTTGGCTTATCAAGCTCAGGGCTCACCACCTTGATTATCCGATCAAATCTATTCGATTGGATAATGCTGGAGAATTCAAATCTAAAACTTTTGATGACTATTGCATGTCAGTTGGGGTTGAAGTTGAACATCATGTACCCCATGTTCACACCCAGAATGGTCTGGCAGAGGCTTTCATTAACTGTTTACAAATGATTGCTCGATCGTTGGTCATACGTACCAAGCTCCTGATCGCTGCTTGGGGCCATGTAATATTGCATGCAGCAAAGTTAGTCCGCCTGAGGCCTGTTGCGACACAACCATTTAGTGCCCTTCAGTTGGTTACCGGATACGAACTCGACATATCGCATATGTGCGTTTTTGGTTGTGCAGTATATGTGCCGATCTCCCCGTCCTTTCGTACAAAAATAGGGTCTTAGCAAAGGATATGAATCTATGTCGGATATGATTCTCCTTCGATTATTCGTTACTTAGAACCTTTGACAGGCGATTTGTTTACCGCTCATTTTGCTGATTTTCACTTTTATGAGGCAGTCTTCCCGTCGTTATGGGGAGATAAGAACGTCACCGTTCATGAAGAACGACATGAATTATCGTGGACAACTCCCACTTTGTCTCATTTAGATCCCCGTACCGCTTAGTCTGAAATTGAAGTTCATCGCATATTAGATCTTCAGAGCATAGCTCAGAGCATGCCAGATGCTTTCACCGATCTAGCGCGCGTGACAAGATCACATATTCCAGCTGCGAATACGTCTATAAAGATGGATGTACCAAATGTACGACTGACTGCCCTCCTGGAAACCCGGGACGCCAATTCTGGTGATCCACGTACATTAACGGCTAGCCAATCATCTGCCCTTACACAAAAGTGTGGCATACCCCTTGGTTCAAAAGATTTACACCCTCCGAAGAGAAAAACCACGGCACAAGGTCCTGAAGAGCCTACCGTGAATCCAACTATCGCTTACTCATTATACCCAACTCATGAGGAAATTCTAGATTACAGAAGCATCCTTGAATAGACGAATCCCCCTCCCGAGAATCGTGAGATTTCGGTCTATTATTCTAGCTTAGATGATGTGTGGCATAGAAATGAGATGATTGTCGACGATACATTAGCATTTGTAGTAGCTACTGAGATCATGATGAGCGATGACATTGAACCACGTTCTGTTGATGAATATCGACGTAGAACTGATTGGTCAAACTGGAAACAAGCAATCCAAGTCGAACTCGATTCGCTTGCGAAACGTAAGGTGTTTGGACCTGTAGCTTCTAATTCGCCCACATGTGAAGCCCGTTGGCTATAAATGGGTTTTCATTTTGAAGCATAATGAGAAGAATGAAATTGTGCGTTACAAAGCTCGTCTTGTTGCACAAGGTTTCTCACAACGCCCGGGGATTGACTCTGACGAAACTTATTCACCCATTATGGATGTGATTACTTTTCGCTACTTTATCAGTTTGGTAGTTTCTGAAAAACTAGATATGTAGCTGATGGACGTAGTAACCGTGTATCTCTATGGGGATCTTGATACGAAAATCTATATGAAAGTTCCTGAAGGACTTACATTGACTGGTTTAAATATTTCCAAACCTAAGAACACGCTCTCAATTCGGCTGAGGCATTCACTCTATGGTTTGAAACAATCTGGAAGAATGTGGCATAACCGTCTGAGTGAGTATTTGACTAGTTAAGGATATGTGAACAACGAATTATGCCCTTGTGTGTTCATTAAGAAGTCACATTCCGGATTTGCAATTGTTGCAGTATATGTCGATGACATGAATCTCATCGGAACTCCTAAAGAGCTCTCGAGACCTGTTGCGCACTTGAAGTCGAAATTTAAGATGAAAGATCTAGGTAAGACTCGATACTGTCTCAGTCTCGAGATAGAGCATTGTTCAGATGGAATCCTAGTACATCAATCGAATTACACCCAGAAGGTGTTGTGCCACTTTAATGAGGATAAAGCGAAGCCTTCGAGTACTCCTATGGTCGTTCGATCGCTAGATGTAAAACAAGATCCCTTCCGTCCAAAGGAGGATGATGAAGAGATTTTGCAGCCTGAAGTTCCTTATCTAAGTGTGATAGGCGCTTTATTGTACTTAGCTCAATGCACTAAACCCGACATCTCCTTTGTTGTTAATCTTTTGGCAATATACAGTAATGCACCTACACGTAGACACTGGACTGGCGTGAAAGACATCTTCCGTTACTTTGAAGGTACTACGGATTTAGGCTTGTTCTATCCCTACGAATCCTCGAATGTTACCGCACCCTATGCTCCTCGAGTTGATTTTCACCTTGTTGGTTATGCTGGCGCAGGATACTTATCTGATCAGAACAAGGTGCGTTCTCAAATGGGTTATGTCTTTACTGTTGGAGGCACCGCGATATCTTGGAGGTCAACTAAACAGACCTTAGTTGCCACTTCGTCTAACCATGCTGAAATTCTCACCTTACATGAAGCAACTCGGGAATGCTTTTGGTTGAGAGTAGTAGTAAGCCATATTCGAAGCTCCTGCGATCTTTATCCCGTCGTTGATGTCCGGACGACGATCTTTGAAAAAACGCAGCCTGCATCAAACATCTCAAAAAGGGTTACATCAAATGAGACAACACTAAGCATATTGCGCCGAAGTTTTTCTTTTCGCATCAACAACAAGAGCATCAGAAGATTGAATTCACGCAAATCCGTTTACATGACAATCTGGCCGACCTCTTCACCAAATCACTGCCGAAGATGACGTTTTAGAAGCTTGTTCATGGAATTGGTGTGCTTAAACTTTATGAGTTGTAACTTTGCTATTTCTCTTTGGAACTGTGTCAAACTCAGGGGGAGTATCCTGTAAATACTTGCTTGATCTTAATGTACTCTTTTTCCCTATGATTAAGAGCATTTTTCCCACTGGGTTTTTGCTACCTAACTAGGTTTTAACGATGCACCCACCTTGGGCTGGTCATATCCCTGATGACTTCATCTAGATGTTTCTTTTGACTTTGCATTTCTCACACATTTTTCCTTAGACTATGAATTTTGTCCCTACTCGGGTTTTTACCATAGCCTTAGGGTTTTTTAGTGAGACTTACTACTTATGCAAGTTCTTACCTTATTGAGAATAAGTGTTGTTCCTTCAAATTAATGTCGACGAGTCGACTTCCTCAACTTCTGCATGATGCTAAATCTACCTTGAGTATTTACACACTTAAGGGGGAGTGTTGTAAACATTCCTAGTTTAAGTATGATTGTATAAATTCTAGATTAGATTTGATTCTAGTTATCATTTCCTACTACAACTTGTATTACTTGGGGAAGAAGGAATATCTTCTCTACTTTTTACTACTATAAATAAAGGCACAATGTAAGAGAGATAACAACACACATATACATTCCGCTACAATTCTACAAACACATCTCTTTCTTCTCTTTGCCCCCGGCCCTATTCTTTTGTCAGATAAAATAGGCTACAACAAATTCATTAGCTTTTATTTTAAATTTAATGATGTAACTGGTGCTGTTGCATTCCGTCAGTTTTATTAAATAATAAAAATAACGATGGGCTAGTTTGGTATTGCTGTGCTTTTTAAAAAATAATTTATAAAAAAATAAAATAAAATAAAATAAAATAAAATAAAAATAAAAAACTGCTTATGCTGTGTTGTGAGAATAAACAGTTGTAAAATAAAGTTGTTGAGTGTTTGGTAAACTTTTTTTTTATAAAAGTGTTCTTAATTAAAAAAGCAGTGTCTGAGTGCTTGGTAAATTTTCATATAAATTGCTTTGAATATATTAAATGACTAATAATTGTCAAATACAATAATGTAGGAGCAAAGATTGAAAAAATAAAACACTTTTTATAGAAGTATTGTAGACTCTACTTATGTTTTTCTATGCTTTTCTACTGCCATTGACAACAGTTTTTTTTTTTTTTTTTTTTTTTAACACTTTTTTTATGTTTTACCAAACACATTTAATATTCAAATTTTTTTTTAATAAGCTGCTTTTATTAAAAGCACCACAATCCCAAACCAGCCCTATGTAATCCACTTTTTATTTGTATGCATTGCACAAAGTATGAATTCCACGTGGGAGACTAAAAACATTGCCTACTAGTATAAATAATCTTGAGCCTCTTCCTATTATTGCTTATTGGTTAGGATAGATGTTCACATTCTAATATGCATGTCTGACTTCTTAATTAGAAATTGCGGAAAAAATAATCATATTTCAATTGTATAAATTAATATATGATTGGTATTGGTTAGGATAGATGTTTTAGAATTTATAATTTGTATACCATGTTTATAATGACATAACTTTTATTTGCTATGCCTTAAATTCAAATATCGTAAATGACGAGTTGAGAATTAATTTATTTCTCTTTATTTTGGTGTCAATATATTTGTGGGTTTTTATCACAAATGGTCCCTGACATTGGCATAACTCATCATTTTGGTCCCTAACATTCGAAATCAATAAATTTAATCCCTAACATTATGGATAACCTGCAACAAGAAAATAAAGATGCTTGGGATTGGTTACATGCTAAACCAACATATAATTGGAGTAGGTCACATTTTAGGACATGTTACAAATGTGACATCTTGCTTAACAACTTGTGTGAGGATTTCAATGCATCAATTGTCAAGGCAAGGGACAAGCCAATTTTGACAATGTTGCAAATCATAAGAAAGAACCAGACAGTGAGGATGGCAAATAGAAGAGTTGCTACCTTGAAATGGAAAGGATCTGTGGGGCCAAGAATTGAGAAAATTATTGAAAAATTCAAGTATGAATGTGGGCATTGCATTGCATATCTAGCTGGAGATATAAAACATCAAGTCTCACACCTTTATGGAAGAGAGGTTGCAGTTGACTTGGGTGCTAAAACTTGTTCTTGCAGGAGATGAGATCTTTGTGGAATCCCATGTCCTCATGCTATTGCCTATATTTTGAGGAAGGGACAAGATGTTGCCTTGTATGTTGATGACTGTTACAAGCAAGCAACATACCTAAGGGCTTATGCACCGGTTATTTCACCACTGCCTGGCCAAGATCAATGGAACAAGCCTGGTAATGAGACCACCAAAATTGATCCTCCCATTTACAAGAAGTAAACTGGAAGACCAAAGAAAAAGAGGACTAAAGATCCTGGTGAAGAGCCCCCGGTTACAAGTCATGAAGGGAAGAAGTTGAAAAGATGGATTTATACCTAGCCATATGCATGTAGGTCATGTGGACAAGAAGGCCATACTTCCAAAGACATGTGGAAAGCAACAAAATCAAGCATCTACTAGTCAATCCACTCAAGGAGTAACTCAATCTACTAACAACAAGCCTACATCAACTCAAACAAGACAGATATGTGTGAAGTTTGAAGAGTAGAAATCTTTGTATTTTTTTAATTGTAATAAGGTATGTGGAAGATGCGGAAGGTGTGGCCTAATTCGTTTTTATTTTCAATTTTTATAATGTGAAGTTGTGTATTTCTATCTTGAGTATGTAGGTGGGAAGGGGCAGCGGAGTGGTCAGAGGAAGAGCCATGGGAAGAGGTACATGCAGAGAAAGAGACATGGTTTCAAGCTCACAACCCACCATTCCACCAATTCAACATGTTCAGTCAACCCAAGGATTTGGTGCAAAGAGAGGAAAGCCATGGAAGCCTTGAAGGATTTGGTGAAAATATGGCAGCTTAGTTGTGTTTTTAAAGTCTTTTAAAACTATCTAAAGGTTTTTTGTTTTTGCATTAAAAAACATGAGATGTTGTTTAATGCTTTTGGAATTGAATGGGTATGTTGTTATGAACAATGGTTATTTCTTTTGGAAGAATATGCTATTGACAATGAAATATGCAAATTAATAGATGTTTGTTTCTTATGTGTTTGAACATATGTCATTTTGGAATGATATATTTCTTTTGAAATGATATATTTCTTTTGGAATGATATGCTATTAACATTTTGCTCAAAACCATTTACTAAAATGGCTGGGCATTTTTTTTTAGTGGGAAAATGCCTCATTTTAACTTTTCGAAAGGAAACAATCACAAATGTTTGCCGTCGAATTCAGCAAGAAAGGGAAAAGGTCGAGTCAACACATGAGTCAACAAATGTTTGCTGCCAAATTCAACAAGCGAGGCAATTGGATGAAAAATACCCTCTCTTAAAGGGTCACGTGAGACAGCACGTGCATTTTTAACGGAGGATTTAATGGATTATTGACGAAAGGACCATATTTATGTGTGGCATCGAATGTCAGGGACCAAATTTATTGATTTTGAATGTTAGAGACCAAAATGATGAGTTAAGCCAATGTCAAGGTCAATTTTTTGATAAAAATCATATATTTGTATATAAACAAAATGTCAATGACCATTTGTGATAAAAATCATATATTTGTATATAAAGAAAAAATTGAAAAGTCTCGAGTTTTTTCAAGCATTAGGCATTCGTAAGTTGGAGCACAATAATAAACATGGACTCATTTGCCAATTCAAAAATAAAGGGTAAATTACATTTTACCTCCTTAGGCTTGGAGTCGATTCCAATTTCTTACAACATCTTTAAAACATTTCAATTTCATACATTTACTTATCATTTTATTTCAATTTCATACATCCGTTACAAAAACTGTTAAGTAAATCGTTAAGTGATGACGTGGCAAATATGGGATCCATATTTGTGCTGACGTGGCTGCCAAATTTGTGTCACGTGGCAAAAAAAAATAATTTTTTATGCATTTAAAATATTATAATAATTTACCATATTAAAAAAAAAAAAAAAACACACACACACACACACAAACCCAGAAACCCATCTTCCCCCCCCCCCCGACCCACCTCCTTCTCCACTCTCTTCACCTCCCATCCCATCCAAAAACTCACCCCATCCCACTCCACCCCCACCCCCCCCCCCCCCCCCCCCCCCCCCCCCCCCCCCACCTCACCAAAAACCCCAAAAAACACAGGAAGAACAACACTCCTTTGATTGTCAAATACCAAAATCCCATTCCAATGTCATTGTTGGCTGCATCTCGTGGGTTCGATCGACCTTAATTCAAGGTTAGAATGTGAGAAGGAGGAAGAGAAAGAGATGGAGGAGGTAGCCGGAAATAAGTGGGTGGGGTGGGGGGGGGGGTTGCGGTGGAGGTGGAGGTGGAGGTGGGGTGGGTTTTTTGGATGGGAGGGGAGGTGAAAAGAGTGGAGGAGAAGGAGGTGGGTCGGGGGGAGATGGATTTCTGGGTTTGTTTGTTTGTTTTTTTTTTTAATAGGATAAATTATTATAATATTGTAAATGCATAAAAAAAAAAAAAAAAATTGCCACGTGGCACAAATTTAGTAGCTACGTCAGCATAAATATGGATTCCATATTTGCCACGTCATCACTTAACGATTTACTTAACTTAATGGATTTTTTAAAGGATGTATGTATGAAATTGAAATAAAATGATAAGTAAATGTATGAAATTGAAATGTTTTTAAGATGTAATAAATTGAAATCGATCCCAAACCTAAGAGGGTAAAATATAATTTATCCAAAAATAAACATTCAAAAGCTAAATGAGTATGGACTCATTTGCACACCGAATAAAGCCCAATATTGAACGTGGACCAAACAAAGCACAAAAACAAACATGACCAAAGAATATCCTATAATAATCTTAATAACCAAGTATGACATAGTAATTTTCACTAACACATTTTCTCTAATGGGAGAGGAGAGAGTTCAAATTTGAAACGCATGCAGTGCGTTAAAGAGTAATGCCCTATTTACTAAGTTAATGCACAACATAAAATAGAGCAATATAATAATTTTCACTAAATGAAGTTATTAGTTATATGTTCTAAACTGTTTATCTCAAGTATACTTTTAAATAGAAGAAGCTCCAATTGAGAGAGATGAGAGAAATATGCAGTTTGGTGGTGGAAGGAAGGTGGTGCATGCATGATTTTTCATGTTGCAGTGGGAACAAATAGTGGTGAGACAAGCAGTTTGGTGCAACCTCATTGGGTGGTTGGTTGCTCTTTCACCCTCCCAAACACATTGACCCTGTAAGATTATGGTACGTTTACCGAAAAAGCTTGTTAATTAAGGATTAGCCTAACTTGTTTTGTTTGGTAAGGGCATTGACATGTTTGGGGAGAATGGTCAAGCAAATGAAATCAGTTACAATCTCACCCACACCCCAAATATATGCTCTAATTTAGATCAAATTGAAAAACAAATTGTTCCATATTTTCTCCACGGCGTTAAAGATCCAATGGGGTCCCTTGGCCCCCATGGTCCCTCTCTCCCTCCCTGTAGATCCGAACCCAAGTGGTTTTGCAGATGTAACACGTCTGCTCCCATATTATTAAATTTTGCTTTTCTTGCAGTTTGGCGTTCAACCATAAGCAGCACCCAACACCCTTCTCCCTCTCATTTCTCTGCACCCCAAATCTTTGGTTCCGAAATTTCCAGCTTCCATTTTTTGTTATTTTTGGTTTTAAAGGTTTCTTGGTATTGGACGTAAGATCGAGGTGCTTTGTGTTTGTCAGTTTGTCACATCCCTTCTGAGTTTTGATTCTTGACGTGCTTTGGCGAACATGAAATAGTCAGATTTCATTTATTATTAGCAACTGCTGGGTCTGCAGCTGGGTGTCCAGAGTAAAGGACGGACCTTCCCTACGATAGGGATCCCAAAACCCCAAACTCCACGTCACCTCTGTCACCTAAAACCCACCACCCTAGTCGTATTTAGAGCTAAACCATCACAATTTCACCAAAAGGGTTCCATCCAGTTGATATTTTGAGTATTGGAGGAGATCGATATATATCACCGGCCATTGAAATGGGAAATTGTCAGGCGGCGGAGGCAGCGACGGTGGTGATTCAGCACCCGGGGGCCAACAAGATCGAGAGGATTTACTGGTCTGTGGGCGCTCATGAGGTCATGACTTCCAACCCTGGTCACTACGTGGCTCTTGTCGTCAACTCTCCCACCATGAAGTCTGAGACCGGTGCTCCAGTGAAGCAGCTCAAGCTTCTCAGACCAGACGACACTTTACTCATTGGACAGGTTTATCGCCTCATCAGATTTGAAGGTCAAGTTTCTAATTTCGTTTTTCAGTTTTCCAGCAACGAGTTTTAATCAATTAGGCTTTCTTTTGTTTAAAAAGCAACGCTTTTCAGTTAGATTATGTAGCAAATGTTAAATCCGATTCATATGACAATATAAATATTTTTCTGTTGTGAGATTTTTGGTTAAGATTTTAATTTTAAATATTAGGTCTCTTTTGTTATACATGCACAGATGTGTTGAAGGAGTTTGCTGCCAAAAAGTCTGTGAAGCTGGGGAAGTTGCTGAAGTATAGAGGTGGGGTTCGAATGGAAATGAAGATGAAGGACTTGGCGGTTCAGAATTTGAAGTCCGGGAACAACAATTCCATCAAGGTAAATATAAAATTATTTGACCTTAAAGACCGTACATAATTAAACCATCCTGGCATCAAGCATTGTTGAATTATATGAACTCATTAGGGTAATTTGGTCATTCAAAATTGACGTGATAACTCCATGATATGAAGCTCGGATATCAAGCACTTTGTAGACTCTGTATTTTGTTCTTTGGTAGTGCGGGAATACGTATCTATGAATGTGTGTCGGGCTTCTCCAAAAAAAAAAAAAAAAAATGAATGTGTTGGGCATTTTTCCTTTGAGTAAATTACACTTTCCTTTGAGTAAATTACACTTTCATACTTCAGGTTTGGAGTCTATTTCAATTCCTTACAACATCTTTAAAACATTTCACTTTCATACCTTAAGTATTATTTTATTTCAAAATAATACATCCGTTACATTTTCCATCCATTGATTCGTTAAGTGCGACGTGGATGCCAAATGTGTGCTACGTGGCAAAAAAAATATTTTTTTTTTTTTAAAAAAAAAAAAACCTAAATCTTCTTAAAATAAAAAAATAAAAAAAATAAAACTGAAACCTTCTTCTCCCCTCAACCTCCAAACTCATCTCCCCCATCTCCCTCATCTTTACCTTCTTCCCTGCAACCCAAAAAAAAACAAAAAAGCAAAAAAAACCCCCTCTTCCCCTCTCTTCTCCCCCATCTTCATCTTCTACCCCCTTCAGTTCGTCTTCCCCCCCAACACACGCGTGCCCTCCCCCCACCCACCCACCAGCCGTGACCCCCCCCAAACCAGAAACTTAGAAAGAATAACCCCACCCGGCCGTAACCCTCCCTGCGCACCCCCCTCCCAACTCACGACCCTCCCTCCCTCCACACCCACCCTCTTCCCTTCTCTACACACACCCCCCACTCTCCTCTACACACCCCTACTCCTTAAATCCACACTCATTCCACGAACCCGGCGATGGCGAGACGGGATTTGGTTTTTTTTCTTTTTTTTTTCTTTTTTTCTGGGTTGCATGTAGGGGGTCGGGGGAAGAAGATGAAGATGGAGGAGAAGAGAGGGGAAGAAGGGGGGGAAGACGAACTGAAGGGGGCTTTTTTTTTTTTTTTTTGGGTTGCAGGGAAGAAGATGAAGATGGGGGAGATGGGGGAGGAGATAGGTTTGGGGGTTGCGGGGAGAAGAAGGTTTCAGTTTATTTTATTTTATTTTTTTTACGAAGATTTAAGTTCATTTTAAAAAATATTAAAAAAAAAAAAAATTTTGCCACATGGCACACATTTGGCATCCACTTGGACCACGTTGGTAGCCACATCAGCACTTAACAGATCAATGGATGCAAAATGTAACGGATGTATTATTTTGAAATAAAATAATACTTAAGGTATGAAAGTGAAATGTTTTAAAGATGTTGTAAGGAATTGAAATAGACCCCAAACATGAGGTATGAAAGTGTAATTTACCCTTTTCCTTTTGTCTGTCACTACAATTCATTAGAGCATCTTTAACAGTTTTGTTAAATTTTTGTTAGTTTATAAAATAAACAACGTCAAAAAACAACTTTAGCAAATTTTGGGTGACACCTTTTCATTTTGTCAGATACTTAGGATAAAAAATTTCTATATTCCTAGAACACGATCTAGTATACTAAAATATAAATGGTTAATTTTTTTTTTAATTATTCAACCACGACTATTTGTATAATAATACTTAATGTACCGAATTGTATATCGACACACTAAAAAATCTCTCTAAGATAATATATATATATATATATATATATGTAAGAATCTCACCCAAGTCAGAAGTGCCCATTAAAAATGGAAAGATGCAGCACCACAGTAGTAGGGCTGGGCATGGGTCGGGTACAATAGATTTTAATACAGCAACCGGACCTAACCTGGGTCGGTTCGGGCCGGGTCCATTGGTCCTTGGTTTTTTTTTTTTTTTTTTGCGAAACTGACACCTTCCTCGATGTCTCCGCCTCCGCCTCCCTTTGCCAAGGCCACGCCGTCCACTCCGTCAACACCGAATCCCTCAAGCCCTTGGAGTCCCAATCCCAGGAATCCCGACCCCTCAACTCCTCCGCCTTCGTGGGGGAAGACAGTGGACGTTGACTGTCGAGAGAGAGAGGGAGTGAGATCGTAGGGAGGTAAGAAAGGGAGGAAGAACGGTCCACAGGTGGTGCATCCGCCACTGGTGACGTGGACGTTGTAGCTGCAGCTGTCGATGGTCTTGAAGCTGTTGACGATGAGCTCGCATTTGGCTTGATGGTCGTGTCAGTGAAGAAGATAATCTAGAAAGGCTCGATTTGGATGACGGCGTGGCGAAGCTTGCCTGAAGTTGGGTTGGCCGAGTTGGAATTTGGCGAGTTGGTGACTATGTAGATCAGGCCCCCTTTACCTCTTATGGCGTCCATGCCAAACCCAATGCCGCAATCGGCGAGCTTTTGGCGATTGTTGCTCCAGTCCTGACAGCGAAAATGCAAAGAAAATTAGCAAAACCCAGATTGGGGTTTTGGGCTAAAAGCTAAAAATGCATGATTTGTGGAAAACCCAATTGGGATTAAGAACTTGAAGAAGAAGAAGAAGAAGAAGAAGAAGGTTCGGGGAGAGAGAGATCAAGAAGGAGGAGATTGAGAATCGATAGATCCGAAAGGGAGGACTAAGGAGAGAAGAGTCTTCGAGAAGGTGTGAGAAAATAAGAGAGGAATGGGAAAATGTTACAAACGGGCCGGTCCGGGTACCTCTTTTTTTATACTTCTGGAACCGGCCCGCCCCTAAAATTTCAAAGCCCCGCCCTGTTTCTCTTCTCTTTTCAAAAATTAGGACCAGCCCGTACCTGCCCCGACTCGCGATTTCTATACCCGTTTGCCCACCCCTACACAGTAATATAGCATGATTTGGAGACGAATCCCTTAACTGTTATATGAAAAGAGAACTTGTAAATACTATTGAATACTTATTACTTTAACTGTTACATGAAGAAAACAAACCTTATACAGAATATTGTATAATTATTAATTAGTTACGACATGTCACGGTAACATTCTATCCAGGTATGCACGGCACGAATAAGTTTTTGCAACCACCGAAAGTAGGGGGTTATGTACAGGGGCGGAGGGAAGAAGATAATAGGATCGGCCTAGGCCGATCCTCACATTTTTTTGCAGGCCTTCCCTTGTAAGCATCTTTCATTATTCTTCTTTACAACCCTTCTCCTATTAGTCAATAATACAAAACACATTATAAACTATCTCCTACTTAGAATTCCAACTCCCATATTTGATTCCATCCTAACACTAAATTAATATTTATTTATTGGACATAAAATCAATAACCTTTAACATTTTGATAATAAAAAAAAAAAATCTCCTAATTAAAATTAAACCCGTTAACTTTTAATTAAAACAAAAAACTTCTTTGGTCTTTCACAATCAACCCAGGAGTAAGAGTCCAAGACTAAAAAGCTATTATTCTTCTCATTTCTTGAAATTTCATATCTATTTTCATATAAAATTCAAATTAATTCAACAAAAACAATACTATTTGTAAAATCTATCTTACTTTCCATAATTTTTTTTATAGAAAACTAGATTTTAATCCCTAAATAAGATGAAGTTTAGAAAAATGTCTTACACAAGATTAAAAATTGATTTTAGTCCCTAGACTCTATTTAATGTCATTCAATGTCTCTTTTTTTATTTATAATTTTATGAATTTAAATTTTATGAAAATATTATAAATTTTAATTCTCATTATTGTAAGCATCTTATATAAGAAAATATTTTCGTAGAGATTTTTCGGTATACTTATGTTTTTGTATATTTTCTTATTTGCCACTAATTCATTACAATATATTTAGGTACGAACATTTCGGTACAGTACACTTTTGTTAGTATAATATGTTTAGGTACGGACATTTCGGTACACTAGTTTAGTATAATATATTTAGGTACCGACATTTCGCTACACTAGTTTAGTATCATATAGTTAGGTACGGAATTTTCGGTACACTTATGTTTTTACATATTTTCTTATGTGTCACTAATTCACTACAATACATTTAGATACGGGCATTTCGGTACACTAATTTAGTAAAATATGTTATGATGATACAGATGTTTAGGTACACAAATTAGAGAAAGTTAAATAAAATTAATGAATTAAAATATGTATAATAATAAATTTAAAATTTAATGTAATAACATTAAATAAATTATCTATTAAATATAAAAACAAAAATATAGTATGAATTTGAATTAAGTACACATTAAGGGACTAAAATTAATATTCAATCTTACAGCAGGTTTTTTTTTAAATTTTAATTTTCTTGAAGGATTAAAGTTCAAAAACCTATCTTACATCTTACTTAAGTGTTAGAGTTTGGACTTTTTGATTACTTCTTCTTATTAAATTTAATAGTATGGATAACAAGGTTATCATGCAATGGTTTCAAAATATGAAAATTCATCAGAGACAGTTATGATTATTGAAAATATAAAATATTATAAATGCATGTGTTATTATGGTGTTTTGCAACCGTTATTCATCATATTTTTTTACATTTGTGAAAGGCCACATGAAATCCTGGCTACGCCACTGGTTATGTATTGGGTAAATGTCTGAACTGTCAAACATTTTTGGTCCCATTTTGCCAAACTCTACCATCTAATTAATATATATATATATATATATTATATATATATATGTATATATAGTTGAATAAAGAGTCGAACTTATATATTTAGATAGAAATGATAAAAAATAGTTTGAGAATATAAATTTATAGGGTCAAATACAAGGTCGAACGCATGAGCATTTGGGTTTGTAAAATGGTTAAAGAGTTGTTTAACTTTTGGTTTGACAATAAAAAAATGTTTATAACTCATTGAAAGGTTTGTCATCTGATGTGATTCCCCTTGCATATTTGCGCAATTGACTTGTTTTAGCTCATCTAAAATTATACGGCTGCAAAACATAAGTGAATTGTGAAAGAAAGTAAAACTCTTTCATGTATTTTAATCGTTGTTGCATAACATACGTGCATGGTTAGGATCTCATCCATTTGTTGGAATTTTGCGTTGCCATATTTGACAATAAGCAATGGTGGCCACTATGTACGATCCACTCACCGCGTACATTCATTTTATATTCCTGAATACTCATGCTTATTTCTAATATTTAAATAGAATAAATCAAAGAAAATTAAAAAAAGGAACAAAAATATATAAGATATGCAGAAGAATTAAAAGAGTATGCAAAAATAAATAATTTTCTGTGTGCAAAGTTTACAGTAACTGGCGTGGCTTATGTCATCATTCCATAAGTCTTCCATTCCAATGGTTCATGGGATGCATTTACCCCTTTATTCAAGGAATGTCAGATTTATAATGACAGTGGAAAGGTATCACTTTACGATTTGCAAAATGATACACTTCTTTTCTAGCAAATATTTGGTTGGGGTTGAGAGAATTCATTTTCCTCTACCAATATCAGAACTGATAGAAGTAGTTTCAACTCCTAACCATATGATTAAGTTATGTTTTTCTTAGAAGACATGTTTAGTTCATGCATGACTTAGGCTTAATCTGGTAAACAACCTTAGTTAGGTATGCTTCAAACTTGCTTAATTAAACTTATAATCTAATAGAAAAGATATCGATGCATGGTTTTAAAATACTTATTTATTTATTTCTTCAGATGGAGAGTGTGGGAAGTAACTGTGGCAGCAAAAGCACTAACAACGGCAGAAGCTACAGAAGTGTGGGAAGGAACCATGGTGGTGGAGGTGGTGGGGAGCAGTGGAGGCCTGCCTTGCAGAGCATTGCAGAGGTTGGAACTTGAAATATTATGCATGCAGCACCACCACCCTATAATCTCATCAGAACCCTTGATTTCTCTGTCGTTCTCTCCCACCAATAAAAACAAGCAGAAGCAGCTACTCCTTTCGCTCTCTCCAATACCTTCATATTCTCTTTTCTATTTTAGACTGATAGATTCCACTATTGTACGTCCTTGCTAGCTAGCCATGGCCTATAGCGTTTCCAGAGTTTAGAATCTTTAGATGTCATGTATAACTCATTGAACTTGGACACGGTCGTACGTATACCACACACTCTTGCAGATTAGGGTAAACCTTTAAATTGTTGTAATTAGCCGCAAACTATATTGCCCATGGGGAACTTAATTCCGTTTTATTAGGCTAATCAATTTCACCTTCTTTTGTATTTATCAAACAATGAATGAGTAGCTTAGTGTCAATGCTATGAACCTGTTCGGTAACCCTTAATTTTATTTTTCTAGTTTTTAGTTTTTAATTTTGTGTTAGAGATAAAATGATAAATACATGAAAGAAATGAGATACAGAAAAGTAGAAGAAGGATATAGAAGACCTGTATAAAGAAAGATGCACAAACTCAAAATCAAAATCTAACAAGTCATTGTTTTCATTTCAAAATATTCTTTATACAGTAAAACCACTCTAAAAGTTATCAAGAAATATTCTTTATACAGTTGAAAAAAATATTATTTATAGACTTATTATCCTTAAAGGATGTTGTGTCCTAAATAGGATTCTTGAGGATGACAGTATGGAAATACTAAAAGTTTCATGCCAAGAAGCTGTAAACATGCTTGAGAAGATTTAGAAACATTTTGGCTTCAACAAGAAGGTGTCTATGTTGACAAATTATTACGTACCCGTAAGCTTAAAGACATGACATCAACTCTAAAAACTAAAGCATTGTTCCAAATAACTTTAGAGAAATATAGTTCATCTTAAATATTTTATTTGTAATATTGCATATTTGTTTTACTCATTAAAAGTTAATAATATGTGGAGTTGTGTTTCACTAAGATGAGCTTATTCCTATACATAACTGATTCTAAGTTGGAACCGAAATTTTATATGACTTGGGTTATAACTTTATCTACCTTAGAGAGGTTTTATTGTATATGTTTCATTCTCCTTATTTCTTCCCCTTTTATCATCACCCTTCTTCATAGCTCTTCTTCTATAAAAACTTTTCTTATATCTTAAGCACAAAAAATGAAAACGGTTATCAAAATTACTCATAATATTTTGCTTAAAACTAATTTTCTTGTACTCCAAATTATTAATGTAATCACATAAGTATTCATCTGGTAGCGTAAAGTAAACGTAAAAAGTTAATACATGTACGTTTGCAGTAGTCGTGGTCCTGATCTTACTTGTGCAATATATACTGCTACTGCTAAATGAATTTTGAAAGAGATGTAATAGATCGCTGCAGTTTCTAAAGAGAGTGTGTATATAAAGCAAAGTATTAAAAACTTGCTTCAAAGACATGCATTGGCATTTACTTGTGCAATATATACTGCTACATGCTAACTGTGGCTGAGGCCAGATGCTGTAGAGCTTTAATTCTCCATTAATATGGTGTTCCGTCCAAAATCCTGGCCACAGTCTCATACTAGAATTTCCCACTAATGCATCAAGTCATTTGACTCATTTGCTTACGAGCTACACACGACCTAATAAATTAGTATTGAAGGTGAACCTAATAGCGAAATTTTACTATGTTCCGATGTATGTCATTTCATTGGATGAAAAGAGTGTTAAATGAGCGACCAAGAGTCCAGCAATCAAGAATCTTGTGATCTCAAATGTCGGTGTATAATATAAACTGATGCATACCAAAGTTAGGTTTCTGTAAAGTGATTCAAGTGGTGCAATTCGGTAATAATTTTTTATAAAAGAAAACATGACTACGTTTTTTTTTTTTTTTTTTTCAAATTAGTAGAATGTACCTTTACACTTACCATCATCATCGTCGTCACCTCCAAACACCATTATTATTGTCGTTGATGTCACCTCCACCCACTATCATTACCTTTGCCGTCAGCACCACTTATGTTCATTACTGTTGCCACCACAAAAACCCACCATCATCACCGTACGTTGATGCCACCACCATCACCACCTCCACAAAGTACATTTTCTAACTATTATCTCTCACATATATATTGGTGACTCTAGATACACATTAAATTCCGTATTGGTATTTCCTTATTCTTTTAGCTAGGTTAGTCAAACAGAAAATTCACAAATTTTACAAAATAAATTTCCATCATTTTGGATTTTCTTGTAAATCTTAAATTTCCTCATCCAAACATATTGTTAGGGATTCCAATACTTCCGAATTTCCGACCCAAATTTTTCCAAGTGTTCCAAACGTATTTCTATAAAAAAAAAAAAAAAATGTTTTCTGAATATATCGATTTTTATAGTTATTTACTCAAATTATTTAGTTTGTAATCAACTTTTTTATTTTATTGTTAGGTTTTGGATACCTTTGGTTCATTGTTTTATATTAAACATACATACATGTATTAAAAAGGATAAGTATACAAGTATACCAAATATTAATTGACATGTGGTGAGCATCCATCCATGCGTTTAAGCTTCTTGGACGGTCAGTGTTAGGTGAACTTGTTCAACAAGCAAGCACCTGTATATCTACCCCATGCCCACCACCGTAGCATGAGACCATACTTACCTTACGCGATATACACTGACCTTTCCGGATAGTCAATGTTCAGTTAACTTCTCAATGGCTAGGAACTTAGTTTAAGGGCCAAGTGACTACGAAATACAAGTATCCTTGTCTTAACCTCATTTAAAACATTACTTCCATACCCAAACCCTATGGACTCATTCATAGTATATTATCTCTATAATATAAAGCCAAACTCATGAATGAATTAATCTTACCCTATTATTAATGAATTAAAATGAAGTTGTTACATAATATCCAATATTACGAAATTAGGGCATAACTCCAACACTCATCCGATCCAATTCCGAACTTTTGGAATGGAAATTGAAGACGTTGCTTCCGATCCGATACGTCTGAAAATCACCATTAGATGAAAGGTTGCTAACAAAGACCCTTTAAAGATCAAGCCAGTAAACTTGATAGAATTCTAGGTTCTGGTAGGATGCTTTAAGCTGAGTGATAAAATTTCATT
Source organism: Heteromeles arbutifolia (assembly GCA_024362995.1). Lineage (NCBI taxonomy): Eukaryota > Viridiplantae > Streptophyta > Magnoliopsida > Rosales > Rosaceae > Heteromeles > Heteromeles arbutifolia. The sequence goes on along the minus strand of JANCRC010000001.1, from coordinate 25,333,266 downwards.
AATGAGCAAGGAGAACAATACACATCAGGGAAACATGTTTGAAACTCAACCTAAAAAAACTGAATGATATGTATTGATAATGTGTATCACATTATATTGACAAAACAATACGTCATCACATTATACTGACAGAACAATACGCCATCACATTATATTACTTTATTTGGTCTAATTTCTTTTATATGGCTTAAAGACCGCTTCTGCGAGCGATTTCTTGCTCTGCCACTCGCAATACACTCAATATGCTAGGGATACGCAATAAACTATCTAGCCGAGTCATGCGCATGCATGATATCCTTAGTATGATGCGATACATCGTTAATACAAGTTATGCACAAATCATGGACAACCCAGGAGCGCGGGTGACCGAAACGACTCATTCTTCAACAAGCACATCGTTAGAGTTCTGGGCTCCTCCCACTGCTTGAGAGCTTACGGTTTTATGTTCTATTTCACTCCCCGATGCACAAGAAAAGAAATAAGTAATTTATTGGATTACCAAATGATACATAATATGATATAAGTTAAAAAAAAAAAAAGATGTTAAGCTTTTTATCATCCTAACGTTGAGCCTTAAAATTTTATTTTTCAAAGCGGATCTTAATCCAAACCTCTATTTAGAAACGACTCGTAAACCCGGCCCATATAAACTTTTCTTACTTTTTTAATAACAAACCCAGCCTGCTAATATCAAACGCGTCCAAGCCGCGGCTCGACCAAAGTCGGTTTGGCTAAAAGGGGTTCCAATCCGTTTCATAAAATAGCCAAAATACCCTTAATATCGTTCCGTATTTTCTACGCGCGCCTTCCCACCCGCTCTCTGGCATTTGGGAGTCGAAACCAAGAACCGGAAGCAATGGCTTCTGCAAATTCGGGTCGGATCTTCGCCTGCATTCTCTGGCTTTTTTTCCTCTCGCTTCCGCTTTCCTCCGCCATCGAACCCTCCAATGAGCATTTCTTAGGTACTTTCTTTTCAATTCCCCATCAAATTTTACTGCGCTTACAAAACCAGCTCAACGAAGTTATAAAATCTAGGGTTTTAAGTAAGATAAACAGTAATTTGAATCCCAAAACTTTTTTTTGTTTGGTGCGTTGGGTTTCTGAGAATACCGAGGGAAAATTTGAATCTTTTTGCTACGAATTGATAAAGGATTCGAAAACCCAATATATATATATATATATATATATATATATATATATATGAAGTAAATGGGAGTAGATTTCTTCACTAGGTTTCTTAATTTTTCTGAAGAAGTAAGATTGTGGGAAATTTCAAATTTTGATTTGGAGTGGGATATTCTTTGATTATATCAAATTATTTTTTTCTGATACAACTATGTATTAGAATGGGTTTTTCTTTTGGGAACAAAAATGTGCCTCCAAGAACACAGCTTTTTCGGAACGTCTTGTTAAGGTTGAAAAAGGCCATTTAGATTAGTTTGAAGTGTAGGCAGATAGAAATGGCTTATTTCATGTTTATGATTTTGTGTTCTAGAATTCTGTTACTCATGATTATTCTTTTGGTATTGCAGTTATTTCCGAGTCAGATAGGTTACAATTATCTCATGGCATGCCAGTAAAAAATTCTCCTGGCTCCAAGCCTGGCATTTCAGTGCTGTGTGAAAGAGTTCATATCCGTGGACTGTCAAGGCTTAAAAATATTGGGAAGTTTGCCAACACGGTGAAGGTGAAGGTATCAGGAACAAATTCAAGCACTCGTATACCGACCTTTGATGTTTGTTTCCACAGGTGAGTCATCAGTATTATGGGCCATGTGAGTTTTTAAAACAACTTGCCTGTCAGACACTCTGCATACAGAACTTAATTAACTGAATGGGAAGAAATAATTATCGTGCGATATGATATTACCAGTGTCTCTGACATATCTTTTCTATTGCTGTGAAGTTATTTATGTGTGGAATGATGAATTTTTTCTTTCTTTGCAGAAATACATCTCTTGGGCTGGGGATGTGCCCTCAAAGCCGTTGGCAGAAGGTTCCCAAGGGCTCCTGGTCAAGGTCCATGTCACCTTTTGAGCACCAACTCTTAGATATACGAACATATGGTTCATCCTTAGAGAGCTTGGAGGTGTCCATTGAAGAAGGTAATATTCCTGAGTCTTATGTGCACATGATTTTACCTCTTACTCTAATCCATTTAGTGACCAGTTGATTAATGTGTTCTTTGTTTTGCAGAATTTGTTAAATATCGCGTGACGTTTTTGATATTGGGCATAATCATGATGAGCTTGGCGTCCCTCCTGAGCAATTCATTAGTATTTTATTACGGCAGTGGAATGGCAATTGGGGTGGTCCTTGTAATATTGATTGTACTTTTTCAGGTAATGTAGTTGCCATACTGATGTAATCCTTTTTCTTGATAAGATTGCTGAATGTCCATTGTCCAATGAAGTCCTTACACCATCCAAGATATAACCAAGTATGATGTTTTAATTTTTGTGGTTGTGTACAGGGGATGAAGCTTCTTCCAACTGGTCGGAAGAATTCTCTTGCAATTTTTGTGTACTCATCTGTGGTATGTACCAAAGCTCAGTTAATTTACCTCTCTACACTTTTCATTTACATGATAATGATTGATGTAATTCTCACACTTTATCAGGTTGGTTTGGGATCTTTTCTCCTCAGCTACCTACCTGGGTTATTGCGTACAGTACTCATAGAGATTGGAATCAGCGAAGATATGTATAATCCTGTAAGTTATCTTGAATTATTCATTTAGTTGTCCAACTATCTTCACCATGAAGAAAAATGCCTTCCTCTGTTTCCATCCAGATTATTTGATTGCATGTATCGTCATGTTTGGCTGGAGACCTTTATTTTAGATAAAATCATCCATGTTTTTTGTTTTCTAGTTGTAAGATGTTACTGTGTTTATATTTTGGTATTGTTGCTGAAGTCTAGCAGGTTTACTCAGCCTGATATAGTTATAACTATTAAGTTATTTAAACAACGATAACAATTATGGGGTATATAGCGACATCATTTAATTACTCAGTGAAAGCTTCCCTTAGAGTTGTGTTTTCATTAAAAATTATCTTATAGTTATGTCAAGTGATATGCATGGAATAATCAATTTACAGCCATCTATTAGGGGGAACAAATTTTCCTTGTATCGACGTCGGCATATAGTTGAATGCTTTGATGAAATATGAAACGGTAAACATCTTTTATATCAAACCTCTCTTTCGAATAAAATATGCTCTCTAATATGCATTTCATTATTTTCTTTTGGGTTTTGATGTACTCTGTATTCTCTTTCAGGTAAGATCTGCTTATAATTCTGCACTACATTTCTCTTACCATCTTGGATTTTAGTTTTATTCAGGTGTGTACTAACTACTAATTGCTGCCAGAATCAGAATTCAAGTTTTTAATGGCATATAATACCTTAGAGGCTTACAAGCACACACTTGGTTTTTATGCCATATTCTGATAATAGTTATTCTTGTTCTAGTCTTTGTTACGTTATGGTTTTCATCTTGCATCCAAGTTGTCAGTCCCTTAGGCATGTAATAGTTGATAGATCATAATGAAATTGATCTATTCTCAAGATATGCGTCAAGTCACACCATTATTCTTTAGGCTAGTTATTGTTTTAGTGGCTTTTATTATATAGAGGTTTTATGTTTTATAAGTTGGAATTAATGCTTCTCTTTCTTTTGGGCGGACAAGTAGACTTCACATTCTTCATTCTTTAAGATACCCTGAAATTGACCTTTTTATTATTATTTTAGTCATTGCTGCACCTTATTTTATTTTTATTGCGACCCATATACTTAATGATTACAGAGTTAACTGTTGGTAATACTCCGGAAATTCTCTCATAATTTGCAGTTGGCTATATTTCTTCTGGCTTTTATTTTTCTGGCTGGAGCATGGTTGGGCTTCTGGGCAGTCCACAAACTCATCCTTACAGAAGATGGATCAATCGATATAATGACATCTCAGTTTGTTAATTGGTCCATCAAAATTCTGGGTGCTACTGTGATTTTTCAGGTACGTTAGATAAGTATACATTTCAAATTTTGTCTATCAAAGTTTCACTAATGGTGCTTATATATATGTCTCATTATCTGAAAAGGGATTTTATGTATCCTTCATTCAGAGTTCTGTCGATCACATACTGGCAACAGAAGCTATAGTATTTGGATTTGTCATCTCTGCTATACTAAAGAAAATCTTTAGATGGAGATTCCTTCGTCACGTGTGCAAGATTATGTCTTTCCAATTCTGGAGCTTAGTCATGGCCTTCCAGTATCTGCCAACATTTCCTTCGTCGATATCTACCGGGTAAGTAACCACCATAATATTCCTCAGTCGGCAATCTAAGTAAACAGTAAACACCGAACAAGTTTTTTTCTAATACAGCAATATATTTTTATAATTGAAGTGTGTTACATAGGAGTCATCTCCAAATGTCAATAGTTGCTTAAATTGCGAGTAGTGGTGTTGTGTGCGTGTGAAAAACACAAATGTCAAATGGTTACTCAGTTTCTCACTATTCTGGTAATCAAAAGGACAATGTGATTTGTTATTCTTATGCATGCTGGTACATTGGTAATGGTTTTTTGGAGTCCTAGTAACATGTATTAGATGATGTGCAGTATAGCATGTATGTTTCTTAACTTTCTTTGATTTTTGCTATGCTTTTTGGGTTTTGTCATTCATGACATGTATGGAATGTTCCTGCAGGAAATCGCTGAAAACACCCAAAAAGAACCGCCGCAGATTGGAAATTCCTGATTCTCCGCCTTCTCCACCTTCAGATGCATGGTTATTTCCTTCTACCTTCCACACCACACCTGAAAGGAGAAAATACTCGAAAGAAGAGTGGGACGCATTCACCAGAGAGACAACAACAAAAGCCTTGCAGGAACTTGCTTCTTCTCCTGAGTATCACAGATGGTGCTCCTCAAATGTAGAAAGAATCAGTGTCGCTCCCCGGAGCACTAGAAAAGTTGCCGATCAACCGCGCCACTGGTGGCTCCTTTGGTTGTGGTGAACAAGCAGCTTACAACACCCCTTTGCGAAGTCAACATGGGCATGGCACATGCAAGAAAAGGCTGCCGTATTTCAAAGTGGAGTTGGAAGAAAATAAAGATGTGTTGAACGGATCTGAAAATTTGTGGTCTGGACTCTAAGGAGTAGCAGGAACGGTTGCGATGTTGTAAAATTCATAGTTTTGCGCAGTTGATGTTTTTTGGGCAACCGGAATGGAAATTCTGATTTCATTTTGTCTAAAAGGAGATTCAGATTCCTTTCAATTGATAGCCGTTAAAAAGAAACAGTTTCTCCCTTAAGAACGGGGTCACTTGAACGTTGTAAGCTGTTGTTTATGGTGGATATCAGGTTCCCACTGAGTTCTACGTGATGAAATAGGGTGCGAGGGTCGACTCACAAAAAACATCGGAAATGCATCGATGACTTGTAATAGAACTTATGTTTGATAGAAATATTAGTATCATATAGAGTTGACGAACAATCAAATGCCCCCTCCCTTTCTCTTCCTCTCTCTTTGCAACTTTGAGATGTATAGATAACTATTTCATTTTTAGTTTTTTGTTTTTTGTGTTGGAGAAAGAAGAGATGGAAGAAGGGTGGTAGGAGGGAGGGGTAAAAAACAAAGAAAAATAGAATGAAAACAAAACCTTCAAAGTGAGAATTACATTAATGATTTATGATGTTTTCAACCCAAAAAAAATATTAGAAAGAAAAAAAAAATCCGTGAATACCAACATTTTGTTGTGGTTCTATTAGATTAGGAATGTGATTGTATAAATCCTAATGTATCAAGGGATATCTTAAATATTCCCTTTAGTACTTAATATCCTGTTAGAGTTGTAATTCTAAAAAGGTAAGGAATTAACCTTCCCTACTACTATAAATAAAGGCGCAATGGGGGTGAGATAACACATACCTCACAATTACACATCTCTCTCTTTCTCTCTACTATTGCCGCACCCTTCTCTCTATGGCCTCCATAGTTGTTCAGTAAATTATGGCTACAACACGTTATCAGCACGCTCTTGACTCTGCGCTAAAGAAAGTTTGATCTTCAATCAGGGGAGTATTACATTTTAATCATTCTTTTTATGATTAATTTATTATTTTATTTAATTGATCTACATGCTATTGATTCAATTTAATTTTTCTGTGTTGAACGTGATACAATGCATTGGAGATGCAATTCCAGCTTTCCGAGAATGATCTTCTACAAATTCAAAGGCCTTTGCCAATTAGGTACGCTTAAAATAAAGGAAGATATTTGAAACGACCATGAAGCTTTAAAACATTCCCCATGATGCATGAGCCCCTTACATTTACATTTACCTTCCGATATTTATATATATACGATATATACACACACACACACACACACACACATGTTTCATGCATTACACAATTTTTGCTATGTGGAATTTGTGAGTCAAAGCATATAAATAAATTAGAAGCAATTTGGGTTTTTCAAACCCTAGAAAATTCGAAAAAAAAACAAAAAAAAAACTAAACTGGGATTTTTTTTTTTTGCGGCACCGCCGCACCACCTTGACACCATGCCGAACCACTATGCTGGCTTGAAGCCCAACCGCGTGGGGAAACAGTGTCGTATTGACACATGGACAAGGCACACAACCCTTTGGGCTTGCTGCCCTATTGGAAACCAACCAAGCTTCAGCCTGGGTTGCATAACCTACGGGCCTGAAGCCCTGGTCCAACCCAAGCCCATAACCCATAAGCCTTTGGCTTATTGGGTTTGCTACCGCCTCAGCCTGCCTGTACCGCAGCCAGCCCTGCAAGCTGGGCTTGTTTCACTACTCAAAGACCCGCCCTCAGCTTTTGCTGGGCCTTGCGTGTGTTGACCCACAAGCCAGCTTCGGCTGGGCTTGCTCCTTTGGCCCAAAAACACTAACAGCTTGCTGCTGGGCTACCCAGTCCCTTGGGCCGTGGCCTATAGCCACATGTAGGCTGCTTAGCAGCCAAACCCGAGGCCCAAAAGCCTCTAGGGCTTTGCCCTACTCACAGCACCCAAACCCAAATGCTATTGGGCTATGGTTTTTCGAATCCAATGCTAATTTTTGGCATTTTAGATAATTTTAAGCCGAATATTATTATTATTTGGGTTTTTATCATAAATGGTCCCTGAAATTGACCTAGTCCATCAAGATGGTCCCTGAATTTGAAAATCAATCAATGTGGTCCCTGAAAATTGGTGGTGCAAATCAATGATCAATGTCGTCCTTCTGTTTAAATTTCGTTAAAAATAAATAAATACACAACAAAGAAAAAGAAGAAAAACAAAAAACTAGTCGTCGTCTTTCGTCTTCGCACCCAGCAACCAAACAGATTGATGAATTCCCCAGACCCATATTCTGGCTCCTTGACTTCAGCCGGCAGTTTTTGGTACCAATCAGTGATTTGCTGCTTTGCTTCGTCACCTCCATAACCTTTTCAAAAACTAGATTGCTTCAACTAACATAGAAGACACAACTACAAAAACCATCTTCTTCTCCAAACACTACAACCACGACTACCCTTCTTTGATCACTCCACCATCCAGAGAAAATCCATGGCCAACCGCAGAGGAGATACGACACCAACATTCAAATCAGCCAATAAAATTAGTGAAGTCGAGAGAAGAAGAAGAAGAAGAAGAAGCAAAGCACCGGCTCCGCCGCCCGAGAAGCTGGAGCTACGCAATTGCTGCAGCAATGGATGCTTCCAGTGTGTGTGGAATGTGTATTTTGATAAGGAGGAAGTGCAGGAAATTAACATAAAGTAAAGGGACAATTGCAGGAAATTAACATAAAGGGAAATAGGGATTGCGGGAAATTAAAGAGTAAGGGAAAGAGGCAACTATGTTCATTCATTCATCCACCCCTTACAAGGCTGCTGCTTACATGCTTATATTCAACTTAAAATGAACTCCATCTTGAATTGTGTAGCATCCCTTTGCAACGCTGGAGAGATTGAAATTCGTGTGCTCTAGCTTTCTGGCGACTCTTGATGGCCCCAGCGAGAAAGGATGAAGTTGAGTTTTTTCTTTTTCTTCTTTTTATTTAAATTAAAAATTAAATTTTAATCCACATGTCATCAAAATATTGGAATAGGGGCTCACAATGTGCCACGTCAGCACACTAACAGAATTTTTAACAGAATTCAAACATACTGACTGCATTGATTTGCACTACTTATTTTTAGGGACGACATTGATTGATTTTCAAATTCAGGGACCATCTTGATGGACTAGGTCAATTTCAAGGACTATTTGTGATAAAAAAAAAAAAACCCTAAATATTTTTGCTTCCACGATCAACCCCGTTTGGTCTCGATCTATTGAATTAATTAAAAGTGACATGCAATTCATTAATCTGATAATTAATCCAAAATTATTGACCTGAAGATCACTTTTAGACATTATCAATTCAATAATTTATTTGTATACTTTGAATCGTTGACATCCTTTCGTAGTCCCGAAGCTCTCACACTTGAGTTCCCGAAGAAACTCAAATCCACTACACTTCAATAAGCATATTGCATTCTGTGTTTCTTGTAGGAACCTCTCTTTTATGAATTAAACGTTCATAAACTAAATTGAACCCGTAGTTTCAAATTTAGTGCCTTTGAAACCCGAAGTTTTCTTAAAACAATAAACCCATGAAAACCCGATGTTTTTCATAAAAACCATGCCTTAGAACTCGAATGTTTTAACTTTGATGCTTATGGAAGATTCATTCCCATAGCATCAATCACAATCTTGTTCCCTCCAATTCAATGGATTGTCGAACCGTAACAAGTTCAATTTCCCTTATTTGTTCGTTTCTATCATAAACCACTTTATGTGGGGTATAAGACGTGAATCTCCACTTAACTATCAAGAAGTTGAGATACCATTGTAGCCAACAATGGCATAGAAGAGCTAAATAAGCCTCCGCCAGGATCTTCATTTGAAGATTTATGCCCGAAGCATTACCCACGGAAGTACCTCCCGAACGAGGATTCCATGGCTCTTTTGATGCGAGATACTGCCTGAAGCACACCATGATTACGTCCATGAATGAGTACGATTCTGAAGTTTATAAATCCAATCGAATTTTGATTGGAAAATATTTTTCTCGTCCTTCCATTTTTCTAACTCACTCCTGAAGCAGCAATGTAGAAAGCGGAAGTTTATCAAATTCTCGGATCTGATTACTACCACACATGTGAGAGAAAGGTATAGACTCAATTCAGCTGAAGTTTACCGAGCGGTATAAACTCAGTTCAGCTGGAGTTTACCGAGCAGTATAGACTCAGTTCGGCAGAAGCCTACCGAATCGTGACGCCCTGCTTTGGTAAGGATGCACCAAAGGGCATGCTCTGCTTCACCAGATGTGCATCGAACGGTACTACTCTGCTTCGGCAGAGGCCCATTGAACAGACCCCTTCAGCTTTGGCTAGAGCCTACCGAATCTAATTTTGGGTATGTCTGTCACAATCCAATTTTGAGTTTGCTTTTACAACATATGGTAGAATTAGGGCCGGCCAAGGTGTGGCATCATGCCCGAAGCGTGATCCTTGGCACCTAAGACCTAAAACTTCAAGAATAAGGAAGAGTATTCCCGAACCTCAACCCTGCATAATCTACTTCCGTCTCTATGGAATAGATCATTGGTTATGCACCTGTTCGTGCCTCTACCAATGTCGTTGAGGAGTACCATTCTCGTAGTCAATATGTGAAACTATTTTTGCTCCACCAAACATCGTTGGAAGAGCGGAATTTAGACATGGATGGCCTTGTTGGCCGAATCCCCTTAGTAAACCATTTACCTTGTGAACATTTTTCTATGTTCTTAGATTCACATTTGTGTTTGTTTTAGTTATGGATAATCTTATTAATATTGTCCTTGAATACGAGTTAATTGAATCATGTTTCTTGTATACATGTGACCGAATTCAATTAAATATGTGATTATGTACGAATGTGGGAAAGTTAGTTGTCTGGATGAATGCGACACTACACACGCTAACTTTACACCTAAATCACATCTCTAGCAACGACTTCAGGTCTATCCAACCTGATTAAGAGCATTCGCACGCTCCTCGTTGTATGAATGGTACTGAATTACCATATAAGAGACCTTATATTCTCTCCATTCCGGAAGAACGTCGTTGAGTTTTAAAGGATATTCAAGATTGCAATGATCATGAATGGAAATAAAAGAAAAATAGCACAAATGAGATTTTAAGTAACAAATTCGTCAAAACTGCCTGCGCAGATCAGCTGACTTTGGAAGCAAGTTGCGAATAGCTCAGAATGAATTAGAGAATGAGCCTTATATTCTTGGAAAGCTACAGATGTCTATTTTCTGGAACATTTCGCGGATTGTTAATATCATTTTTCTAGAGGAAGTTATGGCCGTTTTAACACTGAAAGGTTCACAAGAGACCGAGTAGTTTGTAACTGCAATAAAAGCAATAAACCCAATAAATCTAGCAGCCAAAACTGATGCAGCCAAGAACAAGCCAGCTAACACTTATTCAAATATCAGAGGTAATGGAATTAAAAATGAGGATTAAGTGGGAGTAATTGGCATAAAGGCTACCCAAAGAGTTACAATTGTTTTACCATTTTCTCTCACTTATTGTCTTCACTAAATTGCTATTAGTGGGGGGAGTTATGGAGAAGGAAATGATGCAGCAAGAATTGGTTTAAAGGAACGTTGGGGGAGGGAATAAAGGATAGTTTTACAGAAATAATTTTGAAAAAAAAAAAAAAGAAGGCTGCAGGTTTCTGCGGAAAGGAAGAAAAAAGGCAAGGCAGCAACGTTGGTGTGTTTTTTAAGTTCATTATTGTGTTTTTTTTAAGTTTATTTGGTGTGTTTTTTAATGAGGTTTATTTGGTTTGTTTTTGTAATTTTATTTGGTGTGCTTATGTAATTTTATTTGGTGTGTTTATGTTGTTTGAATAAAGATGTTCTTAGTCTAAATAAAGTACCAAATTAAATAAAGATACTCTTAACTTAAATAAAGTACCAAATTAAATAAATATGAAATTACATAAAGTATTAAATTAAATTAATACGAAATTACATAAAATAACAAATTAAATAAATATGAAAGAGGAGTGTTAAATCCATCCTCTTTTCTTATTTCCCCACCCCACTTAAATGTGAAAATTTCATTGACAACTATGTCCTTTTAGAGAATGATCATAAGGACCTAAACAATAACCAATTGTATTTTGTTACGTAAGCATTAGATTTTTTCATTAAAAACTAAAATAGTAAAAAAAAGAAGAAACGAAAAAAAATTAGAAAACTCCCACCCCGTTCGCACTATTATAACCACAAGTGCACAACCACACGCCTCCCTCACGGCATCGTTGATGATGGCTACCTTCTCTTCAACTCCTCTCTCTTCCCTTTCTCTCATGACAGTGTACAATCTCGATCCAATTTCGGCAGTGAAAAAGATTGTGTAAAGCGAAGGAAGATGGGTAAACCCATGGAGGTGGGTAGTTTTAAGGCTATGGTGGTGCTGCGAAGGTTGGATGGGGTGGAGCCTAGGTGTTGGTGCGGCTGCCGTATTGGGGATCGTGGTGCAGATGAGGTTTGGAGGTCTGTTGCTTCGATGGTTTTGGAATTGAGATGGTTAATCGATTTTTATCATTTTTTTGTTAAAGAGAGAGAGAGAGAGAGAGATATATATATATATATATATATATATATATATATATATATATCCTATATATTCTAATAAATAAAGTTTAAAAGAATTTAGAGATATATAAAAGGTTATATTAGGAATAAGGGTGGGTGGGAAAAGAGAGTTTTTCATTTTTAACTTTTTATGGTAGGTGAAATTATAAGGTGGGTGGGAAAATAGGACACTGGGGTGTGACTAGTAACACTCAATACAAAATTACAACCCAAAGTGAATGGACAATTACAAGCTCCGATTTAACAACAAATTTCCTAGTCATCACCTAACCAGATTGTGGTGCTAGGACCATCTCCACTTGCTCCCTCATCTCTTGCACGCCTCTTTCGCACCACGTCCGCTTTCTCCGAATTCCAAAAATATTTAGAATTCGTAGACATTTTTTCTACAGGCTTGTTCATAATGTCATGATCTTGTTGAGCCCTTCTTTGTAGCTCCCTTTCTCTCTCATTAACTTGAAATAATCTCTCAGTAGTTGTAGCTTTTGCCTTATCTCTAGCCTTATCAACCTCAAATTTAGCCACTTCCCAAGCCAAAGTCAATTCACCTTGGCAAGCAAGTTCTTCCATATATTTTGCATAATCATTCCTGGAAGAAATCCCTTTTTTTCTTTTATGCCTTTTTACCTTGAGGCCTGAGTGGATAACGGGTCGACTTCAACACTTCTTCGGGGGTCGCTCCCGGCACTTGTTTTGTGTCGCTTTCATGAACATGCGAGTCGTGATCTGCCGTAGAATGTAGAAGGATGTTGTTCATGACAACTTCTGGACCGACATGCACATCTCTGTGTTTGGGACAATCTTTGACAATATTCTAACATTCCCACCCGTTGAATGATTTGTTTTTGCTTTTGGGATGGTACTAAGTTTGTGCTTGAAGTGTCTACAAAATGCGGGAGAAGAAAAAATTATAATCAAGGGAGTTAATGTAAATTTGGGTTTAATACAAACAAACAAATAATATATTGTTACCTGATCTGCTAAATTTTCGCCACTTCGAATATTAGTACTAGATTATGCCAAAGTGTCTCTCCAATAAGTAAATGATTGGTTAAGAATTTTCCAAGGACTTGTGAGAGATTGTTTTGTTCTTCTGCCTCAAGCTTCTCGCAAAAAAAAGGAATGAATATTCTTCCACATTTCTTGCAATTGCATCTCATTACCTGAAATCAAATCATGAGTAGCTAGAACACAACATAATATCTTCAATCATCGACCAATTCGCACTTGCATCATTAGCCATTTTTTTGCAAACAAAAGTATATGAAAATTTTGAGAGAAAGATTGGAATGTGGTTGAAAGTATTTGAAAATATGAAAATGTGGTGTAAGGTGGAAGATAATGGTAAGGTACTTACAGAAAACAATTTTTTCTGATTTTTAATATTATTTAAAAAAATTTATTAACTTAATTAATCTGTACCCTTGGATTACAAAAAAAATTGAAATCTAACCGTCCAGATTATGACACGTGGCATAACGGTAACATATTAGATTTTTTTTTTAGTTTTTATTTTAAAGCCGAAAAACATAAACCATTGATCTAGAAATTAAATGGTTCAGATTGTGCCATGTCTTCTAACCATTGGGGAGGTTTGAATTTTTTTTTACCGTTGGAAATCCAATGGTCTAGAAAAAAGAGTCGTTGAAAATCCAACGACGCATAGAAAGCCACATTCTCCCAGCAACGGCTACTGAGTGGGCTGCATGCAGGCCCTACCGCCTGACATGTTGTCGATGACGCGGCCCCCATGCACTTGACGAATTTTTTTTTAAAACTTGGCTGACGTCAGCCTTACATCACTTTCCCCTCAGGCGCTCAGGCCTTGGACTTACGCCTGAGCTCTCTCATAGGCTCCTCTTCAGCCCAATTATCCGAATGGGCTGATGCCACTTTGGCAAGCGATTGGGTTGCAATTGTTGCCAGTCCATAAGGCAAATTAGGGGTCGTTCGGTATGGGATCCCATACCGAAACCCTTGTCCCGATTTCCAAACTGAAATTTTCGGGAATCCCAATTTCAATACCGATCCTAAACCAAATTTTCGGGAATCCCGATTTTTGGAAATCCCGAAACTCCCATACCGAAACCCTTGTCCCGATTCCCAAACAGAAATTTTTCGGGAATCCCAATTTCAATATCGATCCTAAACCAAATTTTCGGGAATCCCGAAATAGTTTCGGGATTTCGGGACAAATCAGGAATCCCGAAATGGTTTTGGGCATTTGGACTAAAATTTGACATATTATGCTTTTGGGCTAAATTCAACCTTTTATATTGAAAAATTGACATATAGGCATGCCCAATCAGCCAATTTGTTTCTACTAATCTGTGCACACAAATTTGCCAATCAAATGGCAAGGCCCAGTTAGTATCTGCCTATTCAAAAGCAATCTGGCAATGTGAAACGTTAATATATGGTTGAGTAAACTAGTAAATCTGTCTATAATCATGTTAGTCCCCAAAATTACGTCTAAAACGTTAATATATGCTTGAGTAAACTTCTGTACATATATAATATAAATATTATAGATAGATGTAAAGTTTTCTCAAGCAAATTGTAACTTATAATCTATCCATGTATCCATCTATCAATCTTCCATGTTTATTCTGCATCTATGTATCCATCTATCAATTTTCTGTGATTTAAAAATTCTGCATATGTTCCACTGTCTATCTTAGGGCTCCTTCCTGTATATGTTCCATCATCGACTTCCAGTACTCCTTCAGTATTTCAATTTTCACTATTGTAGGTAGATGATGTTCCCCTTAAAGATGTGATCCTATATATTTAAAAATTAAATAATATATATATATATATATTTTTCGGTTTGATTTGGGAATACCGAAATCCCAAAAACTTGAGACCGATTCCTGTACCAAAATTTCGAGATCGGTTCGGTATTGGGTACCAAAATTTTCCGAAATTTTGGTTTGGGATTTTTTTGGTTTGGTTTCGGGAATTTTTCGGTTCGGTTTGGGATTTTTGGAATTTTTTTCCAGCCCTAGGGCAAATACCCACGTTGGAGTTGCTTTTATAAAATCCCCCAAATCTCAACAACTGTTTCAACATTTGATCAAAACCCAGCTGTTAAATTGCTCCCAAGTCCTAAAAAAATTCAGTTTTTTATTATTATTTTGGTGTGGAAGATGAGTTACTACAACCAGCAGCAAGCTCTAGTCGGTGTTCTTCCTCCACAAGGTATGAATCATGTCGTTTTTACGTTTTGGGATCTTTCGATTTTTTTCAATTTTGTTCAGTTTTTGTTTTGATTCTTTGAATTTAGTACTGAAAAATGTTTGATAGTTGAATAGGGTATCCTCCAAATGATGCTTATCCTCCACAGGGTTACCCTCAGTAGGGGTACCCACCTCAACAGGGTTACCCGCCACAAGGGTACCCACCACAACAAAGGTATGCTCCCTAGTATGCTCAACAGCCCCCTCCTAGGAAAGAAAATGATGGTTGCCTTGAAGGATGGTAAGCCTTTCCCTCTAAACTCTTTGTCTAGAGTATATTTTGTTTGATGCCAAAGTTTTTGGTTCTTAAAAATCTCCTTTTTTATTTATTTTTTATTTGGGTTCCTCTTAATTTTATTTATGATTGATTGTTGCCTAAAAATCTATGAAGTGTTTGCTCTTTTGTTTCTTTGTTTAATATTTTCTTAAATTTAGTAGTGATTGTTGATTAACTAGGGGTGGGTTCAGTTCCATTCGGTTTGGTTTTTAGCCAAAACCAGAAACCAAACCAAAGTTACTTTTCAGTTTGGTTCGGTCTCATTTATTCGGTTTTTTCGGTTTTGGTTTTTTTTGGTTTGGTTTCGGTCTGGTTCAGTTTTTTCTATGAATTTTTATTTTTATTTTTTAATCTGGAGCTTGATACATATGCTTCCCTACCTTGAGCATCCTCTGTGAGAAATCAACCTACAACATCAATTATTAAAATTAACAAACTTGTAGTCAAATCCATGAACTCCTATAATGAACACATGAAGCATTCCTATAATACTAGTCATCCAATAAAGATCCTCACACATTCAAATTACCAAAAAATTATAATTTAGACCAGAAAACTTTAAATTTTTATAAAAAAAAAACCCCACAATTTATTATTTTTTCCAGTTCACCCAGAAAACCAAGAATTAAACCTTTACCTCCATCTTGCAGATCGAACAAAACTCGTTTCGTCAAATCCGAACTTGCAAAGGAGAACAAAACAAAATGTTGAACAGTTGAAGGATAACCGGAGCACTTACCTCGGCGAGTGGAACCGTTCTAACTACAAAGTCTCCCCATGGTTAATTTTTCCAAGAAATTGGGCAGTGAGTTCCGTCGATTTGACTCGAAAATTGAGGGGAGGTGGGAATTGGAGGTTGGGGAAGTGGGTGAGCTTAATTTCTGAGGTGGGATTTCTGGGTTTTGGTTGCGTTTGGTTGGAGAGAGGGAGAGAGAGAGAGAAGAGGATGATGAATGATTGCTTCTGAGAGATATCTTGGCGATTTAATCATTCATTATTCGTTCGTGATTGCTTTATGTTGGGGTAAAGTCACATTCAAGTTTAGGATTTAGTGTCTGATGTTGTTGTTTAGTTTGGGAATATGTAATGCAGACTCAAGGAATTATATGTTGGATTTATGTGAGTAAATTTACTTTTGGGACTGAATAACAGCAGGTTTATGTTAAATTTCGACATCATCGTGCTTAGGTTTTGATCAATTAATCAACTGTGATCAGCTATAAGTCATCAGCTGATTACAGTTTATTATGATTCAATTGTCTGTACTCAACAGTTTCCTATGATTGAGTTATGATTCAATTGTCTGTACTCAAAGGTTTCGAGAGTGCATGTACAACGTTTCAACTCTCGGGGTTACGTAAACAATTTTCATGGACAAAATTTGATCATTATGTAGTTATGCTGGTGTTTTCGCTTGAACTTCTGTTACGTTTTCCTTTATTTTTGGTTGGATGTCATGAATTGTGTAGAATGGAAGCATTCTTTAGTACTTTCCGTCTTTCCCATCCAAAAAAGATGAATTTTGTGGTGGATGAGCCTACCACTCGTGCCATTGTGGAGTACAGGTTCAAACTCAATTGGCAAGTATAGTGCTCTCCTAATGTTTGGAAATGTGATTAAATTAGAGATGCGATGGTTAGGTGATACAAGGTTATCAATGAGCTACTTGAAGGGCATTTTAGTTCGAAAAGTAATTTTTAGTAAGAGGCCTTAGGTTGACTTTTATGGATGGTCGAGTTAGACACCAAATTGTCGGTTTTTTTTTTTTTTTTTTTTTTTTTTGGAACAAACGATTTTATCTGCTCTAAGAGGGGAAGATGATAGGCTTAGCCTCATAATGTGATTCAAATTCGTCTATGACGAGAACGAACCTAAGATCTCTCACTTACAAATGAAGAGGAATACTACGAACCTAAGACCTCTCACTTACAGATAAAGAGAAATACAACTAGACCGTAGTACTATGTGACAATTGCTCTCTTTCTTGTATCGTTGAATTTTCCAACTTGTTTATTACAGATTCTTTTGAAACATGACACAATTGTGTGTTTCCTTGTTTTTCTTTTCCTCCCTCTCCCAAATACAATGCCAACAAATTTGATTTTAGTCAACCAAACTCGAAGCAGTGTTATTCACTTGTCCGAACTGAAGGTGTTCCTCGATCGTCTGACTCTACGGCTCTAGTGTTGTTCACTTGTCTAAACTGAAGGTGTTGCCGGTTGTCAACCACAATGGTGTTCACTTGTTCGAACTGAAGATGCGTTTGACGAAGTTAGGAAGATTAGTGTTTTTCTTAAAGATGAGAGAGTTTAGCATAGATGAGAAATTTAGCAGGGTATTTTGTGTGTGGTGTTGAAAGTCCTTCAGATGTTGCGAAACCTCTTTTATTTATAGAAATGGTTTTCACGCTGATCATCTCATGCCAACGTAGAGTTCTACCCGGATTGTATTCCTTTGGCACCCTTTGATCCAACACTAATTCATTGTGATCTTTGGATCAGACTCGGCCATTCTTATCAGACTTTGGACACTGAACCTAGTCCATTTCCTGTATTTAATTCATTCTTGATCCTATCAACCATGAATCCTGATGCTTGGTATATTCCAAATCTCATCATCATTCATCCTGATCTTTAAACGGTTTTACTCCTGTTAGAACTCAGCCGAATCCCACCTGACTGAAAGAGTCCTACACTTCTTAGTACTCGGCTATCCTGTCTTGGGTTGGCCTTTGCCTAAACCTGGCCTGGGCTAAAGATCTTCATTCTGGATCGAACCGAAAGTCACACTTGGTCCAAGCCCAATATTTTGGGTCCAAACAGAAAAATAAAAACAAGGACAATTTTTTTTTGACATCTTTTTTCTAGTGGAAAAGGAGATTTCATAACAGCCCAAACTGGGGTTCCCAAAGGCTATATACAACAGGGGAAACCCAAAGGTTTAAAGACCTTAGTCACCTACACATTTTTTTAACGTGTGAATTGTTGATATTTAACCAAATTTTAATTAGCTAAATCTCAGCCGTTAACTAGTGAAAGAAAATGCACGGGATAGAACTTTCAAGGGCTTGTGACCCTACACTTACATATAGTGAAAGTTGCGCTCTCCGTTTTTCATATGGAAGTAATTAGCGTTAAAGATTATGGGTTTTCGGTTTCTTCCCGTGTATTATGTGAACAAATTTGTGATGATATATGCGATCCTCTTGATACAACCAAGTCTTCTTATGTAGACTGTATTGCAACTTTTGAATTATATCCTTCGAGCGACGAGACCAACTTCAAAAAATCTACACTAATTGAGCTTTCCTACAATGGAAAACACACAAGGGAGTGGGATTGAGTGAGATCCACATGCAAGAAATCTCACTTCTTGTTCGTATCTAGCTCCACTTAGCTAGAGCATGTTGATATGAGATGTCGATATTGTGGAGATGTAGAGTGTTGTCTCATGTCAGAAAATTAAGAAACTTTGCAACTCCCTGCAGCCTAACACTACGAAAAGGGCATGCAGTCCCTTTCTGCTCAACTCGGCCCATGTCAAACCCAGCCCACGTAGCTTTGGTTCAATTTTGGACCACCGATTTTCATCGTCTAATTTTTTAAGCATTATTGGGTTTTAATTTTTTTTTTGTCCATCACTCCTTATTGGCCCGAAGCTCAATAACAGAAATTTATCAATTCATAAAATTATTGTTGTAGGCCATGAAGACCTACATTATACCTATACTAAAACTCAAGTGAAAAACATTGTTCACTAACAGTGCGATTCCAGTTTTGCTCCTAATCTAACGCACCGTTTTCAGCCTTTTAAAAGATGCTACAGGAATTGGCGATTTTGCCCCTCGACCCATTTTGCTTCTGGTGATGTGTGGTGCGTATGCGTGTTGTGTTTTGTAGAAAAGATGCTGGGAGCATGTTTTGGTTGGTTTTGGTTTACATTAAGCCACGTGTTGATCATCCCATTTGAGAGAGAGGTCTGGTTCCATTTGAGAGAGAGATCTGATGATGGTGACAAAAACCCATTTCTCAAAAAAGAGATAATAAATGCAAGTGGCAAAAAAAAAAAAAAAAAATATATATATATATATATATATATATATATATAAATAGCTATGGTAGTAATGAAGATCAAATCTAAAAGTCAGATGTCATGACGCGAAGTGGCAGAAAAAAAAAGTGAGATATATTGGCCAGGGCAGAAAAGATGGTCCAATATGAAAATGATACGTCATGATGATGACTACTGTTCATGAACAGTAGCCTTCCTCCTTTTTTTTTATTTTTTTGGAAACTCAGTAATCTTCCTGTTGAACGCTTTCTTTTCTTTATATATATACATATATATATATATGTATATATATATATAGATATATATATATATTGCTGGGTTCTCTGATGCAACCGGTCAAGATAGTCCAATCTGAAAGTGAGAGGCCATGATGCGAAGTGGGAGAAAAACAAAAAGAAAAAAAAAGAATATATATATAGACACACACACACATATATATATTATATATTAGTTAAGGCAGACCACGTGTTGATGATCCCATCCATTTGGCTTTTCAGCTCTTCCCTTTTATTTTTCTTTTCTTTTCTGCACGTTTCCTCTCTCATTTGTCTTTCTGTTTGGTTTCGACTTCTGCTCTGTACCGCTGCTTGCAAATTTGGGTCTGTAAGCTCTTCTCTTTTATTTCTCTTTTCTTTGCTGCACGTTTGCTGTCATATTTTCTTTTCTTTATTTTTTATTTTTTGCTTTGGACTTAATCGTCACCAACCAGCTCAAAGACAGACTTTGCTCCGTACAAAAAAAACTAGATAACTATAATTTATTATTAATTGTTCCATTCTATGAATCTGTTCATCTCAAAAATTTATTACACATTTATTAACATCATCTTTTATTTTTAGCTTCCATTTTTTTCTCATGATGAAAACTATTTTTTCAGCAGTAACTCCTTCAAGCAAAAAGCAAAAAACTTTTGCTCATGTCTTAAAGAATGTTGGCATCCGTAATCCAAAACAAACAAGTATCAGTTGACAATTTTGTGTGTGTAAATAGTAGATCCTCACATCAATTCCCCAATCTTTTTGTGTATATAAACAATGTGCTCTTTTACAATATTTTTTGTTCTAGTAGTAATGCCAGTGAAGCACTAACTGTCAAAGGGGAATACTAGGTTAATCATTTTTTGTGTACTGATGATAAGGCATTTGATAATGTCTTTTCTGTAAATTATATATACCCAGACAACTTTATAAAAATATTGTCCATTTTGTGTTTGATATTTATAACTCTTTGCATATTTATATGTTAAAAACATAATCTATAGTTATATTCTCATTCCCGCAACAACGTGCAGGTGAAATTTACTAATGTTTTCTATATTGCATACTTTATGTATATATTGCTTTTTCTTGCAGGAACTCATGAGCCTGAAGTTCATACAAATTAAAACCCAAAGTTTCTAATAATATGCCTTGAAAACCTTACGTTTTTCATGAAAATTTAAACTAATACATGTCTAATAGAACCCAAATGTTGTCCTCATGTGTGAATGGATTGACAAAATTTATCTCACTACACTAACCACAATCTTGTCCAATTTTTTTGTGAGGGATATGCCAAATTTGATCAAACTCGACTTTATCGCTTTAGAGGTCTCCAGAATAAACTACCAAAAGTGGTCAAAGATATGAATCTCCATCTCACCGCTAAGAGCCTTAGAGCCACCATCGAAGTTGAGACAAATATCCCGATTGGCGAAGCTGAGAAAGCCACCACCATGATCTTCATACAAAGATATATGCATGACGCATTGCAAACTGAGTACCTCGTTGAGGAAGATTCATGAGCTTTATGGGGTAGCTTTGGTGGATTGTTTCGATCACCAAAGAGACATATTCTTGCCTGAAACAAGACACGACTGGTAGTATTTGCGCTTCTAGGACTTAAATCCGTGAATGAATACCATTATGAAGTCTGTCGAATCTGATCACCTCTCAAGTTCTATAATGAAGACTTGACCAAAGAGGATCTCCTGGAGAACACTTGTTTAACCTTCTCTACAACCAATATTGTCCTGCAGTAATAATATAGGCACAATGTTCACTAAGTTTTCGGATTTGATCTTTGTTTTACTTTTTGTTGAAAAGCAGAATCAGCTGTTGATGAAGAATCATCAAGCTCGATCAACTGGCTTGACCACTGTGCCTAAAACACATATTAGCGAGAATTAACTCTCGAACGCCGTTCTCGGTGTGGTAGGCGCGGCCAAATGTTGTCCCACCAAGGTCAACAGAGTCAAGACCTATCCAATGGAGGAAATAGAGTTCCGAAGCATTCTAACCTCGCTCCTAAGGTCTCAAACTTCAAAATCAAGGGCAAAGCACCCAACACCATGAATGTTAACATATGCTGCCGTTGTGGTTTAAAGTACCATTGATCTAGTTTTTACCGAGCTCATTCTAAGGTCGTAGCAGAATATCATTCTTGTTTAAGAAGTTTGAATCAAACTTGGCTCAAGTGGAGGACCTAGAGGATACACAAATGGAAGTTTCTGACTTTCAGGAGGTATATACTCTAATGGAAGAATAGATTTTTTATACATAGGCCCACATACTGCCCGAATTTTACCTCCTGGTGTCGAATTCCCTATGTTGGCCAAACCCTCTATGTTTTTTTCAGTTCAAGTTTTGAACAATTTCCTTTATGTTTGAATAATTTGTTGGTGTTTGTTTTACTTTTCGATATTAAATTTTATGGATTATTTTCTAGAATGATTAATTGAATGAATGAAATTTACTTTTCGAATCTAATACTAGTGACCAATTCAATTAATTCATTTCTAGGTATGACTAGTGGGAGGTTAGTTGTCTGGCGGATAGTGCAACCACGCACACCATTTTGCGTGAAAGCACCTATTTTACTAACTTCGTACCTCAGAACGTACCTCTGAAAACTTTCTCAGGCTATCCAACCTGATAGAAAGATACAAATGGACCAGTATAATGTTGTCCAATAGTAATGTATTAACCATTAAAGATGCCCTTTATTCACCATGTTCGGGAAGAATGTTGCTAAGTTTTAAAGACATTCGAGATAATAATTATTACGTTGAAGTCTCTATAGAAAATGAAGTTAAATTTATGTGCATCACTTCCTATGAATATAGTCAGAAGCGTATTCTAGGGAAGACATAACGTCTCTCGAGTGGCTTGTATACTACAACTATCCACTCTATAAACAGCCATTATGTGGCTGGCCCTACCTCATAGATTGCACATGAAGTTTTCCTTTGGCGTGACCATTTGTAACACCTTGGACGAGTTGTGATGCGATGTGTCCTCAAATTTACTCAAGGGCATCCCTGACCAGAAAATTAGGCGAGGTCCACCAAGATATTGCATGCCAAACATGCTCTATGGGAAAACTTATTATTTGACCTTCTTATGACAAGATACGTTCAGATCCTCCTACTTTTCTACAGAGGGTTCAGAGGGACATTTGTAGACCAATTTAGCCACCCTGCATACCACTTAGGTATTTTATGGTATTGGTTGATGCTTTTACGTGTTGGACGCATGTGTGTCTGTTGTCCGCTTGAAACACTGCATTCTCCAAATTGTTGGCTTAGATTTTCAAGCATAGGGCTCACCACCCTGATTATATAATTAACTCAATTCGATTGGATTGAAGTTGAAAACTTTCGATGACTATTGCATGTCGGTTTGGATTGAAGTTGAATATCTTGTACCCCATATTCATACACAGAACGGCTTGGCAGAAGCTTTCATTAAGTGTTTTCAAATGATTTCTCGATCGTTGGTCCGCTTGAGGCCCGTCTTGACCCAACCTTATTCTCCACACTGGATACGAGCTCGACATTTTGCATTTGCATGTTTTTAGTTGTGTATGCGCTGATTGTGTCGGCCTTACGTAATAAAATGAGTCATTAAAGAAGGATGAGAGTCTATGTCGATTATGATTCTCCTTTTGTCATTCGTTACTTAGAACCTTTGACAGACGATCTCTTTACCACTTGTTTTGTTGATTGTCACTTCTATGAGATAGTCTTCATGTCGTTAGGGGGAGATAAGAACATCACTATTCTAGAAGAATGACATGAATTATCGTGGACAACTCCCACTTTGTCTTATTTAGATCTCTGCACTGCAAATTCTGAGACTGAAGTGCGACATATCCTAGATTTTCAGAGCATTGCTCAACATGCTAGATGTTTTCACTGATCTCGTGAGGTGACGATATCATATATACCTGCTGCAAACATGCCTGCAAAGATGGATGTACCAAATATACGCCGAACCTTTATCCAGAAGGTCAGGACGCCACCATTGTGGCCGATCCCCATACAGTTGTGGCTAGCCAGAAGCGTGGCAACCTGTTGGTTCAAAAGATTCACAACACCGGAAAAGGAAAACAACGACCCAAGCTAGAAAGCCTATCATGAATCCGACTATAGCTTACTCATCCTATCTAATGGATGAACAAATTCTAGCTTACAAAAGCGTCCTGGAAGAGACGAATCTGCCTCCCAAGAATCGAGAGATTTTACTTCATTATGCTAGCTTGGATGATGTTTGGAATAGAAATGAGATGATAATTGACAATGCATTAGCATATGCAGTAGCTACTGAGATCATGCTAAGCGATGACATTGAAGATGTTCCATTCATGAATGTCGACGTTGAACTTTGCAGGATTGACATTTAACCACGTTTTGTTGATGAATGTCGACATTAAGGGGGAATGTTATAGATATTCTTGGAGTGGGATTGTGTAAATCTTAGATATATTTGGTTTCTAGTTATTCTTCTCCTATATGATTGTATTTACTTGGAGCACAATTTAATCCTCTCCTTATTCTCTACAATAAATAAAGGCACTATGTATGGAAAATAAACACACACAAGAACCCCTACAATTTCTCAACTCTCTTTCTCTTGCTGTCCCACCTTTCTTTTTCTTCAAATAAATACAGGCCACAACACGCGTCATAATATAAGCAATTATTAAACATATTTTCACAAGAGGAATGATTTCCACACTTCTGTTTTCATTTTCTGCACACTCAGAGACATCGAAGAAGTCCACAAATCCTTTCATCTAGATAATAATATTCTTGATGCACTATTAGTTCGATGCATATTAATTGATAAGTCGTACTAAAATAAAAGACAAACGGGCCCACACCAAAGTTTTGCTTGATTACCATATGGTAGTGAACTCCGGAAGCCGCCATGGCTGAAATAGGCCCTACACTGAAGTTTCGGTTCATTACCGGTCTCACAATTCCGGCCATTGGTTGGAGGTGGTTTATTTGGGCCAAAATTTCGCACCAATAAAATGCGTGGCATAATATAAGAAATTATTAAAAGCATGTTTTCAAAAGAGGAAATGATTTCCACACGTCTTTTTTCTTTTTTGTCACACTCCGAGACATCGAAAAAGTCCACAAATCCTTTCATGTAGATAATAATATTCTTTATTCATTATTAGTTCGATGCATATTAAATGATATGTCGTACTAAAATAAAAGGTAAATGGGCCCACACCGAAGTTTCGCTTGACTACCATATGGTAATGAACTTCTAAAATTGTGCTGAAACGGGCCCCACACCGAAGTTTCAGTTCACCCCTCATGCACCAGTTCACAATTTTCGACGGTTGGTTGGGGGATGTTTTATTTGGGCCTAAATTTTGCACCAATAAAATGTGCGGCATAATATAAGCATTTAAGTATGTTTTCTAAAGAAGAAATGACTTCCACACGTCTTTTTTGTTTTTTTGCACACTTAGAGAGTTTGATGAAGTCCACAAATCCTTTCACGTAGATAATAATATTCTTGATTCACTATTAGTTTGATGCATCTTAAATGATAAGTTGTACAAAAATAAAAGGCAAACAGACTCCACACTGAAGTTTCGCTTGACTACTTTGTGGTAGTGAACTCTGGAATCCGCCATAGAAGACACCAAAATACCACAATTATTCCCTTTCAAATACTTTTGAGAGAGAGCCTTAGACTAGAGGTCATCACTATGATTCAAAATCTCCACCCAACCTTGGCAAGCATGGCCTCGTTCATCAGAGCAGATTGCTTTAAACCCAATCCCCCTTTCCTTTTAGAATGACAAATAATCTACCAATTCACAAGATAGGATTTAGAAGACTCACAAGTATTACGCAAAAAAGAATTTCCTATTAACCTTATAAAGATCCTCACATACGTCTTTAATTCAGTGGTTTGCTGACCAAGCTGCTCACTACTTTGAGACCTTCCTTTTTTCGAACCCATATAATTTTATGACATGGAAATCTTGGCTAAAGCGAGCCCACACCAAAGTTTCGGTTCACTACCCGAGGATCGGTTCACAATTTTCGGCTGTTGGTCGGGGGTGTTTTATTTGGACCTAAATTTCACACCAACAAATGTGTGGCATAATATAAGCAATTATTAAGCATGTTTTCAAAAGAGGAAATGGTTTCCACACGTCTTTTTTCTTTTTATGCACTCTCAAAGACATCGATAAAGTCCATCAATCCTTCCATGTAGATAATAATATTCTTAAACCACATGTTTGATCCATATCAAATGATAGGTCGTACAAAAATAAAAGACAAACGGGCCCCACACCAAAGTTTCGCTTGATTACCAAATGGTAGTGGACTCCGGAAGCCACCATGGCTGAAACGGGCCCCACACTAGAGTTTCGGTTCACTACTTAGGCACCAATTCACAATTTTAGGACGTTGGTTGGTGGTGTTTTATTTGGGACTAAATTTTGCACCAATGAAATGGCTAGCATAATATAAGCAATTATTAAGCATGTTTTCAAAAGAGGAAATGATTTTCACACATCTTTTTTCTTTTTCTACACATTCGGAGACACCAAAGAAGTCCAAGAATCCTTTCATGTAGATAATAATATTATTGATTCACTATTAATTCGATGCATATTAAATGATAAGTCGTACCAAAATAAAAGCCATACGAGCCCCACACCGAAGTTTCATTTGACTATCATATGGTAGTGAACTCCGAAAGCCACCATGGCTAAAATAAGCCCCACATCGAAGTTTCGATTCACTAACCGCGACCAGTTCACTATTTTTGGCCGTTTGGGGTTGTTTATTTTGTGTACTTCACAGGAATATGAAGACCAAGTGCGATCACGGCCACACGATTAATCATGGCTTTAATCTTAAAGTCGCCATGGCTTTTGAAAAAAATGTATATATTTGGGTTATAGGGACAAGAATGAAATGCAACAAAACGATTAAGCGAGGAGAGATATATGTAGATCAGTTGTAACAAAACAAAATCAATCAACTTTTTTATATGTCAAGTAGATTATGAAGGGAATGCATTATGCTTCAGCTCAATTATTAAGATGGCCTTTCTTCTATCTTTTTATATATATTAGTCATGAGAATCTATTATTCTTAGAATTTGTATATATATAGTCCACCAAGTTAAGTGATTCATATGGGATTACTATATTCAAAATTTATGACTCGTACTATGCAACTTCATTGTCATCATATCATATCTCTTTTATATAAGGTTTTATTATTTATGGAGCGCGATACTCGACAACATGTTTATTCATACATTTTGTTGTTAATATATCGAGACATAGAAGCACATATCGATATTCATATTGGTTATATGTTGCGAGAACATATCATATCGATATTCATATTGATTATATGTTGCGAGAACATATCCACGTAATGTAGACACACCAAGTTGAAATTCATATATCAATATCTCGATGATGTCATGTCAATATGAGATCTGAATGAGCTTGAGGTTCTTCTCAACCAATTAAGAATAGGATGACTGACATGTTATAATCCCAGGTGGGACGCAGCAGGAATGGGCAGTTGTTGGCAGGCCGTTGGGCAAAGCCCAAATGTTTTTTTCAGTTGCTACGGGCTGGGGGGAAACTGGAGCCCAATTGGGCTCAGGTTGAACCAAAAACGCCCTAGTAAGGTGGTTGTGGTCACTGGGGAAGAAAACGGGCGCCGCCGCTTCACGCAGCCGTGTTTTGGGTCAGTGTCGGTTGGGGCGAAGCACGGGTTCAAACTGGAACCCTTGATTTGGACGAAAAAATTTCTCTGAACGTCGGGGTGTGAAGACCATGGGAATTCGATTTGAATCCCTCAAGGAATCGACGAAATTATTCTGGAATTTCCAAGAACATTGTTGGAGATGATGAAATCGATTCCCAACTGCAGGTCGTGATTTTCTAGAAAAGACGGCGATGTTGTGGCTCGGCTTTAGGCGAGGGTTTCTAGGTTTGGGGTTGACGCCAAAACGGCGTTGGGTTTCTGAGTTCTCAGGTGGACCCAGGAGCTCCACTGCTCACGGGGTTGGCGGTGCGGCTTCGAACCGCTGCTCTTTAGGTTCGAGAAAACCCGAATTTTATTTTTCAATATTCAAAGCATATTCACAATATCAAAATATCAATTCACATAATCGTGTTATTATTGATATAATGCATAAAAAAATTATGTAGAATCTAAAATTCGTAAACTTAAATTGGATCATGCATTATAATGAAGGTTCATGCAATCAAGATTGAAGAAATATTGATATTAAAACCGTTGTTATGGAAGAACCTCGATTGCGTAATAAATATTGATGAATTAGTTTGTAGTAGAAAATTCCCATCACATTCTGTAGTGCAGCGGAGGAGCCTGCTGATAACGTCTATATTTATCTGAGGGAGAAGAAAGGTGCGGCGGCGAGAGAGAGTGCGGAGAAATTGTAGGGGTTTATTTATATTTACTAATTAATAAAATATTCATTATCAACCAAAATCATATGAAATTACCAATTTAACTCTCTAATTAAAACAGAACATAAATAAGAAATATAAGGCATAAATGTAATTTCACACTACCAAATTTTGCTGTTTTTTTTTCCAAAGCTTCATCTACATGTAATTCTAACATATCTCTGATTAAAAAAATTAAAAATTAAAAATTAAAAATTAAAAAATAAAAATTAAAAATAAGAAACTTCTCACTCCCACATTCTCTATCACTATCTTCCTCTCTCATTCTATTTCAAAAACAAAAATACAAAATTTTCTCACACACTTTGTGTGTGCCCATATGATAATTTACATTGTGCTTTTATTTATAATAAAGAATGAGAAGAATATTAACAATCATATAGAGAAAGAATAACTAAAATGAATTATTATTGAAACTCTAAAATTTTTATTTTGCATTCTAAACTAAAAACCAAGAATATTTATAACACCGCGAATTTTGTTAGTGTGAAATTTAAGCCCAAATAAAATACGACCAACCAACGGGCGAAAATTGTGAAGTGCTGCATGGTAGTAAACCAAAACTTCGGTGTGGGCAGTTTCGACCGCAGCTACCGGAGTTCACTCAGCATTCATTTTTCGATTAGGTCACTCTGTGTGCTTTTTTCTCTCCAACCCTTCAATGGCCGCGACGTACACCTCTTTAGGAACCCACAGACGACTCGCCGCCGTAACCTCCCAGCTAACCTCGCTTCGCCGCTCTCCTCTCACCGTCACTGAAAAACCATTGCGGCTGCCTCTGGCGAATAGCGGGAGGCGGAAGGGCAGGGCGGGAATTTCCCTCAAGTGCAGTAATGCGTATGGCCCAGTGATGGACGAGAGCGAGAGCGATTGTGAGAACTATAATTGCATGGAGGACGAGCAGTTCGTGCGGTGGTTCCGGGAGGCTTGGCCGTATTTATGGGCCCACCGCTGCAGTACCTTC
Organism: Heteromeles arbutifolia; assembly: GCA_024362995.1. Classification (NCBI taxonomy): domain Eukaryota; kingdom Viridiplantae; phylum Streptophyta; class Magnoliopsida; order Rosales; family Rosaceae; genus Heteromeles; species Heteromeles arbutifolia. The sequence continues at coordinate 25,304,239 of JANCRC010000001.1, read as the reverse complement.
GTTGTGATTATATCGGGTGAAATTGTGTCCAATAGCACTTACTTGGAATCAATTCTCAAGGCAGGTTCTCTGCCTTCTAATTTTCTGAACTGTTTGGTTGCTGAGAAATTTTTATATTTGGTCTGTTTGGCTGCTGAGAAAACGAAACAAACAATGTCGTCAGCGGAAGGAAAGATCATATTTTTATTCATTAATGTCATCAGCGGAAGGAAAGATCATATTTTTTATTCATTTTCTCTGTTTGTTAGAGCGCTGTGCAGCATTTTAGTTTAAGCAAAGTTCTTTTTAATTTATTTCTCTTTGTATTATACTATATTTATGAGCATATATATTTATATATTTGGGTTTTATGCAGGATATAGCACTTCTTCATCACCTGGGGATCAGGTTTGTTCTTGTTCCAGGACCCCATGTGCAAATTGATGAACTTTTGGCACGAAGAGGTGAGCGTTTTATTGTATGTCCTTGTTATTGTAATTTTCAAATCGATGGGGCTTGTTTGGAATTCGCTTATGGGATGGGTAAAAGCATTTTCTGACAACCAAAAGTCCTGATTGCGTTTGGCAGAAAAACTTAAAAGTGTTTCTGGCTCATAAAAGCACTTTCTGGAGAAGCACTTGCTAGATGCTTCTTCGAGAAGTACTTCTAAGTGTTTTTCCACGTAGGATTTGGATTTTTAGTAAACATTTCAACGTGGTTAAAGCAGGTCTAGAAGAAGCACTTAGGAGTACAAATGCTTTTTAGAGAAGCAATCTCAAACGGAGCCTAAGCATGATATCATGGAGTTGAGCACAAATGTGTTTTATTAGTGTTATTGATTTCTTTTTTTTTTTTTTGTGGGCATGGATGATTTAGTTTAGTTAGATTGTTAATCCCTTATGTTCTTGAAGTTGTTGGTTTGTTTAAACCGTTTGCAGTGCTATAAGGTTGACACTAAGCAGGTATATGTTAGTTGTTACTTTTCAGGAAAGAAGCCAAAGTTTGTTGGTCAGTACAGGGTAACTGACTCAGATTCCTTGGATGCTGCAAAGCAAGCGGCTGGGGCGATATCTAAGACGATAGAGGCAAAGCTTTCTCCAGGACCCTCCATGTGCAATATTCGTCGACACGGTGACAATAGTCGTTTGCATGAAGTTGGTGTCAGCGTAGAGAGTGGTAACTTTCTAGCAGCCAAGGTAAGAATCTTACTCTTTCAAAAGTGACATTAAACATTAAGTTGTTTTCTTGATTTGTGATTTTTTTTTGGTTGGTACCGAATTCCGTAAAGTACTGCTGCTATTTCGTTTTTCAGAGACGAGGAGTCGTTGCAGGTGTTGATTATGGGGCAACAGGTGAAATCAAGAAAGTTGATGTTTCTCGCATGCGTAAGAGGCTTGATGATGATTGTATTGTGATATTGAGCAACCTGGGTTATTCCAGCTCTGGAGAAATTTTAAATTGCAAGTATGCTAGCATAGTTTCTGTTTCGGTGGTGATTATCTATTTTGTTGATAATTATATGCTGCCAACTCCTTTTGCATATATAGTACCTAAGCTGATTATTTATGCTTTTATATATTTCAGCACGTATGAAGTTGCAACAGCTTGTGCCTTGGCTATCGAAGCAGATAAACTTATCTGCATAATAGATGGTCCAATTCTTGACGAGAGTAGACGCCTTATTCGCTTCTTAACTCTTGAAGAAGCAGACATGTTGATTCGTAGGCGGGCTCAGCAAAGTGAGACAGCCGCTAGCTATGTGAAAGCTGTCGATGAAGAAAATCTGTCTGGTTTTGGATATGATGATCATAATGCTACTCACCAGAATGGGAGGGCTTTTAAGCAAAATCATACTGCAAGGTTTCACAACGGTGTTGGTTTTGAAAATGGGAATGGATTGTGGACTGGTGAACAAGGTTTTGCTATTGGAGGTCATGAGCGGCTAAGTCGATTAAATGGTTACCTTTCCGAATTGGCTGCTGCGGCCTTTGTTTGCAGGGTAAGCTCATAACAGTCCTTTTTCCCCCTGGTTTACAAACTTGGTTAAATATTTGTCTGCATGGTTTAAAGTCCCAGCTTCTTATACGTTGAGTCTGAAGAACCCGGCCAATGGTAGTTTCTGTTTATTGCCAGGGAGGTGTTCAAAGAGTACATCTGTTAGATGGCACGAAAGGGGGCATGTTATTGTTGGAATTGTTTAAAAGAGATGGATTGGGGACAATGGTGGCTAGGTATGCTATTTTTGCAGTAAATGTATCCGTATTTTTGTACACTTTGACGACTTTCTGATGTCAGATTCTAATATTAATGTGATGATAAGCTATGCTGATGGTCCTAATTGCCAGGCTTTTTGTTGTTGATGTGATTATCTGCTATTTATATTTTCCTGGTTTATGTTTGTTTCCTCTTTTATTGCTTACTAGCCTGGTCAGCATTTTAGTCGAAATCCAAGCAGCGATTCTTCAAGTCACATTACATCTACAAATTCATTGATAGAATATTAGAATTGCACGAGTTCATAAAGGTTGTTTCGGTCTTGTTGTGCTTGGATTGTGCATAAAATAAGCTCTTACGGTTCCTGGTTGTTTTGGTCTTATATTTGTATTTTCTAATCACTAGTTCAAAAAATAGTTGGCATTCCAAAAAAGTTATCCCGCACTCCTCCCGAATAGAGAAAATGAGGGAGGACTGTGACATGACCTTTTTGGAGTGCTAATAACAATTCCCAATATTTTTCTGCCAATGAATAAGATTGGATACTGTTGACGTCTAACTTCAAGAGCTTCCATACATTAATTATGAAAACGGAGAGCAAATAATTGTACCTAACATATGCATAAGTTTTCCTCTATCTATCCACTCACACGTGCATTAAATGTTCGACCTTAGTGACCTGTATGAAGGAACCCGGATGGCTAGGGCATCAGATTTCTCTGCAATAAGACAAATTATACAACCTTTAGAAGCAGCCAGCACATTGGTTCCAAGAAGTGATGAACAGGTTTGTGTTCCCGGTCTTTCTTAATTTTTGATTTTCAGAACCTCCTATTTTTTACTTGTGAGTATTAATTAAAACTGATCTTAAATTTTTTATTTTTTAAAACTGAATTTTGACCAATAGCTACGTGAAGAATTGGATTGCTTCGTTGTGGTGGAAAGAGAGGGCCAAATCATTGCATGTGCTGCTCTTTTCCCTTTCCCAGAGGAGAAATGTGCGGAGGTTGCTGCTATTGCAGTTTCTCCTGATTGCCGCGGTCAAGGGCAGGGTGATAAATTACTTGGTAATATACTATACAAACTTGAATAAGCATCGATATGTGTTTGCTCTTGTTGCTTTCCTCATTTCTTTCTGTACTTTCAATTCAATGGTCGTTACTGAGCTTATTTTCAACATGAAGTGTCGAAAAGGGTAATTATATTCACAAATCATCACAATATAGCCCAAAGTACGCATTTGTTCCTCGCAGCATGTCAATTGATTTTACTCTACCGAAAGAAATGCTTTTACTAGGAAGGGGGACACCCGAGGCCCGATCAAATGAAAATTGGATTGTATATTTAAAGGGATGCAGATAGGGAAGAAACATCAGTGACAGGTCACATCGTATTTCTGGGCTAAGTTACATAGATTTGGACTACATCTTGTTTTTTCCTGTTCTTTTTCTACTGAACATCTTGAATTCATTTAACCCAAGATGCTTTGAACTGAAATTTGGGATCCATTTAAAACCAAAGGGGACAATTTGATATAATGTATATTGTATATCTATAAACTTTATTATCGTTGCAGTTAGATAGTCCGTACTTTAAGATTTTTGATTTTTAATATCTGCAGATTACATTGAGAAGAAGGCATCCTCTCTTGGATTAGAAAAGCTTTTCGTGCTCACAACACGCACTGCAGACTGGTTAGTTCCCACTACTTGAACTACATGTATGCTTGTTGAGGTTTCACTAGTTAATGGAGTAATGTTTCTGATTTACTTTCGTTTGGAGCTGAAGATGAAAAGGAACACCGTAATCTAGTTGAGGTTTTTCGTTGTGGAATCAGTCCAATTTGTTGTCGTCGCTTGAGGGTTAGATGTGCCTATTCCACATATTTCTTGGTGCTTCGTAGGAGTGATTTGTCCGCAATATGTTTTATTTTTTTTGATAAGCAGAGAGAGGTTCAATGATGTGTCTTGAAGAATGACACCCGTTGTCTATAACACAGGTTTGTGAGACGTGGTTTTTCACAATGTTCAATTGAATCAATACCAGAGAGGCGGCGGACAAGGATCATTCTGTCCCGTAAATCCAAATATTATACCAAGCACTTGTTACCAGACACTAGTGGAATTACTGTTAACAGGGTTTTCACATGAGGTTGAAAATGCCGGCGGCAAATCCTCTCCTCACCGGGTTTAGCTGCTGAATCATGGTCGATACAACTTCAACAATTTCAATCCGGTTCGAGGATCATCTGAGGGGAAAATTTATCATTGTGTTTCAGTTATGAGTTTTATATCTAATCCGACGATCGTTTTGTCACACTTACGGAATAACGAATTTTCTTAATAAATGATTGGCGAAATTGATTTTATATGATAAATCGATATTTGGAAGTGCTTGCCTGAACTAGAAGCCCATAAATTTTTTGATTTAAAACAAGGTTTGATATGATTCCTTAGCTATCGATGAAAGTTCAAACCGCGATTCATAAATGGTACATAATGACCATCGAATGTGGGCAATTGACTCTAGCACAACCTTTAATTACCGTCGAATGTAGGCGGCTGTCTGTAACACAACTTTTGATTTTATACTGTTTTCGAAACAGATAGTCAAGACTCAACACGTAATTTCAAAACCCCGAGGTACTTAGCGTAACAGGTACCATTCAACCAACAAAGAGATTTGGGGGAAAGAAGAACAAAGGGATTGAGATTTATGCAAAGGAGGGAAACAGAGAGGAGAGGGAGAAGAAAACAATTCACACTGCACCGAATTGTAAGCAAAAAATATAAGGAAAATTAATAAAAAAGACTTAAAAACTTTGAGTTTTAACGATAAGAACAAAATAAAAGGTAAAATGAATAGTACCAGGATTGACTTTTTAGTGTAAAAATGTGGTTTTTCGTTAAAATGAACAGTACCGGGGAGCTTTTCCGTTAAAGTTCCCAAAAATATAACGAAATACGACACAGGGAATACAATAACTGTAAAAATACAATCAACCATAGAGGGAATACAAATGCAGTGTCATTTATGCCAAAGAAATAGGGGGAGATACTTCACAGCATGAATCCCGTTCATTATTGTAGTCGGTGTTTCATTTGGATCAAGTGTGTTCCATTTGGGTCAAGTAACACGTCCATGAAATACAACTAAGGAAACTGCAAAGCATTGATGCACAACCTCCCTCCTGAGATAGAACCCAGAAACAAAACCATTGAAACAAAATCAACTCTCCTCAGTTTTCGGTAGGCCTTTAAACTTGAAGTTGTCTGCATATGCCTTCACCTGAAACTAGAGCTCAGTTAGAGGAAAAAAACACCAAACTTCATACAAATAACCATTTGATGCCTAAACATTCCGAGAATGCAAAAAGAAGAAAGGATCCCTAATTGCAGAAAAGAAAAGATACAAAGGAAGCTGGTCACCAACTTAAGAAAATTTATATCTCAAGGACATGCAATTCCTCATTACTCCAGTTCTTTAACAAATTCAAGAAAAAGTGCCAAATTATACTACTACACTTCCAATGGACTATGTCCAACAGTTTTGTCAATGCCATCACAACACATTATCTACTCTTCCACACACATAGCTTGCATAAAGCAGTTTGATCTGTTTTGAGAAGGTAACCATGGCATGAATTGGCAAAACCAAAAAGAGAGAGAACTGTGTAACTTCAATGAAGTACTTGGTTCAGGAAATTATCACTTAGGTAACTCAAAATTAATAGATTGAAACTATAATATTTACACAAGTCCTTAAGAGTAAGTCTAAGCTTTATTAACAGAGAAGAAAGAAACCAAAAGCTGTGTTCATGAAAATTGAGGATGCATTTATATTCTAATTCCCAAACAAAACCACCGTCTTAATCTCAAATGACAACAGTCTGCTGCAGGCACCCTACCCCTAAAACCCAAAATATATTCACAAAAAATCAAAAGATAAAGAAACTGCTATCGTATGAGAATGGAAATAGCTTCAGAAAATATGAAGAAAGAATCACATACCCTCAATAATGGTGTTTGCCGCCTTTTAACCTACAGATAAGTTCAAGAACTGTTGTTAATAGGTCAAAGGGAAGTTATTTTAAGTTTTTAATGTACACTAACAGTTATAGGGCTACTAGTCTTTCCACCTGTTTGTATCATACTTGACCAATCCCGAAACTACCGAAGACCGGTCAACATCATACCTTCAAGGACCCACTAAGGGGTTCATGCTGAGGCACCCCTGCCGAAGCACAAGAGTTTCCCTCCAACCATCACAGCGCAACACATGTCAACATTAGAACAAAGCTCATAGAGTCCCACATCGACCGCGGACAAAAGCTAAAAGGAGACCATTCTCCTACAATTAATCCCTAACGTCATTATTGTACTTAAACTAGTCATTAGAACCCACTGATGATAATTATGCTTAAACTTATGTGTTTGTGTAAACCCTTCAATGTTAATGAGAACTCATCTACACCGTGGACGTAGCCAGACTTAGGGTGAACCACGTACATCTTGTGTTTGCTTCCCTATCTCTATCTATTTAGATATTATCCTCACCAGGTGACCAGAGCAACCGAGCGAAGGTCACAAACATGACACTTTATGTTGTTCCAAAGTCTTCACCGATTTTGTGCATCAACATTTGGCACCGTATGTGGGAATCGACACAAAAGCCATGTCGATTCTCTTATTTTTTTCATCCCACCACCGTGAAACCCTCACAACCTCCCTCACTCCACCGTGAATCGACAAAAACCTGAGAACCCAAAACCTCTCTCCTTTCTTTCATGTTCAATGCCTCCATTTCTCAGAACCAATGCCTAACCTCCAACCCAAACCATCTCAGCGCCGGGAGACCCTCATTTCTGCAAACCCACAGAGCCGCCACCATGGTGGCTCCATCAAAATCAAAACCGGGTCTCACTCCCTCTCAGAAATTCCATCATTTATCGAATCCTAGAGAGAGTTCAACGAATCCGAGCCCAAATCCCTCAGAATCAAACTAAAAGGGATCTGAAGTGGAGGCCATGGTCAGAAGAACGGTGGAAATGACGGCAACTGCTCAAACTCAGGCTGCAACGCCCAGCTCGCAAGGAATCACCGCCACCAACGGAAACTGGAGACTTGGACCATCAATGATCGATTTATTGATTATGCACTCATGCTTAAACTATAATTTATTGTCAGGATCCATTGATCAACATTGTTATTGATTAAAGAAACATGTTGACCACTACTGATGAACTTACAGATCGATGAGCCACATGTTTATGGGGACAAAGATTTAGTCCGAACGGTGGTCTCGTGTTTGACCAAACACCCGCTTGCTCGGACACTCGCTCATTTGGACACCTATGTGATCGGACACCCACGAGCTCGAACACCCAACTGTTCGAGCACTTACGAGATTGGACACCCACAAACTTGGACACCCTTGAGCTCGGACCTCAACTCACGAACCCAACTTGTGGACCCAACTCAAAGTCCCTACGTATGGCCTCGACTCAAAGACCCGACTTGTGGACCCGATCCGCAGACCCAATATGCGAACCCAAACAAGCGGACCCGAGTCATGTCGAGAGTTAACTCACAATGAGCGCACGCTGACGTCGAGTGCATACTCGCAATGAGAAACGCCACGAGCCGAGCCACCTCGCAATAAGCACCGCCTCCAGCCGAGCAACCACCTCGCCGCGAGCATTGCCTCTAGCCGAGCAACTAAGCAACGCGTGCTACCTCTAGCTGAGTATTGCTTTACGTTAAGCACCGCCTCATGTCGAGTACTAGTTCCGGACAACATCTAGTCATTTCGACTCACACATGGATTGGATTTGAAGTCTCTAGCCAAAAGACTCTCTTAACTGAAGACTTGAGGGACTCCTGTTGTACCATACATTGGGCCTTAGTATTTGGGCCTCATGACCTAGCCCATGATGTATGTAGGAGGTGAAGGAAACCCTTATTCTATAAAAGGGATCCTTCACTCTCACTTGAAGGGGAGAAAAGGAGGAAAAGGAAGAGCAAAGAGAGAAAACCCTAGCCTCTATAGTCTCCATGTACATTGTAACACATATTTTACAGGGTGAAACCATATCGACACCATTGTGAACGTGGCCCCAACTTGGGGTGAACCACGATATATCTTTATGTTCTTGTGCGTTTGTGTGATTCACGGTCAGATTTACGTTGGTCCAAGATCGACCTGATTTTGTGCATCAACACCACCAAAATGAGATATGCAAGTACAAAAACGTTTAGACATGTAAGATGATATCTGCAATTCACTGGATATATGCCTAGTTCTTTCTCCGCCTTTTGGGGAATGAATACATGCCTAGAGTGAAAACACACAAGATGAACTTAAGCTCAATAAAGGCCAACCCTATAATGGTCAGTTTCTGTTTGTGTTTTATTAGAAATATCTAGGACATAATGCGGGAACACTGCATAAAGTCAAGCAAATGCTGGGAAAAACTATAAAGTATCTTTAAGTCAAAACACATGAAAATATATTTTTAGCAGCACAAAGAAAATGAACAAAACATACCACATAATCCCAACCATGTCTCTCTGCAAAGGACCTTGCAGCGTCTTCACTGTCAAAACCCAGTGTCGAATCACCGACATGTGCGTATGGGTCCCCAGTGGAAGTCCAGCCCATCAATGGATTCTCCCACCTACAAACATATCATGGAGATGAGCTATTAATCATCCAATTATGCTAACAAAATAATCATTCGATAATTATGAGAGAACAACAATAAGTTTATTTCACAGCTCGACTGAGAGATGACATGAAATATCCCAATCAAAATCCAAGAAAGACACCATCTAGCTAAAGCAACACAGTTTTCAGGTTTTATTGTCATTCTAATTACAGTGGACTGCTCAGAAAAGGTTAAAAAATAGACAGTGTTATCAATGAAGAGATTCACTGATAGTCCAAGAATTGTTAGCTGGTTAAAAATAGTTATTTCTTACTTTCACAAAATAAGTAGTTTGGTTTGATATCAAACTTGACAAGAGTAGCTCAAGTGTTCAGAAGGCTTAAGCAAAAATTTAACACGAAATCAAAAGCATAAGTATCACTTCAAACGCAACGTTCACATTGCTCAACAGAAAATCTCAGTGCACAACATTACACTTAGTAGAAACTAAACAGTATAAAACCTATCTACCCACCATGAAGCAGATCAGAAGATTTTCACAACCCCAAAAACTAGGATAACCAAAGAAAATCCAAAAATCTATAACCAAATCGGCGAACAACAACAGTGGGAACCAAAAAACCATACTTCTGTGTTGACACAAAGTTGATCTTCCACTTCCCAAGTTTCCCTGATCCTTGCTGAGACGCAGTTCTTGCAGGTGAGTATATTATAACCTGTCGTATACGCTTATAAATCAATAAAATTCCCAATCACAATCAATTTTTAAAAAAATTTAAAAAAAAAAAAATTGATATTAGCTATGTATAGCTTGTAACTTTCATTAAAAAAAAATGAAAACTTCAAGCCTCGAAATTACTATTTTCCTACAGATACAACGAATTCGACATATGCCCAGTGCCCTAATTCGATCGATAAACCAAAAACTCGAATTGGGTTATGTGAATCCATTGGAGAAATTAAGTCAAAATTACAAAAGATTCCGAATTGAGTTTCAGAAAGAAAACGAAAGGGGTCGTACCCTCCGGCGGAGATGTTCATCGGGAATGCCAGCGACCTTTCCGATCTCACCGGGCATGTACTCGACCAGAGCGTCCGCGGAGAACGGCCTGGACCCTGAGGCAACAGAGGCTCGGAGAAGACGAGCGTGATTTGACATGCGCTGCAGAGAGCTCGCCATTGCCGGTTCACGAATCAACGGAAGAACCAAAACTCGTGCGCGCCTTGTGAAATGTAAAAATTGCAGCTGGAGCAGTGAAGACCAAAAGTAATATTCAGTGTCGTCGTTTTAACGATTTTGACAAAAATTGCTGTTTCACTCCTCTAGTTTGAAAGTATATAAAAATTGCCCATAACTTTGTTGAATTCGTTCTATTTAAACCACAAAGTCTAATGTGAGCATCTCAAGTGATTCTTTTAACTGTAGCTCTTCAAATACAATGAATGATCTTGAATTCTTTTTATATTTATAGATTTTTGTAGACAGAAATTTAATCTATACTAAAGCTGAAAATTAACTGAAACACTGTTCATAAGAACAGTGTACTTCCGAAAATGCCCCAGCTGAAAATTAACTGAAACACTGTTTATAGATTTTTGGACCGTTCATTTTTTTTTGGGCAGTGTGATAAGAAATCAGTCCGTCCATATTTTTTAATCTTCTTTTCTCTGCTGATCATCATTCTTTCTCTCGCTCTCTCAACATCCCGATAACCCCCAACCCCACCCACGAACCCAGGTACACCCAAAACAATCACCTTTCTCATCCTTTCGACCTCACGAACTCAAGTTTGAGGTCAAGATTTCATGGCTTTCATGTACGATTTGGTGAAGGTTTGAAGAAGATTGAAGCTCAATCCGTAACCCAGATTCCAGCGAGGTTTTCCGGTGAATCCACTAGCTTCCCTGTATATTTTGAGGCCCTCACAGTCATCCAATCACCAAATCTAGGTATATTTTGATTCTACGCCTCTTGGGTCTATTTATTGTGATTTATGTCAAAATTTGGGTTAATAGATTCTTCAACTTTGATTTGGATCAAATTTTGGGTCTTCATGTTGTAATTGATGTTAAAATTCTAAAATTTTGACCATCTTTATTTGATTCATCAAATTTTGCACTATAAATGATGTAAGAGTTAATCTTCAGGGGTTTAATAGAAGGGTGGTTTTACTTATAGGAGTTTACATCTGCTTTAATAAATATGAAATTGTATTACTAATTAAATTTCATATCTAACAAAACAAGAAAAATATCATAAGATAAATCGTAATATTAGTAAATTAGTTGATTACAATTGTTAGTATCTGTAGCTATCCTACGAGATTTTTATTTTTTTGCCCTCAAATTGTAATTTTGCCATGTCTACCACTTGCATTATACAGAAAAGACTTAAATTTTTCACTTTTATACCAAATTAAGTATTACACTACTCCAATGTTTTCTCATGCAGATGTATGTGGCGTTTAGGAAACCGGAGCTTCTGGGGTTTGAATATTTTCCAATTTTAGCTTATCCTTGAGTAGGGAATTTTGATGAATTTATATTTTTCCCTCCGCTTTTTTGTGTTTTCATGTCCAAATAATTCTTTAAATTTGGTTCTCTTATGGCTCGGATATGTGTACAATCATTGTTTGGAATTTGGTTTTTACTGCAAATTTGGAATTTGAAAGTTTATATCATTTGATTTTCTCTGATTTTTTTACATGTATTTGCGGTGATGGGGGACGAATTCTAGGATGGAGGTGGAAGGATTTGGAAGAATCAGATGTTTATGATGAGAACATAAGAGTTGCCACAATGGTTGAGGTTGCTAAAGCCAAGAGTTGTAGCTGGTTCAACCCGAAGAAGGGTTAATTTTTTTTCAAAATAAGTTCCAATTCCTTAGAGGTTTGGCTTTACAGTAAATACCAAGTGAATTTTTCATTTGATAGATTTTTTTAATGGAATTCATTAACTTGGTAGATTTATGTTGTGTATAGAATACATATGAGTTTTCATGGTTATCAATCGTTCAATACCTCTATATGGTTACAGAGGGTTGAAGGTAATCTCTATACATTTTGTAAATAACACTCCCTAGCTATGACATATCAGCATTGTCAGTTTTCTCATGTGATATATGTATATAAACACTATTCTTTAGCACATACTTTTTCCAAATTTTCTACACGTTTAACATAGTTTTGTAACCCACAGCATTGCGCAAGTTAAGCTGATTGTGAAGTCTACAATTTAATAACTTGGTTTGTGGCGTGGAATAGGCAACTAAAATAATCGAAGAGCAATTAGAAAGTTATATAATCTGCAACAAACAAGACTTATCATTTTTTTCCTAATATATGAGTATTTTTGGCCAAACTCCATTATTTACTAGCCCAAATTGGCATGTTAGGCCATCTCTAACCGAAGGGTCCAGAGGGTCAGATGGCTCAAAATAGCCCAAAAATGGTCTCCAACCGAGGACCAGGCCAAAGGGCTCGTGGGTCCCACTGGACAAAAAAGGGCTAAAGGGCCAACCGACCGGCCCAAATGAGCTAGCCAACGGGCCCCGGGCCAGACTCTATTTTTGAATCCCCAATGGCTAGCTGACGTCAGTTACCGTTGGTTTTTGAATTTTTTTGTTTTTGTTTTTTGGGCCAAAATTTTTTTTTTTAAATTCTAAAAAATTCTTATTTTTTCCTATAAATACCTAAACCATTCATTCACCATTCCTCACAAATTTTTCACCATTTCAATTCTCATATTTTCTTACCTCTTCCAAAAATATTTCCTTCAATTTTTTCAATAATTTTCAAATGGCCTCGTCTGTAATGAAAGATAGCGCTTGGACACGAAAAAAAGATGAAGCTCTTTGCAGGGCTTATAGTTGGGTGTCGGAAGATAGTGTGAGGGGGAGTTCTCAAACAAGTGAAGGTGTTTGGACTCGTGTGTCCAAAAAATACTTACAGTTCTACGAAGGCACATCTTCAGCCAAGTTTGAACAAATGGCATCAAGCACTGTTAGCAGCTGCAAGCACACATGAAAACGGCGCTAATTACTACGACAAAGTAAGTGTTTTCACAATTTATTTTAAATATTTAATTATATTACATTTAATTTCATAAATTAATTTCCTTTAATTTTTGTAAATATATTTTCTAGGTTTGCCAAGTGGAGGAATTGTATATGGAGGGCAGCTTGAAACCCTTTCAATTTCACGGTTGTTGGGAAATTTGTAAAGGGTGGGTGTTATTTGAAGATCCACCTCAGCATAGAGTAGGTCCTACGCCGGTGTTCGGAACTGCATCCTCAACTGTAGATATGGATGAAGATGGATCTCCTACCATTCAACAAACAAGGGTAGAAAATCCTTCTTCGGGTGAAGGTTCCATACCTAGGGCTATGGGACGAAACAAGGCCCGAAGGTTGAAGGAAAAGGGCAGGGCAAATGATGATTATGCCGCTCAATAGGAAGTGGCGGCCTCATTGTGATTAATGGCGGAGTAAAATGCCATTGATGTGGAAGACAGGAACCGTAGGCATGAAGAACGGGCCAAACAAATACAAGAAGAGATGAATGATAAGAATATGGAAAGGAACACTTTGAATTACACTCCAATGAGTAAGGCCTATTTTGATAGGAAAAAAAAGATATCATGACCCAACGACAGTTGTTTACCTCTGACTATACTCCTACAATGGTGGATGATGAAGATGATGTTGATTATGGATATTAAATTTAAGTTGTTGTAGTTTTTAAATTTAAGTTAATGTAGTTTTTAAATTTAAGTTGTAGTTTTTAAATTTAAGTTGTTGTAGTTTTTAAATTTAAATAATAAATTATGTTTGGCCCTATGACCGTTTGGCCTTTGGTTGGATACTGTTTTGTGATAAGGCTAAAACGAGCCCTATGGCCATTTGGCCCTCAGTTGGAGATGGTAAGAACTGTTCATTAAAATATTAATTTCTTGGTGGACCAGTGGGCTAAAACGAGCTTTCTGACCAGCCTTCAGTTGGAGATGAGGATTTTAGATATTTTCTGTTGTTATTTCTTTAATTTCTTTTTTATTTGTACTCCTAGAAAAACGAGAGCCAAGAGGCAATATATATGGGTGCTAAGGTTGTAACTTTTCATATTATCAAATTAATAAATTTTAAGGTTTTTTTTAAATTTTTTTTTATTTTTTATGATTCTGAATTGCTAGTGGATTCTAACCTCGGTTAATTCATACAATTTCTCTATTACTATCGCATTAATTTGTGGATTCTTTCGCTACAATGTTGTTTATACATCTAACCTGCCATCTTTCTTCCACTCTTCTTTATTTCTCATTTCTACATATTTTTTCTCATATTTAAGCACAAAAAATAAAAATCACCAATAGACTGTAATTTTTGTAGGAATACAAAAGTTTTGTTCAAATAAAAAAAATTTCAAAAGCAAGTCCTCTTCGTTAACTTTCAAGACTTTGTAAAGTTAATCCGAAAAACAAAAAAAACAAAAAAGTTATTGGAAAAACAAAAAGAGAGAATAAAAGAAAAGAAAAAAAACAGTAAAACTATAGGGGCGGAAGTGTAAAAGTGTTCAAAGGAGGGGTTCTAGCACAATTTTAAGAAACCGAAGACCCCTATAGGCATTTGGCATCAACCATTTGAGGGGTCCCATCTCCCTCAGGCCCGTCTGTCCATCTCTCAAAAGGAAAGGCCGAGCGGCACAAAAACAAATCCAATGGAAGAATTTCAATCTCAACAAATTCAACAAACACTTGAACACCAATAGTCCATAAAAATTAATCCGAAACATTTCATATAAATTTCGTAAAATTCTCAAATTCTTCAAATTTCGGATTATCCAATCGATCTCTCAGCTGCCCACATTTTCGTCAGCTTCTCAGTGATTTCTCCGATCTGGTAATCCTTTGCTTCCCACCTCTCGCTTTTTTCTGTTCATTTTTTTGCCGGCGAATTGCCGGAATTTCAATTTTTAAAAACCTCGTTCTTATTTTATTGAGATAATTATGCGAATTAGATTCTTGGGTTTTTTTTTGTGTGTGCAGGATTTGCCGACATGCATTGCCATTTGATTCAATTGATGTGAATTTTCTTAGTTGGGTGAGCGAGTTGGAATTCAAGCTCTTGTAAAAGTTCAGAATTTGAGTGGGATTTTGACAGAAATAAGAGAAAAAAAATGATAAATTATTAAGCGTTTAATTGTTTTTAATTGTTTAAGCTTTTAATTGAAATTTTATTAAACCCAATTGGCAGCTTTTTTTTTTTTTTATACAGTTAATTGTAATTAGAGGCCAGAATTTCTTGGCACTCTCTGAGTTAAACCCCGTTTCTCTAAATCAAGGCAATGCATCTGTTTTTATTTTTTATTTATTTGTTACTACAGTTTTAACTTGAATTCGAGGTCCCGAGTTCAATTCTCCCCTTCCTCAGTATCGTTTGTATAAAAAAAAAAAAAAATGAATCAGTGATGCTTTTTAAGTAATGGAGTATATAATTTAGTGGATGAATTAAATTTTCAAGGTTCCTTAAGTTTCACTTTATGTATTTTTAGCTATTTAGAATTATAGTAATCTATGGTAGCTTGTTGGTCTTGTAAGTTCCTATATTGTGGTTGGCGCTATTTACTATTCAGAATTTGATAATCTATGAAGTTCTGAGAAGTGCAGAATTTGACTTGTCAGATTTCATTCTGGGAGGGTTCTGGATTTCGGTTAATGGGTGCTCCTAAGCAGAAGTGGACCGCCGAAGAAGAAGCAGCCCTTAAAGCTGGAGTACTTAAACACGGGGCAGGAAAATGGCGCACAATACTGACAGATCCAGAATTCAGTACTATCTTACATCTGCGTTCAAATGTTGATCTCAAGGTATCCATTTTTGAAACTTTAGCTTCATGGGTACTGTCAAACTACTACGGAAAAAAAAGAAAGAAAAACAAAGATGAAGTATAACCTGTGGACATCATATCTGATCTTTTGTTGGAGGATTGTAATGGTTAACTGGGTTGCTGCGTTTTTCGTGCCTTTTCATGCCCTAAAACTGTACCGTACAGCTTCATGCTTGATTTGGTTCTCAATATTAGATTTTGTGTTTTTGTTTAATCATGTTCGTAGTTGTTTCCTTGGATAGGACAAGTGGAGAAATATAAATGTGACCGCAATATGGGGTTCTAGACAGAAGGCTAAGCTTGCACTTAAAAGGAACTTACCAACTCCTAAACATGAGAACAACCCTTTGGCCGTGAGCACTGTAATCCAAAGTCATGAAGAAGTTGTTGATGCTAAGCCTCTTGCCATTTCTGGTGGAAAGTCGCAGACTATTGAATCAAAAGATTCAAAACAACCAATTGCCAGGTTAGATCTTCACCACTTACATGGATATTGACTGTACTTTCTTTCTCTGTCAAGAACTGGATCTGAAAAATCTCAATCTAATGGGGTTACGGTCAAATAACTGGGTAGCACTAAGGATCAACAGTACCTGTTATTTTCTCCCTCATCTCATTATCTTATTTCCATAAAATCTCATACTCATGAATATTGTCATCGCAAAGCGGATGGCATGTAAATGTTATTGACAGTCTGCACAAATGAATTTTATCAGTGCATCTATAATTTTATCTTTAGGGGTCCTGTGATGGGTATGAATAGTTGTGTGCAATTTATAATTACATTTTTACTCATTCCTTTTTCCCTTCGTGTTTAGTCTTTATACGCTGACTTTGTATTTCCTGAACAATTGAATAGGAATTCTGTATGTAAGCATAGCTGTAAAGGTCACTTTAACTGAAGACTGTTGATATGGTTGGTAAATGAGGATGGTTACGTTTACTAATTTGCGAGGCAGTTTTATGATATCCTCCTACATTTACAAAAATGTTTCCCAAGAAGACTTCACATCTCATCCTAACTTTAAAATGGCAAAAAAAAAAAAAAAACATTGTATGCTACCATTCTATCGTATTTTTGTTGACGTGGTTATTGACTAGTTCTGTGGAAACTCCTCTGGTTGGTTTTAGGTTGGATCACCTTATATTAGAGGCTATTACAAATTTGAAGGAGCCAGGGGGTTCTGACAGAGCTGCAATTGCTATGCACATAGAGGTATATATATTGTGAGTCTTTCATTTATAGTTTTGGAAACCTGCCTCATACAAAATTTTCAGAAATCTTTCGGGTTTAAGTAATAAATACTTGACAAGTCAAACTAAAGTACGTATTTCTGCTGTTTTTGGACGCAAATGAGGAGAAAAGAGAGTGGAAGGAAAGTGGGGGAGAGTGCATGCTTTCCTCGTATTTTCTGTTTATGTATAATTTCGCTGCAATCTCAAGTTTCCTCAATCTTATCTACTAATACTTCATCTTTTAGAGGAATTTTGACGTTCTTAATTTTCATTTTGTAGGAGCAATATTGGGCACCACCAAAACTTAAAAAGTTACTGTCATCAAAATTAAAGAATATGACAGCCACTGGAAAGCTGATTAAGGTAATTAAGCTCTCAAGTTTGGGTATTTTAGAGCACAAGTACTGTAGTATGTGTGCACTAAGATCTCATTTATCTGATTGATGTAAGAAGAAACCTTGGCCTGTAAGCCTGAAAAAGTTTTCAATGCCAATATATGCTTACTGAAGCTTTTGCTAGTATGTGATGCATGAGTATTTAGTGATGATGATTTAGACTCGAGCACGAATCTTTTCCAACCAGGGGAATTTGATGAGTAGCATCTACAAGGCTCTCCAAGAGTACTTGGGCTCTTTATCCAATTAGGCTAGAGTTCTAGTTTATTTGGGAATCAGCCATTTAATTTTTTGTCATGTTTCCCTTTATGTTTTATGTAGCCCTAATAGGATTAGGATTGATTAAGTCTTAGTTGGAATAGGATTAATTAGGCAAGTCTTGGTAGTTACTAGTTAGTGAACAAGGATAAGGAATGGTAGTTGAGGTAGGACGGGTTTGGGCTGTAGGGTTTAGTTGATAAGACTCATAACCATGGATTTGTTTGAATTAGGACTTAAATATTGGTATGGATACTAAGCTACTTCCCATTGGAGAAGAAGTTTGTAATATGGAACATACATTCTTAATGAAAAAACAAATATTATGTGATCATATCTCAGGATTTTTTTTTATGGTCTGTGTTGCAGGTCAAGCATAGATACAGAATTCCATCAAGTTCAGCTACTTCTGAAAAAAGAAGAACCTCTTCAGCTTTGCTCTTGGAAGGAAAGCAGAAGGATTCATCAAGAAAAGATAAGAGTGACGTCAACATCCTTACTAAATCCCAAGTAGATGCAGAGTTAACCAAGATGAGAAGCATGACTGCACAAGAGGCTGCTGCTGCTGCTGCACAGGCGGTAGCAGAGGCAGAGGCTGCCATTGCAGCAGCTGAGGAAGCAGCAAGGGAGGCGGAGGCGGCAGAAGCTGAAGCAGAAGCAGCACAAGTTTTTGCCAAAGCAGCAATGAAAGCATTGAAATGTAGAAAACTTGGTAAAGTTCTCTTAAGCAATTTCGCATCATAAGTTGACATCAAATGTTTGTGGACTCTGAGAAATTCCCTTGTAGGATACTATCTTTGCATCCTTTTAACTTTTGAATTTTGAGAGCTTGGCCAATATTTGGATAAATGCCGTCCCTACTGAAAGGTTGCAATTTCTCTATTTACTATCCCTGCTGATATCGTTGCTGCCTGAATTCTTGTCAAGTTACTGAAAGGTCGCAGTTCTATCCACTAGCGCGTGCAGCTGAATTTTTTTCCTTCGCTAAAATAGTATTAATGTATAGTGATTTGCAAATATTAGGTTTTTTTTTTTCAGGCAAAAATAAACTTGCAAGATTCATGATTTCTCACTCTGAGGTTATATATATCATGCAAAGGATTCATTTATGAAGATTTATTTTGGTAAAACTAATCTGGTACTCCTATCCAGGCCTTTTATGCATTTCTTTGCAAATTTTTTTGCAGACCTTGACATGAAGCTCACGCATGGGTAACTCATTCTTGAGCAAGAACCATGCGAGTGGGATGATGATACGCTGGTGCAGCGATGTCTTCATGTGTCTGTAGTGTAAATAGGTTGGGATTGTATATTTGGAACGTGGGAGCTTCGTCTCTGAACTTTCTTTCTTCTCTCTTTTTACAGGTATCATTTTGTAAGGAGCTTATAGGTTTTCTGATTCTGAGAGTTAAACGATGAGTAAACACTAGCTAAGGAAAGGGAGTTTTTCATGCCGAGGTAGATAAATGATGCACATTTGCAGTTATCAATGTTGTATAAGCTTCCAGTATTTCATTTGCCCCTAGTCGTGAGAATCAACTCCGTTTATCAGCGTTTAAATTTCCTCATCGACTTCTGAGTTTCTCCATCTTCGTCTGAAACATAATCCAATGACCAAACCTTGTCGACATCTCTTCTGGTGCGAGTCTAACCAACAGAAAACTCATCCGAAGGAACATCACTACTCTTACCAACAAGATGATCCCTCCCAAAAGTACGATTGTGCAAGGATGATGCATCTGTGCCTCCACTGCCAAAAGAGCCGGAACTTGATAAGCCTCTTGATCTGAAAGACCGACAAAGAGAAAGCAACGATTTCTTCAAGTTTATGACTCTGGCTTCCGATGTTGCGGCTTGAAATACCATTTCGGTGAAGAAGGATGGATGGGGAATTTCTCCAGCTTCCAAACTGGCGTTGAATGCATGCTATAGTAGATGCCTTGAGCATTGAGATATATGTATACTCGTCGGGGACAAGGAAAAAGGGTCAGAATCAGGTTTTAACCGTCTTCATTTCTTCAAACAATTCTTTAGCTTTGAAAAACACATCAATACGTCCCAAGACTTTCAGCATCGTATTTATGGTCCCTATGTTAGGGGAACACTGGGTTTGCATGTGTTCAAAACATAGATGTTGCTTGATGTGTATGACTTGTGTCACAAGAAACCAATCATAACGGTACGCTTTAATACCCAAGTCCATATGTTGCTCAATTAGGTTTCGGGCCACTCTTCCTCGACTGGTTAAACACCCAAGATACACCCTTCCACCGATGGGATTGAGCACAAGCATTCAGTAACTGGCAATCAAACTGGAAGAGAGATATATAAAATCGCATAAACACGCAGATTAAACTATAACAGGGATTGACACGTGCAAAATCCAAAGTTGCTCTCTTACAACATTATACACAATGACATCGGGCTCACACGACAGGGTCCCAGTTCTTGCGAGAAAAGCTCTTATTTCCTTTGAAAGGTTCCAGCCTCATGCATTCAATAATTTTCAGCAATTCCTTCAGAAGACCGGTCTGACCAAGTGTAACCACAATGCTATGGAAGGCAGTGAAGTCAGGATAATATGTTGCAATCTCCAACAAAACTCTATAAAGTATGACAGGATTTGGAAAGAAGTTGCAGAAGAGCAAGGCATCACAAGCATTGAAAATGTGAAGAGCTTCCTGGGGCCTTGGTGCCTTCCCAACAACTGCCAAAAGTTGTGTGTAAACAAGCCTACAACATGCATTAATGTTTCAACAATATAAAAGAGGGTAGTTTGCTTAATGAATCTGTGTAGATGTATAACCGAGCCAGTAGCTATATCAAGTCACACACCAATATGCACCAATGTACGCACCAATAGCGGTACATACGATTTTATAGAAATCACAATTTAACAAGAAAAAAATAATATAAATTACACTACTGCTTGATTCATTTCTCGCTCTGCAGCTCGACTACTTGTCAGCCTCAAAACGAAGGAGCATATCTTGCGTAGCTCTAAGATTGCAGCAATGCATCCCAGAGCAACAATGATGGCAATGTAAGCAATTTTCCACTTTTTTGCCGGCTCCAATATGTCAAACCCTTTAAAAATGTTCATGATGCCTAGGCCGATTGTTCCGTAACCCACTGCCCAATGAAACCAGTTCCAAAATTTCCTGTTGTCATCCATCTTCTTTGGCCTCAAACAAAGAGCTACGGCTACTTGAATCGTGGCAAGGAAATGTATCCCCGGAGATTTGGAACCCGGAAAAATTCCACTTCCCCACCCAGCTACACCACCAAGAAAAACCAACATTTGGCATGCTCTATGAGCATGAAACCATGCTGGATCGGCCCCTTTGACCGTCTTGAGATACCTTGCCACGATTACTCCGATGGGCATAAGTATGCCCCAGCTAATGGTGTTGACAACTCCATGGGCATATTTCACTACTAGAATTTGGCTCATAGGCCACCATTTTTTCCCACCCTTTGCAATTGGTGGCCATAGATATAAAGCACCCACTCTTACTATTTTTTGGTGGCTTTACAGTGGAATGCCACTATATCAGTGGCCACCATTATTGGTGTCTGTTAAATATCTTTATTTTTTAAAATTACTTTTATTCTACTTTTTTATTTCATTATTTATTTTGATGTCTTTTTAGCTAATGCCACTAATATTGGTGACCTTCAAATTTGAGATTGGTGTCCTTTTATTTTTGGTTTCTTTTAAAGCTGAGATTGGTGTCTTTTGTGTAAAAAGCTAAATCCTCTCTCTCCTTCACAAACCTCCAACTCCTCCTTCGCTTCATTCTCTCTCTCCTCTCCTTCACTCTCCATCGCTCACTATTTCACTCTCTTCTCTCTGACCTAACACGACTCAGATTTGGGAAAGAATTCTTTGGCTCTTCCCTAGTTCGTTAATCGAACATCAGGTATGTATTTGTTTCTCTCATTTTCTTTTCATTTTTGTTAGACTTTTATTCTTCAATCAGTTAAAATTTAAAAAAGAAAACCCTAATTTTAGTTTGTTTTCTTTCGAAAATCAATGAATAATGGTTGGTGCAAAATGAAATTAGAGTTTAGCTTCTCGGTGGAGAGGTTCATTGGGAGGAAGATGTCTGAGGTGGACGAGGTCGAAGCAGGTGTCGTACAAAGGGTTTAGGAATGAGAATGGGAATGTCAATCTTGCCTGCCCTTCAATTTTTGCTCAATTCGGGTTTCTTTTGGTGTAGCAGGCAATGGCGTTATCCGAGATGTTCTGCAATTTGGGATGTCTTACCATAGCTTTCTCTAAGGTTTTGCATCCCTTTTTCTTTTTACTCGTTCTTCATATTCGAAAGAGTCAAATTATTGGTTTTGGCTTATGTTTTGAACTTTCGTTCTTCTCGAAAGGTTGCTTGGTTGGTAGAACTTGGAAGCTTGTTGGTCGGATGTGGAATGGGGATTGTTTATTATGTGGTAATTTTGTGAGGATTTTGATTGCATGCAATTTGCATAAGATTTTTGTTAAAGTTTCGTATAGAAGTGTTTATGTTTCGATAACAAAGCAGGTGCCTTTTTTTGTGAAAATTGAACAAGTTTCTGAGGAGGTACAAGTAAAAGAGAAGAAAAATGTACAGGTACGAAGAGGAAACATCATGTTTGAGTTGTGTATCATTTTTGTGGAAATTGAACAAGTTTCTAAGGAAAATACATTCTGTTTGACTTATGTATCATGTTCTGGACCCTTTTCTACATACAATTATTTATAATTGTTAATCATGAATGGTCTTTAAACTCCTAATAAAAAATTAGGAAATAAAATAGTGTCACGGACTTTTTGTTGAAGCATTATACTTGAAAGTTGAATCAGCTGCGGTTTCTGAACATATTTCCTTATAAATGCTTTGCAGACGGGATATTCATCAGCTGCTGAATCTGGAATTATGGAACAGCTTGACCTTACTCTTGCAGCAGTAAGTACTATAATACTTCTCGAAAGGCTATCGTCTAATGTTAGCTCTTTATTTCTGTGCATGTGTGTGCACATGAGCAGTCTTGTTTTTTCTTAACAAAAGAGTTCTGTTATGGGATCTACAAACACGGATACCAATTTTCTTGCTTCAGAAACGTTTTGGTTATGTGGAATGCATGAAAGGGTTATTAGTTACACATAAATAACTACCTTGATCAATTTATTTTTCCTATGTACTCCTTTTGTAGATATCAAGTAGGTTATATTCTCTGCGGTTTTTTAGTTCTCTGCATCTGGTTCTTCTCGTTCTGCCGTACATAGTTTTTTGTTCAATAATGACAATCAGAGGAGTGGTTGGTGGATGGGTAAATGGCAGGATAATGTATCTCATTGGTCGTAAACGTGCCTGTCAGCCTAGTGCAGATTTTGATTTATATTATCTGGACTTTTTTTCATTCTTTAATGATATCTGCATCTTCTTTTTGGATTGGTTCTTATTGTTGTTTTTTTTCTTTCCAAATTTGTATGTGTCAACTATACATGTGAGCTTGGGCATCAATAGAGTCTTCACTCTTGGTCCTCTTAGTTGATTCATTGACCAGTGATATCACCCACTCTAGGGTTGTTGAGGAAGTACTTTGGCTATGTTGATTTAACTTTTAGTTTTAGTTTTATGTGATTTTTGCAAAATTTGTTTTGTTGGTTTTCTCTTGTGCTTTTAAGTCGTCTCATTTTTTTTTTTTTTTTTTGTATTGCTCTCATTTTTTGAAAGTTATAAATGCTTTGGTCTTGAAGCTGACCATGTAAGAATTTTTCAGGTTCATTTTTCTTATATTTTGTTGATAAGCTGGGATGCTTTTGCTTACTATGAAGGAAACGGGGTATTTGCTTACTATCCTTATGTTCAAACTTCCTTGATTCAGGTCACATTCTTTCAGCAAGGCACCATACCTTATGTTTCAAAGGATGGCAGATTTATCATGGAAACTCCATACAGAGTAAGACTTCTTTTTGAACTGTGGTTTGTTCGGAAACCTCATTTTGTTTTACCTATATCAGTTTTACACATGAGTTCTGAAAGTTTGTATCATTCCATACATATTGAATTTTAGAACTATTATGATATCACATTTTGAGTTATTTGGGGTTTTTGGTTACAGGCATACCCACAAGAAAGGGTTGGTGTGTTTGTACATCGAGGAAATGGGGGACCTCTAACTGTGGTTGAATACAATGAGATGGAATCATCTCTAGCATCTGCAATCAATCAAGAAACTGGACGTCTTTCTTTTGAAATAAATACTGTCTTGTAAGTTCTATGCTTTCTTTAGTGGATTGAGGTTCAATTGCCTGAAGAAGAGAATTCATGTCCCTTCAGCTTATAGTTTCAATTATGAGTTATGACAGCTTCTTGCCACTTTGCGTTTTTCAGGTGTGTTTGCACATGTTTACCCTGGATTTTCAAAACCAAGTGGCTATTTTGCGTTGAGAAGGATAACATGTCAGTATCTATTTCTATCTTTCTCTGTAATGTTGCGGTGCTAAGGATTGCATTTGTTTGCCAGATATTCAGGTATTGCGTGAAGAAGAGTTTGCACCGGTAAAAAATGCAAACGGGTCAAATTTTGATACTCCAGACCAGATAGTGCTAGGCTTCTCATTCTCCGACTTTCACACTCGTTGGGTAGTTGCAGCTGGCGGATTCCTAACACATTCAGTGCCACTATATGCAACCGGTAATTCGTGCACTTTGCTTTGATTTGCATTCTAGTATGTGCATAAACGTAGGGGAAGGAAACAAACTGGTAAATTAATTAATTAACTTTCTATTTCTTGGCATATTTTACACCTCAACACACTGGTAATTTTTTTTCCAGTCTTTGTTAGGAATTGTGATCCTGGGAGTATGGTGGTTGTGTTATATGAGATCAGTTATGCAAATTTGTAGTTGAGGATTGAGTAGGCAAATGTGGTTGCACAATTGATGAAAGAGCATACTGATTCAATGGTGGCACATAACAGACAGGTGGATTTGGAAGTGGAGAACATGAAGCGTGAACTGAGGGCTGAAATTATGTCCGCGCTAAAGAGGGCGGCTGATGGAGGCATTGAACAAGGGAGGTTTGGAGATCCAGGCAAGTGGAGAAGTTGAAGATGAGGCATTGTTGTGCTGCAAAATAATGGCACAGATGATGAGATTGGGTATTGTCCACACATGGTGAATGTCACTGGCTTCAGTAAGTGATAAGCTAACTGTGATCCTTTTTGTGAATTTTGCTTGATGTATATAGTACAAATGCCATAGGGAAGGCATAGATCCAATTGGGTGGATTTTGTTAGTTCAGTTTGTTGTTGGTGGATGTGCATATGTACATAGGTGTTATAAAATGTAACCTCATCACCCTTGGGTAGTTGGATGTGTTGGACAACAAACATGAATGTAATATGCTTTCTTTAATAGGGACAAACCTTGTTATTGATTCCATATGGGATAAAAAGTGTGGTTGGTTGTCAATGTGAATCCTTTTGCAAATTTAAATTTCATGTGAAGTTTATATTAAGAAGATGAGTTTTAATAGAGTACAAAGCTATTACTAAAATGCATGTAATACAATTCGAACCTACTGGACATTTGGAATGCTATAGATTCACACCATTGTTGGTGCCTATACTTTAAAAGCCACTGATCCTAATACAGACACATAGGATTGGTGGGTGTATGAGTATGAAAGCCACCAATGTTAGTCTCAAATCTAGCCACTAATAAGAGAGACAATGACATATTTTGAATTTTACAATTACTTATAAAATATAAAAATGTTGTACTATTCACATACCCACCAATACAATATTGGTAGACATTGTTACAATATAGTCCTCTACATAGGCCACACTACTAGTTTAGTGGGTGCTTGGTGGCCATAGAGGTTTGCCACCAATGTGAGTGGCAACACTTGACAATAGCCACCAAATGAAAGGGTGGCTTATAGCCAAATTTCTAGTAGTGTTTTAAGGCGGTCGTCGAAGTACTTGTTCGCTTGCTTGTTTCAATTTTCCCGGAAATAAAATCCAATGTTCCAAAATATTACAGGTTGGGTTCGGAAATCAAGTGCATTCCGGGGGTGTTTCCGAACATGGGCAACACTGACGTTGTTTGGAAAGACTATAGTGGCAAAGATGATGACTTGGTTGTTTTCGTAAGCACGCGCAGACATCGTACATGTCACACATGACCAACTGGTCCAAGAAACTTGAGAACTTGTCACTAGAATCGGCCTTTGTGAGTACGTCAACCACTTGATCCTCGGTCCTAATCGGGGGAAATTCAATTACTTTTCCGTCCAATTTTTCTTTAACGAAGAACCTATCAACCTCCACATGCGTCGTCTTATCATGTTGTACCGGATTATGAGCGATATCCCTAGTAGCCTTGTTGTCACAAAATAACTTCATCGGCAGACTATGGTTGACCCCCAAATCTTGTAATAGAAACTTAAGCCACAAGAGTTCACAAATACCAAGAGCCATACCTCTATATTCTGCTTCTGCACTCGAACGAGCTACTACATTATGCTTTTTACTTCTCCATGTTACTAGATTACCACCAACAAAAGTGAAATATCCTGATGTTGAGCGTCGGTCATCTACCGAACCTGCCCAGTCGGCATCGGTATATCCTTTGATTTTGAAATGCTCATTTTTCTTAAACATAATTCCTTTACCTGGACTTCCCTTCAAGTAACACAATATCCTCGTAACCGCACTCATATGTTGTTCTCCCGGATCATGCATATATTGATTGACTACGCTCTCAAGGCATGAGCAAGATCAGGTCTTGTATGTGCCAAATACATCAATCTCCCAACTAACCGTTAATATTTTCCTTTGTTTACCGGTACTTGATTTTGTTCGAGACTCAACTTCATTCCTTCAGCCAACAAAGTTGCTACAGGTTTACAAGCTGACATCCCGGTCTTTTTTAATAAATCAATGATATACTTTCTTTGGGACAAGAATATTCCAAACTTGCCTCTTGATACCTCAATCCTAGGAAATTATTTCAGGTATCCAAGATCTTTCATTTCGAACTTTGTGAACAAATACTTCTTTAGAGCCGATTGTTCAACTGGGTCATTTCCTGTAACCACCATGTCATCCACATATACAATTAGTGCTGTAATCTTTTTATTCTTCTGTTTCAAGAACAAGGTGTGATCCCAGTTACTCTATCTATACCCGAATGCCTTCATTGATTTAGTGAACCTGTCGAACCATGCTCTTGGTGACTGCTTTAATCCATATAGTGACTTCTTTAGCTTACATACCTTACCCTTGTTCATGTCTATTCCGGTACATCCCGGTGGAAGCTCCATATAAATTTCTTCAGTTAAATCTCCATTTAGGAATGTATTTTTGACATCAAACTGTTGCAGTGGCCAGTCTAGATTCGCTGCCAGGGACAATATTGCTCGGCGGCATGCTGCTATGCAGTGGCCTGCCGTTCAGTGGTGGGTGGCTGCATCGTAGCTTGCTGCTTAATTCCATAATCAAACATACGAAACTCCTCCTGAAGTGAAGACTCAGATGAACCAAAATACATCTCCGTTTCATGAAAAGTGACATTGGCAGTGATAAACATTTTCTTGGTTGAAGGGTGATAGCACCGATAACCTTTCTGAGTAGTAGCATACCCCATAAACACATATATAAGAGCTCGAGGTTCAAGTTTGTTTTGTCATTGTGAAGGGTACACGTGGACAAAAGCCACGTAGCCAAGAACTCGAGGGGAAAGGTTAGGGACCAGCGGGCAACTGAGCAGAGGCATGAGAGTCTGAAATGGTGTCTGAAACTCGAGAGAATGAGAGGGAAGCTGATTAACAAGGTAGGCTGCAGACGTAAGGGCCTTACCCCAATAAAGAAGACGTGCCTTAAGAAAAGAAGCACGAACCATTTCTAACAAGTGTCGATTCTTCCGTTCAGCCACCCTATTCTACTGAGAGGTATACGAAAATGTGGTCTAATGAACAATACCGTGCATATCAAAGAAAGAGCGGAGTTTAGTATTAACATACTCGCCTCCATTATACTTCGAACCACCTGAATTTTCATATTGTATTGTATCAAAACCATTTTGTGAAATTTTTGAAAGGACATACTAACATCACTTTTCGATTTTAACAAAGTAACCCAAGTCATTCCCGTACAATCAATAAATGTGACAAACCAATGAGCTCCACCAAGAGAGGCGATTTTGGAAGGGCCCCAAACATCCGATGCACAATCATAAAAGGAACGGAACTCTTATTTAAACTTGGAGGAAAATAAGTTCGATGGCTCTTAGCCATTTCACACACATGACACTTAAACTGATAAACATTGTTTTTCACAAACAAACTAGGAAATAACTTATGCAAATAACCAAACGAAGCATGCTAAGATGACGGTGCCACATCCATACATCGGACCCTTTATTATTCTTGGCTAAAGTCCTATTCACTACAGTGCTTGAGTGACCAATCCCAAGCTACTGGAAGCCAACTCGAGGAGGTACAGCTTCCCTCGTCTAATACCATAAACAATCGTCTTCCGTGTCCGGATGTCCTTAAATACACAAAAAATAAGGCCAAAAAACCACTAAATAGTGTAAGGCAAGGGTTATTGGGGCAACCAACAATAAATTATAATTCAAGGAAGGAACCACAAGTACATTATCTAGTTTCATGGCATCAGAAAGGGAATCCGTGCCTTCCCCAAGAACTGGGGCGGCATCACGATTAGCCACATTAACCTCGGTGTGGGTAGAGTTTTTTAGTGAGGAAACTTGTCTAGAATCACAAGTCATATGTTCAGTAGCTCCATAATCAATTATCCATGTATTATTCATAACAAAAGTGGAGACATTCAGTGCCTTACCATTAGTACCTGCCGCTGCAATCAGAGGTGATGCTTTGCTTGCTACATTCGCTGAATCATCATTGGTTTCTGCAACAGAAGCTTGAGGTTTGTTGAAGCGAGGGACACGTGTCTTATCCCAATTCTCGGGATACCCAATCATCTCAAAGCACTGGCTTTTAGAGTGTCCTGTCATACCACAATGTGGACATTTACCCTGAGGACTATCACGACTGGTTTGGCCTTCCATCTTCATAACTTTCTTGCGATCCGCTTCACGGCAGACATATGCATAAGCAGTCTGAAGTTCAAGTGGTAGGTCTTTGCACAGTATTTCTCCACAAACCTGATCAAACACATCATCAAGCCCATCAAGAAAGAAATACAAGCTTCGTTGCTCGGTTGTCTTATAGAAAATCAAAACATCTTTTTCACATGCCATGGCCACTTTGTTAAAGTGGTCCAATTCCTAAAAAATCTCTGTCAATTCTCCAAAGTAACTAGCCAAAGGCCGCCCATTCTGCCTAAGACATGAAGCTTTCTAATTTTTAAGGAATAAATTCTAGCCTTATCATTCTCATCAAAATAGGCAGTCTTAAGAGCATCCCAGATTTCTTTAGAAGTTAACAATCGATTCCGGCTTCATTGCCGACAAGAGCTAACTCTTAATTCTCTATCTTCAGAGAACCAATCATCATATTTAGGATCATTCTCTTAATTCCAATGTTGAAGCTTGAATTATCCGGCTAAATCATAATCGGAGTGGTAGCAGGAACAATTTGGTTATTCTCGGTAGACATCTTTCACGAGGGATAGGAAACCTGTGCAGCGGCAAAGGCACTCGGGGCAACAACGACACATGTCGCTCACTGCAATTTTGGGTAGAATAATCGAGAAACAGCAACGACTTCACATCGCTCGCTGTTCGTCGAAGGTATAGCGGTGGTGCTGGGCACGGCACAGTAACAAAACCTTGTTAGGGTTCGAAACTTTCTTTTCTTTTTTTACGACCTGGCTCTGGTGCCAAGAAGAGAATGCTTTGAATGTGTTAATTGTATTCTTCTCATTCTGAGGTATATATAATCATGTACAATCCTACTGCAATAAGGAAAGAATAATTACAAGCAATATACAACCTAAACTAGGAAACCCAAGATTATAGGAATCCTAGAATTAAAGGGAAATATTATACAAGTCAACATTAACTGTGAAGAATATACCGTCATCGTTCCATCGGTTCCTTTGCAGCCCATCTCGAGTCACTCACCACAGATTGTGAGAATGCAACGTCGACAGTGACTGTCGACGGGTAATAATTCCACTGGATCGTTGAATTCAGAACGGGTAGCGTACTGCATGCGGTGAAGATTTTCTTGTTGGAGAAGGTAAGGCTTGTGCATGGCGGTTGTGCGGCGGCTGATGAGAAGAAGGAAGTAAACAGTAGGCAAATAACAAAGAGAGACTTGGAAATTTCCATATATGAGCGTTCGAGTTTAAAATTGATTATTTGTCGTGGTCCATTGGCCTCTGCCTATGCCTATATACATATTGCAAATGGCATGATCTCATAATCCAACATGGAGTAGAACTGCTGGTGGCTTGGGAGCCAAGCCTTTTCTAACCAGGAAAAGGAAACTAAATATCAGCTGGTTTCCTAATTACCCCAATTTCAATTCTACTTAAGGGTCGTGTTCCCTTTTTCCCCAGCGTAAAAATATTGGCAATTTTCCCCAGCGTAAAATGTCCTGCACAGCATCATACGAGTTAAAAAGTGAACTACAGTAAAGTGAATTTTAGGGTTTTTTATTTTTTTTATTTTACTATTATTAGGGCGAGAGGGAGAGTTCGAAACTATTTACAATAATTTAGGAGAGGGAGAGTTCCAGACCTGGAATTCATGCCTAACCCCTTATCCACTAGGATATTGAACCACATGCAATTTTAGGATCATAACCTACATTCTGAATAATTGAAACTGAATGTATAGTTTGTTTCCGGTATGATCTTTCCATTTCCATAGGAAGAACGCCCGAAATGGTATCCGAAGACGAAGAGCGTTGGAGAAAATCGAAGTCGAGGGATACCAATTAACATCGGATCAGCTATCTGTAATCCTATCTCAGGGATTAATGATCCATCCGGAGACAAAAGTGTTTCGTTCTCAAACTCAATTGACAACTGCTCAACTGCGCTGCGCTACTGACTTGATTCATGATCTCGGTTAAATGAACAAAACATAACAGTTTACTTTTGAGTAATACTAATTGCAGTAAGACAGACAAACAGATAAATGCTCACCAAATCGATCTCATGAATTATCAGGTAACAAAACATCATGTCTATTTGCATGTGCTACATTTGTTTGTCTAGGATTTCTATGTGGCAAATCAAAGTGAGTGCAACGATTGAGGCAGTTCAACGATTGGATTTCAACTTCATTTCTTTGGCGGTACAAGGTAGCCGTTTCTTTCCCCTGATTTCCTCCTCTTTTTGCTGCTACTTTGGCAGCTGCATCTTTCCCTTCTTGCCTAGACAGTGATGTCTGGCATTTATCTCTTCCGGCAGCCAATATATCTTTCCCATCAACAGCAACATATTGACGTTGTCGTTTAAAACGTTACGGTGAGATGGGTTAACCGCGTCATGGGAAGGAAAACGTCTCTTATTATAATTCACCTTGAAATGAAAAACATAATCGTCCTATTATTGATGGAAATCTGCAGTTAACTTTTCTGCATGAAGAAAAATACTGGTCTCCAAAACCTCCGTGAATTCGTACATGTGAATGTAGGCAGATGTCTCGGAGAGGAAAGGGAGACTAAGAGCACCAAAACAACCCCAGATCGTCTCCAATTAGAAGAAATGATACAGTAGCATACAGTACAACAACAAATAATCAGCAACCAAGTTAATCAGACAAGTCAATCCCAAACGCCAACACCCCCGTACACAAAGAATCCTTTAATAAAAATTATATCACACAGAAACAAAACAAAAGCAGAGAAGCAAAACCATCTCTCAGCTTTTTGATTTGGAATGCTTTACAAGCCAATCGATAACTGAATCGATGTTCGTTGAGTTCTTGCATGAGATCATGAAGCAACAAACTTCTCTGTCTGTAATCGACTTGAGTCCCCTGCACCAACACAATGCCAAGATCAGTACCAAAACAACACGCCTTTTTTTCTCTTTTTTGATAAGTTTCAATAATAAAAGCACAACTGGATTTACATTTCATCAGTCAATGCCTGTTTACTGAGAGCTCCCGGCTTGTCAATCTTGTTTCCAAGGACCAGTAGTGGGATCCCGCTTAGTGAGTTTTTGCTCAGCAAATCATGAAGCTCACTTTTTGAGACGCTCATGTTATCTGGATCGGCAGCATCAACAACATAACTGCAGTAAAAAACAAGTTGCACAACATTGCTTAAGTCTTCTAATACAAGGATCAACTCAACTGAATCATTAGTCAATGTATTATTCCGAGTCTTTGATACTTGAACAATCAACACACACGGGCCATTCACCAGAACATTTGACAATCAGCTAAATATTTTTTTAAACACATGAAAACAACTACTAAAAAATTAGTTCGTTCGGCCAAAGAAAAAGTTTTAAGTTTGGGGACGCAGTTCCTAAAACTAAAATTTATACTTACAGAGTTCTTTAAAAGTAAAGTCATTTGAGATGGGAAATGGGTTACATACACTATGGCAGAAACAGCACGACAGTATCGCTCCCACATGCTGCGGAACCTGGGTTGACCTCCAAGATCCCACAACTTTATAGTAACATTCCCTTTGGTTACCTTCTTCATATTGAATCCTACCTGAAAATTGAATCAGATGCCTACATTGTCACTAGAAATTATTTCACTCACTAGAAAGACAATGGTTCACGGAAGCTCTTCGTAAGAGGTACAAACATTTGAAAACATAACTTACTGTAGGAATCATGTCCTCACTGTATCCGCCTGTCTAAGCACAAAAAAAAAAAAAAAAAAAAAAAAAAACAAGTTTTCAACACATCATCGAAACAAGCAGACAAAAAGGAAAGAAACACCAAATACAAATGATCGCACTGATTTACTTACTGCAACAACATTTACAAGAGAAGTCTTTCCAGCATTCTGAAGTCCTATCAAAGATAGTTCCATTTCCTGCTTGAAAAAGAGGCTGTAATCACATGACGATAACGTAAGCACAGGCAGTGTGAACTGACGTAGAGGTCAAATAAAAAAATTTAAATATAGCACACATATGGATGACCGAAATTTGGCCATAACCACCCAAAGATTCTAAATGCAATCCCCACAATCAAAAGAATAAAAGGGAAAAATAGCTCTCCGAAAGAGTTAGTGCCATCTGCAGTTATAAATTCATAGGTATTTCACAGTTGCTTAGGTTCATTATCTATATTTCATTCAATGCTTTAATAGAAGCCATGACTGCAGAGTATTATGTACACAACTTTCGCGTTTGAAAGACGCATAAATCACTAACATAACTTAAAATTTGACCAAGATCGAAATTACAAATACATACAATTTGGTATACAGTGATATTATTCAAAACAGGTTCTATCACTAAATCTAAAAATTTCCGAAATTCTATCATTTTACAACATCAGGAATCCACATTCTCATTTCCCTTTACCAATCCTTAAGCAACGTTAACAATTGAATTGTCTCAACGCAAAAGAGGCAAATGAAGCAAAAGAACATTAACAAAATCTACAACAGCCACCATTACATTCCACAAAGCACTGTGCCTATTTCAGTTCAGCAATTCAACACAAGGCAAAAACAACCAAAATAAGCAACAATATATATATATGTGTGTGTGTGTGTGTGTGTGTGTGTATCTCAACAAATAAGCAGGAAACATTGCTAGCCATAAAGCACAAAGCAATCAATCTAGAGTATAGTGTACCAGACTTAAATTCACCCATCAGGGAAAATATAGCAAAAGAAAAAAAAAGTTTGGAACAAAACTAAATCTTCAAAAGCAAAAGACAACAATTTTGAGGTTCTTTCTTTTGGGTTTTCTTTTCCATCGTTTTTTATGAAACCCAAAAAGCAACCTATGCATTTAAACTTTACAAACCAACAAATTCAAATCAAAATCCCACTCAAAATTTTGTTACTTTCAAACCCAAAACACAAGCAAAATCTTTCAACCAAGTCCCTGTAAATTCCGTACATGCAAAAAAACAATAGAAAAATCTAAATTCCAGAAACATATGTATCGAAACAGGATCATACAACAACCCCAATAAATTGAAAACCGAAACGAGAGAGAGAGAGGAGCTAACCTGCGGAGCCAATTGAGAAAAGCTTCCCACAAACCCATTGACGAATCTTGATTTCTCTGCGCTTAGAGAGAGAAAGAGGATGAGAGAGAGAGAGAGAGAGCAAGAGATCTGTAAAGACACAGTCACTCTGCCTCCCTCCAAATCGAGGCTTTAGCTTCTTCGCCTTCCTTCTTCTACCAATACCACTTCTTCTCCATAAATACGAATTACTTCGTTTTTGTTTGTTTTTGATCTGAAATATTCTATGCAATCTCTGAATAATTACCTTGTCTAATGTCCTGTAAAATCCTAACCGTCCATCAGTACAGTGGGACCTGTAATTTGAACGGTTGAGATTAGTTTTAAACCAAACCAATCGCTGGCCGCACGTTCCGTTTACGAGGATCAATCAGATGAAACTCTACTATTTCGGGAAGGTTGCTATCGGAATCTTAGCAGTTGTGAGTGAAATTACCGACCAATGATAAGCTGGCTTAGTTTGACGTGGCAAGAAACCATTGGTTGAGTGGCCGTGAGTGTGGAGAGTGCTTGTGGAGTTTATCAACCCTTTGTACATCAAGCCTGATGTCCACGAAGTTTCGGGTGGCAGAGACAGACGAGTAGGAGCCCACCCATTGAGTTGTCTTGTTTTTGTTTGTGTGTTGTGTTTTTTTTTAATAAATTATACAAAATTGCTTTAATTGTGAATCTTTGATACTTTTTGTTTCAAACAATACAATATCATATTTCAATTTATGAATTCATTTTAATGCAACCTCTGTTAATTGATCATTCAAATTGATAATTAAGTGAGACGTGACAAATGCAAAGTCTATAATATTCTGACACGAACGATCATGTAGATAAAATATAAAATTATTAAATAAACCAATTTTAAAAAATTAATTTTTATGCCAAAAAATTAAATAAAAAGAGTAGGGCCCACCCCAACTAAACCATCCATCCTTTCTTCCCCTTCCATACTCTCTCAATTCCTTCCTTCACCACCAAAAGCTAAGGTTCGAAAATAAGGTTCGAAAATAAGCTAGGCGCTAATTAGGCAACGGGTTGGAGTCTAGCGCCTAGGCGGATTAGGCGGATTTAAGTAAATCTATTATATTTTGTGTAAATAAGTGTCTCTTTATACTTAAAATGAATATAATTACATCATAAATTACAAAATAAAATGACATATATATTATGAAGTATTGGAACATAATAAAAACATGGGAAACAAGCATATAATGTGTGTTCATTTAAGTATTATACAAGTCTCTTACAATTTATTAAAAAAAAAAAAAATACAAAATGAAAGTTATCTATATTCTGTCTAAGTGAGTTGCAACCTATATCGGTGTCAAGGCAGGTTTGAGCAAGCTGGGCGGGTGCCTAAGTAATCTAGGCAGGGGCCTCAGTAGGTCTAGGTACCCTTTCTTAATTTTTCAAAGCCTAGACATTAATCGGGACGGTAGTCAGCCACCTAGCACCTAGGCGAGGACTTAGCGGCGCTAGGCGGAGATTTTTAAAACAGTGCCAAAAGCATAGCCCCGTGCCTCCTCTGACACCTCTCCTCTTCCCGCATTTTCGTTCATCCTTTGGTGTTGTCGACGAGGGTTTTTCCATCCTCACCCTTCTTCTCCCTCCATTCTTGAGTGCCTGCCACACCCCGCCCATCCCTTTCCTTCCACCTCACTTCTCTCTCTCGCTACGCCTGCACCCCGAACTACCAT
Organism: Heteromeles arbutifolia; assembly: GCA_024362995.1. Taxonomy (NCBI): domain Eukaryota; kingdom Viridiplantae; phylum Streptophyta; class Magnoliopsida; order Rosales; family Rosaceae; genus Heteromeles; species Heteromeles arbutifolia. The sequence continues at coordinate 25,268,756 of JANCRC010000001.1, read as the reverse complement.
CTCACCCCGATTGTGACAGCCCGTCCCTGATTTTAAGATTTTTTAAAGTTTTAATAAAGGATTTTACAAAAATGCCCTTTGAGGCACGCGCATTGTTCGAGGTTAATCGTTGTGTCGTGCCATCTAAGATTTGTTTTCTTGACATATCCTCGTAGTATTCATCGCTACGGACGCGTGGGCGCAAGCGGTTCGTGATTTGGAGTTATAACGAAAAAGATATTAAAGTTTGAAGTTTGGGCATTTTGGGAATTATAATAATAAAATATGGAAATTCTTTTATGAAAATGGACGGCCCAGATTTATGAGGAAATAAATGGATGGCTGGGATTAATAGGAATAAAATTATATGTGTGTGTATGTGGCCGGCTGGAGAGGAAAGGAGGAAGAAGAGATTGGGCAAAAACTGCCCAACCAGGAGGAAGGAGCAGCAGCTCCGGGAGAGAAAGGAGGGAGCCGGACGAATGGGGAGAGGAGAGAGGAAGAGAAGGGCCAATCGGAACAGGGGAAAGGAGGAAAGGAGAGAAGGCGAGAAGCGGAGGAGAGAAGGAAGAAAACGGGTCTTCACCCGCGACCCATTTCGACCCGCGGCACCCACACCCACATTTCGGCGAAATTCACCCGTTTTTCGGCGAATTGATTCAAGGAACCTAATGGGAAACACTCTAGGACCCTTGCTCTATCCATTCCATCTCAAATTTGGAGAGATTTGATGGTGAAAATAGAAGAAACCGTGCAAAAAGGGGGCGCACGGGTTGGGTCCCTTTCCGTCAAGATGTGAAGCAATTTCTTCCAATCACCACCCCCCATGGAATCCTATTGAGGCCTAGAACAAAGCCCAAGCAGTGGTTGAGGCGTTGGAACAAGTTTGGAGGTCGAATTGGAGCACACCAAACCTAGGGTTTCCGACGGGTTTTGTTGGAATTGGAGGCTTTGCCGACCGAATTGGCCTTGGCCACAGGTATGAAAGTTGTTCTACTCATTGAGATCTTCATTTCTGTAAATTTTGGTAATTTTTGGATAAAGTTGGATTTTCCGGCGAGCCGGGGCGGCCGACCGCCACCCACGGCGGCGCGTGCGGCGGCGCGTGGCCAGTGGGCCGCCAATGTTATTTTTAAGCTATATTGGATGTCCTGAGTTCAGTTTTGATAGTGGCTTAACGTTGGTTGATCATTTGGACTTAATTTCGATACGATGCATGGTTAGGCCAAAATATGAATTGACGATCCGACCGTTGGATCGTCACCAAACTTTGATACGTTGTAATACGTAATATTTGAGGATTATAGGAACTTACAGATCGAGAATCCTCTCCCGGAATTGGAGTTGTAAGTTCATAAAATATAATGTTAACCGTCACTTAGTTTGGTAATTGGCGGAGATCCGACCGTTGGATGGTCATGAAATTTTAGGATGTTGTTCTAGAGATTTATTGTGGACCTCTGGAAGTTATGGATTGGAAATCTGAGTTGCAGATCTTCCGGATCGAACTTCATAGTGACGTGTTTTATATAAGTGATATATTCTATCGATATGATTCTGAGGTATGATTTGATGATTGTTTTAGGCGCCGATCGCCATGACGCCTTGATGTGTTGTGCTAGGGAGTTGCAGGGCGAACTCCAGGTGAGTAGGCAGTTTTGTTTTCCGTATACACTTATATACTTATGGGTTTCCCAGAAATCAATTTTTGAATGAAAGTATATTTTGAAATGCCATGCATAGATTTATATGAATATGTGATTTAAAAATGCCATGCATAGAAATTACATGAATTATGTGAATTGATATATGATGCATATATGTGAATTGGTGTTGCGGACGCGCAGGTGAGTATCAGGTGAGTTATATTTGGTTCATTGAATTGTTTGATGTGATTTATGTTGATAGCTCATAACCTGCACCCCTGGTGTTAGTGCTTATGTTATTCACCGCATCACACGCTCACCTTGGATCCAAGTAGATGCTAGTCGTACAGACCACTGGAGGTGGTTCCGACATGCTAGTCGTACAGACCTTAGAGACGGTTCCGACTAGTAAGTGACCTTAGATTATGTGCACAGATGATTGATGAGAGAAGCACTAGAGCGTAATATTACACCATCCTAGTCGTACAGACTACTACAGGTAGTTCCGACTTATGTGCAGTGTAGTGCCGTACAGGTCACAGTTGGTGACTCCGGCTGGATTGGATATTGAGCTCTAGAATCAGCCGTACAGGACCACTGCAGGGTCTCCGGTTGATTCATCATTTCACCTGATTTATATTGATGCATCCATATTATGTTTTTGACGCATGGCATGGCATATTTTCTGAAAAGTGATAAAGAATGGTGTTTTGAGATTTTTGAAGCTATATATATATATATTTATATATGCTATTTTTCTGGGAAAGTATACATGTTTTACAGCGAGGGGTTAGAACTTTGATAAAGGAAAGTTTTGAAAAGATTTGTTTTACTGACCCACTCAACTTTGTTTTGCGCCCCTCCAGGTTTGAGATAGCAGAACTTTGGTGGCCACGAGGAATCCAACGGTGTTCTGACAGAATTCACAATTGTATTTTTTTTAAGCTTCCGAACTGTGTAAATGGTTACGTCACTCTCACGTGACGGCCAGCATGCCCTCCTTCGGGACGGGGTGTGTCAGTTGGTATCAGAGCCTAGGTTGCAGTTCTGTGTATCTTGAGAATTTCCTAGTGTCTTCTGTCAAAACTATACCGCCTCGTAGTGAGCCACGTCGTTCAGATGAGTTTAGTTTCCTTGGTATAGCTCAGTTAGGGGAAACTATTGCTATTGTGATTCAGTCTATTATTCAAGGATTTTTCTCTTAAGACTGGTTATAAGTTGATGCTGAATCACTTTATGGAAATGAAAGACTGGAGGAAGCAGAGCGATGGCTTAATTATTTGGAAAAGGCATTTCGGTTTATGCAAGTTAAGGGAATCTTTCTTTTGAAAGGTAGGTAGAGACGACTACCTGGTTTCTGAGTATTGAGTTTGCATCCTGGTGGAGACAGAAGTCTTATATGATGTCACCGGAGGAAACAGCTGTTTGAGAGTTGTTTAAAGAATTGTTTAAGAAAAGGTTTATCCCTCCGGCATATATTGATGGTAAAAAGCGAAAGTTTACAAAATTTGAGACAAGGAAAGATGACAGCGAATGAGTATTATGGAAAGTTTATTGACTTGTCTCATTACTATTTGAATGTTCTTGTTAATCCGGTGGGAATGTTATGTCGTTTTAAACTGGATAATAAGAAGAAGTGGCGTTCTTTGACGACCACTATCCATTGTGCTTCCTATCAGGAGTTTTACGAGATTTTATTGAGAATTGAGGACTCTGAGATTATGTCCAGCGATAGTAATGAAGAAGAGGAAAAGATTGTGAATCAGAGGAAAGATGGCAAAGGTAAAGGTCAGTAATCTTAAGGACTTTAAGAGACTCAAAGCTTCAAAAGAAGTAAAGCTAGTTCTAGTTCTTCTAGCTGATATGATTCTTGTTATGGACGATGTTGCCAAAAAGAGTAATGAATGAGCACGATCGAGGTGTGTATATGTATTTCTAATGAAAGGCAAGATGGTAATATTGCACCCTTGAAGATTGTTGCTTACTTATCGAGACAACGGTGATTTATCAGTATTGCGGGCTGCAGACCGTAATATTAATAACTTATCTGTTGGATTCGTTAAGCAAGTAAACAGGTAGGTCATCCTACATTAGTATGGTGTTATTCAGGGTGTTCAGTGATGGTGGACGAGGTTGTTATGCCAGTGAATCTTATCCCGTGAGATATTGTGGATTTGGATGTGGTTTTAGGCACAGACTGATTGTATTTAATTGTGCCAAGATCGATTGCTTCGGGGAATCAGTTACTTTCCATCGACCTGGATGACCAGAGGTTACTTTTGGAGGTATGCAAATCAGAGTGAGGCATGCCGTTATTTCTGTTGTGAGAGCAAGGAAATGGTTTCGGAAGGTTACCAAGGATATTTAGTTCATGCGGTACTAAGAGATATTGCTCTGAGTAGTGTGGAAGAGGTCAAGGTGGTTAGACATTTTCCTGACATTTTCCCTGAGAATTTAACTGGATTGCCACCAAGCAAAGTTGTGGAGTTCTTTATTGATTTGTTTCCAGGTACGGACCCTATATTAGAGATTGGTTCATGTTGAGTTAAGGGAATTGAAAAGTCAGTTGCAAGAATTGGTTGATAAAGGTTCTATTCAACCTAGTATGTTACCTTTGAGAGCCCCAGTTTAATTGTGAGGAAGAATGTGGACATTAAGGCTATACATTGACTATGGATAATTGAATCGGGTAACGATTGAGAATCGTTATCCATTACCGAGTATTAATGATTGTTTGATCAGTTCAGAGGTGCCTGTGTAATTTCAAAGATTGATTTGAAGTCTGGTTGTTACCAATTGAAGATTAAGAGTGATGATGTCCCTAAGACGGTTTTCAGAACTCATTATGGTCTTTATGAGTTTTTGGTGATGCCATTCGGATTGACGAATTTTATGGGTTTGACGAACGAAGTATTCCAGGAATATCTCGACAGGTTTGTTATCGTTCTCATTAACGTTATTCTGGTATACTTAAGACTAGAGCTGAGCATGCTAGACATCTTAAATTGGTATTACAAAGATTGAGGGATCATCGATGTATTCTAAGTTTAGCGAATGCCAATTTTGGATGAATCAAGTGGCATTTCTGGGACATGTTATATCTGCTTAAGGTATTCAAGTGAATTCTTAAAAGGTGGCAGAAGTTGAGAATTTGGACAACCATGAACCATGACTAAGATTCGGAGTTTTCTTAGCTTAGTAGGCTATTATGGATGGTTTGTGAAAGATTTTTCAGTCATTGCCTTACCATTGACGAGATAGACGAGAAAAGAGGCCAAGTTGAGTGGGATGAAAATGGTGAGCACAGTTTTCAACAGTTGAAGTATTTCCTCACTCATGCACTTGTGTTAGCACTCTCAGATGATAACGGGAATTATGAGGTCTATAAGGATGCTTCCTTTAATGGTTTGGGATGTGTATTGATGCAAATGGTAGGGTGATTGCCTATGTTTCACGGCAATTGGAACCTCATGAGATGAATTGCCATACTTGTGATTTGGAATTTGCGATTATCATCTTTGCTTTGAAGGTATGGAGACATTATATTATTGGTGAAAAGTGCAAGATTTTACGGATCATAAGAGTCTCCAATATCTGTCTTACTCAGAGAGATCTTGATTTTAGGTAACGAAGGTAGACTGAATTGCTTAGGGATTATGATTGCACGACCAGGGTGATCGTGCAAATGTTTGGGCTGATGTACTTAATATGAAGACTCTCGTGAGAATAAAGGCTTTGTATGCTTGTTATGTTCCTCTTCTTGTGGATTTCAGATCTACTGGAGTAAAGTTAGAAATGGAAGAACGAGAAGAAGCCTTGCTTGCTAGTATCCAAGTTAGGCTTATTTTAATTAATCGTATACTCGATGCCCAGAGGATTGATGAAGAAATTCAAGAATTAATTATTGCAAGGAATAATGGGAAAAAGAAAGACCTCAGAGTTGGAGAAGCAGATGGCATCCTTATGCAAGAGAACAAGATGTATCATACCATTTAACCATTTTACTATTGGCCGGGTATGAAAAGAGAAGTTGCTGAATAGGTAAGTATGTGTATCATTGGTCAGTAGGTTGAATCGGAAAGAAAGAAGCCTTTTGGATTGATGCAGTCATTTTCCGTTCTACAGTGGAAATGGAAAAATATTACTATGGATTATGCGTACAAGCTTTTTCGTACAAGAAATGGTTATGATAACATCTGGGTGATAGTTGATCGGCTCACTAAGTCAGCGCATTTTACTCCAGTGAAGAGCAACAACCTTTCCAAATAAATGCAACAATTATTTATTTGTTTTATGGAAAAGAGATTCGGGCTTACGGATCTGTTGAGCTTTTCGGATATGATGGTCACTTCAAAGTTTTGGATAGCATTTCAGGAGATTTTGGATACAAGGTTACTTTATAGTACGGTTTATCATCCTCAAACAGATAGGCAATCTGAGAGGACAATTCAGATGTTGGAGGATATGCTAAGATCTTCAATATTGCAGTTTGGCGACGCTTAGCATAAGTGGTTGAATTTGAGGGAATGTAATTAGAACAGCTTTCATTCGGGTATTAGCATGTCACTATTTGAGGCATTTATTGGAAAAGCTTGCCGTACACCTTTATGTTGGTCAGAAGTTGTCGAAAGAAATTTTGCGGGCCCTGAGATTATGGATGAGTCTACTCATAATGTTCAAGTGATTAAGTTCAACCTGAAAGCAGCCCAGGAATGGCAAAAGAGCTTAGCAGAGATGCCACTAATCGAGTGTATTATGTAGGTGATTGGGTGTGTTCGAAATTTTCACCTTGGAAAAGTGTGATTCGGTTCGAGAAGAAAGGTAAGTTAAGTCCTAGAGACATCGGACCTTATGTGATCACCGAGCGAGTCGAGGAAGTTGCTTACAGGCTTGAGTTGCCTCCAGAGCTGTCGGAAGCGCGTGGCGTGTCCCACGTATCTATGTTTCGACATTATGTTTCAGATGCTGCACAGGTGATATCTTCTTAACCATTGGGAATCAACCCAGATATGACTTATGATGAAGAGCCAGTGACTATTTTGGATTGGAAAGACAAAGTTCTAAGAAATAAGACTGTGGGCCTTGGTAAAAAGTTTTTGGAGGAATCATTCAGTGGAAGAAGCTACTTAATGTCACTGAAGATTGGATGAGAGAGAGGTACCCAAAGTTGCTCTATGATTATTAATGGATTGTTTGGTTGTTTGAATTTCGAGGACGAAATTCTATAAGGTGGGTAGATTGTGACAGCCCGTCCCTGATTTTAAGATTTTTTAAAGTTTTAATAAAGGATTTTACAAAAATGCCCTTTGAGGCACGCGCATTGTTCGAGGTTAATCGTTGTGTCGTGCCATCTAAGATTTGTTTTCTTGACATATCCTCGTAGTATTCGTCGCTACGGACGCGTGGGCGCAAGCGGTTCGTGATTTGGAGTTATAACGAAAAAGATATTAAAGTTTGAAGTTTGGGCATTTTGGGAATTATAATAATAAAATATGGAAATTCTTTTATGAAAATGGACGGCCCAGATTTATGAGGAAATAAATGGATGGCTGGGATTAATAGGAATAAAATTATATGTGTGTGTATGTGTGTGTATGTGGCCGGCTGGAGAGGAAAGGAGGAAGAAGAGATTGGGCAAAAACTGCCCAACCAGGAGGAAGGAGCGGCAGCTCCGGGAGAGAAAGGAGGGAGCCGGACGAATGGGGAGAGAAGAGAGGAAGAGAAGGGCCAATCGGAACAGGGGAAAAGAGGAAAGGAGAGAAGGCGAGAAGCGGAGGAGAGAAGGAAGAAAACGGGTCTTTACCCGCGACCCATTTCGATATATTCTATCGATATGATTCTGAGGTATGATTTGATGATTGTTTTAGGCGCCGATCGCCATGACGCCTTGATGTGTTGTGCTAGGGAGTTGCAGGGTGAACTCCAGGTGAGTAAGCAGTTTTGTTTTCCGTATACACCTATATACTTATGGGTTTCCCAGAAATCGATTTTTGAATGAAAGTATATTTTGAAATGCCATGCATAGATTTATATGAATATGTGACTTAAAAATGCCATGCATAGAAATTACATGAATTATGTGAATTGATATATGATGCATATATGTGAATTGGTGCTGCGGACGCGCAGGTGAGTATCAGGTGAGTTATATTTGGTTCATTGAATTGTTTGATGTGATTTATGTTGATAGCTCATAACCTGCACCCCTGGTGTTAGTGCTTATGTTATTCACCGCATCACACGCTCACCTTGGATCCAAGTAGATGCTAGTCGTACAAACCACTGGAGGTGGTTCCGACATGCTAGTCGTACAGACCTTAGAGACGGTTCCGACTAGTAGGTGACCTTAGATTATGTGCACAGATGATTGATGAGAGAAGCACTAGAGCGTAATATTACACCATCCTAGTCGTACAGACTACTACAGGTAGTTCCGACTTATGTGCAGTGTAGTGCCGTACAGGTCACAGTTGGTGACTCCGGCTGGATTGGATATTGAGCTCTAGAATCAGCCGTACAGGACCACTGCAGGGTCTTCGGTTGATTCATCATTTCACCTGATTTATATTGATGCATCCATATTATGTTTTTGACGCATGGCATGGCATATTTTCTGAAAAGTGATAAAGAATGGTGTTTTGAGATTTTTGAAGCTATATATATATTTATATATGCTATTTTTCTGGGAAAGTATACATGTTTTACAGCGAGGGGTTAGAACTTTGATAAAGGAAAGTTTTGAAAAGATTTGTTTTACTGACCCACTCAACTTTGTTTTGCGCCCCTCCAGGTTTGAGATAGCAGAGCTTTGGTGGCCACGAGGAATCCAACGGTGTTCTGACAGAATTCACAATTGTATTTTTTTTAAGCTTCCGAACTGTGTAAATGGTTACGTCACTCTCACGTGACGGCCAGCATGCCCTCCTTCGGGACGGGGTGTGTCACCGATGATTCCTCATCGAAATTGAAGCTAGATCCACCGTCCCTGCGACTTCAATCTCAGAAGGCTGACAATGATGGTGCTTTGGAAATAGATGGACCTGTCAAAGCAATAATTTGAAATCACTGCATTTTATTTAAATTTTTTTTAATTTGAAATTAGAGCAAAAATTTTGAATATGAATTGTGGGTTATAGTTGTAATTGGAAATGCAGGAGGAAAGGTGTCGGATGAGGCACGGGGCTGTGGTTTTGGTGGTGAGGAAGGAAGGGGGACAGACGAAGAGGGAATAAGGCCATCTCTAACCGAGCCCTCTGGCCCTCCAAGATTCTCCAAGATATTAATATTTTAATGAACAGTACATGGTCATATTTGCCTCCGTCTCCAACCGAGGGCCAAAAGGTCAAATGACTCATTTTAGCCCTGTCACAAAAAACCGTCTCCAACCGAGGGCCAAAGGGTCATAAGGCCAAACATAATTTATTATTTAAATTTAAAAACTACAACAACTTAAATTTAAAAACAACAACACTTTAAATTTAAAAACTACAACTTATATTTAAAAACTACAACTAAAATTTAAAAACGACAAATTAAATTTAAAAACTACAACAACTTAAATTTAATATTCATAATCAACATCATCATCCGCCATCGTATGAGTATAGTCAGAGGTAAACAATTGCCGTCGGCTCATAATTTCCTTTTTTTCCTATCATAATAGGCCTTACTCATTGGAGTGTAATTCGAAGTGTTCATTTCCATATTCTTATCATCCATCTCTTCTTGTATTTGTTTGGCCTGTTGTTCATGCCTACACTTCCTTTCTTCTGCCTCAAGGGCATTTTGCTCCGCCAATAATTGCAATGAGGCCGCCACTTCATGTTGAGCGGCGTAATCATCATTTGCCTTGCCCTTTTCCTTCAACCTTCGTGCCTTGTTTCGTCCCATAGCCCTAGGTATGGAACCTTCACCTGAAGACGGATTTTCTACCCTTGTTTGTTGAATGATTGGAGATCCAGCTTCATCCATATCTGCAGTTGAGGATGCAGTTCCGAACACCGACGTAGGAGCTCTCTGTGGTGGATCTTCAAATAACACCCACCCTTTACAAATTTCCCAACAACTGTGAAACTGAAAGGGTTTCGAGCTGCTCTCAATATACAATTCCTCCGCTTGGCGTACCTAGAAAAAAATTAAAGGAAATTAATTTATGAAATTAAATGTAATATAGTTAAATATTTCAAATAAATTGTGAAAACACTTACTTCGTCGTAGTAATTAGCGCCGCTTTCATGTCTACTTGCGGTTGCTAACAATGCTTGATGCCATTTGTTCAAACTTGGCTGAAGATGTTTCTTCCATCTTGAAGAACAACTCTCATGGTTTCGAATATTCACTGGAGTGGTGCCTTAATAGAACTCTAAATATTTTTTGGACACACGAGTCCAAACACCATCATTTGTTTAACAATTCCCTCTCACACTATCTTCCGACACCCATCTATAAGCCTTGCAAAGAGCTTCATCTTCTTTTCGGGTCCAAGCCCTACCTTTCATTGCAGATGAGGCCATTTGAAAATTATTGAAAAAATTGAAGGATAGATTTTTGAAAGAGGAAAGAAAATATGAGAATTGAAATGGTGTAGGAATGGTGAAAATTTTGTGAGGAATGGTGAATGAATGGTTTAGGTATTTATAGGGGAAAAAAGGTCCAAAAAACCAAAAAAAAAAAAAAATGAATCCAACGGTAACTGGTGCCAGCTAGCCGTTGGATTCAAATTTTTCATACTATTCATGTCAATTATAATCGACACTATTTGCAATTCAAATTACTATTTGTGTCAGTTATAACCGACACTAATAGTAATTAATAAAATATCCCTGCTAGCCGTTATATTTAATTCCTTATTAGTGTCGGTTATAACCGACACTAATAATATAGTATATATTATTTCTGTCGGCTACAACCGACAGAAATAACAAAACATTAAAAAAAAATGGCAGCCAGCCCTCCAACCCTCCAGCTTTCTTCGATTCCGTGGGGCCCTCCCAGATTCCAGAGCCCTCTGGCCTAGCCCTTGGTTGGAGACGGTTTTCGGGCTATTTTCAGCCCTCTGGCCCTCTGGACCCTTCGGTTGGAGATGGCCTAAGGGATGGATGGTCTGGTGTTGGGGTGGGCTCTCCTCTTAATTTAATTTTTTGGCATAAAAATTATTAATTTTAAATTGATTTATTTTTATATTTTAATTTTTATCAACTTGGTCTTCCACGGCAGAAAAATATGGATCTTTTATTTGCCACGTCATCACTTAAAGGTCATTTTGACGGGATTAATTAACGGAGGTGTGACATTGCAATAAATTCATAAGTTGAGGTATATGACATTGTAATGTTTAAAACATGAGGTATGCGATTATGGTGCGACCCATAGTTGATGTAGTTTTATATAAATTACCTTTTTTTTGTTAATATTTGTGTTAGGAAATTTTATTTAACCTATATAACCTCATTCTGCATCTAATTTAAATTTTAAATATGAAATGTCTTTTTTATCCTATTGCATAATTATCATAACGAACTAGATGAAATTAACAATAAAATTAAACTTTATCAAAAATCCACATCCAATAATCAAAACCCTACCATTACAACATGAGTGAGAGAGAGAGAGAGAGAGAGAGAGAGAGAGAGAGAGAGAGAGAGAATAGATTTATGATTTAAGGATTAAATAACAAACAGAAGTCAAGCCTCCAATATCCGAAATCCAATCCAACAAAATTCAAAATAGCAACCTCAAATTTCTGCAATCGTAGAAATTCAAATTCAAAATTAAACTTAGTAAAAAACATAAATTAGGGAATGCATGAATCTGAATCTGAATCGTATGGATTTAATTACAGGTATTTGTCGGTTTACTCCCGAACTTGTATAGAGGTGCCAATTCTCTCTTGAATTTTAATTTTAGTCAATTACCTCCCTGAACTTTTATAATTAGCTAATTTTTCTCTTAAACTTTAAGTTTAGCCGATTACCCCCCTAAACTTTTATAAATAGCCAATTTCCCCTACTAGTGTTATATTTTAAATTAGGTAAATTACACTTTACCATATCAGGTTTGAGGTGACACACCCCGACCCGAAAATCAGGGTGTGCTGGCCATCACCAAAAACTCATAATGTCCATAACGGGTCCGAGGTGTGTCATGAGGTCTGTTGCAGCCTCATATAACATCTTCAAAAAATTTCACTTTCATACCTCATGTATTATTTTATTTCAATATAATGCCTCCATTATATTTTTCATCCATTGATCTGTTAAGAGCTGACGTGATATTAATGGACCCCATTACACGTCAACCGACTCCCTCCAAAACTTGGAAACGTAGATATCCATCTGCCATGTCATGCCAACTTAGCAAAAAGTGCCACGTTGCCAAAATTTTAAATTTTCAGCTGGAATTTGAATTGTTTCAAAACTTTTGAATTAAAAATTTCCCGCCCAATTTTTTTTTACATTCCTATTTCTTTATGGTTTTTGGCGGCTAAATTATGAACAATTGCATCAGATGCAATCCAAAATGCAGAAATGCATATTCCCACAAAATTGAACATGGTAATCAATGAATAGACAAAAATGCATTCCAATATCCAAATAGGCAACTAAATTAGTAGTACATTTCACTAGAGTTCAACTGAAAATAGCAAGCATGTTGCATATATTGGCAACCAAAGCTGACATCTAGGAGTTCAACTGAAAATAACAATTCCTAACCCCAACAAGCTAGCATGTTCCCAAAAGGATATCCAGCCACTAGCAAAATAAACAGCTCCTAATAAGCTACAAATCCAATTGGGAGCAAAATAAAAGTTCCTATCTAAGCAAAAAAACAGTTCCTAGCTGCTGCCAACATTCACAAAAAATTCCAGCCACTAGCAAAAAATTCCAACATAAAAAAAACCCAGTTTCTTCTTGTATGGCAACACTTTTCACTTTCTTGGTTGCCTTATCTTTCTCTTCTTCACTCCTCCATCTGTTTAAACCTCTGAATTACCTTCTCCAGCTGTGCTTGATGCCTACATCCAATGTTCAGTACAACCATCCAAATCAACGACAATATAGGCCACAAGTTATCACAAAAGAATATCCACATCCAATGCATACAAAAGAATCCCTAAGTTATCACAACATAGGCCACAAGTTCATTTACAAACCCTAACTCAATAAAACAAGTGGAACAGTTCTTACCTTGGGTTTCCTTCCCTTCTTCCTTGGTACACCACCTGGATTAATAGATGCTCCATGTGCAAAACTTGATGCCTAAAATAAATTAAAGGATTTCAAGATTAACAAAGTCTTAAATCAACTTAGAAATCATATAACTTTGTAAAGGGTTATATTTCATCTCTTCTTCTTGGGTCTTCCAGGTTGTCTAGTACATAGAGGAGGCTGGATAAGTGGATTTTCAGTGACCTCCCACATCGACATCCCATTCATTGGCTGGATCAAGTGTCCATATATTTCCAAATACATGACCTTGGAATAACAAACATCCACATAGTCTTCTGGCTTCTCCCTCTTGTAACAAACATCAACATCTCATTCATTGCATGCACCCAAACACACATACATCACTTGAAACTTTCATTCATCCAACTTAATCTTCACAGTGTTCCCCGGGTTTGTCTTATTGATTTCCTTAGCAAAATCCAACAATCTTATGTATTGCTCAACATGTTTACCCTCAACAATCTTCATAGCAGCAATCATTGCCCTATAGGCTTTCGTCTTCGAGCAACCGTGTTTCCATTTAGCTTTAATGGTGTCCATAAAAGAATTAACATGCCATGTTGGATTAAGTTGGATCATTTCCAAGTACTGCTCAGTAAGCTAAGACTATTTCATATTCCTATTCATCCATAATCTACCACGTGTGATGATCCAAAATCTTCTTGATCTGCATGTTGTTTGAATTGCACATCTTCCCACACTTGACAAACCACAAACAACCTTCTTTGCAAGCTGCATCGACCTTGAACTTCTCATTTTGTGGAAAATGGACATCCCCATAACTATTTATCATGGAGTGCATAACTATTGCCTTTCTGAACTGTGCAACATCCCTAAATATGAACCTTAATGACAATTATGGGTTCTTCATGTCAGTTTTCTCATTAAACTCAAGATTCTGCTCACTGTTACTTCGACCACCGTCTTCATCTTCATACACACTGTGACAGTCATTCGAATTTTAATCTGGCTCACCAACAACATCTACATCAATCTCTTCTTCAAAATTTTCCCTTTGTTGCCGAGATCCCTCCCCTGATTGTCGGTTATTTTGTTCCCTTATGCCAGCTAACACTACATCCACATGTTCATCTACAAACTTCATAAACTTTAAGTGATCTTCATTAGCATGAAATTCTTCTTCTATAAAGTCACTGCCATTCTCATCTTCTTCAGCTCATTCATCATCCACACCTTTATCAGCCACTCTTTCACCCTTCACCCATTCATCAGGCACTCATTCATCAGCCACCATTTCATCAGACACTCCATCACCCACTCCTTCATCAGCCACAAAATCATCACCAACTACTTCATCAGCAACCCCACTTAGTGGATTTTCAGCCCCTCCTTCAACAATTTGAGCCATATATTGGGAAGGTATACTACAATCACCACCAAGGCCACTGATTGGATATTCTATGGCTAGCTTGGCCTTTCTTCTATTCATTTGCACTGGCCTCCTTACTTGCACTGGTCATCCTCATCACCATTAATTTCTTCAATAACCACACTACTCTGAGAAACCAGTTCAAATGACTTGACAAACTCCATCTCTTGAGATGCACATTCTTCAGGTGTTATCTTCTCAATATACATATAAATCACAGTGTGGTTTGGCACAAATTTGCACATGTTGATAACATCAGAATCTGTCATCAAAGGCTTTAACCCATTTCGAATTTCCATCCCTAGGATCCTATACTAGTAACTCATGAAGACATTTCCATATCCTAGTTCGTCAACCATATTGTCAACCTCGAGCAATGACATGAAAACTTTGTCATAGAAGTCAAAGAAATCCACCTTCCCTCTAACATAGAAGTCTTCATTGAGTTCTCCACCGTGATACATTTTGATTGTGAATAGTTCATTGTTCCTTGAAATTGCAGCATAAAAAACCCTATTATAAACTGATGAAACCCAAATTTTTGCATTAAAAAAAAAAAAAAAATCCTATTTTAAAGTGATGAAACCCAAAATTCAGGACCCAGGACCACAAAACAATTCACAGATAAAGGCATAAATAAAGCATCATACACAAAAGGCACAAATAAGGGTATAAATAAAGCACTGCCAAACTTACATAACCTACAAGCTTTTTTCTAACATGATTAAACAAAGACAAAAGTCCTCTTTTAACCGACAACACCAAACAATTTTCAGTTCCCCACCATTTTCGAACAAAGCAAATTAAAAATAGGAAATATAGATATAAAATTACAAAGTACAAACAATTTCAGGTCCCTAACATTTTCGAACACTCCAACCATTTTCGAACAGTCCAAGCATTATCGAACAACACAAAATAAAGAAACCAAAAAGCACTAATCGTATGTTGGGAATGGATCCAACAGACCCCGCCTCATTTCCCAGGTCATTTTCAGCTTTCAAATCCTTCACTTTGAAGCACTAGATTATCACTGCAATCCGGGGTTGGTTGTGGGTTATGGATTATGGGTTGTGAGTCATGGGTTATGGGTAGTGGGTACGATTGTGATAGGGAATCGACGGCTAGAAAGTGATGGAAATAGGGTTTCGCGACAGGGTTTAGCGATAGAAGTAGGGTTTCACTAGCGAGGCTAGGGTTACCTGAACTTCAAGCTTCTCGATTTTGGGTTTGGGAATGGTGTGCTAGATGATAGTGGGGTTATGTTGGTCACTAGAATAGGAATAGTGGGTTAGAGATTCAATAAATTTTTTAATTTTAAATTTGCCATGTTGTCAGTCCACGTGGCTCCACATGGACTATTAAATTCTACTTGTGCAAGTTTTGGCGGGAGAACTGGGCCACGTGTTGGGGTCCACTATTGCCACATCAGCTCTTAACGGACCAATGGATGGAAAATGTAACAAAGGTATTATATTGAAATGAAATAGTATGTGAGGTATGCAAGTGAAATTTTTTAAAGATGTTGTATAAGGTTGCAATAAACCTCAAACCTGAGGTGGTAAAATGTAATTTACCTTTTTAAATTTTTCGTCCAATTTTCCATTCTTTTTGCCCCGATACAGTTGTTATGTCTTGCGTGACCAAAATGGATAAAAATTGGATGAAAATGTTTAAAATCTAGTGGTATGGGGAAATTGGCTATTTATAAAAGTTCGAATGGGTAATCAGCTAAAATTAAAATTGCTGAGAGAAATTGGCTAATTATAAAAGTGTAGGGGGTGATTGCTTAAAATTAAAGTTTAGGGGGGGGGGGGGGGGAATTGACAGCTCTATACAAGTTTAGGGGGCAAATCAACAAATATGTCATTTAATTATTCTGCATGAGAAAAAAGTTACCACAAATTGAACAGAAAGAAGCCAAATTCAACATGTTAGTAGCATGGGTGTAAAGCTAAATCTACATATTGAATTGGGTTGTGAGGATGGTTTAGGTAGTATTTTTTGTTTAAAAAGATATTGATAGTTTAATTAAAAATAATATGAGTGTAGAGAGTAAATTGAGTGTAGAGAGATGTTATATGCGTTCAAATAAAATTTCCTTTTGTATTTGTGCAAGACAAGGTTAACTTTTCCAAAGTTGGATAATTTAATGTAATTATCTTCTCATTTAAATTAAAAATTTAGAATTCCATTCCTTATTATCTAAATTTTATTAAAATCTTATATATATTTTTTCATATTTTGATTTTAAAACATTCCTTAAATATAACTAGCATATGGCCACACACAAAGTGTATGTGAAATTTTTTAATTTTTGTTTCTAAAATGGAAAGAGAGAGGAAGAGAGTGAGAGAGAACGTGAGAGTAGGGAGGGAGGGAAGAGAGCTTCATTTTTTATTTTTTGTTTAGAGATATGTTGGCTGTGTGAAATTACATTACTGCCCATATTTCTTATTTATATTCAATTTTAATTAGAGGGTTCAAATGGTAATTTCATGGGATTTTGGTTGGCAATGAAGGTTCTATTAATATGTAGTTTAGATTTCTGGTTCTTGAGAGGAAACCATTTTGCATGTTACTCATTATTCAGTAGAAAAAAGTAAGTACATACCCATTTTTCAATTGAAATGTATGACTTTTTTTTTTAACAAACGATATTATTTACACTAAGGGAATGGGAGAGTCGGTTAAGCCTCATAATGGGCTAGCAATAATGTGATCCAAATTCGCTTTTGGCAATAATCACACCTAATATATATTGTACTGACATTTTTGACATAATATGTATCCATGTTTTTAATGTAAAATGTATTCAATTCTTTACATAGACCTTTTTTTAAAAAAAATATAAAATGTACTCATAATTAATAAACGTTTTTGCTACAAATGGTCTTCTTCTCTTCCACTTCTTCCGGTGTGTGTCGTGGCTTTTCTTGGACTTGACTTGACTCAGTTTTCTTCACACCCTTCTTGTCTTGTATCGAGGACTTAAATGGACCACCCAACTACACTTATGTACCACAAAGTTGCTCAAACAGTGGCATTCCAGTTGGAAAGTTACTATAAGTAAATTATTATATTTCGTTTGAAAATTTAGGACTGTTTGATGAACTTTTTGTTTTAATTTTTTTTGTTAAAAATAAAGAAGTATATACATGGAAGGAAAGAGATAATTAAGGATTTTATATATTAAATAAATACAAACTTAAAACGCGAAACCAAAAGTTACCAAACGGCCTTAGAAAACTAATTGAGCTATGTTAATTGGGGCTAGAGATCACAGTTAAGGTTGACTCAACACATGAGCGAAGACAAGAGTATAAGATTTACATCTTAGACTCATATATATATATATATATATATATATATATATATATATATATATATATCGACGTCATCTTGGTTATTTAAAGTTCAACGTTCTAAATTTTATTCAAAAGTCCAATTAACAATTAGTGTTTTTTAGCACACTCAGTTTAGCTTCTAATGCTCACATTGTCAGTATATGAAATTGATAAACTATTTCACTTTAGAGTGTCAAAAGCTAAACTCAAAATGTCTCACGCTATCTGATAGTAAGTAATAATATATAAATTGATAGTATAAAAACATTGCTTAAATTGTTGAGTGCTATATTGCTATGCATGTAGTTTTTAGTGAGTGAAAAAGCTTACTCTTGAATGAAAATTCGTGTGCATGTAGGCCACTTCAGGAATCACTTGTTACCAAAACAACATGGAAACATGCAAAAAAAGAGGAAAATTTATTTCCCAGGACAATTACAACACGGCCTGGGCTTCCAGCCACTATATTCAACATTTTCTAGAGAGAGATATATATATATATATATATATATATATATATATATATATATATATATATCCAACTCTGCAGAGCTTATCAGATTGCACCTTCGTCAAGGATGGAATTTCCAACGTCGTTTCGCATCAATGCAAGCCATTTAAGAGTGCAGTGAGAATGCTATGGCGCTCCATCCTATCCCTAGCCATTTCCTTGGCAGTTTTAGTACTAATTTTGATCACAAAAGTTTTTCAAGATAGGCGAAGATGCTTCGCTAGATTTCCCATCTTCCCTTGATTGCCAATGACTCCATAGCTAGGAAAGTTATAATTCAATTGGAAAATAACAAAAAAAACCAAGAAACAAAGAAGTAGGAAAGTCAATTATATATACATTTTCTCTCCCTTTTTGCTTTTATGTAGATTCAATTGGAAAGTAAAAAATGTACTTCATAAGCGTGGGTTCAAACCCCGTCGGCTTCCTAATATAACATCTAACCACTAATGCTATCGTTTTATAAAAAAAATGTACTTCATGGGTGTCGTAAGACATTTGGTTAATCCATGGAGATCAAAGTGTATATACAGAAAGTTCTTGGTTGTATCTTTTTCTTCTCTTTTCCCTCTTTGAGAACTGAAATCAATATATCAACTGAAGCACACCTATAAAGAAGGGAAAGCCCAGAAAGTTCTTGGTTGTAGATTGTATCTTTGTCTCACCTCAATATCTCTTCGTAATCCTTTGGATTAGATTTATTGAATCTTCTACATTAGGAAATGATTTTCTCACATTTCACTTTTTCTTTATATGCCATTATTTGAAGAAAGTTGAGGTTCTACTATGAAGAAAGTTGGAGTTTTATCATAAAATTAAGGAGTACCTTGATCTACGTCCAAAAATTGAGTTGTTATTAGGTTTAGTCCGGTTTCCTATTTTCTACTTTAATTAAAAAAATTAATTAAACTTCTTAATTTGTCCATGTTTATTGACATTTGTAATTTAAATATAAAATATAATCACTTTTCTGAATATATACAATAAACAGTTAATAAATCAATGGGGTTTACAAGAATCTTCCCACCAAATAAATAAGCACCATGCTCCCGCACGCATGGTGAAATTTCAAAAATTCCTTCTTTGTCATCAAAGCTTTGCAAATGCAAATACTTAGTTACTCCCTAAAGTCAAAAGAAAAAAAATGTGGTGGCACCTAAGCTAGACGTTTGGAATAAGTAGAGTTGGGACAAAAGAAATATATGATGTAAATATGATACCCTCTCCATAAAAAACTAACAAAAACAGATATATTGTCACTTTGACGTCTCAAACTTATTTGTCGTCATGCAACAAAGTTAAAATACATGACGAAGCGTGTCAGGTTTGAGAAATCAATATGGTGGTGTTCCCGTTTCATTTCATGTTCTCCCCTTGCCAACCTATCTTGCATCATCATATGATAAAGAGAAAATTCTTATCGATATATGATAAATTTGAAAAACCAACATGATTGTGAACCAATTTCATGTCCTCCCATCTCCCCCTCCCGTCCCTGCCCTCTGTACCGATTCCATGTCCGGCCACCTTCCAACACCACCCCCAGCCGCCAAAAGTGTCATTCAAAAAATTTAATACACGTGACTACGCATCAATAGGTTTGAGAAATCAGTGTACTCGTTCCCCCTCCTCGCCTCCTCATGTTAACGATTAACCAATTAACCTTATGTTAGCATAAAGACTGTTTTGCTCATTAAAAAGCATGAACTGTCTATTAGTCCCCTAAATTTGACGGAATATATGAGAATGTTGACATTATATGGGATTAATGTTGGGACATGCATGTGTTCGAGTTGAGGGACCACAGAAACTAGAAGGATAAATTAGATTCTCATTCTTCATTTTTATTTCTCATTAATTAAAATCGTATTCTTTTTTTATTTTTTATCAAGGTTCCTTGACTTTTCTCCATGTCAGTATTTGAATATTAAATTATTTACAGGTCATTATTGTGACAGCCCGTCCCTGATTTTAAGAGTTTTTAAAGTTTTAATAAAGGATTTTACGAAAATGCCCTTTGAGGCACGCGCATTGTTCGAGGTTAACCGTTGTGTCGTGCCATTTAAGATTTGTTTTCTTGACATATCCTCGTAGTACTCGTCGCTACAGATGCGTGGGAGCGAGCGGTTCGTGATTTGGAGTTATATCGAAGAAGATATTGATGTTTGAAGTTTGGGAATTTTAGGAATTATAATAGTAAAATCTGGAATTTCTTTTATGAAAATGGACGGCCCAGATTTAATAAAGAAATTAATGGATGGCTGGGATTAAAAGGAATAAGATTATGTGTGTGTGTGTGGCTGGTGGAAGAAGAAAGGAAGAAGAAGAGGGATTGGGCAAAACAGCCCAATCGGGAAGAAGGGAAGGAGAGAGATTGATTGGGGAGAGGAGAGAGGAAGAGAAGGACCAACCAGAAGGGGGAAAGGAGAGAAAAGAGAGGAAAGGAGGAAGGGATAGGCCGGATCCCTTTGACCCGCGAACCCGGTCACGACTCGTGAGCTTTTCCGGCGAAATTCATCAATTTTTCCGACGAATTGAGCCGAACTACCACTCCCAAACATCATCTAGCCCTTCCCTTTACCCATTCCATCTAAAATTTGGAGAGAATTGGTCTTGAAAATGGAAGAAACCGTGCAAAAGGGGGCGCACGGGTTGGGTTCCTTTCCGTCACGATGTGAAGCAATTTCTTCCAATTACCACCACCCATGGCATCCTCTTGAGGCCTAGAACAAAGCCCAAGCAATGGTTGAGGCGTCGGAGTTGTTTTGGAGGTCGAATTGGAGCACACCAAATTCTAGGGTTCGTACGGTTTTTGCTGAAATTGGAGCTCTTATTGACCGAATTGGCCTTGGTCACAGGTATGAAAGTTGTTCTACTCTTTGAGATCTTTAATTCTACAAATTTTGGTAATTTTTGGATAAAGTTGAATTTTCCGGCGAGCCGGGGCGGCCGACCGCCACCCACGGCGGCGCGTGGCCAGTGAGCCGCCAATGCTATTTTTAGGCCATAATTCATGTTCTGAATTCAGTTTTGGTGAATGAATGACGTTTCATGATCATTTGAACCTAAATTCGTTACGATGCGAGGTTAGGCCAAAATATGAATTGACGATCTGACCGTTGGATCGTCACCAAATTTTGTTACGTTGTAATACGTAGTATTTGAGGATTATAGGAACTTACGGATTGAGAATCCGATTTACGGATCTTCCGGAAGTGGAGTTGTAAGTTCATAAAATAGAATGTTAACCGTCACTTGGTGTTGGCAATTGACGAGATCCGACCGTTGGATGGTAATGACATTTTAGGATGTTGTTCTAGAGATATATTGTGGACCTCTGGAAGTTACAGATTGGAAATCTGAGTTGCAGATCGTTTGGATCGAACTGCATAGTGACGTGTTTTATATAAGTTATATATTCTATCGATATGATTTCTAAGGCATGATTTGATGATTGTTCTAGGCGCTGATCGTCATGACGCCTTGATGTGTTGTGCTAGAGAGTTGCAGGGCGAACTCCAGGTGAGTGGGCAGTTGTTTTTATTATATACCTATATACTTAATGATTTTCCCAGAAATCGAATTTAAATGAAAGTATGATTTGAAATGCCATGCATAGAATTTATATGAGATATGTGAATTGATATATGATGCATATATGTGAATTCGTGTTGCGGACGCACAGGTGAATATCAGGTGAGTTATATTTGGTTCATTGAATTGTTTGATGAGATTTATGTTGATAGCTCATAACCTGCACCCCTGGTGTTAGTGCTTATGTTATTCACCCGCATCACATGCTCACCTTAGATCCAAGTAGATGCTAGTCGTACAGACCACTAGAGGTGGTTCCGACATGCTAGTCGAACAGACCACTAGAGGTGGTTCCGACTAGCAGGTGACCCTAGATTATGTGCACAGATGATTGATGAGAGGAGCACTAGAGCGTATTATTACACCATCCTAGTCGTACAGACTACTACAGGTAGTTCCGACTTATGTGCAGTGTAGTGTCGTACAAGTCATAGTTGGTGACTCCGGCTGGATTGGATATTGAGCTTTAGAATCAGCCGTATAGGACCACTGCAGGGTCTCCGGTTGATTTATTATTTCACCTGATTTATATTGATGCATCCATATTATGCTTTTGGCGCATGGCATGGCATATTTTCTGAAAAATGATAAAAGAATGATGTTTTGAGATTTTTTGAAGCTATATATATTTATATATGCTATTTTCTGGGAAAGTATACAGGTTTTACAGCGAGGGGTTAGAACTTTGATAAAGGAAAGTTTTGAAAAGACTTGTTTTACTGACCCACTCAATTTGTTTTGCGCCCCTCCAGGTTCGAGATAGCAGAGCTTTGGTGGCCACGAGGAATCCAACGGTGTTCTGACAGAATTCACAAATGTAGGATTCACCTTCGGGTGTAACACCTTAGTGATTGTATCTTTAAAGCTTCCGAACTGTGCAAATGGTTACGTCACTCTCACATGACGGCCAGCATGCCCTCTTTTGGGACGGGGTGTGTCAGTTGGTATCAGAGCCTAGGTTGCAGTCCTGTGTATCTTGAGAATTTCCTAGTGCCTTCTGTCAGAACTATACCGCCTCGTAGAGAGCCACGTCGTTCAGTTAAGTTTAGTTTTCCCGATTTAGCTTAGTTATGGGAAGCTAGTACTAATGTGATTCAGTCTATTACCCAAAGGATTTTTCTCTTAGGACTGGTTATAAGTTGATGCTGAATCACTTTATGGAAATGAAAGACCGGAGGGAGCAGAGCGGTGGCTTAATCATTTGGAAAAGACGTTTCGGTTTATGCAAGTTAAGGGAATCTTTCTTTTGAAAGGTAGGTCGAGACGACTACCTGGTTTCTGAGTATTGAATTTGCATCCTGGTGGAGACATGAGTCTTATATGAGGTCACCGGAGGAAACAGCTGTTTGAGAGTTGTTTAAAGAATAGTTTAAGAAAAGGTTTATCCATCTGGCATATATTGATGGTAAGAAGCAAGAGTTTACAAATTTGAGACAAGGAAAGATGACGGCGAATGAGTATTATGGAAAGTTTATTGACTTGTCTCATTACCATTCGAATGTTGTTGTTAATCCGGTGGGAATGTTATGTCGTTTTAAACTGGATAATAAGAAGAAGTGGCGTTCTTTGACGACCACTATCCATTGTGCTTCATACCAGGAGGTGACTCCAACTTATATACTAGCATTGATCGATAAGTTATGAGTACAGCCGCACAGGTCACATTAGATGACTCCGGCTGATATATTTCTTGTTATTGATGATGTTGCCAAAGAGAGTAATGATGCAACACGATCGAGGCGTGCATATGTATTTCTAATGAAGGGAATATTGCATCCTTGGGAATTGTTACTTACTTATCGAGACAACAGTGAGTTATCGTTATTGCGGGCTGCAGATCGTAATATCCATAACTTATTGTTGGATTCGTTAAGCAAGTAAACAGGTAGGTCATCCTACATTAGTATGGTGTTATTCAGGGTGTCCAGTGATGGTGGAAGATGTTGTTATGCCAGTGAATCTTATCCCGTGAGATATTGTGGATTTGGATGTGATTTTAGGCACAGACTGGTTGTATTATAATCGTGCCAAGATAGATTGCTACGGGAAATCAGTTACTTTCCATCGACCTGGATGACCAGAGGTTACTTTTGGAGGTATGCAAAGTGGAGTGAGCTATGCCGTTATTTCTGCTGTGAGAGCAAAGAGATCGTTATCGAAAGGCTGCCAAGGATATTTAGCTCATGCGGTACTAAGAGATATTGCTCTGAGTAGTGTGGAAGAGGTCAAGGTGGTTAGACATTTTCCTGACGTTTTCCTGAGAGTTTACCTGGATTGCCACCAGGCAAAGATGTGGAGTTCTCTATTGATTTGTTTCCAGGTACGGACCTTATATTAGAGATTGGTTCATGATGAGTTAAGGGAACTGAAAAGTCAGTTGCAAGAATTGGTTGATAAAGGTTCCATTCAACCTAGTATGTCATCGTAGAGAGCCTAGTTTATTTATGAGGAAAAATGTGGACATTAAGGCTATGCATTGACTATGGACAATTGAATCGGGTAACGATTGAGAATCGTTATCCATTACCGAGTATTAATGATTGTTTGATCAGTTTAGAGGTGCCTGTGTAATTTCAAAGATTGATTTGAAGTCTGGATATTACCAATTAAAGATTAAGAGTGATGATGTCCCTAAGACGGTTTTCAGGACTCATTATGGTCTTTATGAGTTTTGGTGATGCCATTCGGATTGACGAATTTTATGAGTTTGACGAACGAAGTATTCCAGGAATATCTCGACAGGTTTGTTATCTTTTTCATTGACGATATTCTGGTATACTTAAGACTAGAGCTGAGCATGCTAGACATCTTAAATTGGTATTACAAAGATTGAGGGATCGTCGATGTATTCTAAGTTTAGCGAATGCCAATTTTGGATGAATCAAGTGGCATTTCTGGGACATGTTATATCTGCTTAAAGTATTCAAGTGGATTCTTAAAAGGTAGCAGAAGTTGAGAATTTGGAACAATCGCGAACCGTGACTAAGATTCGAAGTTTTCTTAGCTTAGCGGGCTATTATGGACGGTTTGTGAAAGATTTTTCAGTCATTGCCTTGCCATTGACGAGATAGACGAGAAAAGTGGTTAAGTTTGAGTGGGATGAAAATGGTGAGCAAAGTTTTCAACAGTCGAAGTATTTCCCCACTCATGCACTTGTGTTAGCACTCTCAGATGATAACGGGAATTATGAGGTCTATAAGGATGCTTCCTTGAATGGTTTGGAATGTGTATTGATGTAAATGGTAGGGTGATTGCCTATGTTTCACGGCAATTGGAACCTCATGAGATGAATTGCCCTACTTGTGATTTGGAATTTGCGACTATCATCCTTGCTTTGAAGTTATGGAGACATTATATTATTGGTGAGAAGTACAAGATTTTTACGGATCATAAGAGTCTCCAATATCTGTCTACTCAGAGGGATCTTGATTTTAGGTAAAGAAGGTGGATTGAATTGCGTAGTGATTATGATTGCACGACCAGGGTGATCGTGCAAATGTTTGGGCTGATGTACTTAGTATGAAGACTCTCGTGAGAATAAAGGCTTTGTATGCTTGTTATGTTCCTCTTCTTGTGGATTTCAGATCTACTGGAGTAAAGTTAGAAATAGAAGAATGAGAAGAAGCCTTGCTTGCTAGTATCCAAGTTAGGCTTATTTTAATTAATCGTATACTCGATGCCCAGATGATTGATGAAGAAATTCAAGAATTAATTGTTGCAAGGAATAACGGGAAAAAGAAAGACCTCAGAATTAGAGAAGCAGATGGCATGCTTATGCAAGAGAACAAGATGTATGTACCTAATGTTATGGAATTAAAGAAAACAATTTTGGAACGAAGCGCACGGTTCAGCTTATGCAATGCATCCTGGAAGTATTAAGATGTATCATACCATTTAACCATTTTACTATTGGCCGGGTATGAAAAGAGAAATTGCTGAGTAGGTAAGTATGTGTATCATTGGTCAGCAGGTTGAAGCGGAAAGAAAGAAGCCTTTTGGATTGATGCAGTCATTTTCCGTTCTACAGTGGAAGTGGAAAATATCACTATGGATTATGTGTACAAGCTTTTTTGTACATGAAATGGTTATAATGGCATCTGGGTGATAGTTGATCGACTTACTAAGTCAGCGCATTTTACTCCAGTGAAGAGCAACAATCTTTCCAAACAAGTGCAACAGTTATTTATTTGTTTTATGGAAAAAAGATTCGGGCTTATGGATCTGTTGAGTTTTTGGGGATGTTGGTCACTTCAAAGTTTTGGATAGCATTTCAGGAGGTTTTGGTTACAAGATTACTTTATAGTACGGTTTATCATCCTCAAACAGATAGGCAATCTGAGAGGACGATTTGGATGTTGGAGGATATGCTAAGATCTTCAATATTGCAGTTTGGTGACGCTTAGCATAAGCGGTTGGATTTGATGGAATGTAACTATAACAACAGCTTTCATTCGGGTATCGGTATGTCGCCATTTGAGGCATTTATTGGAAAAGCTTGCCGTACACCTTTATGTTGGTAAGAAGTTGTCGAAGGAAATTTTGCGGGCCTTGAGTATATGGATGAGTCTACTCAGAATGTTCAAGTGATTAAGTTTAACCTGAAAGCAGCGCAGGAGTGGCAAAAGAGCTTAGCAGACATGTCACTAATCGAGTGTATTATGTAGGTGATTGGGTGTGTTCGAAATTTTCACCTTGGAAAAGTGTGATTCGATTCAAGAAGAAAGGTAAGTTAAGTCCTAGAGACATTGGACCTTATGTGATCACCGAGCGAGTAGAGGAAGTTACTTACAGGCTTGAGTTGCCTCCAGAGCTGTCGGAAGCGCGTGACGTGTTCCACGTATCTATGTTTCGACATTATGTTTCAGATGCTTCACAGGTGATACCTCCTTAATCATTGGGAATCAACCCGCATATGATTTATGATGAGGAGCTAGTGACTATTTTGGATTGGAAATACAAGCTTCTAAGAAATAAGACAGTGATGTTGGTAAAAGTTTTGTGGAGGAATCATTCAACGGAAGAAGCTACTTGGAAGACAGATGATCGAATGAGGGAGATCTATCCCAGGTTATTTTATGATTATTAATGGATGGTAATTATTGTTTAAATTTCGAGGACGAAATTTTATAAGGTGGGTAGATTGTGACAGCCCGTCCCTGATTTTAAGAGTTTTTAAAGTTTTAATAAAGGATTTTACAAAAATGCCCTTTGAGGCACGCGCATTGTTCGAGGTTAACCGTTGTGTCGTGCCATTTAAGATTTGTTTTCTTGACATATCCTCGTAGTACTCGTCGCTACGGATGCGTGGGTGCGAGCGGTTCGTGATTTGGAGTTATATCGAAGAAGATATTGATGTTTGAAGTTTGGGCATTTTAGGAATTATAATAGTAAAATCTGGAATTTCTTTTATGAAAATGGACGGCCCAGATTTAATAAAGAAATTAAACGATGGCTGGGATTAAAAGGAATAAGATTATGTGTGTGTGTGTGTGTGTGTGGAAGAAGAAAGGAAGAAGAAGAGGGATTGGGCAAAACAGCCCAATCGGGAAGAAGGGAAGGAGAGAGACCGAATGGGGAGAGGAGAGAGGAAGAAAAGGACCAACCAGAAGGGGGAAAGGAGAGAAAGGAGAGGAAATGAGGAAGGGATCGGTCGGATCCTTTTGACCCGCGAACCCGGTCACGACTCGTGAGCTTTTCCGGCGAAATTCATCAATTTTTCCGAAGAATTGAGCCGAACTACCACTCCCAAACATCATCTAGCCCTTCCCTCTACCCATTCCATCTAAAATTTGGAGAGAATTGGTCTTGAAAATAGAAGAAACCGTGCAAAAGGGGGCGCATGGGTTGGGTTCCTTTCCGTCACGATGTGAAGCAATTTCTTCCAATTACCACCACCCATGGCATCCTTTTGAGGCCTAGAACAAAGCCCAAGCAATGGTTGAGGCGTCGGAGTTGTTTTGGAGGTCGAATTGGAGCACACCAAATTCTAGGGTTCGTACGGTTTTTGCTGAAATTGGAGCTCTTATTCACCGAATTGGCCTTGGTCACAGGTATGAAAGTTGTTCTACTCTTTGAGATCTTTAATTCTGCAAATTTTGGTAATTTTTGGATAAAGTTAAATTTTCCGGCGAGCCGGGGCGGCCGACTGCCACCCACGGCGGCGCGTGCGGCAGCGCGTGGCCAGTGAGCCGCCAATGCTATTTTTAGGCCATAATTCATGTTTTGAATTCAGTTTTGGTGAATGAATGACGTTTGATGATCATTCGAACCTAAATTCGTTACGATGCGAGGTTAGGCCAAAATATGAATTGACGATCTGACCGTTGGATCGTCACCAAATTTTGTTACGTTGTAATACGTAATATTTGAGGATTATAGGAACTTATGGATTGAGAATCCGATTTACGGATCTTCCGGAAGTGGAGTTGTAAGTTCATAAAATAGAATGTTAACCGTCACTTGGTGTTGGCAATTGACGGAGATCCGACCGTTGGATGGTAATGACATTTTAGGATGTTGTTCTAGAGATATATTGTGGACCTCTGGAAGTTACAGATTGGAAATCTGAGTCGGAGATCTTCCGGATCGAACTGCATAGTGACGTGTTTTATATAAGTTATATATTCTATCGATATGATTTCTGAGGCATGATTTGATGATTGTTCTAGGCGTCGATCGTCATGACGCCTTGATGTGTTGTGCTAGGGAGTTGCAGGGCGAACTCCAGGTGAGTGGGCAGTTGTTTTTATTATATACCTATATACTTAATGATTTTCCTAGAAATCGAATTTAAATGAAAGTATGATTTGAAATGCCATGCATAGAATTTATATGAGATATGTGAATTGATATATGATGCATATATGTGAATTGGTGCTGCGGACGCACAGGTGAGTATCAAGTGAGTTATATTTGGTTCATTGAATTGTTTGATGAGATTTATGTTGATAGCTCATAACCTGCACCCCTGGTGTTAGTGCTTATGTTATTCACCCGCATCACACGCTCACCTTGGATCCAAGTAGATGCTAGTCGTACAGACCACTAGAGGTGGTTCCGACATGCTAGTCGAACAGACCACTAGAGGTGGTTCCGACTAGTAGGTGACCCTAGATTATGTGCACAGATGATTGATGACAGGAGCACTAGAGCGTATTATTACACCATCCTAGTCGTACAGACTACTACAGGTAATTTCGACTTATGTGCAGTGTAGTGCCGTACAGGTCATAGTTGGTGACTCTGGCTGGATTGGATATTGAGCTTTAGAATCAGACGTACAGGATCACTTCAGGGTCTCCGGTTGATTTATTATTTCACCTGATTTATATTGATGCATCCATATTATGCTTTTGGCGCATGGCATGGCATATTTTCTGAAAAATGATAAAAGAATGATGTTTTGAGATTTTTTGGAGCTATATATATTTATATATGCTATTTTCTGGGAAAGTATACAGGTTTTACAGCGAGGGGTTAGAACTTTGATAAAGGAAAGTTTTGAAAAGATTTGTTTTACTGACCCATTCAATTTTGTTTTGCGCCCCTTCAGGTTCGAGATAGTAGAGCTTTGGTGGCCACGAGGAATCCAACGGTGTTCTGACAGAATTCACAAATGTAGGATTCACCTTTGGGTGTTACACCTTAGTGATTGTATCTTTAAAGCTTCCGAACTGTGCAAATGGTTACGTCACTCTCACGTGACGGCCAGCATGCCCTCCTTCGGAACGGGGTGTGTCAATTATATGTTAATTTTAAAAATGAGAAACTTATTAATCATTTTTCAATTATATCTTCTTAGTATTTTTTTTTCTCCATATGATATATATCTATTTATAATTTGCATCTTTTTTTTTAATTTATACAAATATTCTTTTTAGTTTTAATTTGTACCCGTAACTTTGAATTATAATATGTACTCATATTTTTAATTTAATTTGTGCCCATATTTTTTGTGAATGTACCATGCTAATTATATGTATTATTTTATGTTTTAAAATATATCAAAATAATTATTTTAAATTATATTAATAATTACGTGGGTACATTATTTTTTTGCTAGAACTATGTGAACAACAATAGTACTCTGTGATTAATTTTTAAGTAATTGTTACATTGTGTCACTTAGTACTACAATATAGTGATATTCCACTTTAGTTGTAAGTGAGAGGTCTTAGGATTCTCGCCAAAGTCGAATTTGAACCACATTATTGCTAACCTATTGTAAGGTTTAGCCTACTCCCCCAACCCTTAGTGTAGATAATATCATTTGTTAAAAAAAAAAGTAATTGTTATATTGTAATATTTGTTTAAATTTCATAATTTGTGGCATATTGAATACATAAATGCATGAGTTAAATCCTTTAAATAATGCTAGAGGGCCTCGATCAAACTATTTAAAATAATAAAGTTTCATTCTAACAACTAGATTGATTAGAGATTGGAACCAAATGACTAAAACTAAAATTTAAGTTCGGCGACAGAAACTCGTGAATAAGTTCATGACCAATTACTACAATAAAATTGATCATGGAACATGGTGGTAGACAAATACCAAATTAGAAAAGTGTTTGGTATTTATGTGGGTACTCCATTGTCATGATACAAGTGAAGAAAATAATAATTTTCTTCGTATATCTCTACTTATTTTATAAAAGGTGAAATACCCGATTGAATATCGGGCAATTGAAATAAAAATTTCTCCAAATGTGACCCTAAAAAACTAGTATGACGTTCAATATCTAAGTGCTAGAATAGCCTTTAGTACATAGATTGCATTTAATTATTTTCGTTTTCCTACTGACGTTCTACGAATTATTATTCTGTATTTTGTTTTAATTTTTTTTCTATCAATTTTATAGCTTAAACATGATTGGGATAGTTAAGATTTTGTAATTGGAGAATCTCTTGACAGAACTATTAGTTAATTAAAATAAGATAGAAAAGGGAGATGACAACCATAAATTGTTTTTTTTAAGCAACAAACACAATCATCGGTCCGTAGTTTAACAGACACCAAACAATAACTATTAAGTCCGAAGATCGCCTAAAATATAAGTGCATTGGGTTATTTCTTATTACCAATTCGTTTTATGGTGTAATCATAATTTTCAATAGGATTTTTATCACAAATGGTTCTTGAAATTGACTCTTACTATCAAGATGGTTTCTGAAATTAAAAATCAATCAATGTAGTATCTGAAAATAGGTGTTGCAATTCAATATGGTCGTTCTGTTACAATTCTGTTAAAAATTCTATTAAGTGCTGATGTGGCACATAAATTGGCCCCACAAGATTTACGAGTTTTTTTTTTTATCACAAATAGTCCCTGAAATTGACCACACCATCAAAATGGTCCATAAAATTGAAAATCGATGAATGTAATCTTTGAAAATAGGTGTCGCAAATCAATATGATCCTTCTGCCATAATTCTGTAAAAAAATTTGTTATGTGCTTATGTGGGTTTAATAATTAATTAAAAAAGTTGTCAAAATACGTTTTTGCACAATGGAATTTTTGTTCTTCTTATAAGAGGGCCTACTCCGAAGAGAGATCTCTTCCATAAATTCTCAAAGGTTTGCTTAACTAGGGCCTAAGATAGGGCTTGGAAATAGTTTTCAACCAACAATAGACGTACCTCGGTTATAACCTCATTATCTCAAGGTAAACCTCGCATTCTTTGAGCCACTAAACCATCAGGGAAGCGCCTAATACTACTACAATATTAGCTTTAGGTGTCAGACGATTCTGGCGGTTAATAAGTCACTTTGAAGGATAAAAGATATCCGACACATAATTTATTTACTGCTGAATTAAAGTTACCTTCTGTCGGATATATCCGACATAAATTCCTGGCGGATTTAACCGCCATAAAATTATTATAACCCTCAGTATTTTTGAATTCTTTTTTTTTTTTTAATATTTTTAACATATTCTGGCGGTTTTTAAGTTAATGGTGGCGGTTATAACCGACATAAATTGACTATTTTATTATTTTAGTTTCTGACGGTTATTATTTTAGTATTCTGGCGGTTATAACTGACAGAAATTGACTATATTATTATTTTAAAATGTTATATTGATTATAAATAAATAAATAAATAAACAAATGGTTTAAATATTTTTTTTTTCACTCACGGTCCCGTTACCTAATCTTTTGGGGTGCATTTGTTGCACTGGACTATCTCGGACTGGACTAACCTCAGGGACTAAGTTAGACTGGCTTAGACTAGACTAAGCTGGATTAATTTAGTGAAGCGTTTGTTCCAGTGTCGGACTAACAAGTAAAATAATATTTTTCTCTTTTTTTTCTTTTTTCTTTTTCCTTTACCATTTTCCAGAACACACTTTCTTTGTCGACAAAGTTCTCCCTTTTCTCCAATTTTTCTTGAAATGTTATCCTCACAAACCAGAATCATCGTCTGCTCGATTAGGTTCTTCTGATAATCCCCATGTGGAGCCTCTGCAACCACAGCTTCATCTCAATATTTTGCACATCTTCACAAATTCACTCAAATAGAAAAACCCATATTCGTTGGAATTGCAAAAACCCACATTCAAATCACAAAACCCAGATTCAATCCCAAATTCGCTTGAATCACAAAACCCAACTTCGCTGGAAGTGCAAATCCCATATTCGAATCACGAAACCCAGACGAAGAGATCTTGGGTTCGCGATGTAGGCAACGGAGAAGTGAGCAGACGAAGCAAGCGGGGAAATGAGAGTTCGTGAGTGTAGGCAGGCAACGGCGAAGTGAGCAGACGAAGCAAGCAGGGAGATGAGAGTTCGCGAGTGTAGGCAACAGCGAAGCGAGCAGATGAGAGGAGAGAGGACGCGACGCAAAGAGAGAACGGGACGCAGCAAGGTCTTAGCAATCCCATGGTTTTTGGGGGGATTGGCTAAGACCTCCTAGTGAAGGAGATAGTTCGTGTGAGTCCCCTTTAGTCCTAGCACCTATCAAACATGAGACTGTAGTCCAGTCCAGTCCAGTCCCATTTAATGAGGCCAAACAAACGCACCCTTAATGTTCTTTTTTTGCGATTTTTTACACATGCTATCTCGGAGTATATACAAACATATTTGACGGTTGGATCGTTGAAACTAGTTTCGTAGAATGCATATCCTATCAAATTGATAGATTTAACAAACACTTAAGAGTTAATGTTATACTTCCATTAAGTATAAAAAATTACCCACTAGTGTAAATATTTTAAATTGAAGATCGAATTCGTTCAATGCATTCTTATAGGAACGAGGAGTGTAGCTGTAAAAAAGCATCAAAATCGGAGCTAAAATAACCGTTAAATTGTGATTTTTCGTTTATAACCGTTGAAAACTTTTGTTTTGTTACCTAATCTCTGAATGTTTGTTTTTTGTGACTTTTTATGTATGCGATCTCGAAATGTGTACAAACAAGTTTGACGGTTAGATTATTGAAAAAAGTTTCGTAGAATGTGTATTGCGTCAAAACGGTAGATTAAATAAACACTTAAGAGTCAATGTTATACTTCCATTAAGTATAAAATAAGATTTTGTGGTATCCACTAGTGTAAATATTTTAAATTGAAGATCAAATTTATTCATTGCATTCTTATAGGGTCGAGGAGTGTAGCTGTAGAAAATCATTAAAATCAGAGCTAAAATAAACCATTAAATTGTGATTTTTTATTTATAACCGTCGAAAACTTTTGTTCCGTTACGTAATCTCTGAATATTTGTGTTTTACGATTTTTTTCGTATGCAATTTCGGAGTGTGTACAAATAAGTTTGACGGTTGGATCGTTGAAAAAAGTTTCGTAGAATGCATATCTCCGTTAAATTTGCCTAAATTTTTAAGTGGGAAAAGTAATTTGTGCTAAATTTTTATTTATGATTTTCAAGTATTGATTACACAATATTTAGTTTGTGTGATGACATTTTCATTGTACAATTATCATGTTGTTTCTGTATTGCATATTTTACATGGGTATAATCTATTAAACCAAACAATTATTTATTTAATTTTTAAAAACGTATTCTATTTAAATACATATTATTTATTTATTTATTAAAACAAATAATTATTATTTTATTTTTTAAAATCGTAACAAAATTTTGGGGGGAATTTAAAATTTTAGGAGGAAATTTTGGGGGGATTTTTGCCGCCTTTTTTTTCTGTCGGTTATAACTGACAGTAATGAAAATCTTTTGTCTGTTTTTATTTTTAAAAAAATGGTTATGTCGGTTATAACCGACAGTAATGAAAATTTTCCAAAATAAAACCCCTCCATCTCTTCCTTGCGCCAATGCCTTCTCCCTTCCTCATTTCCTTCTCCTTCTTTTCTCCCCTTCTCCTTCTCGCTTCAATCACCATGGATGAACAATTCTAGAAGCAAGTTGAAGCTGTGAAAATGCATGCCGACTTAAAGTGGGTATGTACTAGGTAGATATGAGCGTTGATCTCTGGGATGCATATACATGGAAGGAACAAACTGAAAAATATGAGGTGCGAGTTTTTTTTCTTCATTTAAATATAGAGAAATGTGTATGTGATTAACCTCCATTTTATAAAACCTTTTCTTCGATGTTGTTTCCTCAGTTCATTTGGCCATTTCTTGGCTACTCTGATTTGTTTCATTTTTTTTATATTTTTTCATCAACTAGTCACAAAATCACAGCAAAATTACAGCGATTTCCATGGAAATTTCCCGAAAAATCCACTGCCATTGAAACTCGGGAGGGTTAATTTTGTCAAAGAAGACAAGTCTGGAACTTTTCCGGTGAACGAACTTTTACCCAAATCCAACTGCTCCAAGCTCGAGCAATTTTTCAGGTCATCCATGAGGCTTCCGTACAATCCATTGGAGCCCAAAGAAAGCCTTTTTAACGATGGAAGCGAGCAGATTGCATGCAATGGAAGAAACCCAAAAAGGTTGTGCTGGGAGAAGATGATTTTGGAGACGAAGCCGTCGGAGTCGCAGACGATGCCTGTGAAGTTGTAGACCCAATTGGGTGGTGCCCAAGTAGTGAAAATACTTGGGTTTGAGGTTTCAAGAGATTGCTTGAAGTTTAAGAGAGGTTGAAGCTCGTCGGATGTCGATGGAGAAAACAGGGAGAGGAAGAAAGAGCAGAGGGAGGAGGATGGTACGGAATATGAAAATTGCAGAAAGTGCAGTAGATGCTGTCATGTTCTTTTTATATTTTTTTTTATTATTAATCTATTTTCTGTCGGTTTTATCCGACAGAGATGGTCTGATTTATTATTAATATATTCCCTTTCGGTTTTATAACCGACACAACTTTTGTCGGTTTTTATATTTTTTGTCGGTTTTATATATTTTCTGTCGGTTTTATCCGACAGAAAATGGTCTTATTTATTATCAATATATTCCCTGTCGGTTATAACTGATACGACACAAGTTCTGTCGGTTTTGTATATTTTCTGTCGGTTTTATCCGACAAAAAATTATAT
Source organism: Heteromeles arbutifolia (assembly GCA_024362995.1). Classification (NCBI taxonomy): domain Eukaryota; kingdom Viridiplantae; phylum Streptophyta; class Magnoliopsida; order Rosales; family Rosaceae; genus Heteromeles; species Heteromeles arbutifolia. Next base: position 25,233,608 of record JANCRC010000001.1, on the reverse strand, counting down.
TATTTATTCATTATTAATTTATTTTCTGTCGGTTATATCCGACACAATTTCTGTCAGAAAATTCATTTCTTGACGCGGGCAATTCTGTTGCTTATTATATCCGTCACTGCATCCATTTTCTGTCGGATTTTGCTTAAAATCCGACAGTAATATACGTTTTTTGTCGGTTTTTGAACCGTCAGTTATAGATAATTTTGTAGTAGTGTAACAAGCCCTACAATATCAAGGTTGTGAGGATGTTGATCACCTTAATGTTACCGGTGATGTCCCAGAAGTCGTTGCTAATCGGCCAAGTCGTCACCAAAGGTGATCTCGATCTAGGTTCAATTCGGTGAAGGGTGTTGAAGTGTGTAAAGATGGGTGTATTGAGATTTTTATTTATAGAATAGACAGCAAATGAGGTAGAGGAATGTGGACTAGGATTGGAGGTGATTACAGGGCTGTGTTTTTAGGTTGACATCTTTTTATTAACTATTATATTAAACCTATTTGTAATTTTTTTTAAATTTAATTAGACTTATGTGACCCATTTATGTGTGCACATAACAGAATTTCTGACAGAATTGTGACAGAATGACTACATTGATTTGGGACATTTACTTGCGGGACTACGTTGATTGATTTTTAATTTCAAGGATCATTTTGATGTCACGGGTCAATTTTAGGGACCATTTTGATGTTGCGGGTCAATTTCAAGGATCATTTGTGAGAAAAAAAGAAGACTTATGAGACCAATTTATGTGCCACATCAGCACTCAACAGAATTTTTAATAGAATTGTGACGGAATGACAACATTGATTTGCGACACCTATTTTCAGGGACAACATTGATTGATTTTCAATTTTAGGGACCATTTTGATGGTAAGGGTTAATTTCAGGGACAATTTGTGATAAAAACCTTTTCAATAGTAAGATATTTTTTCCTATATTATTTAGTTTCTTTCTAATTTCACAACTTTTTTTTTATTGACAAAACCTTGAACTAGACTTGGCATTCATGTCATATTTTTCGTGTTAGTGTCGTTTTCATGATATACCGATATTTCAAGGAGTCGTGTCCTGTAACACCGGTCAATATAAATGGGTAATGTGACTCGACCCAAAACTGACCTATTAATATTACTGGGTACTATGACCAGGTCCATTACCCGTTAAAGAAAATATATTTTAAACCAATAAATAAATGAGGTAGAATCCAATGGTAACGATTTAATCTCACATGAGTGAGATTAAATCCTATGCCTATTGGATATGTAACCGAACGATCAGCGAGTTGTACTGATACTGAAGTTGACTTCATCTCTCCAAGACCAAGTTGTTAAAAAATACTAAATGGCATCAAATTAACACTGGCTCCTAAATCAAACAAAGCTTTTTCAAAGGAAAATTTACCAATTGTACAAGGAATAGTAAAACTCCCTAGATGTTTTAACTTTGGGGCAACTTTTGCTGCAAAACAGCACTACACTCTTCTAATAACATCACATTTTCGTGTTCCATAAACCTCTTCTTGTTGGTGCATATGTCCTTCAAGAATTTTGCATAACTCGGAATTTGTTTCACTGCATCAAGCAAAGGAATGTTAATATGTACCTTTTTAAATAAATCTAAAATTTCAGAAAAATTCTTGTCTTTCTTAGCACTTTGCAAATGCTGAGGATATGGAACAGGTGGCGAATAAATCTTTTCTTATGCTAGCTCCTCATCTGGCAATGTGAGTGAATCATTCTCAGGTTCTTCGGCCTTCTTTTCTTCCTTTGCACCCTCGGTTTCTATGATCTTACCACTCCTTAATGTGATAGCCTTAATATGCTCTTGGTTCTTCGGATTCACTTTCGGCTGACTTGGAAATTTCCCAATCTCTCTTTCATTCAAAGCACTAGCAATCTGACCAACTTGAATTTCCAACTTCCCAATTGAAGCTTGCTGATTTTGGAGCGTTGTCTGAGTTGCTTGAATGAAGTTATTTGCGTTTGTAGCAAGTTGAGCTATCAAGTCTTCCACTAGTGTCTTCTGTTCTTGTGGCTAGAAATTCGTAGGAGGTGGCCTAGCTGGAGGATTCATAACATTCGGATTGTTATTCCATTGAAGATTTGGATGAAAACGCCAACCTGGATTGTAAGTGTTCGAATAAGGGTTATTTCGATGACGAGAAAAATCGTTCACTTGATTTGCTTGCTCTTGCATATACTCCAGAAATGAACCAATGTTCGGACACTCAATACTTGCATGTATACCTGCACATATGTCACAAACCACATCAAAAGACTTCACAAATTTAACAGTCATCAAATTATCAAACTTTTTATTTAAGTTAGAAATATGTGCAGCCATGGTAGACATGGTGTCAATCTCGTGCACTCCAGCACGTTTGGATGGTCCTCTTTCCACTCATCACTATTGAGAATAAGTAGTTAATGTCTTCAAGAGTGCGGATGCCTCGGCAATTGTCTTTGTCATTAAAGCTCTTCCACTAGCAGCATCAATCATTCTCTTGTTTTCGAGAGTCAATCCTTGATAATGATTGCAACTGCAACCATTCCAGTAAGGCATGATGAGGACACTTCATCAATAAGTCTCAGAACCTCTCCCAATTGTCATAAAAAGCTTCAGAATCAAACTGGGCAAATGTCATGATTTCATTCCCCAACTTAGAAGTCTTCGAAGGAGGAAAGAATCTTTGAAGGAATTGATTTGCCAACTCATCCCAAGTTGTTATAGAATTAGCAGGCAGAGAGTTAAGCCAAGACTTTCCCTTATCCTTGAGTGAAAACGGAAACAGCTGCAATCTGATAGCATCGTTAGTAGCCCCATGGAACTTCAAAGTTTCACATATCTCGACAAAGTCGCTAATATGTAAATTTGGATCTTCAGTAGTAAAACCATAAAATGATGGCAACATCTGAATGAAAGACGGCTTCAACTCAAACTGATTAGCCGTTATTTCTGGGCGCACAATACAAGATGATGGGGCTTCAATAGTAGGAGCCGAATAATCCATAAGGGCACGAGTTTCATTTGGATCTTGAAGTGACATTCTTTCAATTGGTTCTTGCTTCGTTTGCTTCCTTAGTAGGTGTCGAAACGTTTTGTCAATTTCGGGATTATATGGCACAAGCTCAAAACTTCGAGAACGACGACCATGCATGAACTTCACAAGAATACCTGAAAACAAAAGAAAAAAAAATTTAAAATAAAACAAAAACACATAGCAATTGAAATAAAAAAGAGATAGAATTAAATTTCAATCCCGGGATGCGGCGCCAAAAACTTGTTGTGAAATTTAAACTAACCGAAATTAGTCCAACTTAGTTCCAAATTTTATGCTCGCAAGCGTATGAATCGTTCGATAGTATAGAAAGAAAGCACTTAATATCGTCCCACAAAAATTAATCTAATTCTAAGCAACTAACTTAAATCCAATTGCAACGTAGTGAAATTTAACAAAGATTAATAAATAATGATGGTTTTGAGAGTAGATACTAAAAGTAAAACAAAACAAATGAAAACAAGAACGTGTGATCACAATGTAAAAAGTGGCAGCCAAGAAAACAAGTTGTAATTCAATCGAGTAAACACCAGAGCGTCCGACTCACCATAACCAATCTTACTTATTTCCTGCAATGAATTATTAACAAGTACTCAATCTCATTGATAGTCAAATTTCCCTAATTCATGTAATATCTATGGCATCTAGACTATTACGTATATTCCACTATGCAACCATCCATGGCATCTAGATTAGTTTAACATAATGAAACTCATTACGATCAGTGGAAATTTATATAAAGACTACACAAATCTTAGAGTATGGCACCTACTACTAGGTAATTTATGGTATCTATTTGCAAGAAGCTATTACTCAAGTTGAAAACATGGCATCTGCACAACTTGCATCAAATTTACTAAGAGTCAAGATGGTAGCTAATCACCAAGACTAAAACCAAGCATATAAGCACAGCAAACGATACTCAATGAAATTGAAAACTTGAAATAATTCACTTGAGAATATAAGCATTCATAGTCATGGCTACATCATAGCCCTAGCTAAGGAAAATTAGTTTTGAAACATAGATGAAAATATTATTGTATTCATAATAAAAATGAGAAGAAAATTGAGTTTAGAAAAAACGCTGAAAAGTCCTTGTGCTCTGCTGCAATTGTCTTCCGTCAGTCTGCTGCCTCTTCTCCAGAATATTAATCAGTTATCTTTTCTTTTTTTCTTCCCACTTCTCCTTCCTTTTCCATTACCGACAAAGGTTTTAAAACCCATTAATTGACAAGAATGAATGAAGAGAAACGGAAGAAACTTCAACTCCTTCTCATTGATATCTCACTGCCATAACCCTTAGCCTCATACCTCTGAGTCAATTCATTGCAGTAGCAACCCTTCTTAACTTGCCTCTTCAATGATCTGCTAAGTGTTGACTAGCAATCACACCTCCCAAATGGACATCCACTAGATTTGCAACTTGGCCAATCTCCACAACAGATCAAAACCATCAAATAAATATCTCATGTTCATACTTTTTGTTGAGACCCTCAAACTGGAATTTGATCTAGGAAGTTAGGTTTCCAACTCTTTTTGAATTTGATCGCCCTAAACCCCTTGCTCTGCTGCAATTGTATGTGGTGGTTTGCTCCAAAAAAATTGGGTTAGGCTTTTCTTTCCTCTGTTGGTGTAAATGAGATAATAAGGCTAGCCTTTGTGCAATTGAATCACGTGCAAGGCATGTCTTCCAGATTTTGTTGACTTGTCAAACCTCCTTTTAGACTTTAAAAACAATATGATCCCTACAAAAAAAATTCAACCAAATAAGCTGCTGTCTAATTTCTAAAGGAATGACCTGCATAAGATTTGGATGAGCAAAAATGTAATTAAAAATAACCCAACTTGTGATTATCACTTAAAACAATTTCGACTTGAAAAAAATGACATACACACTTTAACTCAATCCACTTACTGAACAAAACCAAATTCCGGCTACTTCACTTGAATTGAACTTAAAAGGATTGAATTCATATTTTTTTCAAAACCATGTAATTTCATTCATTTTGAACAAACATAACACAAGAAAATGTAGTTTTCGGAGTAAAATAAGTAGTAAAATATGCGCTCATCAAATAAGTAATAAAATAAGTAGTAAAAGACTTATAGGACCCATTTATGTGCCACATCAGCACTTAACAGAATTTTTAATAGAATTGCGACGGAATGACGACATTGATTTGCGACACCTATTTTCAGGAACTACATTAATTGATTTTCAATTTCAAGGACCATATTGATGGTAAAGGTCAATTTCAGGGACAATTTGTGATAAAAACCTTTTCAATATTAAGATATTTTTTTCCTATATTATTTAGTTTCTTTCTAATTCCACAACTTTTTTTTATTGACAAAACCTTGAACTAGACCTGGCATTCGTATCTTGTTTTCATGATATATCGATATTTCAAGGAGTTGTGTTGTGTAACACCCATCAATATAAATGGGTAATGTGACTCGACCGAAAATTGACCTATTAATATTAATGGGTACCATGACCAGGTCCATTACCCGTTAAAGAAAATATATTTTAAACCAATAAATAAGTGAGGTAGAATCCAATGGTAACGATTTAATCTCACATGAGTGAGATTAAATCCTATGCCTATTGTTTAAGTAAGGTTTTTTAATAGTTTTTTAATCAATGTAGAAGTGTGAAATATATATATATATATATAAATGCTCATAATGACAAGCTTTACAACTTTCGTGAATGGCTTATGACACACCCCGACCTAAATCAAAGCGTGCTGGCCATCATGTGGAAATGACGTAACCATAAGCACAGTGCGGAAGCAAAGATGAAGTGTGAAATACACAACCAGAGCCTAAATAATCTAAGTGCAGTCAAAGAGAACAAAGTACTAATTAAACAACACCCAAAGGTGATCCTACATTTGGTGAAATAACCAACGATAAATCTTACTTAGTACCTGGAGGGGCGAAAAATAGAAAGAGTGAGTGGGCAAAAACAAAGCTTTTCAAATTCATTTCTTTCTCAAAAGGTTTTAACCCCTCGCCGTAAAACCTGTATAATTTTCCAAGAAAATAGTATATGTAAATACATATCTCAAATCATACTCAATATATCAAAATCCGCATATAAAAATGCCATGCATATGCCATGTCCAATACTTACACCATGTCCAATATCACAATATCACATAAGTAAGCCAGGTAATATAATTCAATGATAATAACGCATCTAGCTGGGAGTCACCTCTTGGGACCTGTACGGTTCAATCATATATCTCGACAAGTATCTAGAGCTCATCTATCTAGCTGGGAGTCACCTCTTGTGACCTATACGGCTCAATCATAAATCTCAGCAAGTATCTAAAGCTCATCTATCTAGCCGGGAGTCACCTCTTGTGACCTGTACGACTCAATCATATATCTCAACGATACAAAACTCATTAACCAATATGCCTGCACAACTATAAATATGTACGCTCTAGTGCTACGATCATGTGAAGGCTGTGCGAATAATCGTGGGTCACCTACGAGTCGGGAACCACCTATAGTGGTCTGTACGACAAGACTATGCACCTAACTTGGATCCAAGGTGAGTGTATGGTGCGGGAGGTGAACATCATGTGAAGGACTGTGCCCTGGCCCCGGGCGGGAGCACTAACACTGGGTACAGGTTATGAGCTCTAATATATCACCATAATATCATCTTCATCACCATATAATTCATAACCACTACCATCATAATATACTCACCTGTGACTTACCTGGGCCTCCGCAGCATCATGCGACAATATGCATACTTATACTAATGCATATGCTCAAATATCATGCATGTATGACATGGCATTTCAATCACATTTCATTTAAATATGTTTCTGGGAAAAACATCAAGTTTATATATATATATATATATATATATATATATATATATATATATATATTGAAAACCAAAAGCCCACTCACTGGTATGTCGAAGGCTTGTAGCCCCCTTGCCTTAAATGATTACGCTCGTCCTCGGGATAGGTATCACCTATATGCGAAACAACGATATAAAGATCACTTAAAGCACATAAACAACACAAGCTAATAACTTCTCATATATTGCTCAATTTGGGTATATGAATATACCACTGAGACCTACTCATCCTCAGAAACATCCCCATAATTTTAAAATAAATTTCTAAGGTCTCACACACTGCCACGCGCCGGCAAGGGCACAGCCATACGCACCCCTACGTGCGACCACGTGCCTGGCACACTGACGGCGTCAGTTAACGTCGTCAGGAATATTCCGTTAAAACCCAGCATATTCCGTTAAAAATCTAAAGGTGTCACCTAACGCCGTTAGCATATTCTGTCAAAACTGACGGAATATCCTCTTGTCTTCTCCGACGAGTTGTCGGACGCCGGCGACTGTTCGCCGGTTTCTGGAAAATCTTTAAAACCTAATATCTTCCTCATTTTTGCACCAAAATTCATGAAACTTGAACCATTTTGAAGATCTCACGAAGACGAACAAAACTATACCTGATTTGAGCCCTGTAACCACCGAAATCTCGCTGGAAAAAGCCTCGATAATCCGACCGAACTTAAAACTCGTCGATCTCCACTTCCCGAGCCTCGATAATCCTCCAAATCACTTGGTTTTTCTTCTCTGAGCTTCGTAAGAATGTCCTAAAGCTTCTTACAAGCTTAAAATCTCCTGAAACAACCACATTTACGTGTGCATGAACAGTGCACAAATATGAGATTATCGTTTCTCGAGAAAATGAAGGTCTCAGGTCTTAAAAAAAGTATAGATGAACTTCTAAGCTTGCAGGGAGTGCGAATCTTACCTTCTTGACATCGATCTGCGAAGAAATGGGATGATTTGGTTGATGTTCGTACAACTTGTACGGAAAATACAAGAAATCCGAGAGGGAGAGAGAGAAGAGCACGGGAGAGAGAGAGTTTTTGTGTGTGTGTGTATGGTCACCAACCAAAACCAAAGAAAACACTTTGGGTCTTAAGTGTTCCAAAACTTAGGAAAAATTTAGAATTTGTCCAAATAATTTTAAACTTAAACCACACCACCACATAACTCAATTATATCTCAACGTCCAAGGGCAAAATGAACATTTCACACTGTCGATAAAAATAATTCGGGACAGGCTGTCACAACCTACACTCCTTATAAAAATTTCTTCCCCGAAATTTACACAACAAAACAATCCACTAATACTCATAAAACAACCTTGGATACATTTCTCTCACCCGATCTTCTGTCTCCCAAGTAGCCTCTTTCACTGAGTGGTTTCTCCATAAAAATTTTACCAATTGCACTGTCTTATTTCTCAGAACCTTCTCTTTCCAATCCAAAATAGTCACTGGCTCCTCATCATAAGTCAAATCTGGACTAATTTCCAAAGGTTGAGGAGGAATCACATGCGAAAGATCTGAAACATAATGACGAAGCATCAAAACATGAAAAACATCGTGCACCTTAGACAACTCCGAAGGCAACTTAAGTCTATAAGCAACTTCACCGATTCTTTCGGTGATCCGATACGGTCCAATATACCTAGGGCTTAGCTTACCCTTCTTACCAAACCGCACAACACCTCTCCACGGTGATAGCTTCAAAAATACCGAGTCACCTATTTTATACACCCGATCAGTGGCATGTCTGTCTGCTAAGCTCTTTTGTCGATCTTGGGCCGCTTTCAGGTTAGATTTAATCACCTGAATATTTTGAGTAGTCTCCTCCACTAACTCAAGGCCCACCAAAACTCTTTCACCAACATCTGACCAACACAAAGGTGTACGACAAGATCTGCCATAAAGTGCCTCAAATGGTGCCATACCAATACTTGAATGAAAACTATTGTTGTAGGCAAATTCCATTAAATCCAATCGCCTATGCCAAACGCTACCAAACTGCAATACCGAAGATCTTAGCATATCCTCTAATGTCTGAATAGTTCTCTCTAACTGCCCATCTGTTTGAAGATGATATGCTGTACTATAGAGAAGTCTCGAGCCAAGAGCTTCCTGAAACGTTACCCAGAACTTAGAAGTAAATATAGGATCCCGATCTGAGATAATACTAACTGGAACTCCATGGTACTTCATAATCTTCGATATGAATAATTCAGCTAATCAGCTTAAAGAGTACTTCTCCCTCACATGAATGAAATGTGCTGACTTAGTAAGCCGATCAACTATCACCCAAATTCCATCATAACCATTTTGTGTACGAGGAAGCTTGTACACAAAGTCCATCGTAATATTTTCCCATTTCCACTGTGGAACGGGAAGTGGTTGCATCAACCCAAAAGGCCTTTTCCTTACAGCTTTAACTTGCTGACAAATGGCACACCTACTCACGTACTCAGCAATTTCCCTTTTCATACCCGGCCAATAATAAAATGGTCGAATGGTATGATACATTTTAGTACCTCTTGGATGCATTGCATAAGTTGAATAGTGTGCTTCATCCAAAATTTCTTTCTTCAACTTTGCATTACTCAGCACATACATTCTACCCTCCTGCATAAGCATACCGTATGATTCTCTAATTTTGAGATCCTTCTTTTTCCCTTGATTTCTTGCCAGAATTAATTCCTGAATTTCTTCATCATTCATTTATGCCTCGAGTACACGATCAACCAAAATTGGTCTGACTTGAAAATTAGCAAGTAAGGCTTCTTCTCGGTCTTCCACCCCTAACTTCACTATAGTAGATCTCAAATCAGCAAGAAGAGGAACATGGCAAGCATAAATGGCATTCAGTCTAACTGGAGTCTTCCTACTAAGTGCATCAGCCACTACATTTGCACGACCTGGGTGATACTTAGTCATGCAATCATAATCACTTAGCAATTCAATCCATCTTCGTTGCTGAAGATTAAGATCCATCTAAGTAAAAAGATACTAAAGACTCTTATGATTTATAAAGATCTTACATTTCTCACCATAAAGATAGTGTCTCTAAATCTTCAAAGCAAAGATGATAACCGCTAACTCCAAATCATGAGTATGATAATTCATCTCATGAGGTTTCAATTGTCGCGAAGCATAAGCAATCACCCTACCATGCTGCATCAACACACAACCCAGACTATTAAAGGAAGCATCATTATAGATCTCAAAATTACCATTATCATCTAGAAGCGCCAAAACAGGTGCATGAGTGAGACAATACTTCAACTGCTGAAAACTCTGCTCATAATTATCATCCCATTCAAACTTGACATCCTTCCTGGTCAATCTTGTTAGCGGTAATGCAACAAGTGAAAAATCTTTAACAAACCGTCGATAATAACCAGCCAGGCCAAGAAAACTCTATACCTTGGTGATGGTTCGTGGTTGTTCCCAATTCTCAATAGCTGTTACTTTTTGAGAATCCACCTGAATACCTTGAGAAGATATGACATGTCCCAAAAATGCTACTTGATCAAGCCAAAATTGGCACTTGCTAAACTTAGCATACAATCAGTGTTCCCCCAATTTCTTCAACACTAGAGTGAGATGTTGAACATGATCTGATTTTGACTTAGAATACACCAGAATGTCATCAATAAAAACAATGACAACTATCTAAGTATTGTTGAAATACCTTATTCATCAAACCCATGAAAGCTGCTGGTGCATTTGTCAATCCAAACAGCATCACAAGAAACTCATAATGACCATAACGAGTTCTAAAAGCCGTTTTATGGACATCGTCACTCCTAATCTTTAACTGATAGTAGCCTGACCTTAAGTCAACTTTAGAAAACACACAAGCACCTCGAAGCTGATCAAACAAATCATCTATACGCGGCAACAGATAACGATTTTTAATTGTTACCCGATTCAATTGCCTATAATTAATGCATAAACTCAAGGTTCCATCTTTCTTCTTCACAAATAAAACTGGGGCTCCCCATGGTAAAGTAAGAGGCTGAATAAAACCTTTATCAACCAATTCCTGCAACTGGGTTTTCAATTCCCTCAATTCAGCATGAGCCATTCTATAAAGAGTCAAAGATATAGGATCCGTACCTGGAAGCAAATCAATAGTGAACTCCACATCTCGGTCTGGCGGCAATCCAGGTAAATCATCAGAGAATACATCAGGAAAATGCCTGACTACTCGCACATCCTCCACACTACTAAGAGAAACATCATTCGGCACTACATGAGCTAAATATCCTTGGCAACCTTTCATTAACAACCTTTTTGCTCTCACAGCAGAAATAACGCCATGCTTCACCCCACTACGTTCGCCCACAAAAGTAACCTCAGGTAATCCAGGACGATGAAACGTAATTGATTTCCCGTAGCAATCTATATTGGCACGATTATAATGCAACCAATCTGTGCCCAAAATCACATCAAAATCAACAATATCTAACGGGATAAGGTTAGCTGGCATAACTATATCTTCCACCATCATTGGACATCCTGGATATACACAGTCAACAAAACATTTATCCCCTTTAGGCATAGCAAACTCTAAATCATACCCTATAGGCATAGGATGAGGTTGCATCACTTGAGCAAATGTATGAGAAATCACAGAATGCGTAGCGCCACAATCAATTAAAACTCTAGCAAAATGGCCAAGAATATTTAACGTACCCATGATCAAATCAGGTTGATTCTGAGCATTCTACAGTGTCATGTTGTGGATACGTCCCTGATTCTGCTGTCGTCCACCACGACCTCTACTAGCTTGATTATGACGCCCCTACATACCACGGCTCTGACTTGGCTGACCAGGTTGTCTCGAAGATCCTGCACTACTGGAAGCAATCTCTACTTGCTGGGGCTGTCCTCCCTGGTACCACTGAGATCTACCTGCTGAAAATGGAGGATTCTGCGTATAACCTCCAGAATACTTAGGATACCCATTCTGGTAATAAGGATCCTGGGAATACTGATATGGTCCTGAAGCATAAAGAGCAGCATCACCCTGATAGTGGTAAGCACCACCTCGACCCATCTGACCAAAAGTACCAGACCCTGTAACTTGCTGGATCGGTGCTGGTGGTGGCATAGAAGACTGCTGAGGCCTCTGCTGATTCTGAGGACAATTCATTGCTCTATGTTCGATCTACCCACAAGTAAAACATCCACTGCTGCCTCGCCTACACTCTCCAAAATGCTTATTATTACATCTGCGGCACAAAGGAACATTTCCTCTACCAAAATCTCCCTGCCTCTGAAATCTAGGACCCCCAGAAAATCTACCTCCTCACCTCTGGCTTGTTGAACTAAAACCTCCACTAGAAGAACTCGAGCTCATACCACTTCTCTTAAAACTTTGGGTCTTGCGAAGTCCTTGAGAATACTGACCTTTACCCTTATCATCCTTCATGTGATTTTCATTTTTTTTTCCTTCTTCCTTACTCTCACTGGGCATATTCTTAGAACCTCAATCCTCAACAAAATCTCATAAAATTCCTGGTAAGTAGCACAGTGAGTAGTGGTCGCCATAGTACGCCATTTCTTTTTAGTACCCAAAACAAAGCGACGTAACATCTCAACCAGATTAGCAGCAACCTCCGGATGATAACGAGACAAGCCAGTAAATTTCCTGTAATACTCATTTGTTGACATCTTCCCCTGCCTCAAATGAGTAAACTATTGCTTCTTACTATCAATATAAGCTGGAGGAATAAATCTTTTCATAAATAATTGCTTGAAAACTTCCCAATCCGCAGCTTCCTCTCGAGTTATCTCATGAGCCTCCTGTTTCCACCAGGATGTAGGTTCCTTGCCTAAGAACTAAGTAGTTGTCTCGATCCATTTATCAGGAAGAAGATTCTCCTGACTTTGCATTACACGAAAAGTCTTCTCTACATGATTGAACCATTTCTCTGCTCCTTCAGGTCATTCATTTCCCATAAAATGATTCAACTTCAAATTATATACAATCTCAAGAATAGTCATCTGGGGAGATCGAAACGCAGACTGTATAGGATTAGCTATAGCTTCCCCTAATTGGGCGATATCTGGGAAACTAGGCTCAGCTGAACAACGTGGCTCTCTACGAGGCGACATAGTTCTGACAGACTACACCAGAAATAATTAGGGAATTCACCAAAATATGCAGGACTGCCAAACCTAGGCTCTGATACCAAGTTGACACACCCCGACCTAAATCAAGGCGTGCTGGCCATCATGTGGAAGTGACGTAACCATAAGCACAGTGCAGAAGCAAAGATTAAGTGTAAAATACACAACCAGAGCCTAAATTATCTAAATGCAGTCAAGGAGAACAAAGTACTAATTAAACAACACCCAAAGATGATCCTACATTTGGTGAAATCTGTCAGAACTGCCCTGAAGCCCTCGTAACGCCACCAACGATAAATCTTACTTAGTACCTGGAGGGGCGAAAAACAGAAAGCGTGAGTGGGCAAAAACAAAGCTTTTCAAATTCATTTCTTTCTCAAAAGGTTCTAGCCCCTCGCCGTAAAACCTATATAATTTTCCCAGAAAATAGTATATGTAAATACATATCTCAAATCATGCTCAATATATCAAAAATCCGCATATAAAAATGCCATGCATATACCATGTCCAATACTTACACCATGTCCACTATCACAATATCACATAAGTAAGCCAAGTAATATAATTCAATGATAATAACCCATCTAGCCGGGAGTCACCTCTTGTGACCTGTACGGCTCAATCATATTTCTCAGCAAGTATCTAGAGCTCATCTATCTAGCCGGAAGTCACCTCTTGTGACCTGTACGGCTCAATCATATATCTCAACAATACATAACTTATTAACCAATATGCGTGCACAAGTCTAAACAAGTACACTCTAGTGCTACAATCACGTGAAGGCTGTGCGAATAATCGCGGGTCACCTACAAGTCGGGAACCACCTATAGTGGTTTGTACGACAGGACTATGCACCTAACTTGGATCCAAGGTGAGCGTATGGTGCGGGAGGTGAACATCATGTGAAGGACTGTGCCATGGCCCCGAGCGGGAGCACTAACACTGGGTGCAGGTTATGAGCTCTAATATATCACCATGACATCATCATCATCACCATATAATTCATAACCACTACCATCATAATATACTCATATGTGACTTACCTAGGCCTCCACAGCATCATGCGACAATATGCATATTTATACTAATGCATATGCTCAAATATCATGCATGTATGACATGGCATTTCAATCACATTTCATTTAAATATGTTTCTGGGAAAAACATCAAGTTTATATATATATATATATATATATGTATGTATGTATGTATGTATGTATATATATATATGTATGTATGTATGTATGTATATATATATATGTATGTATGTATATATATATGTGTATGTATGTGTATATATATATATATGTATGTATGTGTATATATATATATGTATGTATGTGTATATATATATATGTATGTATGTATATATATATATACACTAAAAACCAAAAGCCCACTCATTGGTATGTCGAAATGTCCTAGCCCCCTTCCCTTGAATGATTACGCTCGTCCTTGGGATAGGTCTCACCTATATGCGAAACAACTATATAAACGTCACTTAAAGCACATAAACAACACAAGCTAATAACTTCTCATAAATTGCTCAATTTGGGTATATGAATATACCATTGAGACCTACTCATCCTCAGAAACATCCCCATAATTATAAATAAATTTCTGAGGTCTCACGCGCCGCCAAGGGCATGGCCAGACGCGCCTCCGTGCGCTGCCACGTGCCTGCCACACTGACGGCGTCAGTTAACGCCATCAGGAATATTCCGTTAAAACCCAGCATATTCCGTTAGAAATCTAACGGCGTCACCTAACGCTGTTAGCATATTCTGTCAAAATTGAGGGAATATCCTCTTGTCTTCTCTGACGAGTCGCCGGACGCCGGCGACTGTTCGTCGGTTTCTGGAAAATCTTTAAAACCTTATATCTTCCTCATTTTTGCACCAAAATTCATGAAACTTGAACCATTTTGAAGATCCCACAAAGATAAACAAAACCATACTTGATTCGAGCCCTGTAACCACCGAAATCTCACCGGAAAAAGCCTCAATAATCTGGCGGAATTTAAAACTCATCGAACTCCACTTCCCGACGTCCAAATCACTTGGTTTTTGTTCTCCGAGCTTCGTAAGAACGTCCTAAAGCTTCCTACAAGCTTAAAATCCCCTGAAACAACCACATTTAAGTGTGCATGAACAGTGCACAAATATGAGATTACGGTTTCTCGAGAAAATGAAGGTCTCAGGTCTTAAAAAAGGTATAGATGAACTTCTAAGCTTGCAGGGAGTACGAATCTTACCTTCTTGACGCCGATCTGCGACGAAATGGGATGATTTGGTTGATGTCCGTACGACTTGTATGAAAAATACAAGAAATCTGAGAGGGAGAGAGAGAAGAGCACGGGAGAGAGAGAGAGAGAGAGTTTGTGTGTGTGTGTGTGGTCACCAACCAAAACCAAAGAAAACACTTTGGGTCCTAAGTGTTCCAAAACTTAGGAAAAATTTAGAATTTGTCCAAATAATTTTAAACTTAAACCACACCACCACATAACTCAATTAATCTCAACGTCCAAGGGCAAAATGGACATTTCACACTGTCGATAAAAATAATTCGGGACGGGCTGTCACAGCTTAACTCTGAAATTCGCCATTATAATCACATAAATTATAGATCTAAATTTAACCATTGATTTTCATTTACATTTACGCTTCATTCTGCTCACCAAATTTCTTTTTTCAAATTTTATTATTTTGAAAACATGATCTTTTAGAAGATACAAGAAGATGAACAGTTCAATTCGTTGATATTACGTTCAGAGTTTTACCCTTAGTGAAAGGAGTTTATAAAGTCTCTAAAAACTATATAACATCGACTCATATTTTAGTTGACCGTACACATTGGAACGTGATATCAACGATCTGAACCATACATTTTTCTACATTCGCTAAAGATCATGTTTTCAAAAAAGAAAACCTAAAAAACGAAATCGGTTGAGAAGAATAAAGCATATACAATTTTGAAAACATGATCTTTTAGAAGATACAAGAAGATGAACAGTTCAGTTCGTTGATATTACGTTCAGAGTTTTACCCTTAGTGAAAGGAGTTTATAAAGTCTCTAAAAACTATATAACATCGATTCATATTTTAGTTGACCGTACACATTGGAACGTGATATCAACGATCTGAACCATACATTTTTCTACATTCGCTAAAGATCATGTTTTCAAAAAAGAAAACCTAAAAAACGAAATCCGGTGAGAAGAATAAAGCATATACGACAATTGACAGTTAAATTTAAACCTAAGGTTTATGGATTATGGTGTCCGATTTCGGAGTTGACCTATTCACAAATGTTGTAAAACTTGTCACTATGAGTGATTGTGTATTTATTTTTTATTTTTACATTTTTCCCACTTCTACAATAATTATTATGAATTTTAATAATTTTGCACTCAAATAAAAAACACAATTCATGAGGTTTGGAGTTTTAAAAATTTAAACGACGATGTAACCATCGTCTAAGTTTAGAGGATGCAATCACGAGCATTTATATATTTTTTCACATTTATTTTGAACTCCTTAAAAATACAATTCACGAGGGTTTGTATGGTTTTAAAATTTCAAACGACAATGTACCCATTCTCAAAGTGTAGATGATTTGATCACGAGCGTTCCCATGTTTTTCACATTTTTCGCACTTGTAAATTATTATAATATTTTTAATGTGTTTGGTATTTTTAAATTACTTGATATTTTTATTTTTTAGTGTGTTTTATATTTTTTTTAATCTCACTTATGAGAGGATAAAACATTTATGAGTATGATTGAATGAGAGAGATTAAAAAACTTCGTTAGGCCGTTAACTCTAAAATTGAGAGTCTGTATTTCTATCGATACTATACTAGTTGATTTGAATTCTAAACAACATGTCAAGTAAAGTTTATCCTAGTAGTAAAGATAATAAGAAATTGTCATAATAAAAATAAATAAGTAAAACTTGAATTTTTTTTTAAACTTATATTGAATAATACATATTTAACATACAATATATAGACTATGGCTATTGTTTTTTTTATAGTAAGTTTGTTTTATTAGTTTAAAATCATCAAAAATAGTTTTTTTTAAGAGTCAAAACAAATTAATCACGAATTACCTGCATGTAAACCTGTTAAGAATTCGATTAACTTAACTTGTTGTCTGATAACAACCCAATTAAGTATTGTGATAACAAAAACCTCGCTACTTCGTATCGTTTGTATTGAATTAACAGTTCGCATATGGAATTGCCATATCTACCTTGAATAGTATGAAGTTCCACGCGTGAACTCGGTCTCACGACACCTGTCGTGTTTTCAGTGAAAAGGTAAAGGCAAGATTTAATGGCGGCCCAATTAATCAACTATCAGAAATCATTGGTTGCTCATCGTCAAGTAAATATTAGTACATACTTAATTCAGAATCCAGGAAGAAAAATTTTGCTTTGAAATTCTTCCAGGTATATCTCTCCCACTTTCTCAAACAACAAAGACCTTATTTGGTCCCAGGTCAGCATCATCAACATCAACCTCAGATCCAATTTCATCAGACAAAGAAGACCCATAATTTTGTTCTCTGCTGTCTCTGGATTTTGCTTCCCACTTTATTCAAATATTGTTAGAACAACTCATGCTTCAGATGTTTTCAGGTAAGTTATTTCTTTCATTTTTGTCACTTTTCTGCTTGTGGGGTGGCGAAAGTTTAGATTTTTATTGCTTTGTTAGCAAACCCATGTCTGGATTCTTAAACTGTGGTGCTTGGTGGGGTTTTTAGGTGAATTTTTCAAGTGGGTTTTGAGTTGTTTAGGTTGAATCAATCTATTTCTGAAATAGGTTTAAGTCAATGGTTTCAGTTGTCAATTCTTGGTTGTGTAATTTGCAATTAGCTCTGTTAGTATTGCAGTAAACTTAACTTTACCATTTGGTAAATCCAATTTTATTGTCTTGTTTAGTTTATCAATATGAAGACTAGTTGTAGTTTTACGATTTCCTGGACAGGGCGGGTGAGTAGCATCGAGTTATGCACGTTCACCTCGTTGACAGTGGATTTTTCTAAAGTTAATGACTGCATATCACTATGAAAATAATTGTAATTCTAAATCATTTGAGGTTCTTACAGTCCTAATTGTGCTGAATTTTTTTCTTTCGTAAATTTTCAAGCGGATTGACCACTTCCGTGCATTATAGGCTAGCGTGGTTGTGAGCCTGTGACTTGTATTTGGCCGGATATCCATAGGTTTCATTTTGTTAATTGCAGCATTGTCTTGGAGAGAATAAAAAGGAAGAGAAAATGAGGATGAGGAACAAATACAGGAAACCAACCACTTTCCGTTGCAATGCAGGGAGTAGATGTTCAACGTCTGCTGTGGTGTGGAGCTTGGTGGGATGTTTTCTTATGTTTCAACTGTACACTCTTGTTCGGCAAAAGGATAGGTTGGGAGGAGAAATTCAATTTCGAGCGAGTCATCACCCACAGTTCCATGAACTTGAACAGGTGGAAGAGGAAAATATTCAAATTCCTCCACCGAGAAAGCGATCCCCACGTGCTGCAAAAAGAAAACCAAGGCGACCAACTACTCTGATTGATGAATTTCTTGATGAGAATTCTCAAATTAGACACGTATTCTTTCCCCAGAAGCTTGCTATTGATCCAATGAAGGACATCGGAAATGATAGCTATTACTTTTACCCTGGGAGGATTTGGTTGGATACTGATGGAAATCCTATTCAAGCCCATGGAGGTGGTATTCTATTTGATGAAAAATCAAGGACATACTATTGGTATGGAGAGTATAAAGATGGGCCCACATACCATGCTCACAAAAGAGGAGCAGCTCGGGTAAGTGATTTACCTTCCTCTGAATAGTCCTAAGCTCAACTATGGTTTTGCTTTAAAATGTCAGTCCTTGTTTCTGTTAGGGATGAAATTGCTATTTTCCACACATTAACTGTTTGCTTTCTGTTCAGTTCTGTTTGGAAGCATTCGGATTATGTAGTTGATGCTGAGTATAGATCATTTTGCATACGTGATTTATCCGTGAATTACTTACCCTTGAAAACCAAGTTTATTTCTACGCTGCTGACCGAAATGAATCCAATTTAGAGTGTTGCCTCCGTAGTAGTTAATATCAACTCTAGATTATGGAATTATAGCTGCTATTCAGGTTAAAGAGCATTGACAACTATCTTACCAGAAGTGGGATAGGAAAACTCCATCAGTGTCAAGTTAGAAAGCATGGAACTTTTTGGTATTAGTTAACTTTGCGTCCACTAAAAATGACATCTGGTATTTGTTTAAAACTAGAAGAGTTTTAGTTGTTCAATATGGATTTTGGGGGCTGAAAATAGTTGGTGTGTTGAAAATTTGTTTATGAAATAGACGGTTCACCTATTTTAGTGAGGGGTATGGAGCTTTTTTTTAGTAAGTATTGTTAGGTTTCCCGTAAGCCATGTGATGCTATTCTAGACTTAGTTATGTAGCATCGTAATTAGATGCATACTTTTTCACCATTGCTGCACTTAAGAGTCCTTTTTGATTCATTTGTTTTTCTTTTCGGACGGAATTTTTTTTTTCATTCAAGCATTGAAGTTATATCTTGTCTTTCATTTAGGTTGACATCATAGGAGTGGGTTGCTATTCTTCCAACGACTTATGGAAATGGAAAAATGAAGGTCTTGTATTGGCAGCAGAAAAAGCAAATGAAACACATGATCTCCACGAATCCAATGTTCTTGAGAGGCCGAAGGTGATTTACAATGACCATACAGGGAAGTACGTTATGTGGATGCACATCGATGATGTTAACTATACTAAAGCTTCCGTTGGCATTGCCATTAGTGATTACCCAACTGGTCCTTTTGATTATCTCTACAGCAAACGACCCCATGGATTTGATAGTAGAGACATGACAATCTTCAAAGATGATGATGGTGTTGCTTATCTAATATACTCCTCCGAGGAAAATAGTGAACTTCATATTGGACCACTGACTGAAGATTACCTTGACGTGACGAACACTGTGAGAAGAATTCTTGTGGGACAACATCGGGAAGCCCCCGCTCTGTTCAAGCATGAAGGAACTTATTACATGATCACTTCAGGCTGCACTGGATGGGCTCCTAATGAGGCACTGGCGCATGCAGCAGAGTCAGTCATGGGGCCATGGGAGTTCATGGGAAACCTCTGTGCTGGAGGGAACAAAGTGTCCCAACTCACTACATTTTTTGCACAGAGCACATTTGTGCTTCCTGTGCCGGGATTTACAGGTTCATTTATCTTCATGGCAGATAGATGGAACCCAGCGGACTTGAGAGACTCAAGATATGTATGGTTGCCGTTGATAGTAGGAGGGCCAGCTGATCGGCCGCTCGATTACAATTTTGGGTTCCCATTATGGTCAAGAGTGTCGATATATTGGCATAGAAAGTGGAAACTTCCTCAGGGGTGGAGCGGGTGGAAACGAATATAGGCTCTCTCTTATATCATCTGTGTATCTTATGTATTAATATTCTTTCACTGGCTTGCCCTGGTGGTTTGTTTTTCTGTAAATGGAAAGCATATAGTCCGCTTGCACGCAGAAGAAACGGAGACGGGTTTGTAGAATGTTTCAGTCTCAAGCACCGCCGGTAGACCTGGCATTCGTGTCACGTTTTTCGTGTTCATGTCGTTTTCATGTCATACCCGATATCTTAACATGTCGTGTCGTGTAACACCCGTTAAAATAAACGGGTAAAATGACCCGATCCGAAATCGACCCGATAATATTAACAGCTAATATGATCCGATCCGTTACCCATCAAGGAAAATATATTTTAAACCAATAAATAATCAAATGAAAAACATAATACTAAATAAGTATATACATACCATATTGTCATATTCAAAACATAAAAATGTATTTTTCTTGTAAGTATATTTTTGCTTACCTAAATTGATCAAATGGTAAAATTGGAAAATATTGGAATAGAGAAGGGGTTTTTTTCGTCCAAAAAAGTTCTAATAATATAAGTGAAATAAAATCCAACAGTACAGATTTACTCTCATTTATCTTACGGTTGTTATTTAAGTAAAGTCTTTAATAGTTTTTTAATTAATGTAGAAGTGTAAAAAAATATAGAAAAAATATATAAATGCTCGTAATGGCAAGTTTTACAACTTTCATGAAGAACTTAACATCGAAATTTGCCACTATAATAATATAAATCATAGATCAAAATTTAACCGTTGATTGTTGTTTACATTTACGCTTCATTGTTATCATCAAATTTTGTTTTTTTCAGATTTTATTTTTTGAAAACATGATCTATTAGAGGATGCAGGAAGATGAACGGTTTAGATCATTGATATTATATTCATAGTTTTACGGTTAGTGAAAATATTGCTTGATGTTTATAAAGTTTCTACAAACTATATAACATCGACTCATATTTCAGTTAACTGTAAATATCGAAATGTGATATCAAATATCTGAACCGTTCATCTTCTTACATCTACCAGATGATCATGTTTTCAAAAAAGAAAATTTTAAAAATGAAATTCAGTATGAAGAATAAAGCGTAAATGACAATTGACGGTTAAATATAAATTTAAGGTTTATGGATTATAGTGTTGGATTTCGAAGCTGACTCCTTCATGAAAGTTGTCAAGCTTGTCACTATGAGTGATTGTATATATTTTTTTTTACATTTTTTACACTTCTACAATAATAATTATTATTTTTATTAATTTTTCCCTCAAATAAAAAACATTATTCATGAGAGTTTGGAGGATTTTAAAAATCTAAACGATAATGTAAGTGTAACTATTATTTACTCATAGAGGAATAATGATGAATCACGAGTGTTACTATATTCTTTCACATTTTTCATACTTGTTTGAATGTCTTCTTAGTTCTTGCATATATAAATACTATAATAGTTTATTTTAATTTTGGACAACATGTTAAGTAAAATTTATCCTAGTAATGATAATAAGGAACTCTCATAATAAAAATAAATAATGACTAAAACTTTTTTTTTTTAAACTTATATAGAATAATAATACAAAACTATATATTTAATATAGAATATATTGTATATATTAATATGGCTATTGTATTTTATAATAAATCTTTTAGTAATTAAACTTTAAAATTATCAAAATAATTTTTTTCTTAACAGGTTACCCACGTGTTACACTCGCGTATACCCGTTATTAACGGGTTCTTAACGGGTCACCCGATAATGACCCGATTAGTTATCATGTTGACCCCAAACCTGTTATTTTCGTGTCGTGTCAGAAACTGCCAGGTCTAGGTAAACCCCTCTTAAACAAATTGTTAATCACATAAATTTTTTCTATTATCACAAACTTTTTCAAATATGTTAATATTAGCATGGCTCACAAACTTTTTCAATAAGATTTTGAAAACAGAGAAGAAGCTAAATGAGCGGTAAAAAAGCACCTTGGTGCCTACCTACAAGAATAAGGGTGAAATACGAAATTTCATGAACTATAGGCGTATTAAGTGAGTCATACAATGAAGCTTTGCGAGAGAGTAATTGAGTACAAACTGAGGCAAGAGACACAGATCTTAGATAATCAATTCGGATTCATGTCAGGATGCTCGACTAAGGAGACAATTTATCTCTTATGAATATCGATGGAATGATATAAAGAGATATGCAAAAGAATTTGCGCATGGTCTTTATAGATTTGGAAAAAAGCATATGATAGGGTCTCAAGAGAAATTCATTAGAGGATTCTAGAGAAGAAATGAGTACGGGTAGCATATGTTCAAGTTCAAGCAATAAAGGATATGTATGATGGAGCAAAAACTACAGTAGGAACTCATGAAGGACAAATCAAAAGCTTTCCCATAATCATAGGTTTATACGAAGGCTTAGCTTTAAGTTTTACCTTTTTGCATTGGTAATGAATGAGTTAATAGGACATATTCAAGATGATATCTCCTGGTGTTTGCTTTTCACAGATAATATAGTGCTGATATAAATGAAGCACATGAGGGAATAAATGCAAAGCTTAACCTTTGACTGGAAGTGTTGGAATCTAAAGGTCTTTGCCTAAGTAGGTCAAAGACCGTGTATGGAGTGCAAGTTGGGAGAGATAGAGGTAGGGATGACAATTTAACCCGTCAAATCCAATCCCCGCAAGTAACTGATCGGAATGGTTCGGTTTTGGGTATTTTACAGGTATGGGTAACCGTCGGGTAAATTTTTCGGTTTCGGGTTCGGTTATGGTTATTGGGATATCCGCCCCAAACCCATACGCGAAACTGAACCATTTCATCTATAAATAAAAAAAATATAAATATTTATTATATGAAAATGGGTTGTTAATAATCATGCATTATTAAATATGAAATTAATTATTTACTTTTATAGCATTAATAATATGAATTATATGCTTATAATTTTTAAGAGTGTAAATGTTTTCTTAGTAATATAAATTTTTAATATTACTTATTAGATGCATTGTATCAATTGTATTAATAATAGCAATTTATTTAATATCTTTTTTTTTTAATATTCTTCATTTAGTTAATAATATAAATAAATATATAAATATCATAATGGGGAAAACCGTTCCCCGAACAAAAATCCATCACCCGACGGGTTTGGTTATGGGGAAAACCCGTTCGGGGATTCTATGGGTTCGGGTTTGGGGAAAATAAACGGGTTTGGGTTTGGGGATGGCACATCCGAACCCAATCCGCCCCGTTGCCATCCCTAAATAGAGGTGAGGATTTGAGATCAAGAGGTACCAAAGAGTGAACGTTTTCGTTATCTGGGATCTATCTTGCAAAAGATCGGAGAATTGGATGGAGACCTCAACCATAGAATATAAGATGGATGGATGAAGTGGAATAATGCATCAGGTGTGTTGTGCGATCGTTGCATGCCACTAAAGCTCAAGAGAAAAATTTATAGGACGATAACAAGGTCATCAATGCTTTATGGCATGGAATGTGAGGTATGTGGAGATGAGAATGCTTTATAGCACGGAGATGAGTGTAACTGAGGAGAGATTGCTTTGTTGGATGTGTGGGCACACGAGAAATGACAAGATTAAGAACGAAGATATTCGGGGTAAACTAGGAGTTGCCGCAATTGAAGATAAGATGAGAGCAAATTGATTAAGGTGATTTGGACATGTGAACCCAAGACCTACAGATGTTTCGGTTAGAAAATGTGATTATGAGGCAAAGATTCAGGGCAAAAGGGGTAGAGGAAGACATAGGAAGACTTGAGACTTTAAGAAAAGACACAGAGTACTTGGAGGTAACGGAAGACTTGACACAAAACCAAGCACAATGACATTCTAGAATTATAGAATCAACCACACTTAATGTGATAAGGCTTTATTGTTGTTGTTGTATCACTTAATTTTGTCGTTATTTTCAAGTTCTTATGCGAGTGTGACTGAAGATTTTTCTTTGATCCCTTTCTTCCAGGTTCTTTGAAAATGTAACATGTCCCCGAACACGACGTAATAAGTTTGGTGTAGTCCTCTAAAATTCAATACTAGGATTTGAGCTTGGAAGAAAAGAATGCCAACTTTTGATAAAACATACTATTTATTTATTTATTTGGAAAACTTGATACAACATACTATAGGTCCTAAGAATAACGTGTGTCGCCCATATACGAGGGAAGTGATTTACACTCCTTTCTCTCCAAGCACACCGATGTTTCCACAAGTCAAGATTATGTAGAAGAAGAAAAATGATAAACAAAAATTATTTTTCATAAATTACATTACCTTGGTAGTTGGTATTGTGCCAAGGTTTTCCCGGAAGTTGAAAGTAGCCTCAAATCCAAAGCTGCTCATGAGTTGAAAGCTTTCCAGTACAGTATTACGGGATGATTAGTTAGAATGTCATTGTGATCCCAATATGAAAATTGTATGGTGCACCTGGAATTGAGAGACTTGTACTAGTACACCGCTACAGTGGCATTTCGTGTTAATGAAATAAAAACTTTTATTCATACGTTTTTATTTCATTGGCATAGGATGCACTGTGCTATGTAAGTTGTTTCCTAGAATTGACATATGTAAGTTGTTTCCTAAGAAAGTGAACGATCCTTACCAACTTAACAAATTCTTGCTGGCTAAAGGATTTAGACCTTCACGATGTAGTTACCGAATAGGCTAATAATACTACTACAAAAATTTATAAAATCCACAGAAACTTAATTTTGATTGGTTATTGCAGACTAAAATATGAATAAACATTTTTCTGAGTTCTGAGAGAAACGTTACCTATTAATCCAGGAACTTTGTAATGCACAAAAAATAGGCAGGGCAAGGGCAAGAAAGTACAGATGAGTTATTCCCGAAAGCACATATCACAGCTTGAATTAGTACGTCTTCTGAAAAAGACAATATTTTGATCTCTGAAGTCACATCCTCCACCTTTTACCATCCACCGAAGGTCAGTAACTACTATATCACAACAAGCAAACACTACTTCATCTAGTAAAATCATTTACACATTTTGGCTACAGCGTTCACTGTATTGGCAACCAGCGAATTCTCCCAGATACATGAAAACTTCCTTTGTATGGATCTGGATCAGATCCTCCTGATTCTTGAAAATGCTCCCGTCTCAGAGAAGTAGGTGCTTTGAGCTCCACCGCCAAGCTGGTGTGCATGAGCCTGTGGATTCGAGAGCTCAATCCCTTGCATAAAAATGATGATTGTTAAGAGTATGAATTTCCGAAAAACTTTCTATGGCACTTCGAGCTTGGAAACCAATGTATTTGTAAATAAGAGAGGGTTTTTATCACAAATGGTCCCTGACATTGATCAAACACATCATTTTGGTCCCTGACATTGAAAATCAATATAAATGGTCCCTGAGATTGATCAAACACATCACAAATGGTCATTCCGTTAAAAACTTTGGGCAATTTTCAAAACTTCATAACTCAACCGTTTCTTAATCAAATTGAAAGTGTAGAACAAGATTATACCTATTTGGAAGCCCAATGATTGCCGGAGATGGCCGGAAAATAGCCTCAAATGTGACTCGTCCGCGGAAAAACTGAAAAACTTGCTGGAAACTGGGTAAACTTTAAACGTTCATAACTTCTTCAATACTAAACGAAATTGAATGATTCAACAATGAAAATCATACTTCTCGACGAGACAAAGAGAATGGTACCTTTATTCACTGCTAAGTCACCGTGGTTTGGAAGGAAAACGGCTTGAAATTGAATAACCATTTTCGAGTTAGCCAATTTCGAGTCGTTTTCCGGCCAAACTACTGCGAGTTAGCCATCAAGAAAGACACCATTCTCTTCATCTCGTCGAGAAGTACGATTTTCGTTTTTGAATCACTCGATTTCGTTGATTATTGAAGAAGTTATGAACGTTTAAAGTTAACCCAGTTTCCGGGACGAGTTTTTCAGTTTTTCCGCGGACCAGTCACATTTGAGGCTATTTTCCGGCCATCTCAGGCAACCATTGGGCTTCCAAATAGGTAAAATCTTGTTATTCACTTTCCTATCTTCATTTTGATATATTATGGGTCGAATTTGGTTAAGAAACGATTGAGTTACGAAGCTTTGAAAATTGCCCAAAGAGTTTTTAACGGAATGACCATTTGTGATGTGTTTGATCAATCTCAAGGACCATTTCTATTGATTTTCAATGTCAGGGACCAAAATGATGTGTTTGATCAATGTCAGAGACCATTTGTGATAAAATCCCTAAAAGAGAGAACTCAAGTGCAAGGTAAGAAGTGACGTCAACCTGCACAGGTGTAAACGCTAAACTTGAAGTTAGTCCAGATGTAGCACCATTGCTTCCGTAAAGCTTTTCCTTGAACCTGACAAGAATATGCAGCTCATGATATCAATGAAGGTCTATCTCACACTTTGACCGATCAATGGTATAAATTAGCACAACTCAATTATAAATGACACGATTTCCAAGTATGGTCCGGAATAGTCTATACACCAGGGTTTTTGGCCGTTATATCCTTGGTCAAGTCAAGGATCCAACGACCGAGATATAACGGTCAGGAGGGAGCAATGTAGAATTTTCGCATAAATGACACTCCGCATTAAGATTGACAATGGTTCACTTGGAAATAAAAAGAAAAACCATAACTACAGGAAACAAGGAAAAGCTTACTTCTTAGCAACTTTTGCGGCAAGTTTGCTCTGACCCCTTGATACACACAGCTTGCCGCTCCCAGCCTGACCAAGCATTCCATAACCTTCACCCAGTCCATCGCCTATTAAATATCAAGGAAGACAACAAAATGAGAATTAAGATATAGTCTTTCATGTAAACGGAAATGGGGCTCACATCGGAACCATCTTAATGAACAATTGAGCTCCTCATAATGTAAGATGTGTAAGAATGTAAATGATACTGTAGTTGAGATGATCTCCTTCCCCTCCTTTTTTGGCCATTTAGATTTGAATGTACCAATCTAAAATTCAAAATTTACTAGCATAAGAGAAAATTACCTAAGGAACTCTCCTCTGGTATACCAAATTGCATCCTGTTTGCCAGTTTCCTCATGTCCGTTATCGCATACCTGTAGAAGTAAATATCAGTTTGTGAATCAACAATACCTGAAATAAAGTATAAAACAACAGAAACAATATACTACCTTTCCTTCATCTTTCTTAGTCGACGACCACCTCTCTTCTTTTTAGGTTCAGAATCAGGAACTGGAAGTGGTTTAGGTTGCTTCGCAGGAGGAGGCTCCTGCCATTTCTCAATTTTCTTACGAATCTCCTCCCGAAATGCCCTTCCAGTGTTCCCAGATGGATCTCCTCTTGTGGAATCCACCCGTGCTGCAAGTGTTGATTTTGCAGCCAAGAGCCGACAAGCATGCATCCTCAACGAAGGGGGTGTGGATTGAAAAATTTCTGTCTGCTCAACATAACCAACACGAAAGTGTGAGTTGCAGTGGAAAATCCGGCAAGGTTTTTTCTCTTAGCACCAAGAAGCTGAACATTACATGCTGGCATCTTAGCTAAGGATGTGAGACTCCCAGCTGTCCCCAAAAGTTTTGCCGCAACAGCACTACCAGCAATAGCAGAAAGATTCAGTGCAATAAAACCCATTCTTCTTTCAACGAAATCAAGCACCACCTTCTTTGCTGAATCAAGAGCAAGGGCTCGATCGCATGCCTCAACTGTTTTTGCAAGGACTTCCTCTGGAAGTGGCTTGCCACTTGTAGTTGATGCTGTGACTGACACAACCATAATAATTGCTTAAGGTAAAAGCCCCTCCAGATCAACAAGGGTAACGTCCATTTCATTTCCAATTTTCTTAACAACTCGAGCATAATTAATTGGATGATGCATCCAGCTCTGGAAATTTTGGGCGATACTTGTCCCGAATAAAATTATGGATGATTACAATTTCATTCTCAATGTCAACAGACAAAGCATTACAGTCCACAATCAGCTGGTATTCTGGATCATCTTCCAAAACTATTCCATGATTTGACATATCAGAACCCTTCTCCAGTGCACCTTCCACTTTCTGCAGTTTAAACACTGTATTTCCATTACATGCCAATATGCCAGGATAAAAAATAGAAAAAAAGGGGTGGGGAAGCACAGAAGAGTACTGAACGACAACCTAAAGACTAGAAAGGACAAAACTATGTTGAAACTTAAGTACATGAGATATACAAAGCACATGTATTAGCATGATGAAAATACTAAGCCCATTAAGTTACTCCCACCATGCATCAAAGAAAATGATAAGAAATAAGAAGCTATGGATAAAGTGAAACAATTAAGCAATAAAGCTTGTACACAAATAACACATAAGATTTCAATACCAATAACGCATTCATATATAACAAACCTGTATTATATCTGTATATCTTTGTGATTTCTGCAATTTTGAAACACTGTCCAGATCATCATAATTAAGTGTTTCTAAATCAGCCAAGTCCCCATCAACATCTTCTTCCATAATTCCAGCATCAACATCATCTTCAACCTGAAAAAAATAAAAAATAAAAAATAAAAAAATTATGTGCTGACTTATAGTGCAGAGGTTGAGATAGATATGAATTTTGAACATCTCACTGTCTAGCCTCTATGGTCATTATTTTCTCATATGAAAGACAATTTACTCACAATAATATCGGCTTCATTGTCTGATAGTTCATCAAGGTCAGCAAGAAATGAATCCGCAAGTGTCGCCTGCAATTACACCATAAATGTGTCAAATTATGTAGCTTCCTCCACACACAGATATTACCACTTCACAAATTGTTCAATCATTAAATAACCAAGTAGATTTTAGTGCAACTGAGAAACCATTAACATTAGCAATGACTACAAAAACAAACAAACAAATAAATAACTGACCATTCTTTCAGGTTCAAGCCCCGCAAGCTTCCAACAATGGGTGCGTAATCAATCTGAAAATCCAAACTCAGCGCTTCAGAAGCTTCCAAAAATGTACTGAAAACTCTAACGAATTACAAAAATAATGGGACGGGAGACAGCAAAAGCCGACAGTACAGTGAAAGGAAATTTTATGCACTAAATGAAAACTCTATTCCAGTGGTTTAGTCATAAGAATTTCCTACTTAAAAATGGTTTCTAACAAAGAAAATGGGAATTCGGAAAGCATGGTTTTTTCCGATCCTAACTCAATTCAGCAAAAAAAACCAACCCTAATTAAATAGCAAAGTCCAGAAAGATTAGTTTGATACAGGAACACAACATGTTAGCATTATTAACCGTAATTAATCCCACATCAAGTAATTAATCCCTAATAAACTCTCAGCGCACAATTCATAAATTAAGAACCCAAATTAACAACAACAAAAAAAAATCAGAAACCCTAATTAAATCAGAAATAAAAATTTAAAGAACTAAGATATCATAAGATAAAGGATACCTGCGGGAAGGGAGCCGATTGAAGAACAAATTGGGGCTGCAATCGGATTTGAAAACAAAAGAGAGAAGAGGGGTGAACCGCTAGGCCTAGTTAACGAAGAAAATATAGAAGAATGAGAAGCAGAAAAGGATCAGAGGAAGAAGATAGCGAATGGAAGTGCGGGAATGCTGAGATTAAAAATTTTAAATTAAATAACGTGGAAATGATCGATCGGCTAAAAATACGGATTTAGTTGAATCAAATTTCAACCATGAGTGGATTTGGTGGAAGGGATCTATTTTCTGAATTCATTTCCTAATAATATGTCACCAATAAAAAATAAATATATTAATTAATACTTAATTAGTAACCCAAGAAAATTAATAAGCGGGTGAAATCGGGCGCAGAAAAAGGCGCTGGGTGGGGGGGTGTTGGGGAGCAGTGGCCCGTATTAAGGATAGTGAAGGACCACCAGATTATAATGAGCACTAGGCACTAGATTAGTACTTAGCTTAGCTGTTAAGCTAAGGTTATTACAATTATGTATTGACGCTGAGTCAACACTAGGATATATACTTTATGAATGTATATATATCTCTTGTAATCTGCAATTACTGAATATACGAGAATCATTTTTTTTCAATCACAATCTTTACCAATCTCTCTCTCTCTCTTTTCCCATTATGTTTACACAGATACATAAATTTCTACATGGTATCTTCGTCGGAGTCCACCGACATTGATCCTCCGCTTCCCGTTTTTTGATTTCTTGAATTTTCTCATCTCCCAAACAAGTCTTACCTAATTTTTCTTCTCTCTCTTGTGCAATTCGTCTGCAATTTCTATGGCGACTACTCTGAATTCCTCTAATTCTACATCTCCTGATACATCTTCTGGTTCTACTCCTCTTAGCGAGATCTCTAATATTATACCTCCATCGATTGCAACGATCACCGTTCAAAACATTGCTGGAATGGTTCCGACGAAACTCAATCGTCAGAACTACATCACCTGGCGCAGCTTGTTTCTTCCTGTTCTGAAACGGTTCAAGCATTTAAGGCTTATCAATGGTGACGATCTCTGTCCTCCTTAGTTTGTTCGTGAGTCCTCTGGATCCCAAATTCTCAATCCTGCGTATGAACTTGGTGTGAACGAGATCAAATATTGACAATTTGGATCAACTCCACTATGGTTGAAAATCTTCTTCCTCTAAGAACGAGATCAAATCTTGACAATTTGGATCAACTCCACTATGGTTGAAAATCTTCTTCCTCTAACCATTGGAATGGAAGATTCTCGTTCTTTGTGGCAATCTCTTAAACGCCGCTTCGTCGGAGCTTCTCGCACTCATGTTCACAGTCTCCGATCTAAAATCTAGACTGTTCATAAAGGTGATGCTTTCATGACGGACTACCTTAACTCTATTAAGGACATCTCTGATAAACCTGCTGCTGTTGGAGAACCAATTTTTGATTCCGATCTTATGGCTTATATTCTTGCTGGTCTTCCGGATGAGTATGAATATTCGATTGAAACAAGGATTGAGTCTGTTAATGGTGATGAACTCCATGGACTTCTACTCAGTAAAGAGATCTCTATTCAGAAATGCAAAACTCGAGCATCTTCCTCCTCTACATCTGCACCATCTCATGCTTATGCTGCTCAGCAAGGATCTACTAATTCCAACTCATTCCGGGGCAATTTTAAAGGCAGATACCAGAATCAGAATCGCAATCACGATCAGAATCGCAATTTTGGTGCAAATCGCCTAAATAATAACTCTGGAGGTATTCTTGGTCCGGCTCTCTCTTGTCTCTCATTTTCTGGAACAAATTCTGGTCAAAATTCTGCAAGTTTTCAGTCTGGACAATCATCATCTCTCTCTGGTCGTTCCATGCCATGTCAACTTTGTAATCAATTTGGCCGTTCTACTCTCTATTGTGGTCGTCTCTCACAATTTGTAGCTCAAAGTCCTCATCCTATGGGTTTGAATGCTATGACTGGTTCCCATTCTCCAAGCTACTGGATTACTGACAGTGGCGCCACTCATCATGTCATTTCTGATCCAACTTCTCTCAATTCTGCAATACCCTACAATGGCACAGACCAACTCTTTGTTGGTGATGGCAAAGGTTTGTGTATTTCTCATACTGGCCATGCTTTAATTTGCACTCCTAATGCTGTGTTTCAACTTCATGATGTGTTATTAGTACCTTAAGCTTCTCATAATCTTCTGTCAGTATATAAATTTGTCTATGACAATTGTTGTTGACTGACTTTTGATCCTTTTGGATTCTACATCAAGGATCTAAGAACTCGGATGATGCTTTTCTAGGGCCCTAGTGAAGGTTGTTTGTATCCCCTCTACTGGAATGTTTCGAATGGTACTTCTGGTATTGTAATCTCACATCATGCTTTAATGATAGCAAAAGCCGATATCAATACATGGCACAGAAGACTTGGACATCCTTCTAGTCTATCTTTCAATAAAGTAGTGAATAAAAGGCAGTTGTCTGTTGTTGGTTCAGCTTCTCAGAAGTCGTTTTGTTCAGATTGTCAACTTGGGAAGGCCTCTAAATTGCCATTTTCTACACTGTTTTGTACTTCAACTAGGCCATTTGCTCTTGTTCATGCTGATGTATGGGGTCCTTCTCCCACACCTTCTTGTACTGGTTACAGATATTACCTAATTCTAGTTGATGATTTCACTAAATATAGTTGGCTATATCCACTACATTACAAATCAGATGTGTGTTTTGTTCTTCAGCATTTTGTTATGAAAGTTCAAACCTTTTTTTACAGTAAGATTCAATGTTTACGGTTTGATTCAGGGGGTGAGTTCTTAAGTGCCACTTTGCAAAGTTTCTTCAATACTCATGGCATCACTCATCAATTAAGTTGCCCCCACACTCCTGAACAAAATGGATGTGTAGAAAAAAAACATAGGCATGTAGTTGAAATGGGTAGAACACTACTTTCTCACAGTGGCTTACCATCTCAGTATTGGATAGAAGCATTTCAAACTGCTGTTTATTTGATTAATAGGTTGCCTTCTCAGTCCTCTTTTTTTAGCCCTTGGGAATTGTTATTCAAAGCTACTCCTAAGTATCACACTTTGAAGACTTTTGGATGTGCATGCTACCCATGGTTACAACCCTATTCTTCCAGTAAATTGGCTCCAAAGAGCAAGCTCCGTGTTTTCTTGGGATATAACTTAAATCATAGTGGGTATAGGTGTCTTGATCCTGTCACTAACAAACTTTATATTTCGAGGCATGTGGTGTTTGATGAAACTTCATTTCCTTTCAAACAATCATAGTTTTCATCCCTGCCTCCTTCCTCGCTTCTTATTCCCACTACATTCTCTAATCCTATATCTCTCACTATACCTATTCCTACCTCTACCTCCATTTCTACCCCTTCACCCATCCCTGCCACTTCATCAATTGTTTCACCGTCTCCTCTATTAGTACCAGAACCTACCACCATAATTACTTCATCTCCTTCACCAGTTGCCTCACCTCTTTCCTCTACTTTAGTCAATCAACATCCCATGATAACAAGAGCTAAAGCTGGTATAAGTAAACCCAAAGTTTTTACAGCCTCTAAGCATCATCTTCCAACCTCTGTTGACAACCTTACCATCATTCCTCCTACCCCTACCACTTATCATCAAGCTTCTAAGAATCCCAATTAGGTGAAAGCAATGGCAGATGAGTTTCAAGCTCTCCAAGCCACGGGTACTTGGGAGTTAGTACCTTCACATCCAAGTTACAATCTAGTAAGTTGCAAATAGGTGTTTAAAATTAAACACAAAGCTGATGGATTCATCGAGCGGTATAAGACTCAGTTGGTGGCTAAAGGGTTTCACCAACAAGAAGGCCTTGATTTTTCCGAGACCTTTAGCCCAGTAGCTAAACCAACAACCATCTGAATTATTTTGTCGATTGCTGTGACATATGATTAGTTTGTGCATCAGTTGGATGTGAGTCATGCTTTTCTGCATGGTTATCTTAAAGATGATGTATATATGATTCAACCTCTAGGTTTTGTGGATCAGTCCAAACCTCAACATGTTTGTAAACTCAAAAGGTCTTTCTATGGTCTTAAACAAGCCCCTAGAGCTTGGTATAAAGCT
This sequence comes from Heteromeles arbutifolia, assembly GCA_024362995.1. Classification (NCBI taxonomy): domain Eukaryota; kingdom Viridiplantae; phylum Streptophyta; class Magnoliopsida; order Rosales; family Rosaceae; genus Heteromeles; species Heteromeles arbutifolia. Next base: position 25,199,541 of record JANCRC010000001.1, on the reverse strand, counting down.
TTTTATAGTGCCATTGTTTCCTTGAGGTTCTCATCCTCATCTTCTGATACGAGTCTTTTCATCAAGAAAGATTCTCACATCATTTTCTTAGTTGTTTATGTTGATGATATTATAATAACTGGGAGTTTTACTGAGGTATGTCAATCCATTATTTCCAAGCTTCAAGTCTTATTCCCAGTCAAAGACTTAGGAGATATCCACTACTTTCTTGGCATTGAAGTTCATAAGTCTGCCAAAGGGTTGTTTCTCAATCAATCCAAGTATGCTCTGGATTTACTTAAGAAGAATGATATGCTTGGGGTCAAACCATGTACAACTCCAGTTAGCTCCACAAAATTGGATAACTCTGGTACCCCTCTCCCTGATCCCTCTTCTTATCGGTCAATTATAGATGTTCTCCAATATCTTACTTGGACGAGGCCTGACTTGGCATTTGCTGTTAATCAAGTTTGCCAATATATGCATAGTCATCAAACTATTCACTTGTAGGCTGTGAAGAGAATTCTCCGATACTTGAAGGGCACTATTGACTCAGGTTTATGGTTTACTAAAGGCCAGCAAGTTCTCATAGTATGGACTGATGCTGATTGGGCAGGATGCCCTGTGGACAGAAGATCCACTAGTGGATATTGTGTGTTTCTAGGACCGAATCTCATCTCTTGGAGTGCTAAGAAGCAACGTACAATTGCTTGATCCTCTACTGAAGTAGAGTATAGATCACTAGCTCATATTGCTGCAGAACTTAGTTGGGTTTGTAAGATTCTGCAGGACATCTCATTTCCTCTTCTCCAAACACCAAATATTTCATGTGACAACAAAAGTGCCATTGCTCTAGCTTTCAACCCAGTTTATCATGCACAAACAAAACATGTAGAGATTGACTATCACTACATTAGGGAAAAAGTCCTTCTGGGTCATATTAGCATTCACCATGTAGCTTCCTTGCTTCAAATTGCTGATATATTTACCAAATCACTGCCTGCAGACAGATTTGCACAGTTAAGATCCAAGCTCTCAGTTCAGTCTCATTCCTTCATCTTGAGGAGGTGTATTAAGGATAGTGAAGGATCACTAGATTATAATGAGCACTAGGCACTAGATTAGTACTTAGCTTAGCTATTAAGCTAAGGTTATTACAGTTATGTATTGACGCTGAGTCAACACTAGGATATATACTTTATGAATGTATATATATATCTCTTGTAATCTGCAATTACTGAATATATGAGAATCATTTTTTTTTGAATCACAATCTTTACCAATCTCTCTCTCTCTCTTCCCATTCTGTTTACACAAATACATAAATTTCTACAGCCCGGGCATATAGTATTAGAAGAAACCTTTGTTTTGGGCTTTGTCACTGGCCCGCTTGAAGAAATTTGGTGTTTGTATTTTGTTTTCGAACAATTTGGTGTTTGTATTGGAAAAGGAATTTTGCTACAAATTCTTGAAATGTCATGCTTAATTGATACATTGTTGAAATCCTTGAATTTTATTCTTTTATGAATGGTTTAATTGATGCCTTTCCAAATAATGTGTCACAAATAAAAAATAAACACATTAATTAATACTTAATTAATAACTCAAGAAAAATAATGAGCGGGTGAAATCGGGCGCAGAAAAGAATTTTCTGAATTCCTTTCCAAATAATGTATCACCAATAAAAAATAAACATATTAATTAATACTTAATTAATAACTCAAGAAAAATAATAAGCGGGTGAAATCGGGCGTAGAAAAGGGCTCCGGGGGGCAGTGGCCCGGGCATATAGTATTAGAAGAAACCTTTGTTTTTGGGCTTTGTCACTCGCCCTGAAGAAATTTGGTGTTTGTATTTTGTTCTCGAACAATTTGGTGTTTGTATCGGAAAAGGAATTTTGTTGCAAATTCTTGAAATGTCATGCTTAACTGATACATTGTTGAAATCCTTGAATTTTATTCCTTTATGAATGGTTTAATTGATGCCTTTTTTTTTTTTTTTTTTCCTTCAACAAACAATATTATCTATCTTAAGGAGAGAGGAGTTGGGCTTAGCCTCACAATGAGCTAGCAATAATTGGTTCAAATTCACATTTGCCGAGAATCGAATCTAAGAACTCTCACTTACAGGTGAAAAGAAATACCACTAGACCATAGTATTAAGTGGCAATTGACGCCTCTTATTTAGTTGATGACATAATCTATAAAAGGAGTAGGGAGTTCAATCAGAATAAAGAATTCTGCAATTGAGCACTTTTGTTCGCTTTGTACAATAGCGACTATCTATATTACAAGGTTTTAAAAGACGATAGGCGCTAGTCGGGCGGCGGGCTGGGGCCTAGCGCCTAAGCGGCTAGGCAGGCGCCTAGGTGGACTAGCGGATTTACAAAATAGAATGACATATGTATTATGAAGTATTGAAACATAATGAAAACATGGGGAACAAGCATATAGTGTGTGCTCATTTAAGTATTCAACAATTCTCATACAATTTATTGAAACAAATTAAATGCAAAATAAAAGTTATCTATATTTTGTCTAAGTGAGTCGCAACCTAGGTAGGTGCCTAGGCGGGTCTAGGCGGGCGCCTCAGCTAGTCTAGGCGCCCTTTCTTAATTTTCAAACGCCTAGACATTAATCGGGGTGGTGGCCAGCCGCCTAGCGCCTAGGTGGGGATTTTTAGAACAATGCTATATTAGATCCTCCAACCTTTGATATCACATGCTCATATCAATCTGATTGATAAATGCACAGTTTTGTTTATTGTTACGACTCTATTTGAACTCTCCCTAATCATGATAAGGATAATTAACGTGGAATAAAATAAGTTAAAGTCAAAACCACTTAGGACTCTAATCTCCTTGATTATAGGATATTAAGTTTACGTGAAGGAGCTGTGGTTTAATAACTCGATAAACATGGAAGATTATAAGGCAGCAACCACATGATAGCTGGGATTCAGTTGAGATATATGCCTATAAAAGAGGTGTCCCTGCTCATAAGAAAATCACGTCAAAAATTATCTAGCACTATCATAGTGAGTAGAGGACTCTTGGTTTTCATTGCACTTCCAATCCTTTACAATGGCATCCTCAGGTATATCTTTTCTCCATCCACCATTCTAGCATGCTTAATCTTATACTTGTGTATGACATGTGTGTGATGATATATACACAGTGGCAGATGCATTGAGGGGCAGGAGGTCAGCTGACCCTCCGAATTTCGGTGACTGTCCATGGATACCTTGGGTGCTGACCCTCTGAACTTCTATGAATGTCCATGGATACCTTGGATGCTGCCCTTTTGAAGATTAGAGTTGGCTTCATACATGCCTTCCAACTGTTTGATAAAATGTCTGAAAGAAGAGTGAATGAAATGGTGATCTCAATGAATAACAAAGCATCATCATTCTTGGATAAACATATTAAAGGGATGCAATGATATCAAACATTGTTAGTGTTCAAGATAAGTGTGTTTCTTTGTTAAGCATTCATATGGAAGCAGCCTTGGAACATGTTAGTTACCTTCACAAATGAGGCATTAACAGGTGTGCCGTATGCCTTTCCAAATGACTTTAGGCCTACCAAGACTCGATGAAATGACGATATGCATGCTATTTCTGCATAATTCTTACTGACCCTCCTAATATTATTTCCTGGATCCGCCACTATATATATATATATATATATTGTGATCCTTGTCAAAGACTAATCCTAATTAGTTCTAACATTTATAACTTCCAGCCCATTTGAATTTTCATTTTGCCGCTTTATTCAAAGAGTAGCCATTTTTAGAACATGTTATTTCTAACATTTATAACTTGCAGCTCATTTGAATTTTCTTTGAGCATAATTTGAGAGGTCATTTTAGAAATAACATGTTTTAACCATGCATACAAGTTTGGGCAATCTGTCTTTGAGTACTTTACAATATTGGTTTTGCTGCAGCTATATTTAATATAGTAATGTGATTGTGTAAATCCTTGTATATTTAGGATATCTAGGAATATTCTCTAGGATTAGATATTATTCTATAAGAGTTGTAATCTTATTAGGGTAAGGAATTAAGCTTTCCTACTATTATAAATACAGGCACAATGGAGTGGAATACAACACACCTCATAATTAATCTCTATATTCTCTCTTTTGCTACCGGCCTCCCCCTCTTTATTCCCTCAGAATAGTTCAGTAATATATATATATATATATATATATATATATATATATATATATATATATATATATATATATACAGGACCCTTACCAAAAGGGATCCCTATTTTTCTAAATATATGAAACATATACAAAATATATATATATATATTCTGTATATGTTTCATATATTTGTCAATATATTTATATATACACACGTTTCATCAAAATAAATTAGAAGCAATTAGGGTTCTTCAAACCCTAGAAAAGTAGGAAAAAATAAAATAAAAACTGGGATTTTTTTATTTTTATGCATAAGTCGCAACCCACCGTCGTGCAGCCGTTAGCACCACTGTCGAATATCGTTGTTGGCCTAAAGCTAGCCAGGTCAGGCAAGCCACCAGAACGACGTCGTTTGACGTCTAGACCATATAGCAACAGCCCTTTGGGCTTTGATGTGCACACAAGACACTCTAGGCATTCGGCCTGGTAGGGTTTCCATGGGCCTGCAGCCCCAGCCCAACTCTAGAAAGGCATGCAACTTTCTTGGACCTGTCCTACCATGTCCCTGGCCCAAAAACCAGCAGCCCCATGCTTATGGGCTTTGTCCCGTGCCCTAGGCCCGTTTGCAGCAAGCCCTTGTTGCTTGCTGGGCTTTGCCCACCTCTCGACCCAATTACCAGCAGCCCCAGATTATGTTGAGCTTGTCTTTCCTGGCTTAAACCCGAAAGCCAGCTTCGGCTGGGCTTTAAACGCACCAACTCGCAAGCCAACCTTTGGCTGGGCCTGCCCCTGTGCCTTGTTTAGGCTTAAACCAGCAGCCTTTGCTACTGTGCTCACCCCAAAACCGTTCCAATGGCCTGCAGCCATAACTATGCAGCTATCGCAACCTTTCCCGAGGCCCACCAGCCTGCAGCCTGCTGCAGGGCTTAGTCCCGCACCGCAGCCAGCCCATTTTTGGCTAGCCGCAATACTTTTTCAACCCAATGCCAATTTCTGGCATCCCCACGTTATAAATCATACCCATTTATTTTTTTTGGGATATTTTGGTTTACAGTAATTAATTTTAATACAATTATCACTTGGCCTATCACCAACCGAAGCTAACATGACCCGTCTGTCATTATTTTTCTTCCACGATTGACCCTGTTTGATCCCGATCTATTGAATTAATTAAAAGTGACTAGTAGTCCATTAATTTGACAATTAATCCAAAATTATTTACATGAAGATCACTTTTGGACATTAACGATTCAATAATTTATTTTTCTACTTTGAACCATTGACATCTTTTTGTAGTCCCGAAGTTCTCACACTTGAGTTCCCAAAGCAACTCAAATCCACTACACTTCAATCAGAATATTGTAGTTTGTGTTCTTGTAAGAACCTCTCCTTTATGAACTAATCGGTCATAAAACTAAATTGAACCTGTAGTTAAATATTTAGTGCCTTTGAAACCCGAAGTTTTCATTCAAAACTTTCCCATGAAACCTGAAGCTTTCATGTTGAAATGAAACCTATACTTGTCTATAGAACCCAAATGTTCTACAATGTATGTCTATGGATTACCATATGACTAACTACGTTTTTTTTGTACCCTCCGTTTTAGGGATATGTCAAACTTGAACAAGCTCGATTTTACGACTTTAGAAGTCTCTGGAATAAACTACCTGAAGTGGGTTTAAGACGTGAAGCTCCATCTTACCTTAAAGAGCCTTCGAGCCACCATCGAGGAACATACAGACGTCTCGATCGACGAAGCTCAGAAAGCTACTACTATGATCTTCATCCGAAGACACATCCATGATACACTGCAGACCAAGTATCTCGTTGAGGAGGACTCCCGCACCCTCTAGCTTGCTTTTGCCAATCATTTCGATCACCAGAAAGACATTTACTTTCCTAAAGCGAGACACGATTGGCAGCAATTACACTTCCAAGACTTTAAGTCCGTGAATGAATACAACTCTGAAGTTTGTAGAATCTGATCACTGTTAAGTTCTGTAAAAATGACTTAACCGAAGAAGATCTCTTGGACAAGACCTATTCGACCTTCAATGCCATCAATATTGTCCTTCAGCAACAATATAGGGCACATAAGTTCACCAAATTTTCAGATTTGATCTCTATTTTACTTCTTGCTGAAAAGCAAAACCAGCTTTTGATGAAGAATCATCAAGCTCGACCCACTGGCTCGAACTCTCTACCTGAAGTGCATGTGACTAATTCTAGCAGCCACAAACGGCGAAAGAATCATCGTGGCCTTGTACATGGGTGGCAGACCCAGCTAGGGCTCAAGGTCAACAGAGCAGAAGCCCAGCAAAGGGAGGAAATTTGACCCAGAAGCGCCAACCTCTTGCCCCTAAGGCCACAAACATCAAGAACAAGGGAAAAGCTACCATTAAATCGGATTCTATTGCAATGGATATGTGCTACCACTATGGATCAAATGATCATTGGTCAGGCGTATGCCGAGCTACCCCCAAGGCCATTGCCTAGTATCATTCCCGTCGTGATTCTAACTTTGTGCATGCGGAACATCCCGAATATACTACCACATCTATGAAGATATCAGATTTTCATGAGGCATCAGCTCCTATGGAATAATAAGTTTTATTTTTCTAGACATGTTTTTATGGTGTTTTTACCCCTAGTGGCCGAACCCCTTATTTTTCTAGGTTTATGGTTTAATTTTTCAGACAATATTTCTAATTGGAATAATTTGTTTGGTTTTGGTTTGTTTTGAATGATGAATAATTATTTTATGGATATTATTTCTCGATTAATTAATTGAATGAATGAAAATATATTTATGCATGTGATCGATTCAATTAATTTACTTCTAGGTAGGACTAGTGTGGAAGTTATATGTCTAGCTAATAGTGCTACCACACACACCATCTTGCGTGAGTGACACTATTTTACTAACTTTGTACCTATAAATGCACATATGACAACCCCATCAAGCTCATCCAACCTGATTGAAGGATACGGAAAGGCCCGTTTAATGTTGTCTAATGGTGCTGTCTTAACCATTAAAAGGGTCATCTATTCTCCCCATTCCGGAAAAATATTGCTGAGTTTTAGAGATATACGAGATCATAAATATCATATTGAAACCACTAAAGAGAATGGTTCTGAATTTCTTTGTATCACTTTTTACGAGTATGGCCAGAAGCGTATTCATGAGAATGGTTGTACATCACAACCATTCGCGGCATAGAGACCCACCATGTGTTCGGCCCTGTGCCTGGGTTCTAGAACACTTTGCTACTTTGGCATGACCATATGGGACATCCCGGACATGACGATGCGCCGTATCCTCAAATCATCACATTGGGCATCATTTACCTCTTTATGTTGGATTCTCGCCTTGCAAAACTTGTTCTTTAGGAAAGTTGAATACTCAACCCTCACCTACAAAGATTATTCACAACCCTCCTAAGTTTCTTTAGAAGATTCAAAGGGATATTTATGGACCTATCCAACCAACATGCGGACCATTTAGATCCTTTATGGTGTTGGTTGATACATCGATACGTTGGTCATATGTCTGTTTACTATCCACACGCAATGCTGTATTTGCGAAACTGGAAGCTCAAATAGTTAAGCTTAGGGCTCACCACCCTGATTATTCGATCAAGTCAATTCGACTGGATAATGCTGGAGAGTTTACGTCACAGAATTTTGACGATTTTTGCATGTTAATTGGGTTTGAAGTTGAACATCATGTTCCCCATGTTCACACCCAAAACAGCCTACAGAAGCTTTCATAAAGCGCCTTCAATTAATAGCTCAGACTTTGGTTATGCGAATCAAATTACCGGTATTTGTCTGGGCTATGCAATATTTCACGCAGCCATGTTGGTCCGCCTGAGGCACACCGCTACTCAACCTCATTCACTATTATAGTTGGTTATTAGATATGAGCCTGATGTCTCGCATTTATGTCTGTTTGGGTACGCAGTTTATGTGGCAATAGTGCCGCCACTACGTACCAAAATGGGTCCTCATAGAGGAATGGGAATCTATGTCAATTATGATTCGCCATCAATTATTCGTTACTTAGAGCCTCGATAGGAGATCTCTTTATCGTACGATTTGCATATTGTCACTTTGATGAGACAGTCTTCCCGTCGTTAGGGGCAGATACCAACGCTAACGTTCCTATAGAACGCCGAGAATTGTCGTGGTCTGCTCGCACTAGTTTCATTTAGATCCCTGCACTGCTTAGTCCGAAACTGAAGTGCGTCATATTATAGATCTCCAAAGCATTGCTCAAAACATGTCAGATGCTTTTACTAATCTAACTAAGGTGACGAGATCACATATACCAGCTGCAAACGCACCTACAAGGATCGACGTACCTAGAGTACGCTGCAACATTGCCCTAGAAGGATAAACCCTCCCTGAAGGAAAGGCTGTTGCACCTCCCATGTGACCTGGTACACTAGCGGCTAGCCAATCATTTGATTTTACCTTTAAGCGTGACGGGCCCTCTAGTTTAAAGGATGCACTACCCCAAAAGAGAAAAATGGCACAAACTAGGGAACTTAGTCTAAATTTGACCATCGCTTACTCATCTGTTCCAACGCATACAGTTATTCTAGATTACTGTGATGTCTTAGACAAGACAAACCGGCCTCCTGAGAATCGCGAGATTTCGATCCACTATGCAATATTGGATGAGGTTTGGAATAGAAATAAGATGATCATCGACAATGCATTTGCGTACATAGTAGCTACTGACATCATGCTTAGTGATGACATTAAACCACGCTCCGTTGATGAATGTCGGTGTAGAACTGATTAGTCAAACTGGAAACAAACAATCTAGGTTGAACTCGATTCACTTGCGAAATGTAAGGTGTTTGGGCCCGTATCTCCTACTCCACCACATGTAAAGGCCGTGGGCTACAAGTGGGTTTTTGTGAGGAAGAGTAATGAGAAGAATGAAATAGTGCGATATGCATGCCTCATAGCGCAAGGTTTCTCTCAACACCCTTGGATTGATTACGAGGAGACGTATTCCCCTATAATATACGTCATAATGTTCCGCTACCTTATCACTTTGGTAGTTTCCGAAAAACTGAATATGCAGCTTATGGACGTGGTAACCGCGTATCTTTATGGGGATCTAGATATAGAAATCTACATGAAAGTTCCACCATTGACTTATTCAAATAGTTATAGACCACGGAACACCCTCTCGATTAGATTGAGGAGATCACTCTACAAATTGAAACAATCCGGGCGAATGTGGTATAATCGTCTGAGTGAATATTTGACAAGTCAGGGTTATGTAAACAATGAACTATGCCCATGTATGTTCATCAAGAAGTCACATTTTGAATTTACGATTGTTGCAGTTTATGTCGACAACATGAACCTCATCGAAACTCTCGTAGAGGTTAAGGAAATTGTTGTTCACTTGAAATCGAAATTTGAGATGAAGGATCATGGGAAAACTCGATACTGTCTAAACCTGGAGATTGAACATTGTTCAGATAGAATCTAGTACATCAATCGAACTACATCCAAAAGGTGTTGCGACATTTTAATGAGGATAAAGTGAAGCCTTCGAGTACTCCTATTATCGTTCGGACTCTAGATGCTAAACGAGATTCCTTCCATCCCAAGGAAGATGACAAAGAGATTTTGGAGCATGAAGTTCCATACCTAAGTGCAATTGGTGCTTTATTGTATTTGGTTCAATGCACGAGACTCGACATCTCCTTCGCTATTAATCTTTTAGCTAGATACAGCAATACGCTTGCATGCAGACATATGGTTGGTGTTAAAGACATTTTTCGCTACCTTAAGGGTACGAAAGATTTGGGCTTGTTCTACACCCATAAATCATCGAGATGAACCACCGCCCCCCTCGGTCCTCAGGTTGATTCTTGCCTCGTTGGTTACACAGATGCTGGTTACCTGTCTGACCCACATAGGGCATGTTTTCAAAACGGGATATGTCTTTACCATTAGAGACACCACAATATCTTGGAGGTCTACCAAGCAAACGCTAGTTGTGACTTCTTCGAACCATGCTGAGATTCTTGCCTTACATGAAGCCTCGCATAAGTGTTTTTGGTTGAGAGCAGTCATAAAACATATTCGAAGCACTGATGGTCTTACTACCATTGTTGACCTTCCTACAACAATCTTTGAAGACAATGTAGCATGTATCGAGCAGTTAAAGAAGGGAGACAACACCAAGCACATTGCGCTGAAGTTCTTTTATTCTCACCAGCAATAACAACATCAGAACATTGAAGTCAAGCAAATTCGTTCCCAGGACAACTTGTTCGATCTCTTTACCAAGTCATTGCCAAAGTTCACTTTTCAAAAGCTCGTCTAAGGAATCGATATGCGTAAATTATCTAAGTTGAATTGCTTATAGTTCCCTGATTTGTAAGTTATGTCTAACTCAAGGGGAGTATCCCGAAGTATACTCACTTGATCTTAATGTACTATTTTTCCTACGATTAGGAGCATTTTTCCCACTGGGTTTTTGCTACCTAATGAGGTTTTGATGAGGCACCCATCCTGGGACAATCATACTCCGTTGAGTTCACTACCTTTTTGTCCCGTATGACGTTTATTTTAGACATTATGCATACTTCTCACTTTTCTCCTTAGTCTATGGGTTTTTACCTGCCTTAGGTTTTACCATAGCAAGGTTTTGTGACTTTTACTACTAATGCATACTTTCTTTAATTTGAGACTCACATTCGCCGTTGTGCCGACGAATTCATCAACTGTTTTACCTTATCTATTGAAGACCTGATGCGATGTTTTGTTTGAGTATTTACACACTCAAGGGGGAGTGTTAGAGTCATATCTAATTTAGGAATGTGATTGTATAAATCCTTGTATATTTAGGATATCCAAGAATATTATTTAGGGTTAGATAGTATCCTATCAGAGTTGTAATCCTATTAGGGTAAGGAATTAACCTTCGCTACTACTATAAATAAAGGCACAATAGGGTGGAATACAACACACTTCACAATTAAATCTCTCTTTTCTCTCTTTTGTTGTCGACATCCCCCTCTCCATTCCTTTAGAATAGTTCAGTAAATTAGGCCTACAACAGGTTCTGCTTTTTTTTATTGAAAATGGCGAGTTTATTTTTTAACAGTTTGGTAGAGAAGGGTACATAGACAAGAAAATAAGATAAGGTGCCTCCACAACCCAATGAAGAAGAATGAACAACTCTTACTATACCATCTAGCATATGACACACCTTGACCTGGAATGTCCACATGGACTCCGAATCGAGTTGTGCTAGCCAACACCCGGAAGGTGATGAAGCCATAAAGTTTGATGTGGAAAATATGCATAAATTTAAACCTAAAAGTGACTAAGTGCAAAAGTGCGCATGTGAGTGGCATTGAACCCATTTCACACATAATGTCAGAGCATAAGTAAAGTACAATAAAAGTAGAACAAGAATTATATCATCGAAGGTAATCTCATATGCTAACATTTGCCAAAAATCCTCGTAGACACGAAATCTCTGCCACTAAAACCTGGATGAGCGAAAAACAAGGGTGAGTGAAAACAAGGGTGAGTGAGCCTAAAAATAAAGTTATGTAAAACCTTCTCGAAAATGTAATAATCCTTCGCCATAAAACAAGTATAGTTTCCAAAAATAGCATACTACGTATAGTATGAAAATACTTACCGTAAACAGTAATATCTCAATAGTGCAATACTTCACAATATTTTGTAAATAAACACATAATATCCGGTAATCACAATATCTTGCATAAACAAACATATCATCTCGAATGCTCATCGATATATGCTAACACACGAGTTCATTCAGTAATATTCTGACATGAACGGGACTGGGTGTAATGATGATTTACGTTCTAGTACTACAATCACGTGAAGATTGGTGTTATGTGCATCACATACGAGTCTTAATTTCTTATAGAAATCTAGGACAGGACTGGCACCTACAATGGATCCAAAGTGAGCGTACGGTGTAATGTGAACATACACGTGAAGACTGGCCCTGACCCGGGTGAATACTAACACCAGTGTAACACACGATGAGCAGATAACATAAATATGATCATGCAACGGTAAATCAATAATTCACGTCGACATAATACTATTCATGACCATAACTATAATTAAGGCATCCTATAGGATTTATAATGATCTCCTAATTCTCATCATTACGACATTCCTCATAAACGTTAATTTAGTTATGGCATCACATAGAAAATTCAATATATATATATATATACACACACACACATGGAAACTAAACAAATATATATACCCACTCACAGCTACTTGCGAGGTCCCAGCTAGGCCTGGCAAACGGGTCGTGTTTGTCGTATTTCGTGCCATGTTCGTGTAACGCCTGTTATCTTAACGGGTTGTGTCGTGTTACACCTATTATCTTAACGGGTCCTTAACAGGTCAGGTCACTTTACCCAACAGGTAAAATGACCTGACCCGTTATGATCCGTTAAGAAAAATATATTTTTTTCTTAAATTTGCACAAACCACATTGCCACATAAATATTACTTCAAAACATAAAAACACATTTTTCGTTAGTCCAAAATAAGAGTTTAATAAAAAAAAACACCAATACACTACTGGTCTACTACAAAATATCAAATGTGCAAGGATATGAAAAATAAATAAGTTTTTCTTTTCAAAGTTGTGAAGCCTTTCTCAAAAGTTAAAACCTTGCCAATGAAACTCAAAGCTTGCATGTTATTCCTTTTACAAAATTCTTCAATTTTCATCGATCATCATGGGGAAATTGTATTGTAACTTTGGCTTGATCTATTGCCTTCAAGAGTTATGCTGATGATGTTTTCAGTAAGGTTTTCCACATTAGAACTCTCTTCCGCATAAAGTAAATATAGAAAAACCAAACATTATAAACCATTCAAATTATGAGAAGTTTACCAAAATAATTATGAAAAGAAATAAAACAATAGTACTATACCATATAAAAATATATTACCTCATTTTTTCCAAAGGGTAAATTACATTTTCATACCTCAGGTTTGTGATGTATTTCAATTCCTTACAACATCTTCAAAACATTTCACTTTCATACCTTAAGTACTATTTTATTTCAAAATAATACCTCGTTACATTTTCCATCCATTGATCCGTTAAGTGCTGACATGGCTGCCAAATGTCTGCCATGTGGCAAATTTTTTTTTTTTTATTTTTTTTTTTATAAAAAACCTGAATTTTCTCAACAAAAAATAAAATAAAAATTGAAACCCACTATCCCTTCCCCGCCCCAGTGACCCACATCCCTATCCCTAACCCAGAACCCAAAAACCTGCAACAAGAAGAAGAAGAAGAAGAGGGAGGAAGAGAGAAAAAAAAAAAAAAAAAAAACCCCAAATCCAGTTCGTCCCCCCTCCCCAAAAAACCTGCAACCTAGAAGAAGAAGAAGAAGATGAGGAGGAAAAAAAAGAAGCCCAGAACCTCTCCCCCCCGCGGACCCTCCGGGCCTGGATCTCGTGATTTTCAGTGTGGGTGAGTTTTGAAAATACTTTGAGTTTGAGATGATTTTTGGACTGGTTTTGTGGTAGATCCACCTAATCTTGGGTGGGATTTTTTGGAGGGGTGATGAGGGATGGGAGAAAGGGGTGGCTCGGGTGGGATTTTAGGGTGGGTGATGATGGATGGGAGAAGGGGGTAGGTCGGGGAAGACGATTTCTGGGATATTTATTTATTTATTTATTTTTCTCTTCTTCTTCTTTTTCTTCTTCTTCTTCTTCTAGGTTGCAGGTTTTTAAGGGTTGGGGAGGAGGGGGTGGGGACGAACTGGGTTTGGGCTTTTTTTTTTTTTTTTTTTCCTTCTTCTTCTTCTTCTTCTTCTTCTTCTTCTTCTTCTTGTTCTTGTTCTTGCAGGTTTAGGGATGTGGGGGTGGTTGCGGGGAGATGAGATGGGTTTAATTTTTTCTTTTTTTTTTTTTGAGAAAATTCAGGTTTTTAAAAAAAAAATTAAAATTTTTTTTTGCCACGTGGCAGACATTTGGCAACCACGTCAGCACTTAACCGATCAATGGATGGAAAATGTAATGGAGGTATTATTTTGAAACAAAATAGTACTTAAGGTATGAAAGTGAAATGTTTTGAAGATTTTGTAAAGAATTGAAATAAACCTCAAACCTGAGGTATGAAATATGTAATTTACCCTTTTCGAAATTCTCTAAATTTAGTTATATATATATATATATATAAATATAATTATTATAATATTTTTAGTGGTATAAAATTATTAAATTAATATTTTGCTTATCGTGTATCTGGTTACCCATGTGTATTCCCGAACCAACCCGTTATCTTAACAGGTACTCATCGGGTTGCCTGAAAAAGACCCGATTCGTTATCGTGTCTACCCAATAACCTATTAATTTCGTGTTGTGTCAGAAATTGTCATACCTAGTCCCTAGCTTTTCGAACTAGGAAAGTCAGAGTCTTCGATAGTAATCGCATCTAAGCATAATATTAGGACCGGTAGTAAAACTCAACTAAAATGATTAAATTTGGGAAAACGGAGTGCAAATTTGGAATCAGGGCGTCGAAATATCCTAAGAAGGGTCACGGATAAATTTCGAAAAAAGTCAACGGTCAACCAAAAAGTTAACGAAGCCGTCGAGATAGTCAACTACGTTAAAAGTTTGAAATTTTACTAAATGGATGACAAAAATAGACTCAAGGCATCAGAATTAGCCTAAGAAAGGTCCCGACGAAAACCCGAAAATCAATGCATGGAGTATTCCAGAAATATTCAAGGAATATTTCAGATCCGGTTTCATAAACAGGTCGGGTCGAATCTGGGTCAGGGTTATCGGATCGGTTCGTGGATTCTGGTCAAATTTGATTCGTCGAATCCGATTTTGATATTCGGGTCGGGTTGACCCAATCTGGGCTGCGGTAGGCTGGTTTCTGGGGATTTTGGCCGAAAAACTTCCACGGCTCCGATTAGCTTTAAAACTCAACCAAAACTAGTAACCTACTATACCAATTTGAAGCTTAGAGAACAAGTAATCAAAATATACCATTAGGTTTTTCAGGCGTGGCCAGATTTGGCTGGAAAAAGGCTTGAAAGTCGTTGGATTCCTTGTCGAAAAACGGAGAAAGAGTCCCCGAGGTATCTACAGCACCAAATCATCACCAACTCATACAAATACCGACAAAACAACCTAAAACGACTATAATGACATGATTTGAGGATGTTTGATCCTTACCTAGTCGAAAATGTCAATGGTTCGCTGAATAAGACAATGAATAGTAGTAATCGTGGCAGTTTGATCATAGAGGAGAGATAAGAGGCCGTTTGAGAGAGCTCGTGGGCATTTGGTGGGGTCAAGTTTGCCGGAGTAGGGAGGCCAGTGGTGGTGCCTTGGTGGCTGGCAGAGAACAGACGAAGTTTGAGTGAGTTTGAGGGAGGAAAAGTTAAAGTAAGAAAGAGATGAGGAAAGTTCAAGAAAGTCCCTAAGAGCGTGGTGAAGAGAGAGACACGTGGAAAAGAGGGTGATGGTGAGTAAGGTGTGGGCCCTACGGGCCATAAAAATCCTACCGAAAATAATAAAATAATGGGAGAGAAAATCTAATATACCAATTTACTAAAATACCCTCAAGTTTCGTAATTCCGTAAAATCTTCACCGGAACTCCAATTTCAATTCCACTTGCGCCCACGCGTTCGTAACGTCGAGTACTACAAGGATATGCTAAAAGAATGTTTTGTACATCTCGTTATACGCTGGTCAACGAAAGTCAATATTCTCGCCTCTAGGGGCATTTTGGTCAATTCACACTGTTAAAATTATAAAAACCGTAAAATTAGGGACGGGTTATTACAGCATATCTATAAACATCTATCCACAATCTTTCGACCATATTTTATACGTAAATAGGACAATTTAGTAATCTTTTGTATGTAAGTATTATGTTTTGTATATAAATAGGACTATCCACCATAATTCGAGCCTAATTGTAGTATAGCCCAGAATAGGGCACGCGAGTCCCTCCTAAACGACTGGCCTACTAAGTCCTTCAGGGTTGCATTCATTCATTTCTCACTTGGTGCTTTGTGGTAGGACTAAACTTGTTGTACAAACCAAGCAACCATGGTAGCATTTTACAAAAATTCTACAATACACTGATGTATGTGATGCATCTGTGTATTAAGCATTTGCATACTAGATTTTGACAGCCTTAATTGAAAAAATTAAAATTGATGTTCCAGCATAAAACTAATTAGCAATATGTAGTCCACCTATTTATGGATGCAAGGCCCTTTTTTTTTTCTTTTTAGATAGGGGATTAACCTTCTCAACACACTCTCATACGTGTGACGAATTTTCAAGCCTAGCACATGGACAACACAAATCAAGTGACATGGAACGTGTGTATGGCTGTTAGGTTTCACACAGGATAACTTGCTCTAGTACTATGAAGAAAGTTGAGATTTCACCATAAAACCAATTGGCAATATAGAAAATAGTCCATCTACTTATATGCATACAGGGTTCTAAAGGACGTTAGGTGCTAGTCTGGCAGTGGGCTAGGGTCTAGCGCCTAGGCAGCTAGGCGAACTAGGCGGATTTAAGCAAATTTATTATATATAGTATAAACAAGTGCCTATTTATTAGACATGGTAATTTCTTACACAACTCATTAACATGAAAGGTAAACGACATGAAAATAATGGGTTTCGAGTCAACACGATAACTAATTGGGTCGTTATCGGGTCACACGATAAGAACCCGTTAATAACGGGTCCTTAACAGGTTTACATGAGAGCGACACGTGAGTACCCTATTTCGACACGATAAGAAAAAAAATATTTTGAAGATTTTAATTTTTTAAACTACTAAAAAACCTTACTATAAAAACAATAGATATAGTGGATATGTATATATGGTTTATTAATTATTATTGTATTATTATTCTATATAAAATTTAAAAATTTAAGTTTTATTTATTTATTTATTTTTATTGTATACTATAGGCAAAGAGAAATTATAAAACCTAGTAAAAATATCAAGTAATTTAAAAATATCAAGCACATTAAAAAAAATTAGAATAATTAGTTTACAAGTGTGGAAAATGTCAAAAAAATATGCAAATGCTTGTAATCGCATCCTGATAGGAGCATATTTATGCGACTTAGTTAGCTTGTTTCCTTGCATTTACTTAGTTAGTTTATGTTTATTATAGTGTTTTAAGCTATTTTCGTGTGTTTGTAGGTCCAATTGGCAAAGTTGGCAAGAAAGTGCATTTTAGAGCATTTTGGAGCAATTCTGGGCTGAAATGGATTGCATGCATATGGAGCACAAGGAATGGACGAATTTGAAGTTCAAATGAGGCTAGGAATGTGTTTAAAAGTTGGAGAAAGAAATTCAAGTCAAAGAAGATAAGGAATCAGCTACAAACATGGAACATTATCCAAAAAAACCTTATCTTATCTTAACCTTATCTTATCTTATCCTATCCTAATCTTATCCTATCTTAATTCCAGCTGCAAGGGGGACTCATTTTCATAATAGGATGCCTAAAACCTGTTTTTAGGAGGTCTTTTCCATCTAGAAACATGCCACAACACTCCTTTCTAGAAGTCCTAAAAATCTGGCGCCCCAAACCTTTCTAGAAGGCCTTTGCCTTACCTTGCACTCCATCCCCTTCCCTCCAATTGTGCCGCACCTTCCTTACCCTTATTCCTCTTGGATTCTGATTTAATTAGCCTATTCCCTTGTGGATTTGGATTGTGCAAAGCCTTTTCAGAAATTAATTGGGCTAAACCCCTTTCCTGATGGATTTAAGCCTTGTGCCGCACCCTAGGGCCCTGATCCTTTATTTCTGCTAAGTCCAAGTCGTACCCTGATTTCCCTAGGGTTTGCCATGCCTATATATACATATTTTGAGGCTTTGCTGCAGGTTACCACCCCCTATACCACACCATAATTCGTAGCCATCACCATCCATACACAGAAACACTCTTTTCAGCAAGAAGGAGAGGAGGAGAGCTTTGCCGTGGCTTCCATTGGAGGAGGACCTTGTGCCGCAACAACCTGCAACCATTGGAGACTTCCTGAGTTCTTTCTTCCCTTGTTTTAGTTTCAATGTTTATTTCAGATTGCTTTTCAATTGTTATGAACATGTGTAACTAAGTTTTTCTTAGTTAGAGGTGAATTCGAAGCCATGGACATATGCTTAATATGAATTGATTACCTCCAGTTATTGTTTCGTAAAACATGAATGCGATTCACTTATCTGTTTGATTAAAACTTATTCTTATATGTGGGTTAAGGGTGCACACTTAGTTTGCATGCATGAATCTGATGCTAAAATATAAGGGAATTTCACCTAATTGTTATGAACTTATATTTATGAGTAGTAAAGGTTGCTAGTCACAATCATGTTAAGTGAATCCATGGCAGGAGTATCATCATGCTTTTCATAGTTACGAATGCCTTGTCAATGCTTATGATTTTCATAGAACTTAATGATCTTTGAATGTATCTCTATTATGGGTATTCCATGTAGGGAACTTGATAAGAATAATTTGATTGTCGATGCGTTATCCATCCAATTCAACGAATTAAGGAAAATCTGAAAGTTAATTTGTGCATTCACGATTAATTTGGGGCATTGTCATTCATGGTTTAAAGAAACAATACTGGAAATCAATTTGTATGCATATGTTTCATGTGTGGAGAAGGATCCTCTAACTAGCTTTTCACCCTTGAATTCACCTTAATTTCGTTTTAACTTACTTTGTTTGCTGCAATTTACTTAGTTTTGTCAAATTCGTCCAAAAACCCCATCAGTTCTTATTTGTGTCTTAGTTTTGTCAAATTCATCCAAATCTGTCCCCTTTCTGTGTTTTGAGTCTTACTAGTCTAGAATTTGTCCAATTCACTCTCTAGTATCTGTTTTGAGTCTATTTAGCTTAGTTTGTGTGTTTTGAGTCAATTTGGTCAGTTTTGAGTCATAAGAGTCTGGTTTAGTGTTTTAGAGTTTAAATTGTGTAGATTAGCATCCCTTCTAATCCCCGGCCTAAAACGATCCCTACTTTCATATACTACGTCGATAAGGTTTTAATTTGAGTGTCAAGTAATTTTCACATCACATCCTCTACGCTTTGAGGATGGGTACATTATCGTTTGAATTTTTAAAACCATACAAACCTTCATGAATAGTATTTTTGAGGAAGTTCAAAATAAATAAAATTTCATAATCATTAATGTATAAGTTTGAAAAATGTGAAAGCATATATAAACGCTCGTAATTCCATCCTTTACGCTTAGATGATAGTTACATGGTCATTTTGATTTTTAAAACCCTCCAAATCTCACAAATAGTGTTTTTTATTTGAGTACAAAATTAAAAAAAATTAATAATAACTATTGTAGAAGAGTGAAAAATGTAAAAAAAATATATATATAATCACTCGTAATGACAAGCTTTACAACTTACGTGAAAGGGTCAACTCCAAAATTTTAGTATTATGTTTTACATTTTTTTGGGTCAAATTATGTTTTTCATTTTCATTATTTATTGATTTAAAATATATTTTTCTTAACGGGTAACGGATCAGATCATATTACCTGATAATATTAACAGGTCGATTTTGGGTCGGGTCATATTACCCGTTTACTTTAACGGGTATTACACGACACGACCCGTTGAGCTATCGGATATGACACGAACACGAGAAACACAACACGAATGTCAGGTCTACTATGTATACTTAAAACAGATACATAATTTGATTTTGATACATAAATTGCAAAATAAAATGGCATATAGATTATAAAATATTAAAACATATTGAGAACATGAGGAGCAAACATATAATGAGTGTTCATTTGAGTATTCAACAAGTCTCTTACATTAAAATGGAAAAAAAAATAGCAAAAGGAAAGTTATCAATTTTCTATATAAGTGAGAGTCGTGACCTAGGTGGGTGCCTAGACGGGCCGGTGGCCAGCCGCCTAGCGCTTGGGCGGAGATTTTTAAAATAGTGTATGCACTTGCAAAATCACACCTAGGCGGGAAATTTTAGAACAGTATAAGCACATGAAATTTTTTTTTTCTCTGACGTGAAAATAATACTCCCAACGCAATCAAAAGAGAAATGAATGATCGGGTCCAAAATAAAACGGTTCATTTCTTTAACAAAGGAGTTGTCAATTATGTTTATAACAAGACACTGCTTTACGCAATTGACCTATTGGGTGTGAATGATGTCGGCATAATTTTTATCCTTATGACTAGGATTATATTGTCCCGCTTAGTAGATATACTATAATCAAGAGAAGAGTCCTTATCCACCTTTACATAGAGAAAATGTCAATACTTATAATGTAATTACATAGAGATTTTTTAATGTGTTTGAAATATTGAGCAGTACGTTATATATCAGTCATTATACAAGTGGAGAGAATTTGTTTTCAAATGTTTCTCTATTTGTATAATGATATATAACGTATGTGTCGGTATTTCAGACACATTGAAAAATGTCTTCCAATTACATAAAATATTTTAATGGTTGATTCGTTAAATCACACATCACTTTGTCTATTATAAACAACTGTAGTCTATAAAATGTGAATTCATGTCTACTTCAACAAAATAAAGACTGGTTTTCTTTAGACAAGATACTAAAACTTTTATGTTTTATGATTTTTCGAGTATACACCCTAAATTATAGTATAAAAACCCCCTAAATATATAATACATCATGATTTGTTAACTCAAAAAAGCATTACTACTATTATTTCTTAATTAACAGAAGAACCCTTTATCAACCATTACACAGAGAAAGCTCAATTATACCGCCATCACTCCAATTTTTATTAATAATTGTTGTTCATGAGATTTGATTCATAATTAAGACTATATAGTCATAATCATTCCGAGCCCTCCCTCCCTCCCTCCTATACATATAACTTTGCTGACCGCTGTTTCTATAATGTTTCTAGGGCTATAAACCCTAAATCATCAGTACAATTCCTTACAGTTAACAAGGTCCTTCAGATATATGCATGAGAGTGGGTCTCCAGCCACTAAGATAAGCTCCTCTCATGTGAGTGAGGCCAGCCTTCCGAGCTGTCGAGCTAATTAAAGCGTACCATATGGTACTGAATTGGTACCCCGCAGCCACATATGGCTGCATCAAAGTTTAAGTTTTCTGAAGCATTTGGAACCCTTTCGATTCAATTACATTAATGTGTGTGTGTGTGTATGTATATATATTATCCATATGAAAACTCTTGGTCATGAGAGCTTGGCTTCCTTGCGCCATATATATGATGTGATCATCTTCAACACGTTGCAAGTTGAACCAGCTGGTCCCGTTTAAAGTTGGAAAAAAGGCAACAGCTGGCCATGGGCGAAGTGATAAAAAGGAAGATTGAATCCATAGCTTAGTCTAAAAGGAGGGCATGGGCCAGCAACCACTTCAAGCATCTCTCTTTAAAAACACCCTAATGGGAAAAATACTATAAACAACTGCATAGGTAACCAATCCTTTAATACGTCAGGCTGATAGATTTCATGAGTATGCCAAGTTGCTCTAATACCATGAAGAAGCTGAATTCCACCCTAATTCAATCGAACAAAATTAACATAAGGATGGGTAATGTCAGGGAAACTAAATTAAACTAAATTTGCAAACTAAATGATGTGCCACCAATAAGAAATAATTAAGCACGTAAATCACCACTTAAGTAATAATTCAAGGGTAATGCTAGGGAGACCAAATTTTTTAAACCAAATTTGCAAATCAAATGATGTGTCACCAATAAGAAACAAGCACGTTAATTGACACTTAATTAATAATCCAATCATCTACAACCACATCATTTGGTTTACAAATTTGATTTAAAAATTTTGGTCTCTCTAGCATTACCCATAATTCAATCATCAACAACCGCATCATTTAGTTTACAAAATTTAGTTTAAAATTTTAATTTTCCTAACATTACCCCTCTGTTAGCCCTAACATAGGAGCATTTTTGGCCATATTCTTTCGTTTACTAGCCAACAACCGAATTTTAAGATTTTAGGAACATTTTACTATGTTGTTGTTTGTTTGATTTGTTTCCCATTTGCACTTTTAGAAAATATAGGGTCAAGAGGCACTAGAAAAGCCAAGCAACCTTTGGGGTGGTAGCTTCACATACTTAATAATAAACTTTGAGAGACTTTGTCAATTCCCAAAGAATTCTAGTTTGCTATAAGGAAAATCTAGCGTGAGATGTTAGGGTTATTTCGTTCGATTTCTTTGTTCTTTATATCACGAATTCACGAAGGCTCTGGGAGAGTGAAGGAAAAGTGAGCATGTTCACGTGGAGGGGGGCAAGTCTCATCAAAAGGATTAAGATACGCAACTCTTATTAAAAGAAGTTCCCACTTTAAATCTTTGTTATCCTTTAATAATTTTCACATTTCATGACCCCCCCCCCCCCCTCCTCCTCTCCTTGCCGTGGGCAAAAATGGAACAATTTCTTACTTGGTAATGCTAGATAAAATAAAAAGTTTTTATCACAAATGGTCCCTGACATTGATCAAACACATCATTTTGGTCCCTGACATTGAAAATCAATAGAAATGGTCCCTGAGATTGATCAAACACATTACAAATGGTCCTTCCGTTAAAAACTCTTTGGGCAATTTTCAAAGCTTCGTAACTCAATCGTTTCTTAACCAAATTCGACCCATAATATATCAAAATGAAGATAGGAAAGTGTAGAACAAGATTATACCTATTTGGAAGCCCAATGGTTGCCGGAGATGGCTGGAAAATAGCCTCGAATGTGACTAGTCCGCAGAAAAACTGGAAAACTTGCCGGAAACTGGGTAAACTTTAAACGTTCATAACTTCTTCAATACTCAACGAAATTGAGTGATTAAAAAATGAAAATCATACTTCTCGACGAGACAAAGAGAATGGTACCTTTATTGACTGCTAATTCACCGTGGTTTGGCCAGAAAACAGCTCGAAATTGGATAACCATTTTCGAGTTAGCCAATTTCAAGCCGTTTTCCGGCCAAAATACGGCAAGTTAGACATCAGGAAAGATACCATTCTCTTCTTCTCGTCGAGAAGTATGATTTTCGTTTTTGAATCACTCGATTTCGTTGATTATTGAAGAAGTTATGAATGTTTAAAGTTTACCCAGTTTCCAGCGAGTTTTCCAGTTTTTCCGCGGACCAGTCACATTTGAGGCTATTTTCCGGCCATCTCCGGCAACCATTAGGCTTCCAAATAAGAAATTGATGATTGATTTATTAATTAAGCGTTGATAAATGTGATCATTCTCATTGATGACACATCATTTAATTTGTAAATTTTATCTCTAAATTTAGTCTCACTAACATTACCTTTCTTAGTCTGACCTTTAATATATACACCAATACCGCTTCCTCCACCACCACAATGACAAAGTGTTTGATTTTGATGGAGCTGGTGACTTTGGTGGGTGGGGGCCAATGCATGCAAAGGCAAAACAATCACACAAATGCAAAGTGTTTGGATGCGAAGCTTTTGTAAAAGGAAGAGAGAAGAAATTAAAAAAGAAGGAAACGGAGGAAGAAGAAGACCATATCAAAATCATAGACAGCGTGCTGCCCACTAAAACCTTATGCCATGCCACTGTTGACCAAACCACTTTTTCCATGAGATTCCCCAAACACAACCCAACTCCATGGCCGTCCTAAGATTCTATGGCACCAAAAATAGATAACGACCTTTTTATAATTTAAAGTTTAAACCCATAAATTAATTAAGTACTGAACACGCTTCCATTATATTAACATAAACACCCTTTTATAAGCTCTTAATTATACTTTTAGCTGATCTCATCGTCCCCCCCCCCCCCCCCCACACAACTAATACACCAAACCAAACCACCCCATTTCAATTTTGAACCTACATGCCAAAACAATTGAACCTAAATTATATTTGGAAAAGAAAAAACAGAAGGTTTTGTCTGGTATTCAATTTAAAACAAGTTACAGTTCTTTTAAAAATAATTACTGTAGTTAATAAATTGCTTAGTACTCATTAATTCAAAAAAAATTTCAAATTTAAAAAGGATACCAAATAACCTCTTAATTTTGTAGTATTATTGTCTTAACTGAATAATTGTGGACTAAACATAAAGACAATGTCGAGAGACAACTCTAGTCAAAGTTAGACCTAATTAGTAGCATGGAGATAATTTTTTTTATTACATAATATTGATATATGAACATTTGAATGTACTCCACTCATTCTATACCATTTAAGCAAAAATCTCATGGATTAGTGGGAGTTTTCTTTTTTTTCTTTTCTTTTTTAAAAAAGAAAAAGAAAAAAGAGATTAACTGGTTGCTTCGCCACGACACAATCAACTCTTCCGTCGGTCAAGAAGACTCACAGAGACATTTCAACCTCCATCTGGCCACCATTGTGCGATTTACCAGCAGCCTGAATTGAACACAGGACGTGTTGTGTGGAATACATGCCTAAAATTCGTTCCCAACCAACTACTAGGTCACCCGTGGTGGTTGATTAGTGGGAGTTGATAGTGGATGATTTGCCCACAAGATGGTGAAAGTTCAAAATCATAACCTATTTAATTTCCAATAAAAATAAAGAAAAAAATACAAATAAATAATAACAAGTCGTCCATGAAAATTAAATTAATTTACTTAACTCTATTCAAACCAAAGCACTATCATCTCCCTCCCCCCTTTTTCAAACACAAGTACACTCATTCCATGCACGTGCGAGAAAAAACCAAAACACGTGTGAAATATATGATCAACAACCACCGTATCAAGGCCTCCAAGCACTAGCCCAAACCACCGGCTGATCCTTCCACGACAAGAATATTCCGGCGATGGAATCCGTACACTGTGTCATCGCCCAACCCTCCTTATACCTCCTCAACAAGGCGCGTACGTCATCGCACACCTCATCACTGAACATCGCGGGACTAAACCCCGCCACATGCATACGCCTCGACCAGCGGGTGGCGGTCTCGCGCCGCTCCACTGACTCCGAAGGCGCGCAGGCCACCAAATCCACCACAGCTCGCCCGGCGGCCCGCTCGAGCATCAACCGCTCGTTGCTGGTCCTGGAAAAGCTCTCGTCCAATGCCTCGAAGTAAACCCTAAACCATCTCAAGCACTCTTGAAACCCATGAACGAAGTCAAGCCCGTCAACCCCAACGTCAAGATCAGCCTCTTCCTCAACGAGAGTAATGATCCTCGGCCTCAAGCTCCGAAACACCGAAACAAGATAATCGCGGCGATTTCCGACTGACTGAACGGAATGTAGAGTGCCGACGCAGTTGATTGCCAAGGCCTCATCGTCTCTGATATCCAACTCTGATAAATTCAGCTCGGAAAGATCTCCGGAGTGATGGACTGCGTTGAATTTGAAAGGCACCCCCATCAACCGGGCAAACTTTTCCATCCTCGCGCCAATTTCCTTCATTACTTTCTGCCCGGCTGCGCCGCCAGAACCGTCGTTGGCTCTGTTAGCCACAACAGTGGTGAGACGCAAGTGCGGCGTCTCATCAGTACGAGTTGCCAGCGCCTCGAGCAGAGTCGGCCACTGGGTGCAGTAAGTGTTGCTGATGTCGATTATGTGAAGCTTGGGCTCACCATCAAAGGCCTCCATGATCGCGCCATTACACGCCACGTGTCCGAAAGTGGTCCAAGGGCTGACCTCCTGAAACTTGAGCACCATTTTTCTTGTGGACTCGAAGGAACACGTTTTCTCCGAGGCGGAGATTAGGGTTCGGTAGCAGCGGTCGCCGGAGTCGGTCATGCGGCTGAACAAGGCTTGTAGGAAATAGTTGGCGAGTTTCTGGTCGGTGTCGCCGTATGGACTGCCAAGCTCGTTAAGCATCCACATGAGATGCTGGACGCGGGAGCTGTTCTTGTCAGCGATGGCTCTGGCGGTCTCCAAGAGGATTTCCGGGGCCCACTTTCCGTTGGAGAGCTCGAAGTTGACGAGGGAGGGGGAGAACGAAAAATCGGCGGGGGTGGGAGTGGTGGTGGCGGTGGGGAGAGGGTTTGGGGTGGGAGGGGTTGGTTGGTTCGATGGGAAGTAGTGTTTGGAAGAAGAGGAGGAGAAGTCTTCTTCATCCATGAAAAAGTTGAAGCATTCTTCTCCAACGTCGTCGTTTTGGTGGGGGTAATTAGGGTGAGGAGGGTTACTAAGGAAGGAGGATCTGGAGCTGCTGGAAGTGGTGGCGGTTGTTGTAGGTGTTGAGGTTTTGGTGCCGGTTGAGTTGTTGAAAGATTGATGGTGATCAGATTGGAGACTGACTAGCCTAAACAAGGTATCCATTTAACCTGCAAAGACCCACATCAATAAACTTAACTTTCGGAGAGAGAAAGAGAAAGAGAAGGAGAGAGAGAGTGTGTCTGCAGTCTTGGGTTGTTTTGGACAGCAGATGGATAGATAGATGGGTCTTTGTGTTTTTAACTGTGGGAGAATGTGGGATAGAAAATGATTAGAAGGTGGAGGAGGATATCTTCAAGTTGGATTTTAGCTGGGTTAATTTCAATAACATAACATAGGTATAGGACTAGGAGAGGGGAGGTTGTACCGTGGTAATATTGAGAACTAAACTAATCATCTATAATAAACTAATATGCA
Source organism: Heteromeles arbutifolia (assembly GCA_024362995.1). Classification (NCBI taxonomy): domain Eukaryota; kingdom Viridiplantae; phylum Streptophyta; class Magnoliopsida; order Rosales; family Rosaceae; genus Heteromeles; species Heteromeles arbutifolia. The sequence goes on along the minus strand of JANCRC010000001.1, from coordinate 25,172,741 downwards.
TGACATTATCAAAAATATAACATACTAATTTCCTACCTATAACTATGTATTATTATTAATAGATGAAATCTTTTAAGAATATATACGTAAACTATCTGACAACTTAACATGTTATATTAAACTTTAGTTAATTAGGTTAATTGTCTTAGCAAGAGGTAGATGTGGAGGTAATTGGGGAATCTTAAGTGGATAATATTTACTTTTCCTTTGGTGTAATCGATGAGGAATATATGTGAGCAGTGGGTTTGGTTTCTTCTTTTCTAGCTAGCCTATTCCATGAGGAATATATGTGACTATGCGAGTAGTGGGAATCTGATGGGTAATTTTTTTTTCATTTTCTTTTTGAACATATATATGGTATTGATGGACGACCAAGACTTATTAAAAAAAAAATATATATATATATATAGAGGTTATTTCTGTTAAAACATAGAAGGAGGAATGGACTATCTTGGTGGTGTTTTTACTTTTACGAAATAGAATTCCATCTGACAAAAAGACGAAGAAAAAAACTGAGAAAAAGTTAACAGGGTCTAGATCACCAAATGGCTAGTGGATTAGCTTTTCACTCTCTCTCTCATATCTCTCATCTCTCTCATTCTGTTTCTCTCTCTAGAATAGTTTTGGAATAGTTTTGAGTGGGAGCAGGCGTGCCAATTGGGTTCTGGGGAGAGAGAGAGAGATGGAGACACCAGTAAAGCTGCCGGCGTGCATCATATCATCATCAAAGCCACCACCACAAAATATAATTAAAACCCACTCCTCAGTCCTAACAATCCCTGCCAAAATTCCCACCACTTTTTCCTTTGTTGGCTGTTACATTATTAACCCATACACCAGTGTCGCATATCTTAACGTAGTAAACAATACCAAAATTTACCCTTCACCAAAACCCAAGGGCATGCCTTTGCCCTTTCACTTCTTTTCCAACACACTTGCTTTTCTTTTTTCCCACTTAATGATCACGCTACATATTTGATTGTTTATAAACACAAACATGCATGCCCTCTCTAATCTCTCCACTCCAGAACACAGCTATAGCTACCCAACCATTATTATTGTTCATAGTTTTAGTTTCTCTCTCTAAAATCTAAGAATTACATGCAGTAACTAGCTAGCTAGTTAGCCAATATCTGTCGGGTGTTGTTTATATATGACTGCATGCACCAGAAATTCCCAAGTCCCCAACTTGATTTTTCATTGTCCTAACCCTTGTTGTCTTGAAGCTAAAACATAATTCCTTCTAGAGAGAAAATCTTTGTCCCCTTGGCCCCGAGATATATCTAGGCTGCTAGTTTCCTCAATTTCTAATATATGTAAATATATATATATATATACACACACACTTGTTCTTACGCCAATTATCAAGGGTGATGAGTTTGTGTTTTGTAGAAGTTACAAAAAACAGGAATGTTAATGGATCCTTCCTGTTCTTCTTGGTTTCCTTCATGAATCATTAGGAAAATTCCATGCTTTGGACTAGTCTTTGTCTCTTGTTGAGAAGTGGGTTTGAGGAATATTTCTTAGGAGGCATCAATTTTTAAAAACATATAAGAAAATTTTTCTTCCCCTCTAAAGTGTGGCCACAGTCAAAGAAATTTTTTCTGTGGGAAAGTCGCTCAATTCCCAAGAATTAACAGACGAGATAATATTCCCTATGAGGACTAGTTCCGACCCCACTGGCAAAACCATATGGTAAAAAACTTCAAATAAAAAAAGTTATACACAGTATTTAACATATCCATAAAGTACGTTATTTGTTTGTATAACTATAACCCATCATGTCTATTTATCTTAATATAATGTTAAAGAAAATTTGATTCACTCCAATAAACAATTTTGTTTTTCAGCTAGGGCTTGAGGCGGTTTGAGTTTGGTTCGGTATTGAGTTCAAACCGCCCACTAAATGAATTGCATATTGTGATTTGTCTAAATTCCTGTTTTTGGTTCGGTACATCTTCTAATTTAACTAATTTGTGGTTTAACATGCATTTTGTTGATGCACAAAATCGGATTGATTTTAGAACAATGTAAAGTGTCAAGGTGTGATCTTTGAAGTTGTTTCGGTCGCGAAGTGAAGATAATATGTAAGGAAATAGAGATAGAGAAGTAAGCACAAGATGTACGTGGTTCACCTTAAGTTGGATTACGTCCACGAGAGTAGATGAGCTCTCATTAATAATGCAGAGTTTACATGATACAAAGGTTTAAGCATAATCATTATTAGTAAGTTCTAAAAGTATATTGAGTGAATAATTTAGGGATTAATTGTAGGAGAATGATCTCCTTTTATCGTTGAGGAGAGTCCAATGTTTTCATCTGTGGTCAATGTGGGACTTTAAGAACTTTATTCTGGTGTCAACACGTATCACATTGTGATTGGTCTCTTGATTGGAGAGAAACTTATGTGTTTCGGCAAGGATGTCTCAACATGAGGTCTTTGAAGGTATTTAGTTGACCGATGATTGGTAATTACGGGATTGATGAAGTATGGTACTTGGTATCTACAACGTTGATCTATTTTGATACACATGGATGACCAGATAGTCTCTGATTTGAATGACTTTTTACTAGGATGATTTTCAGCTGGAGATTAAGAGATTGAGAGGATTCTGATTATGAAACTTTTACAGTTAAGGTACGTCATTTTCAAGTGGAGGAATGAGCTCAACTCCCCAAGGAGGAATACAAGTATTGTCCTTGCAAAAATCTCATTTGTAAGTAGGGGTGGGAACGGTGCGGTTCGGTGCGGTTCCACCCTCAAACCGGAATCTTAAAATATCAACTGTTCGGTCTACACCGGTTCCGATTTGGTTCTTACTGGTTTACGGTTCCGAATACTAAATTACTTGAACACCAGATCATCATGCATTCAAATACATCTTCTAAAGCGGCATTCAAATACACCAAATCATCATAAATAATTTGTATCTTGTCATTCACATACATATTGAAATTGATCCACAAACTGATCCACAAGCAGCATCCATTTGAAATCCACATAAACAAAGCCATATAAAACCCGAATACAAAACTTAGGGCAGATTCTAACAATAAAACAAAAGAATAACACTCACATAGCAAATGAAGAAAGATCAGTTGAGAAGTCACACAACTCGGTACAAGGGAACCTCTAAATGACCCGACTGCATCAAGTAACCCACACAAAAAATAACTCAGATACCCGGGTCGAAAAATTGCATAACAAGATACAAATCACTAAACTAAATAGCAACAAATCCAACACCAGTGACCATTCAGGTGTTTTTGAATTACAAATTACAAGCATTAGATCTATCAAAAACACAAATTAGTACAATTAATTAGTAAATTATGTATATGCAAGTTTAAAGAGAGAGATACTCCAAAATAATCTGAAACAAAAGAACCCAACACTTAAAAACCTATCAGTTCTTATAATCCCAAAACAATTCCACATATCCATCCACATCTCGCATGAACAAATACAGGTTTAATTTAACTTCATTAAATTTTTTTTTTTTTTGGGATTAGAGAGTGCAGTCTGATTAACAATTATAACAAAAATTAGAGGTTGGTCCAAAGATATCTCGAAACAGGTGGAGAAGAAAATGGAGTTTTACCTCTGGAAACCGAGTCCACGACAAGTCTGCCCTGCGGGAGTTGGAGTTGTGGGCGAACCAAAGCTTAATTCAGGTGTCAAAAAACTGAAACAATCCAACCATGAAGTGATAGAAATCAACCCAACAATATGGAACAAAAAAGGGGAACAAATCATGTTACATACCTTTACTCATGACACCGGCAAGGAACCCATCTGCAGGACATGAGTCACAGAACTCAATTAGATAGTGTTAATCACACATATATATTGCAGGTAAAAGAGAATGGAAAACCAGTGGAACTCAACCATATTCCCAATCTCAAATATGAGAAATGATAGAGAAAATACCAAAGAGGGAGGACGGAGGACAAAGAGTCGTGAGTTGTCACGGATGAGGGATAATGAGGGCCGTCCCAGAGAGCTGAGGTTGTGGGTTGCCTGAGAAATCGTTGATATTTTTGGATGAGATGAGGGTCGGCTGTGCGAAATGGGGGAATAGGGATGTGAGGGGTGAGGCCATGTGAGAGAGGTAAGGGTGAGGTGAGCCCTAATTGGGATCCCTTGCTTTGCAACTTAGTGAAGCTAATTTTTCAACCTATTATACCATGACATGTGTGTATATATATAATTTATTTATTTATTATTAATAAAACGGTTCGGTTCTGTTCCGGCCGGTTCTTGTTCATTCGAAACAGGAACTGGTTTGAACGATCCGGTTCGGTTTTTTACTCAAAGTTGAATTTTCCGATCAACACTGTTCTTTTTGGTTTTTTTTTTTTTTTTCATACGGTTCGATGCGGTTTGGCGGTTTTTATGCCCACCCCTATTTGTAAGGCCAAAGATTTGCTTTAAGAATTTTTTAGGGAAGCCAATGCAGTGGCTGATACACACTCAGTAAAGTGATTTTTTTTTCTTTTTCTAAATATAGAAAGTTAGGAATGCTAAAACCACACTATATTAAACTATATAATATTTATGTAGACATTTATTCTTTGTATTTAATTATAAGCGGTTTGATTTGGTTAATCCACAGTTTGTGAAAAAACTGATTCTTCTGGTTTGGTTTGATTTTATAAACCTAAGGTTCTGAAATGCGCTAGGTGCCAATCGAGTGGAGAGTAGAGGTCTAACTCCTAGGCCTATAGGTAAGGCCTAGGTGGGGGCCTCGCAGTTTTTTTTTTATAATTAAATTTATTATATAACATATAAAATGTCTACTTATACTTTAAAAAAAAACATAATCATAATCATATTAGAAAAAGTTGAAAACATGGGGAAACAAGTATATAATGAGTGTTAATCCAAGTATTCAATAAGTCTATTACAATTTATTCAAAAAGTCTAGGTACCATTTCTTAATTTTCAAATGCCTAAGGACGAATTGGAACGATGGCCAGCCGCTTAGCGCCTAGGCGTTACTATGCGAGAACTTTTAGAACAATGTATAAGCCAAATGGACCAAAAATAGATCCTAAAATAACATAGGTTAATTTTTCGGTTTGTTTACCCAACCCTAATTCCAACCAATGGCGGATTCAGGATTTTAACATCGGATGGTCCCAATTTAGAAGCTCTGAAAAAAATTAGACAAAAAACCTTGAAAAATTAAATGATGAACTACTAACTTTTCATTTACATGCTACGTACTACAACTTGGGATCATTTCCAAAATGAACCACAAGGTTTGAGTTTCAGCATTTTATACCTAAATGTTTTTATTTTCAGTTTTTATGACTGGTTTAAAACGAAGCAAACAATGCAAGTGATGCATTGTCCTGGTGGTTAGAGTTTTCCTATTCAACCACGGCGTTCCGGATTCAAACTTTCTTTCTTCTTTTATTGTAAAATAAGCATAGAAATTGTCTTTTGTAATTAGAAAACGATGCAAACAAATGAAAATAATAAAAAATGACTAAAACAAAGAGAAGAACATACACACAAACAAGATGAAATTGATAGCAATTAAAAAATAGATCAAAAAAAAGAAGAAGAATGAGGAAGCGGTAGAGAACAAAGGGATATAATTTCAACCAAAAAAAAAAAAAGCAAGACTTAAAATAAAGTGCGTTGCTTAATTTTCTAAAAGCTAGAAAACACCTTGGCCCAAAAAAAGCGGCCATAAAGAAAATACTTATTAAATGACGGGATGAAACGATGTCGTATTGTCAAGCGTTAAAAGTTGAAAAAAAAGCTGTTTTTCTTCTTCTTCCTCCTCAAGCTGCCCTTTCTGGTTTTCTTTCCCCGCGGCCGCTACCATCAAATGCCCAAATTTAGGTGGTCCTTAATGGTCTTCACAACCAACTATTCGGACTTTCGAGTGATCCTAGGACCACCTTGGCCCCTTAATAAATCTGCCCTTGATTCCAACATAGGTTGTTGTACCTTACATTTTTTTTTTTCCATAGAAGTTAATAAAACAATTTTCATGTCCAACTAGGACTAAGAAAAATAGTAACCCACTCAAACTAAAGTCAATATCACTCGATAAAATTCTCTTCATTAACCTGTCCTTAAAACCACACATGTTGATTGTCCTATTCGTAGAACTGAAAATATTTTGTTGTTAACGCAGAGTCCTTTTATACCCATTAAAATAATATATAGTTGTTTTGGGCTTAAATAGATGGACGTTGAGAAAGCCCACTAAAAGATGAAAAGATCAAGCCATGGGGCCTACAAGTTAGCCCAAAGAAATGATTAGACAGAAAGAGACGAAGACGACCACCAAGAAGGACCTCTCTTGGTCTTGGATAGTTTACTGATAGAAAGAGACGAGTGTAGAACCTAAAATACTTTCCAATCGCCTAGGCTAGTTAACGGATCTAACAACTTTCTGGCATGGAGCTCAAAGGACATATATGTCCACACGTCAACTTCGAGCCACTTGTTGGCCATCGACGAGAAAAGAAGTCTATCAAGTGACACAAGTTCTGTCAGGCTTAAGGCTTCGGTCAAAGTGATTTTCCAACGACTCTTGGATGAGCGCCGCGCTCGAGATGCTTCGATCCAGGAAGTCATGCAAGTAGCTCCGTTTAAATGACACTTCCTCTCCACGTAGTGAAGAGGTAGCTTACAGAAGGTGCCTACGTGCTCAACCCATTTATTGATGAGAAATTTTATTTGAATCCATATAACCTCTTTCTACACCAACTTAAACTTTAAAAGTGAATTGTTTGTTTTTTACCCTATTGCATAATTACCATCAAGTTCAAGATGAAATTAACAATAAAATTAAAATTTCTCAATAAACCCAAATCTAATAATCAAACCCTACTGTCACATCAAACCCTACCATCACAAAATCTTTATCATACGTTCATTCTAGCTATTTATGCAAATTTCTTTTCATTTGATTTCAATTTTTTAGGATTTAGGAACAACATCAACGTATTTTCCAAAGCATAATTACTAGCAGAAACATATATGTGATTTAAATTTTTTATTTTTTTAACCATCTATATGGGACTAAGCAGAATTAGCAGATGAGGGATTATTTAAAACATTTATGAGATTAAGAAAAATTAGCAAAAGAGGATGAAGCATGAGACAAATATGTGAGAGATCTTTACACTTGTAATGAGATACAGAACACTGATTTTGGTTTTTATTTCCTAAATGGATGTATAGAGAAACTTTTATATTGAATTAGGTTTGTGAGAGTAGTTTAGGTGGTAAAGTTGGGTTAATAGATATTGATAGTTTAGTTAAAAGTAACTAGCGTTTGCCTACACACTTTGTGTGTATGAACACATTTTTTTAGAAAAATGAGAAGGAGAGAGGGAGAGAGAGAACGTGGGGAGGGGGAAGTGGGGCGTTTTTGTTTTTTTAATTTTAAATATTGGAAATATTTTAACATCACTTGTAGGTGAAGTTTCAATAAAAAACAGTAAAATTTGGACCTGTGAAATTACATTATTGCCCATCATTTTTTTTTTGTGTGATAGAAGACTAAATAGTCTTTTCACCTTCTTTTGGTTGGTAAAGAGGGTTTCATTAATTAATAGAGATATGAGTGTAGAAAGTAAGTTAAGAGTAAAAATAGGTTATATGGGTTCAAATAAAATTTCCCTTTATTAATACGAATGTGAGAGAATTAAAGATCCAGAACTTTTGGGGCTCACTAAAAGCCTATAAAGAGGGGCCGAGTACTCCTTATAAGTGGTTGGATCCACAAGAATAAAATTACAATACATTGTTTTGAGAGTTATTGCAATCCACGTCAAATATCTATCAGACCACCATAGTGGACTAGCCCATTTTTAATGGTGAACCACTTAGACCATGTCCAAAAGAGATGCCAAATCCCAAGTGGAATGCCACGTAATAAAAATTGAAGGCAATAGAAGCTCCAACTGATATGTCAGTCCTATGTGGATTGACATATTTATTGTGTGCGGCCAATTTTGACATATGAGAAAATCTAATGTCAATTTTTTTTAAATGTTTTGTTGTGTGGGTCCTAATACTGCACCAATCTTAAATCATGAAAATTAGTTTTTATTTATTTGTTTTTAAGAGTGGGTCTTACAAATATTAATTGAATAAGAAAAAATATATGGGTTGGAGCAAACGAAAATTCGAAATTGCCTCATAAGCCTTCAAATTTACTTTTGACTTTTTTGGGGGGTTGATGCTAGAGAGACCGAATTTTTAAACCAAATGATATGGTTATTTATAATTGAGTTAGCTTAAGGGGTAATGCTAGAGAGACCAAAACTTTTCAACCAAATTTGTAAACTGATGTGGTAGTTGATCATTGAATTATTTCTTAAATGTTGATTAACGTGCTTAATTCCTATTGGTGACACATCATTTAGTTTGCAAATTTGGTTTAAAAATTTAGTTTCTCTAGCATTATCCTTACTTAAGTGTTGATTAACATGCTTATTTTTTATTATTGGCGACACATAATTTAGTTTACAATTTGATTTAAATATTTGGCCTACTTAGCATTCCTCCACTAGAGATGCTCTTATATTCTGTTGTCTATATTCTAGATTTATTATCCAAGCCCTGTGTTGACCTCCAGTTTTCAGCCTAACATTTGTGACCTCATACAAATTATCGTATTCTTCTAATATAATATATAATACTATATAAATCCTTCTTGTGACGTAAATTTGATACTGGAAATTTAGAATAAAATACACTATAGTAAGAAAAGAATAAAGTAGAGAGACGGTAAGATGACAAGCTTTCAAAGCTAGCTATAATTAAGGGATGATTTGTTTTGTGATACCTTATTGTTTGATTTTAGTATTATTATTATAATCATTAATATCACATGAATAATATAGATGAAATGTCACTGCCTCAACAATACAAAATTTGTTTTGGATTTAGGATGGCGAAGACAACTCAACAAGTTCTTAGTGTAGTGGGTTTAGTTGAGTTATATGTTAGAAAACTATTATCTTTTCTATTAGTTTAAAAGGAACGTAGGGAAATGGTTTGAAGAAATAATTAATTGGGAGTACCCACATACTTATCATCTAATCATGTTTATCAAGAGTTTATCTTCTTAATTTGTTATGGAAACTGAAAAATATAGGTCCGTGGTTACAAAGTTGTAGTCATGACCATGTCTTTTTTCTTAATTATTCCTTGAATTAGAATTATCTTTTCTGTGTTGATGATGTTAGGAGGCCCTACTTGTGGGGTTAATTGGTTAACTGAGAGTTGTTAACTAAATTGAGTCTTTAGTCCATAAAATAAAATAAAAGGTCCGATTATTGTTGTGGAGTAATGTTTGAATTTTTTTTTTTTTTTTAGTCCATCGATATTTTTACACGAGAGGTTTAATTATATGATTAAATATTGCTGCATCCAAACAAGATACATAGTAGTATCTTCATGGACTTGGGCAAGGCTTTATTTCGAAGATCCTCCTCTATTCATTTGCGTACTACTAAACGATATTTTGGAGTTGTTCATACTCGAGTAGTTTGGCCATGTTTACTCAACATAAATAGAAAAAAAAATGAAGGAATTAAAGAACTTCAAAAGAAGGAAACAAAGAAAAAAGAATCAGATCAATCAATTCCCTTTAGTTGATTCAATTACTACTTCTAGATATTTGATTACGGATTTTAATGTGAAGGTTGCACTTTTCCGGTTCCTTACATGTAAGCAAACACATGAAGAAAGTTCCTCAGTATTTTGATTCCCATACTCATAATTTAGTAAATGCATGAGATTCAATAATCAAACAAAAATTCTAGTCTTATCACATTTTCCATACCACTTTTGTATCACTTTTTTAATAGAGATGAGACCGACATGTGTTGGTAGGTCTTACCTCTATTAAAGAGGTGGTACAAATGTGATAAGTGTAGCATGACTCTAATCAAAATAATTTCAATTCCTATTCCTTGTAATTTTTTATGTTGATAGTTTTATCTTTGTTTAGCTTCTTGCTCGACCTTTTGGCTTCCTTTGTAAAAAGAAAGACATAAAGTTCTGAAGACCACATCATAAACTATACCATGAACACGTTTATTAACTGTTGAGAGTATATATAAATTGCATATCTCATATGGTACTGTAATGATTAATGAACCTCTCCAGTAAATGAAAACATAATTTGCAAATCAATTGCAGGAAACTACAATTTGCAAATCAAGTAGATGTCAGAACTACGATATGAAATTGCAGAAATCGTTCAGTTCAACTTCTTAAATCTCATTCTCTCTGCAACTTTGTCATCAAATTTCTGAGATATATTCTGGAAAGGAGAGATTGTTTTAAACACCCATGTAATGATTCAGAGATATGTTCTACGTACGCCCATGTCATCACTAGAGAGCATGCAGTGAGCATGTGCTTGAGCACACGATAATATTAGTTTAAGCTAGACTAGAGTGTCCTAAATTAGCTTGTGGGATGATTTTCATACTCCTTTTAGCATCTCTCTTTATTTCGTAGTCCTCGAATTGTTGGAAAAATAGTATAATTGTATATTTTAGTCATATGAGAAATGAATAAGTCATCATGTAGTTAAACATAAAATTAATGCATACAAACAATTATAACTAATGCTAAATGCACATGGAAATGGATTAGAAAAATGTGAAAAATCAGTCTGAGGCAAATGTTAGATATAGGGTCCTTAAGACAATTTTACGCTTCACTACGATGCTCATGGTTCATTGGAGTTTGTCTACAAGGATATAATGACCATGTCCTTATAACAGTAGCATTCCAAATCACAAGGCTCCAGTGAACCACGATTGTATGGAAAACTCTCATATGGACTCAATGAGTGTCTAATACCTAGTGCACTATATGTATGAATATGTGAATGTCGGATTACCCTATTTACGGATATTGAAGAGCCATTTCTCAAAATATGTGACTTATTTTGAAGAGGCAAGTTGTGACAGCCCGTCCTGGGAAATTGTTTTTGAAAATGTGAAAAGACGAAAATACCCTCGGACGTTGAATGATGTGTGTGTGATATGATTTGGTCTAATTATTTGGGATTGGTGACCCAATTAGAACTAAGATTTTTCTTAGTTTTGGTTGGTGGCTTTAGGACCACACACAAATACCCATACACATTTCACTCTATCTCCCCTCCCGTGTTCTCTCTCTTTCTCTCTCAGACTCACTCCCTCTCTTTTCTCTTGTACAGACGACACCCAAAACCCTTTGAAACTTCACAGATCGTGGTCAAAGAAGGCACCATTGTGTTCATGAAGCTCAGACGAGTTGATTGGTACCCATTTCAGGTAAGGATACCTTCGAAAACCCCAGTTTCTCATAACCTCCGACTTATGCACTATTCATGCACACGTATTTATGGATGTTTTTGGAAATTTCAAGCTCACAGGGAGCTTAAGGAGGTCCTAAGGAAGCTCGGAGTGTGTCGTTTGGTGGTTTTGGATGTCGGGATCGTGAATTTTCAAGCTTGGCCGGATTTTGTGGAATTTCCCCGGTGAGATCCCGTGACTTTTAGAGTTTCAAATTAGTATGAATGTGTTCTACAAGTTAAGAGCTTCATTTTGACATAGATTGCATGAAATTTGGATGAAAAACAATCGAGAAATCAAAGTTTTAAAAATCCCCAGTTTTCCGACAATGGCGACAGTCGCCGGAGTCCAAAAGTTGAAGACGACGGAATATTCCGTTAAGTCTAACGGAATATTCTGACGCCGTTAGTTAAGTTTAACAGTTACCGTTAGGATTTGACGGAATATTCCCCGGTATATACCTAACGGCGTTGACTGATGCCGTCAGTGTGACTGTCACGTGGCCGCGCGTGGGGGCGCGTAGGTCCGTGCATTCGTCGGCGTGTGAGGGCGAGTGGGAAGGTGAAAAATTATTTTTAAAATATGGGGATGATCCTGAGATTGTGTAGATCACTGTGGTATATTTATATACCCAAATTGAGCAAAGTATGAGAAGTTATTAGCTAGAATAGTATATGTGCTTAAAATAACGTTGTTATAGCTATTTCTCATATAGGCGAGACCTATCCGGATGATGAGCGTAGCCAAGCTAGACGTGGAGGTTACGACCCGACTACATATTAGTGAGTAGGCAGTTATTTTCAGTATATATATATACACACACTTGACGTTTTTCCCAGAAAACGTATTTAAAGGAAATGTGTTTTAAATGTCATGCCATACTTGCATCATATTTTAATATATGCATTTTCATAATTATGCATATTGTTGCATGGTGCTGCGGAGGCCCAGGTAAGCCCAGGTGAGTATATTTTGTTGGTAATGGTTATGAGACATCATGATGATGATGATGATGATGATGATGAGATATAATAGAGCTCATAATCTGCACCCCGGTGTTAGTGCTCCTGCCTAGAGTTAGGGGCATAGCTTCACATGATCGTTCACCTCCCACACTACACGCTCACCTTGGATCCAAGATAGGTGCATAGCCTGTCGTATAGACCACTTTCAGTGGGTTTGACTTGTAGGTGACCAGCGATTAGCGCATAGCCTTCATGTGATTGTAGCACTTGAGCGTATTCATTTATACACCTAACCTGTCGGTCAGACCACGTGAAGTGGTATCGACTTGTGTGCATATATGTATACATATGATGAGATATGAGATTGAGATATGATTGAATTGAGCTCTAGTTTCTGCCGTATAGATCACATCAAGTGACTTCGACTAGCAGATGATTTATATTAAATTGCATCACCTGGCTTACTATTTGATATATTGTGATATTGGGCATAGCATATACATGGCATACATACAAATATGAATCTTGATATACTAAACATGATTTGAGTTATATTTACATATTCTAGTTTCTGGGAAATCTATACTTGTTTTACGGTGAGGGGTTAGTATGTTCAAAGGAAAAAAAATAAAAAAATAAGGTTTTCATATAAGCGTTGTTTTGCGCCCCTCCAGGTATTAGGTAGCTTTTGTTTGTGGCTCACGAGGATTCTGGTGGAAGTTCTGACAGTACATCATCCATGTAGGAATCTAGGATACTGGTTAATTTAGTAATTCCTATGCTTGACTGCACTTAGACTTAATTATGCCCTGAAAGTGTATTAACACTTATTTCCTGTCTAGCCATTCTGGATGTTTGGTTTTTATTCATTCGTAATTTCTATATCTTAACGTTTCCGCATTGTGCATTTAGTTGCGTCACTCTCATGTGACGGCCAGCATGCCTCGATCTCGGTCGGGGTGTGTCAGTTTGGTGTCAGAGCCTAGGTTGCAGTCCTGCATATTTTGTGAATTCCCTAATTATTCTTGATGTCTTTTGTCAAAACTATGCCGCCTCGTAGGGAGCTACATCGTTTAGTTGAGCCTAATTTTCCTAATATTTCTCAGTTGGGGGAAGCTATTGCTAATGCCTTTCAGTCTGTAATTCGCACTCCTCAGAGAACTCCTCTAGAGTCTGTGTATAATTTGAAGTTGCCTCAGTTTATGGGTAATGAGGGACCTGAAAGGGCAGAAAAGTGGTTTCAAAGGGTTGAGAAGACGTTCCTGGTTATGCACAGTCAAGGAAACCTACCCAAGAATAGGTGGGTTGAGACTATTACTTGGTTTTTAGGTCCAGAATCTGCATCTCGGTGGGGCTAGGAGACTTTTGGACGACCGTCTGCGGAGATTGCTGATTGGCAGAATTTTAAGCGAGCATTTTATAAGAGATTCATTCCTCCAGCATATCTGGATCGGAAGAAACAAGAGTTTACTAATCTGAAGTAGTGAAAGCTGTCTGCTAATGAGTATTATAGAAAGTTCACATATTTGTTCCGTTATGATCCAAAAGTTGCTGCCAATCCAGTTGAGATGCTTCGTCATTTTAAGCTTGGTACTAAGAAGAAGTGGCGTTCTATGGCTACTATAGCAACCTGTGACACTTATCAAGAGTTCTGTGAGATTCTGTTGAGAATAGAAGACTCAAAAAATTTGCCTAGCGACAATGAAGAGGAAGAAGGTAATCAGAGGAGAAATGATAAGGGTAAAGGCCAGTATTCTCAAGGACCTCGCAAGACCCAGAGTTTTAAAAGAAGTGGTGCAAGCTCAAGTTCTTCCAGTGGAGGTTTTAGTACCACGAGCCCGAGGCGAGGAAGTAGATTTTCTGGAGGCCCTAGAATTCAGAGGCCGAGGGATTCAGGTGGTGCTAATGTTCCCTTATGCCGAAGATGTAATAATCGACATTTTGGAGAATGTCGTCAAGGTAGCAGTGGATGTTATACCTGTGGACAGATGGGGCATTTGGCTAAGTATTGCCCTCAAAATCAGCAGAGGCCTCAGCAGCCACAGCAGCCTCTTATGCCACCGCTAGGGCAGACTCAGCGGTTTTCAGGACCAAGTGATTATGCTCAGACAGGTCATGGTGATGCTTACCACTATCAGAAAGATCTCGTTCCTTATGCCCCAGGACAATATTAGTACCCTCAGGATCCTTATCAGCAAGGTGGCTATGGTCAGCACTCAGGAGGATATATACCTTATTAACAGGGTGATTATAGCCAGTACTCGGCTGGCGGGTCACAGTGGCATTCTAGAGGACAGCCACACCAGATTGATGTTGCTATTAGCAGTGCAGGATCGTCTAGGTAGCACAATCAGGTAGGTCAGGGACGCAATGCTCAGGGCCTAGGTGTTCATGCTAGCAGAGGTAAAGGAGGAAAGCAGCCAGCTCAGGGACGTGTCAACAACATCTCACTTCAGGATGCTCAGAACAATCTTGAATTGATTATGGGTACGTTATATGTTCTTGGTCATTATGCTAAAATGTTGATTGATTGTGGTGCTACGCATTCTGTAATGTCTCATACATTTGCTCAGTTGACTCAACCTCAGTCTACACCCATTGGTTATGAGTTAGAATTTGCAATGCCTAGAAGGGAGAAGTGTTATGTAGATAGTGTTTATCCTGAATGTCCCATTGTAATGGAGGATGTGTTTATGCCAGCTAATCTTACTCCATTAGACATTGTAGATTTTGATGTGATTTTGGGCACAGATTGGTTACATTATAATCATGCCAAAATTGATTGTTATGGGAAAATAGTGACTTTCCATCGTCCTGGATTGCCTGAAGTTAAGTTTGTAGGGGAATGTAGTGGAGTAAGGCATGGTGTTATTTCAGCTGTGAGAGCCAAGAGATTGTTGAATAAAGGTTGTCAAGGTTACTTGGCTCATGTGGTATTAAATGATGATAATCCTTCGAGTGTGGAGAATGTTTGAGTAGTCAGACATTTCTCTGATGTTTTCCCTGATGATTTACCTGGATTGCCGCCAGATCGTGATACAGAGTTCCCCATTGACTTACTTCCAGGTATAGATCTTATTTCTTTAGCTCCTTATCGAATGGCTCCTACAGAGTTAAGAGAATTAAATATTCAATTACAAGAATTGGTTGATAAAGGTTTCATTCAACCCAGTACATCGTCATGGGGAGCTCCAGTCTTGTTTGTCCGAAAGAAAGATGGAACTTTGAGGTTGTGCATTGATTATCGGCGATTGAATAGGGTAACGATTAAAAACCGTTATCCATTGCCACGTATAGACGACCTATTTGATCAACTTAAAGGTGCTTGTGTGTTCTCCAAGATTGATTTGAGCTCAGGCTATTATCAGCTAAAGATCATGAGTGATGATGTCCATAAGACGACTTTTAGAACTCGTTATGGTCATTACGAGTTTTGTGTGATGCCATTTGGATTGATTAATGCACTAGCAGCTTTCATGGGTTTGATGAATAAGGTATTTCAGCAATACTTGGATAGATTCATCATTGTTTTTATTGATGACATTCTGTTGTATTCTAAGTCGAAGCAGATCATACTCGACATCTCACTCTAGTACTAAAGAGATTGAGGGAACATCGGTTGTATGCTAAGTTTTGTAAATGCCAATTCTGGTTAGATCAAGTGGCATTCTTGGGACATGTGATATCAGCCCAAGGTATACAGGTAGACCCTCATAAGGTAGCAGCTGTAGAGAATTGGGAACAACCAAGAACCGTCACCGAGGTACGAAGTTTTCTTGGTTTAACAGGTTATTATCGACGGTTTGTTAAAGATTTTTCAGTCATCGCTTTACCACTTGCAAAGTTGACGAGAAAGGAAGTTAAATTCGAATGGAATGGTGATTGTGAGCAGAGTTTTCAGCAGCTTAAGTATTATCCAACTCATGCCCCTGTTTTAGCACTTCCTGATGATAGTAGGAACTTTGAAATTTCTAGTGATGCTTCTTTGAATGGCTTGGGATGTGTATTGATGCAGCATGGTAGGGTGATTACTTATGCTTCACGTCAATTAAAGTCTCATGAAATGAATTACCCTACTCATGATTTGGAATTAGCGGCTATCATCTTTGCTTTGAAGATCTGGAGACATTATTTGTATGGTGAAAAGTGTAGGATTTTCACAAATCACAAGAGTCTCCAGTATCTTTTCACTAAGAAGGAACTTAATCTTAGGCAACGGAGGTGGTTAGAGTTGCTTAGTGATTATGATTGCACGATTGAGTATCACCCTGTACGTGCTAATGTGGTGGCTAATGCTTTGAGTAGAAAATCCCAAGGTCGGGTCAATGCTTTGTATGCTTCTCGTGTTCCTCTTCTTGTAAATTTGAGGTATACTGGAATGAAATTGGGGCTAGAAGAACGAGAAGAAGCCTTGCTTGCTAGCTTCCAAGTTAGGCCTATTCTGATTGATTGCATACTCGAGACTCAGATGAATAATGAAGAGATTCAAGAATTAATTCGATTAAGGAATCAAGGGAAAAAGAAAGATCTCCGAATTCGAGATTCGGATGGCATGCTTATGCAAGAGAGTAGGATGTACGTGCCGAATAATGAGGAATTAAAGAAAGAAATTTTGGATGAAGCGCATATTTCGGCATATGCCATGCATCCAGGAGGTACTAAGATGTATCATACCATACGACCATTTTATTATTGGTTGGGTATGAAGAGAGAAATTGCAGAGTATGTTAGTAGATGTGCTATTTGCCAGCAAGTGAAAGCTAAAAGAAAGAAGCCTTTTGCGTTAACGCAGCCACTTCCCGTTCCACAGTTACTATGGATTTTGTGTACAAGCTTCCTCGTACATGAAACGGTTATGATGGTATTTGGGTGATTGTAGATCTGCTTACCAAGTCAGCGCATTTTATTTCAGTAAGGGAAAAGTATTCTTTGAACAAATTAGCTGAGTTGTTCTTATCGAATGTGGTGGTACCATGGAGTTCCTGTGAGTATTATTTCAGATCGAGACCCCAGATTTACTTCTAAGTTCTGGGTAGCTTTTCAAGAAGCTCTTGGCACGAGATTGCTTTATAGTATAGCATATCATCCTCAGACAGATGATCAATCAGAGAGGACAATTCAGACTTTGGAAGATATGTTAAGATCTTTTGTGATGCAGTTTGGTGACAGTTGGCATAATAAGCTGGATTTGATGGAGTTTGCCTATAACAACAGTTACCATTCGAGTATTGGTATGGCACCATCTGAGGCGCTTTATGGCAAGGCATGTCCCTCCGTTATGTTGGTCAAAGGTAGGCGAGCGAGTGTTGGTGGGCCCTGAGTTAGTAGAGGAAACTACTCAGAATGTTCAGGTGATTAAGACTAATCTGAAGGATCGCCAGAAGAGTTTAGCTGACAGACATGCTACTGACAGGGTGTACAATGTAGATGATTTAGTGTTTTTGAAGCTTTCATCATGGAAAGGTGTGGTACGTTTTGGGAAGAATGGTAAGTTAAGCCCTAGATACATTGGACCGTATCGAATCACCGAGCGAGTTGGTGAGGTTGCTTACAGGCTTAAGTTGCCTTCTGAACTGTCTAAGGTGCATAATGTGTTTCATGTTTCGATGCTTTGACACTATGTCTCAGATCTTTCACATGTGATACCTCCTCAACCTTTGGAAATTAATCCGGATTTGACTTATGACGAGGAGCCAGTGACTATATTGGATTCAAAAGAAAAGGTTTTGAGAAATAAGACTGTGCAGTTGGTTAAAGTGTTGTGGAGGAATCATTCAGTGGAAGAAGCTACTTGGGAGACAAAGGATCGGATGAGAGAGATGTACCCAAGATTGTTTTATGAGTATTAGTGGATGGCATTGTGTGTAAATTTCAGGGATGAAATTTCTATAAGGAGGGTAGGTTGTGACAGCCCGTCCTGGGAAATTGTTTTTTAAAATGTGAAAAGATGGAAATACCCTCGGATGTTGAATCATGTGTGTGTGATATGATTTGGTCTAATTATTTGGGATTGGTGACCCAATTAGAACTAAGATTTTTCTTAGTTTTGGTTGGTGGCTTTAGGACCACACACAAATACCCATACACCTTTCACTCTCTCTCATCTCCCGTGTTCTCTCTCTTTCTCTCTCGGACTCACTCCCTCTATCTTTTCTCTTGTATGGACGACACCCAAAACCCTTTGAAACTTCACAGATCGTGGTCAAAGAAGGCACCATTGTGTTTGTGAAGCTCAGACGAGTTGATTGGTACCCATTTCAGGTAAGGATAGCTTCGAAAACCCTAGTTTCTCATAACCTTCGACTTATGCACTATTCATGCACACGTAATTATGGATGTTTTTGGAAATTTCAAGCTCACATGGAGCTTAAGGAGGTACTAAGGAAGCTCGGAGTGTGTCGTTTAGTGGTTTTGGACGTCGGGATCGTGAATTTCAAGCTTGGCCGGATTTTGTGGAATTTCCCCAGTGAGATCCCGTGACTTTTAGAGCTTCAAATTAGTATGAATGTGTTCTACAAGTTAAGAGCTTCATTTTGATATAGATTGCATGAAATTTGGATGAAAAACAATTGAGAAATCAAAGTTTTAAAAATCCCCAGTTTTCCGGCAACGGCAACAGTCGCCAAAGTCCAAAGGTTGAAGACAACGGAATATTCCGTCAAGTCTAACGGAATATTCTGACGCCGTTAGTTAAGTTTAACAGTTACCGTTAGGATTTGACGGAATATTCCTTGGTATATACCTGACGATGTTGACTGACGCCGTCAGTGTGACTGTCACGTGGCCGCGTGTGGGGGCGTGTAGGTCCGTGCATTCGTCGGCGCGTGAGGGCGTGTGGGAAGGTGAAAAATTATTTTAAAAATATAGGGATGATCCTGAGATTTTGTAGATCACTGTGGTATATTTATATACCCAAATTAAGCAAAGTATGAGAAGTTATTAGCTAGAATAGTATATGTGCTTAAAATAACGTTGTTATAGCTATTTCTCATATAGGCGAGACTTATCCAGAGGACGAGCGTAGCCAGGCTAGACATGGGGGTTACGACCCGACTACATATCAATGAGTGGGCAATTATTTTCAGTATGTATATATATATATATACACACACACACTTGACGTTTTTCCCAGAAAACGTATTTAAAGGAAATGTCTTTTAAATGTCATGCCATATTTGCATCATATTTTAGTATATGCATTATCATAATTAAGCATATTGTTGCATGGTGCTGCGGAGGCCCAGGTAAGCCCCAAGTGAGTATATTTTGTTGGTAATGGTTATGAGACATGATGATGATGATGAGATATAATAGAGCTCATAATCTGCACCCCGGTGTTAGTGCTCCCGCCCAGAGTTAGGGGCATAGCTTCACATGATCGTTCACCTCCCGCACCACACGCTCACCTTGGATCCAAGATAGGTGCATAGCCTGTTGTATAGACCACTTTCAATGGGTTCGACTTGTAGGTGACCCGCGATTAGCGCATAGCCTTCATGTGATTGTAGCACTTGAGCGTATTCATTTATACACCTAGCCTGTCGGTCAGACCACGTGAGGTGGTATCGACTTGTGTGCAGATATGTATACATATGATGAGATATGATTGAATTGAGCTCTAGTTTCTGCTGTATAGGTCACGTCAAGTGACTTCGGCTAGGCAGATGATTTATATTGAATTGCATCATCTGGCTTACTATTTGATATATTGTGATATTGGGCATAGCATATACATGGCATACATACAAATATGAATCTTGATATACTGAACATGATTTGAGTTATATTTACATATTCTAGTTTCTGGAAAATCTATACTTGTTTTACGGTGAGGGGTTAGTATGTTTAAAGGAAAAAAAAAAAGGTTTTCATATAAGCGTTGTTTTACTGACCCACTCAGCTTTATTTTGCGCCCCTCCAGGTATTAGGTAGCTTTTGTTGGTGGCTCACGAGGATTCTGGTGGAAGTTCTGACAGTACATCATCCATGTAGGAATCTAGGATACTGTTTAATTTAGTAATTCCTATGCTTGACTGCACTTAGACTTAATTATGCCCTGAAAGTGTATTAACACTTATTTCCTTTCTAGCCATTCTGGATGTTTGGTTTTTATTCATTCGTAATTTCTATATCTTAACGCTTCCGTATTGTGCATTTGGTTACGTCTCTCATATGACGGCCAGCATGCCTTGATCTCGGTCAAGATGTGTCACAAGTAGTGAATCTCTTGACTTAAAAGATGCATCATGTCATATACTTCAATAGTGACAACTTTGTGAATATTTATCACAACATAATAGCCTCCATCCGTGGATTCCAACTGGTTTATGGAAATGAAGGTCACCACCATTCATTTGAAAGCTATCCACCATACCATTATACCACATATTATTGAAAAGCTATAATGGTTCACCCTCAAACCAATATAAACCCACTTCAAATATTATTTCCATTGAAAAACTATAATGGTTCACACTCCATCCATGCATGTCTCAGCCGGAGGTTAATGTCATTGAAAACTTCTGCTATTTTAATTGAAAACTTCTGTTATTGTTAATTTGAAGTAGAATCATAAGCAATGTTTATCCCTCGGACGTTCGATCTGCTCATTCTATAACTTCAAAAGAATAGGTTACAATGCTCTGCCTACTCACTCTTCCAAAACTGCAATACAACATTTGGGATATTTACCAACTACCATGAAGAAAAATCATTAAAATTGGACGCGGAAACTCCTGATTTTCTTTTCTTTGTTGAAGGAAGCTCTGTCAGACCAGCGTCAACAGCAGCCGGTTCAGGTAGAACACTCCTTGCTTTCAAATACTTCCCAACACCACCACCACTGCCAGGGCCAGATTCCACTCCCGTACCAGGATTGCTAAACCATGACCCAACCTTGTCCTGCAAGTCAACACAAAATGAGTTGCTTTACAATCGTAACAAATGGAATAAAGTTGAAAAAAACCACCAGCACAAATTTAAGGGTCTAGTAACAAACATTATCTTCATCCTGAGCTTTCTCTTCAGCTTTGGCCTTTTCTTCTTCTTCTTCATCAGGCTCTGTGTAAGGATTGACAAAAATTGTGACACTTGTTATCTTAATTTCCTCCTGCACAAGACACGGCAGAAGAAAGAAAGTGAGGCCTGGGTACACAGGAGCTAGGCCTTGTTTAAAAAATCATAAGATTCAGCAGGTTATATGTAGCAGTGTCGAACATTGAAACTCATGGAACAATTTCAGCTATTAGTACTGATAAGATGAAACGCTATAGATATTCATACAGCCATGTGCATTAACATGTGCATGTACATACATATACATAAACTCCTGCTGCAACTAGCAGGAACTAGGTTTGGACTATAGTAGCTATAAAATGGTAAAGAGAACCAACAATATTACGTTAGGGCTTTCAATAAACTCTAGCCAGCATGATCTAGAACCAGAGTGACAATTTAAAACAGTAAACACATACTGTAGATGGATGATTCTTATACACACCTGATAAAATGCTTACAATGCTTACAATCAACAGACATGAAAACTTTTTTGAAAAGGTAAAAAATTATAAAACATGAATGCAGGACTTTAGTTTTGATAAAAGAAAAAACAATAAACTTACCAAAGGTCGGTCATTATCATCAACAGGAACCTTTTCCATTACTGCCAATGTGGTCAAGCCACCGACAACTCCACCAAAAACCGTATGCTTGTAGTTCAAATGATTTGCAGATTTGTAAAGGATGAAAAATTGGGAGCCATTAGTGTGTGGCCCACTGTTAGCCATACTAACAACACCCCTTCCAGAGTGCAGTAACTTGGAGTTCACTTCATCGTTAAAAGGCTTTCCCCATATAGATTCCCCTCCTGTCCCAGTACCAGTAGGATCACCACCTTGAATCATAAAATTCCTACCCAGAAAAGTGAATCGTAAATCCTTAACCATTTCTATTTTCATTCACACCAAGAATTTAACTTGAACAATGAATTTAAACTAGAGCATATCACCATACCTAATGCTTCTATGAAGACCTACTCCATTATAATAGCCACGTTCACAAAGAGTGATGAAGTTCTCGCAAGCTCTGGGGGCAATATCACAGTGTAGCTCAATGTTCAAATCACCATGTGTTGTGTGTAGTTGTACATATCCTTTCTTTTTTGGATTCTTCTCAACTTTGACATATTCAAATTCATTTTCAGTAACAGGAGTAAAGGCGGTAGAAGTGAAAGATCTGGAAGCAGCACCAGTGGTGAATCTGCTCTTTACCTGAAATTAATACTTGTGTTAAACAGACAGCGAGGAAAAATAATTGTTGCTGGAAGAGTGCTACTCTTTTAAACATTAAACACAATTAAGTTTAATAATCATACCGTAGCTCCTAGCATTTACTATTGGGTAGGAGAGATTATAAATAAAATTCACTTAACCATCTTTGCATTCACTGGTGCCCTCTCACCAGCCTTGTGCATAGCAATTCGAGCAGCAATTTTGTCACTTGATGTGGCTCTGGCAGCAGCAGCACTTCTTCCATGCACAGAAGCAGAAGCAGCATCCACAATACTATATGCCTGAGCTTTCACCTCCCCATTTAATTTTGATTTCGGATCCTCTTTAATACGTGATCTTGCAGCTAAAATGGCTTCAAGTGCAGCAGCCCGTTCATTTTGTGCCTTGCTGCCACCTCCTCCATGCAGTGCAGCTAGCCTTCCTTTTTCTGTTCCAAGCTCTTTGAGCATCTGCTTGATATCTCCATTTACATTAATGTTAAAGGTGGGGTCTGCACTCATTCTCTTAAAATCTGAAAAAGAGATGAAATAAAAAGAAGAAAATAAATAAAATTTATTAACAGAAAAATAACACTATAGTTGACCCACAATGGTAACGAAGCATCTAGCTCACCTTCATCATCAATTTTCAGACTATTTTTAACATGATCGAACTCCACTAGAACCTTGCTGTCAAGTGCATTGGGATTCTGCAAAGGGCATCCATAAAAACCAATGATATTCAAACAATAAAAAAGAACTTACAATGTATCAATACAAAAAAATATATCTCAAAATTCTCAAGTACCTGAATGGTTATCAGGTCTTCCTTAGAAAATGGTTCATCTGTGAGGAGCTCCTTCCAATTCTTGGTCTTGATGTTTAGTTCTTTAACTGCCTAAAAAGCGAAATCAAAAGTGAGATAAAAATGTATACAGAACAGTTATATGTATTATACAGTCTGAAGAAAACTTATACTATTGACACTATCATAGCAAGAAAACAAACCTCATAGGAGAAGACATTTCCTGTTGTCTTCACAGCAACTATGTGTGTAAATTCAGTGAAAACTTTGTTCAAAACAGGGCACTGAAACTCTCCTACACAACAAGTGAAAAAAAAAATTTCAATCGTCTAAGAGAAGATACCTAAACAGCAGATTATGAACTGCCAAATCAGAGGTATAAAAAAGGTGAAGCAAACAAAAACCGTCTGGCTGACATACTCCCATAAATATGCAGAGGAAGAAACTATGAAAAATTCCGCTGATAATATCACCCACACCAACTAGTAGTTAAAATTATCCATCATGCCATTCCGTCTGATGGGTTTCCTCAAAAAAATAAAATTGTGCTTAGAAACTAGTTTCAATAAGGTTTCTGTCAACAACAAAGTAGGCCTCCAAATGTTCATTTGATTCACCAAACCAGTGGAAATTGGTTTGACCAAAGGGATACCAGTAACACTTTCAACCTCAAAGTTCTAACTGGAGATGTGATAACTTTACGGTTTACAACTTCTTGCTGTGTTCCTTTATGCAAAACTTACATGGTTATATTGGTTCTAAAACTGGGAAAGCAATTACCACCACACCTCATGGTCATGGAAGCAATTTCTCATTTGCATTTTCTATGGTTAATATCGATAAACCACTAAATTCATGCAGATACGTACGTATGCATGTATACACATATTCCAACTCAGGTTTGAGATCTCATTTAAGTCATGCACTGTAACAGTCTTTCCTGTCCTGAATATTCCACTTTAAAAATTCTAAAATCATTTCTGTCAGCACAAGACAGGAAAAAATAAACATTAATCCAGTGCCACAATTCCAGTTTTGCTTATATTCCAACTTCAACTAACTAGAGGAGGTACTATCCTACATGTTCTTCTATAGCATATGAATCACTATCTACTGTATCCAATGAATGCATGATTTGTCAAAATGTATGCAAAAGCAAAGCTAACAAACACAAACCATCAGAATTCTTGTGGAACGTTAGCGGTATGAGATTCTCTTGCTTCAGCGGAACTCCGGTAACAGGATGCTTCCCATACTTTCTGATATACGGAATTATATTCCTGCACCCATTTTCCAAAACCCAAAAACAAAATTCATGTCACACAGAATCTCCACACAACAAAAAAACAGTGAAGCTAATGTAAAACCCACGAAATTAGATGTGCCTAAGAATAGCATACTACGAAAAACTCACAGTATATCAAAAACGCTGCCGTCTGCGGTGCACACTGGGTCTTCAAATGGCGTAAACGTAAGCCTGCAACAAAAATTGAAGAAAGGCACCAAATTTAACAAACAAAAGTTGAAATTAGCCAAAAACAAAGAATGTGCAATTATATATATATATATAGAGAGAGAGAGAGAGAGAGAGAGAGAGAGAGAGAGAGAGAGGAGGGTACGCGCAGCAATAGAAGGGGAGGCGCTTGAAAGGAGTGGAGGTGGGCTGGGCTTTGGCGCCGCCCCATTCGGTGGCCCACTCCGTTTTGGTGATGAACATTCGATCTTTGCTGTGCTGCTTCTTTCCCATTGTGTGTTACCTGTACGGACACTGACTTTACTGATTGTTTACTTAGGGTTTGGGTGCTCTTCTTCCCCAATTGCAATTGGGTTTTCTCTGGATAATTGCAATCGATCGGAATCTGCAGTAAGCTAGGGTTTCGTTTTGATTCCTGCAACTGAGGCTGTGGAACGCAGTCTCCGCTTGTTTTTAGACGGAGAAGAAAATCATTTCGGCGCCGGATGTCTCGTGCCGTATATTATTTTGTGTTATGCGCAAAACTGTGTCGTTTTGGTCACAAGGATAGGGTTGAATTTTAGTATTGCCCACTAAACTTTAAGAGGAAATTGTTGAAATAGTCAATCAATTTTAACCCAATTGGAGCAATGGTATCTCAACTTTATTTTCATGACCATTGGTCCCTCAACTTGTCAAAATGTGTAGCTATGGTCCTTTTCCTTAACACCGTCAATAACTTCGTTAAATTCAATCATGTGCGTGGCACATGACACTGACTGTAAGGGCAATTTAGAAAACAAATTATTTCCCAGATAAAAGCATCCCCATCCCTAGCTTGAAGTCCTCAATTTAGAATTGGCATGATGTTTGCCAACAAGAAAGAAGCTAGGGAGGCTATGGAGCATCATTCTATGAGGACTGGTAGAGCTATTAGATTAAAAAAAAATGACAAGACGAGACTAAGGGCTATATGTGAAGGGTCAGAAACTTGCCCATTTGTGATTTTAGCCGCGAGGAAGAATCCAAGGTCGGATACCTTTTTTATAAAAACCCTACAGTTAGAGCACCAATGTGGGAGGGTAGACAAAGTTTTATATGCATATTCAAGATGGCTTTCAGAGCACTATATAGACAGACTTAGAACAAATCCAAATTGGGATGTCGATGACATCATGGCTGAGGTTAGAAGAGAATTACATTACTTTCAATGACAGTAAAGCACACCAGAGGATGGGTATGCTCTGGGTATCGAATTCAACCTGGGGATGGGTATCGAATTCAAACTAGGGATGGGTATCGACTTCAAGCTGGGGATGGGGATGCTTTTATCTGGGAAATAATTTGTTTTCTAAATTGCCCTTACAGTCAGTGTCATGTACCATGCACATGACTAAATTTAACTGAGTTATTGACGGTGTTAAGGAAAATGATCATAGCTACACATTTTGACGAGTTAAGGGACCAAAGGTCATGAAAATAAAGTTGAGGGACCATTGCTCCAATTGGGTTAAAGTTGAGGGACCATTTCTACAATTTCCTCAAACTTTAAGGTATTCTCCCATTTTTGCCCCCTTCAACCTTCAATTTTCGCCCCTCACTACCATAATCTAGTGGTATTCCTTTTTACTTGTAAGTTGAAGGTCTTAAGTTCGAATCTCGTGGATGGCGAATTCGAGACAAAATTAGGTTGCTCATAATGTGGCTTAGCTAAACTCGGTTTCCTCTTAGTGTAAAAATATTGATGTATTAAAAAAAAAAAAGAGTTCACTTCCTTTTTTTTTCTTTTTTTCTTGCTTTATTAAACATCATAGAATAGTTTGGGGATATAAAAATCCATCCAAAATTCAAACGTGAATATTGCATCTTTTATTTTTAAAAACATGTTGTGAGGCTTAACTTACTCTCATATTGTCTTTGTGTAGATAATATTGTTTGTTCAAAAAAAAATGTTTAAACATCACATGACGTAAAACAAAACCTTATAAATACTAATCCGAAACCATGTGACCATTTAATTGTCAATATAAAATTTCAATTTTGATTAGAACATATTGTTCGCTAATTTATTTGTGTTGACTTGTATAATATTTCCCTATAATTCTGGGATTCCAATTATTTTGGGTTTCCTAGTTTAGGTTGTAGGTTGCTTGTAATTATTCTTTCCTTATTGTAGTAGGATTGTACATGATTATATATACCTCAGAATGAGAAGAATACAATTAACACATTCAAAGCATTCTCTTCTTGGCACCAAAGCCAGGTCATAAAAAAAAAAGGAAAGAAAGTTTCAAACCCTAATCGGGTTTGTTACTGTGCCGTGCCCAGCACCACAGTTGTGCCTCCGACAAACAGCGAGCGGTGTGAAGTCGTTCCTGTGTTTCGAGTTTCTGCCCAGATTTGCAATGAGTGACGTGTGTCATTGCTGCCTCGAGTACCTATACTATTGCACGGGTTTCGTATCCTTTGTGAAAGATGTCTGGCGAGAACAACCAGATTGTTTCTGTTAACGCTCTGGTCATGATTCAACCGGATAATTCAAGCTTCAACATTGGGATGGTTTTGGATGAGAATAACTATGATTTATGGGCTCCTCTTATTCAGATTCATATTGCTAGAAGGAAGAAGATGTGATATCTTCGTGGGTCCATTAAGGCCCCTCTAACCGCACCGACCAAGGTAGGTCCGAGACTAAAACTAGGCAGCCAAAATAGACCAAACCAATCATGATAATCCTCAGGGTAAATGTCTGCATTGTGGTATGACAAGACACTCCAAAAGCTGGTGCTTCGAGCTAATTGGGTATCCCGAGAATTAGGATATGACACGGGACCCTCGCTTCAACAAACCTCGAGCTTCTGTTGTAGAAACTAAGGATGATTCAGTGGATGTAGCAAGCAAAGCATCCGCTCTGATTACCACAGCAGGTACCGATGGTAAGGCACTGAATGTCTACACTTCTGTTATGAATAATACATGGATAATTGATTCTGGAGCTACTGAACATATAACTTGTGATTCTAGACAGATTTACTTACTAAAAAACTCTACCCATACCAAGGTTAATGTGGCTAATGGTGATGCCGCACCAATTCTTGGGGAAGGCACGGTTTCCCTTTCTGATACCATGAAACTTGATAATGTCCTTGTGGTTCCCTCCTTGAATTATAATTTATTGTCGGTTGCCCAGATAACCCTTGCCTTACATTGTTTGGTGGTTTTTTGGCCTTATTTTTGTGTATTTAAGGATATCCAGACGTGGAAGACGATTAGTTATGGTATTAGACGAGGGAAGCTGTACTTCCTCGAGTTGAATTCTAGTAGCTCGGGATCGCTCACTCAAGCACTGTCAGTGAATGAGACTCCAGCCGAAAATAATGAAGGGTCCGACGTATGGATGTGGCACCGTTGTCTTGGCCATGCTTCGTTTGGTTATTTGCATAAGTTATTTCCTAGTTTGTTTGTGAAAAATGATGTTTCTCAGTTTAAGTATGATGTGTGTGAAATGGCTAAGAGCCATAGAACTTCTTTTCCTCCAAGTTTAAATAAGAGTTATGTTCCTTTTATGATTGTGCACTCCAATGTTTGGGGCCCTTCCAAAATTGCCTCTCTTGGTGGAGCTTATTGGTTTGTCACATTTATTGATGATTGTACGAGAATGACTTAGGTTACTTTGTTAAAATCGAAAAGTGATGTCAGTATGGACCTTCAGAAATTTCACAAAATGATTTTGATACAATACAATATGAAAATTCAGGTGGTTCAAAGTGATGGAGGCGAGTATGTTAATACTGAACTCCGTTCTTTCTTTGACATACATGGTATTGTTCATCAGACCACATGTCCATATACCCCTCAGCAGAATGGGGTGGCTAAATGGAAGAATCGACACTTGTTGGAAATGGTTATTGCTTCTCTTCTTGAGGCACGTCTTCCCTTATATTATTGGGGTGAGGCCCTCACGTCTACAGCCTACCTTATTAATTGACTTCCCTCTCAAACTCTCGTGTTTCAGACACCATTTCAAACTCTTATGTCTCTGCTCAGTTGCCCGCCGGTATTTAACCTTTCCCCTCGTGTTTTTAGCAGTGTGGCTTTCGTCCACGTGCACCCTTCACAACGGCAAAACAAACTTGAACCTCGAGCTCTTCGATGTGTGTTTATGAGGTATGCTACTACTCAGAAAGGCTATCAGTGCTATCACCCTCCAACCAAGAAAATGTTTATCACTGTCGATGTCACTTTTCATGAAACAAAGATGTATTTTGGTTCCTCTAAGTCCTCACTTCAGGGGGAGTTTCAAGGCGATGAAGTTCGTATGTTTGATTCTGAAACTGAGTAACAAGCTGTAGTGCAGCCACCCACCACTGAATGGCAGGCCATTGCACAACAGCCTACCGTCGAGCAGAAAACTACTGCACAGCAGGCCACTACGCAACAGTCTACCACCGAACAAATGTCGACTGCACAGCAGCCAAGCTCCGAGCTGGTTGTTGCTGCACAACGGCAGGCTGCCGAGCCCGAGATAGCAGATAACACGGCCCCTTAGTCCCCTTGCAGTTGGAACCCGCGGTTGTAGAAGAAACAGTACATGCCGACTAGTCTCTCAGTGATTCTCATAACCAATCGTCTTTTACTCTAGATGGACCACCGCTTCATAGTCTCCAAGAAAGGATTAATCAAAGTATTCCTAAACCCACTTATGAGGCAGACCCTAAGTGTAAAACTAAATATTCGATGAGCAAACCAACCCATAACTCAAAAGTGAGGTACCCATTAAACAACTATGTGTCTACATGTCACCTGTCTGAATCAAATAAGTCGTTTGTGAATCAATTGTTTACTGTATATATTCTTAATAGTGTGCAGGAAGCCTTAGCTGATCCTAGATGGAAATAAGCAATGAATGAGGAACTAAGATCGTTGAAGAAAAATGCTATTTGGGAACTATCGAACTTGCCAGCAGGTAAGAAACCTGTGGGATGTAAATTGATCTATATAGTGAAATACAAAGCAGATGGAACGGTCAATCGGTTTAAAGCAAGACTAGTGGCAAAGGGGTACATTCAGAAATATGGCATAGATTACACGGACACCTTTGCTCCAATAGCCAAGATCAATACTGTTCGAGTTCTATTGTCCCTGGCAACGAACCTAGACTAGCCACTTCAACAGTTCAATGTAAAAAATGCATTCCTTCAACAGTTCAATGTAAAAAATGCATTCCTACATGGAAATTTGACTGAAGAAATTTATATGGAGCTTCCACCGGGATGTACCACAACAGACATGAACAAGGGTAAGGTATGTAAGCTATAGAAGTCATTATATGGATTAAAGCAGTCACCAAGAGCATGGTTCGGCAAGTTCACTAAATCAATGAAGGCATTCAGTTATAGTTAGACTCAATTAGATGCCTCAAATTTTTGAGTTGGCTAATATTTTTGTAAAGATGATCTATGAGGTACTACTTGAAAAATAAATGAGTTAATCGTTGAAGTTTGATGTGGTATGAACTCACAACTAATCTCCAAGTTTTTTTTTCAAAATGAGAATCCCTTTGTTTAAAGGCTCTATATATATTTTCAGTATGGTACGGTAATAGTAGTTTTGAATATCAATATCAAACTAAATATCTTCAGTTCGGTATCATTATCAATTAACACAAAATTAGTACGGTACGGTAGAATGACAATAACTCTTTTAAGTTGTGAGGCTAATTAGCCCACTCTCATTCTCCTTAGCGTATATAATATGGTTTGTTAAAAAAAAATAATAATAATCAATTCATCCAAACAAATACAAAATGACCCTATGGTAGTCTAAGCTCACAAATGGGCTCAGTCCAGTAACAGCGAATGGGCCTAAAGCTTATAAGGTCGAGACTCGGCTGTACTCTAAAACCCGAAACTGGTTTCAACAGAGAAATGGGGGAGTGCAACAGCAGCAGCAGCAGCGAGGAAGATGGAGACTTGGAGTGGAAAGCAGCCATCAGCTCAGCCGCTGCGGGCGCGTCCTCTTTTATGTCTTCCCTCGTCAACGGCGTTTCTTCTACCGAAAATAATGGCGGCGGCGGCGGCGGCGGAGATAACAAGCAAAGTAAAACCCAGCAGCAGCAGCTTCCCAAGCACTACCAAATCAAGGTCACCCAGCTCAATCAATCAATCCCCATATTTCATTTTCACTTTTTTTCAATCTGTTTCCTTTAAAAATGGTGTAATTTTAATGGTTTTTTTTTTTTTATTTAATTTTTTTACTAATTTGATTGTGAAATAAGCATTTTGTGGGATAAAAGATGAGAATTTAATTGTATAGAAACTGAAGGTAAGAAGCTTTGTTGGCAGGCACAAAAGATTTTGGATGAAATAATAGGAAAGAATTTGGAGATTGTTAGTGATCCCCTGATTCATTTACCAGATGATGAGCCTATGGGGGATAATGAAGAGGAAGGTTGTATTCGCTTGTTCAAAAATGCTCCCCCTGGGATTGTGTTCGATCATGTAGGTGAGTGATTCCCATCAAACTTTTTGTTTGTAAACAACGGATTTAGGCCCGGTTTGGTGTGTAGGATTGTTTTGAATTGGATAACTTGTGAGATTCAGTGCTGATGAAGAATTGGATACTTCCAACTCGCAGTTGAGGGTAGAAGATGGATTAGTCACGAAGGGAAACTTATCCCTCGTGATCTTCTACCTTTGCTTGGACAAAATATGCAAGTGGGGCATCCATTTTTCATTCAACATTCATTGATTCTAGCGAGTTATCCAATCTAAGACAATCGTAGACACCAAATGAGGCCTTATGGTTTAGGCACATGTAGGCTGTGACTTCAATGCAATTGGCGTTGTGGTAGGTACTACTAATTTTCTGTCAAGTTCTTCCAGCATGAGATGACTAGTGAATTTCGACATGCCTTTCATAATTTTTGCATTGGCGAGTTGGCCGTTCTCTGGTGCCAACCCACTGATGTATTTCATGCCTATTGCTAAGCTGTGAGCTTGAACTGAAAGTTATGTGAATGCTGCCAGATCCACAGCCGCTGAGAAGGAGACCAAGAATTCTACCTGGAAAAGTAATTAATGAGAAATCGAACAAGGTTTTGATTTTTGATCCCGGGTTCTCAATTGCATTAGGAGATTTATTGTTTACACAAAAGCTAATTATCCGTTTATTTGTATTGTCTAATTGTTGGCAGTTTAAACAACAACTCCAATCTGTTGCTGTTGATGGGAAAGATGTATTGGCTGCCGCAAGAGATAAATGGCAGACATCATTGTCTAGGCGAGAAGCGAAAGATGCAGCAGCGAAAGCAGCAGCAAAGAGAGAAGAGGAAAGAGTTGCACAACTGAAGAAAATTAGGGGCGAGAAATGGCTACCTTGTATTGCCAAAGAAATGAAGTTGAAATCCAATCGTTGAAATGCCTTAATCGTTGCACACACTTTGATTTGTCACGTAGAAATCCTAGACAAACAAATGTAGCACAGGCAAATAGACATGACGTTTTCTTACCTGATAATTCATGAGATCGATTTGACGAGTTTGAGCCAGCAGCTTTTCTGTTTTTACCCTTTTATCTGTTTGTCTTACTTACCGCAATTAGTTTTACTTACCAGCAAATTGTTATGTTTGATTAATTTATCCACGTAGCTGAGATGATGCATCAATTGATTAATTAACTCGATTGAATGATCGAAAGCCACATTGCGCAAGGCAGCTTTCAAACAAAACAAATCCATTAATCGATTGATTAATTAACTCGATGGAAGGAACTGGATTATGCAGGAAACGAGAAAATAACTTCTATCTTCGTTTTACTTCTTCCCTGGTAAAACTATCTTCTTTGTAGGATGTTATGTTGACTGGTACCAACCAACGAACTCGAAAGACCTTTTCTTCTATCACGCCCGCAGATACCTTTTCTCCTCCAAATATGATATCACGGTCTCAGCCATCACGCCTGGGGTGACACAATCCGTACCCTTCTGCTGCAATACTATCTGCAAATCAATAAGTTGGACTCCAGTTTCGGAGATTAACATCCGAACGATGAAAGCATACTAAGAAAACAGTAAACTTAAAACAAGCAAAATACTGGACATGAATGACATAGGGAAAATTACAAGCTTGATTTCATTGTTTCATGGTTCAGTATAAATTCTAATAGAAGTCTAGTGAGATGGTGCCTAGTGAAATGGTGCCAGTCAAACTTTTACCCCTCAACCCATTTTCATTTGGATCGTTCAACTATTCTGAATCTACATAGAAAATTGGTATCCACGGGATGGCTCAATACATAAAATTCCTTACATGTTACAACCACTAAGATGGATGTGGATACAATTTCGTTTCAGACTGCAAAGCAGATCTTTAGAACTGCATACGCATATCTCGACACCACCAAAGCCAATCACACTAGTATAATCTTTCTTTTTAATTTATTTTACTCTTCTGTCTGATGAGTAATTACTTTATTCAGAAAAATGCAAAGGAATGCCACTCGACACAGAAGCATGATTTTACGTACCTCACACTTCAATGGTGGCTCATATGGATCATCAACCCCTGTAAAGCCTGCAGAATGCCAAAGAAATTGTTCACCGCTTATTATTTCATAAGACTAATTTCCCTGGGGTGGGGAAATAAATAATGCCAAATGATAATTTGGCACTGGATTGGCATTAAATACAACTCCTAGAAAATACCTTTGATTTTTCCAGCTCGTGCAAGCTTGTAGAGTCCCTTTGGGTCCCTATTCTCACACACATGCAGCGGCACGTCCATGTACACCTGAGAATTGTGAGTTTTGTCAGCCTATCAGTCATCACTGGCAAGATAGAGCCTCTTGTCTTTTGTTCAAACCAAATTCTATCAGTTATATTTTTGGATTGAATTCATTCCTCATGTTAAAGACACCACATACCTCAATAAAATCTCCTTCAGGAAATAATGCACGGCAGGCATCTCGGTCCTTTCCGTAGGGAGATATTAAGCTAGCAATACAAATGATGCCAGCATCCGCAAAGAGCTTCGCTACCTCGGCTTTTTTTTTTTTAGAATTAAATCAGTAAAAGGATATAAGAAAAAAAAAAGGGAAAAGCCAATAATTTAACTACAAAAATACCCACCAATTCTTCGTATGTTTTCTGCACGATCTTCTGCTTTGAAACTAAGATCACGATTTAGACCATGACGAACGTTGTCACCATCAAGTATGTAGGTTAGCCTTCCTCTCATGTGCAAGCCTTGACTCAAAGCACATGCCACAGTGCTCTTTCCTAAATTCAAAGACCAAGATATGATAATGTTGGTTATGAGATTGCGTAAACTAAGCAGTAACAAATTGAATAGAAAGAATTTCAGCAGTATATAAAGTTGTACCAAGCAATCTCAAAATGTCTGTATCTTAAAATTCTTCCAATTGGGGAGAAAGTTAATGTGTTAAATTTCTTCTCTCATAGTTCTTCCTTTATAGTAAACACTCCGATGTGGCTATAACTATTAGTTAAAATTAAAATTACAGGGTACTCCTATGTGTTGCATATTACCAATGTAAAAAAAACAAAGGTATAATAAGCAATAATACAACTAAGAAGCAGCAGAGATGGGTACTAGAGGAAAACACGCAGAAAGAGATTGTTAGCTAATAAGAGATCTCTTTCCATTCCAATGCGGGTGTTTGTGTATGAGAAACAGCGAGATAAGTAATGCACTCATACTAGTCAATTTCTTTTTCTTTATCATCTTTGGACATATTTCTTTGAAAGGGAAAGATGAGGTCAAATGATGGCACCACCTTTCATGTAGGTATCATCACCTTGCCTTCTGGTTATTGAAATGCATAATGCCAGAAGGGTTATGCCGTATCAGCATGATTACTTCTACGCAAGTTTAACTACAAACTACATATTCCCATATTAAAATATGCACAACAGAAAACAGCCAAATCTTACAAACTTCAGAACTGTGAAAAAAAAAAACAACATAACAAAATTTGCATAAGAATACCTATATAAGAAAAGAGCTGAAACATTGTGGGCATGTGCAGATAACAAAGATTGCTTCTGCGACGCCAATTAGCATTGCGTATAGCAAAAGAGAATAGAAACAAACCTGAACCACTTAAACCAGTAATCCATATGACACAGCCCTTCTGCTTAAGTAATTGTTGCCTATCAAGTTTCTCCACTGAGCACTTATGCCACACAATGTTTTCCGGGTTCTCCATGGTTGACATCCGGTACAAATTTCTACCTAGTTAGATGGTTAGTCTAAATTAGAACCCCAAATCCATCCATAGAAACCAATAGATAACCTTACAGCATTCTATAACAATAACACTACTCATGCTCATGGACTGAGAATTTTTCTTCACTTTAATGCCAAATTGCCAAATAAAACCTTTAAATTCAGCCAACATCCTCCATAATTTAAAGTATGGATCATTAATCAGTTATATTTAACAGAAGTGAAAAATTTTATGCAAAAAGAAAAGAAAAAAAAAACCCCTCCAACATTCACCAGATCTGTTATCAGATAATTAATATATAAAACAGGTATGAACAGCTCTTGAGGCTAAAAAAAAAAGTAGGAAATTCAAGGCCGATTCATAACCAAAACAGCAAGAATCCCACAAAATGCTAACTGAATAACGTCTCAACCGAAAAATAAATGAGCAGAAGAAAGAAAGAAGCAAGGTTCATATGGTTACTGAATCATCAACCTCCTAGGAATCACTTGAAATGCTTCAATTGAGCTCGAAAATGGCGGCTGGTGGCACCGATGAGAAGTAACAGCATGAATGTTGTATACAGGAGAGGAAGATACAGAGAGGGGCTGACAACATAGCAAAATAGATGGGCAAAGAAGGAAGTAAAAATGAATCGAGTCCAGAACCAATCATTTTACTAGCTAATGCAAACGGCGGAGGCGCGCTGGACAGCGATAGGTCCCATGTCATTATAAAAGTGAAATTTGATTTTTAAGGAAAGAATACCCTCCGTTCCCCTCTCCTAATCTATCAAGTCTGAGGATCCGGACTACTGAAATTTGATCAAACGATTACTAATAGAGGTTCACTTTAAAGTTATAATAACTTTAACCATTTAATCAAATTTCAATGGTCCGAATCCCCAGATTTAATGAATTAAAAGGAAGGAATATGAAGAGTATGTCTTTCCGTTTTTTTAATGTTTATTCAATTATATAATAATATATAACATATGGGTCCTGAACAAATTGAAAAATCTGTCGGTCTGCTGCCCCTCATTTCATGTCTCCCTCCATAAGTCTTAACCATTTGTTTGACATGTGTCCATGTGTTTTGTAGTTGACTGATAATTAACGGTGTTAAGGTCTATATTACATGTTAAAGGTTATTTAAAAAAAAAAATAGGACTGACCATAAGGCATCGGAGAACACGAACTAAAGACCCAACCGCTCTCTACAAACCCAGTCGGCAGCCGCAATATCCACCCCGCCTCTCCTCGCCACCACGCCTCTTATTCTCTCTCTCTTCCTTCCTCATCAAACTCCCGCATTATCTAGTTATCATGGTCGTTGTCGGGAAGAATACACACCAATCCCCAACGATTTAAGAATTATTGTTCAACAAAATTGAACAGGAGTCCATTGAATTTAATCGAATTGAACTGGAATCGACGAATCTTATCAGGATAAATCGGAGTCAATAAATTTAAATGCATACGAGTCAGACTAATCCAATGGAACCATACCTGTTCTTTTTCCGGTGACGAGGTCGGAGGAACAGTAGATAGAGAAGGAGCGTGCTACTGGGATGGATTGTTGTGGTTGAGTTAGTGGGAAGTTTGGGTGTCTGTCATGTACTCCAGTTTTCCTTTTCCTATATAAAACTAGTAGAGGACACACATTTTGTGTATGTGTAAACAATTTCTCTAAATAAATGCATATTTTTTTTGAATATTACATAATTACTGTTTTGTCATTTTTATGTAAATATTGTCATTGTGTATCAAAAGTGAGGGTAAAATTAGAAAAATAAGTACATGATTGTCATTTTCTAGAAGAAAAAAAAAGCTAAAATATGAAAAATAGGGATATAATTGTCATTTTGTCAAAAGGTACAAAATTACTAGTATAGATTATTTTAACCCTGTTTACTCTCTGTTTTTTTTTAAAACAAGCGATATTATCTACATTAAAGGCTGGAAGAGTGGGCTAAGCCTCACAAGTAGCAATAATATGATTCAAATTCGCATTTAGTAAAAATCAAACCAAACACATCTCACTCACAAATAAAGAGAAATACTACTAAACCGTAGTACTAAGTGGTTACTCTTTATTAATTAAGAAAGCACGTGTCGAGCAACTAAAGAACTGACATGAAGGAGAGAACTAATTGGAAATATCAGACCCATGGCCTTCCTCATTTTGGTGCTCTCTTCAGAACTCCATTTTTCCGTGGGTAGGAGAAAAAAAATTATATGGGAACCCAACTTTATAATTTACTTTTTGCCCCCATTTTGTTATTATTTTCATCTAAAAATATACATGCATATCACGTAATGAGAGCAGTTTCAAAATTCTAAACATGTAGAATTTGAGTGTTCAAATAGAAAAACTCTAAAATTTGAGGAATTCTTCTCAAACTCCTAGCACACCTATAGCATGTTTGGTGGCATGACTTGGATTGGCTTGGAAATTTGGCTAAGGCCATCTCCAACCGATGGCTGGTCAAAGAGCTCGTTTTAACCCTCTGGCCCTCCAAGATTCTCCAAGATATTAATATTTTAATGAACAGTGCATGACCATATTTGCCTTTATCTCCAACCGAAGGCCAAAGGGCCAGAGGGCTCGTTTTAGCCCTGTCACAAAAAATCGTCTCCAACCGAGGGCCAAAGGATCATAGGGCCAAACATAATTTATTATTTAAAAACTACAACTTAAATGTTTAAGTTTTATGTTGGTTAATGTTATTTAATGTTGTTTCATATTGTTTAATGTTGTTTCATGTTACTTAATTTAATTTAATGTTGTATAATGGCTTAAGAAGTTATAGGAGAAAAATAGAATTTAAAAAAAATATGAAACAAATTTTGTGAAATAGAAGTTATAGGAAAAAAATGGAATTTGAAAAAAATATGAAACAAATTTTGTAAAATAGAAGTTATGTGAAAACAATATGAACCAAATTTTGTAAAATATAAGATATAAGAAAAAAATAGAATTTAAAAGTTATAGAAAAAAAATAAGGTTTAAATTTCATAAAAAAAAAAATTGAATATAACAGCTAGTGACTGGCTAGCCGTTGGAATTCAAATTACAATTAGTGTCGGTTATAACCGACACTATTCAAATTGCTATTATATTACATTGCCATTGGTGTCGGTGTCGGTTATAACCGACACTAATAATATATATACATTATTTTTGTCGGTTATAACCAAGGTCTAAAATATCGATGATATCGGAAATATCGGTAGTCCAAAAACACGGAAATTTCGATGGAAATATCGGGATATTATCTGACACACCCCGTCCCGAAGGAGGGCATGCTGGCCGTCACGTGAGAGTGACGTAACCATTTACACAGTTCGGAAGCTTAAAAAAATACAATTGTGAATTCTGTCAGAACACCGTTGGATTCCTCGTGGCCACCAAAGCTCTGCTATCTCAAACCTGGAGGGGCGCAAAACAAAGTTGAGTGGGTCAGTAAAACAAATCTTTTCAAAACTTTTCTTTATCAAAGTTCTAACCCCTCGCTGTAAAACATGTATACTTTCCCAGAAAAATAGCATATATAAATATATATATATAGCTTCAAAAATCTCAAAACACCATTCTTTATCACTTTTCAGAAAATATGCCATGCCATGCGTCAAAAACATAATATGGATGCATCAATATAAATCAGGTGAAATGATGAATCAACCGGAGACCCTGCAGTGGTCTTGTACGGCTGATTCTAGAGCTCAATATCCAATCCAGCCGGAGTCACCAACTGTGACATGTACGGCACTACATTGCACATAAGTCGGAACTACCTGTAGTAGTCTGTACGACTAGGATGGTGTAATATTACGCTCTAGTGCTTCTTTCATCAATCATCTGTGCACATAATCTAAGGTCACCTACTAGTCGGAACCGTCTCTAAGGTCTGTACGACTAGCATGTCGGAACCACCTCCAGTGGTCTGTACGACTAGCATCTACTTGGATCCAAGGTGAGCGTGGGATGCGGTGAATAACATAACCACTAACACCAGGGGTGCAGGTTATGAGCTATCAACATAAATCACATCAAACAATTCAATGCACCAAATATAACTCACCTGATACTCACATGTGCGTCCGCAGCACCAATTCACATATATGCATCATATAATATCAATTCACATATCTCATATAAATTCTATGCATGGCATTTCAAATCACATGATTCATAGAATCTATGCATGGCATTTCAAATCACACTTTCAAATCATATTTCACTTAAATAGATTTTCTGGGAAAAACTCCTTTATATAGGTATATACGTAAAACAAAACTGCCCACTCACCTGGAGTTCGCCCTGCAACTCCCTAGCACAACACATCAAGGCGTCATGGCGATCGGTGCCTAAAACAATCATCAAATCATACCTCAGAATCATATCGATAGAATATATCACTTATATAAAACACGTCACTATGAAGTTCGATCCGGAAGATCTGTAACTCAGATTTCCAATCCGTAACTTCCAGAGGTCCACAATAAATCTCTAGAACAACATCCTAAAATTTCATGACCATCCAACGGTCAGATCTCCGCCAATTACCAAACTAAGTGACGGTTAACATTACATTTTATGAACTTACAACTCCAATTCCGGGAGATCCGTAAATCGGATTCTCGATCTGTAAGTTCCTATAATCCTCAAATATTACGTATTACAACGTATCAAAGTTTGGTGACGATCCAACGGTCGGATCGTCAATTCATATTTTGGCCTAACCATGCATCGTATCGAAATTAAGTCCAAATGATCAACCAACGTTAAGCCACTATCAAAACTGAACTCAGGACATCCAATATAGCTTAAAAATAACATTGGCGGCCCACTGGCCACGCGCCGCCGTGGGTGGCGGTCGGCCGCCCCGGCTCGCCGGAAAATCCAACTTTATCCAAAAATTACCAAAATTTATAGAAATGAAGATCTCAATGAGTAGAACAACTTTTATACCTGTGGCCAAGGCCAATTCGGTCGGCAAAGCCTCCAATTCCAACAAAACCCGTCGGAAACCCTAGGTTTGGTGTGCTCCAATTCGACCTCCAAACTTGTTCCAACGCCCCAACCACTGCTTGGGCTTTGTTCTAGGCCTCAAGAGGATGCCATGGGTGGTGGTGATTGGAAGAAATTGCTTCACATCTTGACGGAAAGGGACCCAACCCGTGCGCCCCCTTTTTGCACGGTTTCTTCTATTTTCACCATCAAATCTCTCCAAATTTGAGATGGAATGGATAGAGAAAGGGTCCTAGAGTGTTTCCCATGAGGTTCCTTGAATAAATTCGCCGGAAAAAGGGGTGAATTTCGCCGAAATGTGGGTGTGGGTGCCGCGGGTCGAAATTTGTCGCGGGTGAAGACCCGTTTTCTTCCTTCTCTCCTCCGCTTCTCGCCTTCTCTCCTTTCCTCCTTTCCCCTGTTCCGATTGGCCCTTCTCTTCCTCTCTCCTCTCCCCATTCGTCCGGCTCCCTCCTTTCTCTCCCGGAGCTGCTGCTCCTTCCTCCTGGTTGGGCAGTTTTTGCCCAATCTCTTCTTCCTCCTTTCCTCTCCAGCCGGCCACATACACACACATATAATTTTATTCCTATTAATCCCAGCCATCCATTTATTTCCTCATTAAATCTGGGCCGTCCATTTTCATAAAAGAATTTCCATATTTTATTATTATAATTCCCAAAATGCCCAAACTTCAAACTTTAATATCTTTTTCGTTATAACTCCAAATCACGAACCGCTTGCGCCCACGCGTCCGTAGCGACGAATACTACGAGGATATGTCAAGAAAACAAATCTTAGATGGCACGACACAACGATTAACCTCGAACAATGCGCGTGCCTCAAAGGGCATTTTTGTAAAATCCTTTATTAAAACTTTAAAAAAATCTTAAAATCAGGGACGGGCTGTCACATTATCGATATCGATAAAAATTGAATAAAAACCACGGAAATTGTAAGAAAAACTTGGAAATTTTTATTGAAACTTTGCAGGATGTTTATTTAGTCAATTATCTATTAGTTTATCATAAAAAATTGGAAGGAAATGCATTGCATAATGGGTTTAACTGATTTAAGTTAATTATATAGCGAGCTGGCAAACATTGTGAGTGTAGAAAATATATAAATATTTTAGCATATTTTCACAAAAATATAAGTGATATGGTGGTCAAGGTGTTGAAGGAGTAAAATGGGAGGGGTTCGAATCCCCTTGGTGTTTTTTTAAATATAGAAATTTAAAAAATACGGAAATTTCGATGGAAATACTGATGACATCGGAAATATCGGTAGTCCAAAAACACGGAAAATTCGATGGAAATATCGGGATATTATGGATATTTTAGACCATGGTTATAACCGACAGGAATAACAAAACATTATAAAAAAAAAAGCCAGCCCTCTCCAATTCCGTGGGGCCCTCCCAAATTCCAAAGCCCTCTGGCCTAGCCCTCGGTTGGAAACGGTTTTCGGGCTATTTTCGGCCATCTGGCCCTCTGGCACTCTGGACCCTTCGGTTGGAGATGGCCTAAGATTGTGCTTCAAAAATCTTAATTGCTTTGAATATGAATCCAAAATTCGCATCCGATCCGTGATACACAAAACTCCACCGAACAACAAACAAAATTCCAATCCAAGTTAATTAGCCTCATCCTATCGAATTTGGCAAATCGAACAAGGCCATGTCACCTGACAACCCACTTGACGCATTGTTGTTTTATTTTTCAATTTTCATAATCCAATTTTGGCATGAATGATGCGTGGACCAAACATGTAGCTATCGTAAATGGCACAAAAAGTATAAGTGGATGGTGATTGCATGGTGGAACCAATCGACACTTTTTGTATGCTCGGGAGTTGTGGTGGTAATTGACATACAAGGCACTAATTGGTGACTTTCGTTTGTTAATGGACACTTGTGATTGTGATTATCCTAAACCTATCCTCTGTTCCTATTCATCCAACATGAACCATGGATATACTTTATTGTCAACATCCTACATAGATTTTGAAATTTAAACTCATTCAACGTTGACAAATAAGGAGGTGAGCATCACCATTACTTGAGGGTGTTAACCCTAAAAACTACTAAGTCTACGTGGTGCGCATGCCGAATAATTAATAAGCTAACTACGTCCTTCAGTTATGTGCGGGGTGTGCCAACTCGTCGACTGAGCTCGGCCGGGGAGTAAAATATGTTGATGTCACGTTGAGCGCGTTGCTGACTTCTTAATCTTGCAACTACAGTCGAGGAAGGAACACGTCTCAGCCTTCGGGTTCTAGAGCTTGAAGACAAAGCTGCTAGTTCTGCGAAGTTCACAAATCGTCGGCGCCGGGTTCAGTCACAATGATTATATTCATAAGAGTATAAGCACGTCGAACTGGCACCAGACTATATTGACATAAATAATCGAAAGAGATGTATGTATTGATGGTAAATGTGGTTTGGTCGTCGGAATGCTGAACTCTAAAGTGTACTTGTGAATATCCAATCATAAAATAACTCGGCATTCAACGTGCTAAGCCTAGTAACCTGTAACATCTCACTTCGCCGAAAAGGCTGATGAGATGACCTCTACCAACAAGGACTCGAAAATCCTTGTCGACCGAGACTTGGATAAATAACCAGTCGGTCTCAAAGCAGTGCTGTTTATCCAAACTGAAGGTGTTCCTTGATCGACTAATTCTACGGCTCCAGTGTTGTTTATCCAAGCTGAAGATGTCGTCGATTGCCTTCACAGTGCTGTTTCTCCAAATTGAAGATGTGTTGGTGAGAAGAAAAATGGGAGATGATAAAGTCTCAAGGGTTGTTGAGAAGCTTTGTGCATGGCAATTTGTGTGTTGAATTGGAAGGGATTTGAATGATTCACTTCCTTCTCTATTTATAGCAACAAAACCCCATCATAACCGAACTAGAAATGTACTCGGATTAGAACTCATCAACCCAATCTGATTCGGTTTCGGCCAGTTCTAGCTCCAATAGGACTTTGAACCAAGCTCCATAACAAACTAGATTCATCTCTTGATCCCAAGCACCTTCGGCTTCAAAACTCCTTGTCTCACTAAGAATCGACTGCTTCACCCTCTATCTAAACTAATCCTCTTTGCAACAGGATTCAGCCGGCCCTAACTAGACGGCCCACAAGAAAATTCTAGATAAATGCCATTGGGTCGAGAATAATCCCAGGCTCGGCCCAAAATAATATTTTGGGCCTAAACATTGCCCCCTCGCTTCTAAGGTCTTCGGGTTATAACTCTTGGCCGAGCCTCGACCTTGAAGAAGCGAAATAAACCCTTAGCATATTCCTAAAGGACACTGAAAAGCCTCGAATATCTCATCCACCCAGGCCCATTTAATAAACACGATTGCACGTTCTCAGTCCTGTCAGATTCACTACCACATGGTATCTTCTCAGTATGAAATGTCTTTTCGCCATAAAACTCGCTGTCACACTCAATCATGCATCCTTAATCCACGAGCTTTTCGACGTCTTCACCTGGATTCTCAAATATCTATCATGATTACGAAACATTTTGGTCGAACTTACCCCTCATTCTTTTAAAATCAACCCGTTGATCTTCTTCCCAAATGCCTATAAATACTCAGCCCAAATTCACTTAACCCTTTGATGCTTTCAAATCTCCAGAATTTCTTACTATTTGCTCTCAAACCCAGAAAACCTTCAAACCTTCATCAATGGCTACCAACACTTTCATCACTAAGCTCACCGAGGAATACACCAAGTGTTGAGACATTATTGATTGGCACGCCATCAAAATTATCCGATACGAGGATGACTCGAGCGCCTTCCACCAGACTATAGGCCTATTTTTCAAAAATGACGTCCCAGAAGTCATCATTGAGATGTTAAAGGCCCATTGTCTGAAACCCTTACTCCAATGGTACGATTGGTTGAAGTGGGAATCGGCTAAACCCCAAGGATATTGGCCCTCAACCACGGCGACCTGGGCTACTTGGGTCACTCGAATGGAGCCACGCTTTGGCGATGAGTGGAGAACTCTTAGCATCTTTGACGCCATCAAACTCTCGACCATCGAGATGAACATGGACCGAGAGCTAGTGATGGCCGCCCTGAGTTTCTAATGCTCGGCCACCAACACCATGGTCCTCCCCCTCAGCCCCATTGGTCCAATTGTACTGGACATCACGACCATACTTGGCACCTCGCCCTCTGGTCTCCCAGTCGATATTGCTCTTTCCGGGTATGAATTTGACTTAGATCTGAAGACAGTCTGGGCATTGAGGATTTGACATAACAACCACCACACTAACATAATTGTATACATCTGGGCACCGATGGCCTTTGATATTTTAAAGACACAAAAAAAATAATAAAACAGTAACATAAGCGGAAGAAAAGAAAACATACACTACATGTTTATTCCAAAAAAATAAAAAAGAGAGATTTGGCTACAATACTTCAAAGTACTTAGTATTATCACCAATATGACTGTTAGATATGCTTAATGATATTGAAAGAGCATATTTGGTCATCATATGAACTAAATAATTGTTACTACTGTTGTTAGTCTCAAAAGAAAGAAATCCATTAGAAATTTAAGAAAACTAATACAAAAAATAGTAAAATGATCAAACTCCGCAATATTCCTCGATGTT
Organism: Heteromeles arbutifolia; assembly: GCA_024362995.1. NCBI lineage: Eukaryota > Viridiplantae > Streptophyta > Magnoliopsida > Rosales > Rosaceae > Heteromeles > Heteromeles arbutifolia. The sequence goes on along the minus strand of JANCRC010000001.1, from coordinate 25,128,045 downwards.
CCATAAACCTCCCTTGTTGCCGTTAAATGAATTAATATACTCTAACTGATCAACTGGCCTGTAATGTATAGGATGGTCTTCATCCACAAACTCCCCGAGTGTGAGTGTTACTCCTGATTTTAAAGAGAATAATCCAAACGAGTATCTCACCTCATCATTTCCCCTCATGCTGACTCAGATTTTATTCTGCCATTACTCCAGACCTACGCCAACCAAAGATAATCAGAGCATGCAAAGTTTCCTTTGTTTCACATGCATATGGAGTGGTATTCTGTATTAAATATATATACTTATATGAAGAAAGATTGATAGTGTCCGTGTGTCAATTCAAAAGTTGTGGTGTACCTTAAACAAATCACCAGCTACGAACAGGAACCATGAAGGCAAAGGTGGATCAAACATTATCCACTCATCGTCCTTTATGTTTATCTCCAGACCGCATACATGATTTTGATATAGAATGGTGTTAAAATTCTTGTCCGTGACTTTCTAGACCCACATCGCTTCCAACTTTCTTGGGTTCTTTGTATTGTGCAATTTGGGAAATTGGAAAAGTCGACTGAATATGATCGTCATGGTACTTCTGGGCACCGTAATTTTCAAATACCATTTTTGTCACAACATGATCCAGTTCATACATCACTTTTGCATATGAATATGCACTCTCACTGGCAAACAAATTAACAAAATATTATTAGTTTGAAAGTGTGATGATAAGCATATGATTAAGATTACGAGAATTAGTTAAAGGCAGATAAAATTATATAGATATATACCTAAACTTCTCGTTTTCGTTAGCCTAAAAAAATGCGTGAATTTCTAGATTGCTTCTGTGTTTGGAGCATTCATAATTCCCAAGCATTCATGGACGGGAATATAATTGGAATGGCCAAAATACACATTTCCTTCGTATCGGTTTTTAGCTTTAACTTCGACAGGGAAATCAAACAACTCCTTCAATGTATCAAAGATGGTGTTGTGAAGCTCCAAAGAAACTTTGTCGGGCATCGTTGTTACGAAACAACCGTGCTCTTCAAGTGCCAGACAAACATCTTTGCGGACTAAGAGCCAAGAACTTGTTTTTGGCTTCCAGCAGTCCGCTTTGGAGAAATCTACCACCGGAAGTTTGGTCATCATAGGGGTACTCATGCAACTCAACATTTGCTTCTCAATAGCTAAAACGTTTTGAGGGCTTTAAGAAATGGAGTAGGATTCTCTTCCCTCCTTTTTTTCCCTCCCCTTCTCTCCCCTCCTATTTGAACAGAACCACGTCAACATTTTATATTAATTTTTTATACAAAGAGAAAAACAAAACAGAGAACGTGAGATGAGATGATGGAGGGGGATGGAAAAAGGAGGGGAGATAATCCTAGTCCCTAAGAAATAAGGATAAACTGGGAGATGTGTCGACATAAACGAACCAGTGATGATTATAAAGTTATTCCTTTCCTTTTTAATTTCTTGTTTGACTTCTATTTTGTATTGATTGGTGAGTAGTTTAGAGCATCTCCACCAGTGTGGAGTTGCCCTTGCAATTGGAGAAAATTGCCTTTCAACCCATCAAAATCTGCTCCAGCAGTTGCAAAAATGAGAGCAGTTCCAGCGTTGGCTGGTGCTCTGGGGAAAGGCTGGTGAACAGGGCCGTAGAGCCCGAGTGAGAGAGTCCACCGTGTGGCAGCCTGAGGGACAGGCCCGGCCCAAGGGAGGGGCCTGGCAGGAGCTGCCAGCCCGAGAGCCCAAGGGCTTTATGATGCACGGCTGACGTCACCCAGACGTCAGCCACTTTTTTTATTTTTTTCTGTCAGGCCCGTGGCCATCAAGCGAGCGAATGGGCGCGTGGGTTGACAAGATTTCAGGAATTGGGGCCCGCGACCCATTGAAAATTGTTACCGTTGGAAAGCCACGTGGCTTCCCCTCGTCAACGGTTGATATTATTAGCCTTTATAAATATAAAAAAAAAGGAAAAAACAGTTTTAAAAATCATAAATGTTACCGTTGTGCCACGTGACACAATTTGGAGTGTTGGAATTCAATTTTTTTTTAATTCAATGGCAGAGATTAATTAGTTGAATAAAAAATTTTAAAAAAAAGAATAAAAATTTGAAATTTTTTTAAAAAAAAATTGTAAAAAATGAATAAAAATCTGAAAAAAAATTTGAAAAATTTGTAAATTTTTTTTTTTTTACTTTTCTATAAATACCTTCTCATTAGTACTTTATTTAAAATGAGAGTAAATTTATTTAATTTGGTAATTTATTTAAAATGACATAAACACACCAAATAAAATTACATAAACATACCAAATTATAAAAAAAACTCACTAAATGAACTAAAAAAAACACACCAAATAAAATTAAATAAACACACCAAATAAAAACAAACACACTAAATGAACTTAATTGTATTTTCGGATAATGACACGTGGCGTAATGAGAACGATTTAAAATCATATCCGAAATTACAAATAAAATTATTTTGTATTATTTTATAACTTTTCGGATTATGACACGTGGTGCAACGAGAACGACTAAAATCTTATCCGAAATTACAAATAAAAATTTTTTGTATTATTTTATAAATAAAAAAATACTAATATTTTATTGCCTATTGCCATAGGGAGGGCTTCCACGCTTGAGATACAAAAGGTAGTTACTGTTCATTAATGATAATTACTATTCACCATGTGGATTGAATAATGAATTGCCTAGGGAGGGCTCCCGCTGGATGCAAGGGCAGGTAGTATGGTAGCCGCCCTGCCAATTGTTGCAAGGGCAGGCCCCCTTTCTTTGCACTGAGCATGGTCTTAAATGCTGATAATATCGGTGAAATATCGCCTATATTATCGGTTTTTCGCGTTAATGATATTTTAATAGGTATCCAATTAGTTTTCGTCAAAATATCGCGATATTATCGATAATATCGCGATATTTTGACTATAATATCGATATTATCGGCAAATGATGGCAAAGCACCTTTTTTTTGTTAAATTTTAATTTTTTATTTTATTTTATAAATCCTTGTGGTAATAATAAATATCGATATTATTGGCGATTCGTTTTTGTGAGAGGACGATATTTTCACACTTATTCACTTAATTATCGCGAGATGAAACTCAAAAATACTTGAAAAATGCTGAAAAGTCTCAATCTTGCGCATAGAGGGATTCGAACCCCTCCCTTCGTATAAAGTATAAAATATTGTACTAATTCATTATATATAAATGATTATGGTGTGTTTAAACTTATTTCATTCATTACTACATATTTTCTACACTCACAATGTTTGCCAGCTCGCTATATAATCAACTTAAATCAGTTAAATCCATCATGCAATGCATTTCCTTCCAATTTTTTGTGATAAACTAATAGATAATTGACTAAATAAATATCCTACAAAGTTTCAATAAAAATTTCCGAGTTTTTCTTACAATTTCTGTGGTTTCCATATTATTTTTATCGATATCGATAATATCCCGATATTTCCATCGATATTTCCGTATTTTTGAATTACCGATATTTCCGATATCATCGATATTTAATACCTTGGCACTGTGAGACTGCCGTGGGCCCCTACCACGTGATGACCAAATGAGCCAAATGGCTCCTTCATGATGAAATGAAACCATTGGATTTTCAACGCCAAAAAAAAATTGTGCTTTTGTGGTTAGCTGCCACGTGGTAGAATCTTGCCCTTCCAACGGTTATAGTTTTGAAAATCAACGGTTAAGATTACTCTAACGGTAAAAATTTCAAAAAATTACTAAATTAATTTCCTAAAAAATTATTATTTTTCTATAAATACCCAACCATATTCTTCATTCTTCACACCACAACTCAATATTTTTTTACTACAATGATTTTTTCCCCTTTAAATATAATTATGTTTGTTGTAATGGGATGACTTTTCGTTGTATTTGAAATTATTTATTAGAATTAGACTTTAATTATGTTTGTTATAATGCACACATTCATTAAAAAATTAAAAGAATATATTTATAAATAGTAATCGTCATTGTCATTGCCCTTCCTCCTTCCAAACTAGTGGACTTGCACAAAGACAATTACCGTTTAGAGTAAAAAGGGCAATTTTATTGCTCTTGCACTCCACCAACTGGTGGAGATGCTCTTATACATTAACTCATTAAGGCAAATGTACGCATTATTTAGACAACATGCATGTTTTTGCCAAAAAGTTACAACATACACTGGAATTGAGTTCAAAATTTATGAACCTATTTTGTTTGTGGTCTCTTTATGGCATCTATCATTAATTGACACATGTTTATAAACTTAATCCTCCTTAACATGTTGTCCATAAACTTAACACATGTCAATCAGGCCACACACAAAATAGGTGGAGAAGATTTTTTTTTTTTTTTTTTTTTTGTCAAACGATAGATTTTGTTAGATTAGTCATTGACGGGATTTGAACCTACGCCGTTATGCAAGGGTTTAATACCTTTCCACCACTGTGGTAAAGGACAACTTGCAGGCGGAGAAGATTTAAAATTGGTGAAAATATATATATTCCTTCTTTTCGGCTCGATCAGAGTACTTTATGGGGAGCATTTTATGTACTCATTTTATTATTTAGCCCAATTAAAAAATAACATGTGTTTCTTATTTTTTAAAGGCTCTCTAGGTTTTCTCGTAAACCCTAGGAGAGCAAACATCTAATTGTGGACTATTTGACCTAGATGTATCTACAAGATGGTCGTAATATTATTTGCTTGTTTTTACAAGCGTAATTTCTCAAATTTTGTAGGCTATTTCACGCCACTTGGGAATACTTTTGAGCACACAATCTTTTTCATGGCTTACCACAAGGTTTAAGCATTTTATGCATTGCAAATTTTTGCTTGAGAGATGCATCTTGATCACATGCATCATCATGATCAGTTTGGTTGAGGTATATTTTCCAACCACTAAGTAATTGTGTACACAATGACATTTTTCATTCATTAGCATTAGGATTCAAGTCAATTTGTTTTAAGTTGTGCTCATAGTTACCGTCGTTTTGCCGGTTGTCACTTTGGTCTTGACGTTAGGGGGAGAAATGACAGTTTTCAAAGAACGTCGAGAATTAGTGTTGATACATCCGCATTCGTCTCATCCAAACTATATAGAAGTCATCAGTGACTTAGATTAATATGTTGTATACCTAAAGCATGATACATATATATGTAGGTTCTAAGCTTTGAACTCTCCGCAAGTGGAGATTAATAAAGTTCAAGCCCTAATTGAAAATAACTCTACGTAGGTGGTTATGATCCAAGTCTCTAAGTAATTAATCTTAAGATGTTTGTTCTAGATGTGACAATAGAAGCCCGAAAGAGGCATTGTACCCAAGCAATGAAATACTTATAAATTAAATATGCGCATGCGAATGAGAATTGTTGGATCACAAATTGATGATCATCAAGGGCTATTAAGTCACGTTCTTTCATTAAATGTCAACAAATTGTAAAAGGTTTGGCCAAATTGGAAAGAGTCAAATTCCACTTTGAGAGCCATTGAAAAACGTGAAATAAGGGAACCTATAATTTATACCCCAAACGTTTTTTATAATGAAATAAACTCACTATATGACATGGTGCTTCATAGTAGAGACACGAGTAGTTTTGTGTCATCATATATGCAACCACATTTATATAAGTACAATGCTATTTTAATGTGAGACTCATAGCATGTGGAGATTTTACACTACTTGAGATTTTTAAGTTTTGGTCTCTCCATCGAACCAATTTTATAATAAATATTGAATGCATGAAATTCTTAATCAAAGATTTCAAATGAGGAGTATAACTCAAAATATGTACTCAATACCTATTATAAATAAATTTAGTATAAATTGCCTCAACGAGTACTTTTTATACATGGCTTATATTTACGGTGGAGTTTTTATACTACTCTTAGTTTATTTTATCCTATATTTTATTTTATATTTGTTCTTTGTAGAAACACAAACGGCTATTGTCAACCCCCGATGAACTTCCGCACTTCCCCAAGTCAAGCCCTACTCAAGCTAATACTGAAGCACATTACTTCAAACTTGATAGTGATGACTAGTCGAATCAAGGCTTACAATCATCTGGGGGAGTCAATTATTCGGAGTTATTCATTGGGAGGAGTCTTTGACAACATGCTATAATGGACATACAACCATGTTGTGCTCTTTTCTTTCGACTAGGTTTTTATCCCACTAGGTTTTTTCAATCAAGGTTTTAGCGAGGCAACATTATGCTCGTCTAACACCGTATCAGTATTTCATAATCGTGGTGCCTGATTTTTCTCCTTCACTTAGGTTTTTTTCCACTGGGTTTTCCAAGCAAAGGTTTTATCGAGGCAACGACCATTGATTGGTGAACATCCAAGGGGGAATGTTATAAATAAGATTTATTATATGGTTGTTCACATTCTGAGTCAATATGTAATATGTAAATAGTTAAGACATTTTCTATGTAAATCATAAGCCTATAAATAGGCACTTTAATAAGAAGGAAAGACACATTTGATTTGTCCTCCGCATTCGCTCTTGTCTCTCTTGTTCATTGTCTTTCTCTACATTTTATTTCTAACAAAAAGTGACTTATTTATAATTCAAGAGATGGAGAGATTTTTCAATATGCCTTTAACATGGGGTGATACGTCATATATTATTATATAAGTAGATGAAAATTCTTCTTTTAACTGTTTGTTCATATATATATAGCATATGATGCATATGTTTGTGTTCGGACACATTGAAAAATCTATTCGAAAGACGTTAGGTGGAGATTTGATTGAGGTTGGGCTTTTGACAGAGGACGGTTGGACATCGAGAACTTTGTAGGGAGAGAGAACACACATTTTCGATCAAAAAGGAAGTTGGGTCTGAGATATTAGCTGTGAAATATGCATTGAGGCCATCTACAATCAAGGGCATATGTTACATCTCGTCTTAAAATTGACAAAATCGGCCTTTAGCCAAGTGCCAAAAAAATAAAGCTATACGGAATCAAACCGCATTATTAGCTACAGTAAAGTATCATGATCACTTTCCTTTTTATTTGTTTTGCCTTCATGCAATTATAAACAAATCCTTCCTAAAAATAAAATTTGAAGTAAAAAACCAAAAGGTCCATGACTCCACTAATTGAATTTCTAACAATCTTCAACAAAAGAACATATAAAAATATATATTATCAATGCCACGACCCGATGGCAAAATACATTCAGTAAGTTGGGTTCGGAAAACTGAAAAAACCGAAACATTCACCATAAAATACCAAAACCGTTCATCGAACCAAATTGAAGAAACCAAATACAACCGAAAGTTATTCGTTTGGTTTCGGTTTTGGCTTCGCAGGTTTAGAAATCGAAATGAACCGAGTAAAATATTAATAATATTATTTATTAATTTATTTATTTAGGATGTAAGGGTATTCGTTTCTAAGCCCAATTTCAAGTCACGTATTTGCTTAAGTTCAAAATGTTAGCAAAAAGTAATTTTCGACCTCTAAAATAGTATAAATCTGGAAGAAGCCCAATAAAGGCCCAAAAAAGAAAGAAAGATAAAGGCCCAAAGGAAAAAAGAAGAAGATAAAAGCCCAAAGGACTGCTCAATACTATAGACAACCAGTCAACGGCTTGATTTGCCTGCCAGCAATAAAGTCAGGCCGAGTGACGTAGGTGAACAAGAGTACTTTGCGTTACAACCATCTCTTTTCATAGGTTCCATGGACCGATGCTTGTTGCTTCATATGGGATAAAAGAATCATAGATATAACGGTTATGCGCTTTTTCATAAAGTACTTTCCAACCATTGACAACAAGTTGGCGTACTGATAACTTTAGACATGAAGTCCCAAGGGCAAGTCACCAACTCCACGCCGCGTGATGGCCATTAGTGATGATTGTAGATTACTCTGAGCACTACAGTGGACGTAGTCCAGTTTTTAAGAATGAAGCACTTAAATATTGTTGTTTTGTTCTTATTGTTTCAATCCCGAGCCTATCAAAGGTTGACCACATTGATCTTTGTTAATCTCCCAAATTTGAGCGTGAACACAAAATAAGCATACATAAGCCCAACTTGAGTGTTTAAAAGTCTAAAAGTCGTATTCCTTGAGAAAGCCTAGCCTAGCCTATCCTATTTTCTTTCCTTGTACCCCATCTTTCCCTCTTCCGTCTACAACTATGCAAGATGAATCCGGATCCTCTTTGTGAGGATCCATGGAATCCATGCATAGTGTCCATTCATCGTACATCGTGCGGTTAAAAATCATTTTAAATATTTTTATTTAAAATAAATTCAAACAGTATTTGATAAAAACTGACCGCACAATATACAATAAACAGACACGATTTACGAATCTCTAAGATCCTCACCAAAAGGATCCGGAGAGGATCCTGTTGGTGCAAGATGACCATATGAAGCAGCATCTTTGCTTTGCCACTCAAAAGTCAAAACCCTAGCTAGCTAGCTGTATTACGCCGTGATGATGGCAAAAGCTGCGAATCTATGTATTTGCACCATCTGATCTTTCTCCTCCCACCACACATCTGCTTGGTCAACGTCAATCTAATTTTAACTCTAAATTCTAACTAGTTCTTTACAATATCAATCTAATTTTTGAAAGAAATGAAGGGGAGGAATTGAGAATGAGGTTATGATTCGAACTTTGTGTTCCCTATTGGTTTGATTTGCCAACTTTTTTATTAAAATGCAAAGGAACCGAACAAAAAATACGAAACCAATACATAGATTTCGTTGAAATTCAATCACTATGTCGACCCAAACAAGCACAACGCTAATACCCACTAAAATTGAAGGTTAAAGTCATTTTTTAGATATGCTAAAAGGAAAAAAACTGACCATAACTGCGGCAACACATCGGTCAGCAATATCATTGTCGCAGTTATAAACTCGATCGGAGTTAACAATCGCATATCACTTGCCACAACAATATATGCAAGCAAATCTTCTATCAATCAAAATTCTAGGGTGGGTTCTCCAAACAAGGAGACCTGAACGTGCAATGCCTCATCAACCTACGGTTGTAAACCAAAAGAATATAGAGGAAAAGAAGAGACCACAACCACGCAATAGAGGTCCAAGTGTCACACGATCCATCCACAATCATCACGGACTAGGAAAACTGTTTCTGTGGAACTAATTATTAAGCGCTCCTCTCAAGAGCCAGTCAAAAAATTGAGCCAGGTATTGAATTCATTAACACCAAAGAATCAAGGCTTGAGGGCAATGGCGAGGCCAAACCTGGGATTTTTGTCTAAGGCCTTGGTGTCTACCTCACCAGATATTGTCAGCACCGACTTCGGTATGACTTCATGCTGCAGGAGGGCTCCTAGCTTTCCGTGATTGTTGAGCTTAGCTTTCACTACAGTGTAGATATCAACAGCATATTGCCCCCCCACTGTGAAAGTGTTCTCGTTCGTGGAGAACTTTCTAGTGATCTCTCCCACAGCAGCACTCCTCTTCAACAGATCCATATAATGCACATATGATGCTCTTATACTGTCTCCCTTGTCACCCCTGAGAGATTAGAGAGAGAGAGAGAGAGCTGATATCAGAATATATAACCGTTAATACTAGAACAACCGAATTTAAACTATTGTACATGATAAAAGGTTACGGTACAAATGCTTACAGAATTATTGAAGCAGACTGATCTGGCTTTGTGATGCTAATTCCAGCAGTGTACTTCGTAAAGTTTCCAGACGTAGTGTCATAACCCCCTTCTGCACCAAATGCAATGGTTGGGGTTCCAATGGTGACTGAAACATCAATAGCTGGGGATTGATTCAAGGCAACGGCTGTAGTGACGGTTGCATGGTCATGGAAGTACTGAACCTCCAACTGCACAATAAATTGAACAAATGACTAATCATATGGTTAATCACAAAAACAAATGTAAATATCGCCTAGCCTAAAGATCCCAGATTTTATACCTTGCCAGAGTTGAAATCAGGCGCTTTGAATGAAGCTATAGTTTTTGTGGATGGGACAATCTCATTGATTGTGAAGGTCGTCGAGATCTGCCAAATCAAAGAGAAAAGTGGCATGCTTAAAAGAACAAGAGAATTGTTTGTAATATATTCAACAAACAACACAACCCACAATTGATTCTGTGTCAACTTTGACATCAACCACCGTGTTCTTGTACTTGTATTGTGTCAAGATGTCCCCAGTGGAAAGTCCTCCTTTCTTCACTGCTGTTGAGGTGAGGGCCTAAAGGATCCAAAAAAGAAAGTATTGGAACAAAAAAAAAAAAAACATTTATCAGATAAGGAATAAACTCAATAACTCGCACAATTTCTTCCAAGAAGAGGCACAAATAAACCAACACTACCATAGTCTAAGGTTGATCATAAGAATTCAAAATTTATGATGGCATGGATCTTAAAGCATAGTAGGAAATGGAACTTCTGAGCTATAAACATCAATTTAAATAACAACTGCAGTACTGATAATTAAAAACGATGGGTACTAGATGACATTTCAGGTGTCCCCCCCCATCTTTTTGCACCGTTCCTGTGCACAAAAGTATGCAAAATCTAAAGGTTACTCTTAAAATTGTTGTACTTTCATCCATTAATCAACCTGATAATACTACACAGCCAACTGTTCCAATTCCACACCAACATTCTCAGCTCAAGTTTTGAAGCTTCAATACGATATTACTTGAAATTGAATCACGATGAATCTTAGTAAACTTAAATATCATTTCAAATATTAACTGTAACCATAATGATTGGAATTGACACACACAATTCAAAGGAGAAAAATACAATATTCACTCCAGCTTAGTAAAGAAGAAACATAAGAGATGGAATTTCAGAAGCAATTTCCTTTAATAAGTCAAGATATTCCCTTCATGTATGTTAGAGCTCACTTTTGTTATTTATGAAAATATGGATTTAAGGTGTTACTGAGCGAATTTTCCTACGTCATTATAAGATGCATGCACATATATGTCCAAATCTATAATAACATAACACAAAGAAAAGAGCTGCACAGGGAGCAATAAGATACAGAGTAACAACTTCAAAATGAACAATCTGCAAAGTAACACGCTGCAAATGTACACACGAATAGGAGGAAGATTGAGAAATGGGGTAAACAACAAATGAAACTGTCATGAGAGTAAATTATATTTTTTTTCCACAAGAATCCCAACAGATAAGTACTTCAATCACGAAAATAATGAAAATTAGACGACCCCACAATCTCCCAGTTTCCAAGAAATACAAAGACAAGGAAACACTTAACTCTTCTATTGCCTAAGAGACCGAATTCTAACAAAAATTTAGTATTCGAACACCAAAACAACTAAGGGTCCCATTTGATAACCATTTTGTCTTTGGTTTTCTTTTTTTTTTTCTGCTATAGATAGAAGAAAGTATGTGGGAGAAAGGAGGAATGGAAAAAGGCGACAAAGGATGATGAAAGAAATGTGACACAAAATGGAAACTAAAAACCAAAACCTAAAACAACTTTTAAGTTGTTTTCACTTTCAAGTTCTTGCTTTCACATTTCTCCCCCCTCCCTCCCATCACCCCTCACATTTTTTTTCCATTTTCATTTGTCCCATACGCTTTCCCTCGATCTTTAGCACAAAAACCGAAAACTAAAAGCTAAAAACAAAATGGTTATCAACACAAGTCCTGAATAAAAGACTACATAGCAAACGAAAATGCGAATTACATAATCTAGTTTATAAAACACGTACGCTTTCACTCTATCTCTAGCGCAAAAACTGAAAACTAAAAACTAAAAACTAAAAACGAAATGGTTATCAAACGAAAACGAAAAATATGATTTAGTTTATAAAAAAAAACGTATAAACTGATTTCGGGCAGAGGAAAGCTACAAACTACAAAAATGACTCAATTCTCAAATGCAACAGCCTCAATTTCGAACCCAACACGGAAAATAGCATGAAATTGGCACTATAATCGAGCTCAAAGAAGCCACACTAGCAAAACAACACCGATCCGAAAAAATATTTTATCAACTAATCAATTATATTTCCTTTAAATAAGAGCTTCGAGTGCGTACCACGCCGGCATCGCTGTAGGTGGAGACGGTGAATTTCTGATCGGAGCTGTAGTCCTTGGTCAGAAGATCTGCAACAGAAGCCAAAACGCACCGTTTCAGGTGCAAATTACGCGATCGAGAGAGCTACAAACAATAGAAATATCACAGAGACGAAGTGCGAGAGAGAGAGAAAGTGAGAGACGACGGTTCGTTACCTTTGGCTTTCTTGCCGATGTCGGTGAAAAGTCCAGGTCCCCTGCTCATCTTTACGGCGGAGAGAGAGAGTCTGGGAAAATAGGGGAGAGAGAGAGAGACGGAGGAAGCGAAATGAGAGAGGAAGAGGGTTGTTTATTTTCGTGGTGGCAAGTTTGTGGTGTGTGATCGACGGCTGTCGCGGTCTTGTGCTGAATCGTCGCTTGCCAACCGTCGATTTCAATACTCAAATTCTCTTTTTCTTATTTCTCTTCTTTTGATTTGTGGAATTAATAGTTATTTATGGTTAAGGAAGAAGAATCAATGATTTGATTTGGTGATTCACTGTCAAATTATTTGAGAAATCGTTTTGAAGCATAAGGTTTTCTAGCCAAAATAGTAGATTTGCATAACTCATCACTTTGGTCCATGAGATTTGAAATCAATAAAAGTGGTTATTGAGTTTGTCCGCCATCATTTTGGTCATTCCATAGAAAAATTATATTAAGTAAGGACTAAAATAATAAAAATACCCTCAATTTAATAAACAATGGGCCAAATGATTTGACAAAAATTGAGAGTATTTTTGTCATTTTAGCCTTATTTAATGAAGATTTTTCTAGAAATGACCAAAATGATTGATAGTGGATAAACTTAGAAACCACTTTTATTAATTTCAAATCTCATCTTTAAGACTTTGGAGATGTCATAAAGTGTCAACAATAATAGTAAAATAAGACAGTGTTTTCTAACCGAAATGTCAATGAGAAATTTTATTTGAACTCGTATAACCTCTTTTTACATCCAACTCAAATTTTAAATGTGAAGTGTCTTTTCTACCCAATTGCTACCCAATTGCATAATTACCATAATGTGACATCCCACATCGCCCAGGGGAATGATCCTTAAATGTATATTCCCATCCCTACCTAGCACGAGGCCTTTTGGGAGCTCACTGGCTTCGGGTTCCATCGGAACTCCGAAGTTAAGCGAGTAGCGCGCGAGAGCACTCCCATGATGGGTGACCCACTGGGAAATTCTCGTGTGAGTTCCCAGAAACAAAACCGTGAGGGCGTGGTCGGGGCCCAAAGTGGACAATATCGTGCTACGGTGGTGGAGCGGGCCCGGGAAGTGATGCACCCCGGGTCGGGATGTGACACATAAAGTACAAAATAAAATTAACAATAAAACAAAAATTTATCAATAAACCCACAATCAATAATCAAATCCTTATCATTATGCAATCTTTATCTTACGTTCTATTTTGACTAAAATTCTAAAACGTTCTCATAAAAAAAATAAATTCTTTCCTTACAGAGATAAAGTACTCAAAAAAAAAAAATTACGGAGGCTTGCATAACCATATTTGTATAACATCAACTTCAAGCAACTGAAGTTCAACTAGATGATTTAACACTAGAACCCTACTGTAGCAATTTCAATATAGTTCTACACTTTGGGACTTTTGCAAACTAATCCTATCCCTCTTCTCCTAACTTAGGCTTCCCAAAACAACAATGTATTACTCTCAATATGCTTTACATCCCCATAACAGCGACCCAAAGCTTGGTTTCCTTCGGCATTTCAATTCAAACCTTTTTCCACCATTTAGTCTTACACTTAGACACCGGATAACCTTCACAAATCAAGAGAGAACGTATGCTTTGAGTTTTTATTTTTTATTTTTTTTTAATGGGTGTAGAGAAATTTAACATATCTAAATTGGGTTTGTGATGGTAGTTTAGGTAGTAAATTTAGGTTTAAAGAGATATTGATAGTTTAATTAAAGCTAATTTGGGTGTAGTGAGTAAGTTAGGTGTAGAAAGAAGTTCAATGGGTTCAAATAAAATTTTCTAGTATCAATTCCTATGTGACATGATATGGAATGGCATGTGGCATAACATGGAATGGTAAGAAGATTGCTACCAAATTTGACAGCCACTTCAAATATTTTTTAATTAAATATTACATACTTTTTATTTGTTTAAACATTTATTGTTTGAATTCTCAAAAACATTTATTGTTTCACATTTCTCTAAGGAGAGGGATAGGAAGTTCACGTAGCACGTGTAAGCGGGGTCGGTACCAAGCGCTATCAATGTTCTAAAAATTCTCGTCTAGTACTGCTTATGTCATATTTTAGGCTCTAGGCGGCTGACTATCGCGCTGATTAGTCTTTAGGCGTTTGAAAATAAAGAAATGGTGTATAGACCTCCTTAGGCGTCCACCTAGCCCACATAAGCACTCGCTTAGCCCGCCTAGGTTTCCGCTTAGTTTGCGACTTTCACTTTAACAGAAAATCGATAACTTTCATTTTCGATTTTATTTTTATTTAATAAATTGTAAGAAACTTGTTGATGACTTGTATGAATACTCATTATATGCTTGTTCCCTATATTTTTAATATGTTAAAATACTTTAATCTATATGTAATTTTATTTTGCAAATTTTTTATCCCAATACAATATGTATTTTTGTAAATATAAATAAGCATTTATTTATACAATATATAATATATTTACTTAAATTGAGTGCCACAATTCGCAGCTCCGTTGTGATGCCCAGATTAGCCAGGTAACAGGACAGAGAGACCGCTATGATGATCTCCTCCAAAACAGCTATGATCTCGTCACCCCCAAAACCACATGAGTACATATAAGGTCAAGCCATCTGCAGAATTGGAGTGGAGGTTTCTGTTGCGGTTGGAATTTGGTGGTGTCTTAAAAATGTTGTTCAGTTTTAATGTCTGTTTGAATAAGAGTCCGTGTATTTTCGGTGTTGTGGAAGAAAGTTAACTTTCACGTGTTAAATCTACAAGTTTTCTAATTCTCGTACAAAAAAAAATGTAATAAAATATAGTTTAATTTGACATATTGGAGAGCAAACTTTGATGTCAAAGAGCTACATAAGCTGACAAATTTAAATTTTACATCTCATTTAGAGATGGTCTAATTATGAGAAAATTAGACTATGGGTCTTTGAATTTTAACTCAATTGAAACTTTAATCTCTGAAATACAAATTTGTGAGTTTTGATCTCTAAACTTATCATAATATAAAAACAATTATTTTTTTAGTAACATCGTTAGAACTTCTATCAAAAATATAAGATTTAAAGAGGAAAATAACGAACCAAAGTTCTAACGCCCAAATCCCATTATTCCACATTATGATAAATTGGATGATGGGGGTGTATTCAATTGGGATTTTGAGAGATTTAATTCTTTTTATAAATTTAGGGATATTCAATCAGGATTTTAAGTTATTCTTTGAAAGTCTAGGTATATTCAATCGGGATTCTAAATGAGTTTATAACATTCTAGATGTATTCAATTAGAAATTGATTTTAAAGGATTTTAAAAAGTTGGGGAATTTGAGAGATTTCATAGTGTATTTTTAAGAAGTCTCAAAGCTCACCTCTCCCCCAGAGAATTTGAGGGAATTCACTCAAAACTTTACATATAATCTCTAGAAATCAATTAAACTCCATCAAAATCCTAAATCCATTAAAATCCCTCAAAGTTCCAATTGATTGCACCCCCTAATGCTCATAGATTTTCGTTAATTTATTCAATGTAAGTGCTACAAATTGGGCTATAAAATATGAAGCCACATGAGTAAAAAGCTGATCCAACCAAGAAACACTTGAGGCCCAAAAAGAATTAATGCGTTGACTACTAGAATTTAAGATTTTTAACAAGATCATAAATAAGAAAGAAGTGTGTACTTTTTTTTTTTTTTTTTTAATAAACGATATTATCTATATTAAATGGGTGGGAGAAATGGGCTTAGTCTTACAATGAGCTAGCAATAATATGGTTTAAATTTGCTTTTCATGAGAATCGAACCTAAGACTTCACTTACAAATGAAGATGAATACTATTAAACCGTAGTACGAAGTGGCAACCCAATTGCGTACTTATTCAAAGATAATCAACATTTCATGCCAGAATTCAAGCAAGGTTTGGAGAAAAAAAATACATTTCCCACTGTAATTTGGGTTGAAGAAGCCCCTAGCGGTGCGACCATGCAAGAAGGCTTTATTTGGCGACGGAAATGAGATTTTCAAACTTCTCTCTAGAAAGTGATTCACTCCAATTCCATATGACATTTCACGTTCCCTCCATTAAAATGTCTAGTGTTGGACAGATTGGGGATGATTCAAAAGTGATGCTAAGTGGGATTCTCTACTAGAATTTGATCTATAGCCACGTACAAATCTGTGACTATTGATGTTAATGGGGCACTAATCGTTAAGGGTTGGCCTGGAGCTGCTACTTATATCTGTCGTGAAGCCAATGATGTAGCTCGTCTCCTTGCCCGCTATTCTCTTGTAAGAGAAGAAATTGATTTCGAATTCGCCATCTACGAGATTCGAACATAAGATCTCTCATTATCAGTGGAGAAGTGACACACCCCGACCCAGAATGTTCACCTGGACTCCGAATCGAGCTGTGTTGGCCGACACCAGGAGGGTGACAAAGCCATGAAATGTAGTGATGTGAAAAATGTGGGTAAATTTAAACCTAAAAGTGCTTAAATGTAAGAGTGCGCTAGTCAACATAAATGAACCAATTTCACACATGATGTCAGAGTATAAGTAAAACACAATAAAAGTAGAATGAGAGTTATACCATTGAAGGTAATCTCCAATACCAAGATTGGCCAAGATCCTTGTCGATACGAAAGCTCAGTTACTAAAATCTGGAGGGGCAAAAAACAAGGGTGAGTGGGCTTAAAAATAAAGTTTTGTAAAAATCTTTTCGAAAACATAATAACCCCTCGCTGTAAAACAAGTACAATTTTCAAATATAACATACTATGTATAATATGAAATACTTACCGTAAACAGTAAAATCGTCGAGGACACAATACTTCGTAAGTAAACACATAACACTCGGTAACCCCAATATCTTGAATAAATAAACATATACTAACATGTGCTCATTGACATATGTTGACACACGAGTTCATGCAGAGGTATTATGACATGAACATGACTGTGTGTAATAATGATTTACGCTCTAATACTACAATCACGCGAATACTGGTGTTATGCGTGTCACATACGATGAGCAGTAATATAAATATGATCGTACTACGGAGACTTCGTAATTAACCACAATAAAATAATAATATTTGTGACCGTAAGTGTATTCATGGCATCATGTCATAATATGCATAAATGTGCATCACATAGAATTTATGAGAATTTCATGAATTCCGTCAATACGCTAATTCTTAAAAATATTAGTTTAATCTAATCATAACGTAGAAAATTCTTTATCAAATATATAAGTGAAAACTAAATAAATATATAATATTTAGGGTAAATTACAAAAAACTACCTCAACTATTGGTGTCACGACACTTTCATACCTCATTTTTTTAAATTGACAATGTCATACCTCATCTTACGAATTTGGTCCAATGTTATACCTTCCGTTAGCTTGCCGTGAATTTCTCAGTTAAATGCTGACGTGACTTGATCCCGGGCCCACTTTTTATTAAAAAATTAATAAAATATTATTAAAAACTAAAAAAAAAAATCATTTAATATTTTTTAAATATTAAAATAATAAAGAAAAGTTAAAAAAAAAAAAAAAAAAAAACACAAACCCGTGCCCTTCTCTCTCCTCCCCCATCTTCTTCTTCCCCACCTTCTGCAACCCAGAAAAAAAAAGTGGAAAAAAAAAAAAACCAATTTGTCTTCTCCCACCCTCAGTTCGTCTTCCCCACACCCCCACCCCATCTTCTCCCCGCACCCACCCTCCGCGCCCAACCTCGGCACCCACCTTCGCACCACCCTTCGCACCACCCTCCGCACCCAACCTCACACCCACCCTCTTCCCTCCACACCCATTCCCCCCATTTTCTGCTCGCCCAGGTTCTCCACCCTCGGAATCGACCTGGCAAAGGTTTCCCGATTCCGCCTCAACGGGATCTGGGTTTTTTTTCGATTTTTTTTTTTTTTTTTGGGTTGCAGGTAGTGGGCGTGAGGTTGCAGATAGTCGGTGCAGAGGGTTTAGGGAAGACGGGATGGGGGAAGAAAGACAGGGGGGTCAGGGAAAATCGTTAACCTTCTTTTTTTTTTTTTTTTTCCTTCCTTCTGTGTTTTCTGGGTTGCAGGAGGGGGGAAGAAGAAGATGGGGGAGAAGAGAGAGAAAGGGGAGGGAGAAGGGCACGGGTTTGTGTTGGTTTTTTTTTTTTTTCTTTATTATTTTAATATTTAAAAGTATTAAATGATTTTTTTTTAGTTTTTAATAATATTTTATTAATTTTTTAATAAAAAGTGGACCCCGAATCAAGCCACGTTAGCATTTAACTGAGAAATTCACGGCAAGCTAACGAAAGGTATAACATTGGACCAAATTCGTAAGATGAGGTATGACATTGTCAATTTTAAAAAATGAGTTATGAAAGTGTCGTTACACCAATAGTTGAGGTAGTTTTTTGTCATTTACCCTAATATTTAAAAACGAAGATCCACTCAAAAATCATGTCGTCGGGTCGAACCCGCCTCATGGCCATCGAAGATCCTTGAAATGCGTTTCACCTAGGAACGAAATCATTTACTTAAATATATAACGAACTAATGTAAATATGCGTTTTTGTACAAAATGCGGCTAATAAAAAAATTATTTTAAAACGGTCGAATTTCAGAAAACAAACTACGGATTTGGGTTTCACACAGGGTGGCTGCACAGGCAGCCATGCACTGCACGCGCCAACCAGCACGCGCGCCTCACGCGCCTTACTCGCTAGGCCTGCAGATTTGCAGGTTGAACAGCCGACTTCCAGAGCTCATTTCGAGCTCGATTCTCAACCAAATTCAGTGATTCAAAAGCCAATGTGAAGCTAGAAATATAGGGAACAAAACCGTACCAAAGTAGGCCCAATCAACGTCGGTGTTGGCCAGAAAAATGGCCTAAATGTGGCTGGTCAGTCACCAAAAGACTCGGGAAAATTCCTCCTAATGCGTTTTCTGCATCAAATCGTCCCCCAAACTCATTTTTAAGGTTCAACACAACATAAGAGTTTCAAAATAAGAAGGGTTTGAGGGTCTCGAGGCTCACCATGGTCGGAGAAATGAGTGAACAGTGATAAAAGTCATTGTGCAGTTCTATTTTTCCACGGGTGTCCTGAGCAAACTGGGTACAAGGGTGGTGGTCTTCCGCGAGGTTGATGGTGATGATATGGTGGTGGTTTGGTCGTGAGGTTCGCCGGAGTACGGCGAGGTGGTGGTGGTGCTGCTCAGTTCCATTGTTTTTACAGAGAGGAGAGGGATAGTTTGAGGGAAAGAGAGGAGAGAAATGAGAGATGAGGGGGATAGAGAGAAATGAGAGTTCAAAGAGAGAGAGGTCAGGGAGATTAGAGGACACGGGGAAGAGGGGAGAGAATGGGTGTGGGCCCCACTGTCTCACAAAGCAATGTCACAAAAGAAAACAGAAAAATATCCCCGATATGTAAAGTTACCAAAATGCTCTTCACGTTTGTAGTTCTGTAAAATTTGAACCATAACTCCAAATTCCCTTCCAGTTGTGCCTACGCATTCTTACCGTCGAATACTTTAACAATATG
This sequence comes from Heteromeles arbutifolia, assembly GCA_024362995.1. Taxonomy (NCBI): domain Eukaryota; kingdom Viridiplantae; phylum Streptophyta; class Magnoliopsida; order Rosales; family Rosaceae; genus Heteromeles; species Heteromeles arbutifolia. Next base: position 25,108,234 of record JANCRC010000001.1, on the reverse strand, counting down.
ATAAAAGAATGAGTCATACATCTTGCTATGCAATGGTCAACAAAAGTCAACATTCTCGCCTCTAGGGGGCATTTTCGTCAAAATTATTCTTTTAAAATTAACAAAATAGTAAAATTAGAGACGATTTGTTACAAGAAGAATACCGTAACACTGTAGTACTAAGTAACATCCCTCCTTCAACATTTGAATTATGTTACATATTTATTTATGTCTGTTCAAGAGTGCCTCTAGAATGACTAAAAACATATCTTGAACATAAATAGCATTTTAAACAAGTTTAAAAAAAGTTAAAAGTATTTATAGATGGGTAAATCGCCAAAATGGTCATTGAGATTTGCATAACTCATCACTTTGGTCCCTGAGATTCCAAATCAATAAAAGTGGTCCCTGAGATTGTCCACCATCCATCATTTTAGTCATTCCCGTTAAGAACTCCGTTAAGTGTCCCGGAGCTCTTGGTTGGAAGTTTGGGCAATTTTCAAAGCTTCGTAACTCAATCGTTTCTTAACCAAATTCGACCCATAATATATCAAAATGAAGATAGGAAAGTGTAGAATAAGATTATATCATTTCGAAGCCCAATGGTTGCCGGATATGGCCGGAAAATAGCCTCAAAGTTGACTGGTCCGAGCGAAAACTTGAAAACTCGCCGAAAATTGTGTAAACTTTAAACGTTCATAACTTCTTCAATACTCAACTAAATCAAGTGATTCAAAAACTAAAATCATACTTCTCGACGAGACGAAGAGAATGGTACCTTTTTCAATGGCTAACTCGCCGTGTTTTGGCCGAAAAACGGCTCGAAAATGGCTAACTTGAGACCAAGATAGCCACTTTCGAGCCGTTTTCCGGCCAAACCACGATGATTTAACCATAAAAAAAAGGTACCATTCTCTTCGTCTCGTCGAGAAATATGATTTTTGTTTTTGAATCACTTTATTTCGTTGAGTATTGAAGAAGTTATGAACATTTAAAGTTTACCCAGTTTCTGGCGAGTTTTCAAGTTTTCACTCGGACCAGTCTACTTTGAGGCTATTTTCCGGCCATCTCCGGCAACCATTGGGCTTCGAAATAGGTATAATCGTATTCTACACTTTCCTATCTTCATTTTGATATATTATGGGTCGAATTTGGTTAAGAAACGATTGAGTTACGAAACTTTGAAAATTACTCAAACTTCCGGCCAAATGCTCCGGGACACTTAACGGAGTTTTTAACGGAAGGACCAAAATGATAGATGGTGGACAATCTCGGGGACCACTTTTATTGATTTGGAATTTCAGGGACCAAAGTGATAAGTTATGCAAATCTCATGGACTATTTTGACGATTTAGCCTTTATAGATTTGTTAGGCAATGATCCACGAGAATAGGGTACTGGTTTTTCATAAAACACTTGGAATTTTACCTAAAATTTTAATGTGCTTTTAATAAAAGCATTTTTAATGAAAACGATTACGAGCAAGTTCAACAGAAATGCTTTCTCCAAACACTATCAGCCCTAATTAAACAATATAGACTTAAAAGAAGAGGAAGGTGGTTGCCAATGCCATGAAACGTTAGTAGTAGACTTTTGGACAAGCTTTTGGCCTTTCTTTTTATTCTTGTCGCATTAAAGGTTCGAGTTGTCGCTAAGTCTTGGTCCCCTCTTCTGCTATACGCGTACCCAACGCGGTATAGTTACCTTATTCTTTTAAATTTCAGTACCCAAACCGCGTTATCTTATTCTTTTAAATTTCGGTAGTATTCTTCACATTCTTTTATCAGTACTTCCTGTGACTTACAATACTAAATTCACAATATATAATGAAAAAAATGGTTGTGATGTGTGAAACACGAGCACAACCGTTGATGATTGTGGATTTCTCGATGATTCTCACACGGATTAATAGTTATGTTAGCGTTACAACGATAGTGACTGCATTAACTTTTCTTTCTGTTACAACGATAGTGACTCCACCTGAAGATAATGTAAAAAGGATCATGATTTTGAAATTCCAATATCTAACGTTTAATTTAAACTTAAATCCGCCACTTAGTACTACAGTCTAATAGTATTCATCTTCACTTATAAGTAGTCTTAGGTTCGATTCTCCCCAAAGACGAATTTGAACTACATTATTGCTAGCCCATTGTGAGGCTAAGTCCACCCCTACTCATTACAATAGATAATATCGTTTGTTAAAAAAAAAAAAAAAAAAAAAACGTAAACTTAAATTCTTATATAATTATAAATTTCGCTTAGTTTTAAACTGCTCTAATATAGAGAGAAATTGAACTTGGATGCAAAATGAACTGTCTTAACCGATTATTTCTTATTTGATTTTCATACATTGTTCCACTAAAATTGTTTAGAATTATTTAATCTGGTCTTTTTTTCAAGCATCAATTGTTTCATAGTAAACTCTATTTATCATCCAAAACTTTGCAGTTTTTAGTGTTGAGTGTTGACCGCGCAAATATTAGGAGAGACGGGGCAACAAATAAGCGGAAGAAGACGAAGAAGCGCTATTAGCTCTCAAGCCATGCAATTCCCACCAAAATTTCGGATCCTCAGTCGTTCTTCATCCACTCAGTTTTTTGGTATTTTCCGTACACAAATGCACAGAGAAGACGAAAACAAATCCCATTTTCTTATTTTCTCAGGTCCCCTCCTCACTGTCTCTCCTCTTTCCCAGAAATGTTACTGAAACTTCCTTTTCTCAAAAGTGCTTTTCCTACGCGTTTTGCTCTACATATATATGCCTGTGTGTTTAATCTGTAGGAGGAGGTTGTGATAAAAAGAATAAAATATAATTAATTGCTTGGATAAGAAGTGAAGGAAAGGTAGTTAAATTAGTTGGTCGATGGAGAGCTATTTGCAAGAGTTCGGGGAAGTGAAGCCGAAGGGTTCGTCTGAAGAAACGTTGCAGAAATGGAGGAACCTTTGCAGCGTTGTCAAGAACCCGAAACGGCGGTTTCGCTTCACTGCCAATCTTTCCAAGCGTTTCGAGGCCGCTGCTATGCGCCGTACCAATCAGGTCTTTATTTCATCTCACCTCCCTCGTTCTTCTTCTTTTTCTTGTTAGAAATACCTCGTCTGTCAGTCGATGGATGTTATGTATTGATTTAACGATCAAGAGCTAATTACTTAATAAATTAATACGAAGGTAACAGACCATAAAACAATATGATTCCCATGATTAATCATATAGCATGCGTACTAGAGCATCCATGCTCTGTTTAACAAACACAGGACGACCAAGACGTTTCAAATTATAGTTTTCAACTTCAAATTCTTTACTAATCTTTTGATAAATTTCTGGTTTGAATATTGCAGGAGAAACTGAGGATTGCTGTTTTGGTTTCTAAAGCTGCATTTCAATTTATTCAAGGTGAGTCTGTTTGGCATTAAAGATAAAACATCATCAGTTCATCATGTAACAAGACGAGGTGGTTTTATAGTTGTTCCAAATTTCTAATGTCTGCAGGTGTGCAACCAAGCGACTACGTCGTACCCAAGGAAGTTACAGACGCAGGCTTTCAGATTTGTGCTGATGAACTGGGATCCGTTGTTGAAGGCCACGATGTAAAGAAGCTAAAATTTCATGGCGGAGTAAGTGGCATCGCAGAAAAGATCTCCACATCAGTAAAAGATGGGCTCAACACCGAATCAGACTTGCACACTCGAAGACAGGAGATTTATGGAATCAATAAATTTACCGAGAGTGAGCAACGGGGTTTCTTGATATTTGTTTGGGAAGCCCTTCAGGATATGACTCTTATGATCCTCGGAGTGTGCGCGTTCGTGTCTTTGGTAGTTGGGATAGCAATGGAAGGGTGGCCAGTTGGAGCACATGATGGACTTGGAATCGTTGCGAGTATCCTGTTGGTTGTTCTTGTCACAGCAACAAGTGATTACCGCCAATCGTTGCAGTTCAAGGACTTGGACAAGGAGAAAAAGAAAATTGCGATGCAAGTAACAAGAAATGGATATAGGCAGAAAATGTCAATCTATGATTTACTGCCTGGCGATATTGTGCATCTTTCTATTGGAGACCAAGTGCCAGCAGATGGGCTATTCGTATCAGGATTTTCCGTGTTGGTTGACGAATCAAGCTTAACTGGTGAGAGTGAGCCAATAATGGTAACTCCCGAAAACCCTTTTCTTCTTTCGGGGACTAAGGTCCAAGACGGGTCATGCAAGATGATGGTTACAACGGTTGGGATGAGAACCCAGTGGGGTAAATTGATGGCGACTTTGAGCGAAGGTGGAGATGATGAAACCCCCCTGCAGGTGAAGCTGAATGGAGTGGCAACCATTATTGGAAAGATAGGCCTTTTCTTCGCCGTTGTGACTTTTGCAGTTATGGTGCAAGGATTGTTTAGTCGTAAACTGGCTGAGGGGACACACTGGAGCTGGAATGGAGATGATGCAATGCAGATGCTGGAATTCTTTGCTGTTGCAGTTACAATTGTTGTTGTTGCTGTCCCTGAGGGGCTGCCGCTGGCTGTGACATTGAGCCTTGCCTTTGCCATGAAGAAGATGATGAATGATAAAGCACTCGTTCGTCATCTGGCAGCTTGCGAAACTATGGGATCAGCCACAAATATTTGCAGTGACAAAACCGGGACGCTAACAACCAACCGCATGACCGTTGTAAAATCATGCATTTGCATGAATGTCAAGGAGGTGAGCAATCCCAATGAGGCCTCTAGCTTATTCTCTGATCTTCCGGAATCTGCTAAGAAACTTTTGCTACAATCAATCTTTAACAACACCGGCGGAGAAGTTGTGGTTAACAAAGCTGGAAAGTATGAGCTGTTGGGAACACCTACAGATACTGCTTTGTTGGAACTTGGTTTGTCACTAGGTGGAAATTTCCAAGCAGAGAGACAAGCTTCTAAGCTTGTTAAAGTCGAGCCATTCAACTCAACGAAGAAACGGATGGGGGTAATCTTGGAGCTTCCCGAAGGAGGTCTGAGAGCGCACACCAAAGGTGCCTCAGAAATAGTTTTGGCCAGCTGCGAAAAAGTGATGAACTCAAATGGCGAAGTTGTTCCCCTTGATGAAGCATCCGTCAACCATCTCAAAGTTACTATTGAGCAATTTGCTTGCGAGGCTCTTCGAACTCTATGTCTTGCGTATACAGAACTAGAAACTGGTTTCTCTCCAGAGAATCCCATTCCTGTTTCTGGTTTTACTTGTATAGGAATTGTGGGAATTAAGGATCCTGTTCGTCCCGGTGTCAAGGAGTCTGTTGCAATTTGCCGTTCAGCTGGCATTACAGTAAGAATGGTTACTGGAGACAATATAAATACTGCAAAGGCTATCGCAAGAGAATGTGGGATTCTCACCGATGATGGCATAGCCATTGAAGGTCCGGAGTTCAGGGAGAAGAATCAGGAAGAATTGCTTTCTCTGATTCCTAAAATTCAGGTACTAGCTCCCTTTCCTTTGAGGAACATAATCGCTCGGGTTTGTTTCTTACTGACTAACAAGTATGGTTTATGAATCCATGATGCTGAAACTTGAGTTCTCGTGTAGGTGATGGCTCGATCTTCACCTCTTGACAAGCATACATTGGTGCAGCACTTGCGGACCACATTTGATGAAGTTGTTGCTGTCACCGGTGATGGAACAAACGATGCCCCAGCGCTTCACGAGGCAGATATTGGACTAGCCATGGGGATTGCTGGAACCGAGGTGAGTATATATTATATAGTCCTCTATATTGCCGGGTATCTTCACATTCATTGTTGTCCCTTACGAAGCAAGCGTTACAGAATAGGCCCTTAACTAATCATATTTCCCATGCTTTCAGGTGGCCAAGGAGAGTGCCGATGTTATAATTCTGGATGATAATTTCTCCACCATCGTAACAGTGGCGAAATGGGGACGTTCGGTTTACATCAACATTCAAAAATTTGTGCAATTCCAGCTGACGGTTAATATAGTTGCATTGATCGTGAATTTCTCCTCTGCTTGCTTGACAGGTTAGCCGGCTCACATTTTCGATATGTTGTCCGCTTGTGTAACAAAACAAAATTCGCCATACTTTCCTACCCCTCGTAGAAATCATTTCTCACTTGTGCGTTTCAAAAATCGTTCTTCAGGGAGCGCTCCTCTCACAGCTGTGCAGCTATTGTGGGTTAACATGATCATGGACACATTGGGCGCCCTTGCTCTTGCCACTGAGCCTCCGAATAATGACCTAATGAAGCGTCCGCCGGTTGGAAAGAGACAGAATTTTATCAACAATGTAATGTGGAGGAACATTCTGGGGCAGTCTTTCTATCAGTTTACGATGATTTGGTTCCTTCAGGCAAAAGGAGAAACAATGTTTGGTCTATACGGACCGGACTCTCATGTGATCCTCAACACACTGATTTTCAACACATTTGTGTTCTGCCAGGTAATCTTTTCTAAAATTACTCATACAAGGACTACTGCTGACGGTTTTTACTGCTACGAAGGGTGACCTGATTCTGTTTATGCAGGTTTTCAACGAAATAAGCTCGCGCGAGATGGAGGAAATAGATGTCTTCAAGGGCATACTGGATAACTATGTCTTCGTCGCAGTCCTCGGTTTCACAGTTGTGTTCCAAATCATTATTATCGAGCTCCTGGGAAAATTTGCAAGCACAGTACCCCTCACCTTGGCACAGTGGTTCGTCACTGTATTCATCGGGTTTTTAGGGATGCCGATTGCTGCCGGATTAAAGATGTTTCCTGTTTGAACAACAGAAGATTTAGAGATTAGTAAGACAACCAAAGAACAAAGTTAGGGAGCTTAGAAGCCTATATTGGGAAACATCTCTCTGAAAATTCCACATCCTGCAAAGATGCATGGGATGATGAACAGAAGTAGCAAATATTAGCTAGTTAATTAAGCCAATGTCTTATGTTTAACTGAAAATTAGGAATCCTTCAAGTTTGACATGGTGATACACATGGTTGGTTGCCGGTCCTGTAATTCGACGACTGTATTTTCTTATCGACTTATCGTTTATGTAACTAGTTTTCCGTTCTAGCAACGATTTGTTCAACATTTCACGAGCTTCTTTTTTCTGTGCATTACCTAGTTGTGAATCATATTATCATTAACATGACTTCAAAAGTATAATGTGACTGCAAATTTCCGCCCGTTTTCAGTCTTGACAAAATTGTACCTGCAAACAAATACACACCTTTGATCAAGTTCACTTCGAATCTAACTGTTCCAAGAGTTGTAAAAAGCAAAGCTCGATAAATCTTCGACAGATTAAAAACAGCATTGGTTCAACTTTGGCCTCTCAGAACTCCTTAAACGCTGCTCCAGCGGCTTTCAGATTACAGATTCACACCGAAAATCTAACAGATAAACATTACATACCAAGGTAGTAATGCAATTTTCACATGAATAAGTTCAGTGCTGCCTACACGAAAGCAAGATTACAAAAATAAACAGTTGTTTCTAGGCTGAAGAAATCTCTCAAGATTGCATGGCATTGGTATCATCGTCGTCACCTTCTTCGCTGAACATGTACTGACTCTGATACTCCATCAAGTATTGTGTTGATCTCTTCACATCCAAAAACAGATGGTAAACTCGGTTAATATCCTCCATCTCCACAATATTTCCCTTTCGCTTTTGGCATGCCAACGCAGAAGCTGTTATGAGATGAATAGCATATCTCAAGGATGCATCAACACCAATCTTGGTCAACAAATGCTTTGCTTCTTCGGACATCTCGACTTCTTCTTCTTGGCATCTGATGTTCAGAATCTTACTAATTTCATCCTCTGTGTAAGGCTGGGTGGTGATAATAAGCAGTCGATCAAGGAGATCAATAGGAATTCCATGAGGGGATTTATAATTTGTGCCTCTGATTGTAGTGATTCCTCTGTTGGTAGCAACAACTAATATGGGAGCCATCTCATTCTCCAATGCACGATTCAAAAATGAAAAGCACTCAATGTCAAGCATGTGCACCTCATCAATAAAGAGAACACCTGGTACAATTTCTGCCTTCCCTTCCTCCCTCCACTCTGCTACCTTTGTGTCAATTTGTTCTCTCACTTCTGAGCGGATTTCACCAGTATCACCAGTAAAGAGAGCCAGAAATCCCTGTGTTCTGGATGAGAGAGATAATAAAATCAGATAACAGAATGTCACGTTAATCCTCAGCCAGTACCGAGTCTAAAGTAGAACAACCCCCACCTCCACCACTAAAAAAACAAAGACCTCCTCAACTTACAAGCCAAGATTCATTTATTAAATTTGAGCAGACTTTTAATATAGGTGCCAGTTGCAATGTATGCATTTTATACAGAATTCATTAGAAACATAAAGCAACAAAGCAGCCACAGTTATCATGATCACAATTATAACACCAAACAAAGTTACACAATCTTAAAGATTGATAAATTCCTAAAACATCGTGTAGAGATTTATGTTCACGTGTATGCCTATGAAAGAAGCCACTCATTACATCAAACCTTAATAACCCAAAAAATTAAAAGTGATGATGTTCTATAACATCTAAGCATGTAACACATACGCACTTTTCTCTTGCGAATTCTAAGATGCAAAATAGATACAGAGGTCTGTTATATTCAGATTTAACGTGCAAATTTAAGTGACCAAAAAAAATACATCTGAGTAACGAGATAAAAACTGGAACCACTTTGTAGCAACAGAAAAAAGTACTCTTTCGCCCAAACCCGGCAATAAGTTTGGGTTCAAGCTTCAGAAAAGACAGATTTTGATCAAGCTGCCTTTAAGTTTCTTAAGGTTAAACTTTCTAATTTTGGTCGGAAGGTGAGTGAATGAAGGTTTTCCTAGGGGTGCTGTAACAAAATAAACCCATCCAAGACATGTAGGCACCAATAGATGCAAACAACTGGGTATTCAAAGCAAGTTTGCCTGGAAGGTGACCTGATGAATATGTTGATGTTAGAGCCTCTTGGGAAGGCTAAATCCTATGCTATTCCCCTCTTCTCCCCTTCTTACATGATTACCTTAAAAAAAACGAAAAAACGAAAAAACGAAAATTAAAGAAATGTGAGAAGCTCGGTAAGCAGATCAGTCGACAGAGAGAAATCTCACAACAGCCGGCCACCAAACTTCTCAACTATTCGATTTGGCCATAGCGGCTTTGGCAATTCAAGAGTAAGGGTACTATGTTGTTTTTCAAACCCTGCCCTTGGTACATGTAGCTTTAAAATCCTACATATACTTTTTCAAAACAGAAAAACGACATAAACTGTATTCTTTGTTTGATGCACATAGAAGAGGAGAGAAACTTCTACTTTCTAACTTCTAAATGATTCAAACCTACTACTCAAATAAATTCCAAATTAACCACAGCTGAGCTACAAAACATCCAACTCAGACACAAAAGGATTCTTAGTGCCCTACACCACCGATAACTACATCATACAATTCATCGATAGACCATCATCCTCAACAGTGGACTAACAGGGAGTAAAAGGTACTATTGACTAATTATTGGGGTAATGAACGAACAAAATAAAACCCATAGAGCTTGTTTCTAAAAGGTAACTTCTAAACACATACATTCATTAATGTATAACAAATTAACAAGCTAATTGCTAATTTCCCATTAACCCAAAAATATTGCAACTTTCCAAAGAATATATGATTGCATAAACTCATTAACTTGTAATTTACAGCAGCATGCTCTGTAAAGTGTAAATTAAGACTAGGAAAAAAATACAAGCTGAGATTTTGAAGTACCTGCTGTTGATGACATCAATCTCATGAAGTGTGACGCAATGCACGACCTCCTTGCGCTTCTGCAACTCCCCGTCCGGGCACTGCATAAACTTGACCTGCGGTCCCATGGCATCGTAGTCCCTCGACCTCGAAAATGACCTACCAAGCTTGGTAATCTTCCCAGAAGCTTTATCAATGGCAATCACATCCCCACTCTGCACCTTCTCCTTGCCCAAAGCCTCAATCATCTTGGCCCCCAAGTCGTACACGGTCTCCATCTCCGTCGTCTTCAGCGTCAATTTCCCCGTCTTTGAAGCTGCTCCGGCCACCGCAGGCCGGTCAATTTGAACCTCCACGACCTCGCCCTCGATGATCTCAGTCTCTTCCTTGATTCTAACCCCAATGGCTTTCCTAAAAGCTTGCATTAGGGCTTCGGTCTTCGACATCTCCAGGGAAAAGAGCTCGCTTCCGGCCAACATCGCGAACGGGGTTTCGAGGCCGAGCGACTTCGCCATGCCCATGGCGATGGCGGTCTTGCCGGTTCCGGGCTGACCCGCCAGAAGAACAGCCCGACCCGCGATTTTTCCTTCCTTGATCATCTGGAGAATGACGCCGGCGGCCTTTCGGGCGGAAGTCTGGCCCACCATGCCTTGGGAGACGTCGCGGGCTTCTAGGGCAGAATCGAGGCCGAGGCCGCGGATGTGGGAGTGTGTGCCTATGCGCTCTATTCGGGTCAGGTCTCGACTCTCTGAGAGCTTGAGCTCCGCCATGGCTGAAAAGTGATGGTGGAGCGGAGCGGAGCGGGGCGGCTTCAAGAGTTCTGTTCAAATTCAACGGCAGCGGCGTGAAAGAGCGAAGGGGTTTTGTTCCAAAATCTGCACTTTTGACTGTTTATGTCCGAATAAAGGGCTGAGCCCAGGTTAGATACATAGGCCGAACAAGACTTTAATTTATTTTATTTAATAAATGAGCCCAACTCGCTTTTCAGTTCTCTAAGTAAAGGACCATTTGGTGGGCTGGATGAGACAGATTGATTATAGCTAATTAAAATGGTAATCCAATCTGTTATGTGATGGTGGGTGGTGGCGGGGCCGGTAATGATTTTTGGCTGTGGTTTGCGGTAGCAACGATGATGGTGGTGGAGGCTGGGATGGTGGTGATGATATTGTGTGGTGGTGGAGGTGGAGATGACTGCAGTGATGACGAGAGTGGGTGGCAGCAGCAATGACATTGGTGATGATGGTAGGTAGCGGTGGTGGTGTTAGTGACACCTACCATTGATGTCCGTACGTTTAAGTTTCTTGGACGGTCAGTGTTTAGTGAATTTTTTCAATAGACAAAAACATGTACATCCACCACGTGACCATCATGCCTAGCACGAAACCATGCTAACCTTATTGCGTTACGAAACCATGTTAACCTTATTGCAATATAGACTGGCCCTTCCAGATAGTCAATGTCTAGTTGACTTTCTAAACGGTTAGGAACTTTGTTTAAGGACTAAGTAACTATGGAATACAAGTCTCCCTACACTAACCTCGATTACGACATTGTTTCCATACCTTAAATCATATGGACTCAATCATAGTTTATTATCTCTATAATATAAAACCAAAACTCATGAATGAATTAGTCTGCACTTTATTTATTAATTAATTAATTAATATAGAGTTGTTACATAAGTTTAGACGTCGACCTATGTAAAAATATATGGTATGAATTGATAAAATCATTAAAAAACGTCTATCTGTTTGCTAACTAAACTACCTTTGGTTTAAATGAATTTTTGGAGAGATGATCTTCATAGAATAATTTATAATATGAACAGTTCGACCATAAGCACGATTCTGTGAGTTGGGCAGAAAGTGTTTTGAGGAGGAATTCATCCACATCCTTGAGGAGCCAAGCATTCCTGTTTTTATATTTTATTTTAGCTTTTTAATTTTTTTCCCAGTCTTTATGAAATTGTGGTCATAACCCAGAGATCAACAGCAACATCACATTAAACCACCAAGACATTCCACGTACATACAATCATACTAACCCTAATATAAGTAAATCCTAGTTTTCTAGAAACTAACAGTGCACTTACTTGCAGTCGAAAACATGGTTTTTGGATCGAGATTTCGACCCTTTTCTCTTGGAAACAACTTGGATCTCTTGCTCTCAATAGGGCGAGCATCAACAAGAGAATCCCCTACATCCTGACCTGAGAAAGGGGATCAAAATTGTCTTATAAGCTGCAACTGCTCTACATATCACGGAAGCAGTTGCCGTCGGTTTCTTTCCAGTTTATAATTGTCTCCATTTCATATTTGCACAAATTATAATTAATGTGTATTCAATACGTAATAAGGTCTAATATAATCATAATTCTCTTAAGCTTGTTCTTTGATATATCAATTAAATGGTTTTGATGAACTCTCACATGAAAGTTCTTACATTCTCCCACATGAGAGTGATCATAACTATTCAGTCTTGTATGCAACAAGTAATGGGTGATCGTTGGAATATGATAAACAAAAAAATCTTTATCTGTACTCAAAGATTCATCAGTCGAACTTTAGACAACATAATCACAAACTAATCAAACCTAAGAGAGATTACGTTCAGAGCAAGCTCAGATGAGAAACTCTTTGAACTTAAGCATGACTCCCACTTTGCTTGATATAATAATGAGACTGCATATGTCATTCGTTAGCCCATATTTCTACAAGAATTGCAAAACATAAACATGTATTTGATTAGACTTGAGTTTTTATAAATGAATTACATCGTCATGTAAAACAACTTGTGAACATTACAAACACATTTTCTGATCAAAACATATACATAAGACAATGGAAAATTGCCTTGTTCTCACATTCAAATATGATCCATGATTGCCTGCAATCCCATATTTGGCAAACGTCCTTGAAATGTTGTTACATGTAATGTCTTTGTCAATTGGTTTACAACCATGTGATGAGTACCAACTAGAGGCATATGGCTTGTCTTTCATGACTTCAATCTCATGATAAGTCATTGGACATTGTGAAAGAGAAAACTTATCCCTTTTGGCAATAGTAACATCACCACTACTACAATTCTCCATATTGAATCCGGTAAGAATTCTGTCAATGTAATTCTATTGAGATACCCCAATGTTCTCTTCATTCTATTTCTCATAATCTCAATGTCTAAAACATAATAAACTTCACCCAAATCTTTCATGTCAAAGCTTTTGGACAACATTTGTTTGGCCCATTCAACAATTACACATTTAATCTTTATCAACAATATATGTGACCCAACATATTGAAATCTGCATTACATTTTCGTAAGGATTTGTAAATTCATATGTGAATGACATTGAGTCATATAAAAGCTATTGAACCAGCTACTCCTTTAGGCAAGAAATTGGCTTATCTACAAAAGCTACGAATTTCAAATCTAGTATAAACATTCAAAAAACAAAATAATTAGGATAAATTACATTAAACCCCCTCAGATTTAGGGTCAATGGCAATCTCATACAAGGTCTTTAAAACATTTCAATCTCATACATTTACTTATTATTATTTTAATTTCACTCTTATGCTGACGTGCCTACCAAACTTGTGCCACATGGATAAAAAAAATAAATAAACAAATAAATTCATCTAAAGGCTACTCCTCTGCTATGTGCCATACTTTTCTTCCTCTCTCTCTACTCTCTCTCTCCATCTTTTTTGCAACCCCCTAATCCCCTTATCCAAATTTTCAATTAGCCTAAGCCTAAGCTCACCCATCAAAGATTGAAAAAAAAGGAAATTTGCATTTATGGCTTTGCACCTTCTCTCTTCCATCTTTCTTCAATATCTAAAATCTCTCTGAAAACAAAAAAAGAATTCTTCCTTTAATTTAGATTCCAATATGGGTAAATTACATTTTACCCCCTCAGGTTTAGGGTTGATTTCAATTCCTTACAACATCTTTAAAATATTTCAATTTCATACATTAACTTATCATTTTATTTCAATTTCATACATTCGTTAGAAAACCCGTTAAGTAAACCGTTAAGTGATGACGTGGTGCTGACGTGGCTGCCAAATTTGTACCACGTGGCAAACAAATTAATTTTTTATGCCTTTAAAATATTATAATAATTTACCCTATTAAAATAATAATGTTTTTAAAAAAAACCAAAACAAAACACAAACCCAGAAAACCCATCTCCCCCCGACCCACCTCCCTTCCTTTTCCTTGCAACCCAAACCCCTCATCCCACCCCACGCCCACCTCTACCTCCCCCGCAACCCACCCCACCCCCATCCCATCCCACCTCCCTCGCAAGGCCCCCACGGAGTTTGAATTTTTACAGATGGTGGTGCGTGGCGGAGGAGATGATGAAGGGATACGGCGAAGAGGCTGCACGTACCGAAAGAAAAGAAACTAGGGGCATGTTTCATAGAAGTGCAGGGTGGGTTGATGATGATTAGGCGGCGGTGGGTTCTTCCTCTGAACCCGAGACTCCTGGTTCTGCCTTCCAGCAGCTCGCGGTTTCCAGCAACTCGAGGAAGGCGAAATCTGCAGCACCTTTAATTCCACCCTCGTCAAGCCTGTCTACACCTTCAGTCCCTCAACGGTGCCGATCAATTTTCCACAGGCTTCTCCGAGACTGACACCGATTAGCGCACTCTCATTTTCGCCAACTATCTCCAGCCAGTAAAACCATTATCCCTAGGGTTTACTTTCTGTTATCTTTAGTCTACGCATCTCTCGCCGGACTTTGGATTGAATTTTGTGGGTTTTTTCTTGCTGTTAATGGTTAATAGAGATTCTCTATCCCTTCTCTAATTGCGGCAAAAGTTTCCTCTTTCTGTCTTTCAATCGAAGAAAATTAGGTGTAAAGCGCATTGCAACAAAAGATTCCTCTATCTCCCTTTCTCCCTTCTTCAAAATCAAAAGATTCATCTTCCTTTTCCGTGATTAATTCGGTCGATTTTGAGATCTGGGTTTTGTTCGCGGTGTGATTTTGAGATCTGGGCATCGTGGAGCTTTGTCGGCGTCGTTGAGCTCGCTAGAGAAGACACATGGAGAAGATGTGGGCTGGTATTGCTCGAATTCAAGGACCCCCAACTCGAATTATAAAGCTTGGTTATGGTTTTGGGAAGGGGTGTGAGCTTACGGGGTGGGAAGGTTGGGTCGATTGCAATGTTGGGGTTGAGGTGGGTGCTCTTTGCATTCTTGCGAGTTCGCAGGGATGGTATTGCTCTTTGCAGTCTCGTGAGTCCGTTGAACTCGATGGAGAGGAATGTGGGAGTTTGACGGATGTTTGGTGGGGTGGACGGAGTAGAGGGGTTGCCAGATTTCCATGGCAGAGGCAAGCGAAGAAGAAGATGGGCTTTTATATATTAACTTTTTTTTTGTACACATGGCATAGATGTGTCATCCACGTCACTAAAAATATGGATCCTGTATTTGACATGTCATCACTTAACGGTTAACTTAACGGAATTTCTAACGGATGTATGGAATTGAAATAAAATGATAAGTCAATGTATGAAACTGAAATGTTTTAAAGATGTTGTAAGGAATTGAAATCGACCCCAAACCTGAGGGTGCAAAATGTAGTTTACCGTTCCAATATATCTGGAAATTGGGGCTGGATTTTGGGTGTCATGCGGTGGGGTTCATGGTCGAGCCTTTAAGAATAAGAAAAGGCTGGTTCTAGTAATGGTGGTGCATGGAGGTCTTGGGGTAGCTGACGGAAATGGGTGGGTGGGTTCTGGGTTTTGGGTTCTAAGTTTTGGCTTCTCGTCCAACTCCAGGTTCAAATCTTGCTGTTTTATCTTCGTCTGCCGCCACTGCACGTCGAAGACGTCGATCGCACAGGCACTCGCCAGGTTTAGAGCAACTCCAGCGTAGGAAGGCCCCCCCAAGGCAACTATCTATTGAATCCCCTCCAGTGAATAGTAACTACCTTTAATGAACAGTAATTGCATTTTGCATCTCCACCCCTAATTGAATAGCCATGACAATAGGTAATAAAATATTAGTATTTTTTATTTTATAAAATAATACAAAATAATTTTATTTGTAATTTCGAATAAGATTTATAATCGTTCTCATTGCGCCACATGTCATTATCTGAAAAGATAATTTTTTGTGATAGATTTCGATAAGATTTTTATCCAATGTCATCGCGCCATGTGTTGTTACCTTTTCAGAATCGTTGATAATAGATTTCCGATAAGATTTTTAACCAATCACATCGCACCACGTGTCACAATCTGTTTACAATCTTTGAGGATAGATTTCGATCAGATTTTTAACGAATGACGGTGTGCCACGTGGCACTATCTACAACCTAATCCTTTCCTCCATATAACCCACTATCCATCCTAAGAAATCACACACCGAAATCAAAATCTCTATCTTTATTCATAGTTTATGCTTCATTCTTACAATGTCTTCTTCAAGGATGTTGTGGGAAAATGATGAGCAAGAGAAAGAATTGTTTAAGCAAGGGGATTAAATGTTCAATCTCCAGGGGGCGAAAATGAGATGGAAGAGGAAGAGGATGAGGAGCGTAGAAGGAGAGATGACGAAGCAAGAAGCCAAAGAGCCTCACATTCCCGTCGAGTCATCCAAGTTGTGGCTGAGATCTCTAGGCCCAGCCGTTCGGCAAACATTGATAGAAGCAGGCAGCGATGAGGTACGGATCTCTTGGACGATTGTTTTGTCCGTAACAGCTTGGACGATTGTTTTGTCCGTAACAGTGCATTCCCTGATACGTACTTTAGACATCGTTTTATAATGGAACAACATTTGTTCAACAAAATCATGATTGCTGTTTGCAACCAAGATTCTTACTTTGTGCAAAAGAATGATGCTTTTGGTGTTATGGGTCTCTTTCCTGAGCAAAAAATTAATGCTGCCTTGCGGATGCTTGCATATGGAGCATCTGCAGACCAAGTGGATGAGAAAGCAAGGATGGGGAAATTAACCATTCTTGAGTCCCTAATGAGGTTTTGCTCCGCAATTGAATCTATCTACACCACATAGTACCTTCAGAGACCTACTGAGATGGACTTGCAAAGACTTCTGAAGAAGGGTGAGATGCGAGGTTTTTCTAGGATGATTGGAAGCATCAACTGTATGCAACCTAGAAAAACTGTCCAAGTGCATGGCAATGAGTTTATGGGGATAGAAAATGAGCAAAAAGTATCATTTTGGAGGCAGTGGCATCATTTAATACATGGATTTGGCATGTTTTTTTCGGTGTTCCTGGAGCTCAAAATGACCTTAATATCCTTGCCTAATCCCTAATGTTCAACGATGTCTTGCAAGGAAAAGCACCAAGAGTCACGTACTGGGTCAATGGACATAAGTACCACGAACTATACTACCTAGCAGACGACATTTACCCAAGGTGGACATCGTTTGTCAAAACAGTGCCACGTCCACGAAGTGAAAAGGAAAAACACTTCGCAAGCTATCAAGAGGGATGTATGACAGATGCGGAGCGTTGTTTTGGTATCTTCCAAGCTCGTTGGATGATTGTCAGGGGTGCTGTCAGAATGTTTGATTCAGAGTCGCTTTGATCCATCATGATGATGTGTATCATTCTTCACAACATGATTGTGGAAGATTAGTATGATTATGATGCCGTTGATGAATATGAGCCAGACACGATGAACAATTCCAGAACACAAATATATTGTGCTCATGACGCCACCGAAGAACCCGTGCAACATGAGCCATTACAAAGGGATGGACGTTACAATGAAAGACTCATTCAACGATATACTTCACTTTAGGACTCATACATTCACAAAGCCCGACAAATTGACTTGATAGAACACCAGTGGGAATTGAAACAAGCTTAAGAAACTTAAGTTCATTTAGTGTGTTTTTTTTATTTGGTGTGTTTATTTAATTTTATTTGATGTGTTTTTAAGTTCATTTAGTGAGTTTTTTTTTATTTGGTGTGTTTGTAATTTTATTTGGTATGTGTAATTTTATTTGGTGTGTTTATGTCCTTTGAATAAAGATTCTCCTAGTTTAAATAAAGTACCAAATTAAATAAATGTACTCTTAGTTTAAATAAAGTACTAAATTCAATCAATTGGAAACAACATAAAGTACTCTATTCAATAAATAAGAAATTACAACCCATAGTGATTGGAAAATTATGGGCTCCAATTAAAAACAAATTCCCTAGTCCCTCGTGAATGGAAAATCATTACCTAACCAAATTTGTGGTGCTAGGACCATCTTGTCTTGCTCTCGCTTCTCTTGCACGCCTCCTTCGCACCACGTCCGCTTTCTCCAAATTCCAAAAATATTTAGAATTCGGAGACATCGCCTCTATAGGCTCCTTCATAATGTCACGATCTTGTTTAGCCATTCTTTCTTCTTTAAGCTTTTCCCTTTCTTGCCTAAGTAGCTCTCTTTCTCTCTCATTAGCTTGAAATAATCTCTCAGCAGCTTTAGCTTTTGCCTCATCTCTAGCCTTATCAGCCTCAAATTTAGCCATTTCCTGCGCCAAAGTCAATTCACCTTGGCGAGCAAGTTCTTCCATATATTTTGCATAATCATTCTTGGAAGCACTCATTTTTTTCTTTGAAGACCCTTGTTCAGGGGTCGCTTCCGACACTTGTTATGTGTCGCTTTCATGAACATGCGAGTCATGATCAGGCGTAGAGTGTAGAGGGGTAATGTTCATGACAACTTCTGGACCGACAGGCACAACTCTAAATTTAGGACAATTTTTGACAATATTCCAACATTCCCACTGGGTGAATGATTTGTTTTTGTTTTTGGCATTATACCAAGCTTGTGCTTGAAGTGTCTACACAATGCGGGAGAAGAAATAATTATAATCAAAGTAGCTAATGTAAATTTGGGTATAGTACAAACAAATAAATAATACATTGTTACCTGATCCGCGAAATTTTCCGCACTTCGAATATTACTACTACCTTGTGCCAAGGCGTTTCTCCAATGAGTAAACGATTGACTAAGTATTCTCCACCGACTGGACAACGATTCTTTCGTTATTTTCCCACCATTTTTCTCAAGAAAAAGGGTATGAATATTGCTCCACATTTCTTGCAACTGCATCTCATTACCCGTAATCGGATCATGAGTAACTTCAACCTAGCTAGAACACAACGTAACATCTTCAATAAGCGTCCAATTCGTACCTGCATCATTAGTCATTTTGTTGGAAACCAATTGGATTGAAACTTTGAGAGAAAGATTGGAATGTGGTTGAAAGTATTTGAGAAAAAAATGAAATTGTGGTGTAAGGTAAAAGATAATGAGAAGGTATTTATAGAAAAATAATTTTTTTTTTTAATTTGTAAAATTTTGTTCGGATTTTTTTATTAATTTTTAAGATTTTTTTATTAACTTAATTAATTTCTACCGTTGGATTTAAAAAAATTTGAAATCCAACCCTCCAGATTGTGCCACGTGGCACAACGGTAACATATTTGATTTTTTTTTCCTTTCTTTCTTTTTATTTTTTAATTTTTAAAGGCGAATAACATAGACTGTTGATCTGAAATCCAATAGCTGATATTGTGCCACGTCATCTAGCTGTTTGGGGGAGGTTTGAATTTTTTTTTTTACCATTGCAAATCCAATTGTCCAAAAAAAGTATCTGTTGAAATCCAACAGACGAGAAGGTGCCACGTGCCCCAGGAAATGGTAACATTTTAGACCTCTGGACTACAGGCCCCACCAACTGAAAACCTGTCGGTGATGCATCCTCATGCGCACATGTGTGGCATGTGCCAGACATAAATTTTTTTTATAACGTGGCTGACGTGGATCATTCGGCCTCAGGCGCTCGGGCCTACGATTCGAGCTTACCCTCTTACTCAGGCCCCCCTCAGCCAAATCGCTCGCATGGGCTAAAGCAAAGAAGGGAGGCAATTGGATTAAAATGGTTGCCGGTCCACCGGGCTATCACATACGGTGTAGTTGCTCTTAGATCTCACTCCTTGTTTTCCCTTCGAATTCGTAAAAGATTTCAAGTTTTTGAAATTTATGGCAATCTTTTTTCATATTTGTTCTAGGTTTTGTACGAATATGTGAGTTGAAATAATTTTACAAAATTGCAGAGATTTGAATGAGTTTGTCTATCTAAACGAGAGATGTGTGGTGGTGGTAGAGGAAGGGAGTGGCTGCATGCTGCAGGTGGAAAAGATGTAGGTTTTTTTTTTTTTTTTTTTAAATAAAAATATCAAATGAATTGAAATAATATTTAACAATTTTTTAATTGTTTTTTATCCATGTGGCAGCCATATCTGCATAAATGTAAAATTCATTGTTGCCACGTCATCATTTATCGGTTAACTTAATAGATTTTCAAATGGATGTATGAAATTGAAATAAATAATAAGTAAAGGTATGAGATTGTAATGTTTTAAAGATGTTGTATGAGGTTGCACCTGACCTCAAACCTGAGAATGTAAAATGTAATTTGAATTGATACCAAGCGGAATATCCTGTATATAAAAACAATAATATGCTGGACTGACTAGTCAAGCTCGCTAGTCAACTAAGACAGAGTTGTTAGTCAATAAATCAAAGATTTAATAACCAATTTCAAATACCATAAGCTATCCTAGTTAGCAAAGTCTCAGCTTATTTAAGTTATTAATGTGTCAAGTGAGCATGATTGTGAGCACATACAATTAAATAGTTATGTGAGATATGTAACACAATAAATATAACTTTGAACACGATATTTTTAGTCGGAAAAACCCACCTCTAGTTAAGAAACCGGGAACTCTCCACTGAGTCCAATCCACTAGTATACTCAAGGTTCTTACAAAGTACCACCCAAAGCTCAATTCCTATATCCCTATCTATGGAGCGGCTTTACCTTTGTGCAACCTTGCCTCATACAAGATGGATTCCTTCGGTCTTCACGAAGTGGCAGCTCCTCTTAAGCTCGTCACATTGTGGCACCAAGACCAGCACACAAACTATGCATATGATGATATGGCAATGACATGTAGATTTGGATTCAAATGTCTGGTCAGTTTCTCCAGTCAAACAGTTGAAGGAAGAAACTGACAAGAATCCTAAAATAGGTTAGTTTTAAGGATTTGAAACTAGAAACACTTTACCACAAATTTAATGCAAAACCAAAGACAATGCAACCTTATTCTTCAATGATTGATTTAATGCATGAAAGAAGGTTTTGCAACTAGGGTTTCATAAATGAAGAACAAATAGGAAGGTGAGGCCTTAATGCCTTTCTCTCTTTAACTTATCTCTAGAAAATATAACATGAAAACCCTAGAAAAGAAAGAAACCCTAGCTTGGGATGTCAACCCCAAAAGCTTCGGTTTGTTTTTTCACCTACCAAGGACACATGTCGTCCTACAAACTGATCAAAAAAGTTTAAGGGCTGAGATCTAACTATCGGTAGAAAGTTGTCAGGAAGCCCATGTGGGTAGGTCTTAATTTGTGTGCCCAACTTGTTAGAAATTCGCGTGCAAACCTAACTAGACAACTAAGCTAGTCAAAATGAAGCAGGAATGTAGACGTGAAATGCACATGCATGAACAAACCTTTTGCAGTGAGATGCGTCCCATCCTTGTACATTTCTTCACAGCAGACCCAAATATAGAGAAAAGTCTAAAGCTAGATTGAGCATGTGGTGCACTTACAATATTGACAAGGAAAGCCAAACCTAAAAATATAGACTTTACATAATTCACCCAAATAATTAATGTAATTATATTGCCTTAGGCAAATTTACATAAGCTATTATCTTTTAGGGTTTTTATCACAAATGGTCCCTGACATTGATCAAACACATCATTTTGGTCCCTGACATTGAAAATCAATAGAAATGGTCTCTAAGATTGATCAAACACATCACAAATGGTCCTTCTGTTAAAAACTTTTTGGGCAATTTTCAAAGCTTCGTAACTCAATAGTTTCTTAACCAAATTCGACCCATAATATATCAAAATGAAGATAGGAAAGTGTAGAACAAGATTATACCTATTTGGAAGCCCAATGGTTGCCAGAGATGGCCGAAAAATAGCCTCAAATGTGACTGGTCCGCGGAAAAACTGGAAAACTTGCCGAAAACTGGGTAAACTTTAAACGTTCATAACTATTTCAATACTCAACGAAATTGAGTGATTCAAAAATAAAAATCATACTTCTCGATGAGACAAAGAGAATGGTACCTTTATTGACTGCTAATTCATAGTGGTTTGGCCGGCAAATGGCTCGAAATTGGATAACCATTTTCGAGTTAGCCAATTCGAGCCGTTTTCTAGCCAAACTACGGCGAGTTAGCCATAAAAAAAGATACCATTCTCTTTGTCTCGTCGAGAAGTATGATTTTTGTTTTTGAATCACCCGATTTCGTTGATTATTGAAGAAGTTATGAACGTTTAAAATTTACCTAGTTTCCGGCGAGTTTTCCAATTTTTCCTCGGACCAGTCACATTTGAGGCTATTTTCCGGCCATCTCCGGCAACCATTGGGCTTCCAAATGGTATAATCTTGTTCTACAGTTTCCTATCTTCATTTTGATTTATTATGGGTCGAATTTGGTTAAGAAACGATTGAGTTGCGAAGCTTTGAAAATTGCCCAAAGAGTTTTTAATGGAATGACCATTTGTGATGTGTTTGATCAATCTCAGGGACCAATTCTATTGATTTTCAATGTTAGGGACCAAAATGATATGTTTGATCAATGTCAGAGACCATTTGTGATAAAAACCCTATCTTTTATAACTGATTGCACATGAGTTTATTGCACAAAATAACACTTACTCTTTGGAACCTTTTCAAAAAAATTAATGACAGAAACCTCTAAGCTTATCAACAAAATTGACAATGCAAGAGCAAAAGAATGAATGAAGAAGGTCAAGAATGAGACTGTCAACTTTGTACAAGTAGGGCAAAGAAGGGGGAAGATAACTGTGAACTACAAGAATTCCAACTACAAAGATACCAAGCCACTTGTACAGAAACCAGGTTCCAATTTTCGTCCCAAGAAAAATTCCGAACCTTTCAATGCTTCTGTTAAAAAGTGATGGATCCTCCAACACTAGTCTCAAAATTAATAAGTTCAACTTCAAGAAATGTGATCACTGTTAATTCACTGAGTCATCACTGTTAATTCACTGAGCATCTAGAAAGGATTGTCCAGGTTTCAAGGCATTACTCATCGAGAAAGGTAAAAAATCTTGGTGGTTTGACACCAGTTGTTCCATAAAACTCTTGGTTATGTTTTTGTCACTATCGAGTCAAATATGGTTTTTGTTCCATAAAACTCTTGGTGGTTTGACACTGGTTGTTCTGCCCATATTACTAACACTTTGCATGGATTTTAAAGCCCGAAGAAGACAAGTAAGGAAATCTACAATGTTTATGTTGGAAATGAAAATAAATTAGTTGTTTAATAAGTTGGTGTTGTAATGTTAAGATTGTCTACTGGTTATGTTTTAGTTTTAAACAATGTACTTTATGCACCTTTCATGAGAAGGAATTTATTTTCAGTAACTCAATTTGTCAAAGATGGTTTTTCTTATATTCGTTATAAGTTATACCTACCAAATTTAATTTTTCTTTCAAAGTAAGTTTGACAATCTTCTTAGATATGCATTTCTTAATGGTGAACTATGGAAAATTTAGTGTACCTACTTTCATGAATGTCTAACTGTTGATCATTCTGCCTCCAAGAGATAGCTCATAAGTGAAAGCTCTTCAATGCTTTGGCACACAGACTTAGGCACATTTCAAAAAACAGAATGATGAGATTGATGAAAGGTGGTTTATTGTCACAATTAGAACTTAATGAATTTGAGAATTGCATAGTCTACTATAAAGGCAAAACAACCAATTCAACAAAGAAGACAAAAGCCAAAAGAAGTTTTCTCTTAGAGATCATTCATATTGATGTAAATGGACCATTTCCAACAAGGACGCTCTGTGGGAATTCCTACTTTGCTATCTTTATAGATGATTTTTCAAGATACACTTTCTTATATTTGATTTCGAAAAAATCACAAGTCTTACATTGTTTCTAAATTTTCAAACTTGAAGTTGAAAAATAGTTAAACAAACATATAAAGATAATGAGATCAAATAGAGGAGGTGAATATTTTGGTTGATTAACTGAAAGTGGACAACACAAAAGTTCATTTGCACTGTTTCTGTAGCAAGAAGGGATTATAGCTTAGTATACTACTCATGAAACCTATCCCGAAGTGGAGTTGCAGAAAGGAGAAATCTGACCTCAAAGGAAATGGTTAGAAGTATGTTGTCCCATTCCCTATGACGTGAGTTTTTGTGGGGAGAAGTAATCAAAATGACCAACTACATACTCAATACAGTACCAACAAAAGCAGTACAAACCACTCCATTTGAAGCTTGGATAGGAAAAAAGCCAAGTCTCAATCATTTTCATACTTGGGGATGTAAATGTGAGGCCAGCTTATACAATCCAAGTGAGAAGAAGTTAGACATGAAAATCACATCTCACGTTGGATATGCAGAAAAAATTAAAGGGCTTTAAGTTTTTACTATCCTAACTCACATACAAGATTGGCTGAAAGTAATAATGCCAAATTTATAGAAGACTTTAGCTTGCCTCATCCAGTCCCGACAATCATATGTAATTTGTGTAAGATCATAATCAAGTGTAACATATTGACTGTGGAATAATACAAACACATAACCAAGATAACCACTAACATGTTGGAGACATGTCGAAGGGTACAAAGGATCTTCTGCGACTCTTCTTCTGCTGTATGCAATTATCTTAGTTAATGGGGCCTGAGCTTTAGGGTTTTTTTGCGTTAGAAGATAGTGCAGGGACCCCAAGTATTTATTATAATATCAACAGTAGTAATCAATAAGGACACTACCCACTGTGTGACTCCTTATTAATCTAACCTTATCACTGTTATCACTTATCATTCATATCCTATATAATAGTTGTAATTCTATCATGACTGTTTAAGCTATAAACCTTAATACATATTCTTTATCAGCTTACAAACATAGTTATTGTTAATCTCTGATAGTCTCATGTGTCTAATAAGATCCATCCAAGTGTTTAGCTCTCTTTAGAACTTACATTCTCCCACTAGAGCTTACACTTGGAATGGTTCTGATTATCTGGAATGAAAACTATTCTTAATTGGCCATGAGATTAGTATAACATAGTCACGGTTCAAGTCTATGTCATTAACCAGCATCTACAAAGAACTAAAGGGTAACATACTTATCATTCTAAATAATATCCCCATAGTCACTCGTGTAGAGCTGAGCAACACATTAAACTCCAACAAGAAATGAATTGTTGCATCAGGTGTATCTGTAAATGTACAATTTCTTTCACACCTGATACATGGTCCTCCTTTGAATTGAATAACAATTCATCTTGATGTTTTCGATAAGAAAACCTTTTGGTTGTATATCTTAAGAACAATTATACAAAATTGCCAATCCATCAAGTATTTCAAATACTCGCTTTTTGTCATAACTAAACTGTGCACTTAAAAGAATGAATCTCAAACAACCTCACAGCTTTGAACTTTATTAGTTAAGAGTTTCCTAACAATACTTTAAATATATAACTGAGCTTAATAATAATGACTAATGACTGAAAACGAAAGAAAACTTTAAATCGATACTCGGCTCCCACTATTCAACAACATAAAAACCTGAAAGCACGCCCATCTTTGCTATATGCTTCTTGAAAACTATAACTGGAACTGCTTTATTCAGTGGATCAGCAATCATAGACCCAGTCTCCAAATAATCGATCTTAACCAGTCCTGCCATAACCTTTTCTCTTGTAATGAGATACTTAATATCCAAGTTTCTTGTTGCCAATGACCTCTTGTTATTTTTGGTAAAAAATATAGCACCATTATTATCACAGAAAAGCTAAATTGGTCTTGCAATTGAGTCTACCACTCTCAGTCCTGTGATGAAGTTCTTTAACTAAATGGCTTGGTTTACTGCTTCACAGCAAGAAAGATATTCAACCACCATGGTTGAAGCTGCAACTGTGGCTTGTTTCACACTCATCCAAGACACAGTTCTACCAGCCATGGTAAAAACAGAACCTAAAGTTGACTTGAGATCATCTGGGCATCTAGCAAAATCCGAATCACTATACCCTTCCAAAACAAGATTATCTGACCTCCCATAGATTAACATATACTCTTTGGTTCTCTGAAGATATCTTAATACTCATTTGGCTGCATTCCAGTGAGTTTCACCTGCATTGGCCTGAAATCTCCCAAGTACACTGATTGTGAAAGCAAGGTCAGGCCTTGTACAAACTTGAGCATACATAAGGCTACCAACAAGAGAAGCATATGGTTTCTCTTCCATGATTTTCCTCTCTAAATCATTCTTAGGACACTGAGCTTTGCTTAACTTATCACCCTTTGAGATTGGCATCTCAATAGTGCCGCATGAAAACATATTGAATCTTTTAAGTATCTTTTCTATGTACCCTTTTTGTGATAGCCCCAACAAACCTCTCTTCTTGTCTCTTTTAATTTCAATGCCAATAACATATGAAGCTTCCCCAAGATCTTTCATTTCAAAGTTTTGCTGCAAAAGAGTCTTGGTTTCATCCAACAAACTTGTGTCATTTGTAGCGAGGAGAATATCATCTACATAGAGAACCAACAAGATAAAGCTGCTCCAATTGATTTTCAGGTAGATACAAGTGTCTGAAGGATTTTCAATGAATCCATGTTCCTTCATTACTTTCTGAAATTTTAGGTACCATTGCCTTGATGCTTGCTTGAGACCATATATTGATTTCTTCAACCTGCATATTAATTTCTCCCTTCCTTCCACTTCAAAACCTTATGGCTACTTCATGTATATGTCTTCCTCCAAATCGCCATTCAAGAACGTAGTTTTAACATCCATTTGGTGCAAATCTAAATCAAAATGAGCTACTATTGCCATTACAACCCTAAACGCATCTTTGGTTGACACAGGGCTAAAAGTTTCCTTGTAATCAACCCCTTCTCGTTGAGTAAACCCTTTTGCTACGAGTCTAGCTTTGTGTCTTTCTATATTTCCATTTGAGTCTCTCTTAGTCTTGAATACCCACTTGCAACCAATTGGTTTAATTGCATCAGTTTGTTCAACCAACTCCCACACTCCATTGTCTTTCATAGAAGTTAACTCACTTTGCATAGCCTCCAACCATTTTTCAGAATTCGAACTAGTGACAGCTTCCTTGAAAGTTTTGGGATCATCAAACTCTGACAGGTCTATATCATTCTCTGAAGCTTCAGTCATATACACAAAATCAGCTAGGGCAATGGATCTTTTTACCCTAGTTGACTTTCTTGGGATGATAGGGGAATTAATAATGGCAACATTATCTTCTACTGTCTGTGCAGGCTCCATCATAATATCTTCTTGCATAATATTTTCGTTTGTTGTGTCAGGTACATCAGTAATCTCTTCACCATTATTTTGCCCTTGTTGCATGTTATCTTCATTTTCTTCGATCTCTTCAATAGGGCTTCCATTTAGTTCAATGACTGGTATAGGTGTGGGGCCTTCAACTAAAGTGGAAGTGGGTTGCGATTCAATCATCATCTCAGATTCTTCATCAAATATAAAATCATCTTTCCTTGTCCCAGAATCAAACTCCATGTAATTTTCCATGAACATTGCCCTCCCATTTTCAACTATTTTAGTCTCATGATTATTAGGACAATAGAATCTAAAGCCCTTCGATCTTTCTGAGTATCCAATAAAGAAGCAACTTACAGTCTTTGGATCAAGTTTCTTACCATTAGGATTGTACAGTTTAGCTTCAGCTTTACACCCCCAAACATGCATGTGATTCAAACTGGGTTTTCTTGCAGTCCATAATTTGAAGGGAGTTTTGTCAACGAACTTCGACGGGACTCTGTTGATAATATAGTTGGCAGTCTTGACTGCCTCTCCCCACAAAAACTTAGGAAGATTCACTCTGCACATCATGCTCCGTACCATGTCCAATAAAGTTCGATTTCTCCTCTCTGCAACCCCGTTATGTTCAGGTGTGCCTGGATTTGTGTATTGCACAACAATTCCATTTTCTTGCAAGAACAAAGCGAAAGGACCAGGATGCCTCCCAGTCTGAGTATACCTTCCATAGTATTCACCACCTCTATCAGACCTTACAATTTTAATTTTCTTTTCCAACTGGTTTTCAACCTCAGTTTTAAAAATTTTGAAAACTTCCAATGCTTTAGACTTCTCGGTGATCAAATATATATAACAGTACCAAGAGAAATCGTCTATGAATGTAATAAAATACTTGTTTCCTTTAATTGTTTGTGTAGGGAAAAGGCCGCAAATATCTGTATGGATGATTTCTAGGAGTTGTTTGCTCCTAGTTGATCCTTCCTTTCTTTTATTCACTAACTTTCCCTTGACACAATCAACACAAAATTCAAAATCATTAAAGTTTAATGAATGCAAAATCTGGTTTTTGACTAATAGTTCCATTCTAGGTTTGGAGATGTGGCCGAGCGTTTTATGCCAAAGGTTTGATGAGTTTTTTGGACTTGAGACTTCGTTTTCAACATTGAAAATATTTTCACATTTATTTAGTTTGAATTTGAACATTCCATCACATAAAGACCCAGTGCATATATGAGAAGATTTATAAAAAACATTGAAGCCAATATTATTCAAAGTGAAATAAAAACCTAACAAAACCAATTTCGAAACTGAAACCAATTTCCTTCTCATGGAAGGTACATAAACCACATTCACAAGTTCTAAACAAAAACCAAAATCTAGCTTTAACCTAACAGTCCCTAGAGCCTTAACTTCAACTCTTCTTCCATTGCTAACAGAGACTTTAACTTCATCCTTATTTGGTGCTCTCTTTGTTATGAAGTCCTGCAATGAATTCGTTACATGAATAGAAGAGCCGGAGTCAAGCCACCAAGCAGTGCTAGGTACATCAATCAAATTTGATTCAAAGCAAGCAAAAACATTTGAAAACTTATTTTTACCTTTCTTTGCTTCTTGTTTTGCAAGCCACGCTTTATACTTAGGACAATTTTTCTTCATGTGGCCTGTCTTTTTGCAAAAATAACATTTGAAAACAGTGGAGTTGGAATTAAGTTTGAAAGTCTTTCTAGAGGTGGGAATGTTTCTGGTACCCTTCCTTCTGTTGGCATCGGGCATATAGTTCTTATTGCCCTTGGTGTAACTTTGAACAATTCACAGATTCAATCTTCTCCCTTTCAGTTCTTTCCTTTTTAATTCTCACTTCTTCACCCACACAAATCGAAATCAATTCATTCACATCCCATTTAGCTTGCAAAGCATTATAAGAGACCTTCAACTGAGTATAAGAATCTAGTAGAGAGTTCATGATGACATGAACCAAAAAGGTTTCAGAAATTGGTACCTCAAGGTTTCTGAGCTTTCCAGCAATGTCGATTACTTTGAGTATGTATTCACGCACACTTCCTTCACCATCGTACCTGATTGATGTGAGCGAATTCATAAGATTGCCAGTTTCAGTCTTCTCGGATTCTTTGTACTTCTCCTCGATGGATTTCATAAACTCCTGTGCGTTTGAAGATTCTGGGAAACCTCCACGAACAACATCCGTCATGGATCTCTTGATTATCATCAATGAAATTCTGTTTGACTTTTGCAACTTTTCATACTTTGATCTTTGGCTCGAAGTGCAACCATCAGCAAGTAGTGGGGGCTCTTCAGTTCTCAGTGCTAGATCCATATCCATGACACCCAAAACTATCTCCAAGTCTTGTTTCCACTTTTTGTAGTTGACACCAGTGAGTGGTTCAACCGAGTTGAGGTTCATGGAGCTAGAGTTCATGGCTGCAACATGGAAAAATTTAATCTTAAATTCCCATTCTTTATATCACAAACTCAAGAATCTTTGGATTAGCGAGTTACATGAAGGTTTTCTTTAGTCATAACACCTTCACAGCCAACATATGATTTTCTGTAGCCATTATTACAACCCTTTATGGATTGCAAGAAGTGGCTGTGTTCATACCTTGGAATGTGAAGCGTCACGCCACTCGAGATCAAAACATGGACTACTGAACATCTTTAGATGATCAGTGACGATGCTTCAATCCCTAGTGCCAATACTAACTTGTATTCTTAATGAAAAACATCCACATTACATAGATAGCTTTAGCTATCATATGTATACAGATGTTCTTCCTGTATAATACACAATTAGTCCTTAACCTGAAATTAAAACAATTCTTTATGCTTTCCTCTTAGGGTTAATTGGTATGTGAAAGCTCTGATACCAAATGTAAGATCATAATCAAGTATAACATATTGATAGTGGAATAATACAAACACATAACCAAGATAACCACTAACCTGTTGGAGACATGTCGAAGGGTACAAAGGATCTTCTACGACTCTTCTTCTGCTGTATGCAATTATCTCAGTTAATGGGGCCTGAGCTTTAGGGTTTTTTTTGCGTTAGAAGAGAGTGCAGGGACCCCAAGTATTTATTATATATCAACAGTAGTAATCAATAAGGACACTACCCACTGTGTGACTCCTTATTAATCTAACCTTATCACTGTTATCACTTATCATTCATATCCTATATAATAGTTGTAATTCTATCATGACTGTTTAAGCTATAAACCTTAATACATATTCCTTATCAGCTTACAAACATAGTTATTGTTAATCTCTGATAGTCTCATGTGTCTAATAAGATCCATCCAAGTGTTTAGCTCTCTTTAGAACTTGCAATTTGAAGAGAAGGAAGAGTCCCAAACTCAATCATTGTTTGTCATTATTCCAGTGTCAATGTACAATGCAGCAACTCTAGTTTCATCTGTTGTGGGCTGGATTCTTTTTTTGCTCCTTTTGTTGCGATGGTTTTTCTACTTCTTCAGCTTCTTTTGCTTCTTTTTTCTTTTTTCTTTTTTGCTTCTTCTTGACGAGATCTCTGTTTTCTTTGATTTTCACAATTGGCCTTTTATTTTTGAAGTGGGGTCAGCTTTATATCATGGGTTTTTTTTCCCCTTTTTATTTAGTTTAAGTAGATATGGATCGGTTGAAGCTTTTATTGGACTTATTATTGAAGCTGTCTCATTTAGAGACAATTTGCATGTGCATTATTCTTGTGGTGATGATGCTAAGGCCAAACAGAGATTTGTTGAAAGATGCACTTTGACTCATTGTTCACTTGTTAGACAAGAGATGAGTTTGTGTTATTTGGATGATATAATATATTTAATAGAATAGAAATGAAAATATAACAATAATTTAGTCTGTGTCCGAGCAAACACCAAACTGAGGATAGTACTATTTTTATTATCCTGCCTCTTAGTCCGACACTGCATTAAACAATTCATTAAGTCAATCTAATTTAATCCCTGAAACTAATCATGTTTCAAATAGTCCAATGTAACAAATTCACTCTCAAAGTGGGTGACGAGGGCGGGTGGTGAAGGTTGGGCCAAATATAGCAGTAAAGAAATGACATATGATGAGAGGGGGTTTGGTGGTTTGCATGATAGTATGACACACAATGAAAAGTGGTTCCTTCTTGTTTGGATTCAGTGGTGGAGGTGGAGACGAGTTCCATTCACAAATATAAAAATTCAAAAAAACAAAAAAGACGGCGATGGAGAGAGAGATGTTTACTAATGGACCTTCCTTTACTATTGTTTATTCACCTTATTGATCATTTTATTTTATCTTTAAATAAAATTATATGCACTAATATGTTTTTTCAAATTGTTAATTACGCAGTGAATATGATGAGAAAGAGTGTTGCAAATAGCACAAAGATTTTTCATATCTATTTTCTGTACCTTGCAATGTCATTCTGTTTTGTTTCCCTATTTTCTTGTTCACAGTAGCGAATTTGAAGGAGAAGCAAAATGTTCAATTACAAAAGGCTCCAAATTTGAGGGAGCCCCCAAAAAATTTTGCTATTTTTTTTGTCAAAATTTTTTTTTTTTTGCCATTTAAGTAATAAACGTTTTTTTTTTAGTTTAATTTTACATAAGTGGGGCTACAATTACTTTTTTTTTTTCTTCTAACTTTCCCAATCCTCTAGATATTATTGCAAAAAATCCATTAAAATCCAAGACTAGTATTCGAATAAACTCATGCACATTCATTGTGACGACCCGTCCCTAATTTTCCTATGTAAATTCTCCCCGAGCATGTGTATTGACGATTATGCCCTTAGTGGCAATTGCCGTGGACGTGTTTATTTCCTTCTTATTTATTCCTCGCTCTGTAATTTAAAATTTCACGTATTATTTCGAGATTACGTGGATTTTTACCAGTATAGAAATACCTGATACGGATAGATTGCGATTTCCCTTACGGTAGAAAATCTGAAAATCCTATCCTTGGATTCCTTATATCCACCCGTGCATTCCCCCTTCAATTATGCATTCAACCAATCCCTGGTTTCACTCAAACCACCCAATCGTATCAGTTCCCAGTTCCCTCCTACACTCTAACCAATCAGAAAAGCAAAAACTCTCTCTCTCTCCCCGTATGCTCCCTCTTCTTTGCAACGCCATGAACGAGCTTCACAGCTCGTAGATCGAACTCACAAACTACACCATTGTGCTCATCTCAGTCCCACGATCATAACCATGTCCTTGAAATCTGGTTTAAACGAGTTTTGACTCACCAACTCGGAAGGTCCGACTCGGTGAGTCTCGGTTCTACGATTTTCAAGCCATTCAGGGCTTAGGTAAGCCTCGAGAAACCCTTAGAACCTTCATTTCATTTCTATGGGTTGATATTGATCTCTTGTTTGTGTTTTAAACGTATGGTTTTACACAAAAAACTCGAGAAGAGAAAACTGCACGTTTTTCAGTCAAGGACCTTTACCATTTGGTCACTTTCAACCCATTTTTCCGGTCAACCTCGACCACAGCTGAACTCCGAATAGGTACGAACTTGTTATATATATTCCTAGCTTCAAAATAGCTTTTGAATCATCAAGTTTGGTTAAGTAACGAGTTAGAAATCAATTCTGGAAGTTAGGAAGAAATTTCCAGTTTTCTGGAAATCTGAAACCGTGGTCATTTGGCCACTTTCAGGCCAAATTTAATAACAACACGGACCATATTTGAACTTTCTGTAAATGAGATCGATACATCACATTCCTAGCTTTAATTTGGTTATTGTATAATTGAATTTGGTTGAGAAGTGAACTCATTTGGAGCTCTGAAATTTGGACCAAAAACCTGCAAAAAATCGCAGAACCTGTGAAGAAGGCGCGTGGGCGCTCGTGAGGAGTGGCGCGTGGCTACCCGTGCAGCCAACTTGTGGCGGCGCGTGGTAGCGCGTGCATGGACCAAAAATCATTCTAAAAATATGTGTAGGTCCATGACGTCGAGTTGATTGATTTCATATATTTAAACCCTATGTTTGAGTAACCTACGAAGGTTTTATTTAAGTTTCCGTTTATGTGTTATTAAACTAAGTTAATTAGTAATTTCATGTTTAGGGGAAACGTATCCCGAGGATGTACGAGGCCAAGCTGGGCTCGGGGGCTACAACCCGACGACGTACTTGTGAGTGGGCAGTTTGTTTTTGTACCTATACATATTTATAGTTTCCATAATTGCGTAGTTACTTCACCTTTACGCTTATATTGCCAAATATCGTTATTTTGATATTAAATGTGATAAATGCTGTTATATGGTTAGGATATTACTGTCATGACATTCATACATATATGTACATGCTCATCTTGCTGCACCGGTGTTAGTACTTGCCCCAGGGGCAGGGCCAGTCCTTCACGTGTATGTTCACATTGCACCGTTCGCTCGCCTTGGATCCAAGTTAGGTGCCAGTCCTGTCGGGTAGATTGCATTAGGCAATCCGACTTGTATGTGACGTGCTTCTGCACCAGCCTTCATGTGATTGTAGTACTAGAGCGTATTGATTACACCCAGTTCTGTTCGTGTCAGAGATTATCTGTTCGAACTCGTGTGTCAGCTTAGATGGATGAGCACTTAGTTATACTTGATTATCACATGATTATATACTGTGGCATCGATATATCATGACTTGACATATTTCTGATTATATTGCTGTTATATTTGATTACATACTTACGTAGTATGTTTTGAGGAAACTATACTTGTTTTATGGCTAGGGGTTAGTATATTAAAAAATAAAGGTTTTTGTATAAGCTTTGTTTTGCTGACCGACTCAACTTTGTTTTTCGTCTCTCTAGGTTTAGTAGATGTGCTTACATGTATACGAGGATTCTAGCAAATCTCAGGAGATGGTTACCTTCAGTGGTATAACCCTCATCCTATTTACTATATTGTCTTATGCTCTGATATCACGTGTGAAAAGGGTTCAATCCCGCTCACCCGCACACTCTTTTGATTAGGCACTTTTAGGTTTAATTTATTCACTTTTTCCACATCACTACACTTTATGGCTTCGTCACCTTCCAGGTGTCGGCCAACACAACTCGATTCGGAATCCAAGTGGACATTCCGGGTCGGGGTGTGTCATTCATAATAAAGAAAAACACATTATAAAGAAAGTAAACCATAAACTTTATTTATTCAGTGGAAGCCAAGAATAAACTAAGATCAACAACACTCAAAAGAGCCATATTACATGCAAAAGAAAATTATAAGAAACCTACGCTTTGGAACATTATTAAAGATTATACTAGCTAGCCCGCCGGCGTTTCAGAGAATTATTTTGCAATTTAAGGTAAGATAGCCAACCAATAGAGATGTCAAACTCCACAGTAGGTTTTGATAGCACACTTGGATTGCTTTCCCTCTGGTGTTACAGAGAAGTGAAGGTAACTGAAATGATCAAATGGCTTATAGGATAAGGGGTGTTTCTCGTCGATTAGCTCTTCCGGTACTTGTACAGTTCCATTAAGCCATGAGAAGAGTCCAATGGATAATCTGGTTTTGTTCTGTTTCATGATCACTTGGTGAAGACAAGACGGCACTCTACCATTGCTCCATGCCTGCAAAGATAAAAGTTAATTAAAAAAAAGAAACAAATTAAAACTCTATATATTTCACGTCCATTCAATCTAAACCCAAAAATAACCACCACGGGATGGTAAAGAATGAATTCCAGGTCTATATTCTACATGGCACGTCCTGAGTCGATTTCTGGCACTAAGGAATCATATGATGACGGCCAAGGGGAGGCTGAAATGTCTCTATAAGTCTTCCCGACCCTTAGAATGATGGATTGTTATGGGTGTATTTGCACTAGGTGAAACCAGAATTATTTTAACCATTAATTGAATGACATGTATAAAGTAATAAACTTAATTAATTTTTATAATTCTGGTGCGGTTTGGTTCATGCAGTTTTTACAATGTCAGTTCGGTTCTTGAACATGTGTTGACTGTTTTAGGTCAACACGGTTTCTTATGGTTTATTTTGTCTCAATTCGATTTGGTCGTGGTTCCATAGTTTTTATGCTCATCTTTAGCAGTGGCGAAGCCACCAGCTGGTCCCCTTTAAAAAAAAAAATGAAACCCAAAAATAAAATATAAAAATTAAAACTTGATGATTAATTAATCATGCACCATTATCCTTTTACTAACAAGTTGAAATTAAGAAAGTGAGGGATTTATGTACCAGAAAGCGTCGCCTGCCATGACTACAAACGATGTGGGTGAAGGCTCAGCAACAAACAACCGACCATCCTTTGTTTTCACTTCCAAACCATTCACCTCCTTTTGGTGAAGAATGGATATGAAGGCCTTGTCTGTCTGAGGGTGTAGTCCCACGTTGGTTTCATTCTCTTTTTGTTCTTTATACTTGGACCATCTCAGCAGGTAAATTGTCGATGCCATGTGAGATTCGTAAAGCCTTTGTACCCCATAAATGTGAAACACAATTTTTGTCACCAGTTCAGTCAACTCGGCCACCAGATTTGAGAAGGTATAAACTTTCTCACTAGTCGAAGAAATAACACAATATTAGCTTTTGTGGTAAAATGTTACTTTATTACCGACACAACATATTACAGTAGAAGAGACCCAAATACAAACACACACAAACAAAAATGGACCTCCAAAGTAACCCATGAGCAAACAAAGTTTTGAGTGAGCCCAATGCAAAAAGAACCGAAAAACACATCAAAGACACATGCAACCAGAACGCCTCAAACCAAGACCGCAACAACCGCTTGAAATCCAACCAAGAAAAGGCGCCCAAAGAGAGAAGGAACAGAAGACGCGATCCTCCAAAGAGCAGCCCAAAAGTTGCAGGCCACCAATCGAAGGAACAAAGTTGTGGGAATAAGCAACCCGCAGGCAACAGTGCTAACGAGGGCACACACAAGTTACCCTAACATGTTCCAAGGCTACTCTTATATGAATGCTTAACAAAGAAACACATTTATCTTGAACACACTAACAATGTTTGATATCATTGCATCCCATTAATATGTTTGTTCAAGAATGATGATGCTTTGTTATTCATCGAGTTCACCATTTCATGCATTCTTTTTTCAGACATTTTATCAAACAGTTGAAGGGCATGTATGAAGCCAACTCTAATCTTCAAAAGGGCAGCATCTAAGGTATCCATGGACATTCACCGAAGTTCGGAGGGTCAGCACCCAAGGTATCCATGGACGTTCACCGAAGTTCGGTGGGTCAGCTAACCCCCCATGCCCCTCAATGCATCCCCCACTGGATGGAGAGAACACCCAAGCCAGAGCTCTACTCACCTTGCGAGAGAATCGCGAAAATTTGTGAGAAAGATTAGTTGTTGCAAATCTAGTAAGTGGCTTCAAGGAGAAATGGGAAAGGGGATGGATGACAGAGTGGGAAAGAGAGAGAATAGACAGGAAATAGGAAAGGGGATGACAGGGAAAAAGGAGAAACAAGAAGGGGAAAGGACGACAGAGATGGAAAGGAGGTCTGATGATAAAATCAAAGGAAAAAGGTCAAAGAGAGGGGCAAGGGGAAGGACAACAGAGATGGGGTGAAGGAAAGGGGCTAGCAGGCCAAAAAACAAAGAAAAAACTACCCGAAAAGCAAGGAAAGAAAAAGAAACAGAACAGAAAATGAGAAGGAGAAGGGGACTGCCACCGACCCTGACCATAGTGAGGGTCGGTCGGCAGCTACAAGAGGGACGGGATCTGGAAACTCTCACACAGAGAAGAGAAAAACTCTCACGAAGAGAGAAGGATAACACAATATTAGTTAGGCATAATATATATGTACCAAAAATGGTGAGTATACTAATTCTATCCTGAAGAAGTTATAGAAATTTAGATTAGTGAGCCATTAAACCAATAAAAACATACCGAAATTCGTCATTTCCTGCAGGCCACATCATATTTGTGAAAGTTTCAGCTCCTTCAGGAGGTGTCGCGTAATCGACTCCCAAGGATTCGTAAAGCGGAAGGGAAGAAATTTGGCCGATATAGCTGTGGTGAGGCTTGTCACTGGTCTTCTGGCATTTGGTTTCAACTGGAAGATCAAATAGACCCTTACTCACAGAAAACATGGCGTTGTGAAGGTCCAAAGGAACTCCATGGTAAGTGGCTTCAAAGCAGCCACAATCTTCAAGTGCTTGCTGGACTTGTTTGCATGTCGACCTCTATGCCTCAGTTCCAGGCTTCAAATTTTCAGCGTTCGTTAAATCTGCAACAGGAAGCTTTGCGTGACCTTCCGAACACATAATAAATCTCTCTATTGATCCTGTATGTCTCAGCTAGTTCTTGGAAATACAAGTAACTATCTTTCCGAGTTTCGGGAGTTGCTGCCCTGATATGTATGGAAAATTTAGTTAGGGTAAATTACACTTTCATACCTTAGATTTGGGATCTATTTTAATTCCTTACAACATCTTTAAAACATTTCACTTTCATACTTTATGTACTATTTTATTTCAAAATAATACCTCTGTTACATTTTTCATTCATTGATCCGTTAAATGCTGACGTGGCTACCAAATGTTTGCCACGTGGCAAAAAAAATTTTAAATTTAAAAAAAAAAAACCTGAATTTTTACAAAAATAAAAAATAAAAAAGGGTAAATTACATTTTCATACATCAGGTTTGGGGTCTATTTTAATTCCTTATAACATCTTTAAAACATTTCACTTTCTTACCTTAAGTACTATTTTATTTCAAAATAATACATCCATTACATTTTCCATCCATTGATTCATTAAATGCTGATGTGGTTGCCACATATATGCCACGTGGCTGCCAAATGTCTGTCACGTGGAAAATAAAATATTTTTTTTATTTTTAAAAACCTGAATTTTCTCAACAAAAATAAAAATGAAAATAAAAAATTTGAAACCCACATCTGCAAGAAGAAGAAGAGGGACGAAGAAAGAAAAATAAATAAAAAATTGTCCCTCCCCCACCCCCCCCAACGACCCACATCTGCAACAAGAAGAAGAAGAAGATGATGAGGGAGGAAGAAAGAAAGAAAAAAAAAATCCCAAAATCCCACCTGAGCCACCCTTCCCAAAAATCCCCCATCACCCAGCCCCAAAAATCCCACGCGAGATTAGGTGGATCTACCACAAAACCAGTTCAAAAATCATCTCAAACTCAAACTATTTTCAAAACTCACCCACACTGAAAATCACCAGATTGCGGAGGGAGGAGGGTCGCTGGGGGCTGGGGAGCTGGGTTGGGTTGGGGGGCACAGGAGGAGGGTCGCGGGGTTGGGATGAGGGTCGCCGGGCGGGGGGTGGGGGGGGGGGGAAGGGCTTTTCTTCTTCCTGCATATGTGGGTCGTTGGAGGGAGGGACAATTTGTTTTTTCTTCCTCTTGCAGATGTTGGTTTCAAATTTTATTTTATTTTATTTTGAGAAAATTCAGGTTTTTTTTAAAAAAATTAAAAAATTATTTTATTTGCCACGTGGCAGACATTTGGCAGCCACGTCAGCATTTAATGGATCAATGGATGAAAAATGTAATGGAGTTATTATTTTGAAATAAAATAGTACTTAAGGTATAACAGTGAAATGTTTTAAAGATATTGTAAGGAATTGAAATAAACCCCAAACTTGAGGTATGAAAGTGTAATTTACACTTTTTCTTTTTTGTAAAAATTCAGGTTTTTTTTTTAAAAAAAAATTAAATTTTTTTTTTGCCACGTGGCATATATGTGACAGTCACGTCAGCATTTAACGAATCAATGGATGGAAAATGTAACGGAGGTATTATTTTGAAATAAAATAGTACTTAAGGTATGAAAGTGAAATGTTTTAAAGATGTTGTAAGGAATTGAAATAGAGTCCAAATATGAGGTATGAAAGTGTAATTTACCCATTTAGTTATGTCATCATCGCCATCCTATCATCTATCTATCTATATAAGAAAGCGAGAAGGCTTCTGAACATTGCAGCACAGTGGGGATCGGATATTCTTACCAATTTACCCTTGCATAATTTGAAATATGATTTTGGGCAGGTTTTGAATTTTTTTGGCTGAGGGGCAATTTGGTCCAATTGTTTTTGTCAAATTGGGTGACACCAAAATTTTTGTGTCATGTGTAAAGAATAAAAAAATGAAAGGGTTAAGAGAAAATAATAAACAAATGATAAAGTTGATGGTGCCCACGTGATATAAAAAATGTCTTTCACAAGCGGATAATAATGTGATTAAATAAGTTGTCGAATGATTTTTTTTATTTTTTATGTACCAAACCATATTATCTACACTAAGGGGAGGAGGTGGGCTCAGCCTCACAATGAGCTAGCAATAATGTGATTCAATCAGTTGTTTATTAAATATTATTTTCTCTATTTTTAAACACGTTTAAAACATCGTAAGAAGCGTGTAATGCCGATTATAAAAAAAGTCTTTCGCACGGGGATAATAATGTGATTAAATTAATTGTCAAATGATTTTTTTTTTTAACAAACGAGGAGAAGGGGTGAGTTTGGCCTCACAACGGCTAGCAATAATTTGATTCAATCAATTATTTATTAAATATTATTTTCTCTATTCTTAATGTAAATTCTATAGAGACCGATTTTATTATTTGAATTCAGCTGCTTTAATTAGTTTATGAGAGTTTACTTCTTACATTTAAAACGTGTAAGTAGGGCAGGTTCGGGTCGGGATCCCGAACCAAAACCCCTAACCCGAATCCCAAACCAAAACATTTCGGGATAGGATTTTATATCCCGAAACCGAACCGAAACTATTAATTTCCCGAAATTCGGGATTCCCGTAAGTGTTTCGGGATTTTCAGGTCACTTCGGGATTGGGCCTTGAAGCCCAAAATGTTGGGCTTTTAAAACTTTTTACAATTTTAAGCTCTTTAACAAGTAAACCCACCCATTTTTCAGAAAAAAAAAAAAAAAAAAAAAAGGTTAACAATTGTAGGCTTGCAGCCCACCTGTTTCAGTTTCACATTTTCACCACAATATCACATAAAGTTTCACAATATCACAATTTCAGTTTCACAATACCACCTGTTTCAATTTTCGTACCAAGGAAGCAACAACTAACAAGTTAAGCTTAAGTTCACAATTGTCTACCAAATTAGTTAATTAAAAGTGCATGCAACCAAAATGAAATAAGTTAAGTTTTACAAACCAAACTTCCGAATGAATTTAGATTAAGATACAAACCAAAAGCAAAACATAGTTGATAAGCAAGAAAGTGCATGCGACCAAAATGAAGCTTAAGTAAGTTCATTCCCTTTTGCCCCTTCGGCCCCTTCCCCTTGTTGATGAATCAACCACACTCTTGATTTTTCCTTTCTCTGTAAAATACAATTCTAAAACCGCCGCCTCCACCTTGTGCCTATTTAGAAGCTTGTACTTTGGATTCAAGTCATGGATCCAATCTCTAAAGTCCTCTTGATCAACCACCCTAAAAGGCATCTCCGATTTTATTATCCACTTCACACATTTCATATCAAGTCTTTTTTTATTGAAAGTGTGAGCGACAACTTGATCCCTCATCACCCCTTGTGACAACAATGGTTGTTTCGAATCCGGGGTCCTAGGTGTACTAGTAGATTGTGATTGGCTATCACTACCACTACCAGACCCGTCCATCCTGACAATGCACAATAATATATCACAACATAGTTTAGCATATATATAACATTCATATATCTCATCTCATATACTGATCAAACATATATATATCACATATATACATATATATATCACAACCATAAACTGATCCATAAACACATATATATATCACATTACATATATTGACAGAGTGCACATATATATCACATTATCACATATATTGACAAGAAACTAGTTTCGAATAAATTTTAAAAAATGAGCTAAAAGATGTAAATGATGTTACCTACCTGTTTGTTATTGAGCTCGTATTTAAACTTAGAACCTCCCTGATAGTTATCTCTGATAGCTGCTTTAAAAGCACTTTCGAGAAGAGGTAAACAATCCTTGAAAATCTAACCTGAATACAAAAACAAATTGCCAAAATTAAGTATCACAGTAACCAAGTCTTCACATCCGAGTTCCCAAACTCGGAAAAACGCACGTTGTTTTTCAGATAAGAAGGTTCGAAAAGCACACAAAGCCCTTTACTTGTTAGTCCCTGTTTGGTCTGTCCTTGTTATAACAAGAACAGAAATGTCTCCCAAATTGAAAACACAAACCAAAAGCACCAAAAAGATTCACAAAGCAACAAATACCAGATAACATAAACCATAAAAAAGAAACTACAACCTTCACCATCCAATAACACTTACATACAACCAAATAGCAGGGCATGCAAAAATGAAAATATTTGCTGGAATGAAAAATGGCATGGCATCCAAATAGCAGGGCATGCAAAAACAAAAATATTTGCTGCCAAATAGTTAAGAACTAACCACTTCAGAGTTCAGATGCTGCTATGCTGCTGGAATTAGACAAGGAAAGATCTACTGTGGTCTACTTCCTTCTACAAAATTTCTGTTTCAGATCTTCCTCAAGTCGTTTGAATATTGGTGAGAATGCTCCTACAATTAACACAAAACCATATTTTATACATTTTCCATTGCAAAACATTTGGAGAGAAGATACTTTGACAAAACAGAGGAATGAATGGTCCATGAATCCTTCAACAGAGGACCTCAAATCAATAGGGCTATAAGAGTCATATGAAATATGAACGGAGACAGAGTATACGACATTCAAAATAAATCCAATAACTTTTCATTGTCTATTGATATTCTGTTCCCTATTAATATGGGATCTTCAACCTAATTAAAACTTAGCATCCACATGAATGAATGGTCCATGGATCCTTAGTTAGCTTGCTACCTGAATCAAGGTCGGACTAAACTAAAACATCTCATACAGAAACGCATAAAATGGGTTTTCTTATTGATTTAGGGTCCTCTATTGAAGGATCAAATGCACATGAAAAGTTCCCTAATTCGAAACCCAGAGTCCTCAAACCCTCACACATTCGACAAAATATTCACTCAGAAATCAAGTTAATCAAAAATAAAAAACCCTAACCTGGATTTTGGGACTCGATTGGTGTCAAATTCGAGTCTTCCTTCATTCGTCTGTGTCAGTCGATGGAGAAGCGGCGTGAGTCAATGGACAAAGAGGAGCTACGTGGATTCGACGGAGGAGTGGAGCGGTGGGACTGTGAGTGAGTGATAGTGTGAGTGTGAGTGAGGTGAGACTGTGAGAGATACTGAGACAGAGAATGAGCGAGAGCGACTGAGACAGAGTCTGAGAGACTAACCTAACAAATGACCTAACTAATGGACGGTTAGATTAGATCTTAACAAATCCAACGGTTCAAGTAATTTCTAATTAAAAATTAAAAATAAATAAATATATAATATTCGGTCCGGTTCAGGATTACCGAAAGCTTTCAAAGTTGTGGCCGAATCCCAAATTGAAACTTTCGGGACGGGTTCGGTTTCAGGTACCGAATTTTTCAGGAATTTCGGTTCGGGAATTTTTCGATTAAATTTCGGGACGGGTTCGGGACAGTTCTGGATTTTCCGGAAAAAATTCCACCCCTACGTGTAAGTCACGTTGGTGTCACCAAGCTTCAACAAAAATATTTGGACAAAAATGCCCCCAAGACAAAAAAATTCGAAGGCATCCCATGTCGGTTATAAAAAAGATCTTTCACACGCGGATAATAATGTGATTAAATAAGTTGTCAAATAATTGATTTTTTTTTTTTGTAACAAACGATATTATCTACACTAAAGGGAGGAGGTGGGCTTAACCTCACAATGGGCTAGCAATAACATGATCCGATCAGTTGTTTATTAAATATTATTTTTTTTGTATTTTTAAACACGTTCAAAACATTCTAAGAAGCGTGTAATGCCGGTTATAAAAAAGGTCTTTCACATGCGAATAATAATGCGATTAAATTAATTGTCAAATAATTGTTTTTTTTTTTTTTTAAACAAACGATATTATCTACTCTAAAGGGGAGGAGGTGAGCTTTGCCTCACAATGACTAGCAATAATGTGATTCAATCAATTGTTTATTAAATATTATTTTCTTTACTCTTAATGTAAATTCTATAGAGACCGATTTTATTATGTGAATTTAGCTGCTTTAATTGGTTTATGAGAGGTTACTTCTAGCATAATCTAAAATGATTCATTTCAAATATTTGACTTTCCTATTGTCAATTTACGCATATAAATACATTTAAAACATGTAAGTCGCGTGTAGCACGCCTTGATTCAAAAAATGTCACGCGCGTGCATGAATGCTAGTTATATATAAAGAGAAGGGTGAAGTGCCGATTTAGTCCCTGAACTATTACCTCAGTGAAAATTAGGTCCCTGAATTATTTTTTCGGTAAAATAAGTCCCTAAATTCATTACAAATTGCTAATTTCATCCCTACTATTATATTCAAAGCTATTTTATCCAATTTTTCGTCAACTTAAGTCACTTGACACACTTTAGAGTGTAATACCATCATTTTCTTGTCTATAAGCCCTTAACATTTCATATAGGTTGCGAATTTAATGTCTAATTTACCCTCAAAAGTTAACTTACACTTTTTTTATGAAAAACTATCAATTTATCCTCCAAAGTTAACTCCATACACTATTTCTTTATGAAAAAATACCAATCTACCCTCCAATGTGTATCATATGCAAGTAACGTGACTTAAATTGACGAAAAATTGAATATAGTAGCTTCGAATATAACATTAGGGATGTAATTGGCAGATTTTTATAATTCAAGGACTAATTTTTCTGAAAAAATAGTTTAGAGACCTAATTTTCACTAAGGTGATAATTCAGGGACTAAATTGGCTGTTTACCCTAAAGAGAATGAAAAGGTGAATAGTGATTTGGTGTCACCATGCTTCAACAAAAATATTTGGACAAAAATGCCCCCAAAACAAAAAACTTCATAGGCATCCCAAAATAATGTATCAAATAAGGCAGGGTCATTTTCATCATTTTAATAGTATTTTTTTTAATAATTTACTTTTTTGTGCTTTTTTTAATTTATTTTTTAATTAGTGCCTCACAATAGGCTAGCAATAATGTGATTCAATTTCTCTATTTTTAAACACGTTCAAAACATGTTAAGAGGCGTGTAATTCCGGTTATAAAAAAAAGTTTTTCGCACGCGGATAACAATGTGATTAAATAAGTTGTCAAATGATTGTTTTTTTTTTTTTTAACAAACGATATTATCTACACTAAGGGGGAGGGGTGGGCTTAGCCTCACAATGGGTTAGCAATAATGTGATTCAATCAGTTATTTATTAAATATTATTTTCTCTATTTTCAAACACGTTCAAAACATCTTAAGAGGCGTGTAATGCCGATTATAAAAAAGGTCTTTCGCATACGGATAATAATGTGATTAAATTAATTATCAAATAATTTTTATTTTATTTTAAATAAACGATATTATCTACACTAAGGGGGGGAGGTGGGCTTAGCCTCATAATAGGCTAGCAATAATATGATTCAATCAACTGTTTATTAAATATTATTTTCTCTATTCTTAATGTAAATTCTATAGAGACCGATTTTATTATGTGAATTCAGCTGCTTTAATTGGTTTACGAGGGATTTCCTCTAGCATGATCTAAAATTATTCATTTACTTCAAATATCTGACTTTCCTTTTGTCAATTTACGCATATAAATACATTTAAAACGTGTAAGTCGCGAGTAACACGCTGTGATTCAAAAACTGTCTTATGCACGCACGTGAGCGCGTGCATGAAGGCTAGTTGTATTAAAAAGTAAAGAAAAATCATGTAAAAGTTCGATATCAATGCTAAGGAGATTATATTTAAAATTTAAACGATG
The DNA here is from genome assembly GCA_024362995.1 of Heteromeles arbutifolia. Taxonomy (NCBI): domain Eukaryota; kingdom Viridiplantae; phylum Streptophyta; class Magnoliopsida; order Rosales; family Rosaceae; genus Heteromeles; species Heteromeles arbutifolia. Next base: position 25,063,259 of record JANCRC010000001.1, on the reverse strand, counting down.
TGTTATCAATAAGAAGTAAGAACGTTAATAATATTTAAATAATAATCTAATTTAATCAACACTTGCGTAACCTGATTTAAGCAGTATTCCTGATTTTAAGCAAATTCAATCTTCACCCTGTTTGATAACTTGTTTGGTTCCGTATGGTCGCATCCTGCGTACATATACCATAAATGTTGATATTCTGCCAGAAGGTAGGCCTTGTTACCCCATTTCCTTTCCCATATTGAATTCCTTGTAAAGTTAGCCTTTTTTTTATTAGGTCTATAATGAAAGGGGCAGAAGTATATATGATTAAACAGTACATGTGCGACGGTGAAATATAGTTATAATGGATACGGTTGAAGATTATAATTTACAGCTTTTTCACCCCCATTATTATTGTTTTCACATTGTCACTGCAATCCCAAAGGGTAAAAGGAAATAGAATCCATTTTTATGAACTGGTTATGTTGCTTATTCAATGGTTAGAGCATCTTCGAGGGAGGTAACATTTGGCTACCAAAGTTAAATTTGTTATGTCATGTATGAAAAATGCATCTTCAAAGGAAGTAGCAACTCTGACTTATTCAAGTTTGCAAATTGAATCCCGCAGTATATTTTATTCAAAAGTATTGTTCGGTAAAAAATTTGGAAACAAAATTTGAGCCCCACAAGATAAGATAAAGTTAAGATATCAATATTTTAAGGGTGATTTTGTATAAAATTAATTAAAAGTTATGATATTAACAATAGGTCAATCAAGTTTATTGGAATTATAAATAGGTCAATGAGACTTTAAGATACATTAAAACACCTCAATCAAATTAAAATTACAAATGATGTCATTACTATTTAAAACACCAAACCTTTCCATCTCCTTCATTGTAAATCGTGCCTCCCACCACCTTCAGACTTCAACCTCTCTGCCTCCCACCACCTTCAACCTCCAATTTTTCGGACACTGCAACGCAGTGTCTGTTTCCTGTTCTGTAATTGTGTATTCAAATTCAATTGTTTGTGGATTCAGACACTTCGTTGCAGTGTCTGTTTCCTGTTCTGTGATTGTGCATTCGGATTCAAATATGTTTGTGGATTCAGACACTGCAACGCAGTGTCTGTTTTCGGTTATGTGGATTCAGACACTTCGTTGCAGTATCTAATTCCAGTTCTGTGTTTGTGCATTGAGATTCAAATAGGTTGGTGGATTCAAACACTGCAACGCAGTGTCTGTTTCTTGTTCTGTGAATTCAGACACTTCGTTGCAGTGTCTGTTTCCTATTATGTGATTGTGCATTGAGATTCAAATAGGTTTGTGGATTCAGAGCAATGTCTGTTTCTTGTTATGTGAATTCATATAGAAAACCAACGAAGAAGAAGACCGGAATCGCAGGGGAGGTGGCTGGAAAACTTCAAATAGCCATAACAGGTTCATTTCTCAACCAAATTCAAAGATTCAAAAGCCAAAATAAAGCTTAAGAGGTAATGAATAGAAATATACCTAATTGAGGCTGAGTCGTGGCCGGAGTTGGCCGAAAAATACCTGCAACCTCGCCAGTCTTTCACCGAAAACTGGGAAATATTTCTCTAAGTTGATTTTCGTTTAACCTTCACCAAATCAAAGGGATTTTCACATTCAAACTATGGCATAAGATTAGAACCATAAAAAGGTAGAATTTCATGAGTTCCCAACCCTTACCTAGTCGAAAAATCACGAAGCCTCGCAAAAAAATATGGAGGTAGAAGTCTGAGTTAGAAATTCGTAACCTAGGGTCTCGATTTTAGTACTGGGATATTGGTGGACTTTGTTGAGGTCGAGGAGGCCATGTTGCATTCATAGAGAGAAAGAAAGAAGGATAAAAGAGTCAAATTTTAACTACATATAATGACTTAAAGCTTATGTGGCATTCATCATTGACCTATGCCTAATTAATAAAAATATGTCATTGATTAAGTTCAAAACAAAAACATTTCATTGATATATGACTAAATAGTAAAGTTTTTATTGACCTTTGGCTAAATTACCTATATTTTAAAGTAAAAGATAAAATTTGAAGAGTTGGTTGTAAAATGGATTGGAATGACAAATTTTAAAATAGCATAAAATTGTCAAATAGGGTAACAAAGAACACTTTTAAAGAAAATTTTGTTAACTCCTTGGGAGATGTCCTTTTTTTTTTTTTAGTAAACCTCAATGGTACGAGGGGAATTTTATTAATATCGAAAAAAAAATGGTACACCTAGTCAGGGGGGACATAAACCTAAAGGTTTAAACTTGCAAAACAGAACAAGCAATATCATAAGGTTAAGAAAAGAAAAAAAATGAGAAAATGAGACAAACCTGTAGGTTGAGATGCACATTGATTTGAGAAGCAAATGCCAGGAAAGCCAACATAATCTGAAAACAAAGCAGCCCGAACCGCCAACGAAGGGGAATCATGTCATACCAAAGATGGAGAAGACAAGTTAGCAAAATTGTCCACAACTACATTTCTTTCGCGATATATGTGAGAGGAATGGTACTTTTCAACTCCTTTGGAGATGCGTCGTTAGTTATCGCTTCAATTTGTGTGATGGGGCCTTTTTGCGCTGTCCATAAATCATAAGTACTTGCCACTATCACTTGGACTTGAGGCATCAGTGTGCGGTTTTCTCTTTCTTTTCTCACGACTATTGGAAGACTTATTTCTAGAATGCTTAGGTTTATGTCACAGAGTTGGTTAATGGTCAACGAAACACAAATAATTCATGGTTAATAAAATGAACTTTGTTCGTAAAACATAACCAAAAGGAAAGGAAGATAATAATGCCACGCAAATCAAATAGCATCCCTTCTCCACCGGTCCAAGGATGCAAGGGTAAGTGGTTGGCCAAGTAAAGTCCGCCTAAATGCTCAAGCATGGAAAGGGATCCGGATCCCTTCTACCAAATCCACCCAATCAATCAATCCGGACATTTAAAATTTGATCCAACGGCTACAAACATGGGACCTCTTTAAAAGTTATAATAACTTTAGCCATTTGATCAAATTTCAAGGGCTCAGATTAGGTGATTGGGTAGATTTAGTGGAAGGGATCCGAAGATGATCCCTTTCCCTCAAGCATCTGAAGTCGAGCCTTACGCCAGTGGACAAGTTGACATCAACATGACGTTGTTACTTAGACCATCCAACTTTGTACACGCGTGACTCACAGTGAGTGGTCGACAACCTCTACAAGGGAGTTAAACAGGCAAGAAAGACAAGAGGAAAAGGATCGTGATACCATGTTTCTGCAAGGGAGTTAAACAGTTAAGGTATTTACTAGTTAAAATATATTAAGTTGGAATTGGTAAGTTTAGGTATATTTTATCTTGTAGAAAAATTATAATTAGTTGTTCAAATTGAAGTTATTGCTTTCTAGCATCAATACATCTTATTTCGCACAAGACTTCCGAAATATCAGAGACGGCCATGCTTGTTCAGATGTGAGATTGTTTCCTCTTGAATAAACATGTTGCTTGCATTTTTTTTCGCTTATATGTTGATGTCTCATTACTTAGTTTCTTAGAGCATCTCTAATGATGAGAGTCCCCTCACACCACCACTTTTGAAGACTTCTTTAGGGACTCAAAAGGAATATACATGTTCCTAAAGAATATTAGCTCCATTGGGTGTGTGCTTATAGTATAATCCTTAAATTTAGAGACTAAAAAATTAAAAATTATTGTTAACTTCTTAGCCGTTGATCTAAATAGTAAAAAACAAAACAAAAAACAAAAGTTATCACATTCGTTGATTTCTCATCAATAAACAAGAAAAAAAATGCAGTATGCCCCTCATCGCGTCAAGCGAGTACCAATAATTCGCTCGTGTTGGATGTGTTAAAGGTGGTTGCACAACAGCTTCACACTTCCTTTGTGATACCCCGTCCTAAATTTGTAGTATTTTATTGTATCAAACGTATGAAATTACAAAATTGCCCTTGAGGCATGAATGTTAACTTTCGTTGACCGTCTCGTCGAAATGTGTATTACTAATTTTCTTAGTTTATTCTTAATGTACTCATCGCCATGAACGCGTAGGCACGAACAGATTTGAATTTGGAATTATAACGAAGAATTTACGTTACTAAATGTAGAACGTTTTTCGGATATTTCATGTTTCGTCTTTAGTGACCTTAATGTGTGAGCCACTGGGGCCCATATCAGATTTTTGTCCCCCAATCCTCTCCTTTCCCTTTACCTCGTGACCCCCCTCTCCTTTTTCCCATTTCTGAAATACCTCTCCCTCTACAAACTCTCTCCCTCACCTCTCGGCCCTATCATTTCTCTCTAAAAAACTAGCCCTCCCCGAGGGCACCATAAGCAACAACAACCATGACTACACCACCACCTTCCCTGGTAGTCCCTACGAGTTCTTGAACCAGAAAATAGAAGAAAAACCCTTTGAAAACTCACTCTCCGAGCTGCACTGTATAAGGAATTTCTCCGGCGATTTCTCACCATTTCCGACGAATGTGAGCCTCGAAATTGGTCCCTAGCATTTTAGATCATAATAGGTTCACGATTAGTAAGTTTTTGGGTGGTTTTGGTGGTGTAGAAACAAGGAAAAGCTCAAAGAAAGTCAATGTGCAAATCTGGAAATTTCCCGGCTGTGGTCATTTGGCCATCTTTCAGGCCATTTTTCAGCCAACTCCGGCCACCAATCGGTCCCCACTTGGTATGAATCTCTTCTCTGCATTCCTAACTACATTTTGGCTTTTGAATCACTGGATTTGCCCTTGTATCGAACTCGGAATGGGCTCTTGAAGTTGGGGGGAAAATCTAGGATTTTTCCAGTTTCGAAGGTCTACACATGGATGGCTACCATGGCCAGTGCGTGGAGCACACGCGCTTCCGTCGGAGGTACTGTGCTTTACCGCGTGGGGGAACCCAAGGTCCGCCTTTAGGTTTTTCAACATTCTGAATCTGTTTATGAGGTCCGTTTTTCCAAATTCAATCGTTTTAGTAGAATTTTATTAATTGGTCCCTTTATGTGCTTAGGTGTGTTTGTTAGTGGCGTTTCCGTTCTCCCTAGTTCGAACGGCTCTTCGGCGACGGATGATCTGTGAGTGGACCCCTTCCAAAATACGTGATTTAATTACTAGGAATGCATACATAAAAAGCATGATTTTATGACTACATTTTATGAAATGTTTATGAGTAAATCGGATTTACGCTTTATGAACTATCATGTTTTATCGAATTTATGTTTACTGAGATATGTATGAATATGATTTAGGGTTTTTATAACAAATGGTCCCTGACATTGATCAAACACATCATTTTGGTCCCTGACATTGAAAATCAATAGAAATGGTCTATGAGATTGATCTAACACATCACAAATGGTCCTTCCGTTAAAAACTCTTTGGGCAATTTTCAAAGCTTCGTAACTCAATTGTTTCTTAACCAAATTCAACTCATAATAAATCAAAATGAAGATAGGAAAGTGTAGAACAAGATTATACCTATTTGGAAGCCCAATGTTTTTCGGAAATGGCTGGCAATTAGCCTCAAATGTGATTGGTCTGCGGAAAAACTGGAAAACTCGTAGGAAACTGGGTAAACTTTAAACGTTCATAACTTCTTCAATAATCAACGAAATTGAGTGCTTCAAAAACGAAAATCATATTTCTCAACGAGACGAAGAGCAAGGTATCTTTCATGATGGCTAAATCACTGTAGTTTGGCCAGAAAACGGCTCGAAATTGGCTAACTCGAAAATGGTTATCCAATTTCGAGCCATTTTCCGGAAAAACTATGGCGAGTTAGCCATCAAGAAAGATACTTTTCTCTTTGTCTCGTCAAGAAGTATGATTTTCGCTTTTGAATCACTCGATTTAGTTAATTATTGAAGAAGTTATGAACGTTTAAAGTTTACCCAGTTTCCGGAGAGTTTTCCAGTTTTTCCGCGTACCAGTCACATTTGAGGCTATTTTCCGGCCATCTTCGGAAACCATTGGGCTTCCAAATGGTATAATCTTGTTCTACACTTTTCTATCTTCATTTTGATATATTATGGGTCAAATTTGGTTAAGAAACGATTGAGTTACGAAGCTTTGAAAATTGTCCAAAGAGTTTTTAACGAAATGACCATTTGTGATGTGTTTGATCAATCTCAGGGACCATTTCTATTGATTTTCAATGTCAAGGACCAAAATGATGTGTTTGATCAATGTCAGAGACCATTTGTATAAAAACCCTATGATTTATGATATGATGTTTGAGCTATTAAGCTCCGATGAGATATATTTGAGAAAGATTATGTTCATGATTTTCTGTGCTTACTTAGTGGTTACTCATACTATGTGCTTACGGGCGAATGATACTTATTTATGACCTTTGGGTGGGTGATGTAGTGCCTTCGGGCAAACGATATTTATATATGACCTTCGGGAGGGCGATGTAGTGCCTTCAGGCGGAAGATATTTATTTATGACCTTCGGACGGGCGATGTAGTGCCTTCAGGCGGAAGATATTTATATATGACCTTCGGGCGAGCGATGTAGGGCCTTCGGGCGGGAGATATTTATATGTGCCTTCGGGCGATTATGATACCACTACTAAACACACTATATATGATATATGTTTTACGAAGGTTTTATGACATGCTAGGGTTTTCGGAAAACCTACTATTTATTATGCTATATGAGTTTTCTAAAACTGGGGGTTAATACGTTGAAGAGTAATTGTTTTAGTATTACGTATATATAAACTTGGTTCACTCATGTTTTGTTTTGCGTCCCCTCAGGACCTAGGAACGAGGCATACGACCTGAGCTACGAGGCATTTCCATATCAGTGAATTTGTGTCCTCTTCTCTGCGTAGGACATCTCTTGTAATAACACTTTCTAATATTCCTTTCGCTTGTACTTCGAATTAGTTGTATACTCTTAACATGTCATGCATTATCACTTTTAAATTGTTGACAGTTGAATATTATATTTTATTAAGGTTTGTACTTGATTTTTATATTGCGTTGTTACGCAGCGAAATTTATATGCATGTTTTACATATTCTCAGCATATGCATTCATGAAATGGCTTACGTCACCCTCGGGTGTCGATTAACACGTGGCCATCCCGTTGTCCTTCGGACATCGAGATCGGAGCGTGTCATCCTCTCGTGGTGTGGACGTCACTCACATCACTAAACTCCCAAAAAGAACATGGACCCCACCCCCATTGAGAGTCCCTATGTGTCCCTACATTTGGGGTTTTGTTTGAGTATTTTAGAATCCGGATCCTCATCGAATTCTCTTTGTGAGGATTCCCGGATAGAAAACGAACACGATTCACGGATCCTTAAGATCCTCACCAAAAAGATCTGGAGAGGATCCTGTTGGAGTATTTTAGGGACTCCAGTCCATTAGAGAATGCTCGACCCCATATATAAGGTTTATACAATGATAAGGACAAGTTTAGGGACAACTTGGAGATGCTCTTAGTTTTTGAAATATCAAAGGCCTTCTACCAAAAAAATTATCAAAGGCCAGCACACATTGTTGAGAGCTCAGCTTCATTTGAGGGATTTCTCAATTAAATATATTTAATCGACATTTTTGTAGGGCCTTACACCATGTTGTATTTTAACGTTTTGAACTATTTTGTTTTTAGAGCTTTCCCTACATATTATTATTATTGTAAAAAATGCATCAAATCTGAAACTAGTACTCAATGAAACTTATTGCACATTCATAATAAAAAAAAAAAAAAAAAACACAATATAAAGAAAGTAAACGATAAACTTTATTTATTCAATGGAAGCCAAGAATAAAACCCTCAAAAGAGCCATATTACAGGTACAAGAAAATTATAAGAAACCTACACTTCGGTACACTATTAAAGATCATACTAGCTAGCCCGCAGGCGTTTCAGAGAATTATTATGCAATTTAAAGTAAGATAGCCATTTACCTCCATTAAACCAAAAGAGAAGTCAAACTCCACAGTAGGTTTCGATAGCACACTCGGATTGCTTTCCCTCTGGTGTTACAGTGAAATGAAAGTAACTGAAATGATCAAATGGCTTATAGGATAAGGGGTGTCTGTCGTCGATTAGCTCTTCCGGTAATTGTACAGTTCCATTAGGGAATGAGAAGCGTCCCATGGATAATCTGTTTTTGTTCTGTTTCACGATCACTTGGTGAAAACAAGACGGCACTCTACCATTGCTCCATGCATGCAAAGATAAAGGTAATTAAAAAACGGAAGCGAATTAAACTCTATATATCTCTTGTCCATTCAATCAAACCCAAAAATAACCACCACGGGGTGGTAAAGAATCGAATTCCAGATCCGTATTCCACACGGCATGCCTTGAGTTCTTTTTGTGGTGCTGATGAGGTTGAAATGCATTTGTGGGTCTTCCGAGCCCCTGGAATGGTGGACTCGTGGGTGTATTTGCGTTAGGTGAAACCTGATTGATTTTAACTAACAATTAAATGACATGTATAGAAGTAATAAACTTAATTAATTAGTTATAATTCTTGTGCGGTTCAGTTCATGCAGTTTTTACAATGTAGGAACCTGGACTGAAACCGGTCTAAACGGTTCGGTTCTTGGATTTGAGTTGACTTTTTTAGGTCAACATGATTTTTTACAGTTTATTTATGTCACAGTTAGATTCGGTTTTACAGTTCCATGGTTTTTATGCCCACCCTTAACCGTGTCGAAGCCACCAGCTGGTCCCTTTTAAAAAAAAAATGAAACCCAAAAATATAATATAGAAATTAAAACTCGCACCCTTTTCCTTTTAGTAACAAGTTGAAATTAAGAAAGTGAGCGATCTACGTACCATGAAACCGTCGCCTGCCATGAATACAAATGATGTGGGTGAAGACTCAGCAACAAACCACTGATCATCCTTTCCTTTTGTTGAAGAATGGATATGGTCTTGTCTGTGTGAGGGGGTAGTCCTACGTTGGTTTCATTCTCCTTTTGTTCTCTATACTCAAACTATCTCAGCACGTAAATTGTCGACGCCATGTGAGATTCGTAAAGCCTCTGTACCCCATAAATGCCATTTTTGTCACCAGTATAGTATACTCAGCCACCAGATTTGAGAAGTTATAAACTAAAAATGGTGAGTATACTAATGGGAGTGTTTCGTTAAAACTCATTTTGTATAAGGAAAACTAATGAAAATGACTTGAAAACTTTGAGTTTTAATCAAATGACAAAAAGATGTTGTAAGTGAATAGTACCATGAGTGACTTTTTAGAGTAAAAATGTTATTTTTCGTTAAAGTAAACAATACCGATCTCTCCTTAAAAAAGTTATAGAAATTTAGATTAGTGAGTCATTAAACCAATAAAAAAATTACCGAAATTCGTCATTTTCTGCAGGCGACATCATATTTGTGAATTTTTCAACTCCTTCTGGAGTTGTCGCGTAATCGACTCCCAAGGATTCGTAAAGTGGAAGGAAAGAATGTTGGCCAATGTAGCTGTGGTAAGGCTTGTCACTAGGAATGACAAAATATTTACAGGTATAAATAACCGTGGTTATCCATTCATTTAAAATTCATTGTTACAGTTATGGATAATTGTTTAAAAAATTAAACGGTTATGGATATAACCGTTAATCGAAAAAATTTAAATAGTTAATAATAAGTATTACCAATGGTTATAAACGTGTACCCATTTAATTTATGTGCAGATTAAGGCCCTTTAGATTAGTAAATTTAGGATTGGGTTGTTGGAATAAGGGTCAAGTGCTTGGGCTTGATGGTTGTGTGGTTTGGGCTTGCCTGAACCAATACCCTAATCTAATTAATATTAATTAATCAAGACATGAGCCTTGGAAATTAAAATAATCAAATTTCATTAAAAGCGTTTTGATTAAGAGACACAACTGGTGAAAGAAAGAAAAAAGACACAACTGGTGGAAAGAGTTGTGTATTATCAGATATGGAAGATTTTTTTTTTTTTGAGGAAAAAATAGTAGATTTTATTTAATCATTAAGAAAACATACGATCATAAATGAGGACATCTTGAGAAAATCCAGAGGCTCCTCAAACCTATGACTAGTAAAATTGGAAGTTAAGGCCAATTTGGCTTCTATGCGCTGCAAAATTGACGGATCTACGAACATGACTAACTCTAGCAAAGTCAAATTCCCTTAGGCTAGTTTTGATATCCTCGAGCAGTAATCTGGTGGCAGAAGATCCACAATTAAGGTTTCCAATAGCTTGAACTACTTGCAATGCATCAGACTTCTAAATGACATGCTGCGAGTTACATTGAATAGCCAGACCAAGACCTTCCCGAGCAGCTAATATCTCAACTGTAAGGGGGTTAGTCGCGTGAGGAATTTTGCGAGCGAAACCTCCAGCATAACTACCGGCTTCGTCGCGAAACACCACATCGATGCCCCCAGAATTTGAAGTTGCACAATAAGCACCATCTACATTTATCTTAATCCATTACAATGGGGGAGGGATCCACCATGAGGGGGAAAGCAATGGACAAGAGAGATGGGTTGCACATTAAGAAAAGCTGTCAGGTAGAGTCCAGCAAGTTTACTCACCATAGCAGGGCTCTCTTGTTTATTATCCTATAGTCTGGAGTTCTTCGCACGGCAAATGAAGTGAATGAGAATGAGGAGGAGATCAAACTGATCAGGAGAGAGGGTAGCAGCGCAGTGACAGAGCCACTCCAAGAATGAGGAGGATACTGCACTGCTTAGGCCAGGTTTGATATTAAAGGCAAAAATATGGCTCGTGCAAATGGGCACCCGTTAAAAACATGTAGCACCAACTCCGGAGAGGAACTACATAAGACACAGATGTATCCACCGCAACACCCTTAATAGCCAAATTAGAACTGGTAGGAAGTATATCCAGGGAAGCCCGCCAAACACACGACTTAACTTTATTCGCGACTTTGGCTTTCCAAATGACATTCCAAGAAGAAGAGCTCAAAGAGCCCACATTTGAGGACGAGGGTCGATCACTTAGAGAACGAGCAACTTTATAAGCACTTTTAACAAAGAAATGTCTTTTGGAATCATAATGCCAAACCAACCGATCATGAGGCAATCTTTCACTTAACGGGATAGAGAGAATCAAGGATGGCTCGCTAAGTGGGAAGAGAGCTGCAATGAGATCATGATCCCAATATGCCAAGGAAGGTAATATTAGTGAAGAGACAAGTTCAATGTCACAGTTGGAAGGGGGAACGAGAAAGGGCGGAATGGATAAGGACGATCCAACCACCTTTCTTTCCAAATACGGGTCGAAGAAACATCACCAACCTGCCATCGAGACCCTCTCCAAAACAGGTCGAGCTTCCGTAATTCCACGCCAGCACGCCGAAGGATTGGTTCCCAGAGAAGCATCCCAGAAGGTGTTATGGTGAAAATACTTTGCTTTAAGCAGGCGAGAAGCAAGTGAATCAGGATTGTGCAGGAGTCGTCATCCCTATTTTGTAAGAAGAGCGAGGTTGAACTCATACAGGGATCAGAAACCCAGACCACTTTCGCATTTCGGATTACACAGACTCCCACGAAAGCTAATGAATGCACCTAGAGTCGTCAGTATCCCCTATGGAAGTTAAAATTAATCAAAGTTCATTAATTTTTATTTTGGATTAAGTTTTTAATTAATATTAAAAACATTTTGATTAAGAGACACAATTGGTGGAAAGAGTTGTGTACTATCAGATATGGAAGTTAAAATTAATCAAAGTTCGTTTGGATTAGAACTCTCGGTTGAAAGAGATTTCGGTAACGAAAAAGCTTTCAATGTTGCGAGAGATTTTTCAGTGTGACCGTCACATGAGGTGGTACACTACATGTCCCTATATAAATGGTGAGTTATGTGTGTTAAAAGGTTAATAACTTAAAAATTAAAATTTTCCACCACTTGCATAAAAACACGTGGTGTACCATCTTTGTTCCCGTCACAACTAAAAATTTCTCTAATGCTACCATATATCCCTTAATTTTCCAAATATTTTTACGAATACGTTTTTTTTTTTTAAAAAAAAATAGAGGTGTGCTTTTTTGGAATTGCCATTAAAACGTTATAATGGGTTTTTCGGTTGGATGTGAAAGACATCTATTGTTCAAAATCAATTGTTCTTTACTAGATCTCTAGATTGATCAGATGGTCCTTTCAATTCGCTAGAATCCGTTACTTGAACGAAACCAGATCTTGTGGAATCATATTGATATTTGATGATGCATTTCCTACCTTGCTAAAAAAACCGATCATTATTTCACAACCACACTTTGTCTAACCAATTGCCTCTCGATATGTTCCTCAAAAAATTCGATTTGTGCGGATTCTTCCTTCGATTGGGGTTTTTGGTGCATACAAGTACTTTTGTTGGAACGTTGATATATAAGTAATGGAATGTTTAGAGTATCCCCATTTCCTGATAAAATGATCTTGTCAGTATTTGTATAAATGACCTTTCTCTCATGTTTGGCTATAGCAGTAATTCCGAAATCTAAAGCCACTTGGCATTCCAATCCATTTTGAACAATGCACTCGGTAGCACTATGAGGTGCATTTAGTTATCTTACATGAGAGTCGGGATATTCCTGCTATGGCACCTTTCGCTTGCCTCTGGTTGTCGCACGATCCCTTATACAACATGTCCCTCATCAGTATGTTGACCAACCCAGGTCTAACAGAAGCAAGCCCGACAGCCAACCCAGCAGCAATAACAGAAGCGGCAGAAATCAGTAGATTCATGTTAAGTTCCTCGCACCCAAAAACAAAAGATTTACTATTGAACTAGAACCAAGATTATAAAAAAAAAATTTAAAAATCCTTCTATCGAGGAGGCCTACTCTTCTTTTATTGAAATAAGTGCAAATGGTCTCATTCAAAAATAAATAGGCTTATATAAAAAATAAAAAAGACAACATAAGGATTCTGAAAGAAGCTATACTAACTTAAAAAATTTCTTTTGTGATAAATTCATACAAATCAACCGAACGTGGAGGCGCAATAGTTGATTGGACATGTAGGGGTAAAACACTGTTTTGGAGCGGGCCACAAGAGCGATACCAAATCAAGGCAAACTCTGAATGCTAGATATGACCTCAAAATAACAGGGGTCGAAGGAGGATCCATATGACGTGAAAATTTCACGATTCTGTAAGGTGGCAATAAGGGTAAGCTATGATAGATTATGTCTTGTTTATCTAGCTGAATAGGCAGAATGGCTATCGTAATTCCAAAAAAATTTCACGACTTTCAGTAATAAAATTTCTAAAATAGTAAAACTAAAACAAGTGGCACAATATGTGACTCACCCAAGACAACATTTTTGGGCGTGCAGTATGTCGTTGGACAACTACTATGTTGTTTCCCATAGCGCATATAACCAACCAGACTAACCTAATAGATAAATTAGGAATACATAACCAAAAACAGCAATTGGACCAGCGAATACGATTGCATTATAAGGTCGCAATTAAACAAATTTTAATATATTTCACTTATTAAATAGTATAGAAATGTATTCATTTCTTCTGCATTGACAGATTTATGATACTATGGAAGTGAAACAAGGAATCTAAAGAACAACAGAGGCTAGACTATATTAAATGATACACCTTACATATAACAAAAATATTAATTCGAATACTTTAATTGGAGGACAAAATGTTAAATTTCAATATTAATTAAGAAATTTAATAACAAAAAATTATCAAATCCTTCCTCAAATCATGCAAAAAGTTAATACCGAATAACCGTATTTTATTTGTACATATTGGTACATTTTAAATTTTAAAAAAAGGTACATTTTATTTCAAAATATGGGTGAAAAGTGAATAGATTTTACATTAAGAAAATTGGTACATTTACATATATATATATATATATATATATATATATATATAAAACAAAGTGGTACATTTTTTAATGAACAATGGAAACATCATACATAAATTATGGATAAAAGATTACGAAAGTATAAGTACAAGTTTAAAAATATGGGCAAAAAAAAATCAATATACGGTACAAATTAAATTTAAAAAGAAAATTGATACATATTAAAAAAATGATTACAAATTGAAAATGGGTATAAATAAAAATAAAAATATATGATACAAAATTCATAGATATAAATATTTCATATGTAACAATTCTAACACTAAATTGATCTACTTGGAAATGGTTAAACAATTTTTAATTATAAAATAAGCTTACATGTAAATTTTTTTATTATTGAAATAATGACGTAGATAAATATCAAACGACCTTGATAAAAAAAATTAAAAAGAAATAATGTGAGATCCCACATCGCACAGGGGAGTGGATCTTATGAGCTATATTCCTACCTCCAATTAGCGCGAGGCCTTTTGGGAGCTCACTGGCTTCGGGTTCCATCGGAACTTCGAAGTTCAGCGAGTAGTGCGCGAGAGCACTCCCATGATGGGTGACCCACTAGGAAGTTCTCGTGTGAGTTCCTAGAAACAAAACCGTGAGGGCGTGGTAGAGGCCCAAAGCGGACAATATCGTGCTACGGTAGAGGCTTGCCCGGGATGTGGTGGGGGCCTGGGCCAGGATGTGACAATTTGGTATCATAGCCTAACCCTAGCCGCATGTGTGCCGACGAGGACATCGGGCCCCTAAGGGGGGGTGGATTGTGAGATCCCACATCGCCCAGGGGAATGGATCATGTGAGCCTTATATGTATATTCCCACCTCCAATTAACGCGAGGCCTTTTGGGAGCTTACTGGCTTCGGGTTCCATCGGAACTTCGAAGTTAAGCGAGTAGAGCGCGAGAGCACTCCCATGATGGGTGATCCACTAGGAAGTTCTCGTGTGAGTTCCCAGAAACAAAACCGTGAGGGCGTGGTAGGGGCCCAAAACAGACAATATCGTGCTACGGTAGAGGCGTGCCCGGATGTAACAAATGAGGTATCAATCAATAAAATAGAAAAATCAAGGATGAAATCCTAATTTCACCTTGACAAAAACAAAACAGAGAAAGAGAGAGAAGTTTACTAGTGGACCTTCCTTTACTATTGTTTATTCACATCATTGATCTTTTTTTTTATCTTTGAATAAAACTATATACATTAATAAAAAAAATTCACATTGAATCATATATTACACAGTGAATATGATGAGTAAAGTTGTAGCAAATAGCACGAAGATTTTTCATATCTATTTTCTTTAGTTGGCAATGTCATTCTGTTTTGTTTCCCTATTTTCTTGTTCAGTTGTGAGAAGTTAAAACTTGCTCCTTTTGTTTCCTCTTGAATAAACATGTTGCTTGCATTTTTTTATATGTTGATGTCTCATTGCTTAGTTTCTTGGTCTTACCTTCAATTGTGGGATTCCTCAATTAAGTATATTTAAATGAACACACCACATTATATTTTAACGTTTTGCATCGTTTAATTTCTAATGCTTCCTCTAGATATTATCATTGTTAAAAATTCATTCAAATCCAAAATCAATACTCAAGCATGATGAAAGGGATTGCAAATTCATACTAAAAAAACACATTATAAAAAAAGTAAACCATAAACCTTATTTATTCAATGGAAGCCAAGAAGAAACTAAGATCAACAACCCTCAAAAGAGCCATATTACATGCACAACCAACGCTTAGGTACATAATTGAAGATCATACTAGCTAGCCCGCGGGCGTTTCAGAGAATTATTATGCAATATAAAGTAAGATAGCCATTGCCCCCCTCCCTCCTAAACCAAAAGAGATCTCAAACTCCACAGTAGGTTTTGATAGCACACTTGGATTGCATTGCCTCTGGTGTTTCAACGAAGTGAAGATAATTGACATGATCAAATGGTTTATAGGATGAGGGGTGTTTGTCGTCGATCAGCTCTTCTGGAACTTGTACAGTTCCATTAAGGAATGAGAAGAGTCCCATGGATAATCTGGTTTTGTTCTGTTTCATGACCACTTGGTGAAAACAAGACGGCACTCTGCCATTGCTCCATGCCAGCAAAGACAGTTAATTAAAAATGGAAAATACTTAAACTCTCTATATTTCATGTCCATCCAATTAAATCAAAAGATATAATTTGAAACTCCATAATTAATTAATCATACACCTTTTCCTTTTACTAACAAGTTGAAATTAAGAAAGTGAGGTATATACGTACCATGAAAGCGTCGCCTGCCATAACTATAAATGATGTGGGTGAAGGCTCAGCACAAACCACTGACCATCCTTTGTTTTCACTTCCAAACCATTCACCTCCTTTTGGTGAAGAATGGATATGAAGGTCTTGTCCGTGTGAGGAGTAGTCCCACGTTGTTTTCATTCTCCGTCTGTTCTCTACACTTAAAGCATCTGAGCAGGTAATTTGTTGACGCCATGTGAGATTCGTAAAGCCTCTCTACCCCATAAACATCAAACACCATTTTTGTCACCAGTTTAGTCAGCTCAGCCACCAGATTTGAGAAGGTATAAGCTCTTTCACTGCTCAAGGAAATAACACAGTATTAGCAAGGCATAATAAATACGTACCAAAAAAATGGTGAGTATACTACATTATATCCTGAAAAAAGTTATAGAAATTTAGATTAGGTCATTAAACCAATAAAAACATACCAAAATTCGTCATTTCCTGCAGGCCACATCATATTTGTGAATTTTTCTACTCCTTCAAGAGTTGTCGCGTAATCGACTCCCAAGGATTTGTAGAGAGGAAGGAAAGAATATTGGCCAACATAGCTGGGATCACTGTTCTTCTGGCATTCGGTTTCAACTGGAAGATCAAATAGACCTTTAATCACAGGAAACATGTCGTTGTGAAGGTCCAAAGGTACTCCATGGTAGGTGGCTTCAAAGCAGCCAGAGTCTTCAACTGCTTAATTGCTGGACTTGTTTGCATGTCGACTTCCGTGGCTCAGTTCCAGGCTTCAAATTTTCAACATTGGTTAAATCTACAACAGGAAGCTCGGCCTCACCTTCTGAACCCATGATAAGTATCCCTATCTTGAACTGTATATTTTAGCTAGTTCTTGGAAATAAAAGTAACTATCTTACCAAGTTTTGGGGAATTGGTGCACTGATATGCATGGTAACGATAAGATTATATATACCAACAATTTAGACAAAGTTTTTTACCAACAGAATGATATATCTAGTTAATCCAACGTCCTTCACGTATTGATAATGTTATCATCGATAAATATTGACTGAAGATCCTTTTTGCATTATGAGCTTGCGACTAATGTAAAAATAATGCAAGAGAGATGTAAAATACCACATGGTCCGATTTTTGTTTCTTTTTTTCTCTAGGTCCTTGTTCAGTCCCTTGGTATTTAGTTTTCTTTGTTTTTGTGTGTGGTTGTTTCTTCCATATCAAATTAATATATCTTTAATTTCACTCTGGTAGTTCTTTGTCAAGGAGGGATATCCACAGGGCAGAGGAACAGTACAGATCAGTAAAGAAATTAGGGGGAAAACAGTAGAAGCTAAGAAAAGAGAAGAGGAAGAAAGAAAGGGGGGAAAGGCGACCAACCCTGGCCGCAGCTAGGGGTCGATGCCACCAGATTTGCTCAAGATTAAAATCCTCACACTAAAAGTGAGAAGATCTCAACACAGAGAGAAAGACTCTCACTCGGAGAGAACTTTTTTTACCAACAAAAATATGACTTTTTGAAGCTTTGGAAGAAATAGTTTCATTTCTTGATCCGAGTTCATATTGGGAATGCCTAAAACCGTATTTGGTTTTGTGTGTTGGACTTTGTGTACCTTTTTTATTAGAAAATGATAACTACACTCTTTTTCTTCATACACATTATTGTTTAATCATGTTTATTATTTTTAACTCGACGAACAAAAGTAAAAAGTATATATATGTATAGAAGGAGTAAAAAAGTGTGGTGGTCATTTCTCTTGCTTATTTGTTATCACCATATGAAGGGGTTATTGAAAACTTTGCAAACTCGCTAGTCGTTACTAGTTATTGTTAAAAAATTTGGTTTATTTGTTTGGTTCAAACAGTCAAACACACAAGGGTCCCTCTGCTAAAAAAGTGTTGTGCAACAGAGATCGGTAAAAACTAACTAAAGTTGGCCCTTCCAACTCACGGTACAATGTCCAACTCACGATACAATGCTTTTATGAAGCACCATCACTCCAACCCTTGAGATTAAGGGCTAGTTTGGTATTGTTGTGCTTTGAAAAAAAACTATTTCTGCTGTGCTATGAGAATATGCAGCTGTGAAATAAAGCAGCAGAGTGTTTGGTAAACTTTTATGTAAAACAGATGTGAAAAAAAGCCGGTTTTTCAAAACTGGGTTTTGCGGCTTCTTGTTTTTGGCTTTTTTTCACCCAAAACTGTGAAAAAAAGCTGAAGCTGAATGTTTACCAAACACCAAAAACTCTCCCAGCTTTTTTTCATAGCAGCTTTTTTTAAAATCACCTCAACCCCAAACTAGGGCTAAGTAGCTTCTAGCTTGTAACCTTGGTGGGAGCAATAGGATGATGGAACATCAACTGGGTGTGGTTTGCTAATGTTACCTGGTCCAAACCAAGGTCTAAAATATCGATGATATCGGAAATATCGGTAGTCAAAAAACACGGAAATTTCGATGGAAATATCGGGATATTATCGATATCGATAAAAATTGAATAAAAACCACGGAAATTGCAAGAAAAACTTGGAAATTTTTATTGAAACTTTGCAGGATGTTTATTTAGTCAATTATCTATTAGTTTATCAAAAAAAATTGGAAGGAAATGCATTGCATGATGAATTTAACTGATTTAAGTTGATTATATAGCGAGCTGGCAAACATTGTGAGTGTAGAAAATATATAAATATTTTAGCATATTTTCACAAAAATATAAGTGATACGGTGGTCAATGTGTTGAAGGAGTAAAATGGGAGGGGTTTGACTCCCCTTGGTGTTTTTTTAAATACAGAAATTTAAAAAATACGGAAATTTCGATGGAAATATCGATGATGTCGGAAATATCGGTAGTCCAAAAACACGGATATTTCGATGGAAATATCGGGATATTATGGATATTTTAGACCTTGGTCCAAACCAATAGAGAGACGAAGATTACATGTTTACAGCTCGGAGCTTTGCTAAGTAATTGTGAGTCCTTGATGCGTTGTGAAAGCGTCATAATCGTGACAATTTGGAATTCTGCTAGCACCAGTAGCTCACACGTGCATAAGTGATTGTGAGTCATTGATGCATTGGGAAAACGCCATAACTTTGTGATAATGGAATGTCGTGCTAGTCCTAGCTAGGTGAAAGTAACCTTTGTTTCTCTCTAACTACCATGCTCTCAAGATGGTAATGTCCAACATTTTTCTTTTTTCAATTTTCTTTCAATCCCCTTTAGGTTATTTTCTTCTTAAAAGAAGTGAAATGTTTCTTCATACCATAAACCAACAACATCCATCTGTATGATGTAGATGTAAAGCGTGGTCCATATTCACCTCTGAGCATCCGAGACTGCAATTCTGGCAAACATGGTTGCAAATTACATAATTACCTAATCACAATAACCATCTTAATAACATAATGGAACTTCATTTTGGTGTTAATCTCGAAACTAAATAGCTTTTTTTCCCTACATTATTGGTTTTGACTTTTGGGACCCTAAAATTTCTGAATTTGAAATCATTAAAGATCATAAAATACCACTTTCGTCGCCACTTAATACTACGGTCTAGTAGTATTCCTCTTC
The DNA here is from genome assembly GCA_024362995.1 of Heteromeles arbutifolia. Classification (NCBI taxonomy): domain Eukaryota; kingdom Viridiplantae; phylum Streptophyta; class Magnoliopsida; order Rosales; family Rosaceae; genus Heteromeles; species Heteromeles arbutifolia. The sequence continues at coordinate 25,043,603 of JANCRC010000001.1, read as the reverse complement.
ACTTCTAAGTAAAAGGTCTTAAGTTTGATTCTCAACAAATGCGAATTTGAACTATATTATTGCTAGCTCATTGTGAGGCTAAGTCTACCTCTTCCTTCCTCATTGTAGATAATATTGTTTGTTTAAAAAAAAAATACCACTTTTGTTTAACCGTACACATCTCTGTATTAATATTGATCGCGCCATGTGACGTCTCTTGCCAAATAATAATCCAAGACAAATTGTGTGTAGATTTAGGGTGGACTTTGTGACCACGTTTGACCCCCAATTCTGCACAGGATTAAATACAAGGCTGTTTTAGGGTGAAGGTGCTGAACTGTCTCCAACCCAAGGGATTAAATAGAGATGCTAAAACTGAAAGTAAAAACACACAACCAAATACGACAGCAGCAATTTCTGCAGAATGCAATTTAAAAGCTAAACAGAATTTCATTGATGAGGTTGGTTTCCTCCCCCGTGAGACAGTGAGACATATTGGCCAGAAGATGAGTCTGACCCAAATTTGCATCACAAACTCCCAGCCCTCAATAATACACGTCTTTTCTTCTTCTACACACTCCAGTTAATTTTCGCACACTAATTCTTGTCCGATTCATTCAATCCAAAGGCTGGAAACAGTAAGGGGCGCACAAGGAAAGAAAAGGGGGTGTGCAAAAATCATTCCCATTTTTTAAAATTAATTTTACACGAATATACATGAAAACAGGTTTATGAAGCAGGCAGTGTCGTATTCTGGTTCAGGCTACCATGACAGACTGGCCTATGAACCCTAAGAAGGCATGTGAGGCTTCTGACACCATTTTTGCCATGAATCTTATGCACCCAAATCCAACCGCCCTACCCCAAATGTTTGGGTCTCTATGTTCATAATGATGGTTCATTTGGGTCCTACAACTTCTCTCAAATGGTTGCAAATATCAGCATTTGCATTTTCTGGTGAATTCAAATGCCCCATTCAAGCAAATCATACCCCTACCTTCATTCATTTTCTTTTGTTGCATAGGACGCGATCTACCTGACGATTCTAGAGAGCACACATATTCTCAAATTCACGTCAAGAGTTCGACCCTTGCACCTTTACAAGGCAAAAGTGCAACCCCTAATAGTGAAAGGGGAGTAGTTTCCCACTCATCAAAAGGGAAAACACAACATTCCCAGCAAATATAATCACATCACCTTTATATATATGTATATATACTTTTTTGCAGTGGCCCAAATACAACATAGACACATCAAATCAAGCAAAAACAATTCTTCATTCCTCATGGCTTTCAGCCTGTAGAAAGACAGATAAGAAGTATCCCAAGCCCCCCCCCCCCCCCCCCACCCCACATAAAAGTAGGGTTAGCTAGTGATGTATAAGTACTTATAAATTAATGTTCTCTATCATGAAACACAAATAAATAAATTAAATTAAATAATCACAAACGAAAATACAACTGTTTCCTCCAAATCGTCCTGGCCACGGATTAAAAAACCATGCCCAAAACAACAAATTGAAGAAAATAAAACGTTGGTAAGCAATAGTGCCACTCTGAAAGCAAATACTAAAAATTACTATCCACAAACTTCAGTCAACTTCTTCTTACTTTTTACTTTATTTACTTTTTCACTTTTCTCCCCGTCCTCTTGGTTGTCACCAGCTAAAATCTTTTGTTTGGTATTGGAAATTGGAACCCCAATCATCAAATCCCAAACCATATATACCATAAATTGGTAGAAATTAATTATGGCACTCATTAGACCTATAATTTAAACCCCCCCATCTTCTAAAATATCATGAGTCATTTCTTTTTCCCTCTCTATAATTCAATAAAAAACCAACAAATTAATCAAAAACCTCTATCGTAAGCCTTCTTGGTTGGGCAACTTTGATCAGAAGAGTCACTGAATGTAAGCCTTCTCTTAGTGCCAAATGATGAAGTTTCAAGCACTTCCATCGAGCTTGATGAAGGGGAAATTGAAAACTTGGGTGCTGGTGTCTTAGCTTTTCTTTCCACCATTCCCTGCATAAAATTATAGCAGGAATATATATGTTCCTGTTCCAATGGAAATTTAATTAAGATTAGTTAACTTAAATAAATCAGTGAACAGTGTATAATTAGTAGCGCATTAGTAGGCTCACATAATCTTGGGACTGCCAGAATGAGATCACATTCATCTTAATCTCCAGAATTTTTCTAGTTAACCGACCATCAAATGCTGCTAAAACTGCAGCAGCTGCAATAATCGACGGCCGAGTATCCATTAAATCAATTTCTGCATTACAGAAATCAGATTGATTAGGAAATGCAACAAATTATGCAAATTTAATTATAATTGGGAATATGGGATTAGATTACCTTTTGCCATTGCCATAATAAGTTTTATAGCATTAGAAAATAGTCCTTCTGGCCTTGCTTGATCAGCACAAAACTTATTGATGAAGTAATGCAGATAAGCAAAAGGAGTGATTGAACCCAACTTCCATTCCAATGTATTCAACACCAAAAGCTCCATTCTTTGAATGACTTTGCTTTCAAAATCATAATCCGAAACTGAAAACTCTGATAAAGCTGGTATTTTGCATTCTTCCATCTTAGCAGCCAAGGATAAACATGCCACTGATAACAATCTAATAGCCCAGAATTTCTCATCCTACGTATTAAAAAAAACCAATAAAAATCCAAATATTATTTGCAAAACATTAAAAGTATTGGTTAACTTACATCAATGGATCGTTTTGAAAGAAACCCATCAAAGTAAGTCACTGATAAGTAAGCTGTTTGCAACTGGAACCCAAAAACTGCCCCTGTCTGCAAAATCCACAAACTTTCAGGGACTGAACAAGATGTATAAAAACAACAATCTGGGAAAGTTAAGAGCTTTAGGGAGAGTGACATGCATTGAAAATCCAATCAATGGCATCCAATCGAGCAGTTTTCAACCAGCTCATGCCAGAGGCAGAGCAATCCATGAACCCTTTGGATCCAAAGCAATGAGCTTCTTTCTGAACCAAGTTTTCGACATATTCATCATCGTTATCGAAAAGAAAGCATGGGTTGAATTCTACGGATGTGTTCGATTCGTCTTTCAACTGGCTCAGACAAGTTAAATCTTCTTGGCAGAGGAGGCTGGAGAGAGAGAATGAAGTTTCTGCAGAGTCCCCCATTTCTCCTCAGTCTCTCTGAACGTCTATGATGAATGAACAATTAACAGATTTTAAAAACTGTCGAAACCCGGACGTGCATGTTACTAAACAACCGATAAATCCACGTGATTAGATTGTGCAAAAAATTGAGAGAGAGAGGGAGTGCAAAGTGGGGAGTGAAGGAAAAGTGGCGGTTTTGGTGCCGCCAAAATGACCGGATGAGATATAGGGAGGGGGGAGAGGAAGTTAAATAAGCGGTTAGTGTGTATGGTGTGTGCAGACTACTACTAGAATATGCCGATAGTCGCCCTACGATCTCTCTGAGAACGAAATCTTCTGCACCCAAAACCTATGTGCCCTCTCTGTGCCCTCTCTTAGAGTTTGACGCGTGGCCATCACTAACTCAGACCTTAACACCGTTTTTTAAAAAATGAAACAAAACAAAAAAATATTAAACCCAGAAACCCAATCGTCCCCGCTTACTCCCACCACTCAACGCCGCCGACCACCACCATGATCCCCAATACAAATTTAAATATATATACATACACATTCATATATATACAGATACACACTCATCATTATTATCCCAATGTCACAGGCAGATACCAAAACAATTGGATTCAATTTTACAGATCTGTATCAAAGATCAAAACTTGAGAAAACCCAAATGATTTCATCTCAAATTACAGATCGGATCAGCGAGACTGTTACCATGGTTGCGGGGTGTAGATTACTCCGCACCTCCCTTGTCGAATTCTCACTGAGGCAAGTTCTGACTGTCGCCTTTATTTTCTCTTTCGCTACCAGACCACCGACATCGCACCGCGACACCCAGCGCACCACCATCGCACTTCGTCGTTTCCTTCAAAGGAGGAGGAGGAGGAGAGGGATGGGTTCGATGGTGGTTGTTTTTGGGAGAGTTAACGCTGTTTAAAAGTGAAGTCAGTGATGGACAGGTGTCAAATTTTGATATAGCCACAGAGAGGCCACTGAAAAGTTGGGGTGCAGAAGATTGTAACTCTTTCTCTCGTCCTCTCCAAATGTTTGGAGATTCTGCTCAAAAGTCAAAATTTAAATGCAATTTCATTGTGTTGGCATTTTAATGGCTAAATATTTTCGAGAAATTAAGATGATAATGCCATAGCCATGTGATACATATCTTGACTTGCATGGGCATATCTTGGTCCTTTCAAAATACTAAGTTGGTTAATTTGTTAAGTATTTTTACTTTTTAAATTATATATTTTTCTTTCTAATGTTTAAAAAATAAATTTAAGTTGTACGTGATCTCTAGCAACGCCTAACTAGGATAACCTACATTCAGGTTCGAAAACCCTAAGTACATTCATCCAAGTTTGAAACCTTGATTTTGAAGGTAGAAGTAGTTCCCCAATGGGTTATGCAAATAAATTGTTTATACTATATATTATAAGAGAATCATTTTTGTAACCGAAAAGTCTTAAATGCTCCTTATAACGCTTACAGTTAGACGAGTTTTTTATTTTATTTTAAAAGTATTCTAATAATTCAATTTCAAACTTTACACTCATGCTCTCACTCCCTAATTTCTATCAATATATTTATACTAAGGAGTGTGAAACTTTAGCTAAGTCATACAATAAGTGAAGATGAATGTTACTAAAATAGTTATTTTATGAAAAAAAATCAAAATATAAAACAAGGTATTGTGCTTACGGGTTTTGTTCTATTGGTCACTAGAATTTATGGTCACTCAAGAATTTTATACCAATTGTTAATATTAAAATATCGAACTTCTCCTCCCCTTAATATAAAAAATATTAATATATTCAAAAATATATATATATTAAAATAGTAAAATCTATTTTTTCTCAATTTTTTTTTAACAAATGATATTTTATGTACTAGGGAGTGGGGAATTGGGATAAATCTCGCAATGGGCTAGTAATAATATGGTTCAAATTCATCTTTGACAATAATGAAACATATGAACTCTCATTTATAAGTGAAAAACTATCACTAAATCGTAGTCATAAGTAATCTATTTTTTCTCCAATTTAATATCACATCTGAGGAGTGGCTGTGCATACCTTAATATAAAATGAGTGAGTTTTCATTTATGGTATTCCTTACCTGGGGGATCATAGGGATATAGTGATCGTGATCATGCATCATACTTCGTGTGGTCAAAAATCATTTCAAAATTTAAAATTTAAAATTAAATATAAATGGTACCGAACGAAAATTGACCAATGAACGATTTCGTAGGATTTTTAGGAAAATGATCCGAGGATCCTTTGCCCATTACATAGTTTACTTTTTCTGGGGTACGCTTAAATTTTGGACAGCTGTAGGATGGGAAGTTTTGTCCTATCTGATTACAAGGGCCTTATTTGGCATTTTGGTCCTAGTTCATCATGTTCATTGTCCTCGACAGTTCTCTCTGTGTGCCTTCTTTTTACATCTTTCTTTGAGGAACAAGAGGGAGAGGGTCCGACGGAGTGTGAAGGATGACAGAATGTGTGTAGTTGGTGCTTGGGTACGAAATTGAGCATGTACAACAAAAATATATAAATAATCGAGTTAAGAATTCTAAATATAGTAATCACCCAATACAATGATCTGGTAATATTCATTTTCACTTGAAGGTGAGAAGTTTTAAGTTTAAATCTCGTAGATTACGAATTCGATACCAAATTAGATTGTGCATTGTGTGATATAGCCGAACTCTTATTTTTCTTAGTGTAAAATATATATATATATATATATGTATGTACTAAAAAAATATAAGAATTCTAAATGCAGTATTGATCTTTTTAATTTGACTTGTTAATATTTATTTTTAGTTTTCTTAAAATAAAAAAGGAGGGGGAAAGCACCTTGTACCTTGCTTGTTTTGTACCAGCTGGAACTATTTGTCTGCCTTTGTTGTGTAATGTCGTGCAAAATTATTGTCATGGTACGAAACATATATTCCTATTCATGATTTAACAAACGCTACGAAAATTAAAATTAAAAATATATAAAAAAAATATCAAACCTTAAATATGTTGTTTGACCTAATTAACAAACGATAGATTAGCCCAAAAAGTCTACATATAACATCATAAGTAGTGAGTTTGACTTGTCTAATTGTTCTCTGCAAAACACGATATATGTCGTTCAAATATGCAAAGTTAGAAGTTTATTGTTTTTAAACTTAACTTGATTTGTCTCTCATTGTAGATTCTCCATCATTTAATAAGTGGTAATGAGTATAGAAATGTATGTATTAGAATTAGTTAGGTTAAACATTGATTCCGCTAACAAAAACTTCTTTTTAAAACCCGAAGCAAGAAGCTGCCACAAACTTTTTTTACCTTGAGATAAGGCAAATTATAATTAAGCTTTGCATACCCAATTCGGTAAACATATGTACTTGTATTCGTATAAGCACATGAGTTTTGAAAGAATGATGGTCCAAACATGATAAACCAATTTTTAATAACTTTGTCATCTTTTCCCTACTTTTTTATGGGACTTCTTTTTTGTTAAGGATACGTTTTAATTAATCACTCTTGATTCTTTATGAACGTCTGGGATAATAGGATTTGAGACGACTTCCCTTCTTCGCAAACCACAATTTAAAGGCACCTTTTTATATTTTCATTATTTGGCTTCCAATTGTATCACCACTGACAATCCATAATATAACACCTTTTTTTTTTTGGAAATGATTTCTCGCCTTGTTTTCATCTTTACAAACCCATATTTATTTTCCACTATTGAATTGAAAGATGATAAATAAATCAATGACAAGAATTAATAGGGGTGTAAAAAAATGAACAAATGCGTGCATAAACCCTTTTTTTATGATCGTGCGAATTTAATTATTATAAGTGAATTTACTAGTAAGATTTTTTTCCTAGGTTACAAAATTTCTACAAGTGAATTTAATTATTAGGTAGCTAGCTAGTTAGGCAACATTGAGTATGGCCAAAAGGCAAAATATGAAATTGAGTTATTTTACAAGTGTAAGGTTATGGTCTGCATAAATTATTTAAAGGAAAAAAAAAGGGTAAGCTATATAGCTCCAAAACAAAAATTATAAAAGGACGCAAGATCCAAAATCTGGGCTGTCAGTAAAATTGGTTAACTGCCATCTTATTATTCTGCAACTCAAACTCTCCAAGTTCGATAATAAGAATATTACTCCAGTCTCTCACCAGACTCATATAGCACTGGTGACATTCTATCTTTTTCGATAAGTAGAGGAAGGATATTCTATCTTGCTAATTAACTACAACTAGATTTTGTTCTTTTAACTACACATATATAAATCATAAAATAATTGGTGTGGAAATATGATTATATTTTGCGATCGTGCGAATAAATCTATCACAATAACCACCGTCCTGCTTGATGGTGTCATCTTTAGACTGATGAATTCAGAAATTTTTCTTTTGATAACAGTCCATACGAAGTTGCTTGTTTGCTTTTACCTTTGAAGTGTTTCAACAATTCTATCCACTTCGTGACTTGCTTGACATTAATGTATTTTCATCACCAATAAAATATTTATACGATGAAAATAAGTTAATTACAAATGAATGGACAAATATTCATGAAAACTCAACTTGTTGATGTCCCCACTAGCTCCTCAATAGATCATCTGCATTCTTGCACTAAATTCATTAATTATTCGAATATGCGCAAATAGTTTGACAAGAGAATACTTTTTTAGAACAAGAGAATCAATCGTTTATTTTGGCATTTTGGATGTTTCGGATATGTTTTATTTTATTTTTATAAATTTTAGATATTTTACAGTAAATTCATCTACATTACTAAGAGTTAGGGAGTTTCGAATTTTAGTACAGAGGAGATATATTGTACATTACTCTAGCCAACTTTACTAAACTCAAATCTACTTGACATTTCTAACTTTCATTTGCTATAGATTCAAAGGATTTTCTTGTTCAATTAAGTTCGATATTAAAAGTCAAAGATAATCCTTCAGTTAACAATTTATAACACTAAAACTCTGCTTAAAAATTAACAAATAGAACATAATCAAAACGATCACACCACTTAATACTACGGTCAAGTGGCATTCCTTTCACTTATAAGTGAAAGGTTTTAGGTACGAATATCGTCAAATGCGAATTTGAACTACATTATTACTAGCTAATTGTGACGCTTAGTCCACTCCTCCACTCCCTTAGTATAGATAATATTATTTGTTCAAAAGAAAAAAGAAAAGAACGATCACACCATATTAATATGTGCTAATTACTTATTAGTATTAAGTATAGTGATAGTTGTCTTCACTTAATTGATGGAGGTCTTAGCATCACCTCATCCCATATACAAATTTGAGAATAATATATCTTTGTAGTCTTGCGTAATATTGTTAATAGGCGTGCTAGCTCGTTGTAAAAGTATCTTTAAAAACTTATTCTAAAGTTTCCAAAAAAATAAATAAACAATAATACTACCTATTTAACGACCAGGTTTTCACCCTTTAGTTTTCGCACCATGATACAATACAAAACACTTGTGACTTCGAAATTAGTTCAAAACACATAGTCATATAGTCCCACCGGCCACTCTTGTAAAGAAATAAGTTGTAGATATTTGGAAGGGACCAAAGCTAGAAAGATTTAGAATTGCTTTGGGCGACAATTACAGTAGGAGGTAGGGAATTATGAAGAAAATAAAACAATAAAAAAGAATTGATGAAGATATGATAACACACGTGAATAAAAATTATAATTGCAGAGGGGGGGAAGGGGGAGGGGGAGGAGCGTCTTCACGTGTTAAAAAGGCTGGACCACTCCAGCCACTGGTAGCAGAAGCACGAAGAGGAGGAGGAAGAAGACGCTCCTCTCAGGAGGACCTCATTGCCACCCACTCATATCATTTGATATTATTAACTAATTGATAAATAAATAAAAAATATGTTATTTAATTAGTTAATATATTAGTAATTAGTAATATATTATTTAGGATATAATATTGAAAGTTTGGAAGATGGGTGGCAGCAAAACTTGGGTCCTGGTGCTAAGACAGAAGTAGAGAAGGAACCTTTGACTCTGAAATGGCTGCGAAGCCCAAGATGGTCAGCAACTAGCTTTGACCGTTAACATGATGCTGTTGTATTGCTCACGGGAGAGATGCATGCAGACAGACTAGAGTGGTTAAAATCATGGTTCCATTGCAAGACTAGGGTTTTTCCAACCTCAAATTGCGAATTGTTTTGTTTCCTTATTATTTGTTCCTACCATCCCTTGAACTCTCATTTGTTTTTGCAACTTACCCTGACATCCTTTAACACTTTTCTATTGATTTCATCATAAGCATTTCCCTTTAATTTGCATAAGAAAATTTTCACTAGATGATCAAAAAGATGAAATGTTAATGTAACAAACGAAAGATAAGAAACATAGGTGTTATATCAACCAAAAGTCCTAAAATTGATTTGTGTTAAATCGCATTCTTATGTTTAGTAATCCAATATTTCAACATTTTGTTTGGTAATCCAAACATGTCTATAGCTTGTCTGAATATATATATATATATATATATATATATATATATATATATATATATATATATCTTATGTTTAGTAATCCAATATTTATGAAAGGAGAACTCGAAATGCTTGTGCCGGATTGGTTATCCAATTCTCATGCTTCTCATTATTAAATTACCATAATTCTTGGTATTCATTATTACGAAGGTATCACATCACATGAGAATGAAGAGGGAATTTGAGGATGAGGATCCCTTTCAAATATCTTTGTGAGAATTACAGAGATCTTCACATCCTATATATTCTTTGTATATCGTACGGTCAAATTTTGTTAGGTATTATTTATGTTTAATTTTATTAAAAATTGAAACAATTTCTCGTCGCACGATATACAATAAACAAATAAAATATAAGGAATCCTTACAAAAAGGATCCGGATGGGATCTCTTGTCACATCCCGGCCCGGGCGCAGCTACCTCCTGGGCTCGACTCCACCGTAGCACGATATTATCCGCTTTGGGCCTTCCCCACGCCCTCACGGTTTTGTTTCTGGGAACTCACGAGCAACTTCCCAGTGGGTCACCCATCATGGGAGTGACCTAGCCCCCTTCTCGCTTAATTTCGGAGTTCCTACGGAACCCGAAGCCAGTGAGCTCCCAAAATGCCTCGTGCTAAGTAGGGATCAGAATATACATTTAAGGATCACTCCCCTGGGCGATGTGCGATGTTACAATCCACCCTCCTTAGGGGCCCGACGTCCTCGTCGGCACACTTCCAGCCAGGGATTGGCTCTGATACCAATTGTCACATCCCGGTCCGGGGTGGATCATTTCCCGGGCCCGCTCCACCACCGTAGCACGATATTGTCCGCTTTGGGCCCCGACCACGCCCTCACGGTTTTGTTTCTGGGAACTCACGAGCAACTTCCCAATGGGTCACCCATCCTGGGAGTGCTCTGGCCCCCTTTTCGCTTAATTTCAGAGTTCCTACGGAACCCGAAGCCAGTGAGCTCCCAAAAGGTCTAGTGCTAAGTAGGGATCAGAATATACATTTAAGGATCACTCCCATGGGCGATATGGGATGTTACATCTCTTGTACGCAATTCTCATGCATTGGGAATGAGTTTACGAGTCTCGATCTTTTAAGTTCATTCATTGATTTTTAATTTAATATCTAAAGTTGAGATTGTATTTTTTTTATTATTTATTTATATATTATCGAAATTTTTTTAATTCAAAAGTTAAGATTAAAATTTTAAAAGCACAATTTTTTGTTTTCCCCATCATTTAATATCAAATTCAATGATGAGTAATCATGCATTTTTTTTGCCACTTGGTAACCAAGTAAACATTGTTGATGCATTTATCATACCCACTAGGCAGAGGGGGCATTGTGGGTATGCAAAAGGTGTAGTGACACAAGATCTCGAATTTTTCTAATAAAAAAGTTTTAAACTGAAAAGAAAATCATCAATCATCTAATTTTATTTATATTACAATAGGGTGAAGTGCTGATTTAGTCCTTGAACTATTACCTCAGTGAAAATTAGGTCCCTAAATTATTTTTTCGGTAAAATAAGTCTCTAAATTCATTAGAAATTGCTAATTTCATCCCTACTATTATATTCAAAGCTATATTATCCAATTTTTCGTCAACTTAAGTCACTTGACATACTTTAGAGTGTAATACCATCATTTTTTTGTTTATAAGCCCTTAACATTTCATATAGGTTGCTAATTTAATGTCTAATTTACCCTCAAAAGTTAACTTGCACTATTTCTTTATGAAAAACTACCAATTTATCCTCCAAAGTTAACTCCATACACTATTTCTTTATGAAAAGTATCAATCTACCCTCCAATGTGTATCACATGCAAGTAATGTGACTTAAATTGATGGAAAATTGAATATAGTAGCTTCGAATATAATATTAGGGATGTAATTGGCAGATTTTTATAATTCAGGGACTAATTTTTCTGAAAAAATAGTTTAGGGACTTAATTTTCACTAAGGTGATAATTCAGGGACTAAATTGGCAGTTTACCCATTACAATATGATTAAGTGGAACTTATACTTAATATATAAATTTTCTACTTTTATCTAGCAATAAAAAATTTGTATATTACTTTCTTTCACTTTTCTATTAAGCAATAAAAATTTAACTTGTGTATTACTTTCTTCCACAAATACAAACATATTTCCATATCTCTCTTTCAGTTGTGCTCCATTATTTTTTATAGATGAACCCTAAATCATGATTTTATATTGGAGATTATTCAATTAGTAAGAGTGAGATGTTGATTTCAATTAAGTTTGAATATTGATTGTTGAGCTTTGTAAGAATATATTGTCCAAAAATATTTTTTTTTTTTAAATAAGAAGGCCTTTTTATTAAACTCGTACAGGGCCTCCAAAATGTCAGAGACGGCCCTGCCACTAGGCGACCCTTATTTAATATTTCCTTTTGTTCTCCACCACTGATATCAAATATTGACTCTTACAACTACGCAAACCAAACATGAGAATGAAAAAAAAAAGTGTACTACCTAGTTATCATTTTGTAGCATTTCCACTTCCAAAGTGAATAATTTAGAAGCCATTTGATAATAAATTCATTTTTGTTTTTAGTTTTTAGGTTTCATATTTGAAAATGGAAAATTGAAAACCCATTTGGTCATTGCTTTTCGTTTTTAAAACAATGAAAACACTAAAAATCAAAAGTTGAAAACTGAAAGGCAAATGTTAAAAATTCAAGAAAGTAGTTTTCACTTTTCAAGTTTTTTTTTTTATATTTCTAAAATTGAAAATTAAAAGTAACTACCAAACGAGTTTTCAATTTAAAAAAAAAATGAAAAAAAAACTAAAAACTAAATGGTTATCAAACTACCTTAAAGGAAGATCATGCTTAACTCCAAACTATACACATTTAGCTAAATAAATCTCAAGTTTACTTTATAATGGTAAGTGAGATTTAAAAACCCACGTGCATTCCTATCCTGGGTAAAGTCCCACAATCAAACATAGCTTAAATGGGTAAAAAATTCAAATTTTTCATAGTAATTCTTGCGTGAGATTTGTTGTTTCCTAAGGCTATTTCCAATGTTTCGGCGTAAAGTTAAAAATATAGTCATATTTGACTTCAAAAGTTATCTCAAATGCACATTTTTGTTTTTTAACTTTTAAATCTTGTGCATCTAAAATGATTGAATTTAAAGCTAAATTTTTGTTTCATTTCAAATCGTAAACCATGATAACATGTCTATTTTGTTCCATGACATAAAAAATCATCATCGGCGTTCTCCTTATTGATTCCACAGTAGAAGCATCTTGAGTAATACAAAGTCAGGCCTTATAAGTAGCAATATTTTCTTCATGAGAAAATGATAGACCTTTTGATTCGTTTGGCTTCCTGACTCGAGTACAAGTAGTTTCCATGTTATGAAGCTAATTGGATAGAATGTACTTTGGATGAAAAGAAAGGTATGCATTTATAGGAGATTTTAGAAATAGTCCTTTCTAATTTTTGGCAAGATATATGTTATGGCCATTGAATACATGTTAGGAGGAACTCTTTAGAAAAAAAATGGCAGTAAGTCTTTGAAATAAAATAGCTGTAAAGCAAGAATTTTATGGTATTGATGGCAGTAAATAAAATTATATTTTGTGTAATTCAATGAGGATCCTACTTTAACTCTAGAGTTAAATCTCAATCAAATATGACTCAACATTTGACTTCAAAGTCATGTACAACTTCAATTTTTCGGTGCACTGAAGAGAGATTGTGTCAAATTTGAAGTCAAATACGACTTTAGACTCCAAACTTTTCGGCTCATTGGAGATAGCCTAAGAGGGTCAAATAGTTTTTCGTGAACCAAATTGTAGGAATTCAATAGTTTTTCGTAACAGCAAAAACGCAGTTATGAAAGGCACCAAAAACCCTGCTTTAAATTAGCTTTCTCCCACCGCACTTTAACCAAACACCATAAAACGTCAAAACTTTCATAAAAAGGAGAAGCAACTCCACAAAATCAACCCCAAACGGCCACTTAATCTTCTCTATGAAACTGCCATACGGGCCATGTTTATTTTTATTTTATTTAATTTTTGATAACCTCATTCTATTGGAATTTATAACCTCTAATTTTCTATTTTATTTTTCTATGTAGATACCTCGATTTTTATGTTTGTAAACCCAAACAAAAACATTAGTACTTGTCAACTAAATATTTTGATTTTTGTCCAATTTTAAGTTTATTTCTTCCATCTATTGTTGGAGCAAGAATTTCGTCACGATGATTAAAGAAGCCTTGCAAGTTTGCAACCCTTAGATTGGATAAGGAATTTGCAAGTACTAACGGATTTAAGTAAAATAAGTTAGAAATGAACAACAAAACATTAGAATGAGAGATTTAAACTGCGCTCTACATGATCATTATAAAGACATAAACAAAGGAATTCGACAAGGTGATCCCCTTTCGCCATTTCTGTTCGTCTTATGTGCAGAGGGTTTATCTGCACTTTTTGATGCTTGGGAGAGAATGGGAAGAATTACGGGGGTTAAAGTCTGTAAAGAGGCGCCGAGTGTGCACCACTTATTATTTGTAGATGATAGCTTCATATTTGCTCGTGGCACTATTCAGGAATGTATCCAAGTGAAACAATTATTAAAAACGTATGAAGACGCATCCGACCAAGCTATTAACTACTTAAAGAGTTGTGTGGCATTCAGTGGAAACCTCACTGATTATGATGGACAATTACTGGCAAATTGTTTAGGCATGGCTTGAGTGAAATACCATGATTAGTACTTGGGGCTTTTGCTCTTTGTGGGAAGGCGAAGAAAGAAGTGTTTGCCTACATTAAGGTTAGACTATGGAAAAAGCTTAATGGTTGGCGTGGGAGTCTTTTAAGTAGTGCAGGAAAAGAAATTTTGATTAAGAGTGTTGCTCAAGTCGGTGCCATTGTATACCATGCAAACCTTTTTGTTACCAAAGTCCCTTTATAATGAATTGAATCAAATGGTAGCAAAATTTTGGTGGGGGAGACAACTTGATCGAAGGAGTATACATTGGTGTTGGTGGAGGAAATTATGCAAGCCAAAGAGTGAAGGTGGGTTGGGTTTCAAGGATCTTTATGCTTTCAACCTTGCGTTGCTAGCAAAGCAGGGATAGAGGCTACTACAACAACCATCGTCACTTGCAGCACGGCTCTTTAAGGCTAAGTACTATCCTCAAACAGATTTCTTATCTACCTAAGTTAAACAGAATTCGTCATTTTGTTGGCGTAGCATTACTGCTGCCCGTATTGTAATTCGAAAGGGTGTGCGGTGGAGGGTTGGAGATGGGTCAAAAATTCGTATTTGGGGAGATAGTTGGCTACCCAGACAGAATTTCTTTAAAGTTCTTAGCTCCATACCGGTGGGAATAGATCACAATGCCAAGGTAAGCATGTTGATTACTGAGGAAGGAATCTCGTCGTGGAACTTGGAAGCAATACATAACTTGTTTATCGAGGAAGAGGTAGCACTAATCAGGCTCATCCCTCTTAGCATATTCAAAACGGTTGATGTTTTAATCTGGACTGTGGAGTCAAATGGAAAATTTACAACGAGGAGTGCTTACCATTTGGCACGACTTTGTGGGGAAATAAATGGGGATGAACCTAATAGTTTGATAATGGTTCCGGAGGTCAAGTTTCTGTGAAAAGCGATATGAAGAGCTCATGTGCCGGGCAAGGTGAAAATTTGTGTGTGGTGTTGCTGCATGAATGCAGTACCAACAAGGGACAATTTGAGGAAAAAGAAATTAAATATTTTGACAACGTGTTTGTTTTGTGACGGGGATTTGGAAACGATTGACCATGTGATGAGGTTATGTCCCCGTGCGATGGCGGTGTGGTTTTCTAGTCCATTGGGAATCAGAAGCCAAGGGGATAGGTGGCAGAGTTGGATAGAGTGGATAGCGACCCTCGCAAGTTCGATGTCGAGGGGGAGTTTTGATTTGGTAATGGTTTTAATTTGGTGCATATGGACAGAACGGAATGCAATGATGTGGAATGGAAAGGCTCTGGAGCCTCCGGAAATGCATTGTAAAGTGCAGACATGGCTGAATGAGTTCCATAAATGGCATGGGATAAGGAAGAACACCAAGAAGTTGTGGAAGTTGAAGGGGATGCTTTGATGGTGATCACGGCGCTTAAAAATAAAGGCCTAGAGGATTCATCTTCTTTTGGGCATATTATTGCAGATACTAGACAGATTTTAAATGGCTTTTCTCAGTGCAAGATTACATTTGGCAGACGATCGGCGAACAAGGTGGCACACATATTGGCTAGGGTGGGTTTAGCCCTTGATACTCCAGTAGTTTAGTTCGAGGAACCTCCTAGTACAATAATAGACCTTTTAATTGAGGATATTAATCATATGTAATCTCTCATGGTGTGGGACGCTCTTTTTCCCTTCAACCAGGTTGAAATCCCCGGCAATGTTTTTATCGAGGCCCACTGTATGCACCCTATCCTGATCGTACGTATTCAACTTCCTATCAATAAATATCGTACCTTCTCAAAAAAAGAATACAAATAACTCATTTCAAATACTCGTTTGCAAATTCCAGTTAATGCATCAATCCCTTCATTTAAACTCTTAAAAGTGCATTTCTAAGTAATTTAGCCTAAATCTCTTGGTACTTGCAAATTCCTCATCAAAACATAACCTAGTCTTCTCCTTTGAGAATTTAATAACGACTTGGAGATTATATAAACTGGTAACTATTTAATCTACTAAAAAAATATCGAACTAGACCAATATCTGATTAAAGATAACTCAAGTAGTAATGAGACACATCTTCAATTCTCATCCTGCCTTATTTCGGGTGATTATATGAAATTCAATTTAATCTAAATGCAGTTGCAAAATGGATTAGTTAGAATGCTATTGTGAGTTCACTGTTGTGAAAATTTGTGGTCATTGGTTAGTCAAAGACATGGCCAGTGTCTTATCACTTACTTAAGCAAAATTTTATTAAAATGTGAACTAGGGTTGGTTTTTGATTCCCTCACAAGATACGTAGACAGACTAACCTAAAAGTTAGAGAATGAGGCCTAAAATAGACTAAAATGCATAAATCATAAGAAAGAGAGAAGCTCACTCACTAAAACCTTCACAAGCGGAACCTCAAAATTCTCAATGAAATCAGCAATCTACTGGGGTGGACCGTGGAATATCAAACTTGGCCCAAGTAGGAGGGGAGAGTAAGGTGTACCTAGAAAATGGGTGCTCGGCCGGCATGGTTGGCTGTAGACTCTAGTCAACTTGAATCCCGCAATGATCCTGAACGAGTTTAAAACTGTTTGTACAACTCAAGGATGGAAAACAAGGAAGAAGAGCGTGCCGATATTAGAAACAGAAGCCGTGGAGTCGATGATTGAACCCGGCAATCAGTGGGCGTTTGGTTTCTTCTCATTTCGTTTCCTTGTATCTGTGTGTAGGGCCATGGAAAGTCACGCTAAAACTCATTCGTGTTTCAACTCATTTTCAGAGGCAAAAGTAGAGGATCAATATGCTTGAGTCCATCTACCTATCAGCCCGCCTGTTGTGACAAGAATTTAAATGGGATCACTCCTTTATGATACATTTACATCATGCTCGTATTTGATTGGAAATGTGTGCTTCGAAATCGAAATCCAAACTTCTTAGGCCCTACTTACATGGAATGAGATCATTCTCTCATACATGCGTTTACTAAGACCTAAGGAATGAATAAATATGTAAGTCCCACATTGATCTTGGTGACATACCGAAAAATCAAGGTACCGGATAACCAAAGAGTTGTTTGTTTCATGTACCCATTCCTTCTCATCCCCGTTCATTCTCATACGATCACACACACACACATAACAAGTAAACTTGTCATTAAGATACGTACAGAGCTCGATTCCCTTCATTGTAACAACAAACAATTTCATTATTTCTGGAATCATTTTGCTTTTTCATAAAGGTGATTACATCTTTAGAACGAGGTAGTCTTTGTTTGCTTTCCTTAAAGTGGTTAGTGTTAAGTGGTGGAGCTTGGTTTGTCCTTAAAAGTTTGAACATCAACATGAAGACATTGACAATATGTCTCCTCCTCCCCCTCAATTATTTTCATCAAACAATAAATAAACAAGACAATGCTGAAGAATAAACATAGCTACTAATTATTATTGAACTATATTTCATTTGTGAAATAAATGCAGACACCACCACCAAAACATTCTGCTCTTCCCTTCAAAATGTGTGGGACTCTGGATCAAGATGAAGAATCCTATCCTAATTTTAAATGTTTGTAATTTCCAATCTTTCTTTCCCTTTTCTTTTTCTTTTAGCATGAGTGTAAAGCTCTTCTAAGTATCGTTTGATGCTTAACTTTTCGGACAATGCATCTGATATTCTCATACAAAATCTCAAGAGACTTACCCGATGAACTGACTGGGGAATCTCTCCGTCTGAATTGGGATTTTCTTTGTACTGGAAAGAGTATCAAGAGTGCCTTCCCTCCTCCTGCGTTTCTTCTACTCCTTTTACATGCTTGTAACAAAACAAAACAAATATACTGGTGCTGCCGCTTCTTCAGTTTGGACGTGTTGATGACTCTGGTACTATCCTCTAACTTATGTGTCTTCGTGTGCTTCATATACATATTTTTATGGTGACAAGCTTTCATCATCCGAACTGTTATCTTGTCTCACGTTATACCTGTTGAGAACTGGTAGAGGAGCGGTGGATGTTATGCGGAATGATCTAGCAGAGCCCACCAGTGTTCTATCCTGCAGCATCCCCACTTCCTTGCAAACTTGGTCCAGTACATTTAGAAAATCTCTCACGATCATGAAGATTCTGAAAGGATGGGCTTCCTCCTTCGTTGTATCCCCATGAAAATATTCGGTAACCTCTTTCACCAGAATTAAAGCCTTTCTTTCATCAGCCTTGACCCTAAGAATTTCATCCTCGGCCTCTTTTAGAAATACCTTCATCAAGTTGAAGAATTTCCCTTGCATATCGGGCTTCTCATACTGCAAAACCAGTTTGACCTTCTGAAGCCCCATTTCAAGCTTCAACACGTAGCTACTTAGGACATCTGAGTCCATTCCTGCTGCTTTCTTGACGTTGCTGAGGTCTCTGCCCAGCCCTGCAACCATTTGCAATCCTTGCTTTCTGAAACCATCTTCCTTGGTATTGACGGACATGTTTTTAGCATTCTCATTTGTAGAATCAACAACTTCACCTTCGGATTTTATGATCTCTTGGACAACAAAATGGAGCAATGTGGTCTTTCCATCTGTTGCCTTTACGTCTACTAGTTTTAAAAGTGTATCAAGTTTGAAAGATTTAGCATCACCACGATTGGTCCCAACATTCATTCGGTTCCCTGTCTTGAGAACAGCTTCAAGGAGTTTGAGGAATAATCGACTGCTCTTTAGTTCTTCACTTGCTTCCTGAAGAATGACAAGATATTATGTATCAGGTTTTATGTCAATATTCATGGATTTAAGAGATCAAAAACCAAAAATTTAAATTTCAGCCAAAATACCTCCAACGTTTGAAAGGACTTTCTCAGGTACTTCACTTCTGTATCAAAATTAGCTCTGTATAGCATTGCCTCAACTCTCTTAAAGGCAAATGGGATATCGAGCACAGCTTTCAGAAAGCGTTCAGCAGTCCCTAATTTTGAGACGTCACCCTTGTAGTCTCGAAGCTTAATTTCTTCTTCCTTTGTTGGAGCCATCTTCACCAGAGTTTCCAACAGCTCGGCGCCCAAGCCTTCGGGGTTACCTGTTATGTATAAGCAAATAATGCACACGATGTAGCATATATAAATACCACCGAAAAGCGGAGGGAAGAGAGAAGGTTAACTAGTGGCTGTGATACGTTGACATCAAGTGATCGAACTTTCAAGAGGTGAATATGCAACACTGATAAAAAAGAGAATTTGTTTTTGTTTGATGTAAGCTTTTCTGTGTGCTTGCGTTTTGAGTTCTGAGGAATAAGAATGTTTCGACAATTGTTCCTGGTTATTGGAATGTGATTACATTATGGGTTAAACTGTTTGTGCAAATCAGATTTCACACATTAACCAGATGTCTACGTGGCTAAAATTGAAAGCAAACCAAGACACGCTCGCATGGTCGCACCAGAGACCTTTAAGAATGCCATTGATAGGAGCACAACCAAGTATAAACATCAGTTGCAGCAATTATTGCGTTTGCAGTTTTAAGAGAGGATAAAACTTCAAAGTATTCCTCATAGTGTAAACTTCATATCTATTAAAAGTTTTAATCAACAGGGCAATGCACTCCTGTTGACAAAGGTTTCACCTGAACCTATTGCTTCTAACGGGACACTTCAATTTTTACGACATGTAATTTTCACAAGGGAGGTTGTTGGGAATTGAAAAAACTTTCGAAAAAGTGCTGGGTTAGCAGCTACAGTCAGTGTTAGCAATTTGCTCTTATGGCTCTACGGTGCTTTCGTTCTCTCTTCTTCCTTACAAACCAAAACTGACATAATCATGTGTGTGGAATCATACTGTTAAACTGCTTGTACTCTTATTTTCCAAGTAACAATAATGACTTCTTGCTTAAGCCTTTAACTGTCACTTCTGTATTGACATCCTCCATTATCTCCGTCTCTTCTTTCCTTTCCCAAACAGTGGCTCGATATACAATGTGTGCCTCCGAACAATTTGTGTTACTAGAAACTCATTTAATTTATAATTCCAAAACGCATTAAGAAATTCATGATATCCAAACAATTTGATGACAAAGTTTCTATATCGCTACACAGCATTAAGGAGCTAATTACTCATCGGAAATGGGCAAGAAGTAATCACTTACCATCTAAAAGCGCTTCAGTGACCTCATCTCGTGCTACATTCAGTGCTCTCAATAGTATTGCTATGTTCTGTGACTTCTTTGGATCCAAAACCCTGTTTTCCTGCTCAACAGGAGGAAGAACTGATCGTCTAGTAGTCTCTTTCGGGACTGAATTCGCTGGATTACACCCGAAAAGAGTCTCCATCATGTCCTCATTTAACCTGCAAACAGATTTAGACATCACCAAAATTCAGAATGCGCACACATTATGCAATTAGCTTGATTTCGGCTGAACTTTACTTACTGGAATGAGCTCGATTTCAGATGATCCCAAACAGTAGCGCGGTCAGAGGTTGCCCGGACCTTGTCCCAGTGCAGAGGCTTCAGCTTGGGCTTTGCCCCTCCTGAATCTTCATCCTCAAAACTCTCTGAAGACGCCAAGCTCTCACCAACAAATCTCTCAGCACGTTTTCTTGTCCCATTTTCGATAGGCCCTTTTGGGATTGCTGCAAAGGAGGATTGTGGCTGTGGCTTTGCCGGAGCTTGGGCTGGCCTTGCAGAAACAACCCTTTCTGAATCCCCAACTTGCCTTAATATCGTCGGTCGCGACGGCGGCGGTGGCGGAGGAGGCGGAACAGGGGCTCTAGATACACGCACCAAATTTGGTGGAGGTGGTGGAGGGGAGGAGAATTTCGGCCTCTTATTAGAAAACGATGGAGCTCCCTGTTGGGCATCGTGGGTTTGAGTCTGAATTTGCATTGGCGGCGGGGGAGGTGGCTGGGGAGGCGACGGAGCGGCATGGTTCCTTGTGGTGGAAGAAACCGAAAGCCGCGATTTCGGAGAAGTTCGTTTCGAGTGGGGAATTGAACTGGCGACGTGAATCGGAGCACAATTGGCGACTCCACTGTTGCTGCTCTGCTTCGGCGTGTAGTAGCTGTCGTCGTAGCTGATGGAGGAGCAGTTCGGCGAATGAAACGCCGTTTCGTTGCTCTCTTCATCGGAAGACGACATAGCTGACGGCGAGTTGAGGTTTTGAGGAGGTTTGGTCAGAGGAGGAAGCGGCTGCAACTCGGGACTCGGCCGGTACCGATCCGATCTTTTGACAGAGTTCAGTCTGTGATACGGAGACCGGTTCAATTCCACAGTTGTTGGTCCGCTAACGGCTTCGCTGCTCGTCGTCGACGTGTGGCTGGGTTCGACTGTGCCAATGTAGAGGAAGCTCGAGGGTGGGACTCTCGGGTCGTCGGCGAATCTCTGGGAACCGGCCCCTCCGCCGTTGACGAGTTTCTGAGACTCGGACGGGTGTTTGACTCGGTGGCGGTAAAGGAAGAAGGCGAGTCCGGAGAGCATTCCGAGAGTCACAATTCCGACCGAAGCAGCAATGGCGACTTTCTTCGTCCCCTTGGTCGGTTGCGGCGCTTGTGGATTCTGCACAGTGGTGGCGTTCGACGGCAGCGGTGCGGGTTGAGTCTGATCTGGGGTCGACCCAGATGGCAATTCATGGAAAAATGGCTGGTCGCTTGAAGTGTCCGGCGGAGGCGGCGGTGGAATCGGCGGCGACGGGGTGTCCGGCGGAGGGGAGGAGCTGTCTGGAAACAGGGGCTGGTGGAGAATTCTTCTGTGAATTGCAGTGAGCGTTTGAAATTGAAGAGCGTGGAGGGGAGTGAGGGACAGAGAGAGGGAGAGGGAGAGAACAACGGAGAAAATGAGATGGTGAGAAGGAGCTTGCAATTTCATGGTGGAATTTTAATGGCGGAGTGATGGATTCTGGTTTTGTTTTTGTTTCGGAAAGTAAACCCAATTCATCGTCGTCGCCTTCTTCCTTCGTTCTCTCTGTGGTTTTGTTGTTGGGTTTTGGATTTTTTCTGTTTGTTTTGGTTGGATTGGAAAGACAGAAATTGGAAGAGCGAGAAGGGGGGAGGGGGGGGTGGGGTGAAGTGAGAGAGTGAGTCGAAGCTTCTTTTGGCTGCAAGATCTGGGAGATGCCAATAGTAGCCGCTGACCTCAGCAGGAAGCCACATTCTTTGTTCTTTTCTTTTTCTTGTTGCTTTTCATCTAAATTTTATTCAAAGCCTTAACGAAACACCTTTTTTACCGTTTATTTTTAAAATTAATGATATTTTTACTTTAAAAAATCACTTTTAAGACTATTTATTTACAGCACTTTTTTATCTTTTTGGTTAAAATTCAAAGTTTTCAAGTTATTTTCAATAATTTTCTTTATTTTATTTGGTCATGTGGATTTGTTCATTAGTCATTAAAAAACTAACGTCTTAGATTAATGAAATTATACATAAATACTTTATTAGTGGTTTTTTGTTTAAATAATCCCTAATAGAAAACTAATCTCTATCAAGAAAATTAGAATGTATTATGAACTAGATTAAGATGATGTCATCCGATTCAAATAAAATTGAGTTTGTAGGGTAGTGATTGTGGTTGAGATGGAGATACCAAGATTTTGAGTCAGACTGTATTCATATAATAATTTGAATAATTTGATTTTTTTATTTTAGTGAAAAGGATGCAAAATTCTTATGTAGCTTAAATCTGACTCATTTCTCACTCAGCATCCATCATAGCTGAACCAGGATCCTCGCCGGATCCATTCGCTAGGGATCCCGCAATCTTGTCCGTTCATCGTATATCGTGCGGTCAGTTTTCGTTAGGTACTATTTATATTTGAATTTTAAATTTTAAATTTTAAATGATTTTTGACCGCACGATATACGATGAACGGACACAATTGCGGGATCCCTAGGATCCCTATGGAATGGATTCGGCGAGGATCCTGGTTCATCATAGCTGACCCAAAAAAAAATTTGTATGTAAATACAAATTGATGTTTTGTTTTTAACAAACGATATTATTTATACTAAAGGAGGGAGATATGGGCTAAGCCTCACAATGAGTTAGCAATAATGTGATTTAAATTCGCCTTTAGCAAGAATCAAATCTAAGACCTCTCACTTGCAAGTGAAGAGGAATACCACCAGACCGTATTAGTGACAACAAATTGGTCTTTTAAATCAAGAGAAAATGATTAGTTTATAGCTTGTGCTAGGTTATGTGAACAAATTATTAGTAACAATTTTTATTGTAGATGAAATTTACAAACCAAATGATGTGTCACTAACAAAAAATGAGCGTGTTTATTATCCCTTACGTAATAATCCAATAATCAACTTCTATATCATTTAGTTTACGAAATTTTATCTACAAATTGAACCTTTCTAGCATTACTCAAATGAATAATATGAAATAAATGAAGAAGTGAGGAGAATTTAGTTTGCTGATCGATATCAAATAGATGAAGGGACCATGATGACGACGTAGTGCTAATATTAAAAAGTTAAGAGTGTGATATCCACACACTTCTTATTAATTTTTGTCATTTGATCTTCTTCAATTCGACTGCCAAAAAATTAAAAAAATATGTAAGAAGTAAACAGAGGTATATAGGTAGCACACCTCCTAAAAAGTTTTGTTGTCCATTCTTTATTTTTAACTCTTATTTTACCATTCATCGAGGTGGAGGTCGATGCCCAACAACGCAAAGCAAGCCCGGCCCAGGCCTAGTTCTGGCAGGGCGACCATTTGGAGCCCAAAATAATTGGGGGCACCAAAATTATTAGGGTTGTATATTTATATATGTTTTCATAAGAGTATAAATTTATAAAATTTGGTTTAATGACAAAGAACTTTAACTAGAATTGTTGGTTTTGTTGTTTGAAATTAATGAGGAGGTCTTGGGTTCAAAATATCATGTGTGCTTATTTACTTTTTAATTTTTACAAATTTCTTATCCTAAGAGTATAAATATATAAAATTTGGCTAAATGATTAAGAAGTTTAATTAGAATCAATGATTTTTGTTGTTTAAAATTAACAAGAGGTTCTAAGTTCGAAATGCTAAGTGCATGTTTATTCTTTTCAATTTTTGCGAATTTTTGTTTGGTTGTTAATTTATGTTTAATTAGTAGCTAATAGCTATGTGGGTTGTTATTTTTAAACATTTGTTCCAATTCAAGTCTATCTTTTCATAAGAGTATAAATGTATAAAATTTGGCTAAATGATCAAGAAGTTTAATTAAAATCAATGACTTTTGTTGTTTAAAATTAACGAGAGGTCCTAAGTTCGAAATGTTAAGTGCATGTTTATTCTTTTCAATTTTTACGAATTTTTGTTTGGTTGTTAATTTATTTTTAATTAGTAGCTAGTAGCTACGTGGGTTGTTATTTTTAAACATTTGTTCCAATTCAAGTCTAATCTTCAACAAAGAGTAATGCGTTGACCAAATTTTTAGACCAAATTTGCAAATCATATAACATGCCATCAAAAAGTTTAATGTAGTACCCATTTATTACTTGTACATATCAATTAAAGACTCAAAAACATTATTATTATTTTAATACCATATTGACAAGGTTAGTAAATAAGAAAAAACATCTCACGATTTATACAAAAGTGTAGCATCCCACATCGCCCAGGGGAGTGATCCTTAAATGTATATTCCCATCCCTACCTAGCACGAGGCCTTTTGGGAGCTCACTGGCTTCGGGTTCCGTAGGAACTCCGAAGTTAAGCGAGAAGGGGGCTAGAGCACTCCCAAGATGGGTGACCCACTGTGAAGTTGCTCGTGAGTTCCCAGAAACAAAACCGTGAGGGAATGGTAAGCCCAAAGCGGACAATATCGTGCTACGGTGGTGGAGCGGGCTTGGGAAGTGATCTGTCCCGGGCCAGGATGTGACAAATGGTATCAGAGCCAATCCCTGGTCGGAAGTGTGCCGACGAGGACGTCGGGCCCCTAAGGGAGGTGGATTGTAACATCCCACATCGCCCAGGGAAGTGATCCTTAAATGTATATTCCCATCCCTACCTAGCACGAGGCCTTTTGGGAACTCACTGGCTTCGGGTTCCGTAGGAACTCCGAAGTTAAGCGAGAAGGGGGCCAGAGCACTCCCAGGATGGATGACCCACTGGGAAGTTGCTCGTGAGTTCCCAGAAACAAAACCGTGAGGGAATGGTAAGCCCAAAGCGGACAATATCGTGCTACGGTGGTGGAGCGGGCTTGGGAAGTGATCCGTCCCGGGCCAGGATGTGACAAATGGTATCAGAGCCAATCCCTGGTCGGAAGTGTGCCGACGAGGACGTCGGGCCCCTAAGGGAGGTGGATTGTAACATCCCACATCGCCCAGGGAAGTGATCCTTAAATGTATATTCCCATCCCTACCTAGCACGAGGCCTTTTGGGAGCTCACTGGCTTCGGGTTCCGTAGGAACTCCGAAGTTAAGCGAGAAGGGGGCCAGAGCACTCCCAGGATGGGTGACCCACTGGGAAGTTGCTCGTGAGTTCCCAGAAACAAAACCGTGAGGGAATGGTAAGCCCAAAGCGGACAATATCGTGCTACGGTGGTGGAGCGGGCTTGGGAAGTGATCTGTCCCGGGCCAGGATGTGACAAATGGTATCAGAGCCAATCCCTAGTCGGAAGTGTGCCGACGAGGACGTCGGGCCCCTAAGGGAGGTGGATTGTAACATCCCACATCGCCTAGGGAAGTGATCCTTAAATGTATATTCCCATCCCTACCTAGCACGAGGCCTTTTGGGAGCTCACTGGCTTCGGGTTCCGTAGGAACTCCAAAGTTAAGCGAGAAGGGGGCCAGAGCACTCCCAGGATGGATGACCCACTGGGAAGTTGCTCGTGAGTTCCCAGAAACAAAACCGTGAGGGAATGGTAAGCCCAAAGCGGACAATATCGTGCTACGGTGGTGGAGCGGGCCCGGGAAGTGATCCGCCCCGGGCCAAGATGTGACAAAAAGCACTTTACAAGTTCAGATGAAAAACAAAACTCATATCTATCTACTTGTAAACCCAGGGTTTTTTTGTTTCCTTTTCACAATACAAAATAAATTAGTTTTTTCGTGTTTCTAAATTATTAAGTTTGAAGTACTTTTCTAAGTATAATTTTATCGATGTCTTACGAGTGAAAACAAATAATTTTCCTATATAAAGTGATGACACATTTTTTAACGTCGTCCCGGACCTCAAAAATCTCTAGACTGGCCCTGACGCAAAGGCACATAATCCCCTCACCCTCCCTACTTACGCTTTAGTCATATTTTTTCAATTATGTAAATAAAAAGTTTTACGTTTAACTTTTATGGATAACGAATTTAATAAACAATTATAATCAGTTTATTGTATTTATTTTTTTAAATCTCTTTTCCTCTAATATCGATTGTTAATTGTACGTAAAAAAATAAAGAAAACTAGAGTGAGGAACTTAATACTCAATCAGTTGTTAATAATATTTGTGCTTGCACTTGAACATCTATGCACAATTCTCCCCTCCTTGACTATCGCTTATAAAAAAATTCAAAGCTCGAGAGGCTAGTGTCACAAACGGAGAAGAAGTCAGGTATATTTTTAGTGTATTAACATGACGTTATGTGTTTTAGCATTTTCACATAATTTGTATATTTGGTTCGAGATGCTACAGTCCAGCATAAGAGAGTTTAAGCGAGCGTCTCCCCTGCAAATGGCACTACATGACCCTAAAATGTGGTCCATCCAGTAACCCCCACGTGTCAGTCTGATGGAATAATTCCCTTTTGTCGTTGTTATTGGTTTTGGGTTTACTGCAATAAACTTTGAGGATTTTGTGTTTTGTGTGTATGTTTGGTTATAGTCATTCCAACATATAAACTGTTGGCATTATAAATGAAAAATATAAACCGTCAAAATTGTACATCCTATCTAAGAAGAATTAACCTAATCAATAATTCACTAATACGTAAATTTTA
This sequence comes from Heteromeles arbutifolia, assembly GCA_024362995.1. Lineage (NCBI taxonomy): Eukaryota > Viridiplantae > Streptophyta > Magnoliopsida > Rosales > Rosaceae > Heteromeles > Heteromeles arbutifolia. The sequence continues at coordinate 25,016,322 of JANCRC010000001.1, read as the reverse complement.
CGTCCTATCTAAAAAAATTAACATAACTAATGACTCAGTAGCACATGTATTTATAACATGACACTATAAGCGTATGTAATTTGGGACAACATGCACGTGATTTTGGAGGAATTAAATACAATATTTAAGTTATTTATATTATAATATATGAATTGATAATATCCCGTGCAGTTGTAACCGCGAAATCTAAAAAAAATTCGGTGATTATTGTACCAAGTTAAATGGGCTTAAGTTTTAGTGTTTTGTTTTTTGTTTTTTGTTTTTTTTGAGACAAAGTTTTAGTGCTTTGTTTGTTATTGCTTTTCTTAGTTTCTTTTGCTGATTAGATTTGATCCACCGACCCTGTGTACACCTCCTTCTTTTTTTTTATGGTGGGGACGGGTGGGGGGACATGCACACGCCCAAGGGCATATGCTTTCTCACTTTTACTTGGCCCTTTTTCTTTTGTAATGGTATTTTTTGGGACAATCAACAGTGTTATCCTTCAAAAACGTAGGTTCTACTAAGGTTTTTTTTGTCAATGCCTTTTATGTCCCAATCTCCAAATGTCCTAGGTCCGTCCAAATTGTGTTTTTTAATTCCAAACTCTCCATTTAATCTGTTGTGAGGGATGCTAACGGATTCTCACAAGTGAAATTTTTTTATGGACTTTATGTTATTTTATAGTTTAACATTAATTTTTATGTCAACTTTATAAAATATTATACAAAAGACATAACGAGACAAAGAGTTTATAGAGACTTCCACTTTTGAGAAATCTCCTTAGTATTTCTCATATTTTTATATAAGAAATGCTAAGGAGACTCTCAAAAGTGAGATTCTTTATGAACTTTCTGACACCTCATATTTTTTTGCACAATTACTAATATTATAAAATATTGTGCAAAAAACAAGAGGTTGCAGTACTTTTGAAAGAGTCTTTTTTATACACTAACGTTGGAAAAAAAATGAGAATCTTTTTTATACACTAAGGGGTGGAAGAATAAAATGGTAGTAAACTCATTATTTATGAAATTCTGACCTCCCACTTACAAATAAAGATAAATACCACTTAACCGTAGTTCCAAGCAAAAGAAAATTGAGATTTAACTGTTGAGATTAATGTAAGAATCTAAAACCATCCATTTTTCTGTCCTTATTGTTTGAGATTTAAGATTGAGGGTTATAATTTGCATGTCCTTGTAGTATGTATAAAGATTGAAAAGCTATGCGGACTTCTTATGGTGCAAGCATCTCAATCCATCCAATTATGTTCATATGGATTTAACAGTTGAGATTATTGTAGTCTCCACAAAACAATATATTGGTGTCATAAAAGATGATTTTTAAGCAAGTTGGGAGGGTTGAAAAATATAAGGATCGACTACAATACTTATATGTATTTAATACAATCATCATCTAACGATAAAATATAATTCTTATAAATATATGTATTTTATACAATTTATCTGACCATTAAAACGATAATTGTATTAAATATATGTAAATATTGTGGCTAAATTCCCGAAGTGAAAATTGATCCTATTCTTAAACCCCATTCAGAATGAGAGGGTTGAAAAATTGTAATTGGAATTAAACAAGATGGGTTCCAACGTATTTTTCTCCTCTGTCTAGAGTCTAGTGCACTAGTACCATGCCATAAATAGTAATAAGAAGAAACAGAAAAATTGACTCCTTACATGCAATGTAAAAATTCTAAAATGCATCAGTGAATGAGTTGTATGTGCATAAAGGTTAATTTACATGATTAAATTTGAATGACTAAATTTTGACAATCATCAATTTAATGGTTCAAGCACTGGTGCATGTCATCCTGATCCTAGTGAAAACGCACAAGACGTCACCATCTTAGACCATATATATGTTTGCATGGTGGAGTATGCTTCTGCCAGCGTATAAACAAATACGTACTAGGAATAAGATCAAAGGAACACTCCTTAATCACGTATATTATGCTAAAACAGGGGGAAATCGACGATTAATTGGCTTTTAGCTGCCATGAGATCCTATTGACCGACACTTTTATTTGGTTTTTGAGTTTATTTATCTTTAAAAAAATGTCATTAGCTATGTTTTATTGTTACAATTTAATCATGGACGCTCCAATTAGGCCTTTTAAATCATTGAAAAGGTTAACTGTAGTATAAGTTTATTGTCGTTGTGACAGCATTATCAAACAAAATAAAGAAATAATATTCAACAGAGCAATTATTAGTCATGGAATGTGGTGGAGGCAAGCAAAGCAGTGTGTGATTTCTTTGCACTTGGGGGCCTACTGTCTTGGAAGTAATATTAAACTCATGGTTGTGGACTCAATTTATTATTTAATGGCTGAGGCATAAATAATTAAGCAAGAGATTTTCCAACAAGGAATGGGAATATCCATTAAACAAGTAAGCAATATTACTAATTAATTACGGATTAAGGCTAAGCAAATGATGTTTTATTGCAATAACGGAAGCAATTATGCATATGCACCATGGTTCGGAATTAATTTCCATCGATTCCCTTCCCTCCTGACAACTAATAATTTAAGTTTTAACCCAAATGACGATGTGTTAGAATATAAGTGGAAAGAATTAATGATCCAGGGCTAAAAGTAGTAGTCAGTACACTACGTCTTTAATATAAGTGGAGCACTAAAAAATATATCTACTCTTTAATTATGTTATGACATCTGATATTCTAGCTTATGCTAAGTACATGAAAAATCTCTAATTCACTGGCTATATGTGACGGTTTTGTCTGTATCTCTCCTTACGTAAAAATGCCCAAACTCAAACAAAATTTAGAATGAATTATATATGTATCTCTCATCACGTAACAAAATTTCTTATACATACAAAAGGAGACTAATTCTCGTAATGTGGAGTGTAGAGGTTCTAGTCTCATATGCCACGTCAAGGATCTAGGTTTGCTTCATTACCATGCAATCAGAAACAAAAGTGAATTGGCATTTGGCAGAGAGGTGGCAGTAAATTCCCATATTAACCATAGAGCAAGCACCAAGGTACAATCATTAAGGAAAGTCTAAACACACACGTCAAGTATGTCCCATTACATCATCTTTCCTTTACTTTTATTTTCAGGTGCATACATTATTAGAAAAGAAAGATTAATTCACAAGATTTTGTAATTTGCCACCGTAATGCTTAAATGATATCAACTAGTATATACTGTATAGTTGGTGCAGTCTACACCACATATTTCACGGTCTTCCCAAGAAAACGTAGGGAAGTAAGGATGGACACTGTCTGAATTGGATCAATTTCAACCCAAAATCATAATCAAACTAATTAAAATGTAAGAGTACACTGTCGATTTCCTTCCTGAACTTTCATTTAGCTTTCGTTTTCTCCCCTAAACTTTTTAATTGGAAAATCAAGGACTTAAACTAATTTTTTGGCCGATTTTCCCTCTACGGTTAGTTTTCCATAAATTCCATTTAAATTAACGTTAACTCTTATCACGTGCACATCACGTGACTCTCATTTGAAGACAAAAAGCATCACTTCTCTAGACCTTCAGACACAAAAACGATAGAATCAAACGTATTTGCATAGGTCGACATTTTAGAAATCTAGAGTTTTCAATTATTTTAAAGAACGAAGCGACCGAGCTACCTTCACATGTTGTGCACATGCTTCCATTTAACAGAAATTTGGATGGAATGAATGAAAAACGAACAACAAGGGGAAATCGGCCAAAAAAATTAGTTTAAATCCTTAATTTTCTAATTGAAAAGTTTAGGAGGGAAATCGAAAGTTAAAAAGTAAAAATTTAGGGAAAAAATCGACAATTTACTCTAAAATGTAACGATTTAATTCGGTTTAATTTTGACCAAAATTACTAAACAAACCAAACTAATGTTGCACGATTTGATTTCGGCCTAAAACCCAAATTGTTTCCTCCTCTCCATTTTTTCGACTTTTTAGCACTACAACAATAAAAAATTCGGCAGTTTGCCAGATGGAAAATTTCTAGGGTACATCAATGCAGCCTAAAAAAATTCAACATACCATCCCATCAAACTTGAAAGTTTAGTAACTAAGATAGTTACAAGTCAAAGATCTTTAATGCTCTATCAACCTTCAAATTCAACATCCTTATCTAGTTATTACTTATGAGCTAATAAAAAGACCAACACGTGAAAAATAAAATCATTTAAATATCAATATGTAATTGTGATCAATCCGGTTCAATTTAGGTGGATTTACAAAAGTTAAAAACCTTAACCATATCAAACCGGCCTTCATGATTAGCATTAGCCGGTTTGGTCGGGTAGATGTCTACTCAAAAAAAAAGGAAATCTGAAAACCAAGCTTAAGGTAAAATTGGAATACAATGGGTTGTATTAGATTGGAGATAAGAACACCATCTAACAGCATTTTCAACGAGCTACCCAAATGAGCCTTTTTTTGTTGTTGCTATTTTAACGGAAAATTCAAAACCAAGTTAGCGTGTTCTAACATTAAAACAGTTGAGCAAAAAGTTATGTCGAGACTGACTCGCTAGTCGCTACACGAAGCTTTAGGGTTTCAAACAAGGCCATTTTCATCCTACACAATTGAAACGAAACGAAGCTTAAGGGCCAACATAAAATTTGGATGATTGCATCAAATCGAGTGGTTGCAGGGCCATTTCATTTTTGTAAGTCTAATATGACCCAACCCACCTTCTTTCTGTAGGCCTCTCTCTCTCTCTCTCTCTCTCTCTCTCTCTCTCTCTCGCTCTCCCCCCAAGTTGCCAGTTCACTTTTAAGTGGGTCCCAAATATCCAGTCCTTTTTCCCTCAATCATCCGTGGGCCCCACAAAATCAGTCTTGGGCTGGTTTAGTATTGCTGTGTTTTGAAAAAAACTGCTTATGTTGTGCTGTGAGAATAAACTCATTTTTACTGCTTCACGTTTTCAGCTTTTTTTCACCCAAAACTATGAAAATAAGTTATTTTTAAGTGTTTACCAAACGCCTTTTTGAGCTCAGCTTTTTTTTATACCCATTTTTTATAAAAGCACATTAGTACCAAACCAGTACTTACAAACAAAAAGGCTAGATTGACTCTTCACTCGAAAATTCGAATAAGCATTGACAAGACCAAAAATTTTCCTGCACTATTTTCTTTTGGATTAAGTAAGATATCTTTCATTACATTAAAAATTAGTATAAGACCAAAAAAGAATTGGGTAATCAACTACTGATAAAGTAAAAGGCCCAAACAAAATGAAAATGGTAACTCAAGCTACAATGGGAGGCTCACACAAGTTTAGGCTGGAAGACTACAAAAAACAAACAATAAAAACCCTAATCTCTAGCAGCAAGGACCACACCGCCACCGCCATCACATCCTCGAAGGAAGCCAAACTCCAAACCAAGAAACTAGACACCAACGGTTTAAATTCATTTGAGGACCTTGGTGAATAAACCGTTGAATCAACTAATGGTTTAAATTCAAACTTTTTTTTAAATTTTAATTTATAAATTCATTAAATTCAACGGTTGAGATCAAAATGATCAAATCTAACGGTAAAATAAAATTGGATGTCCCAAAATTAAATCTAACGGCTAAAACAATTTAAAAAATTATTTAAATTGAAATTCACCCAAAACCACTATAAATAACTATGTACTTGTTCAAACATCCACACAAAATGCATTTTCCTCATATAATTCTTCCATTTTTTTCTTTCTACCCACTTCCAAAACTATTTCTTCCAATTTTCAAAATTTTCAGGATGGCAAGAGATCATATTGGAGGACCTAATTGGTCAAATGATGAAAATGTTGCTTTGTGCTTGGCATGAGTTTCTACTAGCGAAGATGGTGTCGTTGGTGCAAATCAAAATAAAAAGGTCTTGTGGGCTAAAATTGCCGAGAAGTTCAATTCCAACTGCAACACCTACCAAAGGGAAACCATTGGTGGAAAATCATCAACAAAATGTGCACTTTGTGGAATGGAAGCTTGGAGAGAGCCATGGTTGACATGGCTAGTGGAAGGAGTGCCAAAGAAGTGGTGAGTGTCACCCTTCATACTTTGTGGAATGTAAAATTTGATTGGTGTCAAGCTTTGTTCCGGAGTTGAAAATTTGATTGAAGGTCGAGGGGAGACCAGGGAAGAAATTGTTCGAATGCACTTACTCTTTAAGAATCAATAGAAAAAGGAAAATGCAAGAGATTGTTTATAGTAGGAAAAATTCGATTTTGATGTAATGAGGAAGGACCTCCACAAATACACTCCAAATAGAAAGAAGTTCTTCTGTGATAAGCAAAAGGAAATCTTGTGAAGGAATGCCGCAAGGAATATCTTTGAGGATGATGATACATCTCATGTCTATTTCCCAAGTCGACCACGAAATCCACCACCAAGTCAACCAAATGATGATAAATATTATTATGATTAATAATTGTTGTAATTTTTATGTAGTATTTTAATTATCGTTCTTCTCAACAAAAAAAAATTATCGTTTATTAATCTTTATTTAGTGTTTCAATTATCCCTTATATTAGTAATTGTTGTAATATTGAAGTACATTTAATGATTTTGTATTCTTTATTAGAATTTAAATATGTTTAGGTTAAAATGTTCCTAAAAATAAATTAAGATAATCTACATAATTTTTTAAAAAAAGTTTCCGAAAATAAAATTAAGCTAAATCCAATTCTTTATTAGTTTCGGGTTAAATTTTTAAGCTAAAATCATTGAGTTGTTTTTGGTTTAAAACTTAAACTTTTTGGGCTAAAAATTTAGGTTTTAGTCCCAACCATTGAAGTTGGTCTTAGAAGAGATAAGGACAAGGGTAAGGATTATTATTATTCACAAATGTATTTTGATTATTTATAAATTTGTTCCATAAAAATAAAATAAAATAATTATTTTAAATTACCAAAAGGTCCACATAATAACAAGTTAATTACATTTGAAATTTATTAATAATAAAATGTTAAGCCAACACTCAAGCAAATAAAGTCTTCCCTGATCGACCAATTTACCCTTTCACTTATTGTTTTGGTAAAAAAAGGATTTGGAAAGTGTTACATCCCGGTCTGGGGCGGATCACTTCCCAGGCCCGCTCCACCATCGTAGCATGATATTGTTCGCTTTGGGCTTACCATTCCCCCACGGTTTTTGTTTCTGCGAACTCACGAGCAACTTCCCAGTGGGTCACCCATCATGGGAGTGCTCTAGCCCCATTGTTGCTTAACTTCGGAGTTCCTACGGAACCCGAAGCTACTGAGCTCCCAAAAGGCCTTGTGCTAGGTAGGGATGAGAATATACATTTAAGGATCACTCCCTTGGGCGATGTGGGATGTTACAATCCACCCCTTAGGGGCCCGACGTCCTCGTTGGCACATTTCCGGCCAGGGATTGGCTCTGATACCAATTTGTCACATCCCGGCCCGGGGTGGATCACTTCCCATGCCCGCTCCACCACCGTAGCACGATATTGTCCGCTTTGGGCTTACCATTCCCTCACGATTTTGTTTCTGGGAACTCACGAGCAACTTCCCAGTGGGTCACCCATCCTAGGAGTGCTCTAACTCCCTTCTCGCTTAACTTCGGAGTTCCTACGGAACCCGAAGTCAGTGAGCTCTCAAAAGGCCTCGTGCTAGGTAGGGATATGAATATACATTTAAGGATCACTCCCCTGGGCGATGTGGGATGTCACAATCCACCCCCCTTAGGGGCTCGACGTCCTCGTCGGCACACTTCTGGCCAGGGATTGGCTCTGATACCAATTTGTCATATCCTGGCCCAGGGTGGATCACTTCTCAGGCCTGCTCCACCACCGTAACACGATATTGTCCATTTTGGGCTTACCATTCCTTCACGGTTTTGTTTATGGGAACTCACGAGTAACTTCTCAGTGGGTCACCCATCATGGGAGTGCTCTAGCCTTTTTCTCACTTAACTTCGGAGTTCCTACGGAACCCGAAGCCAGTGAGCTCCCAAAAGGCCTCGTGCTAGGTAGGGATGAGAATATACATTTAACGATCACTCCCCTGGGCGATGTGGGATGTTAAAATCCACCCCCCTTAGGGGCCCGACGTCCTCGTCGGCATACTTCCGACCAGGGATTGGCTCTGATACCAATTGTCAAATCCTGGCCCAGGGCAGATCACTTCCCGTGCCCGCTCCACCACCGTAGCACGATATTGTCCGCTTTGGGCTTACCATTCCCTCACGGTTTTGTTTCTGGGAACTCACGAGCAACTTCCCAGTGGGTCACCCATCATGGGAGTGCTCTAACCCCATTCTCGCATAACTTCGGAGTTCCTATGGAACCCGAAGGCAGTGAGCTCCCAAAAGGCCTCGTTCTAGGTAGGGATGAGAATATACATTTAAGGATCACTTCCCTGGGCGATGTGGGATGTTACAATCCACCCCTCTCAGGGGCCCGACGTCCTCGTTAGCACATTTCCGACTAGGGATTGGCTCTGATACCAATTTGTCACTTCCCGGGCCCGCTCCACCACCATAGCACAATATTGTCTGCTTTGGGCTTACCATTCCCTCACAGTTTTGTTTCTGGGAACTCACGAGCAACTTCCCAGTGGGTCACTCATTATGGGAGTGCTCTAGCCCCCTTTTCGCTTAACTTTGGAGTTCCTACGGAACCTGAAGCCAGTGATCTCCCAAAAGGCCTCGTGCTAGGTAGGGATGAGAATATACATTTAAGGATCACTCCCCTGGGCGATGTGGGATGTTACAATCCACCCCCTTTAAGGGCCCGATGTCCTCGTCGGCACACTTCCAGCCAAGGATTGGCCTTGATACCAAATTGTTACATCCCGGCCCGGGGCGGATCACTTCCCGGGCCTGCTCCACCACCATAGCACGATATTGTCCGCTTTGGGCTTACCATTTCCTCACGGTTTTTGTTTCTGGGAACTCACGAGCAACTTCCCAGTGGGTCACCCATCATTGGAGTGATCTAGCTCCCTTCTCGCTTAACTTCGGAGTTCCTACGGAACCCGAAGCCAGTGAGCTCCCAAAAGGCCTCGTGCTAGGTAGGGATGAGAATATACATTTAAGGATCGCTCCCCTGGGCGATGTGGGATGTTACAGAAAGTGCAAACAAATATAGAAAATTGTAGTAAAAATGAATATTGAGTTGTGATGAAGAAATGAAAAAAGGGTGGATATTTATAGAATAACAATATATATAAAAATTCCTAATTTTTAATTTTTTTTACTGTTGGATTAATCATGGTCATGAATTTTCAAATTAATGTGGATTGGACGCACCAGAACGTGTCCCAACATAACATTTTCAATTTTTTTTATTGTTAGGAACCAACGGCCCTCATAAAGCCGCGTCGGCTAGCCGTTGGATTGCTGCAATGGGATCCATTGCTGCAGTTTATGTGGGCCACTCGCCCCTCTTCGAGCGTGTATTATAGGCTCATGACAAAAAAAAAAAAAAAGAATCAATACAAGGCGGGGCTCATCATGCTCGGACTTTTAGAAGGACATTGCTTGGCTTACCACTTGCCCTTGTCAATTTGGACCCGTGGATGTGATTTTTTGGGTTGAAGGGAATTTTTTGGGCCTTTGCTTTTGCCTTCTACCGACTGGTGGACATGCTGTAAAGTTGAGAGTATATTTTCTGAGACTATCTTATAATGCGTTTCAACTACCAGAGTTGTCTATATCTTTTGATCATCATCGTAAGGATTAATTGTACAAAAAATCATTTGAATCCAACAAAATTTATTCACTAAAATGTGCAAAAACCATGACCTACTAAATAAAGTTGAAATAAAAATATGTATAATAGAACAAATAAACAATCGTAAGTTTATTTTTACAGAGATAAAGATAATCCCTGAAAAAAAATACAAAAATTGAATGATTCAGATCGTTGAATCCACTAAAAATAGTGTCCTTATACCATCTCCAACTCTTGGGTTAAAACCTAAAATTTTTAGCCCAGAAAATTTAGGTTTTAACCCAGAAACAATTTTTCTCCTCCAACCCTTCTGGGTTAAATATTTAGCCTGAGATTATTAAAGAATGAATTTAGGATAATTTCTTTCTTACAGTAACTTTAAAAAAAAAATTATGTAGACTATCCTAATTTAATTTTATGAATATTTTAACCTAAAAATATTTAGATTCCGATAAATATTAAAAAATCATTAAACCGACACTATGAAACTCGTGGAACACTACAAAAGAATATGAAACACATAAATAATTTTTTTAAAATTACTTTAGCCGTTGGATTTAAATTTGGACCGTTATATATTTTGTTTTACCGTTGGATTTGATCAAATTAGATCTTAATCGTTGAATTCAATTAATTTATAAATATAAAACTAAAAAAAATATGCATATATGGTGGGCCAGCCCTACTAACCTAAGGGGAATCCTAGACTAAATTTGCCTAAAAAATGAGTTTTGAGTTTTAACTCATATTTGATCTAAGAATTGGAGCAAGTTAGGATAAACCTAAAATTTGAGTTTTACTCTAAAGGTTAGAGTTGGTTTTAAGAAAGTAATGTAGAAAGAATGTAGCCATATCTCCCATGGTGCTGCTCTATAGTATCTATATTCCGAGAGAAAACATGTAAAATTGCAGAGGGTAAATCTGCACAGAGCAGACAAGGACAACTCTGTTGGTTGGGTCTTGGACTCTTGACCATGCCAATATGCGCACAGGGAAAAGGACAATGCTATCCCTCCTTCCAACTTCCCCAGGCAAATGTACCAAATTTTCGTTGCTTTTTGTACTCTTTGTCGGGCATCTTCGTCTTTTCACTACAAAAGCACCATTTTTGCTTTGTTTTTCGTACTATTACCTCCAAACCAAGACGTAAAACCAGAGAGGGGTAGAGAGGGTTGGTCCTCTGCAACTGCAACAATGTTGAAAAAGATGGTGTTCTTCTTTCATCTTCTTTTTCTCCTTTCGTTTTTTGTTTCTGGTAAGCAGAAGCTTCAAAAACTTCAAAAAATCTCTCATTGTGTTATTTAATTCTTGGTTTTTGTTTTTTATTTTTTATTTTTCTGAAAAAACTCTGGGTTTTTGTTTTCTGTGCAGGTGAAAGGCAAGACTCCATTGTTTCTGTAAAATCTGGAGATCTCAGTGAGGTCGCAAGCAGCATTTTGAAGGCAGAAACTTGGCTTAAAACCCACGTCCTCGCTCACTACCCTTCCATCCCCATCACCTCCATTGTCGTCGGGGCCGGCCGCGGCCCTCTTCTCTGCCGGAAAGAGCAAGAAAACACTCTCGCTCTGGTCCTCCCAGCCCTCAAGAACTTGCACCACTCCCTCACACGGTGGGGCCTCCAGGAACACATCAAACTCTCGGCCACCTTCGCTCCTTCTTGTTTCGACAGAAGCTCCGATATCTGTGGGAAATTTGTGAGGCCTGTCCTAGATTTTATCAAGGGAGCATCTCCAACTGTCTCTCCCTCGTTCGTGTCTTCTCACTCCGAAAGCCTTGAAGATTTTATCGGCGTTAGCTTTAACTCCGACGATGTTCCTGTCGTTCTCGACAACCGGGGAGAGCGAAAACCCAGCGGCCGAAAGCTCTATGCCGACCCCTTTCCGGGGACACCGACTCCGTCGCCTGAAATCTCGGAAACCCCACTTCACTCTTCTGTTGGTTTCTCAGTTCCCGCCAATGTGGCTAAAAACCCTCATCCTCCACAGCCCCAAACTGCCTCTCCGCCACTCCAAGTGCCTTCCCCACAACCTCGAACCGCCTTTCCTTCGCCGCCACTAATGCTCTCCCCGGAGGCACAAGCAGCCTCTCCACCACCACCGCAAATAGCCTCTCCACCAGATATGTCTTTCTCCTCAGCCCCAGAAAACCCTCCTTTTGTTGATGAATCCCCTCCTCCTCCGCCTTACCCTGCCACATTTCCACCCTGCCGCAATCCGATTCCGACACATGTGCCGCCTCCTGCCCCTGCCCCTCAGATGGCGGTGCACAAGCTGTGGTGTGTGGCCAAGCCTACCGTTCCTTCAGACACTCTGCAAGTGGCAATGGACTATGCCTGCGGAGACGGCGATGCAGACTGCAAGGAGATCATGCCGGATGGCAACTGCCACAACCCTGATTCTGTTGTGGCACATGCTTCCTATGCCTTCAACAGCTACTGGCAGAAGAACAAGAGGACCGGTGGGACTTGCAGCTTCGATGGCACTGCAATGCTGATCAACAATGATCCAAGTAAAAAAAGTCTTTCGGTTTTCGAATTTTGATTAGTTTGCCAATGTTCCTCTTCTGCAAGATTGTTGATATGGAGTTTTGTTTTTCGATTGCAGGTTATCTTGAATGTCGCTTCGTTCTCACCTGAATGCGTTCGGAGTGGAAACTGAGGCTGGTGGCTGTTCGTCTATGACGGGGTTTTGAATTTTTAGGAAATCATTCTGAGGTGACCTTGTCATTTTGCAGCCATCAGTTTTTGTTACAAGTTTAGTTTAGTATTATTTAGTTCTAAGTAGTTATATCTGGTTTCTTTTGACATGTAATCTTCCCCTTGTAAGTGCGAGGATCCGAAAGACAAGTGCTAATTCCGAAAGAACTCTTGCGTATTTCGAAAGCGTTGCCAAATTCCCCATCTTGTTTGAAGATTTCTGTTGTTCGAGTTTGTATGGAGTGATTTATTTCTCACAAAAATTCTACAATGCAATAGCGTATGGAATGTGCATCGGTGTGTTGGACGGTTGGATTTTGAAATTTCCAATCTGGATGTTCAAACACCTGTGCACCCCCATACGCCCGGTGCAATGCAGAAAACCCCTAAAATGCGGTAAAAACTTATCTTTTCTAGAAAGAGTTGTACTGCATAACAGTGCACATCAATTCTTTCATCTTGTATAACCCAAGTGCAAACCTTTCCATGAGAAACAGAACTTGAAGTCATCGGCATTCCTCATCGTTAGTTGTTTTGGCTATGGCTAATGCTGTGGAACTTCCAATTTCACCATCATCTGAAACTCTACCACGATCTTCATTCTGCAAAAGCGCACACAAATCAGACAAACCAAAAAGTAAAAAAGAACTTCATAAATTAAAGTAACAGCCAGGATTGAAAAAAACAGTATCCACTCACTTGAGGAAAGATAATCAATGGAAAAGATTAATGTGAACCTTACATGTTGACTGCAACAAACTACTGGTCTAAATGCCAAAATACAAGAACAAAACTACAGGTTCTTTTCTCACCAACTATGTATAATCATGGACCGAATTTTACCAAAGTTTAATTATACGCATCAAAAGTTGCTGCTAGTCAGATTCATCAGACTTTTTCCATCCTATATCAGTTATTTCTCACTCCAAAGTGTTTCTTTTATATATTTGTACTTCATTTCAATGCATTCTTATAATCCCCAAAGGAAAAAAAAAAAAGTTAAATTTGTCAAGTCGCTCTTTGATATGTAAGAAACTTCAGCATCAAACAGATTTCCACTTAAATAATTGTGATCACTCTCCAGACAGCAATGTGTAACCAGAGGCTATCGCCATGGTTAATTCACGGAATAGGCACATGATAGCCCTTCCTTTTTTCACCCCTTTTATTGGTTCCTTGGTTATGAAAATATAAAACATAATTATACAAACAATTCAGAAAACTTAAAATGGTTGGTCCAGATTCCAGAACTACGCAACCCATGTAAGCAGAAGCATACGATGAGAGAACTAAGAAAGAATTGTACCTTTTTCACTTTACCATGAGCTGACATAATCTCATAAAACTTACGCATCAGCATTTCCTCTTCTACCTGCAGATTGAACAGCACACTAAATTAGAACCATCTAGAATCTGCAGATTGTACATCATAATTTTCTACATGAACAAACAACCTTCAGTTGATGCAATTCCTCAGACATTGATATTTTGGCTTCCGTGAGGAGCTCGTTTTGCTTCTCCAAATGCCTATACACCAAAAATAAACCAAAATGAACTTACAAAAAACAAAAGATAACGTATCAAAATTAAATTTCATACGAAGAAAATTGGTTGAAATTCTTACTTCAATATCTCTCCTGTGTATCTAGGGTCCATGTTAATAATCTGAAATCCTAGCTGTTGATGTGAGATTAGGACAATGATTACGACTTTAGGATCCTTTGGGTACGTTTGTCTAGTGTTATGTTGGACTGGGTCAAGGTATTTCCGCTCCGTCCTGCAAATATCAATTAAGCAAAGAAAAGAGAATCAGAGACGGATTCAAACCGAATTCAAGCATAAAATCCAGCAGTAACACAAAATAAAAAACTATAACACCATTTCACAAGCTGACAGTGGCTTAAATAATTATAATGAATCTACAACCCAAATCTACACAATAAGCCAAATGTCTACCAAAAAAGAGCTGACACTAGGGTTCACGTTCAAAATCTGAAATCCTAGTTGCTAATGCGTGCTCAGGACAGAGCTGACACTAGGGTTCACGGTCAAATCATCACTGAGAAACAAAGAGTTTCAATTAGTCAACAAAAAACAAAGATTTTCTGTTACTGTCGAATCAATTAATCGGAGAAACCAAGCAGGAGCGGAGCCAGCCTGTGGTACAGAAAGATGCAAAACAAAATAATGAAAGAAAAGAAACCAAACAATACTGTTCACCAATATGAAAGTCTGTTCAATATCTATAGTGATTTAAGTGTCGAATTCTAAAGCTGTGAGAAACAGAAGAAGATATAATGCCAGAGTGCATTCAAAATCTGTACAATAATTTTCTAGACATCTGATTTGTGTATCAGCGTATGTATTTTGATTTCAACTGAAAATTTAACACGACCCTACAACTTGCATGCTCCAACTATTTTAGTAGTAAAACTAGGAACTTCCTAATTCTTACTGCTACGGTATGCTTCCATACATTTATGGTTCCCTATTCTGACTTACCATGAAGAATTATGAGTCGCTAAGGTCACCTTGATGGTAGAAGATGTAGAAATTCATGAGCTACTGGAATATAAGCAGGAGGGGTTTGTTTAACAAGATGAAAATCAATCTTCTTTTTTTTTGTCAAATCTGAGAAAGTCTGAGCTGATTGATTGACACGAGAGTGAACAGAAAGTCGAGATCCAAAAACATGAACAAATCTACCAATCTGCCATTAAAAGCTGTGAAATTGAGGAAAAACTTACAGTGGAGAAAACCTAATTCGAGAACGAGATTGCATGAGGGGAAGAGATTGAATTACAGCGGTCTGGAAGCTTTCAGAACAAGCAGAGATGAGAAAGAAGAGCAACGTTGAAAAGTTTTTAGGGTTTTCAATTTTAATTTATTAGAAGTTTACGAATAAAACAAATGGTTAAATGGATAGCCGAGAGTAACACCTATAATCAGTAATCAGCCAGTTATATTTTACGGGAAACAGTTTTACTCATAATCATGTATTTGTTTAAACGATTATCTATAACTGTAACCATCAAGTTTAAATTACCACTGCCCGAGTGTATTTCCCACCCTAGGCTAGAGGAAATATAGCCTGTACTTGAAGATGAGGAGTTCGAGTTGGAAAACTTTCGATCCATATTTAGCAGGGAAATATGGCTCATAACATAGTTAAGCTCAAGGGATTGTAACAAAAGGACCCTTACTACAATTTTACACCTTTTTTAATATTTTGTTTACATCCGAATTTAAGCTCGATTCTCAGAACCAATTCATCAAATCAAACATTACAGTTTCAAGCGCAACCGCAGGTTTACAGTTCATATCAAATTTCCTTCTGCAAGATTTCAGTTCGTATCCAAAGTTTCATAATTCAAACATGAAAATAATTAAGGTATCTGCCATATGAGCTTTCGTCCTAAAACAACACGGGATAATCAAAGTTATCAAATTGCATACGTTGATAGAGAAAACAATGAAAACTTACCACAATTTTCAAGGTTTTATATAAACCCTAAACCGTCAAGAAACAGGTACGCTACCAAAATTTGCACCGAAAACTTAAAACAAAAGAAAAAAGAAAACGAGAAGAATGGAAAATTTTCATGAATCCTGAAACTTACCAGCGGATGGCGACAATGCAACTCGACGGCGGCTCAAGAGTGCTGACGAAACCGCTGCGTTTATCAGAGGGAACGCTTGACGGTTGAGATGGTATTGGGCTTACAAAATAGGGCCTTGTCGTTCTGAGGTGAACAACTCGGCCCAAACCAAGCATGAGCACGACAGGAATATCATGTGGCATATGCAAAGAGGGGTCAAGCAAACATGTGATAATTTCACTTGTAATATTTTGTTTTCATTCACTTTATTTGTTCCCCTCCCTTCCACCACCCTTCTTACTTTTCCTCGTATCTCAAGCGCAAAAAGTGAAAATTAAAAATTAAAAACGAAAAACGATATAGTTATCAAACGAATCCTTCAGTTGCCACATAAGTATTCAATTAACGACAAGCAATCGCCAACAAAAACAGTTAACACTGAGACGAGTTACCAACTTACACCCTTCTTTTAAAGGCTGAGAACATGATAGCTCCAATTTGCTGCATGGTCATCTATATTGATTGAGTTGGTTTGCCAATAAATAGGGGAGTTATGAATTAGAGACATGGGAAGGTTGCAAAATAACTAGAAACTCCTACTGATTAATGTATCAGCACCTTGTGGCTTTCTCCAGCCTCCTTCGGCAGTCCTCTCAAATATGCGTGGCTGCTTCATAGGAAAGGTTTCTCTCCAATCTGGGTGTTTGATTAGGTAGTCCCACTGCCTAAATCAAGATTACCAAATTCAGTTAAAGCAATATTTGAAAATTAACTTTACTCTACAGGATGAACATCAAACTATTTCTACGAATTGCAAATGTGTAAGGGGCTTGACTATAGCTTATGATGCCACGAGCCAGAAACAAGAAAAACTTCAATGCACCTAATTTGATCAACTTCTTGTGGAGTTCCTCGTTAATCTTTTATTCTTTCTTCTTTTATATGCGGAAATATCCTCTTTTCTTTATTTATTTTCAGGAAAAAAAAATAAAAAAATTCTCTCTGTATGTGATCACCGACAACTGTAAGACAGGTCTACCTTTGATTGTGCGTACCTTCTCATATTCACCACAAAATCTGGGTTCTCAGCAGAAGGTGAAGTAGAGCACATGATGAGGATTTCTGAATCAGAACAATGTTGTAATGATAAAGCAAAGTGTAACTGCTGCAGTGTCCTGCATGAATAGAAAATACATATGTGAGATCGATGGTGCAGGCATAGTTGAGCACAACTTTAAAAGAAGCAAAGAAATTGTGTAGAGTAATTAAAAGTTGAAGGCATAATCGATGAAGTGACTCTTACCAGCAACAAGGAGCTATCTTGAATCGATCAGTTTGAGTATCATATGTTTCCAGTAACTTTCCTTTCCAACTAGGGTCCTCGTATGATACAGAAACTCGAATTCTCCTGACAACTTCATCAGGACATCTTGAGGTTTTGTCAAAGATAGCTGGGGTAATAGATCCGTTGGAAGTTCCTACCTGAAAGAGTGCGAAAATTTCTACAATGTGAAGGATTTAACAGAAGTTTCACTCACACACATTACACGACGTTGTAAACTTCACAGGTGAGCAGTGAGCACACTAAAGATAGAATTGTAGAAAAGTTGAAGATCAACAAAGCCTGCGATTTCCATACACCTGTGTCAATACGTGATCCGCCACCATGACGACGACGATGATGATCTTCCTGCTCATCAGACTGATCTGAAGGGATGGACCCCATCATTCGCATCCCCATTTTGTAGTTAGACATTATCTCCACCATTCGCATCCCCATGTTGTAGTTAGACATTATCATCTGGTGTTGGTATAAACTCTTGTGATGTCCTCCTCCTCCTTCATGATTTAATAAGAACTTCCTGCTCCCAACTCCAACCGCCCTATTGATGGTATGATGGAAATTATGATCCCAAGAGGAAAGCTGTTACTGCTGCTCATCTTCAACTTCTTTTCTGTGGCAGTTGCAGGCATAGCGGTTGAGGCCCTTGAGGGCTTCGATGGTGCCCTCTTCTCTATTGGGCATGAATTCGCCACAGCCATCCGTAGCGATCCCTCATATGACTGCTGCATGGTTCTTGAGGCACTCATTGTACCTCACCCCATTGTGCCCAACTTTTTTATTATTAAAAGTGTTATGTTTGTAGGGCACAACATTTGCATTTGATGGAGGAGAAGAGGAAGCCGCAGATGGGGGTACAATAGAAGAAAATTAAGTAATTGGTGTAGAAAGTTAAGATATTGAAGAGATACATAGAAAATTTGATTACTATCGAAGAAAATTAGAAGAAGAAAATGTGTTTGGAAGGTGAAAATGTGCCAAGAAAATTCAAGAAGAGGAGAGAGAAGAATATAGTACCGTTAAGTTTTCTAAACAGTATAGTACCGTTAAGTTTCATAAACAGTGTAGTAAGTTTCATAAACAGTATCGTAAGTTTTCATAAATAGTGTAGTAAGTTTAATAAATAGTGTCGTAAGTTTCATAAACAGTGTAGTACCGTTAAGTTTCATAAATAGTGTAGAAAGTTTCATAAACAGTTTGTGTGAGGACACATGGGTCCATGCGTCAGATTTGTTTTTAAATTTTTTATATATTAAAATTATGTCTTTTTCATTAAAATTTAAGTTCTTTTGTCATTTTTATTAAAATTTAAGGATTTTTCATTAAAATTTAAGTCTTTTTAATTAAATAAAGTTATAGCATGATTTTTTTTATTAAAATAAACTTAGCCCAAACCCTTTTCATGAAAGTTCCTTTTTTTTTTTCAAAAAATAGATTTGTTAGATTAGGGAGTGCCGTGGTGCAAAGGTAACAATACTGTCCACAACTCTGGTAGAGGGACACTTGCCCGTGTATCTTTTCTATTAAGTACAAATAAAACCAACACGATTTTTGCTCTCGTTCATTATGATGTTGGGGACATTTTCCTATACCTACTGCTTCTAGGTTCGTGGGGGGTTGCACACAGATGACATGGTTATAGGTGTTGCAAACCAAGAATAAGGTCTTTTTTTTTAATAATAAAAAAAGGACGAACTGGTGGCTTCGCCACAGCAATCCACCCTTTAGGGGCCGGGAAGATCACAGAGGCATTTCAGCCTCCCCCTGACTACCATCGTGTGATTCACCAGCGCCAGGAATAAAGATATTTAAGGCGTTGCGTAATTTTCGTAAGATGATTTAGACTCAATTTTCTATTACAACAAAAGTCTTGCATTCTGATAATGGTGGAGAGTATGTAAATCATGATTTTTGACACAACTATGAAATTCATGACATTCTACATGAGACGCCTTGTCCTCAGACACCCCACCAAAATGGTGTGGTTGAGCGCAAAATTCGACATATTATTTATTATTTTGAGAAAATAAATTTGACATATTCTTGAAATTGCACATTCTTCACTTGTTGTGCTTCTTGTAGTTATTGAAATGATAATATCGTTACTGTTGTTTATTTGTTGAATCCCTCTAACACTACTACAAAAAACACTTTGCGCGACAAATTAAATTTGTTGCGCAAAGTATGATTTCGTTGCTCAAAACCTTGCGCGATGAAATTTTTGTTGCGCATGATTCATCGCTCAAAGCTTGTGACAATGGAACAATGTTGCGAACTTCTCAGATGTTTTTTTTCTTTCTTATGGGCTAAAGTTTGAGTTTGGCCTCTAAGGAACGCGGGCCAATTACCATACTATATCTAACAGAAATCATAAAAATTGAAACTCAATGCTGTGGTTTTGTGCACTTTAATTATACTAGCCTTCATGCACGCGCGTCTCGAAAACAAAAAGTCAATGAAAGTCAACTAATGGTCAACAGTTAACTTTAACGGAATATTCCATTCTCAGATGGAATATTCTATTAAAGTTAACTGAAGGGTTAACATAATATTCCAAGGGAATATTCCCTCCAAATCAGAAATGGATCCGAGTTGTATCCGGGTTTGGGCCGGGTCGGATCTGGTCCACGGATCTGGTTAGGGTTAACGGGTCATGGGTTTGGTCCCCCCCGCAGTCACGGTCGCTGGTTTTTGGGCTGGTTGGCCAGGATAGCTTCCCGAGCTCTAATCAAGCTCAAATCTCAACCGTAACTCACCATTTAATTACCAAAATGAAGCTAGGAGGGTAGGGATTCAAATTATACCATTTTGGTTCTCCATTGTGGACGGAAAGTGGCCGAAAAAGGTCTGCAACACACGGGTCATTCGCCGGAAAAATGGGAAATAGTTTTCCCAAATTATTTCTGTCACAATACCTACCCAAAATCACTTTTCACACTTAGATTTACACTAAGAAACTAGAGATATTCATCATAAGGCATTTCTAACTCACCTTCACCGAAAATTTACGACATCTCGTCGGTGCCAGTGGTGGATGCATCACGGTTTGACTGCATCTGTGTAGTGAATGCATGGAGAAGAGAGATGGCCTCGAGGTTTGAGATGAAGAGAAGAGGGAGAATCGGTGAGGGTTAGGTGGTCGCTGGCCTCGACGCTGGTGGTTGTAGTCTCACGGCGTGGGTTCAATGGAGAGAGGGAGAGTTAGAGTGAGAGAAAACCATAAGAGATGAGAGAAGGAGAAAGTTTGAGGGAAGAGAAGGCCAAGAGAGACAAGGTGAATTGGTAGCAAATGATAGGTCCTAAAAGTCTGAAAGGGGACACGGGAGTGAGGGAAAAGTGGGGTATGGGTCCCAAATGGCTCCCAAAACAAGACACAAAATTTCTCTAAATATGAAATTACCAAATTGCCCTTCACGTTTCATAGTTTTGTAAAATCTTCATCGTAGCTCCAAATTCATTTCCGCTTATGCCTACGCGTTCGTATCGTCGAAAACTTCAAGAATACGATAAAATAGTGGGTTGTACATGTCACGAAATGACGGTCAACAAAAGTCAACAATCTCACCTTTAGGGTATTTTCGTCTATTCACTCTTTTAAAATTAATAACATCGTAAAAGTAAGGACGGGTTGTCACAATCTACCCACCTTAAAAAAAATTTCATCCCCGAAATTTGAAATAAGTTGCTAAACATAATATACTCAAGACAGAAAGAGAACACATAAAGAAGAATTCAAGCTAGAGTGGTTGCAGAAAAGAGAATGCCATTCCTTCACGATCGGTGTGCAATGATTCCTCTTTTATGCCTCCAAACTTATACTTTCCTTCTCCATCAGCACAATACTATAATATAATATTTTATAAAAACATAAGGTCAAAAATAGATATATAAAAACATAACGTCAAAATACGTATATACAATAACGTAGAATCAAGATAGTTGTACTGAAATCAAAACTGAACATAGAAAAATATCACCTACACACCCGTAGTATCACGTACTCCGAGAATAAGTGTAGTATCTTTGGATCAAGCCCAAACAATAAATGAATAAACTAACGTAAACGGCCTAATTGTCCACTTGCTTAACAAATCCAACAAATAAATTATCGATATTACGGTCTGCAGCCCGCAATACCAACAACTCACTGTTGTCATGACAAGCATACAAATAATTCCCAAGGGTGCAAATTACCATCTTGCCCCTCATTGGAAATACACATAAATCATCCAATTAACACCTCGATCGCGCTCACGCACTACCTTATAGGGCGACATCATCAATAGCTCACAATTTGCTACATCTTAATCTCGATCATTCGAATACCTGTTAGCAATACTTGTCTGTCAAGCATGTTCCGTGCGTAAAATCTCTATACCAAGGCTCAAACAGTACTATAGCCAAACCAGAATAATAACTATCGTCGTACGCAACATAAGCAGAGATAGGTGTCTAACATAACTGGCTAAAATTGTAAAACATACAAAAGCAATATGTTTTCTAAGGTCCGGGTAATTCATTCAGACTAACTGTTAGTCTGAGGGTGAAATGTGGTAATTGGTAAAACTTAATACACATGGCCTTCAAGAAGGCTTCCCAAGACTTGGAAGCAAAATGCGCATCATTGTGAGATACAATAGTGTCATGCACACTAGGCAACCAAACATTGTAATTCACATATGCCTCAGCAAGTAGATTCATTATGAATTTCCACTCGGGTTTAGCGAAAAATTATGCCGAAAAGGCTAAATGAACACTCAAGAATTTGAGAGTCAAAACAAGTCCATCAAATCTAAAGTACAAGATAGCTGGAATGAATGTATGACATCTCGCTACAACAGTAGCTTTTGGAAGATTCAATCACCAACGATAAAGATTCATTTAGCAAGGTTTTTATTGGGTGATTGAGGAATTAATGGTCACAACTGCAATTCCAATGTCAACGGTTCTTCTAGATAGTCTATCGGCTTCAAAAATAATACGAAGTGCAGTTGAGTAGACACGTACTCAAGTTGACTACAATGCCTTTCAGCACAAAAAGGTGAATCTGGAATCACGGTCGAGGTAGAAGGCATTTTTTGAATCACGGCGTGCTATGCGCGACTTACACATTTTAAATGTATTTATATGCGTAAATTGACAAAAGGAAAGTCACATATTTGAAGTAAATGAATAATTTTAGATCATGCTAGAAAAAACCCCGCATAAACCAATTAAAGCAGTTGAATTCACATAATAAAATCGGTCTCTATATAATTTATATTAAGAATAGAGAAAATAATATTTAATAAACAATTGATTGAATCATATTATTGCTAGCCCATTATGAGGCAAAGCACACCCCCTCCCTTTTAGTGTAGATAATATTGTTTGTTTAAAAAAAAAAACAATCATTTAACAATTAATTTAATCACATTATTATCCACGTGCGAAAAACCTTTTTTTATAACCGGTATTACATACCTCTAAAGTGTTTTGAATTATTTTGGGATGCCTTTGAAGTTTTTTGTCTTGGGGCCATTTTTGTCCAAATATTTTTTTGAAGCTTGGTGACACCAAAATATAGAGAAAATAATATTTAATAAACAATTGATTGAATCACATTATTGCTAGCCGATTGTGAGGCTAAGCCCACCCCACCTTAGTGTAGATAATATCGTTTGTTAAAAAAAAAAATCATTTGACAATTAATTTAATCACATTATTATCCGCGTGCGAAAGACCTTTTTCATAACTGGCATTACATGTCTCTTAAGATGTTTTGAATTAGTTTGGGATGCCTTTGAAGTTTTTTGTCTTGGGGGCATTTTTGTCCAAATATTTTTGTTGAAGCATGGTGACACCAAAAGCACTATTGACAACATCTGATTGAATCACATTATTGCTAGCCTATTGTATGGTACTAATTTAAAAAAAAAAATTGTGCTAATTTATCACCGGCACTGCGCGTCTCTTAAGATGTTTTGAACACAATATTCATGATTTACCTTATTTTTTATTATATTTTTCTTTCCCCTTCACGTGGGCACCATCAACTTTCACTCATCCTTCCAATTTTTTTATTCTTTTCTCTCTTCCCACTTATATTTATATTATATTTTATGATGACCAAATTACCAAATTACCCCTGCATTATTTGATATATTATATTGGGCTGCTTTTGAATTTTTTTGATTGAGGGGCAATTGACACACCCCGACCTGGAAATCAGGGCGTGCTGGCCATCACTAACGTGACGTAACCATAACGCAATGCGGAAGCGATAAGATAATAGAGTTATGAAAGACTAAAAGCCGAATACTAGCAGTACAATCCAAATGACATGCTAGCCAGAGTTTAAGTGTGAAATACACATAATCAGAGCATAAGATTCTAAATGCAGTCAAGTAGGATAATTACTAAATTACAACACCCGAAGGTGAGTCCTACATGTGTGAAGTCCGTCAGAATAGCCGTGGGGATCCTCGTGAGCCACCAAACACTCCTAACTATAACCTGGAGGGGCGTAAAACAAGGTGAGTGGGTCAGTAAAACAAAGCTTTCAAAACATTTCCTTTATCAACATATATAACCCCTCACTGTAAAACCTGTATACTTTCCCAGAAAATAGCATATAGCATATATATCTCAACATATTCTCAAATCATCGTTCAAAATCAATAGTATGAAAGTATGCCATGCCATATGCATCAAAACATAGTGAGGATATACAATTATATATCAGGTAGAATAATAAATCAGCCGGAGACCCTGCAGTGGTCCTGTACGGCTAATCATATAGCTCAATACCTATGCCTGCACACGAGTCGGAACCAATAAAATGGTCAGTACGACATGAGTTGGTGTAATAATACGCTCTAGTGCATTTCTCACCAAACAGCTGTGTGACGTATCGCATGTCACCTACGAGTCGGAACCACAAAAGTGGTCTGTACGACAGGACTTACACCTACTTGGATCCAAGGGAGCGTGCGGTGTGGAAGGTGAATATCAACATAAGCACTAACACCGGTGGTGCAAGTTATGAGCTCTCAAAACAATTCACATCATCAACATAATATAACTCACCTGATACTTACCTGTGCGTCCATCGCATCATTTCACACATATGCATCATATATCAATTCATATAATTCATATCAATTCTATGCATGGCATTTTAAAACATACTTTCATTTAAATTTGATTTCTGGGAAGATCAATAAGTATATAGGTATATAATGAAAACAACCGCCCACTCACTGGTATGTCAAAGGGTCGTAACCCCCGTGACGCCTTTGATTGCGCTCGTCCTTGGGATAGGTCTCACCTATATGCGAAACAACTATAATAACGTTATTTAGAGCACATAACCAACAATTCACAATAACTTCTCATACAATGCTCAATTGGGGTGTTTGAATATACCAACGTGATCTACACAATCTCACAAACATCCCCATATTTTTAAAATAATTTTTGGACTAGCCACGCACCCCCACGCGCCGTGAATGGCACGGACCTACGCGCCCCCACGCGCGGTCACGTGCCAGGCACATTGACGGTAGACCAAACGGCGTCAGGAATATTCCGTGGAATATTCTGTTAACTGCTAACGGCATCCGTTAGATTTAACTGACGATGTCAGGAATATTCCGTCCAAACTGACGGAATATTCCGTCATCTTCTCTGGCGACTTGTCGGCCGCTGGTGAGTTCGCCGGTTTCTGTGTAATTTTCCAACTATGGTTTCTCACTCATTTTTCATCCATTTTTCATGAAATTGGTACCAAAATGAAGCTCTAAGCATGTAGAACACATCTAAACAAGATTCAAGGCTTGAAAATCACTAGATTTTACCTGAGAAAGCTCGATAGCTCGGCACACTTTAAAAACCTTCAATCTCGATCCTCCGACGTCCAAACTCTACCAACGAAGTACCCCGAGACTCGTGAGGACCTCTTTAAGCTCACTATGAGCTTGAAATTCCCTGAAATGCAAGGTTTTACGTGTGCATGAACAGTGGGTTAGGGTTTCTCGCCTAATCCGAGGGTTACAAGTTCCAAATTTGGTACCAAAATACTCATAAGGTTGCAAGGATCAAGAATCTTACCTTTTTGACGTCGATCTGTGAAGAAATAGGCGAGTTCCAACTTCGTCCGTACATGAACAGTACACGGGGAGGGGTAAACCGAGAGGGAGAGAGAGAGTGTTCACGGAAAAGAGGGAGAGTGAGGGTAGGTTAGATGTGTGTGGTCTACAATCCTAACCACACAAAAATAATACCGTAAATTCCAATAATTTTCCAAAACTTAGGGATAGGACATAAAAACCAAATATAAATGTCACATACCTTAGCAAACTTAAGGGCAATCCCGTCATTTCACGTCTTTGATAAAATAATTCCGGGACGGGCTGTGACAGCAATTTTGTCCTAATATTTTTTTTCCAAGCTGTGACACCAAAACTGGCATCCGGCTTGATATATAGACTAGCCTTCATGCACGCGCTCACGCGCTTGCAGAATGCATTTTTTGAATCACGGCGTGCTACGTGCGACTTACACGTTTGAAATATATTTAGCATAAATTGACAAAAGGAAAGTCAAATATTTGAAGTAAATGAATAATCTTAGATCATGTTAGAATAGAATCCTCATAAACCAATTAAAGCAGCTGAATTCATATAATGCAATTGGTCTCTATAGAATTTACATTAAGAATAGAGAAAATAATATTTAATAAACAATTGATTGAATCACATTATTGCTAGCCCATTGTGAGGCTAAGCCCACCCTCCCCCTTAGTGTAGATATTATCATTTGTAAAAAAAAAAGAAAAATCATTTGACAACTAATTTAATCACATTATTATTCACGTGCGAAAGACCTTTTTTATAACCGGCATTACACGCCTCTTAAGATGTTTTGAACGTGTTTAAAAATAGAGAAAATAATATTTAATAAACAACTGATTGAATCACATTATTGCTAGCCTATTATGAGGCTAAGCCCATCCCCTCCTCCTTAGTGTAGATAATATCGTTTATTAAAAAAAAAAACACAATCATTTGACAACTAATTTAATATAATTTAATCACATTATTATCCGCGTGCGAAAAACCTTTTTTATAACCGGCATTACACGCATCTTAAGATGTTTTGAACGTGTTTAAAAATAGAGAAAATAATATTTAATAAACAACTGATTGAATCACATTATTGCTAGCCCATTGTGAGGCTAAGCCCATTCCCTCCCCCTTAGTGTAGATAATATCGTTTATTAAAAAAAAAAAATCATTTGACAACTAATTTAATCACATTATTATCCGCGTGCGAAAGACTTTTTTTTAACCGGCATTACACGTCTCTTAAGATGTTTTGAACATGTTTAAAATAGAGAAAATAATATTTAACAAACAAGTAATTGAATCACATTATTGCTAGCCCATTATGAGGCTAAGCCCACCTTTTCCCCCTTAGTGTAGATAATATTGTTTGTTAAAAAAAACAATTATTTGACAACTAATTTAATCACATTATTATCCACGAGCGAGTGATTTTTTTTATAACTGGCATTACACGCCTTTTAAGATGTTTTGAATATGTTTAAAAATAGAGAAATTGAATCACGCCTATGGTGAGGTACTAATTAAAAAAAAACCCAAAAAAAAAAAATTATTAAAATGACGAAAATGCCCCTACCTTATTTGATGCATTATTTTTGGATGCTTTTGAAGTTTTTTGTCTTGGCGGCATTTTTGTCCAAATATTTTTGTTGAAGCTTGGTGACAACAAAATCACTATTCACTTTTCCATTCTCTTTATATATATATATATGGGTGAAGTGCCGATTTAGCCCCTGAACTATCACCTCAGTGAAAATTAGGTCCTTGAATTATTTTTTCAGTAAAATAAGTCCCTAAATTAATTAGAAATTGCTAATTTCATCCCTACTATTATATTCAAAGCTATTTTATCCAATTTTTCGTCAACTTAAGTCACTTGACACACTTTAGAGTGTAATACCATCATTTTCTCGTCTATAAGTGCTTAACATTTCATATAGGTTGTGAATTTAATGTCTAACTTACCCTTAAAAGCTAACTTACACTATTTCTTTATGAAAACTACCAATTTCTCCTCCAAAGTTAACTCCATACACTATTTCTTTATGAAAAACTACCAATCTACCCTTCAATGTGTATCACATGCAAGTAACGTGACTTAAATTGATGGAAAATTGAATATAGTAGCTTCGAATATAACATTAGGGATGTAATTGACAGATTTTTGTAATTTAGGAACTAAATTGACAGTTTACCATATATATATATATAGAAGAAGATAACGAAACCGTGGTCAGGAAGTCATGATTTTGGTTAGTACTTTGGCAGTTGGCACTCGACAAAAAATATAAAGCTAAAAAATGAAAGCCTAACTTTCGAGGTTTGGACCACGCAGACAACAAAGTATCGTTAACTCTTAATTAAGGTTAATGTAAAGAAACGAAGTAATTAACAATACAAAATTCATGTTGTATGACTTGCTTGTTTTAGTTTTGAGCTCATGGGATCAATAGGAGCTGCTCATAGAGTGTTCGTATGGCCTATTATTCTTTGAAAACTTATATCTAGAATTGATATATGTATACTATACATTTACATTGTCGGCTCATATTTTAAATAGTTTAGGTTTTTGAGACCAATGATTATCTAACTAACGATTAATATGCACTTTTAGTTTGAATTCTTATCTTCGTCCCTCTTGTTTTTCACCCACAAGAGCTTCCATTTTGTGAAATGTTATGCTGTGATTGATTTGAAAGTCCATACAACCATGTCATTCAGTAAACCAAAAACTTGAAGTTTGCAGCCAAAAGAGAAAATAATTGACGTTTGGAAAATTGACATGCACACTATGTATTATTAAGCCAAACCTTATTCCAACATAATTATTGCTAGACAACTAATAACTTCAAATTTTAAGTTGTTAGGGAATAAGTTAACAATGTATATCAAGTTTAGACCATCCTCTATGTACACTCTCCTCATGCATGTGGAGAGTGGACAAACCGAAAGATAAACATATGGATGCAGTCTCACTATGCATCGTGCAAACCAACAATTAAGAAGTTGGTAATAGGATGCAGTCTCAAAAAATTTAAGCTATTAGGAAATGAAGCAAATGTAGCTGCTTGCTAAATGATAGCATCTATGGCCAACCAGCCTTGGAAATTAATATTATTGTGCCCAAACTCACCTTAGAAACGATGGAAATAATCATTTAATGCTTTTGGGCTTGCTAATGAAATAGAAGTAGTACTTCCTAAAGGGTTTGCTCAACAAAGCGGACTCCTCCTAACCAAACATTAAGAAAGGCAGAAATGCAACTGGGAAAGATTCTAAAATTGATCTTTTTAGGGTTACCAACACCAGACTAGTTGGCAGTGAATTTAACTTTTCAATTTCCAAATGCAATTTGTATGTTGTCTAATCTTGGAAGATATGATTTAGTTTATCAACATCTAGCTAACTAAGTTGCTAGCTAGTCAAAAGGAAATAATTAGGACGGCACACATGGAACAACTTTAAAATATTTATTGAAGATATATGAACTTTGGAAAAGATTTCAGCATCAAAATATAAGGATTACAGATAACAGGTCACTGACTATAATGACAATAATTTTGTAAAGAATGTCAGAAAGGTTTTCTAATTAAGCTATATATATTGTCATGAAACCATTAGCTACCATAATGAATCCATATGGTCCTCACAGTATTACAAGAACATATATATAATTAAGTTTTCTGATGCCATTAACATTAATTATAAAACGATCTGTGGCCATGTGCCTTTCCATAATTACCTGAATTTAGATAAAGCGCTCTTCCTCCTTTATAATGTTGTCCGCCAATAATTTAAGCCCTCTCTGATGAGTTGTAAAATGCAGTTCTTCATCTCTGCTTTAACCAGTTTTTCATTTGGTTGCTTTTTTGGACTACAAATCACGTAAATGAAGTAGCTACTTTGGATCGTATGAAATTTCCACTCAAACCCTAGTGCTAAATTATCTTGTTGTTTTAGAATCTGGAAAGTCACCATCATCTGCATGAAGATAAATTGAACTATCTCAGTCACACAAACACACAGCAAGATTCATAAGTAGGGTTATTACTGCTACTCAAGTGGTCCCTTACCTTGAACTAGGGAACTTTCCATTATGCTGGAAGGAAATAATTTTATCAGGAATAAAAATATATTGTTTTTTTTTCTCACCGCCTATACTATGTAATAGTGTTGCTCACCACTCCTATTGAATGTCGTTAGATGCGTTTAATTTAATATGTGTACTATATAAATGTCAAAAATTCAAACTTATATTATGGCAATCAATAAGATGGTAAGCATTAACGTCAATTAAAGGTGAAGTGCTGAGCAAAAACATATATATATACATACACACACACTTATTAATAATAATAATAATAATAAAATTAGATAATGTTGGGCAAAGAAGCTCAACTGGCTTGCAAGGCCACTTGGTATGCGTCACAATGTACATATATAGGTCAATCAAAGTACAATTGACATCTACATGTTTCCCCTATCTCCTTGTGTTCACATCCTAAGATTTCTATGGTATTCCAATGCCATTGAGATTCAAGTCCAACTTTATATAGCTAGCTAAGTTTAGATTGTAGGACCTAAAAACTTTCAATGACTTGTACAACATGATGTGCAAATTTGCAATGTGGGATGATATAATGTAACCCTTTTGACTAAACCCTAATAATGCTTGTCTCAACCCGACCATTTCTCATGGAGAAGATCTTACCAAAGATTTGTGACTCAAATTTTGTTTCAGAATTTGTTGAGAGTCCAGACATTTATTCAGGAATCAATCTCATCTTGCATAGATCTTAAGGGTGCAACGTTCTTTCACATCTGATATATATATATATATATATATATATATATATATATATATATATATAATCTGCAGGTGTACCAAATATAAAGATATTAAAAAAAAAATTACGTGCAGGTTATTAGATTCTCGATGCTAATATACAGTAAAATTAAACTATGAAAGCATTATTATGGGGATGTGTATTTGGAGGAGAATATATAATGATATACGATAAAAATAACCCTAGTGACTGAATAAAAATTTGGTTAATTTTGTAGTGACATTGGAGAAGTGGATTGGAGCATTGCATGTGAGGGAATTATAAAAGATTGGAAAAGATAAAATGAGAAATAGGTCCAGCAGTTTGATTGGACCAGATAATATTAAACAATTGAGGTAATATCCAATCAGATATTTCCAGAAAACAAGACTGACTGAAGTTATATCCTGCCCTTGGTTCATTGAATCAGTAGAATAAATAGCAAGTTAGCAACGGAATGCATCAACGGATCTCGTGGTTTTCATGTGCAGTTGGTTTTCAGACCATATTTACCACGTTAAAAAATGTATACCTTGAAAATAAAAAATGTATTCAGTTTTAAAGGTGAATAAACGTATTCGTCTAGTGCCTTGAATGACAAAGTTTGAAAGTACTCGAGAAGATTTAAAATGATACTAAAGGGAGGTAACTTTCACCTATGGCAAATTTGGCAAATTTATTATAAGAAAATAACAAAAGAGAAGCAAGACAGAAGGGCATGCATCATGCAAAAACCCTAAGGGAAGAACGAAACGACTCATAGAGAGAACCAACTAAAACAAAAGGGCCAACCCTCCTCGTAATTAAATCTATAAATATCACAAAAAAGTCAAGTAAAGTAGTGAAGAAAAGCATCCCTTGCCCCGCATTGTGGTGGTGGATAATTTTATTGATCAGAACAAACACATACAATGAACGTATACAATAAGGTGTTAGATGGGTAAATTTTTTCAGTAATCAAATATTTTAATATGAAGATAAATTCGCACGCACAGATTCGCAAATAAGAAAAACCCTACACAACTACCACACCACAAAAAGAACCACAAGCTACCCTTATAGATCTACCACGCGTTGTGCTTGAACATATATATAGCATACATTTTTTATGCTTATGTATAGATATCATGCATATTTAGTATATAAGTTGCCAATAAGAAAGGGAGAGAAGAACAAGAAAATTAATACAAACGTTAATATAAAATTCTAACCATACACATAGGGTAGTTTCGAATCCGAGATAAATAGGTGGAAACCCAACATCATATCCATTATTGTAACAACCTGTCCCAAATTTTGTACAGTTGATGTGAATTGATAGATTTGCCCTTGAGTGTTGAGGTACGTTTGTAAATTGAGCTAAGGTATTGGTCCAATTATACAATTTCCTTAGTTTTGGGGACCAATGAGAAGTTAGGAAATTGTTGTTTTGATTGGTTAGTGGGTTAGCATTTGGGCCACTTACTTCCCTTCTCTCTCTTCTCTCACTCCCGTACCCTCTCTCTCTCTCGCAGACACTATCTCTCTCTCATTCGTACGAACAACACCAAAACCCTTGAAAACGTGACAGATCGAAGGTGTGAAGCACACCATCGTGATCGTGAGGTTTATACGAGTCGATTGGTACGAGTTTCAGGTAAGAAAACTCTTGAAAACCCGTAGAACCTTAAGCTCCGATTTGGGTACTATTCATGCTCACGTAAAATGTTGTGTTTTTGGAAATTCTAAGTGCATAGGAAGCTTAAGGAGGTCCATACGAAGCTCAGAGTGCTTCGTTGGAAGGAATTGGACGTCGGAATCGTGAGATCGAGACTTGGCCGGTTTTTGCTCGAAATTTCCCAGCGAGATTCCGTGGTTTTTGGGACTTGAAAGAGGTATAAACTTATTATATTCTTCGTATGCTTCATTTTGGTATTTAGATCGTGAAAAATGGTGCAAAATTGGAGAAGATAGGACGAAAATACGAAATCCCCAGATTCCGGCGCCGGCGACGGTCGCCGAAGTTCCAAGGTAAAAGATGACGGCATATTCCATCAGAGTTGACGGAATATGCTAACGCCGTTAGCTAACTTTAACGGTTACCGTTAGGAATAGACGGAATATTCTTGGTATATACCTGACGGCGTTATTAACTGACGCCGTCAGTGTGCAAGTCACATGACCGCACTTGGGGGCGTGTAGGTCTGTGCACCTGCCGGCGCATGGAGGCCGGAAAAATTATTTTAAAAATTTGGGGATGTTCGTGAGGTTGTGTAGATCACGGTGATATATTCATATACTCAATTTGAGCATTGTATGAGAATTTATTACCTAGTTTTGTTTATGTGCTGTTAAATAACGCTTATATAGTTGTTTCTCATATAGGCGAGACTTATCCGGAAGACGAGCGTAACCAGGCTAGGCGCGGGGGTTACGACCCGACTACATATCAGTGAGTGGGCTTTTGTTTTCAGTATATCTATATACTTGGCGTTTTTCCGAGAAAACGTATTTTTAAAGGAAATGTGATTTGAAATGCCATGTCATGCTCGTATTATATATTAGCATATGCATTACCATAATTATGCATTTTGTTGCATGGTGCTGCAGAGGCCAAGTAAGCTACAGGTGAGTATATCATGCTGGTAATAGTTATGAGACGAATGGTGATGTTGTGATGCATATTGCTCTCATTAATCTGCACCCTGGTATTAGTGCTCCCGCCTAGAGTTAGGGGCATAGTCCTTCACGTGATGTTCACCTCCCGCACCACACGCTCATCTTGGATCCAAGTTAGGTGCATAATCTTGTCGTATAGACCACTATAAGTAGGTTCGACTCGTAGGTGACCAGCGATTTATCGCACAGTCTTCACGTGATCGTAGCACTAGAGCGTATCATTATTTATACCCAGTCTTGTCGGTTAGACCATGTGAGGTGGTTCCGACTTGTGTGCAGATATGTATATACATGATGAGATATGATGAGATATGTGACGTATATACATGATGAATTATGTGATGAGATATGAGATTGAGATATGATTGAAATGAGCTCTAGATTTCGCCGTATAGATCACGTCAGGTGACTTCAGCTAGTATGTGAGTTATATTGAATTGCATCACCTGGCTTACATTTGTGTTATTATGAGGCATTGGGCATGGCATACATATATTTATGTGGTTTTGGATACATTGAGCGTGGTTTTGAATTATATTTATATACATATATATGTATCCTATTTTTCTGGGAAAGTATATAGGTTTTCCAACGAGGGGATAACGCTTTTGATATTGTATGATTTTAGAAAACCTTTGTTTTTGCCCACTCACGTTTTTGTTTTGCGCCCCTCTAGGTATTAGGTAGCGTTTGTTGGTGGCTTACGAGGATTCAACGGAGGTTTTGACAGACATCCTTCATGTAGGACCACCTTCAGGTGTTGTTTAATTAGTACTTTTATGCTTGACTGCACTTAGGCTAGTTAAGCTCTGGTTGTGTAATTCACAATTATTCTCATACTAGCATGCTATCTTAACTAGGATTGGTAGTTGCTCGGTTTCAATTTGTTCGTATTTCCCTTATTAATCTTGCTTCCGCACTGTGCTTATGGTTACGTCATGCTCACGTGATAGCCAGCACGCCTCGATCTCGGTTGGGATGTGCCAATTATGATATTGGATAACATGCAAATTAACCCAAAAATCTATCAAGAATGTGATAACTATACACATAAACAAAAATGTAGGTCAGACTTAAGGACATTTTGGAGGAGATGAGTTCGACTCTTAAATTGATTTTTGCGGGTGTGAGTTCAAATTCACATCTTTTACAAAGCAATGAGTTTATAACTCAAGTGGTTACGAACATTTATTTTTGTTTTAAGTTCAAATTTATCCTGATCTATTATCATTTGTGTTGATGCACAAAATCTTATGGTACAAACAACTTTGATAAAAATAATAATTGAAGAATGACCTTTTAGATGTCAATTAATATAAGATTCTACACAAATGAAATAAGTTAAACGGAAGAAGACGAGGTCTGCCTACGAGAGAATGAGGAAGGAGTAAGACGACATGGTGTCAGTGACAAAGCAGTGAGGCATATATAAAGTTCTTTTGATGTGTTTCATAGTGTTTTTAGAGAGTAATTGGGTTTGCAAATTGAGTGAATGAAAAAGGCAATGAAAGCTGGACCTATTTGAGGTGACGGATCCTTTGTAAATATTTGAATCGGTTTTAGAGTCGTACCAAATTAAATACACTTAGAATCTTGTTCTTTGTAATTTAGACGAATCTAGTGTAAATTAATCTAGCTATCTTTTATTAAAAGAAAAGAACACAGGAGTGGAGATAGGTAGGGTTCCTATTTTCTTGCCCAACTCATAGTTTGAGAACTGAAAAACATTAGCATATTGCAACTAGCATTACAGTTTAATACTATTCCTCTAACTTGTGACTTTGTAGTGAAATATTTCAAGTTTATTATGTTTTAATCCCCTCTCAATAACGTTATATATATATATGTATGTATGTATGTATGTATAGACAACAAACATATATGTTATAGAAAACAATAAGCCTAATATGAGTAAAAGTATAAATTTAGCCTAACTGCACCTAACTTTCGTTTCATGCTATAAGGAAAAAAAAACAGCCCATTACTATATCAATCTTTGATATTTTAATTGTATTGCAAAGGGTATAGTAGAGGCGATTAGACTGTGGTATGCACCACTAAACTATACCTAACAAGTGATGTTTGATGATTTATAAGTTCATTGTCACAGTTAAGTTGCATGTTTATAGGAAAAGAAGAAAAAGAAGTTGCATGTTTTCATATTTAACCGTTTGATTTAGACGTGTCGGGAACGGAAAATGATGTGCATGTGTGGTGGGGGTGGCGGTGTTGATTCCAGAGAGAGAGAGAGAGACTGAGATGGGAACAGACTGAGGTTGGCTTTAAGTGTTTTGTTGCTCTGGTGGCTGTCAAAGATAAGCAACAGCTCATCTTTTTATGGCGGGTCTATTTCTCTCGCTTCTGCTTGCCTAGTTTCTTTCTACTTTCTGGGCTAATTTCAGCTTTGCTAGCTGCTGCTGCTGCTGCTGCTGCTGCTGCTGCTCTCTCTCTCTCTCTCTCTCTCTCTCTCTCTCTCTCTCTCTCACTTCTGATACAGGATATATTCGTATATCGTGCAGTCTCATGCCTTGCCTGTCTCTCTAAGCATTGTGTTTGTTTGTTTCTGCCACTGAATATTTGATTCCTTGTACTTTACCAACCACAACCCACTACTTCCCACTCCCACACTTCAGTTTTTAAACTCACTTCTTCTCCTTCTTCTTCCTCTTCACACACTCTATAATTCTTCTTTTGCCAAATTCCATCATTCAGTTTCTAAAAGTTGAAACTTTTTGCTCGATTTGGTCCGGTTGATCTTAATTTGAGGTGGGTTTTCGGTGCTTTCTTGTTTAAATTTATGCAAATTCCAAAATTAATCTTGGGTTGTGCTTAGATTTCTTGCATTTATTGTGAAATTACTAAAATATGAATCCCCCACCCCCACCCCTCACCCCTAGGATGTATCTTGGTCTCGATAACCACGTGGTCCCATACTAGAAAATCTGCAGCATGAGTTACTTTGGGTGGAATTTCAATGCTTTTTTTGGTAAACTACATGGGATATTCTGAATATCAATTCTGATAATCCTCTAAAATTTTTTTCCACTTGTTGGTATTTGATGCTGATGCTTAAACACCCCTAAAGATTGATTCTTTCTGTCTACGTTCTTGGTGGTTAATTTAATTCAACTAATACCATAAAATTGTATTTTCCATTTGACATTGCAGCAGGTGTTCTGATTTCAAAAAGGAACATTTTTTTATGAAGGAATGTGGATTGTGGTGGGTTTTGGGTTCTTAAAAAAAGTATAAGAAGCCAAATATCTAGAGTGCGAGAAGCATAAACAAATAGGGGCAAAGGGTGGTGGTGTCAGTTTTAAGCAAGTGGTTTTCTTTTTTTTTTTTTTTTTTTTTTAAAATATATTTTTTCTGGATTTTTGAGAATTATATATGTTTTGGGAAGGTCGGTAATGGCAAATGTCTCCTGAGATGGCCCTGTTTCTCCGGAGTCAATGGGATGTGTAACCATTTCAGGAAGCAACCCCTTCCCCTTTGGTCTCTTTTCATTTAAGAGAAGTGAACATTTACTCTTACTACTTTCTTTTGCCGTGGTTTGTGGGAAAGATTCGGTCGTACTAGGAACAACACCACCAAAGTTTTCCTAAGACCTCTTCTTTTTTTGCCTTTAAATCCAAGGTTTTCAGTTGTTCAATCGCCACTTTCGGGGTGTTTCCTTTTGTTTTCAGGGGGATTTTGGTATTTAATTCGCAGCAGTGGTCGGACATTTGCAGGATTAGTAGGATTCAAGAATTGTGAGGGGACAAAACTAAGAAGTAGATCTCTTCCTTGCCAAAAATGAAGTTCATGAAACTTGGATCGAAACCGGATTTCTTTCAGACCGATGGAGCCAATATAAGGTTAGTATCAGATCTTATTACCTGAGTAACATGGTTTATTTTGCTTTAGTTTTTGCTGGAAAATGAACCGAACGTGTGCTATTTACCCGGTGGTTGGTATTTTTAGCCCTCTGCCAATGTTTGTGAGATATGTACCAAATTACCAATGTACTTTACTGAAAATTTTGATGTAAACCATTTGGTGGAGGCATAATATTATTGGTAGAACTGTGAATAATACAGTAGTTGACCTTAGGCTTATTTTAGCTATGCCCCTTGGAATTTGATTCTGATCCCAGATTTGATCCCACTTTACCCCCTGAAATTCTGAAGTCACCCCTTTACTCCCTGAAACTCAAAGTTTTGAGTTTTGGGGAGGAAGTGGCGACTTTTGAGTTTTAGGGAGTAAAGTGGGATCAAAATCGAATTTCAGGAGCTTAGCTAAATATAGCCTTCACTCAAATTGAATTAGGTAAAACTCTCAGAATTTCTGAATAATCCTGTTTTATCTCTTAGTCTCGTTATGTTTTCAAGTGTAGATTTGTTCTCTGTTTAGCTGCATGAGGAACTAAGATTTAGTGTTATCTTATGATTCAACGGCATTACTGTATTGAAAGTTTTGAAAGTTTTGAGGTTGAAAATGTTCGAACATGATTTCAGTTTTGTTAAATGCGTAGAACTATTCGGTGAATGAGTTTTAAAAATCAAGTCAATTGGAAGCGCATCCGCACTAATAAGGTAAAACTCATGAAAGTCGATTATTCCCTGTTAATGTTCAACAATGCTTTCTACTATAAATTCTTAAAATTGTGGTCTTAAAAAGGTTATGGCAGGTGCAATCTGTTAAAATTAAAAGAAAATTTACATGATATCGGGTGAACTTTCTGCATACCATAACTAAGGTAATTTCTGCTTCATGTTATGTGAAAATTTGTGGATCCAGGTACGTCGCAACTGAGTTGGCAACTGACGTAGCTGTTAATGTTGGAGATGTGAAGTTCTATTTGCATAAGGTATGAAGCTTGTTTGGTCTTAAACCTGTTTGTTCAGTAGCTTTTTATTTTCTAACATTATGGCTTGATGGGTACACAGTAATGGCATCTGTTTGATTGCCAAACCTACTTAACAATTGCCAAACTTCAATGGATTTAGACACATTGATGGGGTTTCAGGATACCAAAAATTTCTTTGTTGAATTGTTTAGCTCTTTAAAACATTACTTATGATGCATTCTAATATATCTGTGATGCTGCTGTAGTTTCCTCTTTTGTCCAAGAGTGCACGCCTGCAGAAACTGGTTGCAACCACAAATGAAAACAGTGATGAAATCCACATCCATGATGTTCCTGGTGGACCTGCTGCTTTTGAAATATGTGCCAAGTTCTGTTACGGCATGACTGTCACTCTCAATGCATACAATGTGGTTGCAACTCGATGCGCAGCAGAGTATCTGGAGATGTACGAAACTATTGAGAAAGGAAACCTAGTCTACAAGGTTGAAGTGTTCCTAAACTCTAGCATCTTCCAGAGCTGGAAAGACTCAATTATTGTTCTTCAGACTACGAGGTCCCTTCTTCCATGGTCTGAGGAAGGTAAGGTGGTGAGCCACTGCCTTGATTCCATAGCTTCCAAGGCTACCATTGATACTTCCAAGGTTGAATGGTCGTATATGTATAACCACAAGAAACTACCATCTAATGGGGATGATTCACACTGGAATGGAGTGGCAAAACAACAGATGGTTCCGAAAGACTGGTGGGTGGAAGACCTCTGTGGGCTTCAACTTGATTTATACAAGCGGGTGATAACAATAATCAAGACCAAAGGAAAAATCTCTGGTGATGTAATAGGGGAAGCGTTAAAGGCATATACTACCAGAAGGTTGTCAGGTTTTAGCAAGGGTATGATTCAGGGCGATGTTGTAAAGAATAAATCATTGGTGGAGACTGTAATCCACTTACTTCCTGCACGCAGTGTCCCTTGCAGTTTCTTACTTAAATTGTTAAAAGCGGCAAGACTGTTAGAATGTGGAGAAGTAAAAAAAAGTGAGTTAATTCGCAAAATTGGCCAGCAGCTTGACGAGGCTACAGTTTCTGATCTTTTGATTCAAGCCCCAACTGATGAAACAATGAAATATGAAGTTGATATGGTGCAAAGCCTAATTGAAGAGTTTGTGACACACAATCGAAGTGCTCAGACTGATCCTTCAATGGAAACTGAATTCCAGGAGATTAGAAGTCCCAGGTTATCAGATACTTCCAAGGTGAAGGTGGCAAAGCTGGTTGACAGCTATCTTACTGAGATTTCACGTGATCCCAACTTACCTGCGTCAAAGTTTGTCCGTCTTGCTGAAATGGTATCAAGCTTCTCAAGACAAACTCATGATGGACTTTACCGTGCCATTGACATGTATCTAAAGGTTAGTTCATGATACTCCTTCCTGGCCCCATTTCATTTTTCGGGTTGTTGAGGCTTCAGTGTACCTTTGTTCCAATGAGACCAGCACAACTGCCAATAATAATTAATTGCTTGAAATTTTGTAAACATAATTTTAAGTCTAAAATTGAGTGTTGATGCAGAAACACCCGGGGATCAGCAAGGGTGGGAAGAAGAGAATGTGCAAATTAATGGACTGCAGGAAGTTGTCAGTAGATGCCTGCATGCATGCTGTGCAAAATGAGAGGCTGCCCTTAAGAGTCGTTGTGCAGGTACTCTTCTTTGAACAGATTAGGGCTTCAGCGTCCGGTGGCAGCAACAGTACACCTGATCTACAAGGCTCCATCAGGGCCTTACTCCCAGGTGGGTCTCATGGGAGCTCAAGGTCAACCACAACCAACACAGAAGACGACTGGGATGATGTGCCGACAGCAGAAGAAATCAGGGCTTTGAAATGTGAGATTTTCACTCTTAGGCTAGGCGAAGTGAATGGAGGAGTTGGCAGTGATAGAAATGGGAACCCCGGTGCTACAAAAAATCTTGAAAAAGTTCCATCTGGTAAAGTGAAAGGTATGATCATGTCAAAAAAGATATTTTCTAAGCTGTGGTCAAGCAAAGAAAGCAGTGGTGAAATTAGTAGTTCTAATACATCAGAGAGCCCTGGTTCTTCTAGCAATGCAGAAGAAACAACGTCCACCCGTTCGAGGAGTAGGAGGAATAATCTGTCTTAGGTACAGGCATGCATAGTAGATTAAAAGTATAAATTGTTGACTTGTAAAACCGCCTCGCGTAGCTGACATGAGGAGAATAGAATCAACTGACATGTTTTAGCTGATTTTCCACTGTGATTTTGAGCCGAAGAGGTCATGTTGTTAGAGAACAAAAGAGCTTAGGTATTTCATTTCTTGTAAGAAGAGTTCATGATCACATTTATGGTCCCAGACTACCTGTTGGGTTTCAGTTCTAACAGCTAAGAAACAGTTTCTTGTTGTCCAATTGTCCACCACTCCATTAATCTCCCCAGACGGAGAGAATATATCCTCCCACCGTGGATATATTATCTTGTGTCTAGTCATGTGACGACCGCTGTGGAGACAAAAGAATATAACCTCTCGTGATAAAGTAGATGTTGACATTGATAAGATTTGGACATAATGATTCTTTCCCCAAAATAATCACGAATCTTTTTTTCTTTTCCAATTCTCCTTTTTGTCTTCGTTTTGTTATAAATTATTTTGGTTCTATGTTGACTTGTTCAGGCCCTGGAAGGTTTGAGCCCCAGTGTAACTGATTGCAGCCTAATTTAGAAATCTTTTATGAGGCGTTTTGACATAGGGGCACCCTTTTTTAATTTCTTATATTAAACATCTCTTCTTTTCTTTTGAAGAATTTGATTAAACATTCTTTTTATAATTGTAATTAATATTTAGCATAGCATGTTGTGTAAATCCTAAGTAGAGTTAAGTTAGGAATCCTTTGGAATCTAGAAGATCTTTCCTACTAGACTTTGTATTACTTAGAGAACAAGATATACTGTCTCTCTCTTATTACTATAAATAAAGGCACTAGACATGGGGAATATCACACACAATTTAGGATTCTAAACACTGCACGTTTGCATTTTGTGGTTCAAGGATCAAGATGAGTAAAAGTGGTGGCAAGCCACGTCAATTCTCGGTGTCCTTCAAGAACACGAGTGTGACCTTCTCCCCTTAAGGACGAGAAAGTTGACTCATCAAAGTCACAA
Source organism: Heteromeles arbutifolia (assembly GCA_024362995.1). Classification (NCBI taxonomy): domain Eukaryota; kingdom Viridiplantae; phylum Streptophyta; class Magnoliopsida; order Rosales; family Rosaceae; genus Heteromeles; species Heteromeles arbutifolia. Next base: position 24,975,412 of record JANCRC010000001.1, on the reverse strand, counting down.
TCCGCCAACCGGGTGGTAAATAGATTTTCTGTCAAAGGTTTTAGGTAATGGATGATGGAAGAGGACACGTAATCGATATAAGTTCGTTTCCTCAGTTGAGGGTCCACTTTGGAACGTTGTGGCAGTGCAATTGGCACAAATATAGCACACCTAAATACGTGTAAATACGAGACATCTGGCTCATACCCAGTCACCAACTGTTGTGCAGAAAAGGGATTGATGGGTAGCAGTGGGCCTCAATCTAAGCAAATTTGTTGCGTGCATTATTGCTTAACCCCGAGTAGAAACCGGAAGCTTGAACCTCATTACCAAGTTTTGGGCTATCGTCTGGATAAACGCTTTTCGTAGGCCATTTTAAGTGTGAATAAGCGACTGGATGTTCAACTTCAATACCTAAACTCATGCTATTATTGTCAAACAAAACGTAAACTCTACGACATTATCTAGTCTTACATATTTTAGTGGATAATCCGGATGATGGTACCTCAACTTAATGATTTGGAAAATGAGTCTTGCAAATGTACCCCTCCTTGTGGACAATAGGGCGACGTGAGACTATCGAATCATGCATCAATCAAAATCATAGAGTAGCAGAAGGGTCCACATGGTGGTTGGATCGATCGATAAATATCTCCTTGGATACTTTCCAAGAAAGTGGCGTGATCTTTAGAATTGTTTACATAGACGGCTTCTGGCTACTTTTACCTAGTGAACAACCTTCACATGGTGCGGTTGATTGGATCACGTACGTTATCTTTTCCAATGGATGACCATGTGATGCACAGAGTATGCTACACATATCCCTTTCCATGTGTCTGAGACGGTCGTGCCAAAGTTGGAAAGTGATCCAATCAATTGGCTTCAAGGGAATGACTAAGTTTGTCTCGACCGTTCCGATAGTCATCTTATAGAGATCCAACAAGAGTGCCTTCAACTTCTCTAAGATGCGCTTTCAGCCGCGTGAGTAAAAGTGATGCAAAGATATTCCACACCATTTTGTTTTATGGTTTCACAGTGGAATTTGTTAGCTCGAATGTCCTTAAAACTCAACAATGTTCGTCAAGAATAAGGCAAATATAAGGCCTCGTTAATGGAAAGCAAAGTAACGAGTTGGGCTTTGACATGCCCCTCTATCTATGGCGTCGTGCCACCGATTGTTGTCACACATAGGATTCTATAAGTGTAAAGTTGAGGAAGTAAATGCAATTATGTTAAACGGTGTATGTGGTAGCGTTGTCTGCCAAACAATCAACTATGAAAACTTAAGTTAAGTCACACAACAACTTTTCCAAGATAAACTTTATTACCAAAAATTATTCAAGAACAAAAATTTCAAAAGAAAAAGGAAATAACCATAAGGGGCTTAAGAAACCAATAGTTTGCCCAAAATGGCTCAATAATTCGAAAATAAAGTAGAATACTTGAAAAAACATTAAGTAAAATACTAAGTTAGCATCATGTCAATCACATCCAATAGTAGCTGTCCTGCTTTATGAAATGCAAAACGACTAAAATCATGTCATTCTGGACAGCTTCGGTTTCCTGTTGTCATGCTCGACAAGGTTCGCTTCTCTCTAACTGCGGTTGTGATAGCAATTAACATCAGTAGGTGCACGATAGGTGCGAGCCAAGTGATAAGTTCCACCATAGCGGAAGCAAAGATTTGGCTTATCTTTTGGTTCAAGACGACTGGCCTTATCACTGTTGTTCCTAGACTTCTTGTAAGGTTGGGACCTGTGGTTCAAACCTTGCTTGCCTTTCCCCTTGTTGTTCTTCCGACTTTGAGACAATTGGCCCTTCTCATTGACTCAGTTCCTTTTCCTTTTCTTGGAAATATTCGGATTCACTTTTGGGTGTCGGGTTGGGTGACTTCTGGAAGCCCACTAACAACAAAGTAGCTAGAGTTTTGTAGCAATGGGGATTGAGGCATAATCTTTAATCCTTAATGAAATCTACATATGATATACACATGTTTATCATGAAAAATCACAAACAACCATTTTCGAGTAATATGCATAAAATTAGATTAAAGGGATTCATGCATCATGGTGATTTTTTCGTACCGTGAGGATTTCGCAAAATTGTAAAATAAAAAAATATATGATAAAATAATAAAAGTTCACATAGGAAAAAGATTATAACCAGGTTTAATGCTTCATGGATGTTTAAACATATCATATACACATGTTTAAACATATAATTGGGCTCATGTTTCATGGATGTTTAAAAAAAATTGTAGGTAATTAGTTGCAACTTACTAGCCCGCATAAGTTGATATATATATTGAACGAAATAGGACGAGAAATATTATCCAATAGGAATATAATTCCATGATTGCAAACGCAACAAAAAAACAACAATCAGAGCCTACCCTAAATAACCACATCGAACCAAACAGAAGGATGTGTTCATGAGGGCAAAACCGTGCATCACTATCTGATAACCTTGCAAAAGACGACGCTCATTCGGAAAAAAAAGCCTTGCTATGAGACATCACGTAAATGTCTTCATAGTCGTTTGCCTGGCGAACAGACAACAAAACCACAACTAAAACAAAACAAACAAACAAAATGACAACACAAAATAAACTCTCCAGAGGTACGATTGCTCAACGACGGGAAACCCACATTTAACCAACAGGAAAGATAAGCTCATAAGGCCTAAGCTCTATGACCTGGACTCAACGCTGTCAAGACACACAAGGTAATCATTATACCATCACTTGAAGACTATGCAACGACAAGAGAGCATGACTGTGAATCCCTTAAACCACTTCAACACCATACAAGGGAAAGACCACACCACCTATTGATAATCTTGCAATTGTCGGCAAAAAACCTCACTATACCTACAACAAACATTGAGCTTCCTTTGCATAATCCTTGACAAGCGCACAAACCACAAAATCGCCACCTCAAATTTGTGCAACAATTGTCGCTCTAAGATATGAGGTGAGCAATAAGTCATAACCTCTGAAAAAGCTCTAGAGTGACCACAACCACAACCATAAAGGCTCTCCTCGACAAAGTGAGAGCGACCTAACTAAAAATAGGAAAAGAAAGAGAAGAGATCAGGAATGAATGTTGCTGAGCCCAAGGCCAAAGACTAGGTCACCGACAGTAGGTTTTTTCTTAGGGTTTTTTTCCCTAACTGCTGGAGTTTTTTTTATTAAGAAATATTGAAACAGTAATATGATAATTTTTTTTTAAAAAACAAACGATATTATCTACACTAAGGGGGAAAGGGTGTGCTTAGTCTCACAATGGGCTAGCAATAATATGGTTCAAATTCGCTTTTGGCGAGAATCGAACTAAAAACTGTCACTTACAAGTCCAAGAGGAATACTGCTATATCGTAGTACTAAGTGGCATATGATAAGCTTTTAAGTGGATATATAAATTTTTTTGAATATATCGATATTTTTACACTAGGGGGAGGGGGAGTTCAGCTAAGCTACACAATGGGCAACCTAATTTTGTATCAAATTCTCCATCGATGAGATTCGAACCTAAGACTTTTTAATTATAAGCGAAGAGGAATATCACCAAACCGTACTGAGTAGCAAATGAATATATAAATTAAATAAACAGCCGTTATTTTTATTTTATTTTTTGAAAATGAAAAATTTGCAGGGAATTCTAATTTCCTCACTTTTGTTGATTGCAACCAAAAGGCCGCTTTGTTTGGCATTTTTATTCCTAAATGGGTCACATTCATAAAATACTTTGTTGAGTATTTGACCTGCTACTCTAAAGCCCACGTTTCATTTACCCTTTGTTTGGCCCAAGTGCCATTTTAAGGCCCCATCCAAAAAGTTCATCATACACTAGTTTTTTTTTTTCTGATTTTGTTTTTGTTTATATACAAGTCATAAATGAGAAGAAGAATCAAACGCGTAACTTCTGACAGTGCAAGAAACTGCCGACGGTGGGAGGAATAAAGGTTGTCGGCGGTGCAAGAAACTGTCCGGTGGTGATGGGTGGTGTGGAATGGGGATTGCTGCAAAAATAGAAGTGAAGTAGCAATATGTTCTCTACAATCGTTTTACATTGACAACTGAATGGTGGTTATATGCAGATAAGTAGTGGCGGAGTCACATGAAGGCCAGGGTTGGTCCAAGCCCATTTTAGAAATTTTCTGATATATATTACTATGTGCAAGCTTAGAAAATAAGAAGCATGGCATCAGTGGGTCAGTATAGTTTGATAGGTAGGGGTTTGAAACTTCTTGTTTCTTACATTTTTTTAGTTTTTTTGTTTTAAACCCAGCTTTATAACTAGCCTTATGTTTTACCATATAAAAATCAATTCATTTTTTGGGTCAGTTCATATGCCCCTCCCTCCTGTTATTGATGTCTAGCTCTGCCACTGCAGATAAGGGGTGGTTATCAAACAGGAAGTAGAAATATTCTAAAATACTATGATTCACTTAAATGAAAGGAGACGAGTACGATGTCTAACCAACTGGTCTAATTCATATTGCATGTTATATTAGATGGTCAAAGAGAATATTTCTCTTAAGATAAGAATCCGAATGTTGTTCTAAGGAGTCAGGTAAGCAATTAGTCAATGCGGGTTTTTATCATCTCCCTCAATTATTGTGGGATTAGATCGAAAGAGAAAATGAAATCCATTGAATCTTAAACAAAGTGGAACACCTCAAAAGAAGTTCTTTCTAAACAGCAAATGCTTTGATTACTTTAGCCGTTTGGCCATTGACTTGCCGAAGAAGACCATAAAAGATAAGGCCGACCAAGTTTTTTGTACCATAACTTTCCCACTGTGAATGTTTTTTTGTCACCGTCTTCACACCTATAAATGCACAACAAAATCCACCAAAACTAACATTAGGGTTAGTCAACCCAAAGAACGACGACATTGACAAAAGCAACCCACCCCATTCACCAATCCTTTTCCTTAGCCTTTTCGATTTATAGGCAGCTACATCCTCCATGCCTTTTCCTTTTGAACATCTTTTCCTACTAAACTTAAAAAGACAGGACTTGGATAGTGAGCTTCCACACATAGTTAAGCTACATATCTTAATATATTACATGCAATTAGGTTTAGTTTGACATATATTAATGAAAACAACCCTGGTAATTTGAAGCGGCCTAACATTTTCACCCTAACTTACCTAATTCTTAATGTAGTGCCCCTTTTAATCCTAAAATAATCAAATCCATCTTTGTCTCAAGATTTGTGTTTTGTTGCGAAGTTGGATTACGCGTGCTCGTGAGCATCATACATTGTACACATAGGAACTAATTAGGAATTGAGGACAAACTACTAACTTTTCTTACAATAATCTATCTTTGTTGAGTACGTATATGTATGGAAATGCTTAATCTTTAGGTTTGGGTTTTCGTTTATGACGATTTATTTTCAACTGAATCATGATTAGGTTTTGATCAGCCTTCAGCTTAGATGAAGCATTTCTCAGGATATGAATTTTCTTCATAACTGACAAGATTATAGTAAACCAATAGTACTGGTAATAGCAACAGATCATTGCCCTATTTCTAAACCATTCTAAAACTGATCAAACTGATGTTAGTAGTTTTTATAATACAAAATCTTTCAGTTTATAATTTCCAGACGTTGTTAAACAGAAAACCTGGTCCTAACCGAACTAAAGGAGAAGGTATGCCTATAGCAATGATTAATGAGAAATGCTAATGCGACTATTTAAAAGTAGAACTTTTCATAAATTCTCTGTTATCTCACAGTTTCACGTTAATTCATGTACTAATATTATAAAATATTATGCTAAAAATATGAGACCACATAGAGTCCATAAAAGTCTCATTTTTTGAGAGAGTTTCTTACCATTTCTCATGATTAATTATTAATAAATTAAAAGGTAGCTTGACAGTTACATTTTAGTGTGATTGATATTATTTTCATGCTCCAGTAAAGTGAGTCCAAGATATTATTGTATTTAAATCTGCCTCCATTTCCATGGTCTATAGGTTTATATTTTCGGAGTAGAATTCTCTTTCTTTCTTTTTTCTCTCTCATTTCCTCCTCTTCTATTTAAATAATCACGGTTAAATCACGTCAATATATTATATTAATTTTATACAAAAAGAAAAAACAAAAGAAAAAATGTAAAAAGAAAAGAGGGAAGATGATAAAAAGAGAAAGGGAGATAATCCTAGTCTATATTCTCATGCATGAGCTGGAAATCACTGAGCAAGTCAGAATGCAGATTACACATTATTTTTTCATATTTCAACCAATCCGCCGTCAACACCTCATGAAGCATATGATCTTTAATAGCACAAACCCCGTGAAGGCTACAAGACTCGCTCACTCATCCATCAAGGCCTATGCTTTTTTGCGTGCAGTACCTATATTCTCATAATTTTACTATAACACACTAGTGTATGTTGTGACATCCCACATAGCCCAGGGGAGTGATCCTTAAATGTATATTCTCATCTCTACCTAACACGAGGCTTTTTGGGAGCTCATTGGCTTTGGGTTCCGTAGGAACTCTGAAGTTAAGCGAGAATGGGGCTAGAGCACTCCCATGATTGGTGACCCACTGGGAAGTTGCTCGTGAGTTCACAGAAACAAAACCATGAGGGAGTGGTAAGCCTAAAACGGACAATATCGTGCTACGATGGTGGAGCGGGCCCGGGAAGTGATCCACCCCGGGCCGGGATGTGACAAATTGGTATCAGAGCCAATCCCTGGCCGGAAGTGTGCTGACGAGGACGTCGGGCCCCTAAGGGGGGTGGATTGTGACATCCCACATCGCCCAGGGGAGTGATCTTTAAGGTAGCGTTTGGTACGCAGACGGGACGGGACGGAACGGAACAAAGATTCATGTCATGTTTGGTACTGGCAAGATGGAACAGAACGAAACTGGATTAAATGACTAACTTACCCTTTTTATTTGACTCTCTCTCTCGTTTCTCTGCTTTCTCTTCTTCCATTTGACTCTCTATCTCTCCCGTATGCTCATATCTCCCAGTAAATCAAACCAATACTTTCTCTTCATTTCATTATCTTTCTCTTCAATTCCAGTAAATCAAACTATTTTTCCCCAATTTAAAACCAACGATATGAAAAGGCTAAGGGAGGCGAGTGTGGACTGAGCTGTATCAAACTATGATTTCCCTGCACTTCGCAAATGCCGCGTCGTTCCGGCCAGCTCAAACGCCGAGTTTTTCCCTAGAAGGAAGTGGGTTTCGGTCTGTTTCGTCAGTATTTCAGCGGATTCGTCTCCGACTCAGCCCGGAAAGCCCGAAATCGAGCTCGAATTCATTTGGGTTGCTGGGTAATGAAGCTACGTTTGGGTAACGAAGCATTTGGGTTGCTGGGTTTGTGGTGGAGGAGAAGGCTACATGAGAGAGGGAGGGTAACCAAGCTACGGGAGAAGGAGGCTGCGGGAGAGAGAAGGAGGGTAGACAGTGGAATTTTTGTGTTCCACATACGTGGAACAACCCATTCCATGGGGGAGGCGGGACGCAAAAACACCCAATTTTTGTCCCGTGGAACAGCGCGTTCCACCCATTTTTGACGTACCAAACGTGGGACGGAACGCCTCGTCCCGTTCCGTCCCGTCGTGTCCCACGTACCAAACGCACCCTTATGTATATTCTCATCCCTACCTAGCACGAGGCCTTTTGGGAGCTCACTGGCTTTGGGTTCTGTAGGAACTCCGAAGTTAAGCGAGAAGAGGGTTAGAGCACTCCCATGATGGGTGACCCACTGGGAAGTTGCTCATGAGTTCCCAGAAACAAAACCGTGAGGGAATGGTAAGCCCAAAGCGGATAATATCGTGCTACGGTGATGGAGCGGGCCCAGGAAGTGATCCGTCTCGGGCCAGGATGTGACATATGTGATGCACTGATAATTTAACGATTAGATTGAAACTGTTAAAATTTAATTATGCAAATTTAGTGGTTTCATGCATGCATCTATCCATCTCATACATCGAAGTATTGTAGAACTCTCTTGTTTCTATACTGTCATCAATCACCCCATTTCCAATCTTTGATAGATTCTTCACTATCCAATAAGTTTAATTAATTTGTCCTTACTTAATTAGTAACTTGTCGTCCTTTACATTAATAATACGAAAATTATTAACAAGTGTACTTTTAAATATGTTGATAGTGGACCAACAACAACGATAGTTATACGCAAAACATGGAGAGTAATTTATTTAAGATATGTTAGTCCCAAGCTATCTTTTAGCACTTGCTAACAACTCTTGGGGCATGCGTGACATTACTCTATTGTTTAATTTGTTTATTTTGATATGCTGAAGGATAAAATATACCACCACTTTTTCCATGCAAAAGCTTTCATCTTTATTTGGTATATTTAGCTGGACATAAAAGGCACGTAACCGATCACTGCACAATGCTCCACAATATCTCTATTTCCTTTATATAATATTATAGTTGAAGTTTCAATAGAAAACGTCCCAATCCAAGGCATGATCTGAACCCACCAAGATGTCTCAAAGTCCAAATCAGAAGCACCATAACGAGGAGGGAAAGCGAAAGCTGCTTAATGCTTATGGAGGAAGGGACGAGGAACAAGAACAGAAAAAAGGAACACTCACACCGCTTGATCGTACTTTCTGGAAAAACTTTAAAATATAGCTCTCATCATGTTATGTAGTGTTTTTATTCACATGTTATAATATAAGTATACATATTATATTCACATTTTAAGATACAATATCGACATATAAACACATTGTGAGGATGTGAAGGTAAATGACTCTCACGGAAAAACTTTGCAAATGCTTATAAGAAGTTAGGTTACGTTTCATATTGCCAATTGATTTTATAGTAGAATCTTCACTTTCTTCATGGTATAAAAGTAGGTTAATCCATATGTGAAGCCTAAGATCACAAGTGCTCCACGTCACCCAATTCGTGTCGTCGACATATTTGGCTTGAAAATTTGTCACACTTAAGGAGACGTGTGAGGATGTGAAAGTAAAAGAGTTAGCACATCGATGAAAGGAAAAACTTTGTAAAGGTTCATAAGAGGTTGGACCCTTCATATTGTGAATTAATTTTATTGTGAAACTTCAATTTTTCTTACACACGGACTAATACAAGTGAACTGATTACACTAGATATATGATGTGTGACCTCGAAAACTTACTTTGTACCTTCCTTACCTTCCTCCATGTGTATATTGCATTGCTCTCGATGGTTATCATCTTTTTGGTGCAAATATGCAAAACCCACGAAGCAAGTAAAAGCCAAACTCAGCAATCGGTTTCATCATCACATATGGAAAAGCAAATACAAGCAACAAACCAAAAAGAAAGAAAAGAAAAATCCCCCGACAGCACCCAAGCAGAAAGATGAAAGTTGATCCACAGAGAGTAGTACCCCATTATATATATAGCACCATTTATTAACAAAACAGTGCTTGTTTGTAATTTGAATGTGACATTAGGACTAGTAAATGACACAATTTAGAGTCTAGTCAATATCACATATTTATAAAATTCCCACTACCCTAAACTAGAAAGATACTAATCAACTAGAACCTTATTAACCAAAAATAGAATAAGGGAAAAGGCCCCCTTGGCCTTCCCTAGCTAGCATATAATCAAGGACAAATGATATGGTCTAATCAAGGCTCCAAAAGTAATCTGGGAAAAAGCTCAAGTTATGCATATATTCCTTTCAAAGTTTTCTTTTGCATGCACAAACTCAAGAGGATATTCCAACGAGTGTCACATTGCTTAAGATTTTTTCAATGATAAATGGTTCTGCAATCTTCTTTTTCTCCACATTCACGCTTTTTGTGTACTTTGCTCAATCGAATCATCATAATTAAGAATAAAGTGTGTGCAAGTAGAGAAAAATAATGTGTCGAAATTAGTTCATTTCTTCGTCACATTTTGCTGGAGATCATCTAAAATGCCACATCAATTTACAAAAAACGTTACATGGCTAACTAGGAAATTATAAAGTTGACTCGAAAAACCCATCTTTCCTCTTCCTCTCGTGTTTTTTCTCCTTAATTTCTTCTTTCTTCTCTATTACCACCCCCAACACTTGCTTACTCTACCCACCTAGGGCCACAACCAAGTTCCAATGGCAGAACCAAAATTTAAAACCAAAAAAGGAAAATAATAAACAAAAAAGAAGAAGAGAAAGTTGGAAACTAATTTGGATTCTTTGCGGAATTAGATTTCTCTGGGGTCGACAAAAATGGACATGCCAGGTGCCGACTTTGTCCAGTCACCGACAGAGCCGTCGCTGTAGTCTTCCCCGAGCCGCTTGATGCACCACATGTCCTCGTCGCACGATAGCCTCCTCCAGTGCGGGATTCCTAACCTCAGCGGTTCGCGGCTCGACACCTCCGTCGCCACCACCCCGCAACCGCGCTCCTTCGCCAAGTTGTGCGCGTGGCCGCACAGTGCCTTCACGAACTTTGCCGCGCGTGGGCCCTCTCCTCCGAGCCCGTACAAGAAGTGTACCCCGAACGGCCTGAAAATGTCCGGAACCGACGGCAGCCTCATCCACGGCAAGGCCCGATCCACCAACCTCGTCGTCTTCGCGAGCGTGCGTTTCACGAGCGACGCGCCTTTGACTTCTAACGTGAACACGTCCTTCGAGTTCCAGACGCTGAGGATGGCCCATGACTCGGGCGGGTCGGCCAAGAAATGATCCGCGCCGGGCCACGTCTCCTCCGGCACGCTGCCACGCGGCACGGCGAGGAACGTGCCGAGGCTGAGGCGGTTGTTGAGGACTGAGTCAATGTCGCGAGGGAAGAACTCGGTGGTGGCGAACCGGCGGCGGTAGAGTGCCTCGGCGTCGGAGGGGGAAAGCTCGATGACGGTGACGCGGGAGGAGACCTTGACCCGGTGGGCGTAGACCGGGTTTACAAGGATGGTGGGTGTACGGAACTTGACGTAGCCGCATTTATCGGTGAAGAGCTTGACGGAGGCTTGGTTGTCGTTCTCGGTGGCCATGTACGAATACTCCGCCCCGTTTTCTCGAAACCACTCCTCCACTCCGCTCACTAGCTTTAACCCTATTCCCATCCTCCTGTTACAAAAAATAAATAAATAAAGTTTAATTAATAATTATTATTTTAAAAAAATAAGGAAAATGGAGGGCTTTTTTTTTTTTTTTTTTTTTTTTTTTTCTTTTCGGATAACGTCTCAATTCAATAAGTCAATGATATTGTTTGTAGAACATCGCCGTAGCAGTGTACCGATGAAAAAATAGGGGTGTGGAGGAGCGATTAGTATACCTGTGAGAAGGAGAGACACGGAGGCCCAAGATGTAAGCAAGTTTGGTGTAAACAGGGAGGGGCTTGAGAGTGACATCGCCAGTGGTAACGCTTTTACCATTTCTAGAGAGCTTCTTGCCGCATGTAACGGTTTTGATGCAACCTCTTATCATCCCAACTATCTCTCTCTCCTTCTCCGCCCCCACCACCTCCGCCACCTAGAAAACCAAACGCAAAATTTCAATTAATCAGCACCTAATATTCGTAAACTAAACCAAACCAATTATTTATTTAGTTTTTGGGAAGAAAAGAAGCTGATGAAATACATGGTGGTTGTTAATTTGTTGACACATACCAGCATGAGATAGGCAGGAGAGTGGCGGACCCTGCAAATCGGGTCGCCAAGGAGGTCGGTAAAGAGGGAGAGTCCGCCGCTGGGACCGACCTCGCACCGCCTCTCAACGTCTTGAACCATTTCGCAATCCTTGATGGGGTCGAACTCTCTCACCACTAAACTAAAAACCATTCCGTCATCCTCGCCCATATTTAACGACGACGATCAAATTCGGGTGCGTATATCAGAACGAAGTCGATCAAATTACTCGGTGCACCCGAGTTATTCGTGACGGAGCTGAATGAAAAGGGAAGGAGGAAGGGGTGTGTATAAAGAGTGAGAGTGAGAGAAGGGAGGGAGCGAATATAACGTGAGTTGTAAGCAAGAAAGGGTAATGTCTTACCTCCATCATCACAATACCTTATATAGGCTTCAGGTTGCTAAGGCCCCCACTTATATATAATACCATCAACTTAAAAACCTCAACAAAAAATAAAATAAAATAAAATAAGAAAAGAACATCTCCAAATAATTAAAATCTTAATTTCGGAAATTAATCTGAAAAACGAAGGGTCTGGGTTAAGGGTTTTGGAATCGGGATGGAACTGAGAGAGGGGAGGAGAGAGAGAGGGCCGTTTTTAAGGGAATAGCTAGTTCATCATTGTGGAGATACAAAGTGCCCTTTCCCTTCCCTTCCTTTCCCTTTCCCTCCTTTCCCTTTATATACCTTATTTTTGGGCTTTTCCTTTTCCCCTATTTCCCCCCCTCTCTCTCTCTCTCTCTCTCTCTCTCTCTCTCTGTCTAGAATCTCTCCACCTTCTTTTTTTATTTTCATTTTTTTATCGTTCTACTTTTTGAATTTTATTTATTAAATAAAGAAAAGCCAGAAAGCTTTATTAAATTCGGTGCTGCTGCTTGCTGCTAAGTGCTGACTATTTTTACGGCTTTCTATCTCCCATTTTCTCTCCTCTTGTATCCCGTCTATTTTTGCTTTTCCATCCCCTCTCTAACACTAACACTAACACTAATACGTAGTAATATAATAAAAAATAATAGATGGTATCGGCATTTTAGAATTGTCATCGTGCCTTATCTGTATATAAATTTTGTTTTTTCATTTTCTAAAGTACAATAAAAATCTGTTGTTTTTTTTACAAATTAAAGCTTTGATGTGATCTAATAACAATAGCAGTAACGGTATTAAATGTAAAAAAGAATAATGGGGGTCAATAAATACGAAATTCCAAAAATAGGAAACCATAACAGAAAAAGAAGAAAAAAAATGGGAAATGGCGGCTTTGGCTGCGCGCGGTTAGTCTACTCTTTGGTTGTTTTCTTTTCTCCCAGTTTGTATCATTTATTTCTACGGAAAAGCAGGCGTTTGCCATCATTACCCCATTTCTAATCATTATCCTTTTAAATTTAATCCTCTCTTTCTTTCTCTCTCTCTCTCTCATCTGTTCATCATGAATACATGACCATCATCGTCGCTTCATCATACATAACAATTATCGTGTTACCCATACTTTTATGCAAAACATAATCATCTTATATGAAACAGATTCATGTCACCATACTCTTTTTATTCAACGATACATTCTTATTTGACAAGTAATTCAATACATTACTAAAAAAATAAAACACACTGCATAACGATGAACCTCTCATATATGAATCTTTCTCCATATGACGCGAGACCAATCGAATGGAATGAACGGCTTTTAGATATATTCCCCAAATCTAGTTTTCTAATGGAAGTAAACTTCTTTTGGAAAACAATGGAAGTGAAACTTGATGACGTGGCGCAGCGGATGCCATCAGGTTTGGGAGGGAACTCCCTGGATTTGGGGCCGTCGATTTTAGTTCTGACCGACTACTGATGAGAATTGAGTAGTGCAGCTGCCACTGCTGCAAAAGCGGCTTTCGCTTTTAACAACCACATCAATATCATCATGATCATAATTTTGATTTTTTCCAGATGGACGGCTGGGATCGTATCATTCTAGGGACAGCTAAGCGACGCCGTCCTACAGCACTTAAATTGATAGGCAGCCACCACCACCAGCCTACGGCGACGCTAAAACTTAGATATTTGATATCCCAAGCGTCGATTCGATTTTTTTGAGTAGTGTGCAGCGTGGTCTATGGAACACCGTAGCATCCAAGTGCTGCCGCTTCTAATCATATTAAAGCGTTTGATTATCCGTAACGGTCTAGACAATGATTGGGTAATTCCAAAAGAAGTGGACACGTCGCCTAAATTTGGCCTACAATTAATACTTTTTTCAACCATTTATTACTCAATCATTTCTCTTAAAACCTTTATAATTATACGTAAATGCACATAAAGTTTTTTTTTAATGTACAATCAGTATAATAAATATATACTTATACTCAATAATTTGTTATGCACGTGATTTATATTGAATACAAGACTTCTCATTTTTTGTTAAAAAAACAGACTTCTCTGTTTAAATGACGAAAAATATTACTAGACTATAGTAACAAGTAACTATATTGAATTCAACTAAACTATAATGAGGGGTATTCGAATTTTAGTATAGGGAGGAAATCACATTTTCCTAAGACCATCTCCAAAGTATATGTAAAAAAATGTCACATAAACATATAACAGTAACAAATGACTTACCGTTTACTCCAACTGGGATGTTAAATGTGACATGGAAAAGAAGGCTAAGCTGACATGGATAAAGAGATATCAAATTTGAAGCTGCCTTCAAATATGGCTTTGTTATTTCCAAAAGCATTCCACTTGCCTTACCTTAAATTCTAGCATACTTGAGCATTATTTTATTTTTTTTAAACCAACACCAACCCAACTTTTATTATTTTTGTTTAAAAAAACATAAATGAAGAAATAAATAAATAAATTTTGACATATCAGGTGGAATGAAAATATTGATAATATGTCAAATTACCAAGTCAATCATTAAATTGAATTTTGATATTTTCAATTTGACGTTTCATTTGGAGATGCTCTAACCAACTTGACTTATCTTAAAGATTGCATAGTGAGCAATATTTTTTTTTTGTCAAAGCGTAGTGAGCAATTAAAGTGGGGCATAAAAGTATTTCCAAAATTGTTTTGTTTGCTATAATATTAATGCTTTTGTGAGAATGAGCTAAAATTATTGAGCACATTAAAATTAAAAAGGTTGGAAAGTGGGAAAAAAAAAGCGAGGAAAGCAAATAAAGGAGACGCGAGGTGGCAAATATTTTATACACATTATTTTGCACACTACACTTAATTTATATTAGACATATAAAGACATTTTTTGTAAGTTGGGGTGGGGCGTGCACATAGCAAACGTTTATATATGCTTAATAAAATGATATATATAAATTTGCCAAATAAATTGATATACATAAGAGACAGATTATTAGATTAAGATCAGTGGGTCCCTACTTTTGTGGGTCTGGTTTGGAATATCTGTGGGCCACTACTTGTGGAGTGGAGGTTGGCTTTTAGATTATTTAGGTTGATTTTAATTTTGGATTTGTCTCTCATTGGAAACCAGCAATTATTGTTAGAAAGGTTCTGTTCACACTAATTATCACTTTTCATATATTTTGTTAATTTTTTGTTATTAATTTTTTTTTCAATTTATTCAATCTGACGACTATAAATTAAGAGAGAAGACGCGACGCGAGAGACGCAGCGAACGTCTTAGCAATCCCTTGGTTTTTTTTCTTTGGGGGGGGGGGGTCTTGCTAAAACCTTCTAACGAATGAGAAGTCGACGTGAGTCCCATTTTATCCTATTAAACTTAGTCTGTGTACGTAACAAACAGGGGACTAGACTGATAAGCAGTCTAGTCCAGTCCAATGAGAGTTAATGAGCCCAAACAAATGCACCATAAAGATCGTTATGTTATTAGGTAAAGGGTCAAATAGTAGCTCACGTAGTGCAATGTGCTTTTAGGTAAGGTCATCTCTAAGTACCTATACATAACATTTGAGTTACATTGAAACTTATATTTGGGTTTCAATGTAAATACGAGTCTAAATTGTGGCCCGCTCCAACAAGGAAATATACTTACAAGAAAAGTAACATTCGAGTTACACTCTAAGCATCTCCAATGTACATACTCGAGTTTAATTTTTTTTTTTAATACAATGATATGTTTACACTAAAAGAGTGGGGGATTAGGGCTAAACCAAATTATGGGTCAACCAAAATAATTTGGTTCAAACTTGCTTTTGACGAGAATCAAACCTAAGACCTATCACTTACAAATAAAAGAAACACCATTTAACTATAATACTAAGTGACACTCAAATTTAAATTTTAACATTTGAATGTGTTGGAGTAAATCAAAAACTCAAAACTTGTGCGAATATAAATTTTGCACTAGAGATGGCCAAAGAATAGTTACCCATTCACACGAGGTTGTGTTCAACTTTCCATCACAGAATATCGATTGCAATAAAAATAATAATAAATAACTAGAATTTTTTCATATATTCTAAACATGAGTAATATTCAATTTTTTTTTAATAAAGAATCGCTCGATAATTTTCCTGTTACAGCAGCAAAAGATGCATGTTATTATAGTTAATTAGTCAAATTTTTGCACTTGAGGTCATCCATCCTTCTAAAAGTAGACGAAAAATCTAGCGATTTTGCTTTAGAGTTAAAGGCAGAACATAATTTGAATTTTAATCTTGATATATAACCACTGATCTTTCCAAGATTCTAAATTGGAAGCCTAGATTTCGATTATTCTTTAGGAATCAATTTTAGTTAGAAATATAGTAGTTTGAATAACATGTTCGTTAAAACAATTTAACAATAATGAACTTACGATGAGGAGTATATATAAAAGTTTGACGAGATGACGACGATGATAGTTTGGTAGAATATGAGTCGTCACACATCCATAAAATATGATTAGCTATTTAAGATTTGTAGCTAATTAAAACTATTTTCAATTTGTTTTTCTCAAATGATTGCTGGTCAAAACAGAAGAAGCATATTACGTGCATGTACTTTGCATACAAAATTGTATATAAATATGTGTGTGTGTGGGATTAGAATAAAGTGACAAAGATGTAAATAAATGGGATTCTCTTGCTCTTGATTAAATTATGTTTTGTAGCTTAATTAAGTTGAACCTAAGAATCCAACTACGTACGTATCCACCATATTATTCTGTCAATGCGATTGTGGAGACTCTATTGGAAGATTATTAGGAATCATAGGAAGTATTTGGTCTGATTTTTATCCTAATAAAAAGTGTTCAAACTTTTGTGAATTATTGAATAACTACTTAATCTAAAACAATTCTTTTTTACAGGATTAATGTCTCTTGCTTTGGATTTTATTCAGAATCTCATTTATTAGTGAATAAATATGAATTGGCTCGGATCCGACCTCAATAATTTTGATCCCATGACAAAAGAGATGATCATGAGCATAATATATATGTAACCATCGCACCTATAAATGTGAACACATGATTCGTGCGAAGCTTTTGGCTTTTGACGCATATTAAACTCAATTAATTCCTTGATTAAGCATTATAATTTTGATTAGGTCGATGATGGATCAAAAAACCAATGTTCATTTCAACACAAATTGTTTTAGTTTGGCCAATCAACTATAAATAAATAATAATAATAATAAGAGTTAGCTAGCTAACAGCTAGGGCATATATAATGCAGGACCACATTGTTGTTTGAAGAGATATATGCCCTCCTCATGGTTCATGCGCAATCTACAATATCACTTTGTAAAATATATATACTTAATATCTTTGATTAAATATTAATCTAGCTGGTCAAAAAAAGAAGAACATGGGTCTGCGACACGTATCATGTTTATATGTTTCACCAAGCTGATAAAATATTTGGAGGAAAGAAAACAGTTAGGGACAAATGTCAAGACAAATGCCTCGAAAACATTTCTGTTTAGGGATCTTGTTCCCTTCCATTGTGATCAATCTTAGGCATCCGTGCGTGCCTTTTTACCCTATAATTGCATATACAATTGACTTAGGGTTGTGAACCACAACCAACATTGTAGGGCCGCCCGGTGCCAAACAAGTCCTAGCAGAATTAGGTTATGTCTCACCTTGGATATATATGACATGGGGTAATTGGAGCCGAGGGCCGAGAGCCGAGAGGACGAAATCGTGTCAAATTTTTTAAGCATTGAATGATATTTAGGAGCATATAAAGTTGGAGCAACTAGGCAAACATGTTCACAGATAATATTTCCAAATTGTCTTTTGCTCCAATGGGAACGACCAAATAGCAGAATTGTCATTGGGGTTGATTAAAAAAATAATTAAGACAGTTGGAAAGTAGTATTAAGTTGACCCTTGATGCTTTAATTTTAGGGAGCTTAAGTGGTTTCTCCAAACTTTTTCTTAATCAATACCACCCTAATAGCTTTATTTAATGAAAATGATTCGAATTACATATATTTACCCCTAAATACGTGTAGCAATGCCCATCACACAACCCTCCTATTTTTTCTTCCAACCATTGCCCTAACGGGCGTTAACCCAGATTCATCAAACCACTGCCACTATTTCTAGAACTGAACACTGCCACTATTTATAGAACCAAATAAGAAAGTATCAATTTTGAGGAAGCACTTACATGGAAAGAAAGCCCATGAGGGGAGGATTCAACTTCTCTCTTGAGTCAAGGATCAATCCCGTCAGGTTTGGTTGAAAATTGGCAAAAGTCGCCGGAAAACATCACCCTTGGCGAGCTATTGAGTTTCAATGTGTGGGTCATGTATTAGAAGAAATAAGGTGTTGATACGAACTCGTAGCCTATGACCTTGCATGATTTGGTTACCTTATGATAGACTTATAAAGAATCTAAGATTGGAAAGAAGAAAATGAGAGGGAGGAACACAAGACCGAAAAAGAAAATGGGCTAGACTAAAACTGACAGGGGAAAAATTGGGAATCGATCAATTATTTTGGCTAGGCCAGTCAAATTGCGCTGGTTTGATGTTGAGTTTTGTTCTAACCATTAAATGAAGTTATTAAGGTGCTTTTGCTTAAGATTCAAAGTTTGAAACTTTTTTTATTTTTTCTTTAATTTTAACTTTTTAGCTAGGGTTAGAGAAAATTGAGTAGTGGAGAGTGTGGCTCAAGGGATAATAGCATGCGTTTATTATAGTGGAGGTTCTATTTGCCATGGAGCTTCTCACTCACTTCGTTTTGTTATTATATGCTTCAGTGCTTGATGATTTGGGTTAATTTTTGGTCAAGTTGGTCAACTTAGCTAGCTAGCCAGGGTTTCTTTGGCATCGAGACCTTAAACATTTACTCCGGCAAAACTGCTTTCCATGGTCTAGAAGATCCACGAAAATACAAATTTTATATAGCCATATGAGCTACCTTAATTAAACAGACCCTTGTTCCCTTCTCGTAACATGTTTTTAGGGTCGGTGACATGCAAGCCAAAAGCTTGATCTTCTGTCCATATAAATATGATGACCTAATTATATGATCTAGCAAAACCAAGGAAAAAAATTATTCGTATCTGATTTTGTACGAACCCTAGTCACCGAAGAAGAAAATTTCATATGAAGGGTTGGTGACATGCAAGCTAAAAGCTTGATCTTCTGTCCATATAAATATGATGACCTAATATGATCTAGCAAAACCAAGGAGAAAAAAATATTTGTATCTTATAAACAAAGAATTAAGATTTTGTATATGAACCCTAGTCACCTAAGAAGAACATTTCTTATGAAAAAGTTATTCCACGTCATTATACTGATATGTGGTTTGTCAAACTATCTAGTAGAAAATATCAATACGTACTATTGTGATATATAACAAATTTATACAAGTTTATCGCTCAATAAGATAGTAAACTCTGCCTTTGTAAGAAGTGATGGTCAAATATGACAAGCTTATAGAATTAAAATTATCAAAAATTTACTGTTATAGTAGTTTTGTTTCTCAATATATAACTAGTAACACTATGCTTTTGACCTTATCTAGTTATTTCAGTTTCCGACCTTTGCCTGCCATATTGCCATGTCCATTTGTTTAGGTTACAGCTTTTAAAGGTTGGGACTAAATGGCAAAAGAGGGAGACAATGAGGGCAGAGACATATGGTGTGATTTGGTGGTGTAAATGGGTAGATCAGATTGAGAGAGGGGGAGTTTGAAGTTGAAGGGTTGGGGAGACGTATTTGGATGGTTCAGGATCTGTCATTTCCAGCATTTGTTTTTATCTGTATGGTTTTGGGCATTTGTATGGTAAGAGTCCGACACTAGGGTGCGGCCCTGGGTGGGACGAATCCCCAAGATTATGCACCATGTTCCCCTCCTCATTGAGACGTGCCCTTGCCCCATCACCCATCTCTCTCTCTCTCTCTCTCTCTCTCTCTCTCTCTCTCTCTCTCTCTCTCAATCTTATGATGATATATCTTCATGCTTTGACAAGACCCTTCATTCTGTCCCAAACCATAAACAATCAAATCCCTCGTGTGTTCACCTTGCTAGGAAAGTTGATTCAATTAAGTATTGATTGAAGTTGATGCAAATCTAGTTCTTTAGAGGAGATCCACCATGGAGAAAAACTTCGTTACGGATCTGTTGACTCTAAAAACTACCACGCTTACGTGGCGCGCAGGTTGAGTAACTAATGAGCTAACTATGTCCTTCAGTCATGTGTGGGGCGTGCCAACTCGACGGCCGAGCTCGGCCGGGGAGTAAAATGTGTTGATGTTGCGTCGAGTGCGCTGCTGACTTCTGCGCCTTGCGATTACGGCCGAGAAGGAACACGTCTCAGCCTTTGGGTTCTAGAGCCTGAAGACAAGGCTTCTAGTCTTGCGAAGTTCACTGATCGTACCGTGAATGTGGTTCGGCCGTCAGAATGCCGAACTCTGAAACTTACTTGTGAGTATCCAATCATAAAACAAACTCGGCTTTCAACGTGCTGAGCCCAATAATTTGTAACACCTCACTTCGCCAAGAAGGCTAATGAGATGACCTCTGCCAACAAGGATTCGAAAATCCCTACCGACCGAGACTTGGATAGGTAATCAGTCGGCCTCGACGCAGTGCTGTTTTCCAAACTGAAGGTACTCCGCGGTCGGCTGATTCTACGGTAACAGTACTGTTTTCCAAACTGAAGATGTTACCGGTTGCCTTCACAGTGCTATTTTTCAAACTAAAGATATGTCAGCGAGAAAAGGGAAAAGAATAGAGTTATCAAGGTTGTTGAGAGGTTTCGTGTAAAGCGAAGGTTTGCGCAGGGCAGTTTTATGTGTTGAATTGGAGAGACTTGAATGGTGCACTCCCCCCTCTATTTATAGCAGCAAACCTTCTTTCGATCGAGTTAAAACTATAGTCGGATTAGGACTCCTTATTCCGATCCAGTCTTATCTCGGCCAATCCTACCTCCATTAGGACTTTGAACCTAACCTTCTATCAGGCTGCATTCATTTTCAGGTCTCGGTTTCCTCATCCTGCCGCGAATCCTTGTTGCATCAGGATTCAACTCCCTCATCCATCCGTCTCGTAATGAGACTCATTCCATCTTTATCTGGAACACTCTATCTTCCGATATGACTTGGCCGGCCTCGACCATGCGGCCCATGAACTGGATGGTTTACAGTAACCCTTGAATAAGGTTTTCGGGCCAAGAACAATTCTAAACTCGGCCCAAACCAATATTTTGGGCCCAAACATTGCCCCCTCGCGTATGAGGTTGTCGGCCTACAATCCCTGGTCGAGCCTCGGCCTTGAAGAAGCGAAACCGTCCATGGGCATTTCCAAAACATTAAATTGTCTCGAGAATCACCACCATGCGCATTTATGAAACATCATCTCGCGTCCTTGATTCTTCCAAACATCCTGCCACATGTCGATCCCCCGGTTACCTTAGCAGCTTTCAATAATGATCTTCGAGACGTGCGGCTGTCGAAACGTCTTTCACCATTAAATCCGCCAAAACACGCAATCGTGCGTCCTCAAACCCCAAAAACCTCGGTCTTTTCACCTGAATTCCTTCCGTTCGTACCTTACGCTTCCAAAAACCCTGAAAATCTCTAGCCATTTTGCTCTCAAAATCCCAGAAAACCCAAAAGCTCTCAACTCAAAAATCCTTCCTTCAAACCCAGAAAATCTTTGAGTCTTCATCAATGGCTTCCTTCATCTGCAAGCTTTCTGACAAATGCAACAAATGCAAGGACTTCATTGACCAGAACGCCATCAAAACTCTACGCTTTGAGAGTGATTTGAGTACCACTCATTAAATCCTGGGACCACTCTTCAAGGACGCAATGTCATCGTCCATCACCACCCTCTTCAAGGTTCACTGCCTGGCACCTTTGCTATAAGGGTTTGATTGGTTAAAGTAGGGCCTGCCGAGGCCCCAATGAGCCTGGCCTTTGACCACCGCAACTTGGGTGGCCTGGGTCGAACGGATGGAAAGATTCTTCGGCTAAGAATGGAAGGCTCTCGGCATCTATTATGCCATCAGACTTTCGACTGTGGAGATTGCCATGGACAGAAAACTCCTCATTGCAGCTCTGAGCTTCTGGTGCTCGGCCACCAACACCATGATCATTCCCTTTGGCCTTATAGGCCCCACCATCCTTGACATCTCAGCTATCCCTTAGACTTCCCCTTCTGGCATCCTAATCGATGCCGCCCTCTCTAGGTGCCCGTCTAACCTCGATCTCAAGGCATTATTCGACGAATGGGCCATCGAGACGCTGAGCAAAGAAGGTCAAGAGCCTTCAAAAGAAGAAGTTCAGAAGTTGCACAAGAATTTCTTCAACTATAACACATTTATCCTCCATTTTGCTGGCCGAGGGGAAGCAAGCCTACGGAATGGAGAGCACGAAGCATTCCTGTTTTTCTGGTACAACAAGTTTAGTTGTTGTACCAAGTCAAATAAATGCTTGGTCAAGAACATGCTAGTGGTTAATGCCTTGGCTAGTGGTCACACCCTGGCCCTCAATTCAGCCGTCCTCACTAACCTCATGTGCTGCTTGGCCGAAACAATCATCAACAAGATTGACCCGCATCAGAATAGACCTATCTGGGTTTTTCAACTCTGGCTGCAGGTTTAGTTTGCCACACTTTAGCCAGAGATCCTCAACTTCCAATCCACTGAAGCGCTCGGCCTTCAATTGGCCTCTCGACCGGGTCCTCCTCACAGGGCCGAAGAAGTCTTCAAATACTTTTTCGGCCTAGAAGTCCTTTCTGACGATGAATTTTTAGTATGTCGTCATCAAGAATACCCCTCCTCACTCAGACTTCCGACATCAACATGGAGTGAAGCTAAAGATGATGATCTTCGTCAAAACTGGGGGTCGTTTGTGTTAACACGCGACCTTCCCCTGGCTGCGACTCTCGCCGAGCAAGCTAAGAGGTCTACCACCCCCATTTCACTGCTCGACAACTCGGCTACCTATAAGGTTACCTGGCGCCTTTACTTACTTTCATTCTCTCTTAAGCAGTGTAAAGATACCTAGCAAGAGTTTCAGGACAGGTGCAAAAATTTCTGCCTTCGGCCAAATGTTCCTAAATCTCTCGGCACTGACACCTTTGGCGATTGGTGGGAAGAGTACACCCATGACTTCTTTGGCACTCTGGTCGAAGACGTCGTCAAAAAGATCTTTGGCAACCGACCCAAAAAAGCTCATGCCCCATAATCCAAAAAGATAACCCAAGGAATGTCTATCTATATCTTCTTTCTTTAAATGTTCAAAACTTTATTGACTTGGTTTCACTATCTCAGGCGACCGAGCACCGAAGTGGGTAGACGTGGTAGCTGCGGCCGCAGCTAAGAAAAAGCTAGTCATTTCGTTCAAGAAAAGCAAACGGCCTAGCTAGGAGGCTTAGACGGCAAGTGAAGCTTCTCGACATACAAAACACGTCAAGAAATTAGCAAAAAAAAGAGAGCGGGAGATTCACGTCATCTGTAGCCGAACCACGGAAGTGACTACTCCTAGTGTCTCTCCTTCTGCCCTCGTCGTCCAGGCCTCGACGGCAGTGCAACCAGCTCCAACCGACCAAGCATCCGAAGTTAGACCCGACCCTCAAGTCGTGGTTGAACCAATCGTTGCTTTGCTGGTCGAGGAACCGGTAGCTCCGGAGCTGCCGTTGCACTTGTCTTGGAGGATGTGACCCATTCGGCCGGGAAGATTCTAACTAAAAATCCAAAACAATCAATTATCATCCTGGAAGAGGTATGATTATGTTGTTGGTAACTCTTTTAAATTCGAAAGTACTAACATTTTTCATTCAGGATCATGAGAACGACGAGATTCTGCTGGCGAGTCACCTTCGACCAACTAATCCTCCCTATGTGGTCGAAGTGACTGACCAGGTTGTTCCACCTACAGTCGATCGTGGAAAAAGGCCAATCGTCGAGCCTAAAGTGATGGCGGAAACACTGATTCACCCATAGGATCAAGACCTTGGTATCCCCTTCCAAGAAGCCACTTGAGCCTACGTAAGTACCCTTATCGTTTTCCTTTGGTCAATCTTCTACCTTAGAATTCTAAACTAGGAAAATATTAAATGTCAGGTGCCCACGTTCTCATTTCATCGAAAATTCCATGTGTTGAAGGGTGTTATCTATATATTCTGGCCACCTCAGTGGCCATCGAACATAGATAACCTTCATTGGCCGCGTGAATTAAAAAGCAGTCTTAAACACTGGGCTCAGCCATTAAGCTCTCTAGGCTCGAGCAATGAGCCAGCAGACATGGCCGAAGTTTTTTTTCGGCAGGTCTAACATTTTCCCTTTTTCTTACCTCCTTACGACTTAACTTGTTCTGACAAGTTTCTTTCTGTGCAGCCTTCATGGGAGGTCGAGCTTGACGCCTTACTCTCTAGTACCTCGAGAGTCGTTGGGTCATCTAATGCGTCGACGGAGCCTTCTACGACCGCGACCGAATTTAATGCCTTTGCCAAGTTGCAAGAACTTCTATCCCTTTTCGCCTCACAAGTTCTTCGGTGTAATGACCTTGACTCTGTAGGGAAGTGCCTGAACAATCTAGCGGCTGGTGGTTTGTTGAGCACCAAAAGTGTCGTCCATTTATCCAATATCCTGGAGCGGACCCGACAATACTTTACTACTTTTGAAAGGGCTCTCCAGGCAGATGACGACTTGAAGGCTGCAAAGATCACACATGAAGCCAGCCGACTGGAGGTTGATGCCATAAAAGCAAAGAAAACGCAGCTGGCCGACCTTGATCATCAAATTGCCGAACTTCAACGTCAAACCGCTGAGCTTTAATGGCAAAGGTCGGCTGTTGCTTTGGAACTAAAAAAAAATTTTGAAGCAAACAAAGCTCGACTAACAAACTTTACGGCTGGCGTAAAGCAGATACAACAACTTTAGCTCGATAAGAAAACAAGGCAAGCCGAAGTCACAATGGGTGAAGTAAGATGGTTGGAACTAAAAGCTACTCTCGAGGCTTTCCTTAATTCGACCCCCTTAGGATTGTGTATATCTGTAGGCCGTTTTAATTCCTTGTTATTTGTAACTTTTACAAATTTAATGAAACGCGCCTTTATTCTCTCATTTCCCAAGTTATTGGATAGTACTTCTTTAAAAATTTTCAGTTGATTGGCAACTTGTGAATTAAACCAATTCCATCATTGAGATGGTATGCCCCCTTACCGAGCGAGAAATTTGTGAATAACGAACAGTCTTTCCCAATTCGGTGACCATTTGTCGAACCTAGGGTCTTTAATTTCCACGGGTAGCACGGTTTGCCAAACCAACTCTTTTTCGCCGAACGTTTTTTGCCTGACTCGCTGATTATAAGCTCGCTTGACAATCTTCTTCTGTGCCACTAATAAGCTATAAACATCAAGCCGAGCTTCTTCTAAATCTTCTAACTCTTGTCTCATGGCCTAACTGTACTCAGCACTAAACAAACTACTTTGTTCAATTACTCGCAACAAGTTTATACTTAGCTCGACCGGCAACATTGCGTCGTGTCCATTAGTCAACGCGTATGGAGTCGTTCCAATGGCTGATGGGAGTAAAGTTCGATAGGCCCATAACGCTTCATTTAGCTTCAGATGCCACATACCAGGCCTTTCTCTTACCATTTTTTCAAGAATACCGATCAAAACCTTATTACTTGTTTCGGCCTGCCCATTCGCCTGCGCGTAATTCAGTGTAGACTGCTCGAGTCAAATTTTTAGATTGGCCGTATACTCTTTAAACCTGTCCGATGTGAAGATTGTACCATTATCTGTTATGATTATGTCTGGTACGTCGAATCTAGTCATGATGTTTTATTCTACGAAATTACAAACTTCTTTAGACGTTAACTCGACATATGACTTCGCTTCGACCCATTTGGTGAAGTAATCCGTCGCGACAAGTATCCATGCATGCTTTGCTGACCCAGAAGATGGTGTAATTTTGCCGATTACGTCCATAGCCCATCCTCTAAACGGCCATGGTTTTGGTGACCAAATGTAGTGATTCGGCCGGGACTCTCTGTATATGACCATGAATTTGACATTGTACACATCCTCATGCGAACTCAATGCAATCCTTCAATATACTCAGCCAGAAATAACCATGTCGGCAAAGCAACCATCGCATCTTTCGACCGGACTGATGAGCTCCGCAAATTCCTTCATGAACTTCTGCGGTTGCTTGAGCAGTCTCTTGAGGACCGAGGCATAATAGTAATAGACCGTCCTTACCTCTTTGGTACAATTCATTTTGGTATGTGACATAGTTCGTGGCATGAACCTTTGTCTTGCGGTCTTGTTTGCCATTAGGGTTGTCAAGATACCGCATAATGGACTTCCTCCAGTCATCTGGTATTGCCCCGACTGCGCAAACATCGATATGGTCCTTTCCCTCTAACAACGAAGGTAAGGACATGACTCGTGTACGGATCATGCTATCGTGTCGGATGACTTTCTGATTAACCAAGGTCAGATATGATCGTCGCAACACAGGTATTTCCTGGCCTAGCTTGCCCTCCATGAGTTGTGCTCTGGAGGTTATTTGAGCTAGTTTATCCACGTCGATGTTTTAAACTCGAGAGATGTTTTCGAATGTAATGCCGTCAAAAGACTCGGTCAAATAGCTGGTAACCATGTGATATGGCGCCATAGTGCAACTCATGCAATGAAAAGAACCATTAAGTTGGTTAATCACAAGTTCATAATCACCAAGGATGAAGGCACGGGTTGCCCGTAAGTTGTGAATGATGCCAAGGCCGATGACAAGGGCTTCGTATTCGACCTGATTATTCGTGCAATCAAAATCAAGCTTAAGAGAAAAATACCAACGGTTGTGTTATGGGGATTGAATAACTATCCCAACACCAGCCGAGGCTGAAGTACTAGAGCCATCGAAGTACATCGTCCAATAATTATCACGCGTTTCCACCATGCCGATTTCAATTTCATTGCCCCCAAAATCGTATAGGGAAGGATGTTGGGCTAAAAAATCGGCCAAAGTTTGGCCTTTGACGGCTTTCTTGGGCACATATTGCAAACTGAATTAAGACAGTGCCATTGTCCACTTCCCTATTCGGCATTTTACTATTGGCCGAGTGAGCATGTAACGAATGGCGTCGGTCTGGGCGATGACCTGAGTGACAGACGGGAGCATTTAATGCCTGAGTTTTGATGCGGTGAAGAATAAAGCTAGGCAAAGCTTCTCGACGACGGAATAATTGATCT
Organism: Heteromeles arbutifolia; assembly: GCA_024362995.1. Lineage (NCBI taxonomy): Eukaryota > Viridiplantae > Streptophyta > Magnoliopsida > Rosales > Rosaceae > Heteromeles > Heteromeles arbutifolia. Next base: position 24,948,167 of record JANCRC010000001.1, on the reverse strand, counting down.
TCGGTGGGTTGACATGCCGGCTAAGGTAAAAAATGGCATGTTCGCGCCCATCATCATTGTCTTGTGTGAGGAGGCAACCGATGAAATCTTCGACCGTGGAGATGTACAACTTGAGAGGTTTGCCTCGTCGAGGTGGCACGAGGACAGATGGGGTCGTGAGAGAAACCTTGATTTGTGTAAAAGTCTATTGCTGTTCAGTCCGCCACTCGAAAGTGTCAGAATCATTGAGCTTCAAAAGTGTAGAAAAGGCTTACATTTTCCCTGCCGAATTAGCAATGAATCGGCGGAGGAAGTTAATTTTGCCGAGCAACGACTATAGTTGCTTTTTGGTCGCAGGGGGTGGAGCATTGATGATTGCTCGAGCCTTATTTTTGTTGACCTCAATACCACGATGATGAACAAGGACACCTAAAAGATTGCCTGTCGAGACGGCAAAAGCACACTTGGCAGGATTCATTTTCAGGTTGTGCTGGCGCATACACAGGAAAGCCTGTCGAAGATCATCCAAATGTGTTTGCCGACGTTTCGATTTGAGTACAACATCGTTAATATAGACTTCGACGATGGTACCAATTAAATCATGGAATATAGTATTCATTGCCCGCTGGTATGTGGCACCGACGTTCTTAAGGTCGAACAGCATAACGACCCATTTGTATGTGCCAAGTGCCCATGGTAACGAAAATCGATCTTATGGACATCCGCCTCAGCGATGAAAATCTGGTTGTAACCAGCATGTCCATCCATAAAGCATAAGATCTCATGGTTTGCTGCTGCGTCGATTAACAAATCTGAAATTGGCATTGGATATTCATCTTTAGGAGTTGCCAGATTCAAATTTCAAAAATCGATACAGATACGTAAAGCACCAATTTTCTTTAAAACTGGGACGATGTTCGCCAACCATTCGATGTATCGAGCCGTTGAATAAACCTGACTTTCAGAAGTCAAACGAGCTCATCCTTTATGCCAAGTTGTAATTCGGTTGAGAATCATCGAGGTGGTTGACGGAATGGTTTACACCCAGGTTTAATGCATAACTTAAGTTCGACTAGCGTTCAATCTAAACTAGGCGTCTCACGATAGCTCCAGGCAAAACAATCTTTGAATTCCTTAAGTAAACTACAGAGTACGACTTTCATATGTTGGGGTAACAAAGCACTAATTGATAAAGGCATTGGGTCGTTGGCCGGTCCAACATTTATTTCCTCTAAAGGGTCATTTACTTGGGGCCGACTATCTTCGAGCTCGGCTGGAGCAGCTTGAACCTTGTCGAACGACAGATCTGGACCGTTATCTCATTCGGTAAGAAACTCTATTAAATTTATGCCCGAATTTGGTTGCTTGGAAATAGCATACCAATGGGCCAGCAGTCGTTCCATGGTTAATGAAATCGCGGCCTGGCGCATTTCTTGTTTAGGTTCAGACATCAATGTCATTAATCAGGATTGGCCAACCTAAGTCACGCCGAATCCTGGTGCACAGTCTCGGCTCCTACCTCGATGGCCTTTTGTACTGATATGCGAGTCGACCGCCTTTCCTCATTGAAGCCTTGTAGGGTGATGTCGCCGACATGATCGTCATAGTATCGACCCTGAATCATGTTCACCTTGAACGGCTGATTATTGATCGAGTAAACTAAAACCAATTTTTTGTCCCAGAAGACAAGAACTTTGTATAACGACGAGGGAATGCAATCGGTTTGATAGATCCAATCGCTGCCGAGCAATGCATTATACTCTATTTTTTAATACACTATGAAAAATACAGTCATGTGATTGCGACCGGCAACGTTCACTTCCAAAGGAAGCACACATTTTGTCTGGGACTTATCCCCGACGAAGCTACTCATGGTTACCTCTGACAGGATGAGTTTGTCATTAGAATGCCGTAGTGCTCTCATGATGGACACGGGCATGATGTTGACTATTACTCCATAATCGACGAATACTTTAGAGACTGGGTATCTTTCAATATGAGCCGTAACATACAACGGCTTCAGATGCTAAAGATTATCGGTAGAAGAGTAGGGAAACAACTCGGCAAAAGCTGTTCTAAGTTTATCATGTTTGCTCTCTGGCCCATCCTCTTCGACGACGACGAAGTCAATTTGTGTTGCTTCTCCGGCTACCATGTCGCTATCCAAGAAACTTGGTTAAGATATGGTCAGCTGAAACTCAGCAGGTAAAGCGTGAACCATGCTAATCTCCATATTCTCAAGGATCGAAGAGCCCATCGAGTCATGGTCGTCGTTTTCCAGGGTATCGGTCGGAATATCCCTTTCTTAAGTATCATCGGCTTGACCATCATTTCCTTTGATTTAGCGGGTGGTTGTTGTGGCACATCCTTCGGTTCTGTGTTGTTCTGGTTGTTTTTGTTGAGCTCGCCTGACATTGAGAGTTGGTCTTGTTCTTGTGCCATTTTACGAGCTTGCTCCTGATAGGCGATTCGAGCGTTCCTTGTGTCGAGGTACGTATCCAGACGTGCCACGTGCTCTTTCTCATCGATCTTCAGGCCAAAAAGAACCACTGCCGAGAAGACTTCGAAATGGTATCGTAGATACTGAAGGTCTTCAAGAGAAAAATAAAGCTAGGCGGTGTCTATATCAGTATACGGATCGACCTCAAAGCCGAGAACTCGAGCTTCATGTATGTGCTGAAACCTGGCTTTCATCGCTGAATCGGTGATCTTTTGGATAATTTGTTCGGCGTTGGGGCAAGTTAGGGCCAGGTCGAGGGCTTCCTAACACTCCCTTGGTAGATTGTATAAGTCGTTAGAGGAATATTTCTTAAGAAACTCCCGCATGTACTCTAAGGCCTCGCCGAGAAACGGAGGATGCAGATTCTGTCGTACTTTAATTAGTGGCTTTGGTAAAGGCAACGGAAGAAGTTTACCTTCCGCTTCATTGCTCAAAACGAGCTTTCATTTCCCCAGGTCGAAGAAGTAGTTTGATGCGTTTCTCAGATTCCTTGATTGTAGTCTCAAAGTCGCGATCGATCGTCTTCTTTCCTTAAAGTAATTCGGCCATGATTATGGGGGGTTGCCGATCATCTTCACTACCTGGTACTTCTTTCGGCTACCAAATGTAGCTTATGCAGCTTGTCTGCGGGCCATGCAGTCTATCTATTGGTGTTGATGTTTCTAAGACTTAGATAATGCGGTATAGACGCTGGTAGGGGAATTGTAACTATACCACCGTTGGTCGCGTGGCTCGGGTGGCTTGAAAGTTCTTTGATTCATTGATGAACTCGAGCTGCTAAAGTTACGCGAGTAAATCCTCATTGTAAAAAGGCGCGTCGAAGTCAAGACATCGTCTGGCCGAGGATGGACCATCAGGTCGCGTTTTAGGGCCAAGCCTATCGAACACCTTCTGGTGCTGGCCTGCGCCAAGTACTGTTAGAGGTGTTGTTGCTACCGTGGATGGTTGCCGTGATATTGGAGCCTGAGGTGGTTTCTCCTTTGGCTCGGTTAGGACGACGCATGCTTTACAACGACTGCACAAAACCATCGGTCCATCAGTTTCTTCTACACTGGAGTCTGACATAGATTCGACTATGGCCGGTCCCGAAAACTCTGTAGGCGGTTTGTTTGAAAATAGATCAATCTGGCTGTTAAGAGTTCTGCTTTGGGACATGTTGTATTGGAACAAACTCGGCCTTCATTTTCCTTTTGCTTTTGGGCAAATGAGCATCCATCATGCCAACTGTCGCCGAAGGGAAGGGATCGACGTCAACGACCATATGTTTCTCAGGAAATTTTAGCTTGCCTTTATCAATCCAGCTCTGAATGGCATCGCGAAGCACGACACAGTTGTTTGTCACATGCTTATTTGAGTTATGGTACTTGCAATATGTTTTACCTTTCAGTTTTTCAGCCTTGGGAATATTATGCCCTGGCCGAAGTTTGATGATTTTGGCGAGCAACAACTGATCAAAAATTACGTCGGCCTCAATGATATCAAAGGTATAAACTTTTGATGTTTTAGCTGGCTCTTCTAAGGTTGAGCGAGTCTTGACGTCCTTGGAATCACTGTGGGCTAAGGCCTTACGTATGTATGGTTTATCAATCACTATCTCAGCCGCGTCCACACTGGCGTATTGAGAATCTTCTTTTTCGGCCGAGGTGTAGCTGATTGTAGGATTCTTGTAAATCGTCCATCGAGGTGGGGACTTTGAAACCTTTTCTTCTTGGAGAAAGTAATCATACTGCTCGAAATGCTGGGCTAATTCATACATATCTCGGAAGTTTACCCTAAGAATTTCTTTTTGTATTCCATGTCTAAACCGTTCAAAGCGATTTTCACGAACTCGACTTCAGGAAGAGGTACTCGGCACCAATTTCTGGCCGACTTAAACCTCGTTAGGTATTCTATGGGTGACTCGTCAAATGCCTGAGCCATCTTGGCCAATGAAGACACTGACATCTCCATTCCCAGTCGATAGAATTGTTCATGGAATTTCTCGACAAGCTTTTCCCAGTTTTGGATGGAATTAGGTGGGAGATTGATGTACCATGCGAATGCCGAGCCCATTAACGAGAAATTGAATAACCATAACTTATAGAGGTCACTATTAACATCCCCGCATTGCACAGTGAACTAAGCCATATGTTCTAATGAGGACAAAGACGAATCTCCAGTAAAAAGGCTAAAGTCTGGGATTTTAAAGTCTTTAGGATATTCGAACTTCTCCATGTAAGCTGGGTACGGATGGATGAATTTTGGGAATTTCGGCCCATTTTTTAGAGTCGAATCGATCATTCTTTGGACCTCGACCATATCAACAGGCCTTTCTGTCCTTAGGTTAGAGCTGTCTGACCTGCTAGTCGATCCACCACTTTTTTCCAAATCGATCATTTTGAGCCGAGCAGAACCTGTCTCGGCCTGTGTCACTGGTAATAGATTGCTCTTGGAAGTAAGTGGCCTGGTTTGGTCGACAGGTCCACCGTTATGGCCTCTACCAACTAGGGCGTCTCGAATTTCTGTGAGTATATTTATTTCTCGGTTGAACCATTGGTTGAATTACCGAGTTTGCTCGTCGAGCCGTCGTTGAAAAATTGATTTGGTCGATGGGTCAGATGCATCACCACCGTCTTCGTCACAATCCTTAACTATTCATTCAACAAAAATTCCCTTTGTCATTTTGGTGAGGATCTCTGCATCATGAAGTGGCTCGCCGAGATTAACTTCCTTTTCTCGGCGTGTCGCACTTGGTATTTCGGGCGTCACGGCAGCAACGTTCTGTGCCTGTGACAAGCCATCTTGCCCTGGGTTCTGGGCTGTAAGGTTAGCTGTTGATTTTCCCATGGCTGTTTTCTTCTTCACTGACCGTGTTTCAACGGGCATGAACTTCGTAGTTTTAGCACTTTGGTCCCATCGAGCGTGCCAAAATGTTGACCCTAAAAACTACCAAGCCTACATGGCGCGCAGGCCGAGTAACTAATGAGCTAACTATGTCATTCGGTTATGTGCGGGGCGTGCTAACTCGGCGGTCGAGCTCAGCCGGGGAGTAAAATGTGTTGATGTTGCGTCGAGTGCGCTGCTGACTTCTGCTCCTTGCGATTGCGGCCGAGGAAGAAACACGTCTCGGCCTTTTGGTTCTGGAGCCTGAAGACAAGGCTGCTAGTCTTGCGAAATTCACGGATCGTCGGTGCCGGGTTCAGTCACAGTGATTATATTTGTAAAAGTATAAGCACGTTGAACCGACTCCAAATTATAGGGACACAAATAGTCGAAAAAAATAAAAGTCTTAACCGTGAACGTGGTTCGGCGGTCAGAATGCCGAACTCTGAAACTTACTTGCGAGTATCCAATCATAAAACAAACTCGACTTTCAACGTGCCGAGCCCAATAATTTGTAACACATGACTTCGTCGAGAAGGCTAATAAGATGACCTCTACCAATAAGGATTCCAAAATCCCTACCGAGCGAGACTTGGATAGGTAATCAGTCGGCCTTGACACAGTGCTGGTTTCCAAACTGAAGGTACTCCGCGGTCGGTTGATTCTACGGTAACATTACTGTTTTCCAAACTGAAGATGTTACCGGTTGCCTTCACAGTGCTGTTTTTCAAACTGAAGATATGTCGGCGAGAAAGGGGAAAAGAATAGAGTTCTCAAGGTTGTTGAGAGGTTTCGTGTAGAGCAAAGGTTTGCGCAGGGCAATTTGATGTGTTGAATTGGAGAGGCTTGAATGGTGCACTCCCTCCCTCTATTTATAGCAACAAACCTTCTTTCGATCGAGTTAAAACTATATTCGGATTATGACTCCTTATTCCAATCCAGTCTTATCTTGGCCAATCCTACCTCCATTAGGACTTTGAACCCAACCCTCTATCAGGCTGCATTCATTTCTAGGTCTCGGTTTCCTCTGCTGAGAATCCTTGTTGCATCAGGATTCAACTCCCCCATCTATCCGTCTCGTAGTAGAACTTACTCCATCTTTATGTGGAACACTCCATTTCCCGTTAGGACTTGGTCGGCCTCGACTAGGTGGCCCACGAACTGGATGGCTCTCTGACACCATCTATTAATCTAATTCGAAATGATATGAAATTAATAGGTTTTTTTGTCAACATGAATGAATCGTGTCATTATCAAGTAACCCGATAAGCACCTGTTAAGATAAGGGTTGGTCCAGGTATACACGAGATTGTTAGAGTATATAGGATATGAAGAGTGTGGATCATGACACATGTCATTAGTTAAACAGATAAGGCAGTTAGGGTTGTTGGTATTGTAACATTCAGATAAGACAGTTAGGTAAATATCCATCTATATAGCAACATTATGTTTGTAACCAGAAAATTAATCAAGAAAATACAAGTGGAAAATCATTCTCTTTCTCTCTAAGTTTTCTTTGTTTCCTTCTTCTTCTTCTTCTTCTACAATCTCTCTGTTCTCTTTTCTGTATAAGCTTCGTAGCAAGCTTTTTGGATCCTTAGTTCTTTACTTCCGCTACCTATTTCTTTCTTCTACGATCTTTCTATGATTTCCTTTCTGATTTTCTGGGTTGTGTTTCTTACCAATTCATGCCTTCTGTATTCTACAAGTTCTTGCACACCAGATGTTTGTTTTTTGTTCTTAAAGAAAACTGATCAACCAGGTGTTTGTTTTTTATCCGTTTCAACATCAGTTTCAGTCAAGTTGGATGAGCCCAACTACTGACAACATGGTTCCGCTCGTTTCTTCTATACTTTGATCAATTTCTTGTTTGACTTCTTGATTCTTGATCAAGATTCATTTTTTCTGCTGTATCTGCAATAACTTCTCGATTTTTCTGCTCGGTTCCCTCAGTTTGATTTGTCTGCAACAAATTTGGGGTTTCTCTTCTAAATCTCTGTCTGGGTTGTTCATTTCTACAACAAAAGTTATGGTTACAGCTGCACAATTGCAACTTTTGCAATCCCCAATTGTATCGTTGATTCTGTCTGTTTCTTCCTCTACTTGTGTAAAATTAGATGACACCAACTACTTGCAGTGGCATTTTCTGATGAAGATGATGCTACAAGGTCATGGCATTATGTGATTCATTGATGGATCGAATCCTTGTCCTCCTCGATATGTAGCAACCTCTACATATTCTGTAATCACATATGAGTCATCTGCCAGACCAGAATTAGATGAATTTAATGTGTGGAAAATGCATGATCATGCTTTGATGTTGTTACTTACTACAACACTTTCTTCATCTGCAATTTCTTGTGTGATTGGTAGCAAGAGTTCTCAAGAGATGTGGGTTCGTCTTCAAAATGAATTTTTCTTACCAATCACAAAAACTAGTATCATCAAGTTAAAGATTGATTTGTACAACATTAAGAAATGATCTGATTCAATTTCTCAGTATCTTCGAAGAATTAAAGAAGCAAGGGATGCACTTTCTATTCTTGGTGTTACATTTCCTAATGAAGACATTGTGATTATTGCCTTGAATGGACTCCTTGTAGAATACAACACATTTAAATGTGTAATAAGAGGGCGTAAGAATGTCATTTCACTCAAGGATTTTCGTGCACAATTGCTCGTTGTGGAAGCCATTGTGAATTGTGTTCCTGTGCCACCTTTCTTGTCTGCTATGGTATCTAAATCTGAGACAAAAGGTTCTTCTTTTCCTCTCTCTAGCTCTCATTTTCATGATGGTTAGTCAAGTAATATAAATGGTAATAGTGTTGCTGGTTACAATGGTGGCTATCATGCTCAATCCAATTATAGTTCAGGCCAATCTAGCTATGATAATGGGGCTTACAATGGTTATATTTATGGTCAGTCGAGCAACGGTAAAAATGTCGGTGGTTATAATGGTGCTTATAGGAATTTTCAGTCCAAGAATTGAGGTAAAGGTCAGTTTCGTTACAATAATGGTGAAAGATTTAATATCTACAAGTCTTTTCCTCAATTTTCACCAGGAGTTCTTGGCTCACCTCTATCTCCATATCATAATTCTCCACCACCTAAATTTCCTACACATCAAATTTGTTCATAGAAAGATCATTTTGATGTTGATTGTTATCACATACATAATGCTCAATCTTCAGTTTCAACCCCTGAATCATGTCAAAGCACATTGGATCAACAACTCAAACCAGTGTGTCAAGTCATCCTGCAAAATCGTGAAACACCTTTACAGAGCAATTCTAATGTTGAAATTCATACAGCTTACGCGCAAGTCTGGTTCTCTCTCTCACTTCATTGTTTCAGAAGCTCAGTTGATTTCAGAAGTTTTGGAATGTATTGACAAGGGAAGTGCAGACTCTCAGTTGATTTCAGTGGGTTTACAACCGTGTATTCAAGTGACATTTCCAGCTCTTAACTCTGACAACAAGGCGTAAATTGGTGTTCCTACTCAAACTGTTGTAAATGAGTTCTGAGGATTTTATGTACTTAGTTATGCAATGGTGAAAGTATATTTGATATTCAGTTAGGCTACCATATGATAATTTTTTATAAGGGTAGGGGCACCAAGTCTACGTTGAACTGGGTACTATGGTATACACGATGTAATGGCACTAGTTGAGAAAAACACTTTCCGCGATGTAGGTACGTACGTCGTGCAAAGTCAAAAATCGTTGCCTAAGGGTTTGCACAACGCAACCTTCGTCGCGCAAAAACCATCTCGCCAAGGCAGTGACAATAAAGTTTGCATGACGAAGATATAACCTGCGTGCGCGACACAAAACCTACGTCATGCAAAGTGTCCTTGCGCGACGCATGACCTACGTCGAGCAAAGGGTCGTTGCGCGACGTAGGACCTACGTCGTGCAAAGTAGAGTTACGCGACGTAGGACCTACGTCGAGCAAAGTGTCTTTGCGCGACGCAGGACCTACGTCGTGCAAAGTGTCTTTGCGCGACGCAGGACCTACGTCGTGCAAAGTGGCCTTGCGCGACACATGACCTAAGTCGAGCAAAGGGTCTTTGTGCAACTCAGGGCCTATGTCGTGCAAAATTGCCTTGCATGATGCAACATATGTCGCCCAAACCCTTTTTTTTATTTTTTATGTTTTGGTCAAAACTTTTTTTTTTTTTTTAATTTTTGATAAATATTGTAATTAAATTGTAAAGAATAATTAATTAACCAAGCAAAAGTATTTAATTATAAAATATATAAAAATGTACATACAAGATGTCCAAACAAAAAAGAAAAAACTACAAGTGAACTAGGTTTAAAACATTAAGCTACTGAGTATCGAGAGGGTGAGGTGGCTTTGAGGTCGAAGGTGGATCAAGATGAGGTGCTGGTAGCGAGACTTGTAGGCCGGCCGTCTGTATGGCTCGTACAAGGTCTTTCATCATCTCAGCATAGGTCCTCACCTCCTCGCTCTGGGCCCTCTGCTGCTCTCTCATCTGATCGCCCTAGGCCCTCATCTGCTCTTCCTGGATCGCAAGCTTACCCCTTAAGGTTGTCACTTCCTCCATCAATGCATCGACATCTGCTATGTTCAATTTGGAAGAAGAGGCACCCGTCTCGGGAACCCACGATTTCCCTATACCCCGAACAACATGGCCATGACGACGACCAAGGTTTTGATCCAGGACTTCAGTCATGATCTGAAAACCTACATCCTCTGGTACCATGACGTCGTCGATAGGAGTCTCCGGGGGAAGCTGCGATGCTGCTTTTTGGAGAACAGTAGTGCTCTTTTCCACCATAGTATCCTGTAATAATAAAGAAAAAACATATAATGTTTAATAACAAAATATAAATAATATTTGAACGATTCATACATATAAGAATAATAATAATTACATATACTTACATAAAACTGCTTAGCGGTTTCATTACCAGGTCGAACGTAAACATCCTTGAACATGTCGATCTCTGGGAACTTGAAACCCTCCTAAAGAAAAAAAACATTAAGAAAATTTTATTAATCAATAATAACAAATAAATTGTACAAAATTTCAAAGTTAATATAGTTTTACCTGACGTCATTCCTCAAGCCTATACGAAAAGGGCTTCGAACCAAAATGGTGGAGGAGTGTCTTTGACTCCCGAGCTTTCTGGCCAGCAACAAATTTCTTCTGTTAAACACACAATATACTTGTTAGTGCGACTATTTGAAATAAATTAATAAAAAAATCTTTAAAAAATAACTAAAACAATAATAAATTATTATTAAAATATTACGTACATACCACAAATTTTGGGTTCGTAAAATGCTTGCAGAGCCACTCCCAATCCTCTGGCCGGTCCTTCAACTCGCTTGGAAAATGTAAGCGAGCAATCTCCAGATTATCCCATTTCTTAAAATAATTGTGAAAATTGTTCTTCCAATGTTTGTACCGGATTGCTAAGGTCCCCTCTAAGTATGCCATGGCCTCGGGGGATATGTCATCAAGATCATACATGAACTACGAATATGAAAAATAATAAAATAATAGTAAGAAATTTAATAATATTAAAGATAATATATTTTGGTTTTTAATATTTGTAAACAAAATTAAAAAAATGATAAAGGCTAAAAATTAATATACTAACCGACAACTCGTGTCGCACCAATTCCTTCGTGTCCTCAGAAATTTCTGCCCAAGACTCCCACTGAAGAGGACAATTGTCTCGAATAACAACACCACAGCTACTAGCGATGAAGCTATGCTGCTGTGAGGTAGCCGCTCCACGATGTCGCGGGTCATACATAATCTTGATCTTGGAGGCGGTCTGACGTACGTTCTGTTCCTGCTTCAGCATTAGACCAGGCCCCCTGGTGTTTTTTTTAGCTGGCCAAAAATACTTAAATGGTGAAAACCCTAAGCTTAAATTTGTACAAAAAATTTGACACAAACTCTCCTAATAGTATAGCATTTCCCAAAACCTTAAAACAATAAAATAACAGTAATTCACAACTTGCAACACATTTTCACAATCCATCATATTTTCACCATCATAAAAATAATAGTTTTAAAATGAAAAAAAAATACAACGTAGTGAAAATTAGAAAAAAGGTACCTAGCTGGGAGGCCTCACCCTCGACTCTGGATGCCAAGGAAGTGTGATCAAAAGGCTCCGGCTCGTGGCGGCGCCGGTGAGGCCGTCGTGCACTGATCGGCTAAACCGACGCTGATGACGTCGATGAGATAGGTACCTGAGACGCCGTAGAAGTAGCCTCAGCAAGGGGTGTAAGCTCTTGAATCAATGGAGCACTCATGGGTGGAGCAGTAGATGCGGATAATGCGGGAGGCGCATTGGTCACACTCCGACGACGAGTGATCAACTGCAACATTTATACACTTTTTGAACCATAAAAATATAACATTAGAAACTAATCCTTTCTTGCATTTGAAACTAATCTCCACTTGGACTAATAAAAGTGAATATATTCTTGCGCCACGAAGTAAAGACACAGGAAAACCAAATGTACAGAAACACATGTTGGACTTCATCATTGTGAAGTTCAAGTATGAGAGCTACATCAAGTCATCTAAATGGCGTTTAATCCAGAACTTATGAATGAAATTATTCAACTCTCTTCATACTAAATCATGCCCTCCTTACACCTCCTCACTAGATAGAGAACGGAAAAACATGTGTTCGCCCCCCACCCCTCCAAGAAAAAAAAAAAAACCCATTCTAATTCCACTAAACTTTTTCAAACAATTTATTCTCAATAATGTTCAAATTAATATAAATTACCTTATTTTCCCCAAATGAAAGTAGAAACCACCATTACTTTCAACCTCAATGGCGTTTAATCAACTAAATTAACCTTATTTCCCGAAATGAAGGTAGAAAGCACCATTAGTTTCGATGAACACAATATACAACTATGCACATCAATGATTTCAGTTTAAATGTGCAAACGGTTATGAAGAGAAAACACACATGATAATTCGACATTTTAAAAGTTTCAAGCTTTTACTTCTATGCAACATGGGTTAACCAACTTACAGAACACATAACACCATCAAGAAGCCACAATCTTGTCACAACTACATTAAATACAGAACAACTAGATATATATATATATATATATATATATATATATATATATCATTACAAAACATTGGAGAAAATTTTGACCATGAGGCTTATTATGATATCGCTACGTTATTAGCCATATTTTCTTATAAATGTTATTAACTTTATATAACTGACCAAAACTTAATAAATTAGGTCACCATGTGCATCTAGGTGGATACTCCATTTATATAGGAAAAGCCAGGGTATCACATTGCTGGACTTAGTTGGATTTTAGAACATTGTTGGAAACTTTTCAGCCCTGAACCAAAAGTTTATACATTTTAGTTCTAAAAATTTTCCAAATAAATCATTAAAGGAATCAAAATTCTGTATGAGGTGACTGCCTATAATTTTTCCAAATAATTAGTCTTTTTTCTAAAATTATGAAGACAAAAAGCAAGAAAGTAAGCAAAACCCATATCGAAAACAGTGAAAGTTCTGTACCACAGACACAAAACACTTAATAAGGTAAAAACCATCAAGGAAAAATACCAGTGAAGTTGTTGCCGCTTGTGCAGTCAAGGTATCGTCTGAAAAAGAGAAAGAAAATGGATGGCAAACAATTCCAAAACCAAAGGGACACTCTTCTCTGGACTATGCACGGTGGGACAGAGTGGAAGATGACTCTAGTAAAGAGGATGATGATGATGATGATGATGATGATGATGATGACTCTCAACCTCAGTATAGATTCCGTGTGAGAACTATTGGTGTCCGACCAGTGAAGTGAATGGGGCTGAGGAGCAAATATACACAGTACTCAAGTTCGATAGCATCATATTTTTTTGGGACAACCCACCACAAAGTCAAAAAATCATAGTGAAGTAAGCAGCATACGAAAGTTGTGGTAGTTAAGTGCAGAAACTTTGAAAGTTATGAGAATCTGGCTCAAGTTAGATGTATTACCTATGTAGTTCCTACTATGCTGCAATTTACAAACAAATCATGTTGTGGCACAAAAATAATCCGAAGCTTGGTCTGCAACAATTGAATTCGAGCTCTGCGCCGCCAGACTGTTAAAAAGGTCCTCAATTAACAAGGCATATGCATCATCAATTAAAATCAAATTAATAAAAACCAAATTCATGTTCATACATAAAACACACATACATTAACAACATACTCAGAAATCAACATGCAATTTAAGCCTAAACCCTAAATAACAAAAACCCATCGAAAATTAGAAACCTTTACCTTGATTTTGGGACTTGATTCACGTTGGCTCCGAGATTTGCTTGAAGGTCTATCGTTTGGGTTCAAGATTTGTTAAGAGGAAAGACAAGTCTGGGTTCGAGATTGTGAAGAGAAAAGATTTAGGGTTCAAGATTTGTTAAGATGAGAGAAGGAGATCTAGGGTCTACGGGAAAAGAAAGGGGACGCGATTCTGGGTTATGTGTTCAAGATTTGTGAAGAGGAGAGAGTGAGATAAAGAGGAACGATTCAACTGGGTTCAAGATTTCTGGGTTAGGTTCGAATAGAAGGAAGAGGGTTTAGCTGGGTTTTGTGTTCAAGAGAGGGAGATAAAGAAGGCCTGTCGTTTGGGTTCAAATAGAAGGTATAACGAGGGCAAAGTGGAAAATTTTGGAAAAATTGAAAAAAAGTGCCTATTTTTCACTATTATACCTCCAAAATTATCACACCTTGCGCGACGTAGGTGTATCGCGCAAAGTGGTTTTGCACGACGATCATACTAAGGCGTCACGCAAAATATTTATTTGGAAGAAAAAAATTATTACCGAAAATGTGACTTTCCTCCTTTCAAATTCAAATTTTTTTTTAACATAAACCCCACAATAATATATTTTTCTAACAAAAACCCACAATAATTGTTTTTTTCCATATATATCAGTCAATTTCTTAAGTATTATAAGTACGAAATAAATAAATTAAAATCTACTTAGTAAATATATATACCGTTGAACTTCATGGGAAAAGCATCGTATGAAACTAGTTTCAAAGATCCAACCGTCAAACTTGTTTGTATATGCTTCGAGATCGCATAAGCCAAAAATCGCAAAAAATAAAAATGCAGAGATCAAGTAACGGGACAAAACTTTTCGACGATTATAAACGAAAAAGCATGATTTAACGGTTATTTTAACTCCGATTTTGATGATTTTTTACAGCTACACTCCTTGATCCTATATGATACAATAAACTAATTTGATCGTCAATTTCAAATATTTACACAAGTGGATACCACAAAATCTTATAACTCTAAATGTTAGTGAATCTAATGTTTTGATGTGATACGCATTGTACGAAACTAGTTTCAACGATCCAACCGTCAAAGTTGTTTGTATATGCTTCGAGATCGTGTACGCCAAAAATCGCAAAAAAAAAACACATTCAGATATCAAGTAACGGGACAAACCTTTTCGATCGCAATAATCGAAAAAAATCCTGATTTAACAGTTATTGTAACTCTGATTTTGATGTTTTTTTACAGCTACACTCTTTAACCCTATATGAATATAATGAATTAATTCGATCGTCAATTTAAAACATTTACACAAGTGGATACCAAAAACGTCTGTGCTATACTTGTAGTGATATTGTGTGTTTGGGATGTTAATTAGACCATCTTCGATCAAAGGGAATTTGGTCAATATTAACCTTGAAATTGAACAAATAATCTCCAACCAAAAAGCATTTACAAATGGGCGTATTCGGGGCTCGAATAAGCCCCTAGAAGGCCTAAAAAGTGTCACCCCCAAGCAGTTAGGCATTTCTTTTTTAGCTTGTTAGTTATTGACATGGTGAAAAGGTACTTGAGCATACTAAAAAGTCAGTAATAAAAATATACAGAGAGTAAGATTTAGCCAATAAGATTGAAGACGGAAAATTTAAAGATTTTGTGTTATATACTTTATGTTGAATATATTTTGTGTTTGAAAATTTAAAAAATTAGTTTGTTATTATTCCTTAAAAAATTATATTTTTGAGGCCTATGTAGCCCTCCATAGTTGGAGATTGCCTTAATTAGTAGTGTATCCGATTCAAGTTTTCGTTATTAGTAATAGTGTTTAGTGCTTGGAGTGGAATGTCAAGAGGTTTGTGAAGGCTGGTCAAACAAAGGCATGGAATAAGAACCTCTTGAAGGAGGAAATAGAGGAGAGGCTAAGAGATTTGAGATGATGCTACTTGAAAGAGGAACATTTCGATGACGTGAAAAAGTTCCAATTGGTCATCTACAAGAGTCGAGCCTAACACATCTTACTTAAAACAAATCTTTGCAAGTAGATTTCATATACCAGAATATATTCAACATAAAGTATATAACACAAAATCTTCCAAAACAAAAAAAAGTATTTATTTTGTACTCATAAGCAAAAGGGCAAAAGGAAAAAAAAAATATATAAAATAAAAAAAAAAATTTGCACGACACACGTATACCTACGTCGCGCAAGTTTTTTTTTTGCCCTTTTACTTATGAGTACAAAATAAATACTTTATTTTGTTTTTGAAGATTTTGTGTTATATACTTTATGTTGAATATATTTTGTGTTTGAAAATTTAAAAAATTAGTTTGTTATTATTCCTTAAAAGATTATATTTTTTTAGGCCTATGTAGCCCTTCATAGTTGGAGATTACCTTAATTAGTAGTGTGTCCGATTCAAGTTTTCGTTATTACAGTAATAATGTTTGGTGCTTGGAGTGGAATGTCAGGAGGTTTGTGAAGGCCGGTCAAACAAATGCATGGAATAAGAACCTCTTGAGGGAGAAAATAGAGGAGAGGCTAAGATTTGAGATGATGCTACTTGAAAGAGTAACATTTTGATGACGTGAAAAAGTTCCAATTGGTCATCTACAAGATTCGAGCCTAACACATCTTACTTTAAAAAGTTCCAATTGCTGAGCATGTGAGTAGATGTATTGTGTGCTAGCAAGTTGAAGCCGAGAGAAAGAAGTCGTTTGGACGGATGCAGCCACTTCCTATTCCACAGTGGAAATGGGAAGATATTACCATGGATTTCGTGTATAAACTTCCTCGTACAAGGAATGGTTATGATGGAGTTTGGGTAATTGTTGATCGACTTACTAAGTCAGCACATTTCATTCCAGTTCGAGAGAAGTTTTCCTTAAATCGGTTAGCTGAACTTTTTATCTCAAAGATTGTTAAGTATCATGGTGTGCCAGTCAGCATTGTTTCATATCCAGACCCGAGGTTTACTTCTAAATTCTGGACGGCATTCCAAGAAGCTCTTGGTTCGAGATTATTGTATAGTACTGCATATCATCCTCAAACTGATGGACATTCTGAGAGGACTATTCAGACACTAAAGGATATGTTGAGATCTTCTGTTTTGCAGTTTAGTGATGCATGGCATATGCATTTGGACCTGATGGAATTTGCCTACAATAACAATTATCACTTGAGTATTGGTATGTCACCATTCGAGGCATTGTATGGTAAATCATGTCGGACACCATTGTGTTGGTCTGAGGTCGGAGAAAGAATTTTAGAGACCCAGAGATAGTGGACCAGACTATAGAAAATATTCAGGTGATTAAATCTAACCTGAAGGTGGCCCAAGATTGTCAGAAGAGTTTAGCTGATCGACATGCTACTGATCGGACATATAATGTAGGTGATTGGGTTTTCTTGAAATTATCACCATGGAAAGGTGTTGTAAGGTTCGGGAAGAAAGGAAAATTGAGTCCCAGGTATATCGGACCGTATCAGATTACTGAGCGGATTGGCAAAGTAGCTTATAGACTTGATTTGCCTCCGGAGTTGTCCAGAGTACATAATGTGTTTCATGTGTCGATGCTTCGCCATTATATTTCAGATCCATCGCATGTATTGCCTCCACAGCAGTTAGAGATTAATCCTGATTTGTCTTACGAGGAGGAGCCGGTTACTATACTGGACTGGAAAGATAAGATTCTAAGGAACAAGACAGTGCGTTTAGTGAAAGTTTTATGGAGGAATCATTCAGTAGAGGAAGCAACCTGGGAGACAGAAGAGCAGATGAAAGAGTTGTATCCACAATTGTTTTATGAGTTTTAGTGGATTGTACTTGTTATGTAAATTTCGGGGACGAAATTTTATTAAGGTGGGTAGATTGTAACGACCCGTCCCGAGATGTTCATATCAGGGACGTGAAATGACATTTTTACCCTTGCATCGGTGGTGACGTGTGTATGTATTTTGGGGCTTGTTTTGGAAATTGGGCTTGGTTGTGTGGCCATAATCTTGTACACGTACACACATACACACGTACACCATACCTCTCTCTCTCCTCTCGGATTTTTCTTCCGTTTAGCCTCAAACGTACGGACGCCGTGGTTATGGGTGATTTTGGCATAGATCAAAGTCGTTCTTGCTGGATTCGTGACCCTGGTAAGCTCACAATCACTTATATACCTTTGGTGTAACTTGAAACCTTCAAAAACAAAGGTTTCCCGTGAGTAGATCTAATAGCACTGTTCATGTGAGGGACTTTTAGGACATTCTAAGATCACAGGGAGCCTTAGAATGTTCTTGTGAAGCTCGGAGGACAAAAGTGGAGGTTTTTGGACGTCGGGATCGCGAGTTCTGAGTTTGGCCGAAATTCGTGATTTTGCTTCGACGATTTTCCGTCGTGTTTTGGGTTTAAAAGAGGTATAGACTTGTTCCTCTAGTCTTAAGCTTTATTTTGGTGTAAATTTCATGAAATTTGGTTGAAAATGAGTGAGAAATCAAGGTTGGAAGTTTTACCCAGTTTCCGACGACGTAGCGGCGCCGGCGCCAGTCACCGGTGAACTGGCGAAGAAGATAACGGAATATTCCGTCAACTTTGACGGAATATTCCTAACGGAGGTAACGGCGTCAGTTAACCTTAATGGTATAATCTGGAGATTTAACGGAATATTCCCTAACGGCTTTAGGGTTTCCGTCAGCATGCACGGCACGTGGCCGCGCGTGGGCGGCGTGTGTTGCCGTGCCTTGGCCTGCGCGTGAGGGCGCGTGGGGCTTCAGAAATTTTTTCTAAAAATATGGGGGTGTTCGTGGGTTTGAGTAGAGCATGTTGGTATATTCAAACAACCTAATGGAGCAATGTATGAGAAGTTATTACCTAAGTTTGGTTATGTGCGTAATTAACGATTGTATAGTTGTTTCGCATATAGGTGAGATTTATCCTAAGGACAAGCGTAGCCACGCGAGGCTTGGGGGCTACGATCCGTCTACTTATCAGTGAGTGGGCTTTTGTTTTCAGTATATATATATATACCTGGCTGATTCCTAGAAATACGTTTTCAATGATTTTATGAAATTGAATGCCATATATATTTATTGCTATGTTTATGCGATTATATGTTGTGGTACTGGGGACGCCAGGTAAGTCAAGTGAGTATGTATTTTTGTTATGATGATTATGCTGATATTGGTGAGATTAGCATATGGCTCATTTACCTGCACATCGGGGTTTATGCTCCGCCAAAGTAGGGCTTAGCTTTCACGTGATCATTCACCTCCCGCACCGTACACTCACCTTGGATCCAAGGCAGGTGCCAGCCTGTCGTACAGACCACTATAGGTGGTTCCAACTTGTAGGTGACCCGCGATTCGTCGCCAGCCTTCACGTGATCGTAGCACAGAGCGTCTTTATATACCCAGCTTGTCGTACAGACCACTACAGGTGGTTCCGACCTGGGTGCAGGTTATTGATTGAGAGTTTGGATTAAGGATTTATTTGAGGAGCCGTAGATTCAGCTGTATAAGTCACGATAGATGACTCCGGCTGACTTATATGCATTGTCGACATGTTATGCATTGAGATATCACTTGATTGGTTTTGATGATATTTATTGCATGATTTGATATTGGATATGGTTTATTCGGACATGGCAATATTTGAATGTTGGTTTTCAGTATAAGTACGTATATTATTTTGGGAAGTATATATATTTTACAGGGAGGGGTTATAACTTTTATATCGAAGTGATTTTGGAAAAGCTTTGTTTTTGCCCACTCACGCTTTTGTTTTGCACCACTCCAGGTATTAGGTAGCATTGGTGGCAAGCGAGGTTTCATGGCAAATCTGACAGTGCACTATCCATGTAAATATTATGGTTGTTCTATTAAGTTATTCTGGACTGCACCTAGGATGCTCGAACCTTGCAAATTATGTTTTTGTCCTTCACACTTTACAATGATCTTTATATTATTTTTCGCACTGCGCACATGGCTACGTCACACTCACGTGACGGCCAGCACGTCCCGATATTTGGGTCGGGGTGTGTCATGCACCCTTTATTTCACTTTACGCATCTATCTCTTAATTTAGTCCTTAGTTCTCCTTTATTTTGTTTAATCCAATAACTAAATAAAAAATATATGGGGAAAATTATTTTTCCCTCACTTCACGGCTTCTGGTAAACTCTTATATGAGATACAGTAGCCATGCCTCTGTCATCACCAATCAGAGTAAATAATGACAGTGAAAAAGTTGATTACAAAAGGCAGTAACAAGTGAAAAGAAAGAACTAATAATTTAAGAGAAGGTTTTGAGGGAGAGACAGAGAGAGGTTTGAGGAATTTCTGTCTTTAACATGATGTGGCATGCCTTTGCAAAAGCCAAAAGGTCCAAGTTTTTTGTTTCATAAACAGATTCAAATCAAGTTGAAAAACTTGTTTACAACAGAAAATTTGGATGGTTTCCTTTCTCCACCAAAAACCAAAAATTTATAATAGGAAGGTTACATACTAGAACCTGGTCCCGTTTTACTTGCAGACAGTTTACTTTTCGACTAGATGAAGAGCATGTATGAATTTTTTCGTCTTAGTTGCTTTCACTACCTAATATTGTCAATTTATAGGATTTGTGATTTTGCATGTCTTAGTTGATATGAAGTATATATGTGGTTCTAATGAAAAGATGGGTTGTGTGTATGCAGTTGCTAATTTGAAAACCATGTATAACTGGACACATATATGAACGTATACATAAATTAACAAATTGGAAATGGAAGTATAAAAGATGAGTTAGTGTTTATATGTATCTCAACTCTCAATCATGAGGAAGTAGAACTCTGTGCCTTATGGTTGCATAGTATTTCGAACGAGCTACTGCTCTATATTTGAGACTACTTTAGACCAGAGCACCAAATAATAATTATGTTCAGGAATGGGAAAATGATGAATGTGTGTTTGACCTCTTTTATGACACCAGAACTGCAGAAGAATTACAGTACCAATAATCATCCAATAAATGGTTTACCTCCAGAGTTCGAATCTTTGATGCCACTTCAAAGTAGCATTCGAAAAAACTGATTGTAACAATTAGCCACTAAATGGCCTTCTCTCCACACTGCCCTGAAAATGACATATACAAGACACTTGTGTAAGATTTAATTGTTCTTATGTACTGCAGAAACATGACATTGTCAAAAAAAGATTAGACTCCCATGGAAATGTGATAGAATCAAGGCCAGATGTTATTGGTGCACCCAAGGTGTTTGAACTACCATACGTCTCGGGTTTGAAACTAATAATCATATGCCAGTTGTTATGATTGTATTGATCGAGTTAGTTGTAAAGTCGGGTTGTTGTACAACATATTGTATGACTCATTGATCCTTGTCATGTAATAAGCAATACAATTGAAATCCCCATTCTCTCTCTTGTCCCGCTCATCTCTTTCTTCCTCCTTCACCTACTGTTAATACAAACTCCCTCCTCCCCTAAATTATTGTAATAGTTTCGTACCCTCCCTTCCTCTTAATAATAATTAAAAAATAATAATTGAAAAAGGGTTGAACATGCATGGATAAGGGGGTTTGGAGGGCTTAATTTGTCTGTGATTTCCATGGAGAGCTAGTTCCGTATGTTTATAGAAATATTTCCTTTGTTTTATTAATTGTCAGTTAATCATGGTATTTTGAGAAAGCTAACCGAAGTACAAATATGGTTTACAAATTAGTATTATATGATTAGTTTGAAAATTTTCTAATTTATTCAGTTTATAATTGGCCATAAATAAATAGGAGTTTATAATGTGCATAGAAATCACTTTCCAAAGATATAACGTATGCATAAGATTCTTATAGCGCTTTTGGTTGCTAGAGTTCAAACCTCTCCAGTCGTCATACGTATTTGTCCAATGTTCAATCCGGGTTAAGCAATTATATTTGCATTCAAATTTAAATTCGTTGGTTTTGTCCAGTCAACTCTCATATCTTTTCCCACCACAACACTAACACTTGCAAATAGCAGCATATATAGCAAAAATCAACAACAATGTTAGTTAGGTGATAATGTTTTAGCTCAACTTTCTGTATGTAAGCTAAAGAAGTTTCTCAGCCACACACGATCGATAATATATAATGTTACATGTTTCCTCCTTAAATTCATTTTTTCAGCATTTTCATGCTTGTTATTTAATATAAGAACACAATATTTGTATTAAGTTCATGGTTTTTATATGCATCAAATGAATGTCTGTTTCATATACTATGACTACTTTCTGGTAGATAATTTCCTTAATTTTTCGTATTAACAGCATGGAAAGGATCCTGGAAAGGTACGAAAGATACTCATATGCTGACAGCACTAGTAGAAACAAGGTTAGTAACACAATATTTTTCAAAGCACATTTACTGGTTAAAGTATTGTTGGAACTACCTGGTGTATAGAGAAAAAGAAAATCAGCAAGATAGTTATCTCCTTTGATTTTGCAATTTCAATTTCGTAAATGAATCACATGAAGGATCTACATATTACTAATTCAGTTTACATCATGTTTAAGAGCAAGGGAAGGATTGCAGTCGAAAAAACACAAAGAATTGATATCAATTCAAACCTGATCTGGTAGACAGTTTTGAAGAGAGATGGGGGAAGGAGGTAGCTCCTGCAACTGGGTTTGCAGTTTCTGCCTCCCAAACTGATCAAATGAAATAAAAAAAAGTCGTTGACTTTGCGCGACGCAGGTACTCATGCATTGCGCAAAACATCTTTGCGCGACGTAGGTGGGCATGCGTCGCACAAAGCTGTTTTGCGCGACGCCAGTCTTCGTCGTGCAAAGATGTTTTGCACAACGCATGAGGACCTGCATTGCGCAAAGTTGGGAAAAAAAGGGTAAATCCTTTTTGGTTTGGCGCCAAAAGTTTGCACGACGAAGGACGGTGTCGCGCAAAACGGCTTTGCGTGACATAGGTGAACATACGTCGTGCAAAATTGTTTTGCGTGACACTGGCCTTCGTCGGGCAAAGTGCCGTTGCGCAAAGTCTGTTTGCTCGACGTTTTGTGTTCTACGTCGCGCAAAAGGACTTTGCGCGATGAAATTTGCTTTGTCACGCAAACATGTTGTTTTTCTACTAGTGTGGTAAAATACAAGCTCCAAATGCTAAGAGGTTTTCTTATTGCAGAGTATGTGTGCAACAGTGACCAGATACTCCACTCTCCAATTGCATGGAATACTATCCAAAAAGAGTTTAGATTGCCAAAGAGAATGGTTCATGCTAAAAGCCATATTTTGTTTTATTTTTAAAGTTTCTACTGGTGGCTGGAGTAACAACAATAGATCTTCATCAACAAGTTGTCTACACTCTGCACTGATGTTTTTTTACAACCTGAATGCTTCAACCTCATGATTGGGTGCCCTAATCTTGAGTTTGAGGGAGGATGTTAGAGTATATAGGATATGAAGAGTGTGGATCATGACACATGTCATTAGTTAAATAGATAAGGCAGTTAGGGTTGTTGGTATTGTAAGATTCGGATAAGGCAGTTAGGTGAATATCCATCTATATAGCAACAGTATCTTTGTAACCAAAAAATTAATCAAGAAAATACAAGTGGAAAATCATTCTCTTTCTCTCTAAGTTTTCTCTGTTTCCTTCTTCTTCTTCTACAATCTCTCTGTTCT
Organism: Heteromeles arbutifolia; assembly: GCA_024362995.1. Taxonomy (NCBI): domain Eukaryota; kingdom Viridiplantae; phylum Streptophyta; class Magnoliopsida; order Rosales; family Rosaceae; genus Heteromeles; species Heteromeles arbutifolia. Next base: position 24,924,860 of record JANCRC010000001.1, on the reverse strand, counting down.
CCTTTCTGTATAATGCTTATTATGGATAACCCGTACACGATAAGAAAAATATTAATTTAATCATTTTATACCACTAAAATAAAATCTTATAATTAATAGGACTAGGTTTTAATCCCGAACCGAATTGAAAGTTGACATACATATATTTATATATATATATATATATATAAAAATTAAATTTTAAAAATTGATGACCATTGGATCGGCTGGGATGAGCCGTCCAATGTTTTTCTCAATCCTAAATCAGACTCTTTCTCTCTCATCAATATAATTCTTGAAAACAATAGATCAAGCCAAACTTCCAATACAATTTCTCCATAATGATTGACAATGTTTTAACTTCTAAGAAAGACTTCACAACCTTGAAAAGAAAAACTCTTTCATTTTGCATGTCCTTACATATTTGATATTTTATAGTATTGTATTGATGTTTTTTTTATTAGGCTCTTATTTTGGAGCATGTAGTACTTAACGACAAATGTGTTTTTATGTTTTAAAGTAATATTTATGTGACAATGTGCAAGTTTAGGAAAAAAAATCTTAACAGGTTGAGTCATTTTACGCAACACTGAATGGGACACGACACGACACGATCCGTTAAAATAACATGTATTACATGAAAACGATACGAATACGACAAATACAACCCGTTTACCGGGCCTAGAGACCACGCACACAAAATCCCTTTCACTTCTCTCATACAACTGATTTGTGGCTGACACTTCTGTGTCAGCAATCGTATTAGGACGGTAAGATTTTCTCAATATATACCGGGACAATTTAAGTATATATCAGTAATATTACCAAGTATCGACTGAAAATATATGAACAAAGGATTGACAAAAGAAAAAAGTTATTACAAGACTTAACATTTAGGCAGTGAGCTGAGCTGGTATCCAAATGTATTTTTAAAATTCACAATTTAATAACATAAATGGTTTTATAGCAGTTTAAGTCTTACAAGAGCATATTAATCAATAATGTATACATTGATACCTTCACTAATTAATTAATTAACTGCATATCTTGCCTATTGCTATGTTTCAAACCTCACTAAATTCACTCAGGTGTATACTTGATTCATATTTCCTTTAATTACCACATCCCCATTAATTACTTTCTAATCTTTTTATTGACCATGCTAGGTAGATTAATTTTTTAGACTAAATTTGTAAACCATGTGATGAGTCACTAATAAGAAATAAACATACGTTAATCAACACTTAGTAATAATTCAATTATCAACAACCATGTTATATGATTTACAAAAATTAATTTAAATAATTTATCTCCATAACATTACCCATCTTCTTATAGCAAGAGAATAATAATTGAAAAAAAAACAAACATTCAAAGCAGTTGGTTTCGTTAAGCTCAAGCAAGTGCAACAAACTGCGATGGTCGGTCCAATCAAAACGTGCTACAGCTGGAGAAAGGGTTCATTTTGACTAGGGCACAGCAATTCAGAAGCAAAAAATTCCAGACTTGATGAAATGGTAATATATTATTACTGCACCCTGCAAATGACAGCTATTGTTGTCTTCCTTTCCTTTCTATCTCAACAACAATAATTGTTTATGCAATAAGTTATATGCTTTTGTGTTCACATCACAGATGAATCCAAATTGTGATCCAAAAGACATGCATGCATGCATGAGATATGGCTGTGTCTGTAAATGCTACTGTTTCCTTTTATCTTTTGCGCGTTCATCAGCTGATAGGTATAACATACAAACAAGACGAAACGTACGCAAAGTCTGAAACGGTAAGCATGAAACATGAGACATTGAGTTGAGACCTGTCTGTATCCGGATAATTTAGAACAAATATTTTACGAGCCTTGCTTGCACATCATCACCATCATCATCAACAGTTATCATGCATCATCAGTTCCATGCATGGATGATGGGCACCATCATCATCATCAACATCATCTCATCATCAATACTCATGCATGAATATCTATATCCATGCATGGAGATGGAGGGTACATGGGGTAGGTGCAAAATAAACTAGTCATCATATCTAATTTTCACTTTAACGTTCTCGATCTACCCATTAATCTAAATAGGGTTGATCAATTCTTTCCCGAAAGCATACATATTTTACCCTAAAGAACAATAACTCATATTTTAACTAGCATATTTTACACCAAATGATGGGATTTTTAAGACATTATTTGTGAAATTTTATGTGGATTTCCAACCAATCATTGACCTTTTGCACTGTAATGCCAACAAAACAATTACGTAACTTATTATAATGGAAAATTGCATTGCCCCAAGAAATGAGTTTAAATAATATTTCACTTGGACCCTTATTATATTTCTTTATATGATTCGTAATTATAAGATACGAAATATATTTGAACAGAAAATTGGAGACATTGCCTTGTAGTTCCAACTTGGCAGTCTTCATACTTTGACCTAATTCAAATTGAAAATGAAAACAAATTTTGTGCTTCTTCTTTTGAAATTGGTTTGGTGTATTGCTTTATGCCTTAATAATGTCATGCACAGTGAAATATAAAAAAATATATGTTGTAAAAAACAGTGTGAGAATTATGCGTTGTAATGGTGTATGGTCCCCTCTATACCAGTTCCCAATATCGGATTATCTGCCAAATGTTTCATAAGCATAGTTAAGCTTAAGTCCTATGTCTTAACCTTGTCTCCAATTATTAGGTTTTTTGCTCTATCCCCATTCCCCACACCCTCAGTCAAGGTGGGTATTATACACCCCATTTGAGGTTTCATGTAGTCATTTTAATTTTAATTATTTTGTTGTAAGATTGGGAAACAGTAACTCTGAAAGGGGAACAAATATATCCTATGGAAAACATTAATTTGGGACAAATCCCTTAAGCTGGTGGATTTGTGGGAGGGTTGGAGGACCCCAAAACCCTAGAAACAGAAAGGAGAGGACCCCAAAACTCAAGGCTTCTATTTTTCTAATGCTAATTTGGTGGGAAATTCTTGGAAAAAGGACTAAGGACCCATCAAACTAAGGAGACTAGGGACATTATGGATGCCCCTCAATCTAAATTTGGATTAGACATATGATGATGTCCTTTCACTTTCTATTACTTAGTGGAGAATATTGGAGGGATCTTTGTCTTTTCAGGATCAATAATCATCTCCCTCTATTTATTTTTACCTTTCTTTTTCAAGTTTAACCAAAATGTCTTTAGAATTAATAGGAAGGGATTTTCGATGGTGTTTTGGATTATCAACTATGTTAAGCTTTTAAATGATTAGATTTTAGTTAAAAATAAAAAGCAATTAAGATCTAACTTATTACTTTTTAGAGTCTTTGAATTTTTTTACTGTTAGATCTTAGTTATTATTATATTTAATCAAGAATCTAAAAGCCAAAAACTCTACAATATATTAACATCTCGAAGCATATTACACGTATATAATTAAATTGGACAGATCATTTAAACTACTATATGTGACGAAGTTGACTACACAGATCATTTATAATACATGATGTTGAGTATAAAATGACCATTGAACCTGCCATGGATGTGCAAATTACACGTATATAAATTGGACTACAATATTAGTTTCTCTCTTCATGTATATATAGGGCAACATTATACTGAATACACGTAATTTATGGTTCTAGATAAAACGATTCCCAGTTAACAACTGCATATAAGAATGCATGTGCAAGCAGAACTGATTGCAATGTATACAAATAAGTATGTATAAATAGAGGTCAACAAGTGTTTTATGGAAGCGGTTTCCCCAAATGACAAGGATGACCATTATGTTGCACAATCGAAGGAAAAATAGCCATTTGCCTACGTAATGAATTAATTTGCTTCTTCCAAGTTGCAGGCACAGACTTTTTAATTTCCGTCGTTGATAATATTTTCAAAGGATATTTTCCATGTCTGTTAGAACTCTCTATATTTGGCAACTTTCCATAATCCATTATCTGAAGGGGGGGAGTATCATAGCTAGGTCCAGGTCGTAGTTAAAAAATTTGGAAGACTGCAAGTATTTTATACACATACGCCGCCATGGGTAAAGAATAAATATTACAAGTACGAGCAATACAGTGGCAGTTTGATAAGTGCAAATATTAAACTTATTTTTTGCAAAAGAGACGATGATAAGTTGATTATGTGTTAATTAATAGGTACAAGTGACGACGTGAGGATTTACGTACGTAAATAATGATATAATACCCTCGGGTGATATATTGACATTGAATACTACGGTATGTCAATGTGATGGTCTAGTACGTATAAATGTTAATTATGCACGGTTTAATACATATAGAATAGAATTCATAAAACTTTTTTTTTTTTGTTTTTTTTTGCTTTCTGAACAAATGATATTATCTACACTATGAGAGTGAGGAAGTGAGCTAAGCCTCATAATGGGTTAGCAATAATATGGTTCAAATTCGCTTTTGGCGAGAATGGAACCTAAGACCTCTCACTTATAAGTGAAGATGAATACTACTAAATTGTAATATTAAGTGGCTCATAGAACCTTTTCGGAACATAATGACAAGGTGAACTGCATAGGCTGCTTTTAATTCAAAACCCTAGCCTCCAGAGAGGGCCAAGAAAAAAGTCACCATAGAGGAGGAGCAAAGGGATTAACACTCCCTCGAGATAGTCCTGTTATCCTGTACATGTTTCATGTACTTTTAGAATTACCCAATGAATATTATGGCTTTTGATAACAAAAAAAATTTCAAATGACATTGTGACAAGGTGTTCATTACTTATAGCCAAAACAATGATACAGTTACAGCCTATACGAATGAGCGATAATGAAGGGGCTGTTTGATAAATAATCATTTTGTTTTTCAGTTTTTCGTTTGTTTTCACGTTTTTGAAAACTAAAATCTAATTTGGTAACTGCTTTCAGTTTTTAGTATTAAAAAAAAAAAATGAAACTCAACTACTTTCTTGAATTTTCAAAATTTGTCTTTGAGTTTTCAAAATTTTGCTTCGAGTTTTTAGCTCTTATCTTCTTCTTTTTTAACTAAAAATAGTTACTAAACAAGATTTCAGTATTTGTTGTAGCCTATTTTATCTGACAAGGGTAAGAGGGCCGGCGGCAAGGAGAAGAGAGATTGAGAGAGATGTGTTTGTAGAATTGTAGGGGAATGTATGTGTTATCCCTCCTACAGAGTGCCTTTATTTATAGTAGTAAAAGGAGAAGAAATTCCTTCATCCCCAAGGAATACAAGTTGTAATAGGAAAGGATAACTAGAATCGAATCTAATCTAGGATTTACACAATCACATATAAACTAGGAAAGTTTACAACACTCCCCATTGAGTGTGTAAATACTCAATGTAGATTTAGCATCATGCAGAAGTTGAGGAAGTCGACTCGTCGGCATTGATTCTAAGTAACAACGCTTATTCCCAATAAGGTAGGAACTTGCATAAGTAAGTAAGTCTCACTAAAAAACCCTAAGGCTATGGCAAAAACCCGAGTAGGGACAAAATCCACAGTCTAAGGAAAAATGTGTGAGAAATGCAAAGTAAAAAAAACAATGTCTATGGGACGTCATCAGGGATATAACCAGCCCAAGGTGGGTGCCTCGTTAAAACCTAGTTAGTTAGCAAAAACCCAATAGGAAAAATGTTTCTAATTGTAGGGAAAAAGAGTACATTAAGATCAAATAAGTATTCTTCAGAATACTCCTCCTGAGTTTGACACAATTCCAAAGAGAAATAGCAATGTTACAACTCAAAAAGTTTACGCATACCAATTCCATGAACAAGCTTCTGAAACGTCGTCTTCGGTAGTGATTTGGTGAAGAGGTCGGCCAAATTATCTTGTGAACGTATTTGCGTGACTTCAATCTTCTGATGCTCTTGTTGTTGATGTGAAAAGAAGAACTTCGGCACAATGTGCTTGGTGTTGTCTCCTTTAATGTAACCATTCTTGAGCTGTTCGATGCATGCTGCGTTGTCTTCAAAGATCGTCGTCGGGACATCAACGGCGAGATAAAGATCGTAGGAGCTTCGAATATAGCCCATTATTGCTCTCAACCAAAAGCATTCCCAAGTTGCTTCATGTAAGGCGAGAATTTCAGCATGGTTAGACGAAGTGGCAACTAAGGTCTGTTTAGTTGACCTCCAAGAGATTGCGGTGCCTCTAACGATAAAGACATAACCCGTTTGAGTACGCGCCTTGTGCGGATCAGATAAGTATCATACATCAGCATAACCACCAAGGCGAGAATCAACTCGAGAAGTAGGGGTGCGGCATCACTCGAGGATCCATAGGGATAGAACAAGCCCAAATCCGTAGTACCCTTAGGGTGCGTTTGTTGCACCGGACTGGATTAGTTGCAGGGACTAAGCTGGACTGGCTTAGACTAGACTAAGCTGAACTAGCTTAGTGAAGCGTTTGGTGCAGTGTCAGGACTAAGGAACAGACGAATAACAAATTCCAATATTATATTATTTAATTCATATTTTACATTATTTAATAAATATTTAGTAATATTTTATTATTACTTTTGTCTATTTTCTCATTGTAGAAGCCTTATTCCACTCCCAATCCGTTCATCCCTCTTTCTTCCTTAATTTTCTCCGCCCCTCTCCCTCTGTTTTCTTCCTAATTTTTCTTTGTCCCTCTCCCTTTTTTTCGTCATCCCTCTCCATCTTCATCACCATCTTCTTCTTTTGTTCTCCGTTCATCTCCCTATTTTCTTCATTTTGTTTTATGTTCATCTCCCTCTTTTGATGAAAGAAATTAACATCAAAATTAAACCCAGAAGTTGTTCATCTCCCAACTTCATAATCGACTGCAAATCTTCACAATCAAACCACAAAGCAAGAAAGAGATTGAAAATTTAGGAGTTGGAAGCGGGTTGCATGTGCGATTGGCCCGAAGGTAGAAGATGGAGGTTGGATCTGGATTGCGTTTTCTGAGCTTTTGGTTTTCTGGGTGTTGTGATTGAAAATTTCAAGCTCACCTCACTGCAGATTTTTTGGGTTTCTGGTTTTCTCGATGTTGTGTGATTGAAAATTTCAAGCTCATCTCACTTTCAGATTTTTTTTTTTTAAGGTTTTATGAGATTTTGGTGTTGGATGTGGTTTTGAAAATAGAACGTTTGCAGGTTTTTCTTCTATTTTGTTTTGGTTTTGCCGGATCTGGTCTTGAAGATGGTTCTGCGAAGCGAGGACGAAGTAGATGGATATGCGAAGCGGGAAAGGGAAGCCAAGGTCTTAGCAGTCCGCCCGATTTCGGGGGGGTCTCGTTAAGCCCTTTTAGCGAAGTGTTTAGTCCAACTTAGTCAAGGCGAGTCCTATTAATTCTAATCCAAGACCATGCTAAACGTAGGACTATAGTCCTAGTTAAGCCAATCCCTGCTAGTCCCTTCTAAGAAGGTGTAACAAACACACCTTTAAGGTAACGGAATATATCTTTCATGCTAGTCCAGTGTCTGCATGTAGATGCATTACCTATCGCACTTAGATAAGGAACTTTAGGCTCCAAAAACTCTTCATCATCCTTCTTTGGACGAAAGGGATCTCGTTTTGCATCTAGCGATCAAACGACCATAGGAGTACTCGAAGGCTTTGCTTTATCATCATTAAAGCGGCGCAACACCTTCTAGGTAGGGATGGCAATTCTAACCGTTAAACCCGATAACCGTGGATAACCGCCCGAATGGATTGGATTTGGATATGAAAATTCGGGTATGGTTTGGATATGGGAAAAAACCGTTTATATTATTCGGTTATGGTTTTGGATATGGTTATAGAGGTTCCCAAACCGTATCCATAACCGAATCCGATCCGATTAGTAAATAATATAATTTATATATAATATAATAGTATAATACATATATATATATATATGTATTTGTATATCTATTATTCACCAAACCATTAGCTTGAGAATACAAAAATTGCATTTTGTAGGAAAGTAAAGTTTTGAATCAAAGTCAATGCGAACTCAATGATCCTTTTAGGACATAACGAAGATAAGCCAACATCATCAGTGTTTTAATTTTTATACTCAACAAGTTCCATTCATTGGATCATTTTATACATCAAATGTTTAATGACGAAATTGATATCTACTAACTTATAATTTCTCAATTGAACGAATATATTTTTTGTATTGACGAAGATGGATATACCCGTTAACCGATGGGGAATCCGTTACCCGGTGGGTATGGTTATGGATAATACCCGATGGTTAATTTACGGTTATGGATATGGTTAATTTTCGTGGTTATGGGGATGGATATAGCATTTTCCTCCCCAAACCGAACCGTTGCCATCCCTAGTTCTGGGTGTAGTTCGATTGATGTACTAGGATTCCATCCGAACAATGCTCTATCTCGAGACCGAGACAGTATCGAGTCTTACCTAGATCTTTCATCTCAAATTCTAACTTCAGGTGCGCGACAGTTCTCACAAGCTCTTCAGGACTTCTGATAAGGTTCATGTCATCGACATATACTGCAACAATCGCAAATCCGGAATGTGACTTCTTAATGAACACACAAGAGCATAGTTTGTTATTCACATATCCCTGACTAGTCAAATACTCACTCAGACGGTTATACCACATTCTTCCAGATTGTTTCAAACCGTAAAGTGAACGCCTCAGCCGAATTGAGAGCGTGTTCCGGGATTTGGAAATATTTGAACCATTCAATGTAAGTCATTCGGGAACTTTCATGTAAATTTCTGTATTAAGATCCCCATAGAGATACGCAGTTACTACGTCCATCAGCTGCATACTCAGTTTTTCGTAAACTACCAAACTGATAAGGTAGTGAAAAGTAATCACATCCATAACAGGTGAATAAGTTTCGTTATAGTCAATCTCGGGGTGTTGTGAGAAGCCTTGTGCAACAAGAGGAGCTTTGTAACTCACAATTTTGTTTTTCTCATTACGCTTCTGAACGAAAACCCACTTGTAGCCACTAGGCTTTACATGTGGAGAAGTAGGAGCTACAGGTCCAAACACCTTACGTTTCACAAGCGAATCAAGTTCGACTTGGAATGCTTGTTTTTTATTTGACCAATCAGTTCTACGTTGACATTCATCAATGAAACGCAATTTAATGTCATCGCTCAACATGATCTCAGTAGCTACTGCAAATGCTAATGCATCATCGACAATCATCTCATTTCTACGCCACACATCATCTAAGCTAGCATAATAGACCGAAATCTCACGATTCTTGAGATGAGGATTCGTCTCTTCAAGGACACTTCCATAATCTAGCATTTCCTCATGAGTTGGATAGAATGAGTAAGCGATAGTCGGATTCACGGTAGGCTCTTCGGGACCTTGTATGTGGATTTCCTCTTCCAGGGGTGTGAATCCTTTAAACCAAGAGGTCTGCCACACTTTTTTGTAGGGGCAGATGATTGGCTAACCGCTAATGTACGTGGATCACCAAGATTGGCGTCCCGGGCCTCCAGGATGGAAATCTGTCGTACATTTGGTACATCCATCTTTGCATACGTATGCGCAACTGAAATATGTGATCTTGTCACTCGTACTAGATCGGTGAAAGCATCTGGCATGCTCTGAGTTATTCTCTGGATATCTACTATGCGCTGCATTTCAGTTTCAAACTGAGCGGTGTAGGGATCTAAATGAGACAAAGTGGGAGTCGTCCACGAAATTCGCGTCGTTCTTCAGAAACGTTGACGTTCTTATCTCCCCCTAACGACGGGAAGACTGTCTCATATAAGTGACAATCCACGAAACGAGCAGTACACAGATCACCTGTCAAAGGTTCTAAGTAATGAATAATCGAAGGAGAATCATATCTGGCATAGATTCTCATCCTTCGTTGAGGCCCCATTTTTGTACGTAAGGGCGGCGAGATCGGCACATATGTCTTACAACCAAAAACACCCAAATGCGATATGTCGGGTTTGTATCTGGTAACCAACTAAATGGCACTAAATGGTTGTGTCGCAACAGGCCTCAGGCGGACCAACTTTGCTGCGTGCAATATTGCATGGCCCTAAGCAGCGATTGGGAGCTTAGTACGTATGACCAACGATCGAGCAAACATTTGTAAGCGCTTAATCAAAGCTTCTGCCAGGCCGTTCTGGGTGTGAACCTGGGGTACGGGATGTTCAACTTCAACCCTAACCGACATGCAATAGTCATCAAAAGTTTTATATGTGAATTCTCCAGCATTATCCAACCGAATAGATTTGATCGGATAATCAGGGTGCCGAGCCCTGAGCTTGATAACCTGAGCCAACAGTTTGGAGAATGCAGCATTCCTTATGGACAACAAGCACACATGTGACCAACGTGTAGAAGCGTCAACCAAAACCATAAAGTATCTAAATGGTCTACAAGGAGGGTGAATCGGTCCACAAATGTTCCTTTGAATCCGTTGTAGAAAAATGGGAGGATTCGAACGAATCTTGTCATAAGAAGGCTTAGTAATAAGCTTTGCCATATAACATGTTTGACATGTGATTCCTTGGATCGAACCTAAACTTCGGGTTAGTGGATGCCCATGTGATAATTTGAGGATTCGGCGCATCACTATTCGTTCAGGATATCCTAAACGATCATGCCAAAGTGTAATTTCATGTGCGGTCCCAGTAGTAGGGCCAGCCACATAGTGGCATTCTATGGGGCGTATGGTCACTACTACAAAAGGGCCTTATAGTGTCAGTAGATGGTGTCGGTTTAATATAATATAGTGGCGGACTAGACAGTCGCGACACTTATTGAACATGACGTCAGATTTACTGTCGCTTATAAGCGTCATAAACATTTAATGTTGCTTTTAAACTGACGTAAACATTTAGCGTCGCTTTAAAACCGACATACATTTTAATAATTTTTAAATATTAGTGTCGCTTTAAATATAACAGTGTCGCTTTTTAGCGACATAAAATATGAGTGTCGCTTATAACCGACACTAAATTATTTTTTTAAATATTTTGAAACCCAATGTCGCTTTAAATTAGTTTTTTTAAATATTTTGAAACCCAGTGTCGATTTTAAGCGACAGATTGATTACTCTCCCCCGTGTTTTCTTCTTCCTTTCTTGCGTTTTTCTTATTCGTTCTTCCAATTAACAAACCCCTCCTCGTGTGTTCTCTCTTGCATCTTTCTTATTTGTTCTTCCAACTTCATTTATTCCTTCTTCAGAGCAGTAAGTTTTTCTTGCTTGTAATATTTTTATTTTCTCCTCTTATGTTTAATTTTTACTCCTCTTATGTTTAATTTTTATTTACAATTTATTTTTTGTAGGGAATTTATTTGAGCTAGTTGAGTACATAAAGAATTGATCGACGACGGAATTCTTCCATAATTCAGGTTTTTATCACTAAATTCTTTAATTTTTAAATTGTATGATACACAAGTTTATTTATTTAAAAATTCTAATTTAAGTACTTAGATAAATTTCTACTATTTTTGTTAAATTAATAAATATTTAGTCTAATTAATTAATTTTGTCACTTGAATTGTTATGAGAAAATGGAAATGAATAATACTTATAAGCATTTATGTTAAATTAACAATATTAAATATAACATGAACTTGTAATATTTAGTAATATAAGAATATATTATGTTAAATTAATTTGTTTTGCACTCTAATTGTTATTTTAATTTGTTTTTGTTGTTATTTTGATAACTTTTGGTTGTCATTTACTAGAATGATTTAGATGAGCATAATTTTGATAACTTTTTGTTGTTCTTTTAATTTGTTTTTACTATAATAGGTGTTGAAAATTAAAAAATTGCAATCGTGGTAGAGTTCAAGGGTTGAAAGATAGAAATTGAAAATTCTAATAGTTATGCCTACATGATAGGGATTGAAAGATTGTAGGCATCTTAGTGTCAACGTAATATTTTGCCCTCGTAAAGTGGTAAAACATGGACAGGAGTTGGTTGATTATACCCCGAAATGGACACTTTTTTTAGGTTGCTTGAAGAGGCAGATCAAGATTTGTGGCCAGGTTGTAAGGAGTTTAAGAAATTGGAAGCAGTTGTAAGACTGTATCAGATCAAGTGTTAAGAGGGAATGCCAGACAAGATCTTCACCACTTTACTGGAGTTAATTAAAAGAATGTTGTCTGAAGGGGATTGTTTGCCTGAATCCTGTTGTGAAGCCTTTCTCAAAAGTTTAAACCTTGCCAATGGAACTCAAAGCTTTCATGTTATTCCTTTTACAAAATCCCCAATTTTCATCGATCTTCATGACATAAGATTTTATGGTATCCACTTCTATAAATATTCTAAATTGACGATCAAATTAGTTCATTGTATTCTTATAGGATCAAGGAGTGTAGCTGTAAAAAATCATCAAAATCGGAGTTAAAATAACCGTTAAATCGTGATTTTTCGTTTATAACCGTCAAAAAGTTTTGTCTCCTTACTTGATCTCTGAATGTTTTTTTTTTTTTTGCAATTTTTGGCGTATGCAATCTCGAAGTATATATAAACAAGCTTGACAGTGGGATCGTTGAAATTACTTTCGTAGAATGCGTATCCCATCAAAATGATAGATTCACTAACACTTGGAGTTTATTTATATTTTCATTAAGTATAACATAAGAATTTGTGGTATCCACTAGGGTAAATAATTTAAATTTAAGATCGAGCTCATTCATTGTATTCATATAGGGTCAAGGAGTGTAGCTGTAAAAAATCATCAAAATCAGAGTTAAAATCACCGTTAAATCATGATTTTTCATTTATAACCGTTGAAAAGTTTTGTCCCGTTACTTGATCTTTGATTTTTTTTTTTGCGATTTTTGGCGTATGCAATCTCGAAGCATATATAAACAATTTTGATTGTTGGATCGTTGAAATTAGTTTTGTAGAATGCGTATCCCATCAAAACGATATATTCATTAACACTTAAGAGTTTATTTATACTTTCATTAAGAATAACATAAGATTTGTGTGGTATCCACTAATGTAAATATTTTAACTTGAAGATTGAATTCATTCATTGTATTCATATAGGGTTAAGGAGTGTAGCTGTAAAAAAATCATCAAAATCGGAGTTAAAATAACCGTTAAATCGTGATTTTTTGTTTGTAACCGTCAAAAAGTTTTATCCCGTTACTTGATCTCTGAATGTTTGTTTTTTGTGATTTTTGGCGTATGCGATCTCAAAGCATATATAAACAAGTTTAACGGTTGGATCAATTAAATTAGTTTCGTAGTTTGCGTGTCCCATCAAAATGATAGATTCATTAACTCTTAGAGTTTATTTATACTTTCATTAAGTATAACATAAGAATTTGTGGTATCCACTAGTGTAAATATTTTAAATTGAAGATCGAGCTCATTCATTGTATTCATATAAGGTCAAGGAGTGTAGCAGTAAAAAATCATCAAAATCAAAGTTAAAATCACCGTTAAATAATGATTTTTCGTTTATAACCGTTGAAAAGTTTTATCCCGTTACTTGATCTCTGAATGTTTGTTTTTTGCGATTTTTGGCGTATGCAATCTCGAAGCATATATGTGACAGCCCGTCCCGAATTCGTACATATTTGTTTTCCTCAGAATTGTGAAAGTACGAGATTGCCCTTGGACGTTAATTGAGTTATATAGTGGTGTGGTTTAAGTCTAAGCTTTAATTGAACAAATTCAAATAATTCCTAAGCTCTTGGAAATACTTAGGGCTTAAAGCGTTTTGTTTTGGTTTGATGGTTACCCAGCTGGACCACACACACACCCGTTCTCTTTCTCTATCTCGTTGACTCTCTCTCTCCTTCCTCTCGGATTTCACCCATTTCCCGTACAAGTGTACGGACGAACCTCAAACTAGACCATTTCTCCACAGATCGAGGGATTTAAGATCACCATTTTGTTCCTAGTGACCTCATGAGTTGAATGGTACCCTTAGTTCAACTTGAAGCCGTCGGAAACCCTAAGTTTTCATAAGCTCCGGCAAGGTGAATAATGACACGATCGTGATTGTGGATGATCTAGGAAGTTTGGGGACTCAAAAAGGTATTATTCTAACTTCCTTGTCGTTTTGGAGCAGTTTTGGTTAAGATTGAACGTCGGGATCGTGAGAGCCAAAGAACCCGATTTGAGTCACTATTCATGTGATCATATTTATGGACATTTCAGGAAGTTTTAAGCCCTAGGAAGCTTAAGGATGTTCTCACGAAGCTCGGAGAAGAAAAATGAGGCGATTTGGACGTCGGGAAGTGGAGATCGACGAGTTCAAAGTTTAGGCCGGATTATCGAGGTTTCTCCGACGAGATTCCGTGGATTTTGGGACTTCAAAGTGGTAAGGTTTTGTTCTACTCTTCAAGAGCTTTCATTTGGTTCAAGTTTCATGAATTTTGGTTGAGAATAACATAAGATTTGTGTGGTATCCACTAATGTAAATATTTTAAATTGAAGATCGAATTCATTCATTGTATTCATATTGGATCAAGGAGTGTAGCTATAAAAAATAATCAAAATTGGAGTTAAAATAACCATTCAAACGTGATTTTTCGTTTTATAACCATCGAAAAGTTTTGTCTCGTTAATTGATCTCTGAATGTTTGTTTTTTGCGATTTTTTGTTGATGTGATCTCGAAGCATATACAAACAAGTTTGACGGTTGGATCGTTGAAATTAGTTTCGTTGAATTCATATCCCATCAAGTTCAATGGTGTGTGTATATATATATTTATTAAGTAGATTTAAATTTATTTATTTTGTATGTATAACACTTAAGAAATTGAATGGTATGTATATTTAAGCTGATCCAATGGTCACCAATTTTTAAATTTTAATTTAATATATATATATATAATTATAATTTTTAGGGGTATAAAATTGTTACATTAATATATATAATTATTATAGTATTTTTTAGGGTTATAAAATTATAAAATTAATATATATAAAATTATAGTATCTGAAATATTAGGCGGGAAATTTCCCACTTGTTTGCATGAGGAAATGGATGGAGAGACTTAGTGTCGGTTTTAACCGACGCTAGTGTCATTAAAGCGACGCTATGTGAATATCAAAAAAGTGTGTCAGAAGTTGGCGTCAGTTAAAACTGACGCTAGTTTCATTAAAGCGACGCTATGTGAATTTCAAAAAGTGTGTTAGAAGTTGGCGTCGGTTTAAACCGACGCAACTTTCATTAAAGCGACGCGAGTTTCATTAAAGCGATGCTATGTGAATTTCAAAAAGTGTGTCAGAAGTTTGCGTCGGTTTTAACCGACGCAAACTAAGTACCCATATTTAAACCCCTCTCTTTCCCATTTCAACCCTGCTTTCATTTCTCCCCTAATTTCAGACTTTCTTCTTCTCCTTCCCCATTTCATCTGTGCGTCTTTTTCAGTTTTTCCTTAACTCCTTCCCCATTTGCTTTGGATCACCAGTTTGAAGATCAACATTCTGAGGAACTCCAATTCGAGGAGGAAGAGCTTGAAGGTGGTTCATTTTTAAATTATTATGATTATTAATTTTAGTTTCTATTTTGTATTCTAACTAGTTTTATGCTTAAATTGAAAATTTATTTTTGTTTCTTGGTTTTTAATTGTTTTTTCTGTATTTATGCATGTTAGATCTGAAGAGCAAGGACACTGGAAATCGCAAATCCATAATTTTTGAAAGGTATAAAACCTGAGTTTAATCTATAGAGATTAGAGCCCTAATGTTGAAGTAGTAAAGTATTAGAGCACTGATCTGATGGCAAGCATGGTAGCATGGACTTGCTAGTATTATATATGGCAGCATGGAGTTGCTAGTATTATATATGGTAGTATGGAGCTACAAAATATGTGGTCTTCGACAAAGGCAAGCACAGGAAAGCATCATGGCAGGTGCTAGTATTATATGCAAGCATGGAGCTCTCATTAGTATTATATGTAATTGTTAGTTTTTTTATCTTCATCTTGTAACCGGTTCTCTAATGGCTCCTATATATGTGTTATTTGTACTTCCTTATTTATATGAAATAGAATACATTTAACAAGAAATTCTACACCCAAAAGACCCTAGTTGAATTCTTGAATAAATTGAATCTATGAAGTTTGCATCTCATTTACCATCTGTGTAGGAATGCATGATAATTATTTTATTTATCGAGATGTTGGGTAATGTCGGTTAGGACCGACAATAGATTGAGTATTTTATTTGTTAGCTACTAGTTGACGTCGGTTATGACCGCCATCATGTCAAAACATCACGTCGCTTTAAACTGACGTAAGACTGGATATTTTATAATTTAATTTCTAATTTGCATCGCTTTAAACCGATGTTAGTGTCAATGTCAGTGTCGCTTTAAATCGACATTAGTATCAGTGTCGCTTTAAACCGACGCTGCGTAGTGGCGGATTAAGCGTACAAACCGACATTGAAGCCCTTTCGCGACGCTAGCATTAGTGTCGCTATTCCAATCCGACATTGCACTGTTTTATGTCGGATTTTTGCTAAATTTCCGACAGAAATTGGGTTTCTTGTCGGTTTTTGCTTCGCCAGTGATAGGGTATATTGTAGTAGTGGGTCGTTTCTTCTCTAGAATACGCTTCTGGCCATATTCGTAGCAAGTTATGCACAGAAATTCAACTCCGTTTTCTACGTGGGTTGCAACGTGGTAATTGTTATCTCTAATGTCCTTGAAACTCAACAATGTTCTTCCGGAACGTGGAGAATAGAGTGCCTCAGCAATGTTCAAGATTGTACCATTGGACAACATTATACGTGCCTTACCGTATCCTTCTATCTGGTTGGATAGGCCTAAAAGGGTTGTCAGATGTGCATTCTTAGGTATGGAGTTAGTGAAATAGCTGCGTTCACGCAAAACAGTGTGCGTGGTTGCACTATCTACCAAATAAGTAACTTCCCCACTAGTCATACCTAGAATGAAAAATTAATTTGAATCGGGCACATGCATAAAAGTTCTAAAAACAAACATCAATTCAAAATAATTTCATTTATTCAAGGATGATAATTAATTAAAACTTAACATCCAAAAACAAATCACCAACAAATAATCCAAACATAAAGGAAAATTGTTCAAAAATTAACCAAAAAACAAGGGGGGTTTGGCCACTAAGTGGAATTCGACCCCATTGTGCAATTTTAACTAACTAAAATTATTTATGTCTAAGATTCTAATCTTCCATAAGGGTGGTATCCTCTTGAAAGTCAGAAACCTTCATCTTTGTAGTCTCTGGTTCATCCACTTACACGAAGTTTGATTTAAACTTCTTACGATGAGAATGATGTTTAGCTACAACCTTCTGGGGAGCTCGGCTAACACGAGACCAATGGTCCTTTGAACCACAGCGATAGCACATATCCGCATTCATGGTTTCAAGTGCTTTTGGGCTTTGTTTCCTCCCTTGGATGGGCCTTGACTCTGTTGACCTTCACGAGGTGGCTTCTGGCCGCCCCTACCATGCCTCTTTTGGCGTTTTGGGCATTGATTTATGCTATAATGTGCTTCAGACATAGCAATCGCCCCAGTAGGTCGAGCTTGATGATTCTTCATCAACAGCTGGTTCTGCTTTTCAGCGAGAAGTACAACAGAGATCAAATCCGAGAACTTAGTGAACTTCTGAGCTCTATATTGTTGCTGCAAGACAATATTAAAAATAGAGAAGGTGGAATATGTCTTCTCCAGGAGATCCTCTTCGGTCAAAGTTTCGTTACAAAACTTGAAAAGTGATCAGATTCGACAAACTTTATAATTATATTTATTCACAGACTTAAAGTCTTGGAAGCGCAAATGTTGTTAGTCATGTCTTGCTTCAGGCAAGAATATGTCCTTTTGGTGATCAAAACGATCAGCCAAAGCAACCCATAATGCATGTGGATCCTCCTCAGCAAGATATTTAGTTTGCAAGGTGTCATGGATATGTTTTCAGATAAAGATCATAGTAATGGCTTTTTCAGCTTCGCCAACAGGGTTGTCCCTCTCTTCTTCAATGATGGGACGCAAGTTCTTTGCATTGAGGTGGAGCTTCACATCTTAGACCCACTTGAGGTAGTTCCTTCCAAAGACCTCCAAAGCAGTGAAGTCGAGTTTGTTCAAATTCGACATGTTCCTATCACAAAATGGATGGGCAAGATGTGGTTAGTGTAATGGAGAAAAATCAATCTATTCACATAGGAGTAGAACATACACATTTTAATAGACATGTATTGGTTTAATTTTGCATGAAAACTTCGGGTTTTCATGGGTGATGTTTTTAAATGAAAACTTCAGGTTTTCAAACAAGACATGTTTTTAAGAAACTTCAGGTTTCGAAATAATTATGAACTTCAGGTTTATATGTTCCTGCAGGCAAACACAAATATATACACAGAAATATGCAACAAGAATATATGCAAATAGAACTTCAGGTCCACAATTATAATTGAATTAATTATTTGGACTTTGGGCCAAATATAAAGTGTGGGTGAAAAAATATAAAACCCATTGGGCCTAAAATAATTAGGCAAATAAACTCAGGGCCCAAAAGAAGGCCTAAGCCCACGTGTGGCTTAATGAAATGGGTGTCGTGCATCCCAGGCCCAAGAATGGGCTGGGTTTGGCCTCAGGTCAAGCAAGCATGCAAGCGCTTGAATCATAAGGTAATTGGGCTGAATGCGCAAGCCCAAAAAAATAAAAGGAAGGCCTGTAAAGGGCACGGCTCGTCTGTGATGCGGTGCATGGGGGACGGTAGGAGCCTAGAGAGCTCGATTGCGTTTGTGGGCTAGATCATCACCAAAGCCCAACGGGCTGGTGATACGGATCGAAAAACTAACGGCACAGGCAAGGCCCATCATCGTGAGTGATGTGCGAATGGACCGAGAGGAAATCGAGGCCCGTTAGGGCTCGGGTGTGATTTTCAGGCCACCCAAGCGGCGCTGAGTGTGGGGATCCTCCAGATTCAGTTAACGGCGTCACTTCAGGCAACGTTTCCATGGTCGGTGCAAGCTTATGGTTCGTTGGAGAACCAATTATTTGTCAACGGAGATGATATCTCAACGTCGGGGGAAGGAAAATCGAAGGAATTCAATCGAATTCAAATGAAAACCCATGAAATTCTTCTGAAATTTCGAGAAATCGTTGGTGAAAAAGATGGGTTTTGTCCAAATTGCACCATTGCCAGTCGTGTTTCGTCGGAAAAATCGACGAGAATGACATGGGCTTCAGGCCGTGGGTCGGGACAAGGTGCTTCAAACGCACCGTTTCAGTTCAAGGCTTACAAATCTGGGTTTCAATATTGGGCTGGGCTCGCCAAGTCTTCACAAGCTGCTGGCCTGGTGTTAGCGGCTTGCATGGTGCAAGGTTGAGGGTTCGAAGAACCCTAGGTTTCCCAATTGCAATTTTTCTTTTTTTCTTTTTTTCTTTTTTTCTTTTTTTCTTTTTTTCTTTTCAATTCAATTCATATATAATTCAATTTGATGCATATAGGGGTGGTTCGGTATGGGATCCTATACCGAAACCCTTGTCCCGATTCCCAAACTGAAATTTTCAGGAATCCCAATTTCAATACCGAACCCAAACCAAATTTTCGGGAATCCCGAAATAGTTTTGGGCTTTTGGGCTTTTGAACAAAAAAAAGCTAATATTGGGCCGTGCCCAGAATCTGTCACACCAAATAATGGACCTATCAGTCCAATTGGACAAAAACCTAATATTGGGCCGTGTGCCCACTGAATGTAACAGCCCATATGGGCTTAACTTGATTCAACCAAATAAAAAAAAATTGGGATAATTGATGTTGGCCCGGGTAGGCAATCTGCCAATCTGTGTACACTGCCTATTCAAAAGCAATCTGCCAATTGTCAATCTGTGCACAATTGCATATGCCTATTCAAGTTCTACTACACATGCATGCAATAAAAATAAATTAAGTACCAAATCCAAAAGCAAAAATATTAGTTACAAGCCAAGGTTTTAAAATAAATAAAGTAACAAACCCAAAAGCAAAAAAATTAGTTACGACCCAAAGTTTTAATAATTAAGTGACCAAAAGCTAAAAAACAAAGTTTAAAGTTTATGAAGATTGTTGACCTCTTGGGCCCCTTCGGCCCCTTCTTGTTGGCACTTGTAATTTTCCCCTTAATGTTGATGGTTGAGCCCTTCCCCTTACAATGGGTGGTCGTGGTCGTGGAGGTAGTGATTGATTTTGACGTTGTTGAACTTGTACTTGAGGTGGTCGAGGAGGTGGAGGTGGCATTTCATTTTCTTGTGTTGTATTATCCTCACCTCCCAAATTAGCCATGTCTAAAAAAATAAACCACAAATCATTTACATTGAATTATAGTCTAATAGATAATAAATATTAAATACTAAGAAAATAAAAGATGAAATTAAATTGTTTACTTACTTCTTTCTAAGCATTCAAGCTCCTCGTAGAAATATAATTCGTCAAGGGTAGGCTCCTTATAGAAACAAAATTCTTTTCCTCTAAGCCAATCACTAGTACACACTAAAGCCTCAACCGTTTTAGGTGTTAAGGAAGCTCTAAAAGGATCAACAACTCTCCCACCAAGACTAAAGGCATTCTCACTAGCAACGGTGCTACTAGGAAGGGCCAATACATCCTTAGCAACTTTACTAAGAATTGGATATTGACCACAATTTCCTTTCCACCAATCCAAAACATTGAAACCCTCATATGTTAGGCTTTGATGTGGATCATTGAAGTACATATCCACTTCATTGGCTATCTCATTTTGTTGTGCCTCCGCTCTCTTTCTTTGGATCTTCTTTGTCATCTTTGAAGCAACATCAATATCTACCATCACACTCCCCGCCCCATCATCTAGTACAACACTTGATCTTTGCTCCACATTTGAGGTAGCACTACTACTAGTACTACTACCACTACTACTAAGGACCACTCCCTCCTTATATGCATTATACAACTCGGTTACATAGCCTTTAACCCTTACTTTCTCCTCCCTTATTTTGTCACATTCATAGCCGAGCTCTTCTAGATTTCTCTCCAACATATCAAATTTGTACCTCGGGTCGAGTGATTGGGCCACAAAGAGAATAGGATTCACCTTTTCAATGTCACCCCAATATTTGTCAAACTTGAGCTTCATTGAGGTAGCCACACTTTGCAAAGTGGCATTAGAGGCGTTTGAAATTTGTTCTTCTATCTCTACTTGCAAGGCAATCACCGTGCTAAGTATTAAGTGTGACGTTGGAGTACGGGTTGCACTCAATGTCAAGGTGGCATCATAAATTTTTTTGAGAAAATGAGCAAAACTCACCGACCTTTCCCAATCATCCACCTCCGGAGGACCCACCCACTTAGCATTTCTTGTCACCCCATCAACCTCTTTCGAGACCTCCTCTTTAAAGTAAGCAATAAAAGAGTCACACTCAAATGCCATCTTAGAGAACACTTCTTTAAACTTGAAAGCACTATTAAGCATTTGATACGTGGCATTCCACCTTGTGACAACATCAAAAGGGATACTTAACATCCTATCAAATCTCAACAAGACACAATATTCCCTAAAAGACTCCAACCTTGTCGAGGATGAGTGTATAAACTTCACACAATTTCTTATGGCATCAATCTCCCTACTAAGCTCCGTCATTCCATCCTTAACTATCAAATTGAGGATGTGACAAGCGCACCTCATGTGCAAGTGAGCCCCATCAAGTAAAAGAGTACCGTTTGACTTGAGTTTTCTTTTCATGTATGCAATAGCGGTGTCATTTGCACTAGCATTGTCAACGGTAATGCTAAACACCTTGTCTATGCCCCAATCATTCAAGCAAACCTCTAGACATCTTCCAATATCATCACCCTTATGAGAAGTAACTTGGACAAAGTTTAGGATCCTCTTATGTAACACCCAATTAGTGTCCAAAAAATGGGCCGTGATGACCATGTAGTTTATCATTTGAATTGAGGTCCAAGTGTCGGTTGTAATACTCATTCTCAACCCCTCAATCACACTTTTTATTTTTGCCTTCTCTTCAACATACAACTCCAAAACCGCCGCCGCCACCTTATGCCGATTAGGAAGTTTGTACTTTGGATTCAAGTCACGAATAAAATCTCGAAAGTCCTCTTGATCAACCATCCTAAAAGACATCTCTGTTATTATAATCCACCTCACACATCTCCTATCAAGTCTTTTTTGATTGAAAGTGTGAGTGACAACCGAACCTCCCATCCTCGCTTGTGTCAATGTAGGTTGGTTCAGATCCATATTCTCAAAGAGACTAGAACCCCGAGATTTCCTCAAATGCTTAAGAACTCCCGTTGTCCCATGAGTTATAGGGTGTGCCGGTACTAAGAGTTTGCAATGCTTGCATTCGGCCATGCAAGATTTCTCCCCATTATTATCGGTGATCGTTACCCTCTTAGCATCATTCCATGCCGGACTTGGACCCTTTCTCCTATTGTCCTTTTTCCGAGGAGGACTATCCCATTGTCTCACTACTTCTTCTACTTCCTCTTCCCCCTCTTCCCCCTCTTCTTCTATTTGTTCTAATGCAATATCCTCCTCCGTATCCGGATCATCATCCCAAGAATCTACATAATAATCATTATGCAAATAATCTTGAGGTGAGGGAGTGCCTAGTTGAAGGGTACCACTAGGTTGAGTTTGTTTTCATTTTCCTAATACCGAGACCATATGTGTACTAGATTGGCTACTAGACCCGTCCATCCTACCTAACAATGCACATTAATATATATCACAACCACAGTTCAGCATATATCCAAATTCCAATCAATAATCTGAGCATAGAAAAATCTTAGCATTCAAAAATCTGAGCATTCAACATAGAAACATCAGAGCATTCAACATAGAAACATCAGAGCATTCAACATAGCATTAAAAAATCTGAGCATATATCGTGTATTTGAACTAGAAAGCAAATAAAAACCAGCTTGTTTCTAAATTAGGAGAGAGCAAATATGTACGTAGTGTAGGTTCAGGGTGAAAATTTGAAAATCATATACTAACTAATTTTCATATAACACATACAAAACTTGAAGCATTAAAGCAATCGCATAGATATGAAAATACTTACACAGTTACACTCCAAGAAGAAACGGCCACACTTCAGCTCGAATACTTGGATCAACACCCTGCATTAGAAAGTAAGTGATTAATATCCAACAGCTGTAAAAAATACATCAATTTTAAAGTCAGTTAGACAGAAATAGAAAAATAGGTCTGACAGAAGTCAAGAACATACTCCGCTGCGAACTTTCTTTAAAAACTTGAGACCCCCATCAGTGAGTTTCCCATCTGGTGTAAATAAACTTTTCCATTGTTTGGGTAGAAGGGCATGTTTTTTTCTCCTACGGGACCATGGTGATTTAAGACTGCCCCTGAAGAAAGAGACAAATAGAAGTGATCAGACTTCACTGCACGAAGTATAAGTAAAACAAACATAACTAATAATCCAAAGTGGTATACAAAAGACACGAAGATCTCCAGAAAGAACAATGTGCAATTCCCCTATAAAAATAAGGTCCGCTACGAAAGGACAAAGAGAAACATTGTCACCATCACCAAAGTAGAGAGAATTTTTCTAGACAGTGCAAGGTTTATGACTAAATAGGAAACACATAAAGCACTTTTATTGTAAATCAGAGACAATAGAAGAACTGAACCTCTAAATTTGTGGCAAGAAAAGCCTACTTAAACCCAATTTCATTTCCGACATTCCACAACTAATGCATACTAGTAACGGGACAATTCAATCTAACCAATGTAGAAAAGCAAGGAAGCAATAATCTGAATCTGAATCCTACAGGAGAGAATCTGAATCCTCACAAACAATCCTATTTTCACAGTGCACAATAAAATCAACCAAAATCCAAACATATACATAAAATCCAAAAAATCCAAAATCCAAAAATCCCAAACAAAACAAAAATTACAAATCTAAGTAAATGCATGATCGGAGAACCAAAGCTGGAGGACCAAACAGCCAAAATAAAGCTCAGAAAATAAGAATTCGAACAAGGCAAGGAGCTGGAATAAAATTACCCAAGATCGGAAGGGGCAAATTGTAATTATGCAAAAATTTCAAAAACCTAGAAATGTTGTTGACCAGAGTTAGCTCAGAGATATGGAGAGAGAGAGAGAGAGAGAGAGAGAGTGCTTACTGGTGAATGTATTTTTCGGCTTCTAGAGAAAGAGAGAGCGGGAGCGAAAGTGAGTGAAATATTTGGAGGCAAAGCGGACAGAAAGAGAGAGAGAGAGCGGTGGCTGTGTGGTGGTAGGTCGGTGGATGGCCAGAATTCGACACAGACAGTCAGATCACTTCTAGATGAGAGATGAGGGCTTAGTGAGGGAGGGCTGCGTTTCGAGACTTCGAGTTCGATGGATGGAAACAAATGAACGAAAAGAGTACCATTTGGATCAACAGCACAGATTAAATCCAAAATAATCAACGGTTGAAATAATTCTCTTATAATTAAAAAAATAATATATATATATATATATATTTTTCGGTTCGGTATGGGAATACCGAAAAATGGAGATGCAATACCGAATCCCATACCGAAAATTTCAGTTTGGTTCGGGATGACATCCCGAAAATTTCGGGAATTTTGGTTTGGGATTTTTTTGGTTTGGGATCGGGATTTTTTTTGTTTGGTTTGGGATTTTTGGGATTTTTTTCCAACCCTAGATGCATATGCAATTCAATAAATTTAATGCATGTACATATATTTGATACAATTCATGGCAAATATCAAATTCACATAATTCAACAATTATGAATATGATGCATACACAATTTATGTAGAATCTAAAATTCGAAAAACGTAAAGTTGGGTCATGCATTATAGTGAATGTTCATGCTATCAGGGCTACAAAAATATCGAGATAAAAACCGTTGTTTTGAAAGAACCTAATTGTGTGATGATAGGAATGAACTGGTTTGATGCAAAAAATTTCCTCGTCAAATTCCTAAGTGCAATGGTAAGAGTGTGCTGATAACGTATTGTAGCCTATTTTATTTGACAAGGGTAAGAGGGCCGACGGCATGGAGAATAGAGATTGAGCGAGATGTGTTTGTAGAATTGTAGGGGAATGTGTGTTTTATCCCCCTCTTACGTAGTGCCTTTATTTATAGTAGTAAAAGCAGAGAAGAAATTCCTTCATCCCTAAGTAATACAAGTTGTAATAGAAAATGATAACTAGAATCAAATCTAATCTAGGATTTACCCAATCACATATAAACTAGGAAAGTTTACAAAAGTATCCAATTTTTAAAGAAGTGGAAACTAAAAATTAATATGTACAATTAGACAAAAATAAAGTGATCAAAATTCAATTCGATTTGCTCTAACAAACAATCCAATTCAATAGATAAGTGAATGGTCTGCGGAGTATAAGATTGGTGTTCGAAATAAAAACCAGACCAGCCCGTGTACGATGTTCAAGGTCTAGGTCAGGTCCCAGAATTTACAATAAATTATCACAATGAAAATCTTTTCATTGATTGAAGAGGAATGGAGTAAATCAAATTACACAATCCAGCCTGAAATCAGATTACAAATGCATACACAACTTTAAGCCACACATGACATGTTAAACAAGCAAGTCCCGCAAAAATCTAATAAATCGAAATTCAAGTATTACGGTAAAAATGAACCAAAAAGAAAGAAGTCTTATAACCACGCAAACGCTTGCAAACCCTGCATCTGAACTCAACCACCACAATAAAAACTGAGGTAAGACTACAGAGGGAGGATCCGACCGAGTGCAACACACAGCATGATTCGACAAGCATCAGAACTCAATTTACTGGGTGCGAGTCCGGCTGCTTTCTGCATTTCTAATCGGGTAGAAATAAGGATGGGCCTGCATCACGTAAAAAAGGTTATTTTGTCATTACAACACAATGAGCATAGTGCCCATGTTACAGGGATTAAGACTGTTCAAAGCATGCCCCCCTTGAAAAGCCCTGATGTTTTTTCCCAGCAATGAGCATAATGCCAGCACTTTCTAAGCAGGTAGTCCGAACCTATTGATATGAACATCCACTCCAATTTGGTACACCATTACTTTTTCCTCACATGCTTGGTAGATGGACAGAACTCTAATGCTTATTGTTTATGCCCAGTAATGGAAAGGAAAATCATCTCAACGAGTGATGCTACTTTCAAATGACAAGCAATTACGAAACCAGTAGAAATTATGTAAAGCTTCTTTCGATTTCTCTTTTGGTTGGAGGAAAAGATATAAACCTGTTCTGTTAGCCACACAAACACCAAAAGGTTATACCTTTCATCTCAATGTCAAAATAACCATATAATACTAGGCATTCTACTCATTCGTCGTTCACAGATTAGTTGGTATTATATGGTTAGTTTGACAGTGAGCTGAAGTCTAACCTTTTGCTGTAAACAATGGCTACCAAAAGAAAAAAGAAAAAAGCTTCATAAAAATTTCTATTTGTTTGGTAATCGCTTGTCATTGGAAAATAGTAGTAGCTCTGAAATGATTCTGTCCATTAATGTGAAGGAAACGCTAAAGCTTCAGTTCCTACCATCTCTCATATGAGGAAGAAGTGAAAGTGTAACAAGTTGAACTGGAAGTATAAACAAATATGGGCTTCTGACTCTCTGTAAGGAGTAGAAACAGCCAGTCCAAATCTACAAGTTTACTGATTGTGGGCCCTATGGGGCAGGGACCAAGCAGCGCTAGACCCTACTTAGGGTCGTGCTTTGAATAGTCTGGGTTGAGGAAGAACTAGGATTTTACCATTGCTTCTTTTGCAGTTGGTCTTTCCTGGTGATCATAGTGCAACAACTTGTCTACAAAGTCAAGCGCCTACAGAAAATGACACCAGAAGAAATTTAGACTAAGGAAAACTCAATACAAGTAGTATTATTAAAGACACTGACAGGAATTTACCTCAGGAACTGCTAAGTGCTGATTATCAACATTAATGAATTTTGTCCATGGTTTCCTGCTATGCCTGCATCAGAAAGTTTTTTAAGGAAAAAAAAGTCAGCATAGCAGGTAACAGAGGAATAAGAAACAAATTATGAGAGAACACCCACCTCCCAACTAGAGCTGCAAGGTGTGGGTCTAATTCTATGCGGTACTTGTGTAGATAAGCGTTTAATTCATCTGTCCCAAGTACCTGTTGCAGTAGCAAATTCCAAGACGTCAGATTTCAATTGCTCTTTCTTCTTTTGAAAACAACACTAAATTATGATAAAGCACACACAGACACATTTGTTATATGAATTGAATATACTCCAAACCATACACAACATAAAAATCTTTTTAACAGAGTAAAGCATATGATTAATTGTTTTGAGTATAATAAATACAAGAAGAAGCGACAGAACTGAACTTTCTTATAAGAATGAATACCTTTGCTATTTTGACTAGCTGGTCATAGTTATCATGCCCATAGAAGAATGGCTCCTTACGAAATATCTGTACAGCACAAGGCTCAAGAATAAGCATCAGAAGAGAGCATCACATAGTTTGACATGGTATCAAATTTTGAACCTCCTTGCCATCTGCCACCCATGGATAAGTAGGCAAGCAGATCAAGATCACTGCCCATGGATCACTAAGAAGTAGAAGAAAAAGTTCATCATTCCCATCTAAAATACTCATTTTGGGACACAAAACCTATTTCTGATATTTCATCATCCCTAGCAAATGCGCAATCATTTTATCAGGGGATGATTCTGGGCTGGATGGGGATAACCTAGATTACACAACACTTGATATTTCCAGGCCAAAATACCAGCATAACCAGTGTTCTAAAAATCCCCGCCTAGGCGCTAGGCAGTTGGCCACCGCCACGACGTTTAAAAAGGAAAGGCCACCTTGACCATCTAGGTCGCAACTCTCAAATAGACAGAAAATAGATAACTTCCATTTCCATTTTATTTTTTCAATAAATTGTAAGAGACTTGTTGGATACTTGTTTGAACACTCATTATATCCATGTTCCCAATGTTTTCAATATGTTTCTAGTACATTATGATTTATATGTCATTCTATTTTTCAATTTATGTATCCCAATACAATTATGTATTCTTTTAAGTATAAGTAGACATCTATTTATATATTATATAATAAACTTAATTACAATTTTAAAAAAAAAAGGGCCTAGTGCTGTTTAGAAGCTCGAGCATAACCATAGTCAGTGCAGGAGTATCTGATATCTATAGGGTGCTTAGTAGTTAATAGAACAGAATAGATGGGAATGCTCACCATTCCAGCAAACATACAACCGAGACTCCACAAGTCTAAAGAATAATCATAATCTTGTAAATCAACAAGAAGTTCAGGACCTTTGAAATACCTGCAACCAAATGTGGATGGGGAAAGAGTATAAGACAAATTTAAAGAAATTTGGATAAACCAAATTTAAAGCAAAAAGGTTTCTCATGCTCATTTACATTTATGAGTTGTAGTCAAACCATAAACATGAAACAGGACTCCTGATGCTAACGGCAGGTAGCTAATGAGAACTCAATTTAAAGCATAATGTTGCACATATAATGCAAATATGAACTAAAAAGTGTCCCCTTCATCATGCATCTGTTTGCTTCTTTACTGTTGCTCCTCTGTTCCCAAATAAATTGCAGGTATGATTTTGCCCTAATGTCACACATTTTCCCTACAGACCATACCACATCATCCTAATCCAAAATACCACCTCAAGTCAGTTAACTTTCAACCCCTCCTTTGTAAAAGAAAGGTAACAACAAGACTCCTGGTTATATTTCAGCATATATAACTTTACATCACCGCGTGCTTCAAAATTTACAACGTGTAACATGCTTCAGGCATCTCAAGAACTATAACACATTAGTTTTTCAGCATGAGATCCATGATTTACAATTTCCTGTAATCTGTATTTAAAGTATGCATACAATGTCTTATCATAGCCAAACAAGGAATTGAACAGGTCCTTTGCAAATTGCAATCCAAAATTACATGACGCCCATAAGGGCACTGAGGCACAAGGTTTAAAACATAGTAAGCCCACAATAAAATTAATAAAGTTATGGAAGTTTCAGATAACAATATATGGAATGTGACAAATCTTGATGTGTTTTGTGAAGTAGAAGATCAAATGAAAATAACCTTGAAGCGACCCGAACATTATATTCCTTCTCAGGATGATAAAACTCGGCAAGGCCCCAATCTATAAGGCGAAGCTTACGCTGCTCATGATCAATCATAACATTATGGGGCTTCACATCTCGATGCATAATACCTTGTGAGTGGCAATAATCTAAAGCCTACAAAGAGATCAATAAAAGACCGAGTTAGCAGATCTTACAAGCCGAGGAACTTTACCCTTGAGCTAGAAAATGAAAGTGCACACTTTGAGCATTAAGCACAGAACATAGAACTGCATCAACAACAACCTGGTCCTTGGTACCAGTTGGTTCAACCAGAAACTGAAAATATTTAACAGAGATCATAATAGACCTCAAATTTTAAATTCAAGATTGTATAGAATTAAGGCCCGATTGCCTCAAGTATGAAGAGATGAATCTTCCCTTCCTTCTTTTTCAATGGTTTTGTCCTACATAACTCCTGTGAGTTGAGTTGTTCCACCTTTCAGTGTCTATTAATAGAACCTTATGCTTGGGATAATTGAGAAATAAGCATCTGAATGAACTTCTAATTTAGTATAAGGACAGTGGATTTCAAGATCCAACCTAAAGTTCACCACTAAAAAGATCCAACCTAAAGAACATTTAAGATACGAAAGAAGATTCAAAAAGGATGCTGCCTGTATCTGAGTCCTATAGGGGGCTCAATCCATGACTTCTAAGTAAGTAGTAAAACCATAACCGTTCAGCATTCTCTTACAATACTCTCATAATCACAAGCAGAAAGGTATACCCCATCTTGTAAATTTCATTGAAACTCTTAGTGTTAGTCACTTTTGAAGACAATACGCTTTCTCCTTGCTTATTGGGATCATCTACCTTTGTCAATATTTTCTTCCAACCAAATTTGTGGGTGAAGATTAAGGATCGCTATAATCTCGTGAACCCAAGGCCCCAGAGTGCAAAGCCCTGCCCTAATGTCACGGATTTGGGGGAATAAATAGCAACTGAAGTGGGGTGGTAAATCCCACCTCACATTCAGGGCAGGATAGGGATGGCAAACTCCGAATCACATATGCTAATTCCAATATTTAACTTTTGCTATTTTATGATGTATGTGGTTACTCAAGTATTGTGTGTAAAATGTATTATATTATGTTAGGGTTGTAAAAATGTATTTCATTTTTTATTATCTAATAGCCAAAAAAATTTTTTAGGAAAGGGTGGCAGTGAGGAGGGGTTAATATTCTCGCAGGGCAGGGTGGGGAATTTCTGTATTCTTTAAAAAAACAAGGCAAGTGTGGGGATGAGGATTGAGAATGGAAACAGAGATGCCCAAGCTAGACCATCCCACCTTGTTTCCAACCCTAGTGGACATGCATAAAGGTGAGCAAAGTACCTAGGCCATTCTCCATAAGAACATAAACTAAGTAGCAGCCAGCCAAATAAATCCTAGATCCGTACTACAACCCAAACTTATTTCTAGTGTAAAGTGAGAAACAGAAATTGCACAGAAGAAAAATGCAGTGAAGTTACCAGTCCCAACCCATCGCTACCATACCCAAAGAGAAAGAAATCGATCTTTTTTAGGCCTTGAAAAGAAACTGACCTTTCAAACCTTGCGAATGTAAACAATTAACTCAGTTTAAACCTCACATCATTATGGACATCTAATTCATGCTTCTTCTAAGGGAATTAAAGTCTCACAACTTGTCATTTTAGAAATTGCAGAACCAAAAGAGCAAGCTTACCTTGAGAAGTTCATAGATGTAATATCGTATGTCAAAGTCTGAGAGCGTCGGATAAAGGACTTTAAAATCTGTATTATTCACATATTCAAAAATAAGACTAGGGGTCTTTGATTGCTGGTCTCTGACAATATCAAGCAACTTCACAATATTTGGTCCTCCACAAAGATTCTGCAATATTTTTATCTCCCTCTTAATCTGAATTTAGAACCAAACAGAAAGGTAAGTGTCACGGTAGTGATTCAATACAAAGCTCTTGTACAGAAGAGAACTCTTACTTCATATGCCAGGTGTAGTCAAAATTGTTTCTTGGGGTTGGTTAAACCTCCAAATCAAAGTCTTTTTTCGGTTTTCCAGTGAATAGGTTGCACCGAAACTTCAGGAAAAACATCATGATAGGATTTCACTCTATTCTTATCCTCATTCATTAGCTATCCAACAAATGAAAGAACAGAAAATATACTAACTTCCAAATGTAGGTAACTAATCCTATGAAAACATTAGCTGTATACTAGTAAATAATCCGCGATTACATGAAATATAAACCCGGCAGACGTGATAACCAGAAACAAATAAATACAATTACCCAACTGATAAGAACAATGAAATGTCAATCGTTTTGTTATACAGATAAGAAGGTAAAGGAATGTAATTTAGAACTCACCTTCTTCTTTTTAACAGGTTTGAGAATCTTGATAACACATTTTTCGTTATCGGTACAGTGAACCCCCTCAAACACCTCACTGTATTTTCCTCTCCCAACCTTCTTCACCACCTCGTAATCATCCTGCTCCCTGTACAATAATCCCAATTAATTCAAAAAAGCAAAAACATTTATCCCTCAAAATTCAATTTTCCCACCAACCTAAACCAAATTTTCCTCCACTTTCTCACAATCCAAACAAGAAACAGAGAATTTCATCAGTTCGTTACCCCCATTGGACGGTGAGGGACTCGTAGTCCCAGTAATCCTTGGGTCGGATCACGTTGACATCGGCGTAAGTCCTAGCCTTGGAGGGGGCGCCAGGGCGGCGAATCGCTTTACAGATCTTCTGCGCCAGGGTTTCGTGATAAGGATGAAGTGGCCTCGGGGGGCGGTGAAAGGACGTATGGCGGTGAGGGAGCGGAGTCGCCGAGGACGCTATGCAGCGGACGAAAGGCGGCGGGGGCTGGTAAAAGAAGTGGGAGGAGAAGGAGAGAGGAGACGACGGAGGGTGGGGGCGCGCGAGGAAGAGGCAGAGAAGGTTGTGGTGGTGGGAGACGGTGAATTCCAAGGAGGGCCTTATGGCCATCAATCAAATCGCCCAATACAAAAAGTAGGACAGATGCCCAGTCCTCTGCCCTTTTCTCTCATTCTTTTTTATTTCACACTTTTTTTTTTTTTTTTTACATACACTTCTCAATTTTTTATCATTAAATCAAATAAATTGAAGATAAAATTGCTTGAAAAGTAAAAAAAAAAAATGTGTAAATGAGTGCTATTCACACATTTAATTTGACCTCTCACATATCTTGTTAATTTTTTTTCGTTGATCTTTTTAATTTATTCAATTCAACAGCCGAAAATTGAAAAGTATGTAAGAAGTAAAAATAGTGCGTGGATAGCACTACTCATTCAAATTATGTGATTAAATTCCACATTTTAATTTTAATAAATGGGATTTTGGTACAGCTATTTATGTAGATTTATTAATAGTTTTGATTGCCTAATGACTCAGTGATGAGCAAGGATGATGGATGAACTCTTATAATAATACTCTTCTAATTGAAATATTTAAATTAATAATTTTGCTTTTATGTGGTACGTAGACATAACATATCATGGTTATATTGACTATAACGGTTGTGCTTCTATGAAAGGAATTTATCATGAAGGGATTTCAAAACTCGTACTTTCGATTTTATGAATGCAGAATATTTGACAGCATAGTGGAAATTTAAAGTTTTTGTTGACTCGACGTATCAAGTCTTCAATTGGGTGGTGGAGTACAAGTAAAAGAGAGAGACTATCACCAACTACTCTTTTAGTAACTTTCTCCTCTTAATATTGGAAATTTAACCCTCATGTTGCACTCAATTAAAATTTTCTTATTAAATAGAACAATTTATCATATCGTCTTGTGAAAATATAAAATTAGTTTAAGAAATTTTGAAATTTGTGTAATAAGAAGTTGTTTTATTCACGACCAAATTAACGAAGACCATGTCATTAGTGGCAAATTTATAGAGACCTGGGCAGCCCCATGACCCCTTGGCGATCTTGAAACCCTTGCTTGAAATTTCTCAGGGACCTCTCGAAGTCGACGGCTGGGCCTCTGGCTCTTTGTTCTAACCCTGCAACAGCATCTTCACAGAGAAGACGACCACGAAAAAAGAAATGACTTTTTTTAAATGACTTAGCCCAAAACGAAGTTGTTTTGGCCAAATTATATATATATATATATATATATATATATATATATATAAAATAGTGTGTTATTGATATGATTATTAATATGTTTTATGTTTGTAACTCGTTTAATTTATTGAAATATGGATGGAGTTTTTGTATATTGGTTAATTGGTATATGTTTTTATGTTTTAATTAATTGTGTAGTGTAGAAATAAGAATTATGGAAAAAAAATTCAAGCCAAAGCCAATATCACCATCTATTAGTTTGGGTAGTTCAAGTTCAAGACAAAATGAGTGTCATATTGCTTGGCATGTTTGAATTCGAATGGTTCATTTGTAACTTTTAACAAAGAAAGCTACTTCGTCTTGCTCAGTTGTATCTTAAAAGATTTCACAGATCGAGATAGATTGGCACTTGAAGATCAACTTGATTTATATTCATTTAATACATTATGATAACGATTTTTCTCAATTGCGGGGATTAGTGATCTTGCTAAAAAAATGGCGGAGAAAGGGTTGCATTAAACATTTGCATATTATATTGCTTATTGGGTTGACTTTGGTTTTACCAGTTGCAACCGCTTTAGAGAGAGCATTTTTCCGCTATGAATATTATTAACTGTCCACTCCACAACAAAATGAGAGATCAATGGTTGAGTTGTCACAGCCCGTCCCGAAAAGTTGGAATATTTTAATTTCGAGGACGTGAAAAGACGAATATGCCCTTAGTCGTCAAGTTGTGTTGTGTCGTGTGTGTGACTTATATTTAAATGGAATTAATTCACTATTATTCCTAAGTATTGGAACTAATTTGAATTAAGTTGTTTTGTTGTTTTGGGTGGTTGGAGTGGACAACTTTGGACCACACAAACACATACACACACACCCGTGCATTCTCTCTCTCCTCCCTCTCGGATTTTCTGCAACTTCCGAACAACTTGTACAGACGAACTCTAAACCAAGCCATTTCTTCACAGATCGACGCCAAGAAGGTAAGATTCTTGCTTCTTGTAACCTTCTGAGTTCATTGGTACCTTTGTTTGGACGTGAAAGCTTGGAAAACCCCGAGAACCCTAACCCCCGATTTGAGTATTGTTCATGTGGTTGTAATTATGGATGTTTCAGGGGATTTTAAGCTTGTAGGAAGCTTTAGGACGTTCCTACGAAGCTCGGAGAAGAAAAACCAAGTGATTTGGACGTCGGGATAGATAGTTTCGAAGTTGGCCGGTTTTTCTCAAATTTTCACGGCGAGATCCCATGAGTTTCAGGTCCCAAAACAGGTATAACGTTGTTCTACTCATCCCCAGCTTTTCATTGGTGTAAATTTCACGGAATTTGGTTGAGTATAGACTGAGATATTAAGGTTTGAAGAATTTTCCAGTTTCCGGCGACGGCAACGGCACCGGAGGAGAACCGAAGAAGAAAGGGGAATATTCCGTCAAGTTAATGGAATATTCTTAACGGAACCCAACGGCGTCAGGTAACTTTAACGGTATATGCTTGCTTTTGGACGGAATATTCCTGACACAGTCAGTGTGCCTGGCACGTGCTCGCGAGTAGGCTGGTCGTGGGTGGTCGGAAAAATTTTCTAAAATTATGGGGATGTTCGTGAGGGTGTGTAGATTCCAGTGGTATATTCAAATACCAAAGTTGAGCATTATATGAGAAGTTATTACCTAATGTCGGTTAAGTGCGTTAAATAACGTTTATTCAGTTAGTATGCATATAGGTGAGGCCTATCCTGTGGACGAGCGCCATCAATCGAGGCTCGGGGGTTGTGACCCTTCGATATATCAGTGAGTGGGCTTTTGTTTTCCGTATATACCTATATAAATGAGACTTTTCCCAGAAAATCAATTTAAGTGAAATGTGATATGAAATGTGATATGATATGCCATGCAAAGTATATATCTATTTTATTCATGCATTAGTAGCTGTATATAATGGTAATTGGTGCTGTGGACGCACATGTAAGTATCAGGTGAGTATGTATCAATGATAGAGAATGATTATTATGAAATGATGATTATGTGAGATGTATTGAAAGCTCATAAACCTGCACCCTGGTGTTAGTGCTCCCGCCCAGAGTTAGGGGCATAGCTTCACATGATCGTTCACCTCCAGCACCACACGCTCAACCTTAGATCCAAGGCAGGTGCCAGCCTGTCGTACAGACCACACTCGGTGGTTCCGACTCGTAGGTGACCCGCAATTAGCGCATAGCCTTCATGTGATTGTAGCACTTGAGCTTATTTATTTATTATACACCCAGCCTGTCGTATAGACCACTATAAGTGGGTACGACTTGTGTGCAGGATATATGCAAATATGATGATGAGATATGATGAGATTGATTATGAGCTCTAGTTCAACCGAACTGATCACTCGGTGAACATGTTGTTATCTATGATGAGTTTATTTCACCTGATATAGTTATTATGTATTTTGATGAGATATATTTGGCATGGCATATACCTTGCATATCACTACTTCTGAGCATGGTTTTGAGATAAGTATATGCGTATTATATATTTCTGGGAAACTATACAGGTTTTACGGCGAGGGGTTAGAACCTTTGAAAAGAGAAAAGGTTTTGAAAAGATTTGTTTTTGCCCACTCACGCGTTTTGTTTTTTGCCCCTCCAGGTTCTAGGTAGCAGTGCTTTGGTGGCCACGAGGGATCCAAGGGTGTTCTGACAGAATTCACAAAAGTAGGTTTCACCTTCGGGTGTTATATCTTAGTAATTGTCCTTGATTGCAACTAGACGTTCTTATTGCTCTGAATGTGTATTTACATTTACCTTCTTAGCTTCCGCATTGTGCACATGGTTACGTCACTCTCACGTGACGGCCAGCACACCCTCCTTAGGACAAGGTGTGTCAGTTGGTACCAGAGTTCTAGGTTGCAGTCCTGTATATCTTGAGAATTTCTTAGTGCCTTCTGTTAGAACTATACCGTCTCGTAGAGAGCCACGTCGTTTAGATGAGCCTAGTTTCTCGATATAGCTTAGTTAAGCAAAGCTATTGCTACTGTGATTCAGTCTATTATCCCAAGGACTTTTCTTGAGATTGTTTATAAGTTGAAGCTGAATCATTTTATGGGAAATGAAGAACCTGAGGAAGCATAGCGATGGCCTAATCATTTGGAAAAGACGTTTCGGGTTATGCAAAGTCAAAGGAATCTTTCTTTTGAAAGGTAGGTCAAGACGACTACCTGGTTTTGAGTACTGAATCTGTATCCTGGTAAAGACATGAGGCTTATCAGTTGTCACCGGAGGATACAGCTGATTGGTAGTTGTTTAAAAAATTGTTTAAGGAAAGTATTAAATGAGCACGATCGAGGCGTATATATGTATCTCCCAATCAGGGGCAAAATGGTAATATTGCACCCTCGGGAATTGTTACTTACTTATCGAGACAACAGTGAGTTATCGGCATCGCAGGCTGCAGACCGTAATATTAATAACTTATTCGTTGAATTCGTTAAGCAAGTAATCAGGGAGGTCAT
Source organism: Heteromeles arbutifolia (assembly GCA_024362995.1). Lineage (NCBI taxonomy): Eukaryota > Viridiplantae > Streptophyta > Magnoliopsida > Rosales > Rosaceae > Heteromeles > Heteromeles arbutifolia. Next base: position 24,888,207 of record JANCRC010000001.1, on the reverse strand, counting down.
TATATGTTAGTATCGTGTTTATTCGGAGTGTTCAGTGATGGAAAAAGATGTAGTTATGACAGCGAATTTTATTCTGTTAGATATGGTGGATTTCGATGTTATTCTAGGCACATATTGGTTACATTATAATCGTGCCAAGATAGATTGCTATGGGAAATTAGTTACTTTCCATCGCCCTGGATTACCAGAGGTTACTTTTGTGGATGATCAAAGTGGAATGAGGCATGCCGTTATTTCCGCTATGAGAGCAAAGAAATGGTTATCGAAAGGCTGCCAAGGATATTTAGCTCATGTGGCGCTAAATGATGCTACTCTGAGTAGTGTGGAAGATTTCATTAAACCCAACATCTTATGGGTTATACAAGTGGCTAAGTTGGGATTGGTCTGTGATTGGTATACTGGCAGGGGATACTTGTCAGTTGACCTCGCAAGCACAATATCATAGCGTTAACTATGTTCTCAAGAAATGTAATGGTGTTGCCCATAAACTAGCTAAGTATGCTTTGATTATTGGTTATGAACTAGTTTGGTATGAGGAACCTCTTGGCATCATTCGAGATACTCTCATCAAAGACGTAATGTAATTGTCAATTTATCCATTAATATTTCCTTTTTTTTTTCTAAAAAAAGTTGGAACGATACAAATGTGATTAATATTGAGCCATTGATCCGATTAAAAAATCTTCATACATGATGACTCTTTGCCAATATACAAGTCTCACCGCGAATTCTGAATCACTTATTTCCGGAAAAAAAAAAAGTGACGATATAAAGTATTTCATAACAAAAGCTTGTTCTTCATGTTTCCCATTGTTCTTCTTAAAGGGAAAATATTGAGTTTCATGGCATGAGAATTAAAATTTAAATAACAATCTTGTCACAACCTAACCCTTAAAATGATATTCTCAAATTAGGGTGTGAATCATGCCTTAACTACATAACGAAGTATCACAACTAAGACATGAGACATGATGAAAATAGAGCCATCTAAATATTACAACTTATTCTTATTAATAAACTATGTCTTTGTAGCTCAGTATTACAACACACTTCTTAGGCACACTCAAAACATTTAAGTTGCGTACGGTATGTGGGAAAGATAGCTGAAGAATGGGAAGTGTTGCCCTTGTGATGTTTGGTAAGTTGAGGCTTGAGAAATAATTTTCTGGCCCATAAGAAATAAGAGGGAGTGAATCTCATCATCCGTTTGATATTCACTTCCCTTCCCCAAGAGAAAAAAAAAACCATTAATTGATATCTTTTTATGACAAATAAGTCTTCATTGGCAATTAAAATGCCCATTATATTTCAGAAAGTGATATTTCCTACTTACTTTCCCACTGCTACCAAACACGAGAGAAGAATTTTGCATTTTCGTTCCCATAGGGAAAGACATGGGAAATCATTTCCCGTGAATTTCTTTCCGCATACCAAATACAACCGTAAGATTTGATAAGAAGAAACGAGAAAACGACAAGTTCTGCTTGGATTTTGTGTTTGTGAGAAAAAAGAGAGCGAGAGTCGAGAAAATGAGAGAGAGAGCCTTCAAAGTTCTCATTGAGCTTGCTCCTTGTATCCTCCACATTTGCTTGTTCTCCTTGTCACCAAAGAATATGAAGAAAAAGAAAAGTGTGAAAAGTGGAGAGAGAAGGAGATAGTAATAAGAGAAGAAAGAATTCGAATCCGGAGATCGGACCCAAAAACACACAAAGAGTTCAGAGGGATGGCATGAGGAAAAGCGTGGACCTTTTTATGTCATCCTAGTCTGTATGAGTTCATTAAAAGAGAGTGTGCAGGAGTAAGTGCAGGTCTTTCCCACGTGAGCCGTTCTGTGGCTATAGTATACACGGAAAAGTCTCCGGCCGCCGGAATGGAATTCCACAACTGCAAAAATGGAAAGAAACAACATAATTAAATAATTTATTTTAAAAAAAAACGAAATAATTAATTATTAATTTATTAATGATTATCCTGGGAAGGGCAAAGAAATAAAAGACACGGGCAAAAGCGGGAAACTTGGAACCAGGAAAAACCCCACCAGGCACAAGTCCCTCTCTCTCTCTCTCTCTAGGGCTTGAACTTTGAACGCAGAGCCGCCGAGTGGAAGCAGCCATGGACGATGTTAGGGCAAGCTCTGCTTGGGTCGCAAGCCATTCTTCTCATGTCCTCGTCGATTCTTCAGGTCTCTCCGCACTTTGTTCATGTTTCTCTAGTGTTGGTTTTTGTTTATTTTAATTGGGTTTTAATTTTTTTTAATTTTTTATAGGGATTGAGAAAGTGGCGGAGACGATAGATACAATTCCGAAGGTGGAATGGGATTTCGAAGGGATACACTATTTCGACAATGGACCTCTCACCGTTCAGTACCTCTTTGTGTTGGACGCTTTGAATTTCTGCTTTTGGCCAGGTACGTATCCATTTTTTCAATTTTTTAATTTGTTTTGTTGGAGCTCAAATTTTAGTGTATTTTCTCGTATTTGTAGCTCAAATTTTGTTTTTGTTATTAGAATAATTCAAGAATAATGGTTAGTGAAACAGAGCACCTTATTAGATTACAGAACAAGGAAAAAATAAACTTATTTACGAAAAAATGTTCTGGGTATTATACTTTTGCCTTCCCATTCTTTTCTTTACCTAGCCAAGTTGCGAAATTCGGTTAGAAAAAATGTTCTTTATAAATGTGCTTGCCAGTTTTATCAAGATTTGAACTTTTCATGTCAAACCAATACTTCAATGTGTGCATGTCTGCTGCTGTGTGGTTGTTGTAGAGCGGTTTTCATATGGTCGCTCATGGAACCCTATGTCCGTTGCTGGCAGAAAGTGATCAATTATTTTATGGATTGAAGAGATTATATTCATATCAATGTTAGCAAATGCACTTTATTCACTATGTTTTCTGTGCTAAAATTGTTTCTTTATAATTTTTTCTTTTTCTTGACAGATAAGGACTTAAATTACGACAATTTGGCTGCCGGTCTGAAGGCAGCAATACAAAATGACAAATCTGTGTTTGATGCTGATCGTCTGCAGAAATACACCGGTACTCATCTTCTTGAACACATATATATCTAGTGTACTCCTCTGTCCCAATTGGTAGAAGAAAAATGACTGCCTCTACAGAATTTTAAATTTTTGGATGTGAAGCTGTGCTCTTGTGAACAAGTTTGGCAGTTTAAAAGTTCTAAACTCTGACTTAGGTGGCACTCTTCTACTTGATGGTAATTTGATTAAAGAGGTTTATGTTATAAGGTCCTGAACTGCGGGAGCTGTTGAAATGGCCAAGGTCACTACCTTTGGAGGACGAGAGAGTTCGTTTGTTGCATGAGGTAAAATTTACCTTTACATTTACAGAAGCTTTTATTCTTACATTTTCTCTTATACTCTTAAGAAATACCCTTCAAGTTTCTTTTTGTTTGATTTTTTTACTACTCTGGGTCTGTAACTATTAATGTCTCTTGAATTTATCAGTCTAAGCAGGAGGCAATATACGTTGATGTTATTGATTATTTTTTTATTTAAAGAATCATCCCACCTCAATTGAAAATACAAATACCGTTTTAGGAAAATGATGTATCCCTGTCAAATATTCAAAATATTGTTAACTTTTGTGGCCTAGGTTGGGTTTGAACTGGAGAGAAGCTTTGATGGCAAAGCATCCAATCTTGTGGAGTCATGTGGAAAGTCAGCTGTTAAGCTTGTAGCTCTGGTTACTCGTCACTTTCCTGGTACATTTTAGGGTTTAAAGTCATTTTTGAGAGCTGCAGAGTTTGTAGGGGTTATTCCCAAGGAAACAGGCATATTTACTGTAACTAATTAAACTTTCTAGGTTTCCGAGACCACTCAGTATACAAAGGCCACCAAGTATTTTTGTATAAAAGAGCTCAGATATTTGCAGCAGATTTATGGGGTGCATTTGGTGGCCAAGGATATGGAGAATTTTATGACATTGGCTCAATCACTATTATGGCAGACTATATTGTTCCAGCCGTGCTTCAACAGCTGGGTGTGCTGAAGTATAGTGCAACCCTTGCCAGCGCTATCGAGGCTAATAGCCAAATAGTTTCAGGCAGTGAGGAGGAAGTTGAACTGCGAGCTTGCTCCATATATGCTGTTGAGAAAATGAAGGAGCTGATCAGTATGAAATCAGGGAAGCAGGTATGGTTATTTTCAGTCGTGGTCGTAGTCTGTAATTTTTTGTATGTGAATATTTAAATTCTTCTTGTGGCTGCATTTAAGTAATAAAACATTCATATTTTTTCTTTTGTCTGTATGTGTCCTGCACCAGTTCTGTTCTCACCCAAGTGAACTGTTGTTGGACCATGTTGTGCCTGTTCACTTGAAACTGTATCCTGCATCAGTTTTCTTTTCTTTATCATCTCTAACCAATCCCTTTGATTTACTAGTGGGGTTTCTTTTTCAGGTGCTGAGTATTGAGTTAGACCTTTGGCTTTGGTCTTTTGGCATTCAGTGTCCTGCTCTGCAACACCATCGAACCCTCTCTATATATTATTGAGTGCACTATATCTCAGCGTACACCTTTGCTATCTATGTCATTGGGAGGATGGAAAATTTTTGGCTTTGAAGTTTCTAGTTAGTCTTTAGATTAGTATGAAACAATTTCTGACACCCTATTTCCTTTTGGAAGTGTTGCGGCTTCTATAATTTTGCATAGTTCGGCTAGTAATTGTTGAACAAATGAAGATCAAGAATGTTATCGTAACTAAATGATTTAGTATGTAGTTTCCGACTGAAATACTTTCTTTACCACGTGTCAATTTTTGTTGTGATTTTACTGAACATAAGAATTTTAATGCCTTTTGAATGTGGCAGCAGGCGTTTAGTAGTTTGTGATCAGAGAATTGCATTGCAGGATAAGAGATCTGGTTCAAATTGGTGCATGATTTTTGCTTATTTTTATCTTATGAACCCACTGAATCTCACTTGAAGTCAAGAGTTCAATAGTAAACATTACTCCTGCACTCTACATGTGTCTGTTCCTCAAATTGGTTTATATGCAGTAAAAATTACCATCCATGTATAAACTAATATCATGGCTCTGATCTACCTTGTGAAGATTAGTTCAATCTTGATATATATTGGCAGTTTAGAAGATGATTAGTGAATATCAACTCTCAGATTGTTGCCAATTTAAGTAATAGATGGGTAAGAAGACTCAGCTGATGAGGAGCAGCAATAGCATGCTTGACATCAGACTAATGACGCAAGCATATTCTATGTATTAATGACGCAAGCATATTCTATGTATTAGTGCCTTGTTCAGATTTTCGAGGTCCAGTCTAAACATTTACCTGCTGCTGCTATAATAGTTTTTCATTATTCAAACTTGAAGTGAAAGGCCAAATAGGTTTGAACTTTTTGCTGCATGATTTGTTCATGATCTTTTTACCCATTTACAATGTACCTGCTCTGCTTACATAGAATGTAGATGATTTGCTTTGACAATTCAGTTCTACTTTCTATATATCCCAATACATGCATAACTTGGTAGGAATGAAAAATAAAGGCCAAAATGGCTTTTATTTACTGAGCACTCTTGATGATAGTTATGTTGCAGAGCTAGGGTTCCTTGTCGTTGGCAAATTTCCATCATAAGTACATTTTAGGACATCTGGTTTCCTCACTATCCGGGGACCAACAGGCACCTTGTTTGCTTTTGGGCGAATATCCTGTGCATTTAGCGAAAGTTGTTTAAACATATCAATAGGCTTTACAACAAATCATTTTTGTTTATGAATAATTTATTGTGAGCTTTGTCGTAGGAAAGCACATTGCCTCCATTATGCTTGTAGCCTTGGGTTAGCTACCTTGGTGTGCATATGAAAAAGTTTTTGATCAATTACAACTTCTACGGATAGCTTAGACCTTTCTGCTTGAGCATTAAGGTTGAGGGATCATCCAAGTTAAAGTAAAATATAAGTGTACCGTGTAATTAAGTTCTTATATTTTGTGATTGCTTTTGTTTTGACTAGACAAGCTCATTTTTGCTCCTTGAAACATGAATTTACTGTGAAAAAATTCAGGAGAGGACGCTTATTTATATTTGTATGTAGTATGTGTGAATAGAATATAAGCTATTGCATTAAGCATCTAGATATGTAGCTATTGTAGCTTCAGTCATTTGAGTAGGTAGTGTAAAATAGCAACCTGTTATAACTGGAAACATTTTGTGGATGGTAAAGTGGTAGTATTAGTATAGGGTAATATAAATCTTTAGGAGGCTTAGCCAGAAATAATTACCTGGTCAAAGATAGCTGTTGGGATTGCTAGGGTTGCAACAGCATTGGGAGAGTCAACTATACCGGAAATTCTTCCCTCACACGGGCAGCATGACAACAGAAGGTAGCTCTGATACGTGACAGATGCTAGATCAGTAAGGAAGACTACAATAATATGAATCTTTCGTTGTCTCAGTGTATGCTTGTGATTGTGAGTTGTTGGGAATTGGCTATGTGATAAGGAGAGAAGTCGAAAACCTGTTCTTTGGAGTATCCAAATTTAGAGAGGTAGTCAATAGCATTGAGTACTGCACGCTTGTACGCCACAGTTGCATCTAGGTAATGCTGCTTCCCACTCTCATCAACACTGATGCCCTCAAATACCAACCACTCTGAGAATCTTGGCTCGACCGGGCCTATCTCAAAGATTGGGTTTACGTGAAGAGGTGTGGGCCCCATTGGTGTAAGGTATTCTTTCATTCCTCCCCTTATAATTTCGCACCTAATAATAGGATCATATAGGGTAAACTGTGAACTGTATTACATATATGTGTGTGTATACTTATCTGTATGTGTCACATTTTGTTTTATGCCAAATTTGAATGTGAAAGTAGAAAGTTTAGCTATTATATTTATAACCAGCTCCTGCCTTTTCTCATGAAGCCTCTAGTTTGGCTGTAGTAAAAGTTTAAGAGATGAGATGTGAAATATTTACTTGAGCTCCAGGAATCCGCTCATCTCAATTGCCCCGCAGAATGAAATTTCTCCATCACCCTGGGAAAAGTGCATGTCACCAGTACTAAGATTTGCTCCTTCAACGAATACTGGAAGGTATACCTTTGAACCACGACTAAGATTTTTTATGTCACAGTTGCCTCCATTTTCTCTTCCTGGAATGGTTCTTGCAGCCTCCATGGCGATCTTTTCCCATTCAGGAGTGCCCTCTTTGATCTATGTATACCCAGGACGTGTTAGTATAACAAGACAGCATGGTTATTGTGATATTGTCTCTGTGCAGTAGGCTGCAGAGTTTTACAATTCTTGTAGTATGCAGCAAAGCAATTATAAAAAATTAGTCGTGTTGGAGGTTCATTGTTATTTTGATAGCCTAAATTTAGTAGTTTTCAATGTCGCATACCCCTCCAAGGACGCAACCTTTTGTTGATGGTAGGTTAGCCAATGGTCGTTGATGCAAAACCTCACATAATTTCATAGTCTTTAGTCCATTTTCTTCAAGTTCCCTCTCCCTTTCATTCCATATTTTCAGGAGTTCCATTGATGGTGCTGTTCCAACTATTCCGGGGTGGGTTAACCCTGGGAATCTCACTCCTGACATGCATATACAATACCATGTTAGTGACAGGAGTACCCTACTGAATCTTTTAACATCGTTACTGGCACGAGAAAAGGAAATAGGTTGAGATTTCACCTGGTATGTGAGGCGAGTAGGCATATATCCCTTCGAAATACCAGATAGCTTTGGTTGCTGAAGGAAAATGGTCAGTCAGAAAACCCCCTCCATTTTCTCTGTCAAATGTCGCAGTGAAACCCCATTCATCTCCTGGGAGAGGACCCAAGTTGCATATCTCAACCACCAGAAGATCACCTGGCTGTGCTGGAATTCCATCAGTATCTGAAATTCTAATCGGCCCACTGAGGTAATGAACCTGCACCAGTTTGAAACTTATTACTTTTACATTAATTTACCATTCTAGATGTTCTTGTTCTTCATACTATTGATTACATTATACACGAGTAGCAACTGATGATCTCGATAATTTGTAGACTCAAGATCTTAACTCGATCCTATATGTACCATGTTTTACCTGTTATGTGACTATATTGTTTAAAACTAAACGGTTTTAGTTTTTCTAACATAGGATAAAATCCATACTTACTGTTGAGAGGTCTATGGACTTTATATCTAGTGCAGAGTCATCATCTTTAATTGTACCTCCAGTCCAGTCTACCATCTCAATTCTAAACACCTCACCGGTTTTAACCTCAGCCACCGGGGGTATGTCAGGGTGCCAACGGTTGTGAAGCGGTAGCTTTTGCTGCCACGGTTTTCTGCTCAGTTCTACTGGCACAACTAGTCTCGGAGTCCGGGGAGCCATAGATGAACTAGTGGAAAAACAGGGAGCATAGGGATGTATGTTTTATACAATTAGGTCAACTCAATAGCATCTATTGACTATTGTAGGAAAGAGGAAGGACGATGGTATCCTTACAATCGCTGGATGACAAATGGGGTGATATATTTTTCTAAGGGTCGGTCCCCAACTACCTTTCAAGTTTTCGGCATAGGACAAATACAACACAACAGTTTGCTTATTTTTTACTTGACTGACAAATCCAGCATTTAAGTTTATTTCCCCAGAAACATGTAGATCTGGAATCATACTATGTTTGAGGATGTTTGGTTGGAAAGGTTGAACCGCATGATGCTCTGCACATACAATTCATGTCATTTTTTTCGCTTTTTCGAACTTTACGGAACTCGGTTTTTGTTATTGCTCTTCCAAACTACATGGAACTCAGTAGAAGTGGATAAGATACAAAACGCACATGAATATGAAGGGGAACTCACAATGGAGGGATTGGAATGTTTGATGTCCTCTGCAGTGTACTCTTTGGTAATCCCACCACCACTGAAATCCACCATCTCGACCCGAAAAACCTCTCCAGCTGCCACTTCTGCCACCGGTGGTATGTCCGGGTGCCACCGGTTGTGAAGAGGAAGCTTCTGTTCCCATGGCTTCTTCTTCACGTCTATAGGCACAACCAGTCTCGGTCCATAAAACGCCATGACTCAGCGAGTCTCTCCGAGTTTCGCTCTTCTGATCTATGTTGAATGCAATTGAGAAAGTTAAGGTAAAATTAGATGCAAGATTCCTTGTTGTGGATGAAATTATATGAAACCTTCAAAATTCATATCAAGATGGAATTTGACAGCCATGATAGGACCCACTTATTTGTCGTTACATTTCATTTTTTCCTTTAAGTGGATGGACCACTTCGAACTGATTGAGATTTTGTCACAGTTTCTTTTGAAAATTTGTGCTCATAGTACTATGGAAAAAGCTGAGCCACTAGTTAAAGAATAATCCCCTGTACTCTACTGGGTTATTTTTTTTCGTGATCTTCATTTACATTCAAACGTCGTACACTTTGATTTAACATCTAAAATGAAATTCTGTAGTGTAGATGCCTATCTGATTGGTTTGCGGTCAGTGGATTATATTTACTCTCGAATTTTTTAGTGCGCGTTTAATTGTTAGATTCAACCATGTGTGTTAGATGTTGGTTCGTTCTTGAATTTCCGGGTCTGGACGGGAATTTGCTAACTGAATTTACCTTCTTAGCCCCAATTTGGGGTTGAGGTGATTTTAAAAAAAACTGCTATGAAAAAAAGCTGGGACAGTTTTTGGTGTTTGGTAAACATTCAGCTTCAGCTTTTTTTCACAGTTTTGGGTGAAAAAAAGCCAAAAACAAGAAGCTGCAAAACCCAGCTTTGAAAAACCAGCTTTTTTTCACATCTGTTTTACATAAAAGTTTACCAAACACTATAATACTGCTTTTTTTCTTTCAAAAGCACTTTTACAAAAAAGTTTACCAAACACTCAGCTGCTTATTCTCACAGCACAGCAGAAGCAACTTTTTTTCAAAGCACAGCAATACCAAACCAGCCCTTAGAGGGACCCCACAAATCGGAATCTTAAGGATATTGGTGCCATTTTGTTTATGATGACATGAGCTTTGGTTTGTTCTTATAGAGAAATTGTTGCTGGTCCCAACTTCCAACAGCTGTTTTGTAATTATTTCTTTAGGAATTTGGATTATGATGTGTAAACGACTGAGAATTGGGATTACTGGCATGATTAATTAGACGAAGAATCTCATCTTAATATTGGACATGTTACTTCATCTTCGGGAGCATTGTTATCCTCAAATTCTATTACATCAAATTATTTAATTTTTGTTTAGATTTTTTGTATGGTGCATGCCTCTTATCCCAGTGAGTGATAGATAATAAAATGGTGTATTTATTGTGTCAATTACAACTTATTAATACGTGAAATATTAGATAAGACTTAAGAAGACTTAATAGTCAATTGCATTCGCTACTTGGTACTACGATTTAAGTAGTATGTTTTTCTCTTGTGAGTGAGATGTTATGGGTTTGATTATTGTGGATGGTAAGTTTGGTGAATTATTATGGTTGGCCCGTTGTGTATCTAGTTTGCCAAATCTCTCACTTAGTGTGAACAATATCGTTTAGTTATAAAAAATTTAAAAAAAATAGTAGACTGCATTCAAGTTTTGAGAATTTGTGTTTGTCACCCATCGTATAGGAGTGGGGTATGACCTACTAAACTCGAGGACTTAAGGTCATCTCCAACCGAAGGAAGACCAAAGGGCTCTCTTTAGCCTTATAGCACTTCAAGAAATTATATTTTAATGAACAGTGTCATACCATATTTCATATCATCTCCAACCGAGAGGGCCAAAGGGTCATAGGCCAAACATAGCCATGTGACAAAAAACCATCTCCAACCGAGGGGGCTAAAGGGCCATAGGCCAAACATAATTTATTATTTCAATTTAAAGACTACAACAACTTAAATTTAAAAACTACAATTTAAATATTAAAGACTACAACTTAAATTTAAAGACTATAATCATCATCATCATCATCATCATCTGCCATTGTAATAGTATAGTTGGATGTAAACAACTCTCGTCGGGCCATAATTTTCCTTTTTTTCCTATCAAAATATGCCTTACTCATTGGAGTGTAATCCGAAGTGTTCCTTTGCATGTTCCTATCATCCATCTCTTTTTGTATTTGTTTTGCTCGATCTTCATGCCTACGGTTCTTTTCTTCCGTAGAAAAGGCATTTTGCTCCGCCATTAATCGCAATAAGGCCGCCATTTTCTGTTGAAAGGTGTAATCATCCTTTCCCTTGCCCTTTTCCTTCAATTTTCGGGCCTTGTTTCGTCCCGTAGCCTTAGGTATGGAACCTTCACCCAGAGACAGATTTTCTACCCTTGTTTCTTGAGTGGTAGGAGATCCATCCTCATCCCCATTTGCATTTGAGGATGCATTCCTGAACAACGTAGGACCAACTCTTTGTTGAGGTGGATCTTCAAATAACACCCACACTTTACAAATTTCCCAACAACCGTGATGACTAAAGGGTTTGGAGTTGTCCTCCATATACAATTCCTCCGCTTGGCGTACCTAAAAAATATAATTACAAAAATTAAAGGAAATTAATTTATGAAATTAAATGTAATATAATTAAATATTTAAAATAAGTTGTGAAAACACTTACTTCGTCGTAGTAATTGGCTCCGCTTTCATGTCTGCTTGTGGCCTTTAACACTACTTGATGCCATTTATTCAAACTTGGATGAAGATGTTTTTTTCCATCTTGAAGAACAACTCTCGTGGTTTCGCGAATTCCGAGGAGTGGTGCCTTCGTAGAACTCATTGTACTTTTTGGACATACGAGTCCAAACACCTTCACTTGTTTGAGAACTCCCCCTCACACTATCTTCCGAGACCCATCTATAAGCCCTGCAAAGAGCTTCATCTTCTTTTCGGGTCCAAGCCTTACCTTTCATTGCAGATGTGGCCATTTGAAAATTTGAAAAAATTGAAGAAAAGATTATTGGAAGAGGTAAGAGAATAGAACGTGAAGAATTGAAATAAAATGAAGTAAGATAGTATGGAATAGTGAAAATTATGTGAGAAATGGTGTAGAAATGGCTCAGGTATTTATGGGAAAGAAATTATTTTTTTATTTTTTATTTTTTTTAAATTTTGTCTGGAAAAAAAAATCAAATCCAACGGTAACCTGGCGTCAACTAGTCGTTGCTAACTAGCGTCATGCTAATGCTAGGTAGCAGTTGGATTTGAACATTTGAGCTAGCCCAGGGTTGGCTGGCTGGCTCATTTGGGCCAACCGGTTGGCCTGATTTGGTGTTGTTGGCCCAGTGGGGCCCACAAGCCCTTTGGCCTAACCCTCGGTTGAAGACGGTTTTCGTTTCATTTCGGACTATTTTTAGCCTTATAACCCTTTGGCCGGATCGGTTGGAGATGACTTAAGCGTGTTTAGTTTGACCTCAAAGTAAAGCGTGACACTGAATCTCTCACCCCCTTGACATATGTTTCATGCTCTGCTAAGCCCAACAATGGTATATTACATTGGTAGCAAGAATATTAAGTATGTGTACGGACTTGAATTTATTTTTCCATATACCTTGTCTATCTACCCATGCAAAGTAATTAATTCACCAAATTATTTGTTGTAATTACGAGGTACTCTTTGTTTTGTTGTGACTGACCAGAGTCTATTGCTCCTTCTGTCTGAAGCAAGTCGGAGTTTCACCTTAAAATTAATTGAAAATATAGAGAACAGTTCAACTTCTTACAAGCTCTTGAATGGTTTGGTCTCTCACTGATAGAGGATTTTGTCTTCACATTCCCACACGTCCCCTCATGTATAGCGAATTTTCAAGCCTAATAAGTGGACAACATAAATGGGGTGTCGCAAAGCACGTGTTGCCGTTGACTTTATGGCCAACCTGCTCTGATACCATGAAGAAAGTTGAGGTTCCACCATAAAAATAATTAGTAATATAAGGAGTAGCCAAACCTCTTAAAAGCCCTTACAAAGTTATTCATTTCACTGATATGAGACTTTTTTACATTCACATCCTTACATTGTTCCTACCTGCAAAGCCATTGATCCAACTTCTTCACTTTTTTGCGGCTGACCCCACTATTATGACAACTTTGATTTCACTGATATGAGATTTTTTTTACTTTCATATCCTCACATCGTTCCTACCTGCAAAGCCATTGATCCAACTTCTTCACTTTTTTGCGGTTGACCCCGGTATTATGACAACTTTGATTATCAACTATTGTGGTAGTTTGTAGTTTCTTACTTATTGTGAATAAGTGAGGTCAAAGAGTTTGTAATTCAAATTATTAAGGGCATTTACCGCATTTAAGACCTTATTTTCAATTTATCCTCCTCACTTTCGCACACTAGCAGATGAACATTGGGACCAAGGTGGTCTTAGGATCATTTGGTGTCCAAAAAATATACTTGCGAAGGTCTCTCAAGAACCCTTCAAATTTTTTATTTGAGTCCTTTTTGTGTCCATTTAGTGTTTGAAGCAATGTATGCTAGGCTTATCTCAGCAGTACTCAACATATTGCATCGAGAGCACCCATCAAATTCTCTCAATAACAATCATCATATTGCTTCAGCATATGTCAATATCTGTTGACATATGTGCTACATGGTTCGCGCAATGTTTTTATAAAAAAACTTGGACCTGTAACACTAAAATCCTTAATGTCCAAATTTCTGAATCCGCCAATGCTTTCGCCTGGATAAAACAATTAAAAAAAAAGTTAATTGGCTCCTCTAATCCTAATCTTAATATTATCACATAATGTTGTAGCCTTTTGCACTCAAACATTTCTCCAAAATCCAAATTTAAAGAACCCAATGCATTAAGTTTTCATAAACTGATGAAAAATATAAAATTACCAAATGCATGGCAGCATAAGTTCAGCTAGCAATTGTTGAACAAATGAAGATCAAGAATGTTATCGTAACTAAATGATTTAGTATGTTGTTTCCGACTGAAATACTTTCTTTACCGCGTGTCAATTTTTTTGTGATTTTACTGAACATATGAATTTTAATGCCTTTTAATTGTGGCACCAGGCGTTTAGTAGTTTGTGGTTTCTTACTTATTGTGAATAAGTGAGGTCAAAGAGTTTGTAACTCAAATTATTAAGGGCATTTACCGTATGTAAGATCTTATGTTCAATTCATCATCTTCACTTTCGCACACTAGTAGATGCATATTGGGATCAAGGTGATTTTAGGATCACCCGATGTCCAAAAAATATACTTGTGAGGGTTTTTGAAAACCCTTCGAATGTTTGATATGAGTTCTTTTTGTGCACACCAAGTATTTGATGTAATACGTGCTAGATATATCTCGGCAGTACTGAACATATTGCGTCGAGAGCACCCAGCAAATTCTCTCGATAACAATCATCATATTGCTTCAACATATGTCAATATCTATTGGCATAAGTTCAATATGGTTCTCGCAATGTTTCTATCAAAAAACTTGGACCTTTAACATTGAGATCCCCAACGTCCAAAATTCTGAATCCGCCATTGCTTTCGCATGGATAAAACAATAAGAAAAAGGTTAATTGGCTCCTTTAATCCTAATCTTAATAGTATCACATAATGTTGTAGCCTTTACACTCAAACATTTCTCCAAAATCCAAATTTAAAGAACCCAATGCATTAAGTTTTCATAAACTGATGACAAATATTAAATTATCAAATGCATGGCAGCATAAGCTTGAAATTGCTGTTATATCTTTAAGTCGATAATTCAAAATGTCTTATACCACCAAAAGTCTAATTTGAGTTAAAAGGGTTTAATTTCAGGTACCAAAATTAACATGTAGATTCTTTCAACTCATAGGAGAGAAAAAGAATTCATGCAAACGGGACGTTATTTTAAGATAACATCACCGTCACATGGTAAATTAAATTGTACGGTAATTTGTTACGTTAAAATTATTTTGTATCTGATGTCTCACCCCCACACAAAGGAGTCTAGTCATTGCATTAAAGTTTGTACTTACATAGATAGGATCAAGTGATACATAAATACAAAAGAACATCGTGAAATGCAAAACTTTCGTATGTGACTAGATACCATCGTAGTGACATTCAGGTATAATAATTTTCTTGACTTGTTAAAAAGTAGCATACCTATTAACCTTCTCACTAACCTCTTCCTCCTCTTATTTTTGTTTGCTTTGTTTTGGGTCCAGCCTTTACTTCCTCAAGGCTTAAGCTACGTGTGTTGTTTACAATGTTGCAGTGCAGGAGTAATATAAGTCGGAGGCAGATTGTCTGCCCTCCTGTTATCGTGCCCTTCACATCCCCTCCTATTTGTACGATCACGGTGAAGCAACGTCAACATTTTATATTGATTTTTTTTATAGAGATAATAAGATAAAAAACAATAAGAATATAAAATGTTGACGAAACTTAACCGTGACCGTATAAATAGAAGGGAATAGAAAGAGCACGGTAACAGGAGGGTAGACACGGTAACAAGAGGACAAACAATCTACCTCTATATAAGTCAGGCTCGAAAGTGACCCCTCCTATCCCATGCGCATGGCTCAGGAGAGGAGGAAAGTCAAATCAATTACCCAAAACAACACATTTTATATAGATAGAGATGTATTAACAAAGCATAGTTGAAAGGAAGCATAGTTGGAAAGAAAAAAAAATTACAGAAGAATAATTTACATAGTACGCATTTATTGTAACGAGATGTTTCAGACTAATAATATATGTATATATATTTTTTTAGAAAGACTAATAATATATTGTTAAGTGTAAGATTTTAACGTTTTAAATCAATAATATATTATAAAATGTAAAATTGTATATACAATAATAATATATTATTAAATTGAGATTCTACGATATAGCGAATTCGTTTTAGGAAAAGGATCCTTGCCAAATTATTTTTCTGGGGATCTTAGAGATCTTGCAATCTTGTCTGTTTATCGTACATCGTACGATCAAAAATCATTTAAAATTTAAAATTCAATTATAAATAGTATTTAATGAAAATTGACCATACGATGTACAATGAACGGACACGATTGATAAATCCTTAAAATTCCTTCCTTCGTTTTAAACAAGTTGATCTCACAGTTTTCAAAAAAAAAAAAAAAAAGCAGGTTGATCTCACGTTACAAAGGCAAAATATGAAGTGATTGCTTTTATTTATTTGTGATAGATAATCTTGTGTTTGTACACGTCGTGGTTTGTTGAAAATTGTCAGCACCTGCAAGTTGGAGGGCGACATGCCTGGCGCTAGGGATAAGAACGCCACGTCTCACCAGACTAGGAGCTGGTTTGGTATTGCTGTGCTTTGAAAAAAAGCTGCTTCTGCTGTGCTGTGAGAATAAGCAGCTGTGGAATAAAGCAGCAGAGTGTTTGGTAAACTTTTTTTGTAAAAGTGCTTTTGAAAAAAAAAAGTAGTATTATAGTGTTTGGTGAACTTTTATGTAAAACAGATGTGAAAAAAAGCCGGTTTTTCAAAGCTGGGTTTTGCAGCTTCTTGTTTTTGGCTTTTTTTTTCACCCAAAACTGTGAAAAAAAGCTGAAGCTGAATGTTTACCAAACACCAAAAACTATCACAGCTTTTTTTCATAGCAGCTTTTTTTAAAATCACCTCAACCCCAAACTGGGGCTAGAACACTCCTACTATTTCCTCCTAATTCTTCTCTTTTCAACAGCACCTTCTTTCACTCTTACCAATAATGATTGGATGGATTTACATCTCAAATCACTGTTTAAGACGCTCTCATTTTTGTTTATCACTTTTCTTAATAGCTTCCTTTCTTTTAACACTTATTAAAGAAAGAATGACGTGTTTATCAAGCAGGTGTTTAAATTAAGACATCTCGTGTGCCCCAGCCTCCAATTTTTCCAGCTATGGGTGACTGCCATTGATACCTTTGGCGTGAGAGAAACCGCCCGACGAGGTGTGTTAACTAAGACAGTTCTTATATATCGAGTGAGAAAAGTTTTATATTTTTGTGGGAGGTATTTGATGGATAATATGTTGTCGGCTATCCGTACCTTTTATTTTTGCTCATTATGCAATGCATTTCACTAGGATCGCTTCATAATGTCAGTAATCACACCAAGTGAGACTAGCTGGATGAGGGAGGCAGATTGTTTGCCCTTCTTTTACCATACCATTCTCATTCCCTTTTATTTGTGCGGTCACGGTTAAACCACATCAACATTTTATATTTCTATTGCTTTTTATTTTATTATCTCTATAAAAAAATCAATATAAAATGTTGACGTGGCTTAACCGTGATCGCACAAAATATGGGGGATGGGAAGAGTATGGTATTAGGAGGGCAGAGAATCTGCCTTCCTTTGTGAGATGTGTCTGACAAGACAAGTGACTTGAGCACCATTTATTGTTCATCTCCTATGATGCAATGCACTTTGATAAAACGTTTTGATTAAAACCGTTCTTACACGAGTAAGATCAATGTGAGATTGAGTGAAACCAAATAAATCAAAGAAAAACTAATGAAAATGATTTGAAAACTTTGAGTTTTAACAATAAGGATAAAATAAAGGGTACAGTAAATAATACCATGATTGCCTTTTTAATGTAAAAATATGGTTTTTCGTTAAAGTAAACAGTACTAGAAGTTTTTCGTTAAAGTTCTCATAAATCAAACGCTTTGTGAGATGTGTCCCAACAATTGACGTCATCAAATGATAGTATTTAAATTTCATTCCTTTGATGCCATGCAATATCGGTCAGAAATTGTAGGTGTAATAAACATCTAAGTAACTTATAAATGAAGTCTTATGTTCGATTCTTGTCAAAGGCGAATTTGAACCACATTATTGCTAGTCTATTGTAAGGCTATACCCACCCCTCCCTCTTAGTGTAAATAATATCATTTGTTCAAAAAATGTATTTATATGGTGTAAAGGGTATTGGTCATTTGGGTAGTTCCTCATGGAAAATGCATGCCTTGTGCACAGTGGGGGATCTAGGATTTTAACTTAGGGTGGTCCCAATATAAAAGCTCCAAAAAAAAAAAAAAACAAGACGAAAATATCATTAAACAAATAAATGGCAAACTACAATTTTCATTCATAATCCTTGTGCTAAACAAGCTAGAAATACTAAATTTGTCCACGATGGGATCTCATACTTTGAAAACGTGTCATGATAGTTTCATTGTCAATACAAGAAAAAACATATTTTTCAATATAAACAACTAAGCTATCATTTAACCATTGATCCCCCATTCTGTTGCGAAGTGGACTCTTAATGACATTCATGGCGGAAAGAGATACATGCCACAAATAGAATGCCATCACTTCATAAAAACATTAAAAGTTTAATTCATCACTAGATTCACCACCAAACATTAAAAATAAAAATACTTCTTAAACAAAATATCTAACACCACTAAATATTCACCAAGCTTGTTTCTATACAACATAAACCATCATACTTAAAAGAAGGCACACATTGTGCATTCACACCAATGGTGATTTGTGACACACAACAGTGCGTCTTCCAAACCATCCTTCACACTTCAACAAACAAATTGGTAGATACTACAAATTTGAAATAGAACTTCCTAGTCAATAACTCGACGACGACACCAATTTTCAGTTGAAAATTTCGGCTAACACAAAATTTGATTGGTGCATTTGTATCAACCCTATTCCTATATATAACTAATTTGAGGCTAAATTCACAAAGAAGGAATGCACCGATGCTCGAAATCCATCATTTACATTACACCACAGGTCCACAGCAAACATATTGACAATGACTAATGAGTTACTTACGCTCAATATTTTATAAATCCGATTACAATGTAAACCTAAAATGCTTCCCAAGAAATTCAATTAATAGATCATAATAAGGCAATAAGAAATATAATAAGGCAATCTCCGACTGTAAATGGTGGAGTAAAATTATTTAAATATCTAACACCACAAACACAAATAATTTAATATCAGATTCAGATAGTGGATGGCAAAAGCATTTAATGGACATAGTTAAAGAGAGCAGAGTACAAACCTTAAACCTCTTCGACCAAGAAGAAGAGGACCAGCGGCTACCAGAGCTTTACACGGAGAAAAAATGCAGAAGGGTCTTATAGATTTTCACCAGAGATGTCGTCTCCTCGCCCATCGGTGCAACGGTGAACAGAAACTAGAGTGCAGTGCAACAGAGAGTTGATCGATGCCGACGTCGTAAGGAACGAAAGCAGACCGAGCAAACGATTTGGTATTATTGGTAATTTGGTAAAGTGAAGTTCTAATTGCTGTGTGACGGAGCTGAGTCTGAGGTTCTCACGTGAGTGAGCAATGAGGTTTTAAATTTTTTTAATGACCTGGCTCAAAACGACGTCGTTTTGGCCAAGTCATTTTGAAAAAAAAAATTTGGCTTTCTTCTTCCTCATCCTGAAATGCACAGCGAGCAGCAGCTATGGCTGCTGTTCTTCTCCATCACTGCCCAGACTTGGGTGGTCCTTAAAGATCCTCACAGCCATTTTTCTGAGCTTCAGGTGGTCCCGGGACCACCCCTGGTCCCTTAATAGATCTGCCCCTGCTTGTGCAGTTGCCTTATGCCTGCAGTACTACTAGTACCAACTGGTGCCACTTTTTTAGGTTAATCATACTATTATTCATCATAGTAATGATAGGAATATCATTTTTTTTTTACAAACGATATTATCCACATTAAGAAGGAAGAGTGAGTTTAGCCTCACAATGAGTTAGCAAAAATGTGGTTCAAATTCGATTTTGACGATAATCGAACCTAAAACCTCTCACTTATAAGTGAAGAAGAATGTCATTAGACCGTAGTATTAAGTGATAAAAATATCATATTTTTTATCAGATTTATATATCATATAATCACATTCAATTAGATAATTAATAAAAAATGTACACATCACTTACTGTATCATATGATTTGCAAATATGGTTTGAAAATATATTCTTTCTAATAATTTTTATATTCGTAATGGACTATTGCATTATTCAACTGTTATAATCCCAAGTATTGTAACTACTTGTTTAAACCGTGAAGGACTAAATCTTCAATCATTCACAAGTCAATTAGATGCTTTCTTCTTCCAAATGAAATGAACCATTTTTCTTCTTAATATTTTAAGGAGAGAATTATGCTGTTACCTTTTTAGAGGCTGCGGCGATGATGTAAGAAGGCACTGCGATTCGAAGAGAACAAAGTGAATTACAAGACAACATAGAAGTGAACATACAAAATTGAAAGTTTGTTTTGATTATTTATTCGTAATTGTTATAGATTATGGATTAAGTATAATTATTCCATCATAAGTATAGGAGGTGTGAGCCTTAGTAATTAGGTCTTTTAAGATAAAACTTCCCACCTAAAAATTGAGAAAAATTTGTGCAGAGCTTGGCTTGCTATTGGATTACTACAATCCAATCAAAATTCACCACATGGTAAGTCTAAATATAATCTTTTATTTTTTATATTTAAAGCTCTTATAATTTTTTTCTTACTAATTAATATACACCATGAAAATAATTTGATGGTTTTTTTTTCCTCTTCTCCTCTCTCTCTTTTTTCTTCCCAAATTTTCTCTACTGTCTTGTTCCCCACTCTTTGTCTTTCCTTTCTTCATATGAATATGGGAAAAAACAATTAAGTCATCTTCTCCCACTATCATGAAATGGAAAAAAAAAATATCCAACACATATTTCATATTTTACAAAAGTTGTATTTTTACAAGAGTTGTTCGTTCATTTAAAATTTAATTATATATTTTTAACAATATTATAAATAATAATGAACATTTTGATATTTTAAACACAAAACTTACTAAAGTGATTAAGATTGCAAGTGTTGGAAACCCAGTGACCAAAACCGACTGTTGATACAAGGTGAGTTAGAATCACATACCTGAAGAAAACTATATTTTTATATATACATTGAGGAAGGTGAAAAGTAAAAAAGGAAAGATAGATTTTGAAAAATATTACACAACAAAGGAAAAAGGAACAAACTTCCATCTCCATTTTCCTTTTTCCCAGCAATTGAAAGGACTTGGGAAGAAAATTTTAATGGCTTATTTTATTTTATTTTTTATCATATTCTTATGAAGAAAGGAAAGGAAGACACGAGTGGGAAAAAAATACATTAGATTAATCTCATGGTGTGTATTAATTAATAGAAAAAAAAATTATGAGAGCTTTAAATATAAAAAAGTGATAAAAGTTTTATATTGTAGAATTGTCAGGCGGTGAGTTTTGATTAGATTGTAGTGTCACTCAGTAAAATTTAGTGGCAAGACAAGCCCCACACAAGTTTTTCTCCTAAAAATGACAGTGTGATGTAGTTAATATTTAAGGAAAATTGGGGCGACGACATAAACATCAAGAACTAGCAATATTCAGTCTAAGATGTATAAAAGTTGGTGTTTTTTCTCAGCATGTATATCAATTTATGGCGCATTTTCACACTCTATTGTCATGCGTAAGTTTATTGCTGAGACAGTCGATGTGCCTCCATTTGCAATGTAACTTCTCCCTGCTCGTTTTAGAAGAATTAAATTAAAAGAAACTACCTAATATTGATTTTCTTGATTAGGATTTTTCCTCCTTTTTATGTTAACAAATGTCTTTTGTGAGATTTGTCCTCAAGATTCATTTCAACAAAGTTCAGTTGAGACTGAATATTTAATTGGACAAACTAATCATATAAGATTTTGTAGATATTTTGATCCTTCAATATCTTTAACATATTGATGTTCCTTCCATGAGATTGATTTATAGGATTTAACCCTTAGCCCATTCCACCAAATACCCACTTGAGTCAAAGTTCATGTGCTTCATTTCATAGCACTATTTTAATTTTAGAAAACTAGAATCTTGGGGTGTTATGTCAGCATTTTCCCACTCGTAAAGACAAGATTAGAATCTTAACCCTTAACCCATTCCACCAAATACTACTCTAAGATCGTCATAAGCAATTCCCAACTAGAATCTTGATTGAAATTGTTTCACTTAATTACGATACGCTTAGGTATTTTTTTTATTGGTAATGAAATTTTATTTTCCAATTTAAATGCACAAGGAAGGACGGATAGACATACTTCCGTATAGCATACTTATTTAGCGATGCCCAAATCCGCTTGATTAATTATATTAGGTTAAATAAGAATAACGTGACTTAAAAAAATGTGGAAGAAAGAAAAAGTTAAAAAATCTTGAGAGAATCTAAAACGTATGCACCTCCCTCCATGTTACTCCATCTTTGGTAGCGTGACACAAAATATGGACAATACATATGTATTTCCAACATTAATCAATAAAAAAACATAATTAAAATTGCTGACTAGTCCCCCATACCACCCCCACCCAGGCAATGGCTTACATGGTTAAATTTGATTGCACCTCAGGCAGTCAGGCTCAGAATCTCATCCCCATTATTCTTTCACTCATTTAAGCTTTCAAAAACTCCTCGAATTCCTAAGCAAAGCCCTCAACGGATAATCCCCTTTATAAAACATTACCATATTCCTTTGGAATTGGAGCTTCCCCTTCCCCACTATCAGATTCAAATGCCATATATTATTACTTTATACATAGGCAATATATAATCCTCTTCCCTTGCTAACGAATGGTTATAGATAGGCAAATATTATTCTTAGGTAACGACTAAAACTGTGTTTTGCAAGTAAAGAGCTGAGCAATTTTCTTTTAGTTGTGTATGTCGACAATGAGGAGTGGAAGACGACCCCATTGGAACGGTTAAAACAAAGAAAAATGTTAGAGAGATTACGTTTTAGTATCATATTTGTGTATTATATGATGTGGAAAGTTATGTATATACAAGACATTTAAGAGAAGGGATCCCTATTTTTTTTTTTTAAAATGGGGATTAATTGTGCAACCCACTTCACATCAAATTTCAACGATCCAAACCATTTATTTTGGAAGTCTCGCTCATACATCATTTTTGCAAAAATTCATTTCAATCCAAAATTATTTACCTATTTAATTATCACGATAAATATATGTCACATCAACTAATGAGTTTATTTTCTTAAATATTTACAATATACATCACTTATGTATGACATCATATTGTAGCCAAATATAATATAAAGATTGATCTTCCCAAGTTCACCCTAGAACGAAAGCATCTAAACCAAATTTACCATACATTATTATATTTATTTTGTGAGTGACGCAACGCAACGCTCCAATGCAAGTGGAAGATTAAAAAAAGAAAAACCAGGGCGCAAAGGGCCACAAAGGGGCAAAATAAATGAGATGAAAAGGAAAGCAGCTAGTAGCTATTACCCAATATCCAATGATCCAATCCCATCAAATATAATCCACATTCCACTCTCCAGTGTTCCCACAGTCAAAAGCAAAGAATCCAACGGTGGAGGAACATCCTGCGCGGAAACACGGAGCCGCTCTCGCCCAACTCCTTGGAATCTCCTCATCTCTCTCTCCAGTCTCCACACCCAGACCCAAACACTCCCACTTCTCAACACACCCATCTCTTTCTCTCTCCTCTATTTATATCATCCTCCCCAGGCCTCCTTGGCCAGCTTAGCTTAATTTTCCCCTGCTCTCTCTCTCTCTCTCTCTCTCTCCCTTCCTAGCCTTCTCTCTGTGCTCTCTCTCTCCCTCTACTTTTCTTGGACTGAAAGGAATCTCATGTACTTCTGACTGATTCACTTCCACAACAACAAGGATTGTTATCATGAGTTGCAACGGCTGTCGAGTTCTCCGAAAGGGCTGCAGCGACTCCTGCATGCTCCGCCCCTGCCTCCAGTGGATCGAAACCCCCGAAGCCCAAGGCCACGCCACCGTCTTCGTCGCCAAGTTCTTCGGCCGCGCCGGCCTCATGTCCTTCATCTCCGCCGTCCCCGATTACCAACGTCCCGGTTCGTAATTATTCCGATTGTACCCTTTGTTTTCACGACTAGTTTTCCCATTTTTTCGTTTCTGATTTTCGTTTGTTTTCAGTTCTGTTTCAGTCCCTGTTGTTTGAAGCCAGCGGCCGTACGATCAACCCGGTCAACGGAGCAGTTGGGCTGCTCTGGACCGGCAACTGGAACGTCTGCCAGGCTGCCGTTGAGACCGTCCTCCGCGGCGGTACCCTCCGGCCGATTCCCGAGCTCCTCGGCGCAGCGTCCACTTCCCACGAGGCCTCCGAGGCCGATGTCGGCGGCGTCACTATCTTTACGGACATGTGGAGGCTTCGAGATCCGAGTCACAACTCCGGTTCCTCCTCCCGGTTCACCAGCTCCCGGTCCGCCAGAGCCTCCTCGCCGAAAAGCAAGCGATCCGCCGCGGCCGACGAGTCCTCCACCAAGTTACTTCAGCTCCAGCAACACGCGGATCTGGATCTCCGGTTGACCCCGACCCCGTCTTTCAAACCCAAGCCCAAACCGGAGACCCGAAGACCCGGAACCCCGTCCATGAACTCGGATGAGTCCGGCGTCACCACGTGCTTCGAGAGTGGGTTCGAAGATCAACACCCGTACTCTTACGCCGTCGGACCGGAGAGAAAGCTACTCAACTTGTTCCCTTGAGGAATTTTCCCTTCCGCCAATTTTTCGTTGGTGAATCCGACGCGGCTATATACTCTCTCTCTTCTGTAATATCCATAGTTTTATCTCTTTGGGGGTTTTCCCGGAATCCATGTCCGGCAAATTTTTGATGTCTCCGGCGGAGGATTTCTCTCTTCTTCTTTGTTGTTGTTACTGTTTATAGAGATAAAAAGAGAGAGAGAGGAAATTGAGAGTTTGTGTGACATTAATAAATATATAAATAATTAATGGTATTTATATCTTCTTCTTGTTTTTACTTTCTTGTATAGTTTTTGTATCCAATTTGGTTTCTATTTTCAGAATTCTGAGATGAGATTGGATGAGAGAGTTTATTATTTGACTTTATGGCTGGCAGGCAGGCAGGCAAGCTATGATGAATGAATGCAGGGAATTCTTTTCTTGTTGGTTCTGCTTCCTTCATCCTTAACTCCTCCTCAACTTGCATATAATGAGTTAGACCAAACCCTACTACCCATTAATTATCGGAGATGGATTGTCTGCCCTCCCCTTCCCATACCCTTCCCATCTTCTTCTGTTTGTACGGTCACGGTTAAGCTACAATCCATCTCCTTAATTATTACCCTTGATTTTTACCAACCCTTCTAGGTCTCTCCTTTGATTTCATCCTCTCTTTACTACACTAATATAATTAGTGAAATCTTGGAGCGATAGTGGGTTGAAGACTCGTAATATTCACAAAGACAATCCACCTCGTGCATAGAAGGTTAGAATTTAAACACTTAGATGTTTAACCTATACAAGTTTATGTAACGTGTGAGTGTAGACAAAATAAAATGGTTTGAATTGCAGATTGTTAAGAACTTAGAAGCGTCAACATGCTTACTCATTTGGAATTGGAAAGTCATTAATCGGGAATCAAAAATGAATGGATTCAACTAGTTCCTTTAGTTGATCGGAGTCGGGTGTTGAATTACGGAGTTGGAGTAGCGCCCACACTTTTTTTTAGTTTCATTTGTCTTAGCAAACAAAGGTGGAGAAAAAAAAACTCCTACGTTCCCAGGTCCTTTTGGAGCATTCAACTCAAAGCCTAGGTCTTGAAACCACAAAATCTCCTAACATTACAAAAATACTAGACAAAACAAATGGTCCACTCGTAGCATAAGTTCCCATTTCTTCCTTGGCCAAAAGATTTTTTTTTTCTATCCTACAACAATCACTTAAGGAAAAAAAAATGAAATGAGAGCCTTAATTCCGACACAACAGTTTTTAAGCAAAAATGTACAGTTTAATATATGAAATGCTTGTTACCTCAAGCTTTACATGATTGCAATCAACAAAGAAGAACAACTTTTTATTTTTTATTTTTTTTAACTCATCTAGAAGAATACCTTTCTCGGCCTTTTGGCTAAGATCAAGTGTAGCAAACTCATCTAGAAGAACAATAATTTCTAGTAGGATCATAGATCAGAACTTGAAATGAAAGACATCATAAATTAGAACATATTAATAAGCATCTCCCAATCTGGACATCACAGAGAGTGCTCCTAAAGGGTACAAATCCAGTGTGGGATAATCTCCCAATCTGGACATCACAGAGAGTGCTCCTAAAGGGTACAAATCCAGTGTGGGATAATGCATTCAAGTGCTTGATGATCCAATTTACAATGCATTTTGTGTCGATTTCTCAACGTCCTTTGTGTGGAACATTTACCCTTTAATCACATGTCCAGTGTAGGACAATGCATTCAAGAACCCACCCCCACTGATGGGTGATGATATTATGTCGAAGGCTAAAGAAAGAAAGTATGAATAATAATATTCTAGTGTGGTTTAGTCCATACAATGTGTATGAACTCATAACAAACAACCAATTAAAACATGACATTTAATATGGACATTTAATTAAATGTTTATTAATATTTGTAGTGCGGTTTTCAAAAACCAGAACCAAAACCTAACCGTTTCCTACATTGCGGTTCCGTTTCACAATCGCAAAACCGAACCGTTAGGCGGTCCAATTTGGTTCATGTTTTGGTTTTAGTTTTCTATTTCAAATGCCCACCCTTAATCTAGCATATTATGTTATCAGATAATATATGTGTCAAACTGTAAAAGTGACAAGAGTGGAACTATTGCAGTGAAACATGAATAGTGAAGGGTAAAATTTAATAGGGTGAGTTTAATTTATCTACTTACAAGGGTGGAACTGTTGCAGTAAAACATGAATGTTGAAACCCAAACTATAAAAATGACGAGTGAAACTATTGATTACTTCTGAATGAGTTTAATTTGATTTATCTATTACATAAATTTTGAAATTTCAAATAATTTAACGCGCATTACCACTACTTTAGGGTGGTAAGGAAAAAGGCACTAAAAAAATTGAAGTAAGCTATTTGGACGCAGGGTGGGTGGGGAATACGATCTGGTACACTAATTGTTATAATATAAGTGGTTGGATATTTGAAAAAAAATAAAAACACTTATATTATGGGAACATTTTGCTCACCACTATAACTATGGTGTATGCTCACCATACACCTCATCATCCGACATATGTTCTTTCAACTAACTCTAGTTCACTTTAATAGTGAAAGTTCCTTTTCTAATTTAAAAAAAAAAAAAATTAACTATGGTTAAGTAAAATAACATGTGTCAAATAATGAGATCTATACCAAGCAAACACCATACTTAATGATATGAGCAATAATGCACCACTTATATTATATCACTTTGTGTACTAAACCGTGTTTCTCAAACAATTAAAAATACCATTCGGCAGAGGCGGCTTTTGGAAAGGGATAGGGGCGTATAGTAGAGAGAAATGAAATATATTTGGTAATTTTAATGGAAGGGATGCAGAGAGAGAAACTCAGAAACTAAACTGTAGAGATGGAGAAGGAATCAAAAGGGTTGTGTTTGGGGGGATCCATTGCTTACAAGGCTTGTAGTTTGTGCGTCTCTTTTACCCAATGGCAAGCCAAGATAGACGGACCATGTCAGCGTCGATTTTGGCTGTCTTATATACCATATTAATAATAAACATAAAATTATAAAGAAATAGAGTTTCACTTTGGTGCCATATAGCCTTAAATGACGCGAGTATTGGATGATTTAAAATCAGAAGACTAAGGGTTGGTTTGGTATTGATGTGCTTTGAAAAAAAACTGCTTCTGCTACGCTGTAAAAATAAGCAGCTGAATGTTTGGTAAACTTTTTTGTGAAACTGCTTTTGGAAAAAAAAAAGCAGTGTTTGGTAAATTTTTATGTAAAATAGCTGTGACTGTATGAAATGATTAAAAATGGTATAATACTAGATGTGCCATCAATTTAATTTTCTTAACAAATAAATGTAAATTACAAAATATACTTTATTTTTAAAAGAAAAATATTTATAAACTTTATCTTAAATATTAATTACTATGACAAACTACTTCAATTGAAATATTTTAGACTGAATAGCTAGGATTCATTAGTACAATATTGTTAATGTACTTGAAAGTAGTCTAATTAGATTCATTCACCAAACTTGTCGCTATTCTATTTCTTAATGCTTCTATCTCATGTGAGCCTTCAACTTGATAATTTTGGTATTCATCATCATCATCATCATCATCATCATCATCACTATCACTCTCTTCACAAAAGTCCCTGGGGTCATCAAAATGACGATCACGTTCAGAATACCTTCGTATGTAGTTATGAAGAGCCATTGTAGCAATGACAATCTTCACTTGCTTATTGAACGGGTAATTAGGCATATCCCTTAAAATTGCCCATCTTTTCTTCCATACTCCAAAAGTTCGTTCAATGATGCTTCTAAGACAAGAATGCATGTGGTTGAATTCCTCTTATGACCCATGGGTTCGGCACCCCTACGAAAATTCTTTCACCTTTATATGGTCCCAAATAACCTCTCAATTGAGAAAGCTCCTTTTCTGCAACTGAATCTTGTGGTTTTAGCTCTAAAAACTTTTTGTAGCTCTTCTCAGATTCCTCATATCTACATCAGCCAAAAAGCGCCTGAATCATATAAGTTTCCAATCATTAATTGGAAAGACAATGGAGATTGGGATTTCTAGAGACCTTTAGAAAACTTAAGAAATTAATACAAGCTATAAAAGTTATGACAAGTTATCTTTTATCACAATGTCAGGGTACTTATTGAATTAACCATTGAGTAAAGGCCAAACAACAATTTTGGTCTAATCAGCAGTATCATAGAGGCTGACTAGTGGTAGGCTGGTAGCCCAGTTGGATAGTGCATGAATGACTATCAACAATAACCCATGGTTCAGTTGTTTTTGGCTTTTGAGCACACACAGAGACGTAGCTGATGTGCTGCATAAAGTTTTGAGACAATGGAACTTGGAACCAACTAATTATGCAAGGTAGATCACAATGACAGCAGAGAAAGTGTGATCACAGGAACTGGCAAAGAAGGGTGAATATTTAAAAAATACCTGCATATCTGACGAAGAATGGATGCCCGATGATAATATGCTTCTTAAAGTGCTGGGTCTGCCTCTATAGCAGCATTAAGATCATTAAGTGCCTCGCTATTACGCTTCACCTTTATACTCTGTGAAACCCTCTCAAACAATTCAGCTGCATTACCCGGTTTTCCATCTGTACAAGGTTCATGTTCTGTAAGCCATTATCAACACACCTCGACAAGCCACAGGTAGAACTCAACAAATTCACAACACAGCAGGTTTAACATCTCTGTCACTACAGAATATCCAAACCACCATGCCAACTCCATACAACTCGACATTGTATACGTATAAAGACAAGAGTTTACTCTAGAATCTCCATCTCCCAGTTTCATACTAAAATTATAGAGCATATAGATAATCCAGATTCAGTCAACTTTCCTGTATACAAGAGACGAATGGGTCTGAAATTCGTGATTAGAATCGTCAAGTTATTGCCTTTTTCCACCAATATCATTACAATCTTCAAAATGCCAAAAAGAATTCATCTAAAACCTAAACATTCCTAATGTTGAACATGTAGCTGTATCACTCGTTCAAGTTTCAACCTTTCTACACTTAATTAATGCAAATGGTACAAGGTTAGGTCCCATCCCATGTATTAAGATGATTCTTCGATTGACATAGTCCTATGAGTGCTGCAATCTAATTAAAGCCCAGAATACAACATTGTCAAACACAAAGCCGCCTCGCACTTTTCCTAGTACAGTGGAAAGTGACAACCGACAGAGCCGTTGAATAATCCAAACACAATAAATACAGCAAAATAGTTTGATGTCCGCTAAAGCCCAGAACACCAATAACCTTAAAAACAGCCCAAAGGCAAGAATCTTTCAAATTTGGCGCAAAAATTAAGGCAACCCAACTGAGAAAAAACATGAAATTTAACAAAAAGCAATAGATCAACGCACGAAGAAATAGATCAAAGAGTGAGAGAAATAACATACCCAGAGCTGGAACCAGAGGTTGAAGAAGGAGAAGCTGGTAGACGAACACGAAATGCAGTAAGAACCCAGCATAATCACTCTCCCATCCCCAAATTTAAAAATCCAAACAAATAAATAACGAAATTTTAGACAAGAGAAGCTTACCAGAGGAAGGACGCGAGCCGGAGAACGCGACCTGGAGAACGAGAGAGATCGCTGGGATTGAAGTTTTCTGGTTCGGGTTTTGCGAGAGCGTGCTGAATGCGAGAGGGGTGCTGAAAGCGTGAGGAAAGGGCGGCAATTTTGGGGTTATAGAAAAATTCATTAAAGATTGTACTGTTCACCCGTGTTTTTCTACGAGTGCTACTAAAACTACCCCATTGTCTTATTTTCCCACCCACATTTTAATCAAAATGTTAATCACATAATTATCCTTTTAGCAAAAGACTTTTAAATCCACATTTATAAATTTGTTATAACTTTAATTAAATAAACGAAAAGAGAAAAAAGAAAAACTAAAACTAACAAAAGTAAAAATAAATCCATCATCCTCCCAAATCATCCACGATGGACGGTGGACCGACGACTATCAAATCCCTAATCATCCATTACCCTCTCCAGCAACAAACACCACCCCACTCTCCCTTTCAATTCTGGTACTACCACATCCATCCTCTCCTCCCTTTCCTTGTAAACGAACAACGACAACAACCCCGATTTTAAAATCAAAAGAATACCCAATTCTAGTTGAAATAAATCGATTTGGAGTAATCTGCCTTTGTATTGGAAAACTCCCCCTGTGCTTCTCTCTTCCTTTCCCTTTGGTTTCTTCCAAATGAGATGGCGCCAAGCAGGTGTCAAAGGTTTTGGTTTTTGATGGGGGTGGGAGGAGGTTCTGGTGTGGCTAGGGTAGTGGCAATTAAGGAAGCATGAAGGTTTTTTTTTTATTTTTTTTATTTTTTATTTTTATTTTTTTAAAAAAAAAACATGTTAATATTATTGTTTAAAAAATTAGACATTAGAGGTTAGTTTAGGAATAATGGTGGGTGGGGAAATAATATTTTAATTTTTTTAATAAGGTGGTTTTTTTTTTTTTTTTTTTTTTTTTTGAAAGCAAGGAATTCACATTCCAGGGCTAAGAAGCCAAACAGATACAAGAAAGCCTACCACGAGACAAGCACCAAGATAGACCAACCAAGACCAAAGCAGTGAAAGGGGATAAAATCATCAAACACTTCAACCAAGTAAAAGTGTCACCCCAAACACCACCATAGGACGACTAATGAGGACACGAGAGACCATCATTACACAAAACATGAACTAACGAAGATGGAGGTCTATCAACCTACACAAAATCACACATCTTCGTAAGACCAGCCGATGCAAGAGCATCCGCCGCCATATTGGCTGATCTTGGTACCCAAGACCAGTGACAGTACCCTTGCCAAGGTGGGGAAAGCCTCCCAACTGCCATTTTCAAGAGAACCATTAAGACAAGAAATTGCTTCAAGAGAATTCGATTCGATAATGACAAAGTTAATGCTCAGCGAGACACCCAACTCACACCCACGAAGCAATGCCATAGCCTCAGCCGCAGAATGAGCCAACAGAGGATACATCGCGGCTGCCAAGAAAAAACCACCCTCAACCCTGATAACCACCCCAGCGAAACCCAACCTCGACACCTTGGACCAGCTAGCATCCACATTAATTTTTAAGAATGGAGAATGAGGAGGACTCCATTGTGACCCATGATCCGCTTGTGCTCCCACCGTTGTCCTACCAACCCCCACGTCCCTCACCACATGTAAAAAAGAACTCATAGCATTAGAAAGGGCAAGCAGCACCTTAGTGGGATTAATTGAGACTTGATTGAACACAAACTCACACCTGGCTTTCCAAATAAACTAGCAGGTGAAGGCAACATAAGATCGAATCCAGTTCCTGTCAATTGAGGACCCAAGGTTAGATGACAAGACTGTCTGCAACCAAAGCACCCACGAATAGATGCCATCACGATCGACTTTATAAGTAAAAGCACCACCAAACCAAATAACATCCACCCATGGACAATGAAGGAATAAATGCTCAACAGTTTCATTATGACAAAGACAAATTGGACAGGTAGGGGAAGATGATGACCGCCTTTTGAAAAGAGCTCCTCTAGTTGGTAGGCCATTATGCACCAATAGCCATAGAAAGTGGCGAATTTTTGGAGGCACTTCCAAATGCCAGATAAGATTCCAAACTTCCTTTGGGACCAAACGAACACTAGGCAGGCGATGATCCCTTGAATCTAAGGACCTCGATTGAATCCACCGGTATCCCAACTTAACCGAATACCTACCATTCCGAGCAGCAGCCCAAACTAAACGATCCTTCTGAAGCCGCTATTTGCAGCTTCAAGATTTGGGTTTATTTTCATCCAAAACTTTGAAATAAAGCTGATTTATAGAGTTTACCAAATACCAAAAACTCCCTCAACTTTTTTTGATACCCACTTTTTTTTTTTAAATCACCTCAATCCTAAACCAGGGCTAAGTACCAATTTGGTACTGAGGTGATTTTTAAAAAAGTGGGTATGAAAAAAAGTTGGGAGAGTTTTTGGTGTTTGGTAAACACCCCAAAACAGCTTTATTTCAAAGTTTTAGATGAAAAAAAGCTAAAAACCAGAAGTTGCAAAAAAAAAAACAGCTTCAGAAAGCAGCTTATTCTGAAAAACACGGAGCTACAATAATTTTATTAATGAATTTTTCAATTTGCCAACATTACCCTCCTTTCTCATTCCTCACACTTTCAGACTCTCTCTGGCACGTCCTTTCGCAAAACACTTTCAGACTCTCTCGCACGCCCTCTTCCTATGTTGCCTACCGCTACCCCTCTTCCTCATTTTCCTCCTCATTTTCCTCTCTCTCCGTCGGTCTCAACGCCACAGACACAGCCGTCGCCTTCCCTCTTTCTCTCGTCGTCGCATTCCCTTCTTCCTCTGGCAAGCTTCTCTTATCTAAAATTTCGTTATATATTTGTTTGGATTTTTAAATTTGGGGATGGGGAGAGTGAGTGAAAGAGGGGTGGGAAGAATGAAGGGATGAGTGTATGGGTGTCGGGAAAAAAAAATTGGGGATGGAGGAAACAATTGGGGAAAAAATTAAGGTTTGTGGAGGAAACAAGAAAAATTGAGAGAGAAGTAAGAAAAATTGATTACTTCTCTATTCATTTTCCTTGATTGAATCTTGATGCATGTTAAGCGTGAGCAAGGTCTAAAATATCCATAATATCCCGATATTTCCATCGAAATTTCCGTGTTTTTGGACTACCGATATTTCCGATGTCATCGATATTTCCATCGAAATTTCCGTATTTTTTAAATTTCTATATTTAAAAAAACACCAAGGGGATTCAAACCCCTCCCATTTTACTCATTTAACACCTTGACCACCATATCTCTTATATTTTTGTGAAAATATGCTAAAATATTTATATATTTTCTACACTCACAATGTTTGCCAGCTCGCTATATAATCAACTTAAATCAGTTAAATCCATCATGCAATGCATTTCCTTCCAATTTTTTATGATAAACTAATAGATAATTGACTAAATAAACATCCTGCAAAGTTTCAATAAAAATTTCCAAGTTTTTCTTACAATTTCCGTGGTTTTTATTCAATTTTTATCGATATCGATAATATCCCGATATTTCCATCGAAATTTCCGTGTTTTTGGACTACCGATATTTCCGATATCATCGATATTTTGGATTAAAGAGTTATTTGTCATTGCTACAATGGCTCTTCACAACTATATACGAAGGTATTCTGAACGTGATCGTCATTTTGATGACCTCATGGACTTTTGTGAAGAGAGGGATAGTAGTGATGATGATGATGAAGAAGAATACCAAAATTATCAAGTTGAAGGATCACATGAGATAGAAGCATTAAGAAATAAAATAACGGCAAGTTTGATGAATGCATCTAATTAGACTACTTTCAAGTACATTAATAATATTGTACTAATGAATCCTAGTTATTCAGTTTAAAATATTTCAATTGAAGTGGTTCGTCATACTAATTAATATTTAAGATAAAGTTTATAAATATTTTTCTTTTAAAAATAAAGTATATTTAGTCATTCACCTTTATTTGTGAAGAAAATTAAATTAATAGCACATCTAGTATTATACACTTTTTGGTCATTTCACACAATCACAGCTGTTTTACATAAAAGTTTACCAAACACTATCATACTGCTTTTTTTTCTTTTTCCAAAAGCACTTGTACAAAAAAGTTTACCAAACACTCTACTGCTTTATTTCACAACTGCTTATTCTCACAGCATAGCAGAAGCAGTTTTTTTTCAAAGCATAACAATACCAAACCAGAGCAATAATCTAATAGTGTTTTCTTATCATTTGTAAGTGAGAGGTCTTAGTTTTGATTCTCGCCAAACGTGAATTTGAACCACATTATTACTAGTCCATTGTGAGGCTTAGCCCCTTCTCCACACTTTAATTTCGATAATATCGTTGTTTAAAAATAAAAATAAAAACAATTCCGGTCATCCAATGCCCTTAGCATTTAATAGTACGTAACATAGATGAATTTTCCTATGAAATAATGTCATATTATACGTGATATTTTATATTTGAGTCTAAATAGAAGGCAAAACATCTCCAATACACGTGAGACTTAAAACTTATATTTGAGTATTAAGGCAAAGTGAGACTCAAATTTGGATTTCAATATGAGATTTGAGCGCAAGGTGAAGCTCATGCTAACCAATAAAAATGTTATTCAATCTAGAAAAATGAGATTTGAGTTTTGAGTTTTGAGTCGAATGCAGTGCACATAACCATATTGTTAAAACTCAAATATGAAGTTTGAGTTTAATGTTTGCTCCTCCATGCATTGACACTCATATTTGGAAAATGTAATAAAAAGAGTCAATAACACATTATCTTATTCTATTTTAAAGTGTGCATACTTTGAGATAAGCCACACAGTAAGTTAACACACTAATTAAGTATTCAACTCATTAACATAATTAAATTAGTTAAATTTGAAATCATCAACTTACAAGTGTAAAAAAATATTACTAAACTGTAATATATATTATAAAATAGCCGTGACTGTGTGAAATCCGCTTAGGTCGCCTCGGCACATATACTCACATTTTATAATATATATTATAAATTTATGCAAATCTGCCTAGGCCGCCTCGGCATCCGCCTAGGCCCCGCCTAACCACCTAGGCGCTAGGCTCTAGCTTGCCTTCTGACTAGCGCCTAGCGTTTTTTAGAACCTTGTTAATTAGCTTTGCCTCCTCCTCCAATCTTGAGAGTGGGTGGGGTCCACTTCGACACCACCACCACAAATTTACTTTCATATTTTAAAAATGTTCAAATATGGCTACTTTAGAGGGAATATTTGACGTCAGCCACCAATTTACAATTCTTTTTCCTCATATCTTTTTCAAGTTAAACCTAATTATATCTTTAAATAAATAAAAGAAATGTAAAAAAGAAAAGAAAAGAAAGGAGTAAGCGGTTGAGTTAGTGAGGAGACGGCAGGACTCGGGAAGGTTGGAAAATGGGGGGTTTTCTTTTGGTGCTGCAAAGCTGCGTCTCGCCGCATTTGTAGTGGAGCCCACGAAACCTTTTCCCTCCCCAACATTATGAATGGGTTCTACTAGTGGCTTAATTTTAAGTCCAACTTATATGGAATAAGTTTACTATTATATAATATTATAATCTAATTTAATATATTATCATGTAGAAAAAAATTTGTACTTGATACTATAGTATTAAACAGAAAACGTTACGTAACAGTAAATTCGTTCAATATAAGTTATTCTTCTAAGTCTCCCCATGGCTCCCTCCAAGTTTCAACCCACTTGGAGAACTTGGCGTTGTCTGGTCTTTGATGCCCTAACCCAAGGAAGCACCAACTCTATAAGCTACCTACTTGCTTACGGTACTCATCGAACGATCAAAGAAGCTATGTACTACCTACCCAACAGTACAGTTTTAATATTGAAGGAATCCTGTCACCATTGTAGTACATACGTGCATACGCTCGTGTAATATTACATTGCATTTGCATGACATACACGTTTTTGTCCGTAGGAACGCATGAAAATTTACAGTTACATGACACGCATTAGTAAATTATAATTTGAATATTTACTTCACCAAAAGAGAGTTTCCTGGGTGCCACAGGCCACCAGACTACCGATATTGCACTAACTAAAAAGAAAAGGAAAACAAATGAAAACGTAGGACGTCCTCACCTCCTCTCTTTGTAGCCACCACCATTGCCGTCGCGAAAACTGCTACCTTCGTAGCCATTGCCATCACCATCACCATCACCAGCATATGCCACTACTACAAAAGAGGATATCAGTGGTGCAATAAAACCGACAAAAAACAACACTTACTGTCGGATTTTTGGTAAAAATCCGACATTAAATCGTGCAATGTCGCATAGTGAAACCGACGCCAATACTACCGTCACAAAAAGGTATTGGCGTCGCTTTGACCCCCTTAATCCGCCACCATGAAGCAAAATAATATAAAATAAAAAGGGTATTAACGTCGCTTAAAACTGACATAGGAACTGACGTCGCTTATAATTGCCATAGACTTCTGACATGATGTCGGTTCAAACCGACATTAACTAAAAATAAATAATTAAAATATCATACTTGGTGTCGCTCCCAACCGACATTATCTAAAAATAAATAATAAAATAGTCAAGCTGATGTCGGGTACGACCGACATCACCTAAAATTCGATAATACATATACAAAAATTTATATCAAAATAATTCCACATAACAAACATTTTAAATTTCACATAACATACAAAAACTCATAACAAACATTTCATATTTCACATAATATACAAAAACTCATCCGTCATAACAAACAACAAATCCGACATTACAAATATACAACATACAAAAAAAAGAAAAGAAACTATCGTCTCCACATAAACTCAGGTCCTTAGCTCCAACATTACAAATATACAACATAAAAAAAAAAAAAGAATAGAAACTATCGTCTCCACATAAACTCGGGTCCTGAGCTCATCACTATCTTCTTGCCCAGACTCAATCATACTTTGAATATTTCCTTCCGTAGTTGCCTTGCAATAAAAATTTTAAAAATAAGAATTCAACTATATATAATAAAATTTAATAACAATGATATAAACATTGACATATTATACTCTCTTCAGGTAACAAAATATTTATACCTTTGTTTGCAAAAATAAAATAAAAATGTGTACCTTTATTCTATCCCAGAAAGCTTACCTGAGATCTTCCTTGATCATACGCCAATCTCTCACCAACGGAATATTTCTATAATCCCTAACCTCTGCCGCTACATGTTTTGAAAAAGCACTAGAATTTTAACTAATGCATTTTCCAGATGCATCAAAGGAACAAAGTTGTTCCATCCAGTTGGGTATTAAGGGTCCTCGTCCTCGTTGAGTTGTTTCTTATAAACAAAGAAAAAAAAAATTAATAACCAAAAACTGAAACTAAAAACCAAACACCTAAAAACTGAAACTAAAAAACCAAAAACTAAAAACTGAAACTAAAAAACAATAATAAAATAAAAAACCATAAACTGAAACTAAAAACCAAAATGCAATTATCAATTTGGGCAACATAATAGTTAGACTACAAAACCAAAAACTGAAACTAAAAACCATAATAAAATAAAAAAGTACCACATTTCCAAAAAAAAAAAAATTAAAATTGGACAACCTTCGACTTCTTCCTCTTCGAATTGGAGTTCGTCAGCATGTTCATCCTCAAAATGATCCATAGCAAAACAATCTTCAAGAAGTAATAACCTAAAAACTGAGAAAGGAGAAGACATGGAGGTTGAAACTGAAACTTAAATGAATGCACGGCGAAATGGGGGAAGAAGAGGTTTAAATAAAGCATGTTCATCCTCACGTCGCATTAAAACCCCATGGTGTCGTAATAAGTGAGCATTAGTGTCGGTTTAAACCGCCACCAAATTCTGACATTCTTTTCAACCACTTTCTAACAAAATTTATTGAACAAAAACTGGCGTCGGTTTAGTTGCACTTGGTGTCGGTTTAAACCGACACCACCACTGACACACATTAAATCTATCAACAATTCTGACATAGTTTTCTGACAAAATTTATTGAACAAAAACTGGCGTCGGTTTAATTCGACTTGGTGTCGGTTTAAACCGACACCACCACTGACGCGCATTAAATTAATCAACTAATTCTGACATAGTTTTTTGAAATTAATAAGGCCTCACTTTAATTAACCTTAGTGTCCGTTAAAACCGACACCATGGTCTGACAAGTTTAATAAGGCGTCACTTTAATTAACCTTAGTGTCGGTTTAAACCGACAACACTACTGCCAAGCGGGAAAGTTCCCGCCTAGTTTATTTTGAATATCTAGAGTGCAAAACAAATTAATTTAACATAATATATTCTTTTATTATTGAATATTATAAGTTTATGTTATATTTAATATTGTTAATTTAACATAAATGCTTATAAATATTATTCATTTCCATTTTCTCATAACAATTCAAGTGATAAAATTAATTAATTCGAATAAATATACAAAAAGTTATCAAAGTTATCAAAATAACAACAAAAACAAATTAAAATAAGGTCAAGGAGTATAGTTGTAAAAAATCATCAAAATCGAAGTTAAAATAACTATTAAATCGTGATTTTTCGTTTATAGCCGTCGAAAAGTTTTGTCCCGTTACTTGATCTCTGAATGTTTGCTTTTTGCGATTTTTGGCGTATGCGATCTCGAAGCATATACAAACAAGTTTGACGGTTGGATCGTTGAAATTAGTTATGTAGAATGTGTATCCCATCAAAACGATAGATTCACTAACACTTAGAGTTTATTTATACTTTCATTAAGTATAACATAAGATTTGTGGTATCCACTAGTGTCAATATTTTAAATTGAAGATCGAGTTCATTCATTGTATTCATATAAGGTCAAGGAGTGTAGTTGTAAAAAATCATCAAAATCGGAGTTAAAATAATCGTTAAATAGTGATTTTTCGTTTATAACCGTCGAAAAGTTTTGTCCCGTTACTTGATCTCTGAATGTTTCGAAGCATTACAAACAAGTTTGACGGTTGGATCGTTGAAATTAGTTATGTAGAATGCGCATCCCATCAAAATGATAGATTCACTAACACTTATTTATACTTTCATTAAGTATAACATAAGATTTGTGGTATCCACTAGTGTAAATTTTTTAAATTGAAGATCAAATTCATTCATTGTATTGATATAGGGTTAATGA
The DNA here is from genome assembly GCA_024362995.1 of Heteromeles arbutifolia. Lineage (NCBI taxonomy): Eukaryota > Viridiplantae > Streptophyta > Magnoliopsida > Rosales > Rosaceae > Heteromeles > Heteromeles arbutifolia. The sequence continues at coordinate 24,848,989 of JANCRC010000001.1, read as the reverse complement.
GTGTAGCTGTAAAAAATCATCAAAATCGGAGTTAAAATAACCGTTAAATTGTGATTTTTCGTTTATAACCGTCGAAAAGTTTTGTCCCGTTACTTAATCGCTGAATGTTAGTTTTTTGCGATTTTTGGCGTATGCAATCTCGAAGCATATACAAACAAGTTTGATGGTTAGATCGTTGAAATTAGTTTCGTAGGATGCGTATCTGATCAAAACGATAGATTCACTAACACTTACAGTTTATTTATACTTTCATTAAGTATAACATAAGATTTGTGGTATCCACTAGTGTAAATATCTTAAATTGAAGATCGAGTTCATTCATTGTATTCATATAAGGTCAAGGAGTGTAGTTGTAAAAAATCATCAAAATCGGAGTTAAAATAACCGTTAAATCGTGAGTTTTCGTTTATAACCGTCGAAAAGTTTTGTCCCGTTACTTGATCTCTGAATGTTTGTTTTTTGCGATATTTGGCTATGCGATCTCGAAGCATATACAAACAAGTTTGACGGTTGGATCGTTGAAAGTAGTTATGTAGAATGCGTATCCCATCAAAACGAAAGATTCACTAACACTTAGAGTTTATTTATACTTTCATGAAGTATAACATACTAGTGTAAATTTTTTAAATTGAAGATCAAATTCATTCATTGTATTGATATAGGGTTAAGGAGTGTAGCTGTAAAAAAATCATCAAAATCAGAGTTAAAATAACCGTTAAATCGTGATTTTTCGTTTATAACCGTCGAAAAGTTTTGTCCTGTTACTTGATCATTGAATGTTTGTTTTTTGCAATTTTTGGCGTATGCAATCTCGAAGCATATACAAACAAGTTTGATGGTTAGATCGTTGAAATTAGTTTTGTAGGATGCATATCAACGATAGATTCACTAACACTTAGAGTTTATTTATACTTTCATTAAGTATAACATAAGATTTGTGGTATCCACTAGTGTAAATTTTTTAAATTGAAGATCAAATTCATTCATTGTATTGATATAGGGTTAAGGAGTATAGCTGTAAAAAATCATCAAAATCGGAGTTAAAATAACCATTAAATTGTGATTTTTCGTTTATAGCCGTCGAAAAGTTTTGTCCCGTTACTTGATCTCTGAATATTTGTTTTTTGCGATTTTTGGTGTATACGATCTCGAAGCATATACAAACAAGTTTGACAGTTGGATCGTTGAAATTAGTTTCGTAGGATGCGTATCTTATCAAAACGATAGATTCACTAACACTTAGTTTATTTATACTTTCATTAAGTATAACATAAGATTTGTGGTATCCACTAGTGTAAATATTTTAAATTGAAGATCAAATTCATTCATTGTATTGATATAGGGTCAAGGAGTGTAGCTGTAAAAAAAATCATCAAAATCAGAGTTAAAATAACTGTTAAATCGTGATTTTTCGTTTATAACCGTTGAAAAGTTTTGTCCCGTTACTTGATCGCTGAATGTTTATTTTTTGCGATTTTTGGTTTATGTGATCTCAAAGCATATACAAACAAGTTTGACGGTTGGATCGTTGAAATTAGTTTTGTAGGATGCGTATCTCATCAAAACGATAGATTCACTAACACTTAGAGTTTATTTATACTTTCATTAAGTATAACATAAGAATTGTGGTATCCACTAGTGTAAATATTTTAAATTGAAGATCAAATTCATTCATTGTATTGATATAGGGTCAAGGAGTGTAGCTGTAAAAAATCATCAAAATCAGAGTTAAAATAACCGTTAAATTGTGATTTTTTGTTTATAACCGTCGAAATTAGTTTCGTAGAATTCGTATCCAATCAAGTTCAATGGTGTGTGTGTGTGTGTATATATATATTTATTAAGTAGATTTAAATTTATTTATTTTGTATGTACAACACTTAAGAAATTGAATGGTATGTATATTTAAGCCAATCCAATGGTCACCAATGTTTAAAATTTAATTTAATATATATATATATATTTTATATAATTATTATAGTTTTTAGGGGTATAAAATTGTTAAAAAATATTAAAAACATAACTTATGTCGCTTAAAAGCGACACCAGTATTAAAAAGATACTTTATGTCGCTTTAAAGCGACACAAGTATTTAAAAAATACTTTATGTCGCTTTAAAGCGACACTAGTATTTAAAAATTATTAAAATGTATTTTTACGTCGGTTTAAAAGTGATATAGACATTTTATGACGCTTATAAGCGACAGTAAATCCGACGTCATGTTCAGTTAGTGTTGTAACTATCTAATCCACCACCATATTTGATTAAACCGACACCACCCACTGACACTATAAGTCCCTTTTGTAGTAGTGTGCACTTGGGTACACGATAAAACCCATGAGGCATGGATGACTGAGGGAGTGGTTGTTCAAATTCAAAGCTAGTGGGATGAATTTTTTTTTTTTAGGGTAATGTTAGTGAGACTAAATTTTTAAACAAAATTTGCTAAACTAAATGACATAGATGTTGATGATTGAATTATTACTTAAATGTTGATAAATGTGCTCATTCTTATTGGTGAAACATAATTTAGTTTGCAAATTTTGTCTACAAATTTAGTTTCCCTAACATTACCTTTCTTTTTTAATATTTAAAACCCAGGAAGAAGAAATTGAGCAAAAAACTTTAGAAACCCTGAGAAATTGGGTATTTCTAATTTAGTGCCGGCTTCCTAGAGAGTTGTCACGTTTGGAATCCTCTGCGGCAACTCTATCTCCTTGCTGTGTTATTTGTCTTCATCGTCTCTTTTGGTTGAGAGTCTGAACAATGGCAAGCCAAGAATTTATGTTACGGGGGGCACAATTTAGATTGGATAAAGGAAATTTCATTTTGATAACTGGAATGTATAGTGACACACCCGAACCCGTAGGTAGGGCGTGCTGGCCGTCACGTGAGCGTGACGTAAGCCATGTGCACTGTGCGGAAGCAGGATCAATTCAAAATACGAACCAATTAAAACCGAAACACTAGCCAAACTAGTGTACAAGGAGTGTGAGATTCAATATTACAGAGCATACGGTCTACGTGCAGTCAAGCAAAGAACTGAATAGAAATAACACCCGAAGGTGGTCCTACATAGATAGGATTCTGTCAGAACGTCCGTTAAGCTCCTCGTATGCCACCAACGAACGCTACCTAATACCTGGAGGGGCGAAAAACATAAAACTGAGTGGGTCAATAAAACAATTCTTTTCAAAACCTTTCCTTTCAAAAGTACTAGCCCCTCGCCGTAAAACCTGTATAATTTCCCAGAAATAAAGTATATACTCATATATATCTTTCTCAAAATCCGCTGCAAAACAAGTATGTATGAAAGTATGCATATGTCATGCCAAAGTATCAAATGAATGCCAAAGCATCTATGTGAATGTGATTGAATATTCATATCTCATCTCAGCCCTCGGCTGTACATAGCTCATATCGTACTCAACAACTCATATATCTCATAATCATCATATCAAATCATATATATATATATATATCCTGCACACATATCAATACCACCTCTAGTGGTCTGCACAACATCACTGATAATAAACTAATATGCTCTAGTGCTACAATCACGTGAAGACTGAGCGATAAATCGCGGGTCACCTACGAGTCGAACCCACCTATAGTGGCCTATTCGACAGGACTGAGCACCTAACTTGGATCCAAGGCGAGCATGCGGTGCGGGAGGTGAACAACACGTGAAAGACTGAGCCCCTCTCTGGGCGTGAGCACTAATATCAGTGTGCAGGTCTATGAGCTCTAATCATATCACATCACATCACATTACATTTCAACATTCGTTCACAACAACTAGCATATAAACTTACTTGCCACTTACCTGTGCGTCCTCAGCACCGACAGTAATATAAACAATCAATAATGCATAATTAAACATATAGATACCTTGCATGGCATTTCATATCACATTCATAACACATTTCATTTAAACTGATTTTTCTGGGCAAAATTCATTTATATAGGTATATACGGAAAACAAAACTGCCCACTCACTGGTATGTAGACGGGTCGTAACCTCCGTGCCTAGCCTGGCTACGCTCGTCCTCAGGATAGGTCTCGCCTATATGAGAAGTAACTGAATTAACGTTAATTTACGCACATAAACGAAACCTTTGGAATAACTTCTCATACATTGCTCAAATTGGGTATATGAATATACCACCGTGACCTACACAATCTCAGGAACATCCCCATATTTTTAGAAAAATTTTCCGACCACCCACGCGCAGCCACGTGCCGGCGACGGCACGGCCAGACGCGCCGCCACGCGCCGCCACGTGCACTGCACACTGACGGCGTCAGGAATATTCTGGGAATATTCCGTCAACTTCCAACGGTTACCGTTAAAACTAACTGACGACGTTGGAATATTCCGTCAGACTTGACGGAATATTCCGTCGTCTTCAACCTCGCGACTCCGGCGACCGTCGCCGGTGCCGGAAAACCGGGAAATTTTCAAACTTCGATTTCTCAGTCATTTCTACACCATTTTTCATGCAATTTACACCAAAATGAAGATCTCAACTTATAGAACACGATCATACCAATTTAAAGCTCTAAAAGTCACGAAATCTCACCGGCAAAATCCAAGAAAATCCGGCCAAACTCTGTTCTCACGATCCCGACGTCCGAATCCTTCAAACGAAACACTCTGAGCCTCCTTAGGACCTCACTAAGCTTCATAGAAGCTTCAAATCTCCTAAAAATCACGTATCAAAAATTGCATGAACAGTAGCTCATTCGGGATTCAATGGTTTCACGTGAAAATGGAAGAGTTCTTACCTGTAATGGGTATGGTTGTGATCGTGGAGTCCTTACGAGCACAGTGGACTCATTTGTAGCTTCGATCCGTGGGGTTTAGAGTGTTCTTGGGTGCGTCCGTACGGTATGAGGGAGAGAGAGAGTGAAACCGAGAGTAAGAGAAAGAGAGAGTGTCGGTGGAGTGAGAGAGAGTGAGGGTGAGGTGTACTTGGGTCACCAATCACCTACAAGGACCCATTTTGTGATTGGTTCCAATTAATTAGGGTGTGTGAATAATTGGACCACTTCACACACACATACAAATCAATAATCCCGCAAGGGTATTTCTTAAATTCACGTCCCTAGTGACGTAACATCGGAACGGGCTGTTACATATAGAAACATAGTCTCATTCTTTTGGTCACCCTGATAATTAAGGATACATATTACAGAGTGAGTCTACGATTGAATTTGATATCAAAGGTTGAGAATAAAACATTAGAAGCAGATCCATTTAAATTTATTCTTGACATCAGATTCAAGGTTGAGTGACAATGAATTACTTTTCTCCTTGTGTGACCAAGAGAACATCTTTTTAGAAACATAAAGGACGAGATAATTTGAAAGGTTTTGTTGTGCTAATTTGGACACAAGAATCTTTTTTCTCACTCAATTTCATAGATTATATAACAGAGGAAGATGAGAAATTAAGCAAAATAATAGTCAGCAAGCGATGAGAAATTTTTTCATATCCTATAAGTAAAAAAGAAAGAACAGATTAACTAATCTCACTAGAGAACCTTAGTTTTGAATCTTTGATGTCAATAACTAAAGCCATTGTATTTGTTTGTTGGACTGAAATTGATTTGAACTGACCAATACAATTAAACTCAAGTTGATAGTGGTATTATATTGGCCAAATTCAAATGCTAGATTGTAGTAGAGATTTATAAGAGAAAATTTCATAGTAGGCTTGAGCCTAGAAAATTTTAGACTCAACCCAGGCCTACCTTAGTCCTAAGGTAGCTTCGCCATTGAGTCCGAATCTTCAAACGAGACAACAATCAGGGTTCTTATGAGATCGAGCATGTGCAGAATGTAAGGATATTTCAATATTCTAATGTGGTCCACATGACATGGTCCATGTGTGATATATTCGGTTTATTGAATGTTGTTTTGGAAGCAATTTTATTGGTCAAATCATGAGAATAGGTTTTCTGTTGTGGCTTATTTTAATTTGACAAGGGAGAGAGGCGGCACAACAGAGAAAGAGAGTAGGGAGAGAGAGATGTGTTTGTAGGGTTGTGTAGAGGATGTGTTATTCCCCCTACGTAGTTCCTTTATTTATAGTAATAAGGGAGGGAAAAATCCTTCTCCTCCAAGGAATACAAGTCCTAATAGGGAAGAATAACTAGTATCAAATCTAATCTAGGATTTACACTATCACACTTTAATACAATGTTTATAACACTCCTCCTTAAGTGTGTAAATACTCAAGTAGATTCGGCATCATGTAGAGTTAAGGAAGTCGACTTGTTGGCATTGATTCTTGGAACACGCTAGTCTCAAAGTAAAGTAGGAACTTGCATATGGAACTAAGTCTCACAAAAAACCCAATGGCTATGGTAAAACCCAAGTAGGGACAAAACCTATAGTCCAAGAAAAAATGCGAGAGTAACGCAAAGTCAAGAAACGTCTACAGGACATCATCAGGGATATGATCAACCCAAGATGGGTGCCTCGTCAAGACCTCATTACATTAAGATCAAGCACATATACTTCAGGATACTCCCTCTGAGTTTGATAATAATTCCAAAAAGAATTAACAATGTTACAACTCAGAAAGTTTACGCATACCTATTCCTTGAACAAGTTTCTGAAACGTCACATTCGGTAGTGATTTGATGAAGAGGTTCGCCAGGTTGTCTTGTGAATGGATTTGCGTGACTTCAATCTTCTGATGCTCTTGTTGTTGATGTGCAAAAAAAGAACTTCGGCGCAATGTGCTTGGTGTTGTCTCATTTGATGTAACCTTTCTTGAGCTGTTCGATGCATGTTGCGTTATCTTCATAAATTGTCGTCGGGACATCAACGACGGGGTAAAGATCGCATGAGCTTCAAATATGGCCCACAACTGCTCTCAGCCAAAACCATTCCCGAGTAGCTTCGTGTAAGGTGAGAATTTCAGCCTGGTTAGACGAAGTGGTAACTAAGGTCTGTTTAGTTGACCTTCAAGATATTGCGGTGCCTTCAATGGTAAAGACGTAACCCGTTTGAGAACGCGCCTTGTGTGGGTCAGATAAGTAACCTAAATCGGCATAACCAACAAGGTGGGAGTCGACTCAAGATAGGGGGTGTGGCATCACTCGAGGATCCGTAGGGATAGAATAGGCCTAGATTCGTAGTACCCTTAAGTAACAGAAGATGTCTTTAACACCAGTCCAGTGTCTGCATATTGGTGCATTACTATTTCTTGCCAAAAGATTAACATCGAATGAGATGTCGGGTCTAGTGCATTTAGCTAAGTACAATAAAGCGCCTATCGTACTTAGATAAGGAACTTCGGGTTCCAAAATCTCTTCATTATCTTCCTTTGGACCGAAGTGATCTTGTTTTGCATCTAGCGATCGAACGACCATATGAGTACTCAAAAGCTTTACTTTATCCTCGTTAAAGCAGCACAACACCTTATGGGTATAGTTTGATTAATGTACTAAGATTACATTCGAACGGTGCTCAATCTGGAGATCGAGACATATCGAGTCTTTCATAGATCTTTCATCTCAAATTCTGACTTTAGGTGTGCGGTAGTTCTCTCAAGCTCTTCAGAAGTTCCAATGAGGTTTATGTCGTCGACATAAACTGCAACAATCGTAAAATCGAAATGTGACTTCTTAATGAACACGCAAGGGTATAGTTCGCTACATATCCCTGACTAGTCAAATACTCACTCAGACGGTTATACCATATTCTTCCAGATTGCTTCAAATCGTAGCTAGTAAGGTAGCGATAAGTAATCACATCCATAACGGGTGAATAAGTTTCGTTGTGAGAAGCCTTGCGTAACAAGACGAGCTTTGTAACGCACAATTTTGTTATTCTCATTACTCTTTTGAACGAAAACCCATTTGTAGGCAACGGGCTTCACATGTGAAGGAGTATGAGCTACAGGTCTAAACACCTTACGTTTCGCAAGCGAATCAAGTTTGACTTGGATTGCTTGTTTCCAGTTTAACCAATCAGTTATACGTCGACATTCATCAACGGAATGGGGTTAAATGTCATCGCGCAACATAATCTCAGTAGCTATTGCGTATGCTAATGCATTGTCGATTGTCATCTCATTTCTACACCAAACATCATCCAAGTTAGCATAATGGACCGAAATCTCGTGATTCTCGGGAGGTAGATTCGTCTCTTCAAGGATGCTTTCGTAATCTAGAATTTCCTTATGAGTTGGATAGAATGAGTAGGCGATAATTGAATTCACGGTAGGCTCAACAGCCTGTGCCGTGGGTTTCCTCTTTTGGGTGTGTGAATCATTTGGACCAAGAGGTTTGCCATGCTTTGTGTAGGGGTAAAGTATTAGCTAGCTGATAATGTACATGGATTGGCCAAAGTGGCATCCCGAGCCTCCAGGAGAGAAGTCTGTCGTACATTTGGTACAACCATCTTTACAGGCACATTTACAGCTGTAATATGTGATTTTGTCACTCGCGCTAGATATGTGAAAGCATCTGGCATGCTCTGAGCTACGTTCTGAACATCTAATATACGTTGCATTTTAGTTTTAGACTCAGCGGTGCCGGGATTTAAATGAGACAAAGTGGGATTCATTCACGATAATTCGCGTCATTTTTCAAGAACAGTGACGTTCTTATCTCCCTTAACGACGGGAAGATTGTCTCATAGAAGTGACAATTTGCGAAATGAGCGGTAAAAAGACCACCTATCAAAGGTTCTAAGCAGCAACTAATCGAAGGAGAATCATATCCGACATATATTCCCATCATTCGCTGAGGCCCCATTTTTGTATGTAAGGGCGATGAAATCAGCACATAGACTGCATAACCAAAAATGTGCAGATGCGATATGTCGAGTTCGTATCCGGTAACCAACTGAAGGGCATTATATGGTTGTGTCGCAACAGGCCTCAGGCGGACCAACATGGCTGCGTCCAATATTGCATGGTCCCAAGTAATGATCAGGAGTTTAGTATGTATGACCAACAATCGAGCAATCATTTGTAAGCACTTAATGAATGCCTTTGTCAGGCTGTTCTGAGTGTGAACATGGGGTATTGGATGTTCATCTTCAACCCCAACCGATATGCAATAATCATCAAAAGTTTTAGATGTGAATTGTCCAGCATTATCCTATCGAATAGATTTGATTGGATAATCAGGATGGTGAGCCTTGAGCTTGATAACCAAGCCAACAGTTTGGATAAGGTAGCGTTCCTTGTGAACAACAAGCACACGTGTGACCAACGTGTGGAAGCGTCAACCAATACCATAAAATATCTAAATTGTCCGTATGGAGGGTGAATCGGTCCACAAATGTCCCTCTGAATCCTTAGTAGAAAAGTAGGAGGATTTGAGCAAATTTTGTCATAAGAAGGCTTAATGATAAGCTTTCCTATAGAGCATGTTTGACATGTGATTCCTTGAATCGAACCTAAACTTTGGGTTAGTGGATGCCCGTGTGAAGATTTGAGGATACGGCGCATCGCTGTTTGTCTAAGGTGTCCCAAAAAATCATGCTAAAGTGTAATTTTGTGCGTGGTCATTGAGGTAGGGCTAGCCACATAATGGCTCTCTATAGGGCGTATGGTTGTAGTATATAGACCACTCAGGATACACTTCATCTTATCTAGAATACGTTTCTGGCCATATTAGTGGGAAGTGATGCATAAAAATTCAACTCCATTTTCTACATAAGTTTCAGCATGGTAATTATTGTCTCGAATGTTCTTGAAACTCAACAACGTTCGTTTGGAACGTAGAGAATAAAGTGCCTATTCAATGGTCAAAATAGTACTATTGGATAACATTATACGTGCCTTACGTATCCTTCGATCAAGTTGGATGGGCCTGAGAGGGTTGTCAGAGGTGCATTCTTAGGTACGAAGGTAGTGAAATAGAGGCGTTCACGTAAAACGGTGTGTGTGGTTGCATGATCTGCCAGACAACTAACTTTCCCATTAGTCATACCTAGAAATAAAAATTAATTTGAATCGGTCACATGCATAAAAGTTCTAAAAAAAAATATCCATTCAAAACAATTTAATTTAAGTATTCGAGGATGGTAATTAAAAAAAAAACTTAATATCCAAAAACAACTCACCAACAAATAATCCAAAAACAAAGGAAAATTGTTCAAACTTAAACAAAAAAACAAGGTGGGGTTCGACCACTTAGTGGAATTCGGCCCCAGGGGTCTAAAATTCAACTAAAAATAGTTCATGTCTAAGATTCTAATCTTCCATAGGTGTAATTGCCTCTTGAAAATTAGAAACCTTCATCTTGGTACTCTCCGGTTCATCCATTTGCATTGATTCAAACTTCTTACGATGAGAATGATATTCAGCTATAACCTTCGGGGGAGCACGGCAAACACGGGACCAATGGTCTTTTAAACCACAGTGGTAACACATATTCGTATCCATGGTGTCAGGTGCTTTGCCCTTATTCATGAAGTTTGGGGCCTTGGAAGCGAGGTTAGAACTCTTATGGGCTCGGTTTCCTCCGTTAAATGGGTTTTGACTCTGTTGACGTTGATGGGGTGGCTTCTGGCCGCTCCTACCACCCCAATGTTGGCGTTTTGGGCGTTGATTTGTGCTATGATGTGCTTCAGGCACAACAGTCGCCCCAGTAGGTCGAGCTTGATGATTCTTCGTTAACAGCTGATTTTGTTTTTCAACGAGAAGTAAAACGGATATCAAATCCGAAAACTTAGTGAACTTCTAAGCCCTATATTATTACTGCAGGACAATATTGGTAGCAGAGAAGGTCGAATATGTCTTATCTAGGATATCTTATTTGGTCAAGTTCTCGTTACAGAACTTGAAAAGTGATCGGATTTGACAAACTTCAGAATTATATTCATTCACAGACTTAAAGTCTTGGAAGCGCAGATGATGCCATCCATGTCTTGCTTCAGGCAATAATATGTCTTTTTGGTGATCGAAGCGATCAGCCAACGCGATCCAAAGTGCTCGTGGATCTTCCTCAGTACGTTACTTGGTTTGTAGTGCATCATGAAAGTGTATTCGGATGAAGATCATAGCAGTTGCTTTCTTAGCTTTGCCATCCGTCTCATCTTCAATAGCGGGACGCATCTTTGGGGTGAGGTGGAGCTTCACAACTTGGACCCACTTAACGTTGTTTCTTTTAGAGACCTCTAATGCAGTGAAGTCGAGTTTGTTCAAATTCGACATGTCCCTGTCACAAAAATAAATGGACAAGAATGTGGTTAGTGTAATAGAGATAAATCAATCCATTCACATAAGAGTATAATATTCAGGTTCTAATAGACATTTTGTTGGTTTAAAGTTTGCATGAAAAAGCTTCGGGTTTTCATGAGTGATGCTTTAAGGAAAACACAAGTTTTCAAACAAGGCATATTTCAAAAAACTTCAGGTTTCAAAAGAATTATGAACTTCAGGTTCATATGTTCCTACAGACAAACACAAATATATATAGAAATATGCAACAAGAAATATGCAAACAAATCTTCGGTGTCTATAATTATAATTGAATTAATTATTTGGACTTCGGGCCAAAATTAAAGTATGGGTGAAAAATTATAAAACCCAAAGTCCCTAAAAAAATAGGCAATTAAAACTAAGGGTCCAAAAACAATGGGCCAAAGCCCACGAGTAGGTTAATTAGTTATGGCCGTGTGGCCCAGGCCCAAAAAGAGCTCTGGTATGGTGAGGCGATGAGCAGGCTAGGGCTGCAGGCCCTATACAGAGGTGTGCTATGGTGCTTCGCATCGTACGTACACCCGGGGGACGCAATCTTGTACGTTGTGGCACATTAGAACATCACAGCCATGCGAGGTTGTGATCAGGTGTATCACGACGCACGTGCACCGAGTCACCAGCTACGGGCTAGGATCTGGTGCGGTGCCATGCTCAGGGACACCGTAGCCTTACGGGCTGGTGTCATATGGGCCGAGCCAATGCAGTGGCCCGCTGCAGGTGAGCCTAAAAGGAGAAAAAAACTTTTTTTTTTTTTCGTGTTGCATTGTTGGCCTGAGGTCATGGGTTGGCCCAAGGGGCCATGGTTATGCAAACATACCAACTGTTACTGGGTTTATTCCCTGAAAAAGAAGACCGGCGCCACTACTTCAGGCGGCCATCTTTCGAGAGAACAAGCTTAAGGACGAGTTCGTGAATCAATGGGGATCGCGAATATGAACGAAGATAGGGAAATCTCAACGTTTCAACCAAAAACCCTAGAAATTGAAATCGAAATTTCAAAAAAATCTGATTAGATTCAAAGAATCTCAATCAAAATTCATCAGGGGACGATCTTTAGGTAGTCTGGACGATGACCCAGGGGCAAGGTTGGGCTTCTGGCCAACCTACGATGGTGGGGATGCCATGGAAAGCGTCGGGGTTTTGGGTTTCAAACTTGGAGCCCGTGGCTCTGGCTTGTGGTCTCGCGGCTTGGCGTAGCCGCGCAGGCTGTAGGCCTGGTGCTGGTGGCTCGATGCGACGCTGCTGGAAGCCAGCGGCTCGCGGCATGGTGGCAATGGGATGGGTTTTTTGAAAACTCTAATTTTTTTCTCTTAATTCAAGATTATAATTAATTTAATTTCATGCATATTCAACATATAATTCAATGCATGGACATGTATTTAATGCAATTCATGGCAATAGCAATTCACATAATTCAACAATTATGGATATAATGCATACATAATTTATGTAGAATCTAAAATTCAAAAAACGTAAAGTTGGGTCATGCATTATGGTGAATGTTTATGCTATCAGGGTTGCAAAAATATCGAGATAAAAACTGTTGTTTTGGAAGAACTTGATTGGGTGATGATATTGATGAACTGGTTTGATGCAGAAAACTTCCACATCAGATTCATAAGCACAACGGCAGGAGCGTGCTGATAACATGTTGTGGCTTACCTTAATCTGACAAGGGAGAGAAGGGGCATGACAGAGAGAGAGAGAGTAGGGAGAGAGATGTGTTTGTAGGGTTATGTAGAGGATGTGTTATTCCCCCTACGCAATGCTTTTATTTATAGTAATAAGGGAGGGAAGAATCCTTCTCCTCCAAGGAATACAAGTCCTAATAGGGAAGAATAACTAGTATCCAATCTAATCTAGGATTTACACGATCACACTTTAATATAATGTTTCTAACATTTTCTATTAATACAATGTTTATAACATTTTCTATTTTATTATTGTGATGGGTGATAATTGATGATGAGCTTCATTAGGAAACGGGTCCTCTTTCTGCCTATAATAGTGCACATACCCATCTAATGTGTACATGAATGAATAACACGTATTAGGGTTTCAACGTGCAAACAAGGCTAGAGAGAGAAAACCTAATTTTCTCCATACCGATGGCTCATCTATGGATGACTCAAGATAGAGATTGTAGATGACATTTGACGGCTAAATATCGAGGTATATAATTTACGAATTCCGCATTAATCGTTTATGAAAATCATGGAATTCAAGATCTTGGCTCATGAATTGGGTCTTATGACTTTACCCAGTTTTATGTTTACATGTGGTATAGAGCATGGTTAAGAACTCTTACGATTTTCCATAAGAATTTAGGGTTTGATTTATGTTTACATGTGGTATAGAGCATGGTTAAGAACTCTTATGATTTTCCATAAGAATTTAGGGTTTGATTTATTTCATACCCGTTTTCCATGATGATTTGATTACATATCCATCAGCAACTTGACTGTATGTATATATACTCTGAATTAACATTGAGTGAGTGGAGTGATCTTTGATCGTTTTTAAATTAATTTTTCACTTTGATTTGGCCGGACATGAGTGATTATAAGAACTTTTCGTTTGGTTCGTTCCGTTTTAGCTATATGCTCATTTAACTGATCTTGCAGGGTTTATTTTTTTTATTTTTTGTTTTTTGTATAAAAGATATTGGCACACAAATTTATATTTGAAGCTCATGCCCAGATGTGGTGCATCTTGTTTGCATGATTAAAGATAGCTAATAAACTGATCTTTCATATGGCTAGATTGTTCAGTTTTTTAAATGTGTATATATGAGATAATGTTATCCTGTACTGAATGAATTGCTCTTATGGGTCAACTTTTAAGGGAGTGGTTTGACCAATATTGCATGCTAATTAAAGTTAAGCAATGCCGTATGTTGATGCACAAAATTAACGTAAAGTATCAAGTTTGTGACTTTGCAAGGTTACTCCAGTCACCTAGTGAGGATAATATGTAAAAAGATAGAGATATGGAAGCAAACACAAGATGTACGTGGTTCATCCAAAGTTGGGTTATGTCCACGGGATAGAGGAATTCTCATTAATAGTGAAGAGTGTATACAATACACAGGTTCAAGCATAATCATCATCAGTGAGTTCTAATGACGAGTTTAAGTATAATAATGACATTAGGGCTTCATAGTAGGAGAATGATCTTCTTTTATAGTTGAGAAGAGTCCGGCTTTTGTCTGCGATCAATGTGGGACTTTAGGAGCTTTCTTTTGATGTTGACACGTGTCGTGCTGTGATTGGCCTCCTGGTTAGAGAGAAACTCTTGTGCTTCAGCAAGAGTGCCTCAGCATGAACCTTTCAGTGGGGCTCTGAATGTATGAAGTTGACCGATGTTCAGTAGTTTCCGAATTGATCAAGTATGGTACAAACAGTGCTCCCCCAAGTTCCTGAGTGAAGAAAGCTTATCGGTTGGGGACTTGCAGAACCCAAATCACTGAGTAATCACGAAACTTTTGAGTACCGAAATATAAAAATATGCGATGGGAGTCCCCACAGGTCTCCAAGCAAGAAGGATATATAGCCGAAGAAGATGGCTTGGTTTTTGTTGAGCTACCGAGGGACCAAAGTTCCACTCTTTTACTTTCTCTGCTTTTTTAGTAACATCTCTAGTTTTTTCTTTTTTAAGTGGCAGCCCAAAACCTTCTTTGTTTTGTCTGCCAGGCCCAAAGTCAAAATAGAAAAGGGTTTAAGACTGGGCTGTAATCCGAAAGAACAGAAAAATAAATTAAAAAGTCTAAAGCCCATGTAAATTTCATGGCAAGCTGAATGTCGATGCTTCCCCAAAATTAAGAAACATGCACCTTCCATCTAGCACACAATGTGCTTCCACTCTATCCCAGTTCACTGCACCTTTTTTTTTTTCTTTTTTCCCGTAACCTAGCCTCTGATTGTCTTCAGCGCCTCCTCCTCCCCTTTTATTCTAGAAAATTTTATTTTAACTTATGTAACTTTTTTTTACATTCAATTTAAATTTTAAATGTTAATTGTCTTTTTTATCCTATTACATAATTACTATTAAGTACAAAATAAAATTAATATTAAAATTCAAATTTATCAATAAAAACACACACTATAATTAAACTCTATCATCACTCCGTGTTTATCCTACGTTCCGGCTAAAACCTAATAGCTCTTATAGAGAAAAAACAAGTTTTTTTTATTGATGGATGGTGATGTTAGAGTTTAGAAGATAAGTATTTGGGTTTCAATTTTTTTCATCAATCTCGATCTGCTACGATGCACGGACACGCCAAATAAGTGTTGTAGTTGCTGCTCGATTCATTTTGTAAATTGATCACCCACTGCGCTCTAGTTGCTGCTCACTATTGCACTGATGATGTTAAAAATCTGTAACCTCTCTGTAGTCTGGATTTTCCATCTTCGTTTTGGTCGAAGAGCTTTTGGCTCTCTGTCTAAAACTTAACAATCATCCACCGTCCAAACCCTAAGCTTTTAATCATGATGGATCCTACCCCTCAAAATAGGTTCTCTAGTAGGAATGATTACTTGACAAAATCATGCAATATATTAATGAGTAATGAAATTTTATAAATACCTGCACAGGAGTACCATTTATGAGTTTTAGAATAGGCTCCATACTTGTGTTCAGAGTTGGTTGTGAGAGAGGATCAATCACCAATCCTGGATTTATTGTAACGATGTCAATTCCATTTTATTTTGCAAACTTCCAATAGCAACTTCCTCCGCCAAGGTCTTTGAAATCATATACCAAAGTCGATGGAGGAAAAGTCTTAGTGAACACAACGAACATGCATTTAAAGCATAAAATATTTAACTTTTACACAACAAAAAATTAGTCATTTACATGAAGTATGCTAACAACCATACCAAAGCCAACAAAAATATGAGCATCAATCGTGTCAGGACAAATAATTATTTCTTTCAATTAATTTACATCCAAACATGACATAACAGGCTAAAGAACCTTAAAAGGGGCTCATATTCCAGCACATTAGAAGGTGAAATATCAACCAAGGCATCTTAGGCAAAGCATGATAAGCTGAAAGTGATTGCAGGTGTGAATAACTATAAGAATAGGGGAGATATCAGATAAAGATGAGCACACAAAAATATATAAAGTTGGTAGAGATATTTATGAACAAGACTGGGAAAGAGAAGAAAATTTTGGGTTTTTAATTTTTCAAATGGGTGTAAAGACAAATTTACATATTGAATTAGGTTTGTGAGGGTATTTAAGGTAGTAAATTTGGGTTTAAAGAGATATTGATAGTTTAGTTAAAAACCAAATGGGTGTAAAGAGTAAGTTGGGTATAGAAAGAGGTTACATGGGTTTAAATAAAATTTCCCTTTTAGTTTTTCATTAGCGCCTCTTCCAAACCGCCGAACAAGAAATCCTTTCGACTATAGACTCTAGAGGTACACTGGAAGAGCCTTCGGGATTTTGAACCGAATGATAGAGTCCATCTTCTTGAGAATGTTTATGACATGAGTGATATTGATGACATGCGTATTGCTTTTGAATGTTTTGCCATGCATGAAGAAATTCATTGTTTGGATATGTGAACCATGTTGGTTGTACTACTTAGTTTCATTTACTCTGTGTGAAACTAAGTACATATATTGAAGCTCTGAGTTAAAAGTATAGAGGTAGGTCATCGTGGATCAAGTGTTCCAGTGTTAGGAATGTAAAAGACTTAGACGAAGTTGTCTGAATTCCCTCTTCGTGAAATATTTGCTAAATGGCTTGTGTTACAAAGGATCCCAAATGGTTGAAGGTCAAAACATTTGTGATATGTATGCCTTCTTATAATAGCCTTTCCTTCAATACCTAATCCTTTTTTTTGAAAGAGCGAGGCATGACCCCATGGTCATAATAGTTGAAGGTATGTTCACCCCTGGTTGTCTTGATACGAACCTTTATCCCTCTTGTTGTAATGGGCTTGCTGAGAGTAAAAATCAATACAAGAAAACATAGAATAGGTGACCAAATTTTATGTGACGCCCAAAAATTCGTCACATATTTTTTCTATATGTGACAAATTGTTTAGTTGCGTCACACATGACTAGTTTTCTAAGAAAGAAATTTGACAACACTTAGGTGACGATAAATACGTCACATATTCTAGAATTAAGTGACAAATATCATAAGCATCACCTATAATTGTTTTGTATCTTTTGAGATGAAAAAGTGGAGTCACAAATTTTTTGAACTCCGTACTAAAATATATGGTGGGGAACAATGGCGCCTTAATGAAATATGATATATGAGCAATTTCAAGATGGGTCACATATATGTATTCTCGGTGACAAAAGTGGTTCCTCACATTTCCAACAGTGAATAGAATTGCCAAAACAAAAAAAGAAGAAATAGAGTAAAATATTAAACCCATTTGAGAAAGCTCATTCACTTTCCTTTTCTCTATGCTTCTCAAAGACTCAGAGTTATCATCTCTCTCTTGCCGTGACCCAAGCCATCGACTCATCTCTCAATCTTCTTCTCTCTCTACTGCGACATACTGGGATCTTCTGAGCCAAAAAGCTCAAACCCTTTCTCATCTTTTCGTTGTCTACCACACCTCCACAACCAAAAACCCT
This sequence comes from Heteromeles arbutifolia, assembly GCA_024362995.1. Taxonomy (NCBI): domain Eukaryota; kingdom Viridiplantae; phylum Streptophyta; class Magnoliopsida; order Rosales; family Rosaceae; genus Heteromeles; species Heteromeles arbutifolia. Next base: position 24,831,144 of record JANCRC010000001.1, on the reverse strand, counting down.
AGAGACCCATTCAACCAACAAGCCAAATCCACACCCCACACCAACCAAACTACCTCGACCTGTCGTTCCTCCACCTTGTCCCAGTTTCTTGCTCGACCACCGAAAACCCAAGAACCTTAGAAATCCATTCCACCAACGACTTAAATCTTTGCCAAAATTATCCATGCCTACGAGACTACTCTATCGCCCAATGCTTTATGGTTAAATGAATTCGTTTTTTAATTATCATTCTTCTTAACTTGGGGTTTTGGATTAGCAGGTAACTGCCTCCAATTTGAGCACGCCAGCAGCTGTCCATCTTCACATCCATCTTCTGAAGCCTCTAATTGGGTAAAATTTGGTTTTTAATTTTTAGATTTTTATATTTAAATACTATATATAGCCCTGGCTTTTTCTATTTGTTTTTAACTTGCAGGTTAACATTCATGAATTTATAAATTAAAAAATTGAAGGACTTATCACAAGCTTTAACTTTAATCAATATGCTATCTCAATGCATCAATTATTTTAGAAGGACTTACCACAAGCGAGCACACACCTCACTAGTCTCTAGCAACAAATATATATATATATATATATATATATATATATATATATATATATATATATATATATATATATATATATCTTTGTGTACTACTGGCTTTGGCCTGGAAAAAAGGGGACCTTGCACATAACGACTCTTTTTTGTTTTTTGTTTTCTGGGGCTTCTGCATTTGGGGCATTTTGGATGTTTGATTAATCCATATTTGGTATTAATTTTCAATTACTGGTTGATATTTGGTTCGTTATCCCTTCTCTAGTTAGTATTACCTAGTCATTTGAGTTTCTTACTGAGTTTGGTTGCTTTGCTTTATTACCAAGTCATCATTTGGGAATGGAAAATTTAGGTCTCATTGTTTTTTAGGAATGGTATAAGGCTCCTTTGGGTTTGGTTCTAAAAGCTTCTACATTGTACGCTTGTATGTTATTTACCTTACTATATGTGGCACAAAATTGATAAGCTGTAATGGACTAGAATTTATGCAATCTGAGCATATAATTAAACTTCATGTTCATAAATAAAGAATTGAGCTTCTATGCAGATTTGTGAGGAACTTGCGTTGGCAAAGTTACAATTATAGCTTGAATGATTTCTTCTGTTTTTTGGTACTAATTTTCAGTTAAGGTTGATGGCTAGTTGGCTAACTTCTATCCCTATTATTTGCTCCTATGAAGAATTAGTTGCATGTTGTATCCTTTTCGTTTTAATGGATTCTTGTTTTGAGATTTAGTTGAAGTTATTTTTGAGTTTCTTGCTGAGTTTAGTTGCTTTGCTTTACATAGTCATCATTTGGGAATTGAGGATTTTGGTCTTATCGTGACATGGGTGACAGAGCTATGACTTTATACATAAAAATGAGTAAACTCATGATTTTCTTAATCTAAGTTACTGCAGAGTTCTATAGGAAAATGGAGTTCCTGTTTATGTCCATATTCATAGATTAGTTTAGAAGTTTAATTATAATTTAAGTAGTTTTTGTTAATTTTATCTTTTGTTAGTAGATTATCTAGTCCTGACATTTGGAGTCTTGGTAACTTACTAGGCTATGGTAAATTAGTGAAATCAGATACGCAAAAGGAGAATGAAGATATGGTAGCACAACTGAAGGGTTGCAAGCCAAAGGCAGTCCAACAACATCTCCAAAGGTAGTTATATCAATTTAGCCTTCATTACTAGTGATATCAATTTTGATCTTTATAAAAGTTGAATGCTTTAAAATGACGGTGAATAAGTACTTTTGTGGTATGACACTAGATATGTTTTTCATGTAAACTAATGACATTTTACTGTAGGATGTTTTCAAGTAAAATTCATATAATCGTAAGAACAAAAATATTACCACAAGGGAGGGGCAAAGCCATTTCATCCAAAATGCAAGGAAGGCTCACAAGGTAATGAAATTAAAGTACTTTAGAACTCATTATGTAATTTAGATAGGTTCGTCTGTTATGTTTTGTTCTTACTGTAACTATTTCTTCAATTCTTATTTTCTTCTCTTTTGTTAATGTTATTCAAATTCTCAATGCACCTGCTATTGTCTAGACAAACATACACCAATGTTATTTTCTTCTCTTTTATTATGTAAGGAGAAGATGAAGAAAAAGAAGGATGGAGTTAAAGAAGAAAGTATTCAAGAAACACCTGAGGTAGTGATGTTGATCTTTCAAATGACAATGATACTTGTGCTGAACTGAAGACCATGATATGGCTGATGACTTATATTATGTATTTTGTTGTTGGTTTCAAACATGCACATGGTATACCTATTTTGTTACCATTACCAACTCAATGCTTTGGAATCTTGTTAGCATCTCAATATGTCTAGAGGTTTTAGGATGTTTATGTTAGCTTTTGGGATACGCTCTTGGTGTATGTACTGGATCTTACCTAAATTTTTTATTAATGAAATGTGATTAACCAAAGTATTAGCTTATATTTGTTATGAATTCTAATTCCAGATGACAAAGCAGGTATATATGTGGTATTTGGTTTGTCACGAATTGTTCCTAATAGGTATATGATTTTGACATATGTGACACAAATTGCGTCACATGTCAAAAGAATATGTGACGCTTTGAATCTCAGTTATCCCTAGCCATAGCACTATAAGATCAGATTGGGTGATGATAGATTCCTCACTTATACATTTGTCATGTGACGAATTTATAGGTCACTGACTTTTGGGTTTTGTGATGCCTATTTCGTCATACATAAAGCTATTAAGTGACGAATTTGGCGTCACTAATACTAAAATATATGGCGAATTTAAAATTCGTCACGTAAACTATAGATGACACTGTATAGGTGACGCACATAGTGACGCTGAATTTTCGTCACATATAATCAAATGTGACGAATTTTCATGTTTATGTGACGAATGTCTGTCGCCACCTAAGCCATGTTTTCTTGTAGGGAATCCTTCCACTTGCCAAGAGAAGAATGAGTTTGGTGACATATTATTAGGTAGCAAAGTGAGGCAGAAGGGGATGCAATGAGTGTCTGAATGGTCAAAACCTCCTCACTTTATAAAACTTGACTTCCTCACTTATTGATAGGGATTAACCCTTGGTATATCTTTACCTTGGCAAATGCATGATTGTAAGCTTGATTCGTCACGGCAAAGTAATTCTTCCAAGTGCTAGCATTGATCGTGTACTTAAATAAGCATTCATGCATGCTTACCATGAAGGCCCTGAGTGCTGTTTTGTCATCTGCCTAAGTGCAACGAGAATACTTATGGCTGAAGTGACCGACATATTCATGCAATGCCTCGTCTTCTAATGAATGGTATATAAATCATCAGCAAAGTGTAAGCGATTAGCTTGGAAGATGTGTTGAGCCACGAAGAGTCTCCTTAGCTCAACAAAGAAATCCACCGTAGCTGGTTGAAGACGATAATACCAATTGAGAGCTCCACCAGAGAGTGGAGGGAAAAATGAGACATTGTTCCTTCTAACCGTGTCTTCAGTACACCATGGTAGATTCAAAGAGGTGGATATGCTTAATTGGGTCTTCCCTCCCAGTATACAATTGTAAGCTAAGCTTCTGTTTCGTTTTTCCTTGTAGAAGGGTCCTTATTGTCAGAGGACTGGGCCTTGGCTGATTCCAGCCAGGTATCTCAGCCTAATGTGGCCTTTAGCTTGTTCACTTCCTCGAGGAGCTGTATGATAAGGGGGTCTTGAGTGGAGTCAGACACCATTGAAACCCTCTTTTGTAAGTTTCCATCATTTCTTGAAAGTAGAGAAGCTCGGTCAAGGACATGTGGCCTTTCCTTGGATTCAACGTATTAGTTGTTGGGATGTTCCTGTTGAAAGTCCTTTGAGTCTCATACACCTTCTTGTCTCAAAGGCATGTCGTTCTTTTCCTAGGTTGGTAATTAGCCTGAGTTTTATTAAAGGACATCGTCCTTCGATGACCCTTGGGTCATTGATCTTTGAGTTGCGGTAAACAGCTCTTGATCTTACCGTTCCTTATGCAAGAATGTGTCTTTCTCCACTTTTCTTGTTTTGGCTTAAAGCAGCTGGGTTAAGAGAAGTCTCGTGTTGATCAATATCTTGGTGGGTACCCATATGGTGATCCACGGTTATGGGAGCGATGAGCTCATAAGAATGAGTCTATTTAGCCTCGTGGAGCATCTTAGAAAGTTTCTCATACTGCTTTTGGAAGATTTCATTCATGATTGCTATTTTGTTGTTCTGAGGTTCCAGCTCTTTGACTTTAGCTTGAAGAGCAACTTTAGGCTAGGCAAGAGAGGGGCGTCTTTTTGCCTGTTGTGGCTTCCTTCACTCCCCATGTTAGTGAGGAGGGATACCTGGTCGAAGGAGAGCATACGAAAGATGGAAACCAACTTGACGAAGCTAGTGAAAGTAGGAATCAATGTCGATTCCCACAGACAGTGCCAAATGTTGATGCATAAAATTAGTGAGACTTGGAACAACGTAAAGTGTCAAGTTTGTGACCTTCACAAGGTTGCTTCGGTCATCTAGTGAGAATAATATGTAGAGAGAGAATGATAGGGAAGCAAACACAGATGTAGGTGGTTCACCTTAAGTTGGGTTATGTCCATGGGAGTAGAGGAATTATCATTAATAGTGAAGAGTTTACACAATACATAGTTTTAAGCATAAATCATCATTAGTGAGTTCTTTTAAAACTGAAGGCCACTACTTCCTTAATAGGAGGAAGCAATTGCAAGGATATAATTAAGTAGAAGTTGGTACCTCTTCTTGGTATGCATGGTTATCCATTTCGAAAGGTTGTCCTATTGAAAGCTCGGAAAACCTTCTTGTGAGTACAAGAGAATAAAAGACAAAGTTATCGTTGTTGCACGATGTCTTCTAGTGCAAGTTAGAAAGAATGCTTTAGTTATAAATGTTCTAGGTTTATTGCAATACTACAGTTACCATAGATATGCATGTAGTCTAGGGTTTGGTTGATTTGATCTGTGGAATGGTTGTTAATGTCAAGCTCAAGTCAGTCTCTCTCTCTCTCTCTTTCTCATACTCCATGTGACTAGTACGGCAGCAGCCCACTCAGAAACCAGATTTCAAATCTTAATCTTTGAACTCTGATTCCGTGTTGTCGGGGCTTCCAAGTTGACGTCGCCGTTGAAGAGGAGGAGGATGAGAAAGAAAAAGAGAAAGAAGTTGGGGAGAAGACCAGAATAGAGGTCAGAATTAGGGGCAACACCGACGCCGTCGATGAGAGAGGGAGGACCGTGGGTGGCTGATCGGGGGGTGAGCAAAATCAGTGTGTGGTTTTGAATAATTTTATTGCGTTTTCTAATAATATTCTTTAGTCACGTCAGAATTTCAATTAAAAAAAAAGGACACGTGGCCTAATTTTAGGACCCAAAGCATGCCACGCCATCAATTAACGAAGTATTAAAATGTTTGAAAAATCAAAATTTAAGTGTACAAGTGAGAAGAAAAAAACTTAAGTGTAATAAAGTGTGATTAATTTTTGTGAAACTTGAGAGTAGTAAAATGAAAATTACCTATATATTAATCTCTCTGACAAACCCTATTACAGACTATAATAAAGTTCTAAGACTAATGACTCTAGACACAATAAAGCCATAATTATAGGGGTAAATGATCTCTAACATCATTGTCCTCAATCAAATATATGTGTTCCCTTACTTGATTCGCCCCTAAGCTTTCTTCGTCTATCACATGGAAGATCATCTTAATATTGATGAACATTCTGTTATTCCTTGATTGCATTTTAATGAAAATGTGTAAAGTACAACATATAATATTAATAAGTATGCGTCTTTGTTTTCTACTTGAAGAATCTAGCACTAACTTTAAATTGGAAAGCGAGTCTTAAGCACTCGGAAGCATTGTGTACTAATGTTACATAGTGACGAGGTGTGCGTAATCGTTATTTTGTCAAACTATTAATTGTCAAAGTGTCTGATGATATTCTTCTTTATTTGGAAGTGAGAGGTTTTAGGTTCGAATCTTGTGGATGGCGAATTCAATACCAAATTAGGCTGCCCATTTTGTGGCTTTGTCGAACTCCCCCTCCCTTTAGTATAAAAATATTGATGTATTAAAAAAAAAACTAACTATTAATTGCCAAAGCTCTCTAACGAAAATGTGCAAAGAGTGAATCTTGACATAACCACAGCAAGTGGCCCAGTGGTAAACACACGCGGACTGCGGCTTCCTAATAAACAAAAAAAATATGGGAGGTTTCGGGCTCGATTCTTCGAGCTGGAGAGTCTGCTTGATTGTGGCCACGGGCATGATCCATAGCCTCTCCGGGCCGGAAAGGGGTGGATAATTGTGACTTGCCACCAGTTGTTGCCCTTTCAAAAAAAAAAAAGAATCTTGACACAGTGTAAGTGGAGCGACCATACAAAACCCATATTTAAGGGGAAGAAAGTCCAAATTCTCTAATAATCCCTTAGTTTATAACTTTATATCTTGTACAAGATGCCTGAACATCAAATACCAATTAGTTACTATTCCTAAAGCCCATTAGATGCTTGCATGTAATTCATATGCTTGTCTACTTGGCATTTTCAATCCATCTAACCCAGAGCAGGATGCCAAAACTCAGGTCTATAATTTGCTTAAAGGGGTAATAGATGCCTGTTCTGTTTCCGTAGCTCAACATTCGAAGAGTCTTTATACCTTTGGCTTTGCTATGTTTTTGGGCAAGTTCCTACGTTAAACTTGTATAATCCTAAGATAGTGTGCTTATATACTAATCTCCTACTTAATTTGGGTATCTCAAGCACATGGTTACATTCCTAGTTTCTTGCTTACACCTTTGTTTTTTGTGTTGTCGTATAAAAGAAAAACCAAAGAGAGCATAGGTGCCAGGGAATTCCGTAACGAGAAATTCCAAAAAAAATATGCTTCATGTATATTTTCTTTGGCCAATATGTCGTCTAGTCCTTGTTTCTCAAGTTAAGGAATCCTCCTCAAAACTCCAAACACCCAAGTATTAAAGTTCACTTCCTTAACTTACATCATTCTCCTTATATGCTTCCCTTGGATTATTCTCATCTCTCTTCTTTATATGCATGCCATTCTCAAAGCTTGGAAATTATAACCTAAAATATTTAAGTGCATGCCTTTGGGAAGAAGAGATATGAGAAAAGGTGGGTCACTTTTTGTCTAATTAGATTCCTCAAATCTTTTTCTTTTGAACAATGCAAGAGTTTCAAGTTTGGCGGCATAAACACCATGGCTGGGAAGAAAACATGAAAAACCCTTTTTGAGACCTTTTGAGACCTTGATTTAAGTACATGCTTGCATGATTTGTAGCTATTTTATGATGCACAAGCCTTATAAAATGAAAAGCAATGTTAGAGAGACTATATTTTTAAATCAAATTATGTAAATCAAATGATGTGATTGTTAATGATTATATTATTAAATAAGTGTCTTTTAATGTGCTTGTGTCCTATTGGTGGCACAAATTTTGGTTTTTGTAGCATTAAATATGGATCAGAAAGAACTTCAAAAAAATAAAAAAAAAGTTTCAAGAAACAATTTCGAATGGGCAGTGCTATCTAGTCCACACTCCTCTCAATTGAAGAAGATCAATGAACAAAAATTAACAATGATGTGTGAGAGGTAAAAAATGATATGTGAATAGCACTAGCGTTTTGATTTAATTTGTTTTGATGCAAGCCTTATTATCAAAAGAAAAATAATTAATAATCAAAATGAAAAGTACATAAGCTAGTTTTGTTTGTGGGAGAAAAGTACATTAGTTAAAAGGGTAGTCTATGTATGTTTATATCCTGTTAGTTGCATGACCTTTTACACATGTCAATTCCACGTTATAAATTAATAATTGAATAAAATATTTGTTAATCACTAATTAGCGCTTGTAATGAACATGAGGATATAGGAATTATATATGCAAAGTGCAAAAACAAAATGACACACTAATAATTGATTGTAAGATAGCTTGTCAAAGATATTGCATTGCATCCATTTCTTTAATAGACAACACTTATTTGTATTAAGTTTTGTACTCAATAAGGAAGTAATGGTGTACATGGGTTTTTACTCGATGAAGAAGTGAACCAATTGATCCGTTGTAAGGTTTTTTTTATTGTTACCAATAAAAAATAGAACATAAAATCTCAAAATGGATGAATATATAGAAAGATGAAAAGAGAAAAGGAGAATAGGTAAACTACGTGGTGTGCATTTCGAGCTAGCTGTGAGCCTGTGAGTGATTTCTTTGTGGTTGTAAAGCTTGAGTAGTCTATTTAAGGTGGGGGCTAGGGTTAGAAGGAAACAAAAGAGAATTGTGAATCACGTGTGCATATTGCAGGCAACACAAGGCCAGGTATAAGATACATGATGGACGCTGGACCCTAAACCCTTCACATGCATGATATTTTACATTCAAGTTTCCAGTGAGTATCCATAACTGGTCCTGCTGGATAAGATCCCACCAGTCAGTTTGTGCAAATTGAAAAATATTGCAATATTGAGAGAGAGAGAGAGAGAGAGAGAGAGAGAGAGAGAGAGAGAGAGGATGGAGAGTATATATGTAAGTGTATTCCCCAGAGAGCATCGAGCGGGACAGAGTATATGGCTGACGAAAATGGAATCACTCGTATAAAAAGCAGAGTCTGATTAAGAATAAGAATATTAGAGAATTCCTTAATCTATATTCTATAAGATGGGGAAGATGACCATGGAAGGAGACACAAGTAGTGATAAATGACGGGTGGAAAGCTTATGCTTCTTTCATGCATGGCCTTAATCAACTCAGTCTTAATTTGTGTTGTGACAAATGACACGTTGATTTATTATAATTAGTGAGCACATGACAAAAAAAAAAGTTTGGCTATTAGCACAACTCAATCCAATTGGATAGTGTACACTTGCAATTTAAGGTATATATATTTAGGATTGAAATATTATTGGTTTGTGTTGGGCAAGTTTAGATGTACTCGAGTATTATCTTAAAATCAACTATTTTCCAATTTACTAACTAGCTCTTAGTTTAATCGTTTTTCTCGTTCTCAATATTGGCAAAGTTTTTTCAAGTTCGAATCTCGTATTCTTTATTAAATACTAGAAAAATTTGAAGTACCAGTCATACTTAAGAGTCTTTTTTTACACACTAATCACAATTATATGTAGGTATGCATGAATTTGATGAGGAGAAATCTTGAGACAAGTAGTGTGGTGTATAAAAGACTACAAATTAGATTCGTTGTCTAATAAAGCCTGTATATGTACCCGTTAGCTAGATCGTTTCACCTACCTAGAAACTTAAACTTTGCTGTACTACGTATTTGGATTACTTGTCTAATAAGACCAAAGATAATACTTGTCTAATAAGACCATATATCTTTCGATATTTTCTTCATGACCTAACAGTTTTGGTTGTATATACTGGATCGGTTTGAAATTGGATAAATATAATCATGCGTATCATTATATAATATTAAATCCACCAGAGGATCCACAAAAGAATCATATAGTTTACTAGTTTTACATCTGTAAGTTTCATTATTTTCTTACTCTCTTAACGTCGGAGAGAGACAGAAAGAGAGTCATGGCAGCCAAATTTTACATGCATCGATGCGACAAAGGAATGGTCATTGTCGACGACAATGACCTCTTTCATATGATCTTTTTCTCACTCTCCAAAATAAAGATGACCAATCAATCAACTAGCTAGATCCATTGTCATACACATGTCAATATTATTATTTTGGACCATGAATTTTTTCAAAATCCATTTTCGTATACACATGTCAATATTCACTGCTATATATTCACTGCGTTGAAATATTTGAGAATTAAAAAGAAAACAAAGAAGTAAAGATGAATAGTGAGAAATATGAAGAATTAGAGAAAGAGAATTTAGAGAGAGAAATGAGTTTTTATTAACTAAGAATGATAATGATTATACAACTTCGTTTATACCAGAGAGCCTAACCGAAGGGGCTACGTTTAGTCTTCGTCCAGATTATAGTCCTGCAATAAATTATTTTTTTAATGACCAGTGTCATGCCATATCTATATACAATTTCCAACTGAAGGAGGCTATTTTTAGCTCCCCTCAATAATTTATTATTTTAAGTTTGTTCTTTAATTTTATCGGTTAATTGAATTAAACTACCATATTAAAATAAGGTTTACAGACATATTTTGAGAGCCACTTGTCACTAAATATTGTTTTAAGCTTCATATTGTTTAAGTTTCATGTTATTAAATATTTTAATTTTACTTACATGTTAATAGCTTAAACATTAAAATGAGGTAAGATAGTATGGAAGGGTGAAAAAGATGTGAGAAATGGTGTAAAAGTAGCTTAGGTATTTATAGGAAAAAAATTAGAATTTTTTATTTTTTATTTTAAATTTCGTCTTAAAAAAAGAAAAAGCTACATGACGTCAGCTAGCACAGCTAGGCCCAACTTTCAGGGCTAGCTGGCTGGCTATGTTTGCCCCAGCCCTCTGCTCATTTGGCTATATTTTGGCCTGGTGGGTCCTAAATTTTTGGGTAAAGTACAAAAAACTACCTCAACTATTGGTGTCATGACACTTTCATACCTCATTTTTTAAAGTTGACAATGTCATACCTCATCTTACGAATTTATGCCAATGTCATACCTCCGTCAGTTTTTCTGTTTATTTTTCTGTTAAGTGCTGATGTGGCTACATTCGGGTCCCACTTACTAATCCAGCTGAATTAAAAAATTATTAAATATATTTTTAATAATTAAAAATTAAAAAAATTAATTTTTTTTATGATATTAAATCTCTATCTCTCTCTTCCCCACCTCTCTCTCCTCTCTCTCCTCTGCATCCCCGAGACCCATTCCCACCCAACCCCTCCCACCTGTTCCCCCCCAACCTTCCTTCACCATCCTCACCAAAAACCCAGACCCAGGTACGGCCACCCCAGCCCCGTGTCCCGCCCTCCGTAATCAGCCTACCCCCATTCCCCCCCGCCCCCCCCCCCCCCCCCCCCCCCGCCCGCGCCCTATCTTTCTGCATTCACTGTGTTCCAACCCTTTCCTCCCCCTCCCCCCGTGCGTCCACCCTCTCTTCCTCCCTGCGTCCACCCTGTCTTCCTCCATTCGTCCGTCCGTTCCCCCCCCCACCCCACCCTACCCCACCCAGATTGCAGCAGCCGCCACCCACACCCCGCGTCCGCCCTCTCTTCCTCCATTCGTCCGTCCGTTTCCCCCCGCCCACCCCACCCAGCTTGCAGCAGCAGCAGCCCCAAAACCCAGTTCGTCCGTTCCTTCCCCCCCACACCCAACTTGCAGAAGAGGAAGAGGAAGAGGAGAGAGAGAGGGAGGGGAAAAAACCTGCAGAAGAGGAGGAGGAAGAAGGGGGAGAGAAAAGAAAAGAAAGAAAAGAAAAACAGTTAGGGGGAGAAGATGGGCTTTCAAATTTGGGCCCCGGGGGGTTGGTTTGACGGGAGAAGAAGAGGGGGTATGTGACGGGATCTGGGCGCGGGGGGAGGGGGAGGGGGTTGTGACGGGATCTGGGCTCGGGGGGAGGGGGGTTGTGACGGGATCTGGGCGCGGAGAAGAGAGAGGGAATGAGGGCTGGGGTGTAACGGGATCTGGGCGCGGAGGGAGGTGGGGGTGTGACGGGATCTGGGCCGGGGGGGGGTGGTGTGTGTGACGGGTTTTCAATTTTTTTTTTTTTAAATTTTTCTGTTGAAGATTAGGCAGGTAGGGGAAGATGAAGGGGGAGAAGAGGGGGGGATATGAAAGGGGAGAAGGGGGGGAAGGAGAAGAGGGGGGAACGGGGATGAAGGGGGAGAAGGGGGGATGGAAAAGAGGGGGAAAGGGGACGAAATGGGTTTCTTTAATAATTTTTTTTTACTTTTTAATTATTTTAATATTTAAAAAATATTAAATAATTTTTTTTTAGTTTTTAATAATATTTTAATAATTTTTTAATAGAAAGTGGGGTCCAGATCAAGCCACATCAGCATTTAACTGACAAATTAACGGTCAAGCTAACGGAAGGTATAAAATTGACCAAATTCTAAAGATGAGGTATGACATTGTCAACTTTAAAAAATGAGGTATGAAAGTGTCGTGACATCAATAGTTGAGGTAGTTTTTTGTCATTTACCCTAAATTTTTTTGGCCTAGCCCTCCACTGGAGATGGGTTTTGTATCAAAACGAGCTATATTTTGGCCTATAGCCCTTTGGCCGGCTTAGTTGGAGATGGTCTAACAAACTTGCCGACTGTATTATTGACTTTTACACTCATCATTTAACTAATCATCTAATGATGTGGAACACTTTATACACTGTATAGGAACATTTTTGATAATGAAGTTCACATGAAAGCCAGGTGATGCATGCACAAACTAAGTGGTTTTTCCTTCATATTTTAACATATGATGCGATTTTTTGAGCGAAAATTATATTTCCATGATCCAACATTTTGTACCACTATGAAGATGTATCCAAGAAGTACACAAAAGAAGGGAAAAAAAAGAACCTAATTATTGTTTGGCTGTGCTCCACTACTAAAGCATAAAAATAAAAGGAAGGAGTGCAAATAGATAAAATGGGAGTGGTACGTATTATGGTATTACCGTCATCCACCATCAAAGAAACCTTCTCTATGTAGTAAAACAAGAAAAGGAAGGGTTTTTTGCTTGCTGTTTGTCTCTTTTTATGCCAAAGAGTGTTCTAAATAGTGTGCTTCAGAACAGTTCATTTCCTAATTAAATTTTGGGATAACCTGAAGTAGGAGTGATTTTTCAAACGAGTCAAATCGAAGTTAGGGGGTTCCATTTCAATACAATATAATGATATATGATATATACCTTCTAATTTTGTTTTTTTTAAAAAAAAAAAATCATAACTTCAAGATCCATTATGATTTGAAAATTCAAAATTTTCGAAATTTTTTGGAACTCACATATTTCAAAATGGAGAAATTAGGTTCTCATCCTTCATTTTGCTACTCCTTTGATTAAAACCTTATTCCTTTTCATTTTTTAATCAAGGTCCTTGGTATTAATAACATCATTAATTATTTCAATAATAAAATATTTTTTATTTCTAGATATATTCATTTAATGTTAAAAATGTTACAATTAGTATATTTATATTTATGGCTAAATTTTTTATCATATATTTTTATTTTTAGTTTGTACCCATTTTTAATTTGCAACCTTTTTTTAATTTGTACCAATTTTCTTTTCAGTTTTAATTTGTACCCATATATTAATTTCTTTTTGTGCCCATATTTTATAAAGTTTTATTTGTATTTGTACCCATATTTTTTTATTTATTTGTACCCATTTTTAATTTTGCTAAATGTACCCATGCTAATTATATGTACCATTCATGTTATTTTTTTCAAATTTTTAATCTTAAAATGTACTCATTCTTAAATATACCAATTTGTTATATGTAAAATGTACCCTTTTTTTTTTATATAAAATCTATTCAATTTTTTTCTAATCCATTTTTAAACTTATATGGGTACATTCTTTTTTCTTTTATTTGAGAATGTATCCATGTTAAGTTTAATCGAAGAAATTTACTAATTTTATTAAGCTTAATATTTTTTTTTTGTTGTTGTGATTTTGAAGAATGTACCCATGTTTTTACACACACACACACACAATAGTATATTTATATTTTAATATTTTAATCCCACAAATTATGGTTTTTTATTTAAAATCTCATTAATATAAACAACTATAAATTTCAATTTTTAATTTAAAAAAAATATAGTAACGTACATAGAAATAAATTATCACATTAATTTCAGGGACTTGGATCAAAAATTGAAAACCAACAAGGTTTTAGTCAAAGAATATTCATAGTTAGGGACCGCATCCAAAGTCTCCCTTTCAAAATTCTTCAAAACAAAATTTGGAATTTCAAATGCTCAAAAAAATTTGAAAGGTTAAAATCAATATTACAAACCTATAAGAATCTATCACATACGTAAAAGAGCAGGCAATGATATATTGTAGCCTTCAGGGAGATCATATGCAGTCACATATATAATTTTAGCCTTAACAATTATCTTTTCCTTCCTAATCATTAATCCTATTTATTTTATTGTTAAGTGGTTAGTTCTAGCTCAAAACTTCAATGTCTTCGGCCATAGAAATTCTAAGATACATTCCAAGTCTTGTCCCTTTTTTTTCACAAACGTTAGATGATACGTTGTTGATCATGGAATGCGAAAGTTGGAAATTTTCACATCAAAATCAGTTAATATAAGAAATCTTATCCCAACGTGTAGCCCTAGACCCGAAGGAAGCAAGGTCAGAAAGTATATGCACTGCGGTAATATCCTCCGCCTTAGTATCGATCAAAATCCAACTTCGTCAATCGATCAACAACGTCTGTGCAGGCAACAACCTAAGTTATATTCTGAAACTTACCAAACATCCACTTTGTGTCCTTTAGGGTTTATCACAAATGATCCCTGAAATTGACTCACACCGTTAAGATGGTCATTGAAATTGAAAATCAATCAATATAGTCCCTGAAAATAGGTGTTGCAAATCAATGTGGTCCCTCTGTCACAATTCTGTTAAAAATTATGTTAAGTGTTGATGAGGCACATAAATGGGCCCCACAAGATTTACTGGTTTTTATCACAAATAGTCCTTGAAATTGACCCACACCATCAATGTAGCCTTTGAAAATAGGTGTCGCAAATCAATATGATCTTTCTGCCACAATTCTGTAAAATTTTTGTTATGTGTTGATGTAGGTTTAATAGTTAATTAAAAAAATTGTCTAAATACCTTTTTGCACAATGATTTTTTTTTCTTATAGTACGGCCTACTCCGAAAAGAGATCCCTTTCATAAATTATCAAAGGCATAAGGCTTAACCAAGGCCTAAGATGGGGTGTGGAAATAGTTTTCAACCAATAATAGACGCACCTCGGTGATAACCTCATTATCTCAAGGCAGACCTCGCCGTTCTTTGCATCACTAGACCATCAAGGAAACGCTGAACAAGCTCTCCAAGATTAAGGTTGTGACGATATTGATCGCCTAAATGTTAACAGTGATGTCCCATAAGTCATTGCCAATTGGCCAAGCCGTCACCAAAAGTGATCTCGATCCAGGTTCAATTCGGTGAAGGGTGTCGAAGTGTGTAAAGATGAGTGTATTGGGATTTTTTTTAGAGAATAGAGAGCGAAGGAGGTAGAAAAATGTGGACTAGGATTGGAGGTGATTGGAGGACTGGGTTTTTGGGTTGACAACTTTTTTATTAACTATTAAATTATTAAGCCTATTTGTAATTTTTTAAATTTAATTAGACTTGTGTGACCCATTTATGGGTCACATCAGCACATAACAAAATTTTTGACAAAATTGTGACGGAATGACTACATTGATTTGAGTCACTTACTTAAGGGACTACATTGATCATTTTCAATTTCAATGACCATTTTGATGTCGCGGGTCAATTCCTGGGACCATTTTGATGTCGCAGGTCAAATTCAAGGATCATTTGTGAGAAAAAAGACTTATGGGGCCCATTCAAGTGCCACATCAGCACTTAATAGAATTTTTAACATAATTGTGACAGAAGGGACCACATTGATTTGCGACATCTATTTTCAGGAACTACATTGATTGATTTTCAATTTCAGGGACCATCTTAAGGGGCAATTTCAGGGACCATCTTGAAGGTCAACTTCAAGGACCATTTGTGATAAAAACTATAATCTAAATTAAATTAATTTCTCCACATACTTGAGTACCAAAAAATAAAAACTTGATTTCTCGCATGTAAATAGTTGTTTTTTCCTAAAGCCTAAAGTACCAAAAGACAATATCTAAATAATAGAATATTTTCCCGCAACTTTTAGTAAAATGAAACGTAATTTTTACCAAAAACAGTTGCGCCAAAACGCCACTACTGCTCATGAAGGGAATAATTCATAGTAACAAAAGAAGAAAGAAAATTGCTCTGACAAAATGATTTGTTCATGATATGCGTACATGATCTTATTATATATGGTGGCCCGTGACCAATGAGTAAAGTACTGATAAACCTTGAACCAAAAGATTAGTAACTTCCTCCGATCCCCACCCCTCATTCCATGACAAAATCTCAACTTCCACATACAAACAATCCCCTGGCCGGCTAACTTCACATGCCACCAAAACGCAACTCATACACTAAAGCCACACCACACCATCTCTCTCTCTCTCTCTCTCTTCTGCTCCTTCTATATGATATATCAGCTAGCCTTCTCTCTCTGTCTGTCTTACCTGATCAAGAAAAAAAGCAGCAAAAAGGAGATATGAAAAGGGGTTAGACCCTTTTGTAGCTTGAAAAGGTTTGTTGAATCAGAACTGCTTCTATTACCTTATAGCACTACCTAGCTTTTTCTGATATATATATATATATATATATATATATATATATATTATTATTTTTCTGATCAAGAACCGTAAATATTATATATTATTATTTTTCCCTCCGTTCATTAAAAAGCTGAACTCTCTATTTTGTTCCCATTCATAATATTTGCAGAACAATTCTCCCAACCCTACTAAAAAATTTTAAGTTTCCCAATGCCAAAGCTACCCACTACCAGTCTGGTCTCTTTCCTTCTGAACTCGTCTCAGTAACTCTATCTTTTTTCTTAAGCAACAGTTTTCTACCTTTTTGCTGAATTAATTTCCCTTCTCTTTTCTCTCCGAATGATGCAATTTACTGAGACACCACCATCACCCTTGCACCAAATTATCACCTCACCCTATTCCAATAACCTCCCAATAATGATGAACAAAAACCAAACCCACCGCACGCGCCCGTGGCCTGGCTTTCCGACCTCAAAGTCCCTAGGAACAAACTTTGGCGACGCCAACTGCATGGAGCAGCTGCTCGTCTACTGCGCTAACGCCATCGAAACCAACGACGCCACCCTAGCCCAGCAGATCCTCTGGGTCCTAAACAACATCGCCCCCCAAGACGGCGACTCCAACCAGCGCCTCACCTGCGCGTTTCTCCGAGCCCTCATTGCCCGCGCAGCCCGAATCGGAAGCTGTAAGGTCCTTGCCGCGATGGCCAACTCCCAAGCCAACTTCGCCATCCACACTCACAAGTTCTCCGTCGTTGAGCTCGCCTCCTTCATCGACCTGACACCGTGGCACAGGTTCGGATTCACCGCTGCAAATGCAGCCATTCTAGAAGCTGTTGAAGGGTATTCTGTGGTTCACATTGTTGACCTGAGCTTGACTCATTGCATGCAAATCCCAACTCTGGTCGACGCCATTGCCAGCCGTCAGGACGGTAATGTGAGTCCTCCGTTGCTGAAGCTCACTGTGGCGGGTACCATGGAGGACGTCCCTCCAATGCTGGACCTCTCATACGAGGAACTGGGTTCCAAGTTGGTTAATTTCGCAAGGTCAAGAAACATCATTTTAGAGTTTAGGGTCATCCCGTCAAGTTACACTGATGGGTTTGCCAACCTAATCCAACAACTCCGCGTACAAAATTTAGTGTATGCGGAGAGTGGTGAGGCGCTTGTAGTGAATTGCCACATGATGCTTCACTACATTTCTGAAGAGGCATTGACACTTCCGGCAATCAATCCGAATCCAAGCAGTAGTGGTTCGACTAGCTCTAACGCTTTTGATGTAGCTTCGTCCTCTTTGAGTTCGTCGCTAAGGACAGTGTTTCTGAAAGAGCTTCGGGGTTTGGACCCGACGATTGTGGTTTTGGTGGACGAAGATGTGGATTTGACATCGAATAATCCAGTGTGTAGATTGAGGTCGGCCTTCAATTACCTGTGGATACCTTATGACACCGTGGACACATTTTTGCCGCGGGGAAGCATGCAGAGGCAGTGGTACGAGGCGGATGTGTGTTGGAAGATTGAGAACGTGATAGCGTACGAGGGCTTTCAGAGGGTGGAGAGGCTGGAGCCGAAATGCAGGTGGGTGCAGCGAATGCGAAATGCCAACTTTCGAACCGTTTCATTTGGGGAAGATGCGGTTTCGGAAGTGAAGGCCATGCTTGATGAACATGCAGCTGGTTGGGGATTGAAGAGAGAAGAAGAAGATGTTG
Source organism: Heteromeles arbutifolia (assembly GCA_024362995.1). Lineage (NCBI taxonomy): Eukaryota > Viridiplantae > Streptophyta > Magnoliopsida > Rosales > Rosaceae > Heteromeles > Heteromeles arbutifolia. The sequence goes on along the minus strand of JANCRC010000001.1, from coordinate 24,813,062 downwards.
TGCTTACATGGAAAGGACACAATGTTGTGTTTGCCACAGCCTGGATGCCTGCTTAAATTCACAAGTTGAAATTTCTCAAGAAAATGATCTGACAATAAGTTAATTAATATAGAATTTCTTCTTCTTTTTTTTTTTGTTTTGTTTTGTTTTGTTTCTTCTTTCTTAATCTGTTATTTGGCAGTAGCTAGCTGATAAATTAGTTAATGATCATGTTTTACTAATTTTTACTAGTAGGTGCGAACTTAAATTTTAATTAATTTGAGGTTTGTGTCATATTTGGAATAATTTTGAACCATGCATTTGTGCATATTCTTCTGTGGTCTGCAGTAACCTAACATATTAATCTGCCTATTCTTTTTTGCAAAGTCTTTATTTAAAGGGTAATGCTAGGGAGGCTATATTATGATATGAAAGTTAATGATTGGATTATTATTTAAGCGTTGATTAACGTGCTTAATTCTTATTAGTAACGCATCTTTTAGTTTGCAAATTTAGTCTACAAATTTAACCCCCTAACATTACCCTTATTTAAATTTCCTTTTACTCTATTGTGGTTTTAACTTTCGGAGATGGATTGTCTGCCCTCCCACTTCCCATCCTGTCCCATCCCCTCCTGTTTGTGCGGTCACGGTTAAACTACGTCAACATTTTATATTAATTTTTTAATAGAGGTAATAAGACAAAAAACAATAAGAATATAAAATGTTGACGTGGCTTAACCATGACCGCACAAACAGGAGGGGATGAAAGAAGATGGGAAGTGGGAGGGCAGACAATCCATCGCCTTAACTTTCTTGCTAGTTTAAATTTTACAGAAACTTTGAAATGAATGTACCCATTTGCCCAAGAAATCCCTACGCAAAGTAGTTAATGGGTGATTCAGGAAACTATTTTATTATGATTGGAAATGTTCCTATTATAAACTATTTAAAGATTATTTCTATAAAAAAAATTAATAAAATATGATATCGTTTACATTAGATTAGGGCTGAAATTTTTTCCCAAAAATCCCAAACTAAACCAAAAAATCCCAATCCCATATCGAAAAATTTCCAAACCGATAATACCGAAATTTTTGGGATCCATACCGAAACGATCCCGAACTTTTCGGCACGAGAGTCGGGATTACATATTCAATGGTTTGAGAATCCAAAACTAAACCGAAAATATATATGTATATTTATTTTGGTTGCATGCATGTTGAATGTTGAATTTAAGTATGAAATAGAAGTATGAAATTAAGTAATTTGGAACTTTGGAACGTCAATTTGACTTGGTAAGAATGATTTGGTATTTCAATTGGTAATATGCAAAAAGATTAAATTTCAATTGATATGAAATTGGGCAACAAACTTTTAAGACAAAGCCCCAAATTTTAGCCCACAACCCAAAAATCTCAAATTTATGCCCAAAAGCCCAAAACCCAAAACACACTCCCAAGCCATCCCGAAATACCAAAAACATTTCAAGAATCCCTAAAATTGAGAATACTGAAATTTTGGTTCTGGATTGGTCTTCAAATTCCCATCCTGAAAATTTTTTGGTTTGCGATTCGAGATCCCGTTTTTGGTTTGAGATCCCATACCGAACCACCCCTACATCAGACTGTATAAAAACATATTGTCATAATCAATATAAAAGTATCTATCTAGTTGCTACATTAATTAACTAGACGACCCTAGTTCTAATTGATTTTTTACAGAGATAATTTTTACATAGTGTTTTATAATATGAATAGTTTTAATCATAAACATAAACTTCTATGAACTGGCCACGAACTATTTTTAGAGGAGTTCCTCCACAATTTTGTGAAGTATCTCTCTTTTGTGCTTTTGGAAATGGAAAAGTTAACGTGATGTCGGTTTGGACCGACAATAAGTGTGATATTTTAATTGTCTGTTTGTTACTTAACGTTGGTTTGGACCGCCATCATATCAGATTTCCATGTCGCTTATAAGCGACGTAAGCACCAATGTCCCTTTTAAGCGACACTGTTGTTTTTTTATTTTATATTACTTTGCTTCTTAGTGGCGGATTAAGGAGGCTAAGCGACGTCAATACCCTTTTGGTGATGGTGGCATTGGTGTCGGTTCCTCTATCCGACATTGCACGATTTAATGTCGGATTTTTACCAAAAATACGACAGTAATTGGTGTTTCTTGTCGTTTTTACAGCGCCAGTCATATGCCCTTTTGTAGTAGTGATACAACAATGTTATATTTGTGTGTTGGATGTTCAGCAATCAGGCAAACTACGTAATGTATGACAATAAATATAGTTCTTATATTAAATTTAATTGTTTGTGGTTTCTCATCTTTCAAAGTTATGTTTTATTAGGTTCCTTGTAACTATAATCTTAGTATTAAGTATCTATCCTACCAATGTATTGCAATCTCTCTATTCAATGGACTCCATATGTATGTTTAGGAGACTTGATTAATGAAAAATAGTCTATTTCCCTTGTGCATTTGAAGTGAGTGATTTCTCCTTCTCCAATCAAGCATTTGGCTTGGTTGTGCGAGTGAATCCATGATTAGCGACGTCAAGCGAGCTCCATTGCCCCTGGTTGAGCGATTCCCAAGTTATCTCCCCCAATCCTTTGATTCTTTCCTGCATCAAGTGCTGATGCAATCTACGACAATAAATATAGTTCTTATATTAAATTTGATTGTTTGTGGCTTCTTATCTTTCAAAGATATGTTTTATTACATTTCTAGTAATTAACTATAATCTTAGTATTAATTATCTATCCTACCAATGTATTGTAATTTCTTTATTTAAAGGACTCCATATGTATGTTTAGGAGACTTGATTAATGAAAAATAGTTTATTTTCCTTGTGCATTAGTTTGAAGTAAGTGATTTCTCTTTTTCCAATCAAGCTTTTGGCTTGGTTGTGCGAGTGAATCCACGATTAGCGACGTCAAGCAAGCTCCGTCGCCAACGATTGAGTGAATCCCGAATCATCTATCTCTCGTCTTTTCAAGACCCTTGGTTCTTTCTTGCATCAAGTGGCATCAAAGTAGGTTTTCCGTCTACGTTAGAAGATCATGGGTAATATTGTTTTCTATCCGTTTGAATATCAATGGTTGAAGAAATTAGTTTCGTTTTATTGAAATTCCTCACCTATTTACGATGAATATGTTGACGACGATGAAGTCAATGATCATTTTGTGAATGAAGTTGATGAGGATGTTAGCGAGGTAAGCAAGTTATACTCCTCAAGTTTGTATAATTTCTTTGAAGATGATATTGTTAGTCACGCGATCGATGAGATTCTTGAAGGTAGTTTCTTGAATGTTGAGCACCAGGTAAAGACTGTGGATGTGAAGGAAACTTTACAATTTATGAGCGAGGTGGTAAATTAAGACTTAAATGCACAACTTCTTTATTGGGCAAAAACTCCTTACTCTGATATTCATGATTATATATGAGATAAATTTTTTTATCATGATGATTTGGTTAGAAGAAAGTATTTGAAGAAGAGAAGCCTTGCTCACCATTTGAGTCATGTTTCATTTCGAGATTATCCATTTGAAGAAAAAAATATGGATCAAAACTTCGAACACTCTTAAATTTCTTATGCTATTGTACCTGTTATGGAAAAGTTTGAAAGGCCTTCCAAAAACGAGGACAATTTTTTTCGAGAGAAGAAGAGTATGATGCAATTAATGTACGACCATAAATATAATTCTTATATTAAATTTTGATTGTTTGTGGCTTCTCATCTTTCAAAGCTATGTTTTATTAGGTTCCCAGTTGCTATAGTCTTGGTATTAAGTATCTATCCTCCCAATGTATTGTAATCACTCTATTTAAAGGATCTCCATATGTATGTTTAGGAGCTTGACTAATGAAAAATAGTTTATTTGCCTTTGCATTTGAAGTGAGTGATTTCTCCTTCTCCAATCAGGTGTTTGGCTTGATCGTGCGAGTGAATCCACGATTAGTGATGTCAAGCAAGTTCCTTTGCCCCTGGTTAATTGAATCATAGGTCATCTATCCCTCGTATTTCCCTGCATCAAACACAATGTTGTCAGCTGTTAATCCAAACTGAAGATAAGTTGATATGGGGTTAGCATATAGTTAGTATTTTTCTCAGAGTTTTGTGTAGAACGGGGTTTTTGGGGTTGAGCATTTTGAGTTGTTTGTTGGGTTGAAGGGGCTCTCTATGTTGCAAAACCTCTTTTTTTTTTCTTTTTCTTTTTTGGTAAAAAAAAAACCTCATATTTATAGGGGTGAATTTGTGATGGCCAAGGTTGCCGAGTTGTAAAATTCTGATACTATTCCAATTTCTCGGCATATTCTTTGATTATACTTGAAATTATTCTCGCCGAAAACTCTATCGCCGCCAAGTCTCGCCGTCTTGACTATGAATCTGAACCTAGATTGATTCAACCTTTATCCGTAAACCAATCTTGATTAGTGGTGAAGTTAGGATTTTAGGTGCGGAAGGGCCTCACATAAATGTTAAAAAAATAAAAATAAATAGACAGTATTTACAAGAGAGTATAATACATAGTTGGAGTTGTGAGCCAATTAAATTTTTTTAGGCTCTAAATGTTTTGTTAACCTTCCAATATCAAGTCAATATAAAGAGTAATTAATCAAAAATTAAATAGGATTAAAATAAATTACCCTTTTAATATCAAGTCAATGAAAAATGCTAGAGATGCTATATTTTTAGACTAAATTTTGAAGACAGCATGATGTATCAGTTGATGATTGGATTTCTTCTTTAATGATATAAAGTAGTAGTCCTACCGTTAACTGTTATATAATCATGTGGTCTCAAAGTGTGGTTAAAGTAGATGTTGTCTCTAGTATCACCCCAAGTCAATATAGAATAGATTGTGATTTTCAAACAAAAAATGAGAAGAATGGATTTGAGAATTTAGAGAACAAAATATATGAAATTTTTAAAAATTTAGTAAAATGTTAAAGAAAAAAGAGAGATTCACAAACCTTAATTTTGTTGTGAGCTAGGAATTGGAAGGACAAAATATATGAAATTTCAAGAAGGGGAGGAGGAAAAACTCAAAGTTTATTATTCTTCAGTTGGCAATGTAAAAGAATACTTTTTGATAAAACTAAACTAGACTTTAGTTTTAAATTTGGGAGCTGTTATTAGCACTCAAAAAATCACATTCTACACTTTTCCTAAGTGTATTTTTCTTTCTAATTATAGAAAGCTAGGAGTGCCAAATGAGATTTTTGGAGTGCCAATAACAATTCCCTTTAATTTCAAAGTTATTGATTTGTTTATAAAACAAGGTGTTAAATTTAGTTTTAGCATGAGCGTTGTTGGGATTGAAAAGAAAAAGAGACCTCTTATTTTAACTATTGGTGAATACAATTTAAGATTTTTTTTTTTTGTAAAATAAAAGAAGTATAATACTAAGTTTATATATATATAGGGAATTGTTATTAGCACTCCAAAAATCTCATTCTACACTCCTCACAAGTGTATTTTTCTTTCTAATTATAGAAAGTTTGGAGTGCCAAATGAGATTTTTGGAGTACTAATAACAATTCCCTATATATATATATAGAAAAGGTGAAAGAGTGAGGGTAGGCCTCGGCCTATGGTGGCCTTATAGTGCCTCCGCCCTTTATCATGATCCTTAATATTTCTCTCATCCAACAACTTAGAGTATATAGGCCAAGTGCGTGTAAAATTTGGTCCAAACAACATGATAAAGAAAAAGTCACTCGCTTGCACAATACATGAAACATATTTTTTTTCAAAATTGCAATGAAGAATAACTAACGTAAAATATCTTTATGGCGCGTAGCGCCCGTGAAAAAAACCTTCTCGCACACACATGTGAGTGTCTGTGAAGAGGCTAGTTTTCTTTATTCGGTGCAATTCTAGTATATTACCTATTGGATGGTGCCATCCAGACATTCATTTTTATCTCTCGCACATCCCTGTCAACTTACTGCCATCGGATTGAATGAATTGAAGAAGATAACGAACATAAATTAACAAGGATGTGTGGAAGGTAAAAAAAAATATGTGAATAGCACTACCCCACCTATTCCTTGAGGGTTTAGAGTTTAGCATTTCTCTTGTTTTACATAAAATCTTGAAAAATTGTGCTAAGTTTCCACTGTTTTCTTTTCCAACGCATGCAATTGAACTCCTCGACACATATCTCTGTTGTTTTTATTGACTTTATCTTTCTTAGTAAAGCTTGCCATCAAAGTTCCCAGGGTATTAATTGTTGTGTTATACGTTTTGCGTAGCATGCACATTGCATAGCATTACTCTTGCTTTTCCAAACTAGGTATCCTGACCTAGATTAATTGGATCTGTGATCCCTGACCTTATAAACAGCTCCTTCATAGGGCTCCACGTTTGTCAAAAATTTTGGCTTACAACTATAAATCCTCTCCCCTTCTTGGTGCCAAAATTGACTAATCATTACACAGATAAGGCGAAAACGTAGTCAAGGTTTCGGTCTCGAATCTCGACTGTGAATCGGAGATCGATCACATCTCAGGATGTGGTTGGATGAAAAATGATTTGTGATCATCTTAGAAGTGACTTTGATGTTTGTTTTAGACTTTTCCTTCACTAGTAGCCAAAGCCTTGAAGCTACTCTCACTAATATAGAACAAAATTAACCAAATTAATTAGGATCAATTTTTTTTAAAGATTGGCAAACAAAGATTGATTTGAACACAGTTTTGTCACTCTAGCTAATCACCCCAGATTAAGTTGAGATTAACAATGATACATGATAATGACAGACTACGCATCGTGAAAAATCAAATCTCCTCTAAATGACTAAGAGTTGGGGTCTAAAGAAAGACATAGTCAAAGACCTTATGTGCAAATTCTATTACAACCAAAATTTGGATATTATTGCAGCCTTCATATTGTTTTTAATTTGTTATGAACAAGTTGGTTCTAATAGGGGTCGTGGGATCATGATTTTCTAGGGCCAAAGTAGGACGGATTGGAGTACACCTACCTTAAAAGTCTGGTCATGGACTCAACAACTTCCATAACAGAGCTGACTAAACGGATCAATAATGCCACCATCGTCATGTTCCGGAATCAATGGGCGAAGTCCGTCGACTTCGCTGAGACAGACCATTCTTGTTCCGCAAGATTCAAGAACCTAATCCAACAAGAAATCAGCAGGTTCCTTATAATCTTAGAGTCCTTACAGTATAAGGATTAGCGTGCACCGGAAAAATCATACTCCTAAGAGGATGTAATATCTACTTCCTTCCTAGATATCCTCATGGATTCTCCCTGTTTAGTATGGATTTTACTATCCTAAAAGGTCCTCTCTTAGACTGGTATAAATACACCCTTTTAAAGTTCATCTCTGGTATCGCAATCTCTGCACACTTATTCTCTTGCCCACTACTTGAGTCTTAATATTTACTAACTTGACCGTCAGAGAGCCTTTGACCGGTACAGTCCACCCACACCCTGCATCATGGGGTTCTAAGCTTATTCATGATTGTAAGCATCTATGTTACTCACTGTGGCGCGGGAATTTGATTTTAATAGGGACTTTTTATTTAGACCCAGTCAACACTCCATATTTTAGAGAAAACCCAAACTAATTATTTTGGTAATTAATCTATCGAATTTATTATGTTGGGGTTAGAATTTTTTTTTACTGACAAATTTGTCCCTTTAGATAAATAAGGAAAACCATTATAAAAATCTTGATTAAACGCATTATTCATCAAATTGTACATTTCAAAATTTGAAAGCTTGCAATTGCAGCCATAAAAACTTGAATCCTTAGACCATCTTCAAAGGAGATGTCAAATCTTAAGTGGAAAGCCATGTAATCAAATTTGAAGGCATGAGCAAACTCCAACTGATATGTTAATCCTATGTGGATTGACATATGAGAAAATGTGATGTCAAATAATTTTTAGTTATTTTATTGTGTGGATCCCATTTATGCACCAATTATAAATCTTGAAAGTTTATTTTAATTGATTTCTTTTTAAAATGGGTCAAATAAATATCATTTCGGTTGAAAAAAAAGAAAATCTGACATTGCCACGTCAGCCATCAAATTAACATTTGACATTTATTTTTTGACATTTCCATTGGAGAGATGCTCTTAGAAAACAACTTCTTGGTCATAAAATCTGTTGTTGAGGTAGAATAAAATGTCTCTTAAACCAAACAAAACACAAAACCCGAAAATCATCAACATATTAACAGTTAGGGCTAGTCAATTGAAACCTTATCAATAGGTGAGCAAACCTATCTACGTAACATCCACGAAAGGTATCAAAACCTATATACCGCATTACCTATAGATTTGATATCATTCCCATTCACATTACTTACGCATTCGGTACCAAACTCATCCACATTATCTGCAAATTTGGTTTCAAACTTACTTGCGTACCAAACCCATTCACATTATATAAGACTGAAATATAATAATTTTAAAGCTAAACATCACTGTGTCCCACATAAATAATATTAAATTTAAAAAATTATGGTTGACAAAATAAAACAAAATTATAGAGGGTAAAATAGGCATGAAACAAAATGACAAATGAGAACTCTAGCACTTAATTGATAGTCAAAGGATGTGTAGGTTTGTTCCTATAATATTCTGATATTAACTTTCTATTTATAATAATTGTACAAAACTAATATCAATATTTAAAATTAAGTAGTGCTATACTTGTCAAAATAAAACTAATATTATTGCATCTAATCATTGATATAGAATTATTTCATTTATTTGTATTTGGTTCTACATTGAACATGTTTTATTCTAAATAACGATTAAATTATGGTAATGTAATTTGCTACATCATTTGGTAGCTAAAGTCTGAATGAATTTTGATGGGTTTAGTTACTAGTGAGAAAAAAAAAAGTTTTTGAAATATTCAGGAGGAATTTTCAAGGTCACCTAAAATTTGGATATTAGGTTTGGTTCCGATTGAGTGATTTGCTCTACCAGTGATGAAATAATGCTAAAAGAAAAAAGTAATATGAAAGAAGAAGAGATGACGACAGAGCATTTAATAAGCTTATCCAATCCAAACTTAGGATGTGACTACAATATTACGGGACTTTAAGTATACCGAAACAATTTTCGACAAAAAAAATAAGTATACCGAGACAACATTGAGGTTGATGATAATGATAAGGTATAATATCAGTTTCTTTAAATTCTAGCCAATTTATTACAAGTTGCACTGAACAGAAACAAAAATTAAATATAAAAAGGAAAACGAATTCCTATCCATTATTTCATATACAGCCAACTTAACAATTTGGATTATAGAAGTTACAAACCTCACTGTAAGAGTTAAATCTCACCTATTTTTAACTTCTTCTTTTTCCTTTCTTTCACTCTCTCTTCTTTTTTTTCTTTCCATTTTTCGTCCCACAAAAGAAACAGATGAACTGAAGCTGAATTTGGTCCACATTTAGTTTAACCTGCTTCCGTTTATAACCCCCATTTTTTTTTCCTCAATTTAAAATACCGCAATCACGACGAATATTGCCATTATTGCCGGTCTTGATTCCGACCCGACCCAGCTTGGTCATAGCGGCAATAAAGGCCTCGTTAAAAGCCGTCTTATCTTTGGCCCACGTTCTTACCGTGGGCTGGGACCTGCTGTCCGTAAAAAGGACCTGGTCCGAGGTAAATAACCCCTTCCCTTCTATAAGATTCTCAAAGTATACATTGTCAAACTCCCTGGGCGTGGTTGGGTCCATGTTGATGGCTATGTCGGGGTCCACATTTTTGGGACACATTTGTTGGAGCTCCGTTGCATACGTTTTGTTCAGCGTGGGGTCCACTGGATTACTGTAAATCCGATTTGAGAACTGGTTGCAATGAGAAAACCCCAGGGTGTGTGCCCCTGCAGATTAAACAGAGTTATTAGTGTAGTGCCTTGAATTAGTGCATGTCAAGGAATCATAATGCTGCATATTATAGCTTATCAATGTGTAAATCATGCAATATTTAAAATTTGTATCTCGTGGAATATTCTCGTATTGATGTATAATGTATATACATGCTATACACTTGATTTATGCAAGAATTTACATAATCGATTGTTTTCAACAATGTTTGACGGAGAATTAATTGATGAAGTACTCATTCAAGAATCACAAAATATGGTTCTCTAATATCAATGAGAAATGTTAAGGAGACTCTCAAACTGTGGCTCTCTATGGATTTTCTTTCATCTCACAGTTTAACATTAATTTTTTGTTAACATTATAAAACTTTTTGCCATAAACATGACAGAAAGTCCATGGAGAGTCTTATTTTTAAAAAAGTCTCTTTAGCATTTCTCAATATCATTTTAATACGCACTAACTATTTCAATTATCTATCTTTTTGGGTTGAAAACAATGTTTCTTGAAAGAAATTTTTTTTGAAAGCACTTTTAATTATCTAAAAACTCGCAATCAAGCCTTAAATATTGCAAATATTGGGTATGTTTAGAAAAGGCTAATTAAGGACGGTAGTTTAAAAGCATGCAGGTGACTGTTAGCTTTCGAAGTAAGTAGATGACTATCGCTAGCATAGGTCTTAGGTTTTAATGTATGATGTGTCCCATTGACGAGAAAATAGCACATACAACCCGTCTTACCTGAAAGAGCAACCATGTCAGCCTGGGACAACCCATTGGAAGCAAACATGGAAGTGAGCTGGTTCAAATTGAATGTTGGCTTGGGCAGCTTCCCATCTACACTTGTAGAAGTTGAGGTTAGTCCATCCAATCTTCCCAACTCAACCGAATATGAAGGTCCACCAACCTGCACTTAATTAACACAATTAATTGTAATTAACCTTACCCTAAAAAGATTGTAATAACTTCAAATGCGTCAAGTCAATTATCACAACTACTCACAAATGCATGGCAGAATAGTAATAGATTAATGCTCTTTATATTGTCAGACTTTGAATATGAACTATAGATTTCCGATATTAGAAAGCAGAAAATCTAATTCAAACAAAGTCCTAGTGATGAACAGATTACCAAACCAATAACATCTCTGGTGGCCAAGGCTAGAATATCAGCGCATGAAACTTTGTTTTTGCATTGAGGAACTGCATCAACGGCTGCTTTGGCTTTGATCACCGTATCAAACCCATCTCCAGCTAATGATAGATTTTCAGGATGGTCCTTTTCTGCCTTGTTGTTTGCAGTGGAAGCAACTATAACGGAAGCATCACATCCCTACCATTTATTTCACAACACAACAAAACGAAGCTCAGATTTTGATCGAAATTTCGAAACCCATGTAGAAAACTTGTTAATCTCTCGACTTTAGGGTTTAGATAGCGTTTAAGTGATTACCTGGACAAAGCAATCGTGGAAAAAGAGACGGAGTGTTGCCGGAACAGTGACGAACGTTTGATGGAATTTATTAGTGACAGCATTTTTTACAATTTTTTCTACGTCGGGGCAGATGTTGGCATAGTAATTTGTTTTGAGCTGCGCCGATGTGGGACGAAGAAGTAGACACAAACTGAGGCTAAGTGACCAAACTAGTAAAAGATTGAAGCGACTCATGCGACCGAACATTTGATTTTTTCAGAACACAGATAGGAAGAGTGAGAAGAAGCTGACTGAGATTTTGATTGGTAAAGGTGGAGGAATGTATAAAAGAAGAGGGCGCATGAGTCATGACATATGCGCCAGTTGGATTGAAGAAAGCATGTATTTGAATGTAGACTATGTCTTGTGTGTTCGAAAGAGACATTGATTTGACTATGTCAAAATTTTCAATTGCCGCCCTAATTTCTCTGGGTCTTACTGCTCTGCAACTTTGCCGAAGTTTGAGTTTGTTCTAAAATAATAAGATATATTGATTTTAGTCTCAACACGTAGTAACCCTAATATAAAAATGATTAGAGAAAATATGAACACGTGGTCCAAATAATGACAAAAAGTGTTGACAAAAAAAAAAAAAGAGATAAAAACCAACATGATCCTCTTCGGATTCTTTTGGTGAGGATTTTGAGATTCGTAAATTATGTCTATTTATCCTACATTGTGAGGTCAGTTTTTTATCAGGTACTGTTTATATTTAATTTTAAATAAAAATATTTAAAATGATTTTTGACCCCATGATATACGATTCACGGATATGATTCATAAATCCCCAGGATCCTCACAAAGAGGATCCAGCGAGGATCTGCATTCAGATAAAAAGTGGGTTTGGAGTCTTCTAAATTAGAACAACTAGATCCCAACTGCACGTTAAGGTTCATGTGGGCTAGCTGTGGCTTGCTGTATCAGAAGGAGTAGAATCCTCTCCCCATTTATTTCCATCTCATTTCCTTTCCTCCTCTTACACTTTGTTTTTTATCGTATTGTCTCTATAAAAAATCAATATAAGATGTTGATGTAGTTTAATCGTAATCGTTCAAATAGGAGATGAGGGAAGGAGAGAGAACCTCTATACCAGAATAGTATACTGGACCAGCCACTTGGCATAGATCCAGTGTTGAAATACATGAGGCATGACAGTAGGTTTGTAGTTCGTTATGTATAATTAAAGATTTTTTCGTTTGTTTAGATTTATTAAATGCCAGGAGGATCTTTTCTGGATCTTTTTTGTGAGGATTATGAGGATTCTCAAATCATGTCCATTCATCGTATATTGTGCGGCCAGTTTTCGTCAGGTACTATTCATATTTCATTTAAAATGATTTTTGACCACACGATGTACGATGAACGGACACGATTTGAGGATTCCTAGGATTCTCACAAAGAGATCCGGAGAGGATCCTCATTCTATAAAATGAGCTTAATTTGACAGATTAACTGGTCAACCAAGATGGACCATGCTAAAAATGTATACTTGGCTAATTGAGACTATTGAGGAAATGGACCGGGGACTTTAGATAAGTACTAACTAAATGCTAAATGTCTTGCCAAACTTTTTCTAGGTAACTAATAAAACAAATGAAATTATGCATTATTTGTCGACTGTAGACAGTGATAATGTCTATGCCTAGTGGGAAGGGTTTCATTGACCTTTGTCATTAGTTTATATGTGAGGTGTTAAGAATGAATTTTATGTTGATAGGAAAAGGGATATGTGTATTCATATCAGTAATTGAGTTACTTCATATATTGCTAATTGGTTTTATAGTAGAATCGTATCTTTTTTTATAGTTGATTATAATAATAAAATGTAAATGATATGTATTGGTGAATGGGTGGTGCTATTCACACATCCATTTTTACCTCCCACACAATTTTTGTTATTTGGTCTTCCTCAATTCATTTAATTCGACGATTAGAAATTGAGAGGGATGTGTGGATAGCACCACTATATATATATATATATATATATATATATATATATATATATATGCGATTGGATCAAGGGACAAACATTTTTACAAATATTTTTATAGTTCTTTGTAGCCTTTAGATTTGATAACATCCAAGAGTTCTAATTTATTCATTAAATGACATAGATGCTTATGTGGATTTTAACTAATATTAAAGATAAAGTTAAAACTAAAAAAAAAATCTGGAAAATTAAAGAAGGAATGTAACAGCTCGTCCCGGAGATTTTGTACGACAGACGTGAAATGACGAAAATGCCCCTAGGCATTAATTAAGGTATGTGTGTGTATCTACATTGGGAGTTTGGTTGGTGGTATTTGGGCCACACACACACACACACACACACACACACACACACACACACACACATTCACACTCATTCTCTCTCTCTCACTCCCGCACTCCCTCTCTATCTCTCAGACTCTCTCTCTCTCTCCCTCTCGGTTTTTGTACGAACGAAGCGCATTCTACACCATTTCGTCGCGGATCGAAGGTTTTAAGGTCAGATTTGAACTCCTTGTAAGATTCTGAGTTCATCTATACAGTTTTTGGAACTGGAGACCTTCGATTCATCATGAAACCGTAACCCCAGTTTTGGTGCACTGTTCATGCACACGTAAATATGGACTTTTCAAGAAATTTCAAGGTCATAATGAGTTCTAGGAGGTCTTCACGAGGCTAGGGGTGGTTCGTTGGAAGGTTTTGGATGTCGGAGGACTGAGATCGAAGCATTTCAAAGTTCGTCGAATTATCGAGCTTCCTCAGGTAAAATCTAGTGGATTTTAAGCATTGAAACTTATATAACGTGATTCTACATGTTATTAGCTTCATTTTGGTACCAATTTTGTGGAAAATAGTGAAGAAACGAATGAGAATAGTGGTTTTGAAATTTTAACCAGAAATCGACGAAGTCACTGGCGATCGGCGTCTCGCCGGAGAAGACAGGAGCATATTCTGTTAAAGTTGACGGAATATGCTAACGCCGTTAGTTAAGTTTAACAGTTATCGGTAGGATCTGACGGAATATTCCTGAAATATTCCTGACGGCGTTAACTGACGCCGTTAGTGTGATTGTCACGTGGCCGCGTGTGGCCGTGCGTAGGTCCGTGCACTCATCGGTGCGTGAGGGCGCGTAGGAAGGTGAAAAATTATTTTAAAAATATGGGGATGATCATGAGATTGTGTAGATCACTGTGGTATATTTATATACTCAAATTGAGCAAAGTATAAGAAGTTATTAGCAAGAATTGTGTATGTGCTTAAAGTAACATTGTTATAGTTATTTCTCATATAGGCGAGACCTATCCGGAGGACGAGCATAGCCAGGCTAGACGTGGGGGTTAAGACCCGACTACATACCAGTGAGTGGGCAGTTATTTTCAGTATATATATGTATATACTTGACGTTTTCCCCAGAAAACGTATTTAATGGAATGTGATTTAAATGCCATGTTATGCCTGCATTTTTTTTAGCATATGCATTATCATAATTATGCATATTGTTGCATGGTGCTGTGGAGGCCTAGGTAAGCCCAGGTGAGTATATTATGCTGGTAATAATTATGAGATAGTTAGTGATGTTGTGATGCATATTGAGCTCATTAATCTGCACCCCGGTGTTAGTGATCCCGCCAGAGTCAGGGCATAGCTTCACATGATCATTCACCTCCCGCACCACACGCTCACCTTGGATCCAAGATAGGTGCATAGCCTGTGGTATAGCCTGTCGTATAGACCACTTTCAGTGGGTTCGACTTGTAGGTGACCCGCGATTAGCGCATAGCCTTCATGTGATTGTAGCACTTGAGCGTATTCATTATACACCTAGCCTGTCGGCCAGACCACGTGAGGTGGTACTGACTTGTGTGCAGATATGTATAAATATGTTGAGATATGAGATTGAGATATGATTGGAATGAGCTCTAGTTTCTGCCGTATAGATCACGTCAGGTGACTTCGGCTAGCAGATGATTTATATTGAATTGCATCACCTGGTTTATTATTTATTATATTGTGATATTGGGCATAACATATACCTGGCATACATACAAAAATGAATCTTGATATACTGAGCATGATTTGACTTATATTTACGTATGCTATTTTATGGGAAAGTTATACTTGTTTTACGACGAGGGGTTAGTATATTCAAAGGAAAATAAAGTTTTTATATAAGCGTTGTTTTACTGACCTACTCAGCTTTGTTTTGTTCCCCTCCATGTATTAGGTAGCTTTTGTTGGTGGCTCACGAGGATTCTGGTGGAAGTTCTGACAGTACATCATCCATGTAAGAATATTGGATACTGTTTAATTTAGTAATTTCTATGCTTGACTGCACTTAGACTTAATTATGCTCTGAAGGTGTATTAACACTTATTTCCTTTCTAGCCATTCTGGATGTTTGGTTTTATTCATTCGAAATTTCCATTTCTTAACGATTCCGCTTCGTGCACATGGCTTACGTCACCCTCACGTGACGGCCAGCATGCCTCGATTTCGGTCGGGGTGTGTTAGTTTGGTATCAGAGCCTAGGTTGCAGTCCTGCATATTTTATGAACTTCCCTAATTAATTTTGATGTCTTCTGTCAGAACTATGTCGCCTCGTAGAGAGCCACGTCGTGCGGTTGAGCCGAATTTTCCTGATATTTCTCAATTGGGAGAAGCTATTGCTAATGCCCTTCAGTCTGTAATTCGCCCTCCTCAGAGAACTCCTCTGGAGTCTGTGTATAATTTGAAGTTGCCTCAGTTTATGGGTAACGAGGGACCTGAAGGAGTAGAAAAGTGGTTACAAAAGGTTGAGAAGACGTTCTTGGTTATGCACAGTCAAGGAAACCTACCCTTAGATAGGTGGGTCGAGACTACTACTTGGTTTTTAGGTCCATAATCTGCATCTTAGTGGGGCCAGAAGACTTTTTGACGACCGCCTGCAGAGATTGTTGATTGGCAGAATTTTAAATGGGCATTAGAGATTCATTCCTCCAGCATATCTAGATTGGAAGAAGCAGAAGTTTACTAATCTGAAGCAGGGAAAGCTGTCTGCTAATGAGTACTATAGAAAGTTCACAGATTTGTCCCGTTATGATCTAGAAGTTGCTGCTAATCCAATTGAGATGCTTTGTCGTTTTAAGCTTGGTACTAAGAAGAAGTGGTGATCTATGGCTACTATAGTAACCTGTGACACTTATCAGGAGTTCTATGAGATTCTATTGAGAGTGGAAGACTCAGAAAATTTGCCTAGCGATAGTGAAGAGGAAGAAGGTAATCAGAGGAAAGATGATAAGGGTAAAGGCCAGTATCTTCAAGGACTTCGCAAGACCCAGAGTTTTATGAGAAGTGGTACGAGCTCGAGTTCTTCTAGTGGAGGTTTTAGTACCACGGGCCCGAGGCGAGGAGGCAGATTTCTGGAGGCCCTAGATTTCAGAGGCCTAGAGATTCAGGTAGTGCTAGTACTCATTTGTGCCGAAGATGTAATAATCGACATTTTGGAGATGTCATCAAGGTAACAGTGGATGTTATACTTGTGGACAGATGGGGCATTTGGCTAAGTATTGTCCTCAAAATCAGCATAGGCCTCAGCAGCCACAACAGCCTCTTATGCCACCGCCAGGATAGACTTAACGGTTTTCAGGACCAAGTAGTTATGCTCAGACAGGTCGTGGTGGTGCTTACCACTATCAGGGAGATCCCATCCCTTATGCCCCAAGACAGTATCAGTACCCTTAAGATCCGTATCAGTAAGGTGGCTATGGTCAGCACTCAGGAGGATATGTACCTTATCAACAAGGTGATTATAACCAGTACTTGGTTGGCGGGTCACAGTGGCATTCTGGAGGACATCCACACCAGATTGATGTTGCTACTAGCGGTGCAGGATCATCTAGACAGCACAGCCAGGCAAGTCAATGATGCAGTGCCCAGGGCTGAGGTGTTCATGCTAGCAAAGGTAGAGGAGGAAGGCAGCCAGCTCAGGGACGTGTCAACAACATCTCACTTCAGGATGTTCAGAACAATCCTGATTTGATTATGGGTACGTTAAATGTTCTTGGTGATTATGCTAAAGTGTTGATTGATTGTGGTGCTACGTATTCTGTACATTTGCTCAGTTGACTCAACCTTAGTCTACACCCCTTGGATATGAGTTAGAATTCGCCATGCCTAGAAGGGAGAAGTGTTATGTAGATAATGTTTATCCTGGATGTCCCGTTGTAGTGGAGGATGTGTTTATGCCAGCGAATCTTACTCCATTAGACATTGTAGATTTCGATGTGATTTTGGGCACAGATTGGTTGCATTATAATCGTGCCAAAATTGATTATTATGGGAAAACAGTGACTTTCCATCGCCCCAGATTGCCTGAAGTTAAGTTTGTAGGGGAAAGTAGTGGAGTAAGGCATGGTGTTATTTCAGCTGTGAGAGCCAAGAGATTGTTAAATAAAGGTTGTCAAGGTTACTTGGCTCATGTGGTATTAAATGATGATAATCCTTCAAGTGTGGAGAACGTTCGAGTAGTCAGACATTTCTCTTACTTTTTCCCTGATGATTTACCTAGATTGTCGCTAGATCGTGATGCGGAGTTTACCATTGAGTTACTTCCAGGTACATATCCTATTTCTTTAGCTTCTTATCGAATGGCTCCTGCGGAGTTAAGAGAATTAAAGATTCAGTTACAACAGTTGGTGGATAAAGGTTTTATTCAACCTAGTACATCGTCATGGGGAGCTCCAGTCTTGTTTGTCTGAAAGAAAGACGGAACTTTGAGGTTGTGTATTGATTATCGGCAATTGAATAGAGTAACGATTAAAAACCGTTATCCATTGCCGCGTATAGATGACCTATTTGATCAACTTAAAGGTGCTTGTGTGTTCTCCAAGATTGATTTGAGGTCAGGCTACTATTAGCTAAAGATCAGGAGTGATGACGTCCACAAGACACATTTTAGAACTCGTTATGGTCATTACGAGTTTTGTGTGATGCCATTTGGATTGACGAATGGACCAGCAGCTTTTATGGGTTTGATGAATAAGGTATTTCAGCAATACTTGGATAGATTTGTCATTGTCTTTATTGATGACATTATGGTGTATTCTAAGTCGAAAGCAGATCATACTCGACATCTCACTCTAGTACTAAAGAGATTGAGGGAGCATTGGCTGTATGCTAAGTTTAGTAAATGCCAATTCTGGTTAGATCAAATGGCATTCTTGGGTCATGTTGTTTCAGCTCAGGGTATTCAGGTTGACCCTCAGAAGATAGCAGCTGTGGAGAATTGGGAACAGCCACGAACCGTTACCGAGGTACGGAGTTTCCTTGGTTTAGCGAGTTATTATCGACGCTTTGTTAAGGATTTCTCAGTTATATCTTTACCACTTACGAGATTGACTAGGAAGGAAGTTAAATTTGAGTGGGATGATAATTGTGAACATAGTTTTCAGCAACTCAAGTATTATCTCACTCATGCTCATGTTTTAGCACTTCCTGATGATAGTGGGAACTTCGAAATTTATAGCGATGCTTCTTTGAATGGCTTGGGATGTGTTTTGATGTAGCATGGTATGGTGATTGCTTACACTTTGCGTCAGTTAAAGCCTCACAAGATGAATTACCCTACACATGATTTGGAGTTGGCAGCCATTATTTTCGCTTTGAAGATTTGGAGACACTATCTCTATGGTGAGAAATGTACAATTTTCACAGATCACAAGAGTCTCTAGTACCTGTTCACGCATAAAGATTTGAATCTTCGTCAGCAGAGATGGATTGAGTTACTAAGTGACTACGATTGCACGATTGAGTATCACCTTGGACGTGCTAATTTAGTGGCTGATGCTTTGAGTAGGAAATCTTAAGGTCGAGTTAATGCTTTGTATGCTTCTCGTGTTCCTCTTCTTGTAGATTTGAGGTCCACTGGAGTGAAATTGGGTCTAGAAGAATGAGAAGAAGCTGTAGCAGAGCAAGAGGAAGCCTTGCTTGCTACTTTCCAAGTTAGGCTTATTTTGATTGGCAGTATACTCGAGACTCAGATGAATAACGAAGAGATTCAAGAGTTAATTCATTTGAGAAATCAAGGGAAAAAAGAAAGATCTCAGAGTTAAAGAGACGGATGGCATGCTTATGCAAGAGAATAGGATGTACGTGCCAAATAATGAGGAATTGAAGAAGGCAATTCTTGATGAGGCACATATTTCAACTTATGCGATGCATCCAGGAGGAACTAAAATGTATCATACCATTAGGCCATTTTATTATTGGCCAGGTATGAAAAGGGAAATTGCAGAGTATGTAAGTAGGTGTATCGTGTGCCAACAGGTTAAAGCCGAAAGAAAGAAGCCGTTTGGTTTATCACAGCCACTTCCCGTTCCACAGTGGAAATGGGAAAATATTACTATGGATTTTGTGTACAAGCTACCCCGTACACAAAACAGCTATGATGGAATTTGGGTGGTTGTCGATCGGCTTACTAAGTCAGCGCATTTCATTCCTGTGAGGGAAAAGTATTCTTTGAACAAGTTAGCCGAGTTGTTCATCACGAAGATTATGAAGTACCATGGAGTTCTTGTGAGTATTATTTCATACTGAGATCCAAGATTTACTTCTAAGTTTTGGATAGCATTCCAGGAAGCTTTGGGTTCGAGATTACTGTACAGCACGGCATATCATCCTCAGATAGACGGACAATCAGAGAGGATGATTCAGACTTTGGAGGATATGCTAAGATCTTCGGTGTTACAGTTTGGTGACTTTTCGCATAAGCGGTTGGATTTGATGGAATTCACCTATAACAACAGTTTTTACTCGAGTATTGGTATGGCGTCATTCGAGGCATTATATGGCAAGGCATGTCGGACTCTGTTATGTTGGTCAGAGGTTGGCGAACGAGTTTTAGTGGGTCCTGAGTTAGTAGAGGAGACTGCTCAGAACATTCAGGTTATTATGTCTAATATGAAAACGGCCCAAGATCACCAAAAGAGTTTAGTAGACAGACATGCCACTGATCGAGTATACAAGGTTGGTGATTGGGTATTCCTGAAGTTATCGCCGTGGCGAGGTGTAGTACGATTCGATGAAGTTGCTTATAGACTTGAGTTGCCATCAGAGCTATCTAAGGTACATAATGTGTTTCATGTCTCGATGCTTCGACATTATGTTGCAGATCCTTCACATGTGATACCTCATCAACCTTTGGAGATCAGTTCAATTTTGACTTATGATGAAGAGCCAGTGACTATACTAGATTAGAAAGAAAAGATTCTGAGGAATAAGACAGTGCAGTTAGTTAAAGTTTTATGGAGGAATCATTCAGTGGAAGAAGCGACTTGGGAGACAGAGGATCAGATGAGAGAGATGTACCCAAGATTGTTTTATGAGTACTAGTGGATGATTTTGGTTATGTAAATTTCGGGGACGAAATTTTTATAAGGTGGGTAGATTGTAACAGCCCGTCCCGGAGATTTTGTATGACGAACGTGAAATGACGAAAATGCCCCTAGGCATTAATTAAGGTATGTGTGTATCTACATTGGGAGTTTGGTTGGTGGTATTTGGACCACACACACACACACATTCATACTTTTTTTTTCTCTCTCTCTCTCACTCCCGCACTCTCTCTCTATCTCTCATACTCTCTCTCTCTCTCTCTCCCTCTCGGTTTTTGTACGGACGAAGCCCATTCTACACCATTTCGTCGCGGATCGAAGGTTTTAAGGTAAGAATTGAACTCCTTGTAAGATTCTGAGTTCATTTATACAGTTTTTGGAACTGGAGACCGTTGATTCATCACGAAATCGTAACCCCAGTTTTGGTGCACTGTTCATGCACACGTAAATATGGACTTTTCAGGAAATTTCAAGGTCATAGTGAGCTCTAGGAGGTCCTCACGAGGCTAGGGGTGGTTCATTGGAAGGTTTTGGACGTCGGAGGACTGAGATTGAAGCATTTCAAAGTTCGCCGAATTATCGAGCTTCCTCAGCTAAAATCTAGTGGATTTTAAGCGTTGAAACTTATATAACGTGATTCTACATGTTATTAGCTTCATTTCGGTACCAATTTTGTGGAAAATGGTGAAGAAATGAAGGAGAATAGTGGTTTTGAAATTTTACCCAGAAACTAACGAAGTCGCCGGCGATCGACATCTCGCCGGAGAAGACATGAGCATATTCTGTTAAAGTTGACGGAATATGCTAATGCCGTTAGTTATTTTAACAGTTACCGTTAGGATCTGACGGAATATTCCTGACGGCGTTAACTGACGCCGTCAGTGTGACTATCACGTGGTCGCGCGTGGGGGCGCGTAGGTTTGTGCACTCATCGGCGCGTGAGGGCGCGTGGGAAAGTGAAAAATTATTTTAAAAATATGGGGATGATCCTGAGATTGTGTAGATCACTGTGGTATATTTATATACCCAAATTGAGCAAAGTATGAGAAGTTATTAGCAAGAATTGTGTATGTGCTTAAAGTAACATTGTTATAGTTATTTCTCATATAGGCATGACCTATCCGGAGGACGAGCGTAGCCAGGCTAGACGTGGGGGTTACGACCTGACTACATACCAGTGAATGGGCAGTTATTTTCAGTATATATATGTATATACTTGACGTTTTTCCCAGAAAACGTATTTAATGGAATGTGATTTAAATGCCATGTTATGCCTGCATTTTTTTTTAGCATATGCATTATCATAATTATGCATATTGTTGCATGGTGCTGCGGAGGCCTAGGTAAGCCCAGGTGAGTATATTATGTTGCTAATGATTATGAGATAGTTGGTGATGTTGTGATGCATATTGAGCTCATTAATCTGCACCCCGGTGTTGGTGCTCCCGCCAGAGTCAGGGCATAGCTTCACATGACCGTTCACCTCCCACACTACACGCTCACCTTGGATCCAAGATAGGTGCATAGCCTGTCATATAGACCACTTTCAGTGGGTTCGACTTGTAGGTGACCCGCGATTAGCGCATAGCCTTCATGTGATTGTAGCACTTGAGCGTATTCATTATACACCTAGCCTGTCGGTCAGACCACGTGAGGTGGTACCGACTTGTGTGCAGATATGTATAAATATGTTGAGATATGAGATTGAGATATGATTGGAATGAGCTCTAGTTTCTGCCGTATAGATCACGTCAGGTGACTTCGGCTAGCAGATGATTTATATTGAATTACATCACTTGGCTTATTATTTATTATATTGGGCATATTGGGCATATCATATACATGGCATACATACAAAAATGAATCTTGATATACTGAGCATGATTTGACTTATATTTACGTATGCTATTTTCTGGGAAAGTTATACTTGTTTTACGACGAGGGGTTAGTATATTAAAAGGAAAATAAAGTTTTTATATAAGCGTTGTTTTACTGACCCACTCAGCTTTGTTTTGCGCCCCTCCAGGTATTAGGTAGCTTTTGTTGGTGGCTCACGAGGATTTTGGTGGAAGTTCTGACAGTACATCATCCATGTAGGAATATTGGATACTTTTTAATTTAGTAATTTGTATGCTTGACTGCACTTCGACTTAATTATGCTCTGAAAGTGTATTAGCACTTATTTCCTTTCTAGCCATTCTGGATGTTTGGTTTTATTCATTCGAAATTTCCATATCTTAACACTTCCGCTTCGTGCACATGGCTTACGTCACGCTCACGTGACGGCTAGCATGCCTCGATCTCGGTCGGGATGTGTCAAGGAAGATAAATTAAAATATTTAATTAGACTTTAAAAACTTATTCAGATCAAGATTTGGATTCACACTCTAGCACGTAGTCGTGAAAACAAGTAAATAAACTTTGGAAACCCTAGCTGTAATCGTGAAAACAAGAAAGGATCGAGAGGTCTGGAACCTCCACTTTTGAAGCCTAATAAAAAAACAAAAAACATGAAACCTTCTTCTTTGCAGATGAGGACTCCAATGCCTTGGATGAAATCTCTTCTTCATTTTATAAAAAATAAACCCTAATAATAACGAAAGAAAATAATTTGTAAATAAAAAAAACATGATACCAGGTATATAGGACTGATACCCAGCGTAACCCTTGATTGTAGGTGACTACTCTTTTTCTTCCATGGAGCTTCTATCATATTTATTATCTTGTTTTCGAATTGTTTTGATAAAATATGTTTTAACTTATCTTCCTTTTTCAAAGTCTAATAAAATGTCTTCCTTTTTTAATTTTCCTGATTTTATTTTTTTTCAATTTTAACTTCATCTTTAATATTAGTTAAAATCCACATAAGCATTCATGTCATTTAATGAATAAATAAAAACCCTTGGATGTTATCAAATCTAAAGGCTACAAAGAAGTGTAAAAATATTTGTCCCTTAATATCATATCCCTATATATGTATGTGTATATATATATGTGTGTGTGTGTGTGTGTATATATTAGCTAGAATCTCATTCTAATTGAGGATTCTTGTGGTTTCAAAAGATCTTGCCAGCTACAAAGAGCTTTCACCTCTTTTCTATCCCACTCTTTGGTCTTAGAATGCTGGTTCTAAGAACAAGTGATATTGCTCTTCTACTTTATTGTCTAACTTGAAAGTGGACTGCTAATTTGGTCCACTTCTTCTTTTTAGAAATTGAATGGATTCAGTCTTCCACAAACGATGCCAAAAGAAGAAAAAAGAAGAGCTCTTTATTTTATCACTTAGGAGTCGCGCAAGATGAATCTCATGCATGGTTTTGAATGAAAAAGAAGTACGGAATTCTCTTTTCGATTTTGACTCTCCCACTCTAGTTATTGTTTTTCTTTTTGTTACTTTATAAGTAGCTGCTTCAACTTAAACCGCTTGAATTTTTATATTCTTTTTATTTCTCATCGAACAAATGACATTTTCTCCTAGAAACCTCAATGCAAGGATCAAAGCTCCTAACCGCTAAAAATATCCCTTAAAATATAAGAAGCATTGATTTGAAATTATTAAACAATTATCTCTTCTAATTTAATTATTGAATTTTGCTGTATGGCCTTGGAAATAATTGAACATAGAAGTAAAGGTTTGAGATGGTCCAAGAGAATATTATTACCTTTATCTTTATTCTTTATCTGTATATATAATGTCAGCAGGCTCTTTTTGGGGTCACGACTTCACCAAAAAGTTTTGGACAAAAATGCCCTCCACACAAAAAAGATTAAAAGCAACTCAAAATAATGCACTAAATAATATTGAATTTTGGGGTCACGGCTTCACCAAAAAGTTTTGGACAAAAATGCCCCCAAACAAAAAAATTCAAAAGCAACTCAAAATAATGCAGGGATATTTTTGTCATATAAATAGTGTTTTTTTATAATTAATTTTTCTTTTGTATAGTTTTATTTTTTAAATTTTTTTTTATAATTAGTACCTCACAATGAGCTAGCAATAATGTGATTCGATCAGTTGTTATGTGCTGATTATAAAAAAAGTCTTTCAAACATGCATAATAATGTAATTCAATTAGTTGTCAAATGATTGTATTTTTTTTTTTTTAACAAGCGAGATTATCTACACTAAGGGCGAGGGGGTGGGCTTAGCTTCACAATGGGCGAGTAATAATATAATTCAATCATTTGTTTATTAAATATTATGTACTCTATTTTTAATGTAAATTCAATAGAATGTAGATGGAAATTGAAAGACCGATTTTATTATGTAGATTCAGTTGCTTTGATTGATTTATAAGGGGTTTCTTCTAACATGGTCTAATATTATTAATTTAGTCCAAATATTTGACTTTCTTTTTGTCATAAAAAAAATATTGAAACAATTCACGTATATAAATATATTTAAAATGTGTAAATCGCGCGTAACATGTCATGATTCAAAAAAAGTTTTTTACACCCTCTTAAGGCTACTGTAGTTGTTAATCAAGGACCGGATATGATTAGGGATGTGGGATATCGTTCATGCACGTAACTTATATATGTTATATACTATAGCCATCATATTTCTCATTCAATGTGTCAATGACAGTTGTTAGTTTCCTCGTCACGTTCTTGTCTGACCTAGGGCAGGTTGTTACTCGGGTTTGGACAGTCTTTGTCTTCTTCCTCAAATTTAAGGGGAAAGCTAATTTCACCATTTATAAACAACATATTTTTATTGTAGAATTTTTATAATTAGAATTGTTCAATTTTTTAATCTTCATTTAAAGATTATTTTTACAAAAATCATTTGAATTAAAGACCATTTTAATCATCTAAATGTATTAAACAATTTAATAGTGTATGTTCCAATTAGTAGCATATTCATGACGAAATGTTAATTCAAATGTATCATATCTCTCTAAAAGTTTAAGGCAATGGTGTCGGCAACTTACATAATGTATATTAGTAAGATATTATATATTGTTTTATATATATGAGGGTACAGCTGCATGTAGCTGCTACGAACATGCTCTTACATTCTTGTGGTCTGGATTTCAGGAATCAAAATCAGAAACTTCTGCACCGTTAAGGGTCAGGATTGATCTTTCATTCTTGGCATGTAAGTGCCTGCCTAGTTGGACACATAAGTCTTATGAAATACTATTGCAAAATTTTCACCAACTTTTTAAGTCTCCAAGTAACTCAGGCCATATCAATGGAGAGGTCTAAATTTTTTAAAACTTAAGAATTTAGGATTTCCACTTAAAAACTTCTTCCAACCTCAAACCCAAACACTTACACTATTTTCTCTAGTCCAATAGCTTAAATTGTCACGATTTGAATTTCATCTTTTTTAGTTAATTACTTTGTTTCCGAATTCAACGAATGAAATCAAACATGCGTAATCAAGGCCAACTGTAAAATACATGATCCAAGGCCCGAACTTAAATTCAATAGTTAAAATAATGAAAAGATATCATTTAACTCAGATGCTACCTCAAACAAATATTTTGGTGTTTGTAGGAATTAGGAAGAAGTTGTTGAAGTGTTGTTTGTGTGATGTGTTGAAATGGGTTGTGTGACTTTACACTCTCTCAAAATTTAAATATTCTTATGTTAAAATGAACGTAAAATAACTTAAGATAACCAAAAAATATTATTTCAAAAAAAGCTCCCACCTCTACGTGATCTCCTAGTACTTTTCTAAACAATGTGCAAAGAATAGGAATTTGTAACCTTTAGTAGTAGAACCAACGTAAGATTTTGAACTACCTAATCTCTTTTATCTAGGGAATTATATTATGGATAATACATACATTCTCTTTTAGTGATGAACTCATTTCTTCACTTACAAATAACGTATATTTACGGTAGAAACTTTATAATTAGAACTACTCAATATCTTTAATCTTCATTTCAAGATTATTTCTACAAAAATTCATTTGAATTGGACATTATTTAGTCATTAAATGTATCAAATAAACTGACGGTTCATCATTAATATTATTTGGTATGTACATCGTTGATTTATTTGATACATTTAGATGACTAAACGATCTTCTATTCGAATCATTTTTTGAAGGAATGATCTTCAAATGAAGAATAAAACATTTGAACGATTTTGATTATATGAAATTTCTACAATAAAAATATGTTATTTGTAAGTGCAAAAATGAGTCTATCCCTTAGGAATGTAAGTATTTCATTCCATGCTATTTTCTGTTATTGATGTTACTTATAGGGAAATAATTAGTATTAATAAATTATTGGACTTTATCATGTATTATATATCTTGTTTTAAAAGCCAAAGAAAAGTGTCATGAGAATTGTCTACATTGACTATACACAATGGCGGATTCAAGATTTTAACTTAGGAGAGGTCAAATGTTTCAATTCGAAACGCTTTTCTAATCTTACAAAAATTACTCTGTCATGTGGTGAGCAACCAACCACCGTCCTTTAGGTCCAGTATGATGTTGTCCTCATTATCTTCTTCATCAAACCAAACCCCAAGCCTCTCTGACTTTCTTCCTCTCTCCCTCCACTGATCCCAAACCAGAGTCCTCCTCAAAACTCCCAAGTAACGGATTGCCTGAACTCAATAGGAGCCACCAACCTCAAATCAAACCTGATGAAAAAATTAAAGTAAAAACGTCGACTTGGGGCCTTGAGCCTACATGAAAACTTTGAAAATCATAAACGTAACACTAAATTTTTATGCGTGAAAAAAATGTCAGGATGAGCTTGGAACCATCCTGGTCCTTTCATGGCTCTGCCACTATACAATATTGTTTTGATGCATGTGTTTGATTCTTTATGTAGGTTTCCGATCTGAGATGATGGTGATGAAATGATTGCATGGATCTTAGATCGATGAACAACAGGAAGGAAAATGCCTACAGTCTCTTGGATCCACAAAGAAAAACGTAAAACTCCCCTTCTGTTGCTGATTCTCCTCAAAAAAAAAAAAATATATATATATATATATGCGAAAATTTTCATTTCGATTCCGATTGACTTTTTTTTTTTTTTTTTTTGTACTTTATGCAAATAAATTCATATGTTTGAGTCCTACTTTGGAAGTACAAGCTTGATGGAACTCTGCTTGTGGGAACGATGACTTGTTGTATCTGCATTGGTGGATGTTTATGTCAGTGTTGTTTTATGTGAAACTGAGCTAGAACAAATTAGGGACTTTGTTGTTTGTCAGAGTATTTCTCAGGAATAATTACGAGGTTGGATCGTTTTGTTGAGCTATGTAAGGGGTTAGCGATCATTGAAGGCAGAAAGAAGTCTGGATTCCACATATAAACCATCCTGATGAATTTACTTGTGGAGCAGCAAAGCTTTCTGGGGAAGATGCAATTGTCCAGAAGCGTTTGTTTTGAAGTGTTTTTTTCAATTAGGATAAAATATGTAAAATTATAGTTGTTTGAATATATATTTGATGGATGGTTTGAATGTTTGTAGTTGTAATATTCTAGATGCTTGTGGTAGGGGCAGTTTTGATTTGATTTTATGAAAAGAGAATTAATTTTTTGTTAGCCTCAATTTGGGTTTGTAGCGTGTTTCGATTTTCTTGTTTTTATAATTTTTTTTTTATAATAATTAACTATTATGGCACGCTTACAAAACTTGTGCTAACATGGATTTGAAAATCGTCTGACACGGTTGTCAGAATAGTGGCACAATGAAACTATTATTTGTACTTCCTCTTTGAGCATAAAGCACCTATTTGTGCGCTATAAACAACGGACGTGCCATGCTCATATGGTGGGCACATATGGAATTGTAGTTGTTGCACTATTGCAATTGACCTATGGGCACATCTGTGGGTGCCCTTTGGCCTTATAGGGCACATCTAATTTATTGTGCGAAGTGCCGATGTTTCTTATAGTGATGATAGCTCAATATCTCAAGTTTGTTACTATATTCATGATATCTAATCAATAGTTCAACTCCTGGGATGTCACTCTGGACTAAAATTGGTAAGAGGTTTTTCTCTTTGTAGAATCCTTGTTAGCAGTTAGCACTGGTATTTTAGCGAATTTTCATCGGCTTCATTATTGTGTCGGCTTCGAATGAGATAGGTTGGATGTTTATATATTAATTAAGTTGCTCATTGTTCTGTACATGATTTATTTGCTTAAATCCTAATATTACGGAACCCTTCTTTGGGATTGACTCTTGTAACTTTGAGGTTGAATGTTGTACTGATGTTGTATAGTATACTATATTTTTGGGGTTTAATTAAGTTGATGTTGTATTGTATTAATTAGGTTTCTCTTTTTTATTACAAACAATAACGTTAGTTGGTTAAATTGTTAGTTGTTAGGAAAGGAACATCGGTGATGATCGAACTTGTACCAAAGTAAATAGACATGATTGTTGTCCATCAATGTAGAAAGCTTCATCTGCATTTAATTAAGTTGCTCTTTATCATAAAAAAACATGTACACAACATGCACTAGTTTGATCAAAGAGTTTCAAACCTGAGTTTCTAAATGCTAGACCCAACGCAACTCACTAGAAAGTGCTTTTTATTTTCGAACCCAATAAAGAAGTTGGATGCGGGCCTGTGGCTTAAAACCTATATTTAAATTTTCTTTTTACATTTTACACTCTTCAGGTTTGAAGTGAATTTTAAAATGAGTTATGAGATTTATAATTATCACACACCATGAGGATTTGAAATTTGTCAATATTTATATATTTGTCTCAATACAATTCAAATTTGGCTTACACGTTAGCTCATGTATGGGTTGTTAGACCTACAACTGGTTAGTCTTCAACAAGGATCACAAACAACATACACACACACACACACACACACATATACATATACATATACATATATATATATATACATATATATACATATATATATATATATATTTGAGGAATCTGAATAAAGAACGATGATCATACCTGAGGATGCCATGATACAAGCAGCAAAACAGCAACACAAAGAGTATTCTACTCACTGAGGAACCTGATATCAAAACCCTAGCGATAGTTCTAGATCTTGTTTTGACGTTATCTTCTTGTGAGCAAGGACACCTCGTACATAGACTTATAACCCAATAGACTTATAACCCAACTGCATCCCAACTATCGTGGGATCATTGAAGCCTAAAAACCCTCCACGTTTGTCGTTAAACCACAACTGAATCACGTATTTAGTGTCCTACAAACAAGGGATTTTATCCTTTAAATGGTTTTGACTTTAATTAATTAATTCCAAGTATGATTGTCCTTATTATGCTCAGTGACAATTCAATAGAGTCCTAACATTCTCCCACTTGAATTATCACTGATCATATCCTTAATCAACGTATTAAATCAAATTAATCCCTTAGTGATCACTTTAGTCAACACAACCATTAATCCCTTTGCATATCTGCCATAAATTATTTCAAAGAAATGAACCTTAGAAAATCTTGTACATCAACTCGTACAAGCACTCTAAGATCACATCACCCAAAATAACTTATGCATGATACAAGTACCGAAACAAATTCAAAACTTTGTTTTCCAAGCTCCAACTGATCAGAGCAGTCCTCCATTATCAGGCTTTTGTTTAGCTCCAATGGAATGCTTAACTTTGTTTCCAAGCTCCCACTGATCAGAGCAGTCCTCCATTGTCAAGCTTTTGTTTAGCTCCAATGAAATGCTTATGATACCAAGCACATTTAGTCTGAATCTTTCATCAGTTCACAACATTTCAATATATTGCATACATATATTTGTACATATACACAATAGCTAAAATAAAACCTCAACCATTATCATGGTAAAATTCAAAAGTACATGAGTTCATGCTTTATTTTTAACAAAAGATGAAATCAAATGAAAGATAACTCTTACTTCCACACAGTAGCTGAATCAAAGGATTCATCCACGCCCATGTTTGCCACATGATTCTTGAAACCTCCCACTGCCAGAGGTTTTGTAAGAGGGTCAGCCAACATTAAAGTGGTGTCAATGTGTTCTATAGACACCATTCCTGCCTTCACCTTTTTCTTTATAGACAAATATTTCACTTCCATCATTCATACATGTTTATGTTACGCCTTCAGGCAAGAAATGTAAACAACCATCATTTGGAAAATAGATTATGTAAGCTTATTGTATAGCAGTCATGTAAAAGATTAAGAAAACAACCAAGATTTCAAGTCTTTGGACAAGAAAATAGTCAACTTAATACTCTAAAAAATGTTATATCTGAATAAATCTCAAACCATTCATACATTCCTCTCTTTGGAAAAGAATATTGACATGTTATGAATTTTAAAAAACATAATTTACATAATCCACTACCCGAAGTCTTTTCACTGTTGTACCAATCTAAGACTTTATTGTTATGCTTCCAACCATCTGAAGAATCCAAGAAACATTAGGCAAAGGAACAATCCACTTAACATTTTACAAAGTACAATATACTGAATAACGATTTGAACCGCACAAAATTCTTTTCTTTTGAAAAGAATAAATACTCGGTATAAATTGCTGATCATAAACATATACATATATATATATATATATATGTTTATATAGTTTCTTTGAACAAAATTTCCTTATAATTGCACTTTATTGAAAAATTATATCAACATTTGTTCAAGAATAACTCATTATGGTTGTTGCTCCTGCAAAATGTTAGTTTCAATAACTACTGAGATGAATAATTTTTATCATCTTGTCATTAAACTATGGCGCCTGAGAAACTTTATGCACATGAATTGTTAAAATCAAAGACTAGAAACCCAAGGTCAATTTATAAGGTGATTTGAATGACTTCAGATCAATGCTCTTTACGAATCTCAAGCAGGCTAATTGCATCATAAATCAAGATACAACATGAATTAAGTCTCTGTTCATATACTACATATACCATTTGTAATAACGTTCAAGGTTGAGCATGCGTTTGATATCATGGTGAATTAAAAGAATAGGTATTTTCGGAGAAAATTAAGGTTCATTACAGCTTTATGCATATTGGTTGCAACATGTATATGAATTAGACATCAATAGCCACATAATGAATTCATAGTAACATTTTTACCTGCAATTGACAGCAATGGCGGCAATCCAGGGGTACACATACCACGCCAGCCTTCGGGGACCATATTGAACTTCGCGAAGTGAGGCCTTCCCTTGAGCCCCATGGATCGAACATCCGGGAACCACCTGATCACCATCATTGGGATGACAGCGTAGCAATTCCCGCTGAAAATCACATCCTGCACCACCGTTCGATCTCGTACCACGACTTGCACACCGTCGAGATCAAGTTCCGGTCCTAGTCTGTCTGTATGAACGAAAACAAGTGCTCCAACACCTCATTGGGAAATTAGTTTTGTCATATTTAGCATTTTCCACAACTCAAACTGGTCAAACAACACTAAACCGATGCCGCTCTTCCGACTTCTCTTATGTCGCCATTTTGTGATATCAGAGGAAACCCAGCAATCACTATGCTCTAATTCACTAATTGAACCATTCATATACTCCATTTTTTAAGAGAATACTATATATGTCATGATAAATGAATTACAATATCCTGCAACCTAATTCATGCAACAATGCTTGACAAAATCCCATTTTGATGTGATCTTCTAAACAATTGTGCATCGATGCAAATTCTTGTTTCCTTAAAATTCTTCAACTTTGTTCTGGAAGTACTGAGGGTTATATGTGACATGTTTAGACTAAACTAGTTCTAAATCCAAGTAGACTAACCTTGCTCTGATACCAAATGTTAGACCTACAACTGGTTAGTCTTCAACAAGGATCACAAACAACATACATATATATATATATATATATATTTAAGGAGTTTGAGCAAAGAACGATGATTATACCTGAGGATGCCATGATACAAGCAACAAAACAGCAACATAGAGAGTCTTCTACTCACTGAGGAACCTGATATCAAAACCCTAGCGATAGTTCTAGATCTTGTTTTGACGTTATCTTCTTGTGAGCAGGGACACCTCGTACATAGACTTATAACCCAACTGCATCCCAACTATCGTGGGATCGTTGAAGCCTAAAAAACCTCCACGTTTGTCAGTTGTTAAACCACAACTGAAACACATATTCAGTGTCCTACAAACAAGGGGTTTTATCCTTTACATGGTTTTGACTTTAATTAATTAATTCCACGTATGATTGTCCTTATTATGCTCAGTGACAATTCAAGAGAGTCCTAACATGGGTCTCACGCTCACTATATAATTACTTTAGTGACGAATCAAACAATCAGTCTGACCAAATGTATAAAT
The DNA here is from genome assembly GCA_024362995.1 of Heteromeles arbutifolia. Taxonomy (NCBI): domain Eukaryota; kingdom Viridiplantae; phylum Streptophyta; class Magnoliopsida; order Rosales; family Rosaceae; genus Heteromeles; species Heteromeles arbutifolia. Next base: position 24,780,092 of record JANCRC010000001.1, on the reverse strand, counting down.
GGCTACAAATTTAATACCTTATGGTGCAAAACGAAAAGACAAACCTAAAGGGGGGTAAATTGTATTAAGCCCTAAATATAATTACGAATGAGAAGTTATGTGTGGAGCCAAAATTAATCCCAAAAATTATGGAGGTGACACGTGAATTTTTGGACAAGAAAGACGAGATTACCCTTGAGGCACACCAAAATTCTTACGTGCATGCAATGGACTATAACGGCTCAATCAAGGAAGAGTCAAAGGTGATCAATATGGTATTTATTCAAATCCTTCTCACCACTCCCCATCAATCCCTTATTGATTTTATTCAAAAGGTAACTCCCAAAACTTCTTATTTATTTAATTTAGGAATAATTGTCATGTTAATTGCAAGATATTATTTCACATAATATCTTGGAATTATTCACCCAATTACACCATATATGGCCGGCCATTCTCCACCAATAGGGTTTGCCACCCTCCTATAATTACCCATCTTGTCCCACTAAAATGCTAGGCCATTTGCTACCCATAAACTCCTAAATACTTTCTTTCCAAAATTCAGACTTTGGCATCGGAGATTGTTTGGCCAAAGCCTCCCTTCCCCACCCCCCCCCCCCCCCAATTTATTGTGGCCTCTTGAGGCTTTTGGCCTTAATTTTAGATGTTATTATTTTGTAGGTACATTTTCGTCAAAGGAGAAGATGGCGGAAATTTGCATCCATATATTGGTGCTTTCATTGCGAGTTTGATTCACATGTTTGAAGAAGACTCTCACATTCAAAGTTTCTCATTTCTCATTCGTTTGTAAATTTTTCGTACGTTCTTATTCTTAGAATTTTTTAATTCTTTGAATAGACATAAGAGAAAAATACAATGACGGGAAATTCGCAAACCATGACGAATAGAACTTCCTACGTTTAAAGATCTAGATCAAATGATGGAGATCATGACGTAGCCCTACCACGACTATCCACGAGGCACAAACGTGGCGACAAGAAGAGCAACTTTGCCACCACGAAGCACCACCATGATGGCAGCCACAGCAACCACCGTGGTAGTGGGAGTGAGACAGCTCCATGGCAGCAGAACGTGGTCCTACGGCAATGCCATTACAACAGCCCAAACCCAGGCTTAAGTGCTATCAGCCTAGGAGGCGGACCAAGCACTGCCCCAAGCGCAAGGGAGTCGAGCTAGACCCATTGCAAGCCGGCCTAAGCTGCTGCCCCAGCAGCGCAGGCCCAAGGCGCAAGTCGCGCCGACAGTCATTTCGTCCCATATCCAACGCACTCTCAGCACCGCCCACTTACCCTGCACGTGGCACGACCTATTTCCACGACCTAATTCCAATGCTGATTCAACCGTCCCGGCTTCAGATGTCTAGATGAACGATTGAACTAAGGGCATTTTCATCCTAATTTTCTGTATATTTAACAAATCCTAGCTCAAATCACGCACCCAGAATCCATTACACTTCCACTACTTAAGGAGATGCATATCGTCCAAGCTTTTCCATCCCAAATGGAGAATAATACTTGTCTCAACAAGTCATAGAGTTGACAAGCACCCTTACGTAGCAAATGACCTTGCTGAATCAGCTTTTGCAGTGCACGAGATGCAGCGTGCCTCAGATGAGGTGTCCCGAAGCAGGACAAGGACAGACGACGAACCTCTCCAACAGCGTCCCGACAAACATCTCATCGACCAGCCATGAACAGAGCGTTCTGGCAATGTACACCTCCGTCTAGTCTTCCGAGATAGCATATACTCTCGTCTTAGCCCGCGAAGGAGCGTGCACTCCTAGTTAGGCCCATAGACGAGCATACATTCACGATTGAGGCCACCCTCCGATAATCAACATGGACAACCTTCCAGGTAAAGTGTTCATTTGTGGCTTGTCCCACAATGAGCATCCTCCATCTCACATCAGAGTAGGCAGTATGACGGACGAAGAAAAACAGTCACTCAATTTGGCTCAAGTTCAACCAGCAGCCTATGAGTAATCTGCTCGCCAGCTAGAAATGTATCACATGTACCACAGCCATAATATAGACGAGCTGAACATAGGGAAGAGCGGCTTAGACCAGCAGGTCACGAACGGGGGCAACTAGAAGCTCTGCTGCTCAAGCAGAGGCAAATTCAAGAAAAATGTCACATTTCATTAACAAGATCGAGCAGACAGAACCATCCCACATACACTGGCAGATACAAAGATTATTTATGTCCCGACAAACACATCAACTAAGCTTAATGGCGCACCAGGGGCAGACGGGTACAAGAATGATACACCAGCCCAACCACCAAAAACCAGGGACAGGTATTGTTTTCATCACTTTAGGTGATTTAATACTAGAGTAGCCCATCACTAGTACCCGAGCACCGTGGACCTAATAGTCCAATTCCTCCTGCTGTGCATAGCTTGGCCTAAGCTTGCCTTGACTCCGTTCTCATAGTCGTGCCAACCTGTTCCACGACTCCCGGCCGCCCTCAATCTGTCACCATGGCTCCTAGATGTGTGATCTTGCACCACGGCTCCCAACCGTACCGATCTTGCCCCGAGGCTCCTAACTACGTCGGCCAAGTCCACGATATTTCAAACTTCAAAGCATCAAACGATAGAGTAGAATACGAGGCTTTACTAGCAGCCCTTGTTAGTAAAAGGCTTAGCGGTGAAGAAGATTGAATTCTATTCGGATTCTCAGCTGACCACTAACCAAGCTTCATATAAGCACACGATGAAACATCTAAGGATGACACAATACTTGGAGAAAGTTGGGAAACAGCTCACTGCACTTCCTATTTCCACAAAGAGCTTGAAATCTTAAGCAGATCATTGAACATGATCTCACAGGCTGAAGATTATTTCAGTTGTCTATCACTTCCATATTCTCCAGTGCGAGAGGGTAAACCAATTTCTCAACATCCATCTGGGTAAGTTCTCTACTGCGAGAGGGTAAACTAATTGCTCTCTACTGTGAGAGGGTAAACCAATCCTCCGACATCCATCTGGGTAAGCTCTCTAGTGCGAGAAGGTAAACTAATTGCTTTCCAGTGCGAGAGGGTAAGCCAATTCCTGACACCCATCTAGGTAAACTCTCTAGTGGGAGAGGGTAAACCAATCCCTTGACACTTATCTGGGTAAGCTCTCCGGTGCAAAAGGGTAAACCAATTCCCCGACACCCATCTGGGTCTGCTATTCAGTGTGAGTGGATAAACTAATTATCTAACACCCATATGGTTATGTTTTCCAATGTGAGAGGATAAACTAATTCTCCGACGCCCATTTGGGTCTACTCTTCAATGGAAGGAGGCAAACTGCCCATGAATTTCCATACAACTACTTATTTTGATGTGATTAGTTAACAATTTTCATATTCCACATATCTTTATCATGTTGTGATGCATGCCAAGGATCGAATACTCGATGACCAACTAAGCAAGAAATGGTCAGAGGGTAACAACTGATGATGAACTCAACAGCTCGACGCCTAATAAGCCAAAACTCACGGCCCTAAGTGACTCTGTGGGATCGTCAGATTTTTTTCAAAACAGCGTGCCAGCCGACGGTTCTATGACTAAAAGTTTTGGAAGATGTTCAAGTAAGCAAAGTTTCAAGAAAAATGAAGATGAAGTAAAACAAAGAAAGCGGTTTATTTGTAGCAAATTGATAAACTTATACAAAGGTCATCAAAATCTAATACAAGCTAAATAGAGTAGACTACTCATTTAGTAACTTGGATGGCCTTGGGCTCACCAGCAACCATCATGCCCTCAGCAGCCACTTCGCACTTAACAATTTGCTCATCCAACATTTCATCTTCAGCAACTCCGATCTTGGCAGCTCCGTCCTTGATTACTTCATTTATGGCAGCATATAAATCAAACTCAAGCAGTTTCCTCCTTCTTGGCAAGTAGCATAGACGTGGCAGCCCAAATAATGGCCCATGCCATGCCACTTCCTCGCCCCATCCCGAGCCATCCCTTAGCTTCAGCCAAGCCAAGCAGCCCAAGTTGTGGCCTATACCGAGCTGATTCCTGGCCCCTGCCAGCCGACGTGCTGCACCAACCTAATGGCTGCCCCGCGGTAGCACCACCCAAGAAGAATACAAGAAAAATTAAGTTTTTCTTACCTTGCTGCGGTGCGGAGAAGATAAAGAAATCAATGAAAAAGGGTTTTAGCTTTCTTTCTATCTTGTAGGGATAAATAATTGCCCTCTGAAGTTGATTTAATCTCTTACTTTAAGGTAGGCTTAAATAGGCTTTGGTAGCAATTTATTTCCCTTTCCTAAAGGAGTCTAATTCCAAGTCAAAGTGGAAATCTGCATCAAAATTAGAGATCTCTATAGCTACTGCCTTTTCCTGCGAACAGTCCAGCAAGTGTGAGGGCATTTGTGGAGCCAAAAATAATCTCAAAAATCGTGGAGGTGACACGTGAATTTTTTGGACAAGAAAGACTTGATTACCCTCGAGGCACACCAGAATTCTCACGCTCATGCAATGGACAATAATGGCTCAATCAAGGAAGAGTCAAAGGTGATCAATATGATGTTTATTTAAATCCTTCTCATCACTCCCTATTAATCCCTTATTGATTTTATTCAAAAGGTACCTCCCAAAACTTCCTATTCAATTTAGGAATAATTGCCATGTTAATTGCAAGATATCATTTCACATAATATCTTGCAATTATTCACCCAATTACACCATATGGCCAGCCATTCTCCACCAGTTACCAATAGGGTCGGCCACCCTCCTATAAATACCCCTCTTATCCCACTAAAATGATAGGCCATTTGCTGCCCACAAACTCCTAAATACTTTCTTTCCAAAATTCTAACTTTGGCATCAGAGATTCTTTGGCCAAAGCCCCCAATTCAACGTGAGCACGTGAGGCTTTTGGTCTTAATCTTAGGTGTTATTACTTTGCATGTGCATTTTCGTCAAAGCAGAAGATGGCGAAAATTTGCATCCACATTTAAGAATGGTCATAACTATGCCCTAGATTAGCAAAAGCATATGCTATATTTTGTTTAACACTTATATATTTGCTCTAAAAGGGTGCGTGAATAAATTGGTTCAAACTTGTCATTTATGTGATTCGAACATAGGACTTCTTACTTACAAGTGAAGGGAAATATCATTAGACTGTAATATTAATTAGTAGCGGATCTATAATTATATGGTATATATACCACCCCTCATTGACTTTAGTGGGAAATCAAATATTATTGGTTAGTAAGTTTGGAAAATTTTGAAAATAAGAATGGATATCCAAAGAAATCCAAATTCACTTTCAGTACATATTTACACCTTTCAAGTCATTTGAAGTGTTTTAACGGGTCATGATGTGTTAAGTGCTCTCATTGCACCTTGAGATTTTAAAATGGATAAATTATATCTAGCCCCCTCATGTTTGGGTACAATTGTAACCTCATACAACATTTTTAAAACATTTCAATCTCATACAAAAACTTGTATTTAATTGCAGTTTCATAAATCTGTTAGTCAAACCGTCAATTTGATCGTTAAATAATGATGTGGCAAGTGCCTATCCCATTATTTTGCTGATGTACCAGTCAATATTATGCCATCTAGGATAGAAAAGTGATTTTATTTAGAAATGTTAATCTAAGTAGGAAAAGAAATTAAAATATAATTTGTTTTCAAACAATAGTGGGCCCACCCCTTACCTCTATACTTATCTTCAACCTCTATCCGTCAACCCTTCCCCCTTCAACCCTAGCCTCAATTCTTCATCCAGTTGCAATCTTTCATCTCCCTCCTCGCCGCCGTCGAGTCATCATCAATCTACTCAGTCGTCTTTCCTTTAGATGTGGTGGAGGAGGACAAAACATGCGAAGCAAGCTTGTCAGACCCACCCCAACCTCATCCCCTACTTCGAACCCGTCGTCGAGCGTGACTCTATTTCCAATTCCTCACCAAATCCAAACAAAAAGAGGGAAACTAAAAATGGAGTTCCTAGAAAACTTGACCTTCTGTCATATTTTCCCATGCCCAGTCCTACCTATTGCCCAAATGAAAATTCCGTCGCTACACCAACAACAACAAAGCCTTGTCCCACTAAGTGAGGTTGGCTGTATGAATCATCGAACGCCATTGCACTCAGTTTTGTGTCACGTCTTCCATTAGATCCAAGTACTCTAAGTCTTTTCTTAGAGTCTCTTCCAAAGTCTTCCTAGGTCTTCCTCTACCCTTTTGGCCTTGAACCTTTGTCCCATAATCGCATATTCTAACCGGAGCATCAGTAGGCCTTCGTTTCACATATCCAAACCACCGTGACCGATCATTCAATTTTGACTACTCCTACTTTACCCCGGATATCCTCATTCCTAATCTTATCCTTTCTCGTGTGCCCACACATCCAACTGAACATTTCGTGCCATAAAGCATTGTCGGCCTTATTGTTGTTCTATAAAATTTTCCCTTGAGCTTCAGTGGCATACGACATTCACACAACACACCGGATGCACTCTTTCACTTCATCCATCCAGCTTGTATTCTATGGTTGAGGTCTCTATCCAACTCTCCATTCGTTTGCAAGATAGATCCTAGGTAGTGAAAGCATTCACTCTTTGGTACTTCCTGATCTCCAATCACCACCTCTAACTCATTTGAGCCTCAGTTTACATTGAACTTGCACTCCATATATTATCTCTTTGACCGACTTAGGCGAAGTCTTTTAGATTCCAACACTTATCTCCAAAGGTTAAGCTTCGTATTTACTTATTCCTGAGTTTCATCTATCAACACTATATCGTCTGCGAAAAGTATACACCAAGGAATATCATCTTGAATATGTCCCGTTAACTCATCCATTACCAATGCAAAAAGGTAAGGACTTAAAGATGAGCCTTGATACCCCTACAGTTATGAGGAAGATTTTGGTTTGTCCTTCATGAGTTCTTACAACAGTCATTGCTCCATCATACATATCCTTTATAGCTTGGATATATGTTACTCATACTCATTTTTTCTCTAAAATCCTTCAAAGAATGTCTCCCTATCATACGCTTTTTCCACATCTATAAAAACCATATGCAAATCCTTTTTATGTCTCTATATTTTTCCATCGATCTTCGTAACACATAGATTGCCTCTATGGTTGAACGCCCTGGCATGAACCCGAATTGGTTGTCCGAGATCTTTGTCTCTTACCTTAGTCTATGCTCAATTACTCTCTCCTAGAGCTTTATTATATGTTTCATTAACTTAATACCCCTATAGTTCATGCAATTTTGTACGTTGCCCTTATTCTTGTAGATAGGCACCAAAATGCTCTTTCGCCACTCATTTGGCATCTTCTTCATTTTCAAAATCCTATTGAAAAAGTCTGTGAGCCATGCTATACCCGTCTCTCCCAAGACTTTCCACACTTCGTTCATTATATCATCTGGGCCCACTGCTTTTCTATACTTCATCTTTTTCAAAACTACAACCACTTCTTCCTTCCTAATTCGGCGGTAAAAAAAGTAGTTTCTACACTCTTCTGAGTTACTCAACTCCCCCAAAGAATTATTCCTGTCATGTCCTTCATTGAAAAGATTATGAAAATAACCTCTCCATCTATCTTTGACCATGTTCTTTGTAGCAAGAACCTTTCCATAGTTGCATGTCTCCTTGCCCACATGTCCATTTAAATCTCCTTCTATAAATACCTTCTCCGTCTGAGCGATTCCTTGCACCAAGTCTCCAAGGTCTTCCCAAAATTTCTCCTTCAAACTTGTATCCAACCCTACTTGAGGTGCGTACGCACTAATCACATTAATGAGTTTTTGTCCAATTACAATCTTGATTGCCATAATTCTATATCCTACCCTCTTGACATCTACAACATCCTGTGTCAGGGTCTTGTCCAGAATGATGCCAACACCATTTCTTATTCTATTTGTGCTCGAATACCAAAGTTTAAAACTTGAGTTTTCGAGATCCTTTGCCTTAAGACCAACCCACTTAGTTTCTTGGAGGCACATAATACTTATCCTTCTCCTCACCATAACTTCCACTACTTCCATAGATTTTCCCGTTAAGGTTCTTATATTCCACGTTTCTAAACGCATTCTACTCTCTTGAACTCCACCTTTCTGTCCTAGCTTCTTCACCCTCCCCCGTCTAATAAGGTCATTGTACTTCTTTTGCGTGTCCTGTGTAAAGTTGATTAAAGCAGATGCTTCCAAACAACTTTGAGTGGCTGTAATACCCCGTATTTAAAAAAAAAAAAATGTATATATATATATATATGTGTGTGTGTGTGTGTGTGTGTGTGTGGGTAATTATCTTTACGTAATGATTTTATTAGATTTCTTTTATGCTAGAGCCTACTTTCAATATGTAAAATAGTCTCAATGTCAAATCCTTTTTGCTACAAAGTTATTTAAAAATAAAAAATAAAAATAAAAAACTAGCTAGTCATGTTCATATGTAATTAAAGATATTTTTAGTTTGAATTGGAGAAGGGGATTATAATGAGTTTGGCTTGATTTTTCTCACAATGGGCCGAGAGTTTGAGGTTGGACTAAATGAGTAGTTTTGTCTTGATATTTTCTCTCAAAGATGAGGTGGAAAGTTAGTAATCATTAGGAGTTACTGATTTGGTGATTATTCACCACTCTAGATGTGGAGGTGGGAAGTCTATAGCATGTATACGTTCTTAGCATGCATGAGGTAATATTTGTGGCATTAGAAGTGCTTACTCATCAATCTGAAGAAATCTTAATCATTTGGGTAATATTCTCCCTCCAATGCAATCCAACAAGCTTACCTTGAGATAAACCTTTACGTAGCTTTTGATGCTTGTATCCATCTTGCATGATATTCATTAGTTCATGATTAACTTAACACATGTCTCTTTGCCATTTGAACACATACCATTTTCAATGATTAACTTCACATTTGGTGTGTTTCTATTGGAACACATATTAGGGCTAAGGATTAGCTTAACATTTGTTCTTTTTCTATTGGACCACATTTCATTCATAATGATTAGGACAACACTTGTTACCTTGTTATTGGAACACATTTTATGTCTAATGATTGGCACAACCCTTGGTTTCTTTCTATTGGCACACTTAGGAGATTTTTTTAGAGGAAGATGACATGCAATCTCTATAAAGGAAGGAGCAAGTACCAACGGAAGAGACTTGGAGAGAAGAGAGAGGAAGAATAAGAAAAAGAAAAAGAACAACTCTAACAAAAATCTATCATCCCCTTCATATTAACTCTTTATCTTTCTTTTACGTACTGTTAAGACTTTAAGCCATCTTTCATTGTATTTGTAAGTCTCTCATATATAGTGAAATACAATGAAAGCAAACCCCAGTGGATGTAGTCGATTTGGCAAACCACTTAAATCTTGTGTTGTTTATGCATTTACATTTTGAGATCATTGTCATGAGAGCAATCCCACTAAACCATCAAAAATTTCCATTTACTTTCCTTGAGAATGTTGTAAAATAAGAGAGACAAATCCCAGAAAATGCATGAGAACTTACCCAACAGAATTGCTCTAGGGAACTTAAATGGGGTTATGCATCAATATCACCTAGAGAGAGATGGAGTAAAATAGTAAAGTAATATTTCTCAATTAGATTGTTGAGTGTTATCAATACTATATTATTGATAATATAATACAATTTTGGTTACTAACAATTTGATTACTGTTGCAGATGTTTTAGAGCATATGATTATTGATATCCTTGTTACATGGCATATACATAAGCATTCTTGTAAAGTAAGAAAAAGAGTTACGTTGTGTTTGAGTTGTGAGGATATTCAAGGGCTGAAGTTTGCCTTGAATATAAAATAATGAACCTTGTATACGTCAGGCGTCAGGGGAAGGGCTTAACTATACAACCGGTTGGTTATAAAATAATGAACCTTGTATATGTCAGGCATCGGGGAAAGGGCTTGAATATACAATTAGGCGTAAGAGGAAGTGCCTATATAAATAAAGTGGAAATGGAGAAATAAATTCTGAAAATTGGGCTTAAGGGATGAACGGGAGTTAACTCATATTATAAGGTATTTGGAGTCAAGTGGTATAAGCATGGTATGAGACGTGCAGACTTGGATGCCTTAGGTATGTGTTGGCGGGATTAGAAGGGAGTGAATGCATTCATCCATCTCATTGGCATATATTTCATGCATTTGAAAAAATTGTTACAATTTAATTATTATTTAATTGGTAGTTCTTGTTGTGAATTAATTTGTGCACTATTGTTATTCCGCTACGTATTTGATAAATTTTATGTAAGATTTTGTTATATGATGTATGGTATTTAATTTTATTTTCCACCATATCTTGGTTGTAGAATTTATTTCTATAGCTAAGATATGACTCACACCCTAACTCGTGAATGGTCCTTATTCGAGGGTCGGGGCGTGACAATGAAGTCGTTCAAAAAGAAGTTTCTATGGCCTCCTTGCTCATTTAACACTCTATCCGACGCCAGATACATCGACCTTTGCTCACTTATCATTGTGCTCGGGCCACACAGCGCTCCACTTACGGGTGACGACCTAGCTTTAGCGTAATTTCGTTCAGGATTCAATATCATAAGGATTTGACGTAAGATAGAAGTACCGGTCAACTACCTGACGCCCTCCCCTTCCTCCTTTATTCGGGCATGGGACCGGTAATGTAAGATACACTTACACAGGCGGAGTTGAAAATTCCATCGCTAGACCCAAAAAAAAAAATTCAAACAAATTCCTCCAATTCAAGAAATTCTTCATAACATCAATCACAAAATACACACACTATGTACTTTTTTTTTTTTTTTTTGGAAACTGGAAATATCATTAACCAGGGTCGAAGCCAAAGAGAGTACAGAAAGCCACACAAGGCTAACAACATCAGACATGAAAGCAGATAATAAAGGAAATAAACTACGACACAAAGGAGCACACGTGTCACCCTTAGACCCACTTAAACAAAAGCTAGCTTGGGGGCATGGTAGCTCATCCTTGTTCAGAATACAGACAAACAAAGATGGCGGTCGTTGAACCCAGACTAAGCCGCTTATCTCCGCACCAGCATGGGACTCTACATAATCCACCGCTTCATTTGCTGATCTTGGCACCCAAGACTAGACACACGAGTTGAAGGCCTCGCCAACCCCACGAATATCACACAACACCGAAAAGACCTCCTAAGATCCATGGTCATTGCATCCATTTAGCCATGATATTGTCTCCTTGGAGTTAGATTCCACCATAATACTATGGAAGCTCCACTGTCTTGCCATCACACATCTCTTCAAAACACATCTCACCTCCGCAACCAAAACATTTGTTGCACATATCTTCTTCCTACGTACCGCCAAGCAGTAAGAGGTCGAATCCCGTATCATGACACCAATATGGTAGTACCTATCCACCCGTTTCCAACTAGCATCCACATTAACCTTAATAACACCTTGCACAAGAGGAGACCAATAGGTAGTGATACGGACGCGTGGACTCAATGAAACCCGCCTACTACTAACCCCCGAGCAAGCTTCCAGGAATGATGAAGCAGCGAGGGAAATGGCAAGCACAATTCGTGATGAGGAGGGTTGTCGTGAGTTAAAAACCGCATCACACCTTGCCTTCCAAATTGACCAACAAGTAAACACAACGTATGACATGGTTCTCCTTCTGTCCTCTACTGGTCATGTGTGATCACTCCAAATACGTTGGAGCCATGAGTGGAATATGGACACTGAATCTTTGTCAATCTGAAGCCCCAAAGCAACCCCAAACCAAACCCGATCCACCCAAAGGCAGATGAGTAAAACATGTTCAATAGATTTCTCTCGCTTAGAACACAAAGGACAAATAGGGGAAGAGGCACACCTTCATCGAAATAAATTCATCTTCGTAGCAGTAGCCCCCCAAAGAGTCCTCCACAAGAAGTTCTTAATTTTGGGAGGGACCATAATATTCCATATACACTTCCACACCCTCGAATCAACAATTGTCGAAGAGGAAGGGCAGAAACCCCGAGACTGGCGATTGATGTTATGGACCCAATGATACCCAGATTTGATCGTGTATCGTCCCATTCTATCAGTCAACCAAACCAGTATATCCTTGCGCCTAACCACACTGATTGGCGTATCCAAGACCGCCATTCTATCTACTCCCGCCATTTTCATTTCTATAAAATCCAACTGCCAATCCTGAGAGGAAAGATCAATAATAGAGGAGACCCGGCATGAGAGATCCATGTCGACCCCCGAAACTGGGGCAGGGTACTCGGAAGCCAAAGACGGGATCCATCGATCAACCCAAAATTGAGTATGCTCACCACTCATAATCTGCTAGCGAGCTCTCTTAGTGATAATATCCATGCCCGCAAGGAGACTAGCCCAAGCCTAAGAAGACCTACCCCTTTTTCGAGCCTCAAAGAACGAGCAATTGGGAAAATATCGCTCTTTGATAACTTGGGCCCAAAGTGAGTCAGGATTGTGAATAAGTCGCCAACATTACTTAGCCAATAATGCTAGATTAAATTCTTTTAGGATCCTAAAGCCCATACCCCCCTCCTGTTTGGGCAATCCCAGAGACTCACGGCTTACCCAAATGATCTTCCTTTCTCCACTAGAAATTAGCAATAACAGGGTCAATATCATTGCAGATATTATCCTGGAAACAAAAGATATTCATTGGGTAGGCAGGAATGGCTTAAGTAATAGCTTTGATTAAAACTTCCATGCCGGCTTGGGAGAGAAAACCTTGCTTCCAGCCTTAAATCTTAGCCATCACCCTATCTTTTACGAAGGCCAGAGCCTCTCGATTAGACCTTCCCCAGACCGTCGGGATACCCAAATAGTTACCCAGGTCCACCAGCTGTGGCATACCCAAAATATCACACAATAACTCCTGAAGTTTGGTCGGGGTGTTAGCCCAAAAAAATATAGAGGATTTCTGCATGCTCAATTCTTGTCCTGATTCCAAACAGTGCATTAAGGATTTGGACAATATTCTGACAGTTCAGCAGAGATGCATGTAGAAATATTAGAGTGTCATCGGCAAACAGCAAATGGGAAATATAAAGACCATGCATACTGATCTTAACGCCCTTAAGGAACCTTCTGTCGACCTTCACTTGGATTAGGCGTGAGAGAACATCTGGGACAATAAGGAACAAGTACGGAGAGAGAAGATCTCCCTGCTGAAGGCCCTGGAATAGTTTGAAGCGCTTCCCCGGTTGGCCGTTGATAAGGACCAAAAAGTCAACGGAAGAAACACACGCCATCACCATATTTATCCCCACTTGTGAAACGCCATTCGGACCATGACTGCCTCGAGGAAGTCCCACTCAATCCTAATATATGCCTTGTGCATGTCAATTTTCATTGCCAGCTCGAACTTCGTCTTAACTTTCCTGAGCTTGAGGAAGTGGAAAACCTCATGTGCTACAAGAATATTATCTTGTATTTGTCTGCACTTAACAAAAGCATTCTGGGAAGGGGAAATAAGCATAGGAAGCCAAGGTTTCAACCGGTTAGCCAACAATTTTGAAGAAAATCTTATAGGAGTAGTTGCACAGGCTAATCGGACGAAACTGGCCCACCGACACGAGATTTGTCGCCTTCGGAATAAGGACAATATGAGTGGAATTGAGCCTTCTGGGACTCCCCCGCCCGATCACAAAATCTTGCACCAACCCATTCACATCATCTACAATAATATCCCAAAATGAATGGTAGAAAACTCCATGTAACCCGTTCGGGCCAGGTGCTTTCATTCCACCCATTTGGAAAACTACATATTTAATCTCTTCCAAAGCAACAGGTCTAGTGAGAAGTGAGTTCATTTCCTCCGAGACGGAGGGGCGAACAGATTCTAGGACCGATCCCCACTCCTGCCGACCCTCAGAGGTAAAGAGGTGAGTGAAGTGCTCATTGATAACTCAATTAATGCCCGCAGTGTCCTCCTTCCACACCCCTTAAGCATCTTCCAGCCTCCCTATCTTGTTGAAGCGCCGACGTTGGATGGTTGTCTGGTGAAAAAACCTAGAGTTAGAGTCCCCCTCTTGCAGCAATTTAACACGGGAACACTGCCTCCAGAACAATTCGTCTCCAGAACAATTCGTCTCTTGCCTCCAACTTATCAATTAGACCAGAGAGAGATCAAATCTCCTCATCATTCGCCTCCCATTTGTTTTTGAAGCTGCTCCAGCTGATTTAATTGAGCCCCAATCTCCTGTCGGTCACCACGTAACCTCCGCCTACTCCAATTCAAAATGTTTCCCTTAACCGAATTTAGGCGTCGCAATGCTCCAACTTCGTTGAATTACCTCCCGACACCCATCCTCGCTGAATTACCTCCCAACACCCATCCTCGCTGAATTACCTCCTGACACCCATCCTCGCATACTATCTACTTAGATCTTCCTAATCAATCAAGCAATTAGATTCTCAAAATTATTCTCATCAAGAAAATATTAGCAACCGGAGGCAGTGGGGTTTCAGATGAATTGGGTCAAAACCCGCGGAATCGCAGGGTCGAACTCGACAGCGAATTAATATATTCCAAGAACACACTTTTTGGGGGTTAGTATTTTGCAGTGTCAACGAGTGGTCCGAGTTGTGGAGCGACCCTGAGTTATTGTCATTGGATCGGAGTGAAAGTGGAGACCCCGAATTTGATTTGAGTTGAGTGGCGCGACGTCGACGATTTGGTCTCACCTCTTCTGGCTAGCGGGAGGTTGAGGTGAGGAGAAGACGGCGAGCTTGGATCTGCTGTGACTGTGATAACTCAATTGACTCTTCGATGTATGAAATCGCAACTAAATACAAGTTTGTGTATGATATTAAAATATTTTAAAGATGTTATATTAAGTTGTAGTTACATCCAAACCTGAGGTAAATTGTAATTTACCCTTTTAAAATTATATTAGGTAATACCTATCGTCTAATATTATTTTAAATTGATGATGTGTCACAACTAGGACCTGAATTTAGGTTAGATGTATAAGTTGAGTACACTTGCACAGTTTAGTCCAAACACGGTGAGTGTTGTTATTTTAGGACACAAAACATCGATCTATAAGAAGTTGGAGCTCCATAAAGAGTCTTTTTCATGTGATGTACGGGTCACATACTCGCTACGTGATCAATTTAATAAAGAATTAGATATCCAACAACATGAAAGCAAAAAATAATGGACTTATTGCAGACCAGTTATTTATCCCAAATCCAAAAGTCCAGCCCATTTGAAGTGCAATGTGTTTAGCAGTCTGACGGTCTGATCTAGTCTTATAACAAAAGAAGCAAAAGGTAACATTTTGGAGTGCTCCCCCATTTGAAACGTTGAGTCCAAAATGCTCCTCTAATATTTTGCAGGTTGAAATCCCAGAATGCTCAATTGAAGAAGTAACAGGCATTTTCTTGGCCTGAATTTGAAACTGTACGTGCATATGTAATTAAAAAACCGGGGAAGCAGACGGACCATGGATTGCAAGTAATTGATATAGTAGTACTACTGTACTAGAACCACTATTTGTGGACACCTATTGCTATAAGTGAAAAAAGTGGTGACCAACATTGGCTTAGTGTCCAAACCCATGTGCATGATAGTGCTACTACTACAAAACGTGAGATTCTTTGTGACGAATAAGGTCTCATGATATATAGATGTATAGATATTTCGGGGTTGATAAGGTATTGGTGGGGTTCTTACGTAAGCAGTGCTATAATATTATCGTGGACCAGCTCAGACGACGACGTTGAATTATTAGTGTACTACTGTAGCTAGGGTTTGTATCGGCTGGATGCATGCTGCTCAAACTTGAAAAGGAAGTGCGCGTGAAATCATGGTAAAAAGTTGGAAACGTTTGGACCATTCATTTTCTCGTTCTTGGACTCACCTCCTTTCCAATATTGTATGGCATTAACAGCCAAATTTAACTTATAGAAGTGTGGTGGGTGGGGGATTGAAGGAATGAAAAAAGTTTAAATACGAAAAATGGCAACAATATATATATGGGACCTAATACATGCTTGCCTAAAAGAATCCAGCACAAAAAAAACATGCATGAGACCAAATTAAGTGGCTAAAACCCTAGCTTGATTCCGAAATATCTAACATGAAGTGACATGGCTTCAAATTTAAAAGTTCAAAATTTTGAACTTAAAATCTCCGAGTATTTATTTTTTCCTCCCTTGGGTACTCCATTTAAAAAAGGGCATTAATTTGATACATATTAATACTTCATAAAGAACAACGAACAAAGATTATCTGCACGCATATGTTGATCGCTGTTAACCGTTAATATATCAACGCTAGATAGTCACCATTTAGCATTAATCCAAACTCAGCAAGAACGATAAATGATTTTAAATCACCAGTACAGCCGTACGTACAGTGAACATGAACATTCACTTTTCGCAATCCAGTGACAGCTTGAGCTGCAGATTCAAGCTAACACTCCAAAAACCGCCTTAAGTGGACGGTGTGCAATCAGCTATGTGGGAAAGAAAACACCACGTGTACAACCACCAACTATTACGCATTGCTTTCCACAGTGAACCAAACAAAGAAGCAAGCCCTATTAATTTAACATTACTTGGATCGAAGATTCCACCATAGGTCATCATTAGCGTTAACAATTTTATAAGATTATTGTTTGTGTTTTTTTTGGTTCCCTGGAAAATGGAAAGGAGAAATTATTACACCCTAGTTTATTGTTGGCTCTTTTGGTTTTATAATTAATTCAGCTCGTGATAATAAACGGAACCAATAATTTGCATTGACAAAGAGTCGTGACACTTATTAATCTCTACAGCGATAGAGAAATACTAAAAATGAAAACCATTACATGGCCACGACTCCAGAAGAATCTTAATGAATTATCTATTATTAATTCCCTTCATGATTAAATTGTAAGTAAAGGAGATTAAACATTCTAATTGTTTTTCCATTCTAAGTGCCACTGTGTAATCTAAATATATAATCAAGGGTGAAGTGCCGATTTAGTCCCTGAATTATCACCTCAGTGAAAATTAGGTCCCTGAATTATTTTTTCGGTAAAATAAGTCCTTAAATTCATTAGAAATTGCTAATTTCATCCCTACTATTCTATTCAAAGCTATTTTATCCAAATTTTCATCAACTTAAGTTACTTGATACACTTTAGAGTGTAATACCATCATTTTCTCGTCTATAAGTGCTTAATATTTCATATAGGTTGTGAATTTAATGTCTAATTTACCCTCAAAAGTTAACTTACACTATTTCTTTACGAAAAATTACCAATTTCTCCTCCAAAGTTAACTCTATACATTATTTCTTTATGAAAAACTACAAATCTACCCTCCAATGTGTATCACATGCAAGTAACGTGACTTAAGTTGACGGAAAATTGAATATAGTAACTTCGAATATAACATTAGGGATGTAATTGGCAGATTTTTATAATTCAGGGACTAATTTTTCTGAAAAAATAGTTTAGGGACCTAATTTTCACTAAGATGATAATTCAGGGACTAAATTAGCAGTTTACCCTATAATCAACAGTTGAATTTTTCAATAAAAATTTAATAAATATTTGCAATGGTTAAATTTTGCATAAAATTCATATCACTGAATGAATCGTACCTCTGTAACCAGCCTCAAAAATTCATCTACATGTGCTACTTTCTTGTATAAACAACTTTGTGGAAAAAGTTTGATAGAGTAGAAATTGAGGAACAAGTAGTAAAGGAGAAAAGGTGGTGCTTGTGTAGCTGTCCTTTTACCTTCCTCGCACCTTAGAAATCAAAACTTTTGTGTTTCCTTGACATCTCATTAAGTCAACACGCATGCATTACATAATTTGTCTTAATTCACCGTTCAGATTTACATGATGTCCACTTGTACTTTGGATCTATATATACTAAATAAATTATCGTTTTATTTGGTTGAAAAAGACTATGCCTAATACGCCAAGGAAAGATTAGCAGCTTCTTCTAGATACAATTAACCTTTAACATCCTTATATGATTAAGACATACTAGCTACATAAAAACAAAAAATAAAAACAGGAAAAATATATGCCAATAATTAGGTGATTCGCTCACAAGTGCAAGATTAAAATCTTTTAGTATGCTACGGATCATGCAATTATACTGTAGAAAATACGACATATATGACCAACCATCAAAGCGACTTGAGCATTGTAAATTAAGAAGTATGAATGTCACCAAATTGATTGACTATGTCGATCTTATATACTCGCCTTGTAGTCCACAAGAGTATTTACCTTTTGAGTCGATGTAAGGTTTGTCTTTTTCAAAGTGTTAATCAGCACACTTTGTTGTATGAACTACATAGTTAAGTAGTTGATCATAAGTAAGATCGATATAGGGAGTCAGTTCATAGTTATAACGATTTTAGAATGCTAACTTTCAATGACAGAGATGTAAAAATATAGCGAATTCATAGTGAGTTGCTTTTCACATTTTTAGTTACATGTCATACGTATAGGTTCAATGTCCTGTAACAATTGAATACACATGCATCGTGTGGTCCATCCAGCCATGCATTATGGTAATGTTATCCTTCAGTCAAAGTGGCCGGTCTAGGATGTGCTTATTGTAGTACGACGTACGAATCAGTTTGGACACACAGATTTGATCCAAAGTCAATATTGGTCCTAACTTAATCTCTCGAATTCTTAATATATCATGACAAAGAAAAGATATCAAACAATAACCTTAAGAGCAAGTAAACTGGAATTCACCAGAAAATATGAAAAAATTTGAAGCTTATTGATTGATAACACCAAAAATAACAAACCCTAGCACCCTAAAGGTATAATGTCTCTTAACCATAGCTTTTTCTAGGAGTTCGAATAGGAAAAGAATTAAACAAATAGATATATCCCAAAAACATCTTAAATTTTGAGAATTATGAGTTGAACTTATGACATTCTTCTCTTTGCAACCGCAAGTCATGAGCCCAAATCGGACACTAGAGTTCAAATCAGCAAAACATTCTTCTGTTATCTTTCCGCCTTTCAATTTGATATTCGATCATTCTGTCATTTGATCTATATCAATTGTACACGATGCACCACGCTCAAGACCTATTTAGGTGCACTACTACGTTTTACTATTTGCGCGATGAACCAAAGTTGGCCGCGCAAAGTGTATTTTCGTCGCACAAACTTCAGCGCGACAGAAACTTCATTGCACAGAATCCGTTGCGCAAAGATCGTGAAGAAAGACTTTCCGTGACGAAAAAAATCATTGGTCGCACTAACACGGCGCAACGGTTTAGCCTTCGTTGCACAAAATTTTTAGGAACGAATGTTTTCGTCGCACAAAATACCAGGATACATACGTGGGAAGACTATTATTCGTCTCTCTAAACTTTGCACGATGACAATTTATTATTGCGCGACGAAACCTGGCTTGTCGCTTGAGTTTCGCGAGACGAAGGTTTTTGTCACGCAAAAATAAAATTTTTTTTTTAAATTTAATTTTACGTTCTGTTCTTTTTTTTTTATTTTGTAATAAAAATAAATTGCATTTTTTTTTGTGGTAATAAAATTAAATTGCAATTAAAAAATGTAATGAAGAGAAAAATAATATATTTAAATTAATATAAATGTATGTACTATGTACAAGAAAAATGTTTACAAAGTAAGGAAGTAAAAAACTAAAAAAATAATGCGGCGTAATCTATGTGGTCGTCATGCGGAGGCAGCTGGAAGGTCTCGAGGTTGTCGATAGGCTGAGACATCGAAGGGGTAGAGGTCGAAGGGGCAGAGGTGTGGCCATGCTCAGGTTGGAGGGGCTCGGAGGTCGACGTGGGACGAAGATCCGGGAGACGAATGCCAGACTGACTAAGAGCCTATACAATCTGTGACATCTGGCTCCTATACGAGGTGAGCTCAGTGCCACCTCTGCTGTCAAAGCTGTCACCTGACTCTTTGACTGCGATGATGAAGGGACTCTAGGTTACCGTCGTCGGGCATTCTCCATCCCCCTACAATATGTCCCTGGCCTCCCCCCGAGAGTCTAATCCAAGGTCTCTGTAACGATCTGAAACCCCACATCATGTGGGGGATCCACAGACTCGAGCGGAGTCTCAGGAGGAAGTTGGGAGGCGAACTCCTGAAGAACCAACTGCCTCTTCTCCATCATCGTCGCCTGTGTAATATAACATCAAATATTAATTATAACATTCATATAATAACCATGAAACTTGAATGCGTAAGATAATAATTAAAATTGAAGAATACTTACATTAAGGGACTTGGCCAACTCATCCCCGGGTCAAACATAAACGTCGCTAAAGACATCGATCTCAGGGAATTTTGAACCCCCCTGAATAGAACAAGAGAAGAAAAATGTTAGTATGAAAAAAAAATTAATATTAATGACATATTAAAAATTGAATATGAAAAACTTTATTATTACCCGCCGCCGCACCTCTATCCTATATGAGAAGGGCCTCGAACCAGAATGGTGGAGAAAAGTCTTCTTGTCCCTATTGCTCTTGTTAGCTTTCGCCTTCTTCTGTTATACAAAAAATAAACGTATTAGTTCAAATTTAAAAGAAATATAAAAAAATCAATAAATATTAGTAAGAAACGTATAATAATTTTAAACTTAATATAAAAAAAATACCACATAGCCGGGCTCCTGAAAATGACTGCAGAGCCACGCCTAATTATTTACCCAACCCTCAGACTCCTTCGGGCAACCCTCCTCAAGAGCAACATGCGGATCTTCAAATGTCTCAAAATATTGGTGCAAGCTGCTCTTCCACTGCTTGCACGGTTCAGAGAAGAGCATGTTAACGTACGCCAATATATCGTCGTTGATGTCCTTGAAATTGTAGTTCGTCTACAATGTAACAAATTAATTACATATATAAATATATAAAAGTTGAAGGAAAAACAATTAAAAGGTAGGATACTTATCGACAACTGTGCGCGTACCTTGTTCCTCACCTCGTCTGGCATCACCTTCCAAGACTTCCATTGCATAGGGCAATAGGTCCGAATGATGTGACCAATGTCGTGGGCCAATGCGCTATGCTGCTCCGCCGTTGGTGCATCCCGATGTCGCTCGTCGTATCCCATAGTGATACATCTGTTGGTCACCTAGGTGATCTTCGCCATCTTCAACTGGCAACAAGGTCCCCAGGTGTTTTTCTTGGCTGCAAAGAAATATAAAATTAACATTAACCCTAAACTAATAGCAAATCCTACTAAAATTTAGGCATAACCTCCCTATAATTAAAACATTTCCCAAAAACCTGAAAATAACATAAACAATATATGTAAATGCTCACAAATGTTTAATAATAGGTTCAGAACGATGACAATAATAAACAATATATATAATAACTGTTTAATCCTTAAATGACATAACTTAACAAACTTAACCTAAAATAACAAAACTAAGTTAACCAAATTCTTATCATATTTCATATTTGGTATTCCTTGTAACGTTTGTACTTTTGCATACCATTTTAGCCTTTAACTTATTTTAGCCTTTATCTCAACTCCAGGTGACATTTTAGGGATCTAAAAAGCTAGAATGACTGCTAACAAGTTGATTATATATAATAAGAAAGAAATTAATGTACCTTTGAAAAGACTCTAATTTGAACTATTTATGCTCAAGATAAACGGAAACAAAAAAGAATAAGCGTACAAGAGCAACTCTGAAAATTCCATTACAAATTTCTCTACAAGAAGCTAAGAGAAAGGGGGAAAAAAGTCTCACATTCCAACAAACACCAAAAAAACAAGTTATACACAGCACCAACATCATCAATTTTCAATCTAGAAACTGACCAACGAGTTCAATCAAATAAAAAATTAAAACTTTACTTTGTGATGCAATGTAAATGGGATTGGTAACTCTCACTATACCAATGCATGACCATGTCAATAACATATACAATTGGATTGACAATAATTTTCATTTTTTTTCTATGTTCCTCCACATTATTTGCCATACATGTTTGAATGTATGAACAAAGATATATTGGGATATGTAACAAAATTTAAATAGTTATAGGATATGTGACTTTATGTTTTAAACAAAAGTTATATACATGTAGACGCACAAGGTTTTTGAGGCGGTGCAACCAAAAAACAAATGAGGCAAAAATAAACAGATAAAATGAGAGGAACATAATCAATGATGGTGCTCTAAGTTGCATCCCACTTTAACTACAAACCTCATTAAACCGGCAAGGCACTATAGGAAAAAAAAATAGTTATCAACGTGCGGGGCGTTATTAAACTTTACCTTGTTGTGACCCCGAGGCATCAGTAGTGGATGCCGATGGTGTGCCGGGCGTGCGGGGGCGGTGGTGACCACACCTGGCGCTAACAGTTAGCGCCACTAATGAAGCTGATGATGCCGGCGTCTGGGAGACCCCGGGACCAACCAGCAAGTGGTCCATTTGTGCAAGAGCAGTGGCAGCTGACGGATGAGCCGGGGAAGGCGAACGGGGTGTAGTCGTCACCGCCTTATGACTTCTAATAAGGTTTGACATATGCACAATTAGAAGAAAAAAAATTCAGTAACTATACATATGCACAAACATATCCTTCAACATGCCTAATTCTGTGGCATATCACTCACACCAACCCCATAAAAGCATCTTGACCTATATGCATTTCATTCAAGGAGGAATAAAAAACCAATCCACTTACCTATATGCATTTCATTGCAGGAGAAATGAAAAAATTCCCAAATAATATCACCGACATATTTAATAAAGTCCCAAAAACTCAGGTAAGTCAATACAAGGTCATTGTTTGTTCTAATAAACCCACATTCTCTATCTGCCTTATATAATAAACATGTATATACACACACACATTAACAAACAACATCAACATAAAATCAACTAATTATTCTGTACAGTACCCACATATTCCAGTAAATTGTGCTTTCATATCAAAGTACCCAAAAATCAACTAATTAATCCCTAAATTCTCAACACACAGTTTTTAATTTAACTAATTAATCCCATAATATCAATGTCTCTCCATCCCATAAAACATTTCATCTCCCATCAAGTTTCAGGAGGAGAGGGAAAGAAATAAACTTGAATTTTATTTTACATGTATATATAATATAATCACTATATATATAATCAATATTTATATTTACAGAAGAAATTGGTGTAGTTTGTCGCCGTCAATAAAATCGTTCTAAAGCAACAGTGTATTGACAAAGGGTTTTGCCAAAGCTGTCAGCAGATTGGTGGGCGTTTGTGCCTCTAACTATGTTGTGTAGGTTTGACTTCAATCCTCAATTCTCATCGTTTTATAATAGTAGTTGTTGCAGTCCTAACTAGGTTAGAAATATAACGTTGTAAATTCTTGAAAATTCTTATGAGATTGTACCATATCTTAATTTTTAGATAGTATCCTAAAAATAATCTCCGGTTAAAAATGTAGTACATGTTGGGTCAAGATTTTATGTTTCCTACTATTAAAAATAAAGGCACAATATGAATTACATCAAACTCTCTCTCTTCTCCTTGCCGACACACCTTCTATTTCCCTCACTATATTCGTCAGTTAAATAGACTCTACAACACAAGTTTAATTTTTCTTTGTGGTACAAATGTTAATTTGGATGATAGAAGTTGATTACATGGTTTTTGACTTGGATAAGAAGATTTGGATATTAATTTGGATGAAGAGTTAGTTAGAGGTGGTAAGGATTATTGATCAATGGATTTAATTGATAAATTACAAGTTAACTAACAAGTTTGGAGCAAGAGTTTCTAGATACAATAGCTTATAAGTTCGACATTACCAAAATTGTAAACCCTAAAAACTAAAAAATTAGAACCCTAATTCAAAGCAATCATCAAATCAAAGCACTTATCAAAGGAGAGGTGAGGGATAGTTTACAGAGAGGAGAGGTGAGGGGAAAGTGGGAAAGTGTTTGCGATTTTAGTTTAATCCCGAGGTTATTGCGCGACGAACAAAAGATATTCGTCGCACAATAAATTCAAATTATTTTCATGTGCGCCCAATTTTCAGCTCATTCCTCAATGAACAGTAATTAATTGTCGCGCAAATGACATTCGCGGGACGAATAATAATTTGTTCGTCGCACAAAGACCTGAAAATTTAATTTACCCGGGTAAATTTTTTCAAATTTATATTTATTGAAATAAAACCAATTTATTTATGACATAAGCTAATTAAATTACAAAAAATTTCATTTACTATGTTTTACATGGCAAGTCGCAAATAAATTGCATTATTCATCATCTGAAGTAAAATAACTTTCGATGTCGTCGCTATCATCACTTTCGGTCTCCCAATCCACCTCATCCATAACTACGTCACCGTCGTCGTTCGGGCCCACTGCAACATCGTATCGCGGAAGATCACCGAGGTCAATTGTAATTGACTAAATCAGTATTTCGATTAAAGACATTCCTTGTATCTGAAATGGTTCTTGGATAAGATTTGTATCTCGAAGTGTTTCTGCATCATTTTCCATTGAAGATTCTAAATGTTGGTCAGCGACGTTGTCGACGTCGTAGTCAGTTGGGTCTTGTTCTGGTATAGCATACACGTTCCTGGGATCTATCTTCTGAACAACTTTCTAACCTTTCCCGGCTTTAGGGTCATATAGATACACAATATGTTTTGCCATGTTTGCCAAAATGTAAGGGTCGTCATCGTACAAAGTTCTGTTGATGTTCACAGATAATAAGCCATAGTCGATTTTAACACTTCCTTGCCTATTTGGGTTTGTATCAAACCATCGACACTGAAACATGATCACTTGGTATCGGTCTTTGTAAAGCAATTGCATGACAGTTGTTAGTTGCCATAGAAATCAATGTCCGTACTTTCTCATCCACCTGGGACATGGACATCGTTGTTTTGCGTACACAACTAGTCATCTCGTGTAGTCCCCAAAAACTTGACGCCGTTAACATGGTAACCCGAGAACAATTCAACACGAATCGGGCTGAATGCCAAGTTATATAACTCATCACTGTAAGCGGGGGAATTCGGGCTTCGCCCTGTTGCATACACTTTTTTTCAGCTCGCCGAGAAGCCTGCCAAAATAAAACGATACGATACAAATTAGTAAGCGTGGGCTAATGATGTATAAACAAATGATAACGATTATATACCTTTCTATTGGATACATCCAGTGATAGTTGACATGACCAACAAGCAATGCCTCTTGGGGCAAGTGAACCATCACGTGGATCATACTTGTGAAGAAAGCTGGAGGGAATATCATCTCAAACTTGCATAGGACTTGTACAATGTCATGGTGCAACTGATTAATGTCCATCTTTCGCAACGTTCTTGCCTTCAGTTCGGAAAAAAATCTGGACAACAACATGATTGGCTTCACTACATCTTTCGGCAATAGGTGTCGAATACCCACAGGAAGTAGGCATTGCATAAACACATGGCAGTCATGGCTCTTTAGTCCAGCAAATTTACCCCGTCAACATTCACACAACGCGCGATATTAGAAGCACCATCAGGAAACTTTACAGACGATACAAACTTTAAAAACTCTTTTTTATCATTCGGTTTCATCGAAAAAAATGCAAGATCCCTTCTAGCTTTATCACTGTCCTTATTCATCCATAAACCCCTCCGTTTGCCCATTCTTTCCAAATTAAGATAAGTTTTGATCGTGTCCCTTGTCTTGCCCTCGATATCTAGAATGGTGCTCACTAATGTGTCGAAGACATTTTTCTCAACATGCATAACGTCAATGTTGTGTCTCAATTTTAGTTTCGACCAATACGGGTGCTCAAAAAGATAAGCTTGGGCGTCCAGTTCATATGTGTAAAAGGTCTGGTCTGACTCACTATTTTCCCGAACGGAGCAAAATCCAAACAGTTAAGCTGTTCCAAAATCTGATCACCAGACCATTATCTAGGTCTGAGGAGATACTCTGTGTTCCCGTCGAACTCTTTATCCTTTTCCCACCACTCGTGGTCCCATGGCAATCATCTTCGATGACCAAGGCAACAAACTTTTCCAACGTGCCAACCAGATGTTACATCATCCTTGCATACAAGGCATGCCATATAACCCTTAGTGCTTCACCCAGAAACCATTGCATATGTGGGGAAATCATTCACAGTCCACATAAATGCTGCCCACAAAGTGAACATCTTCCCACTGGACTTATCTTACGTGCGCACACCGTTTGTCTATAAATCCATTAGCTCATTAACCAACAGCCTTAAGTAAACATCGATTGACCTGCCAAGATCTTCAGTTATCAAAAGAGTCATCATCATGTATTCTTTTTTTCATGCATTTCCAAGGTGGTAAATTATAGGGGAATACGAAAATTGACCAAGTGCTGTGGTGTTGGTTTAGAACCCCGAACGGATTGAATCCGTTAGTGGTAAGTCCCAATCTAACATTCCGTGGATTAACAACAAACTCGGGGAACGTTCAATCTAACTCTTTCCAGGCCTCCCCATCTGCAGGATGCCTCATTACATCATCGTCTACCTGTTTTTCCTTATGTCATCTCATGTCTGTGGCAGTATGCGTCGACATATACAATCGCTGCAACCTAGGTTTCAGGGGCAGATAACGCATGACTTTTTGTGGGATCTTAGTCGTTCTATTCTGAGATGTCATTTTGAACCTCGGCTCATTGCATACAGGGCATTTATCCAATGCTTTATTCTCTTTGTAGAATAAAATACAATTGTTTTTGCAAGCGTGAATTTTTTCATAACCTAATCCAAGACCATTCAAACCTTTTGCGCATGTCTATGGTCTTTCAGCAAACAATTGTCTTTCGGAAGCATTCTATTGAAAACCCCTAAAAAGTAATCGAAACACTGGTTCGACATACGATACTTTATTTTTCCATGCATTAGTTCCACAATGGTCGTGAGAACGGAAAAGCTCTCGCACCCCGGGTATAACTCTTGGTTGGCATTTTTTAATAGTTTTTCATATTGTTCGAACTCTACATTGTCCATTGGTGTAGGCACGTCATCTTCCCCTTCCTGATTGGTGTTTGTCAATGCAAATGGAAAAGCATCATTTATAATATTCATGACTTGTTCATTAGGATCCATAATAGGTTCAACATTGTCCACTGTTGTGGCGTTTGAAGATGAAGCATTGTCTAATTGTTCCCCATGATGGTTCCAAGTATTATATGTTTCAATCATTCCATTCCTTACTAAATGACATCGAACATTTTCAATTGTCTCCCTTAACGTGATGTTATACCTCATACAAGGACACCAGATTCTAGTTGCACCTGGGTTGTGTGTACGTGCAAAGTCAATAAAATCCTCGATTCCATCCAAGTATTCGTCCGCGCATCTATCTGTATCCACGTCCTGTCCATAATTCCTGGAACCACAATAATAATACAACAATCACAACAACTTCATACAAAATGATAATGTCACCTTACGCCTCCGGTAAGGGCCCTATCCCATTCGGGAATGCTTAGTCATGTCACGTAATTTACGGCTACATCAGATTAGATTTCGACGTGGATGAATTTTGGCAGCATCTCGATACAGTTCTTCAGGTGTACGACCCGAAGAACGTACAAAGATGACACCGAAATCTCCACAACTGAAACATAATCCTTCAACCATAAACTATCCCAAACTGTCCAAATAATGGGACAATTCAAGAATTAATTGGACCGCAATCATGCTTTCGCATCCATGCGTGAAATCCAACTAATCCTCGAACGGGAAACTAAGTTTTACTAAAAATAAAAAACAAGTACGAAGTTAATTTCAATTAACTCCGTACATCACAACACAAATTTGTACATCACGTATAAATTTCACAACATAATATAAATATAATTTCACAACACAATATAAACATAATTTCACAACACAATATAAACATAATTTCACAACACAATATAAACATAACAACATAAGTTCAACATAATTTAATTAATTTGATATTATTAAAAAATATAACGAAGAAAAAAAATTTCTCAATCGTTCTCCACCAATCGCAAATCACACACAATATCCCTATAAACAACAAAATTCATGGTGTTAGTATCAATTTACATTAATACCTTTACCTTAACAAAAAAAAAAACGCTTACCAGACAGACCAAGATAGCTCGATCAACCTAGAAAACAAGATGGAAGGAGTTTTAGATGATGAAATTGAGAGAAAATAGAAATGACAGATGCCAGATTGGGCAAAATCGAAGGAGATGAGTGCAAAGGCTAAATCTGCAATTTTTGTGTAGTTTGCTTCTGCAGAAGCTCAATCCAGATTATAATTTTCACGTTTAGCCGAATTATTTTGCGCAACGAATACACCTTTCGTCGCGCAAAGAATATTTGCGCGACTAAAAACATATTTGTCGCTTAAAGGACATTTGCGTCACAAAAATAAAGTATTCGTCACGCAAGTTTACCATTTTTTTATTTTATTTCCTTTACATAATAATTTATTCTTTTCAACTGTGCAGCATTTGCAGTCTGCATAATCTGAATCCTTAATAATAAAGTTGACTTTTGGACGAAAATTTTGCACTACGGATAATTTGTTCGTTCCGCAAATACCCTTTGCGCGACAAAATAGAGCTTTCGTCACGTAAGTTTACCTCTTTTATTTTATTTCGTATATTTTATAAGTTATTTTTTTTTAATTTTTCGGTTTTCTTTTTATGTAATGTAAATTTTTGTTTTAATCTAAGGTATAAACTCAAACCTAACTAAACATTAAATTAATTACCAAAACTAATTTACTATCTCAAACACAAATTATAATTAATGTAGATATTATACTCATCCATATAACATAAATTTATTTATTAAGATAAGTATAGAGTACACAAAATCTTATTTAAACAAAAAAAAAAAAAAACTTTTATCAATTCAACTTCAAGCCTCATTCGCCTCTGCATTCCACAACACATCAAACTTCCACTGCCGGAAATGCTGCCTAAAAAGCTCATCCAGATGCGCTTTTCATCGGTTTTGTCAACATCCCAATGCACCTACATTAATGCCAATAACAATAAATTAGTAATTTCAAAAATACTACATTTTAACAAAAATAAATATACATTATTTCATACAAACTTACCGATAACTCCCCTAGCATGGACTCTTCAACTCCTTAGGCACCTTTTTCCAAGACTCAAACTCAGCGGAATATTCCCTCCGCACTAAATTGCCAATATCATAAATAAGTTAGGCGTACCGCCCGTTCCTATTTTTTTCTGCAAAGTACGGCACTTGCTTTCGTTGATACCTCTCAATTCGCACAACAACTTTCTTTTTGCCATAACCTTCTCCAGAATCGGCCATGGTTTTTGAAACAAAAAAAATTTGAAATTAGGGTTCTGAAACTGTGTTTATATAACAAATAAGAAGGCTTTGCACGACGAACACATTGGTCACGCAATAATCTATTTCATCGCACAAACAAGACATAACTGCGCAATAAATGGGATGGTTGAACACAAACTTACGTTTTTATTGCGCAACAAAAAAAGTTGTTTGTCACACAAAGTGATCTTTAGCGACGACAACTTCGTCGCGCAATATTTTTCGCAACGACATTATCGATTGTAATTATTAAGTTTACGTAAACATAGATATGTTTACGTAAACTTTATAATTACAATCACTATTAATATTACCTTAAATATTTATTCTAAAAATATTTAATACCATAAACCATTCAATTCTTTAAATAACCAAACATGAATTAAAACATAATTAAGTCCAAATACATAACTTAAAAACAAACCTTCAATTTAAATATTGTCATACAAAACATAAATTTAAAACTACTATTTGGATGGTCCTGGTCCATTCCGCAAGACTTCATAACGCCACCGATTGTAACCTCCCTCCAACGCACCATCCATCAACTTCATCAACTGTTCATTCGTATCATCATCAAGAGTATACTTACACTGTTACACATATATGCAAGTAATTAATTTCAACATATAATTAAAATATCACAAACTTAATTATTGCTCCATCAACAATATACTTACTAATAGTTCATCCATCACACATTCCCGGACACATCTTCCGAAGAACGCCACTCAGCAGTGGGACAATTATTCCCCATGGCTACAACAATCGCATGTGCAAACTCAAAATGGTCCCTCAAATCATGCGGGTTGGCGTCACACACACTCTCACCCTTGTTTTTATCCGCCATCCCAGAACGAAAGAAGAACAAAATTGTGAAGAAAAATGACAGCAAAAGCACATATTTATAGCAAAAATTGGACCTTTGCCCGACGAAGTATTTGTCGCGCAAACATCTGTATTAAATGCTATATTAATTCCTTTGATTCACCTGTAGTAAATGGTCAAAACTGACAGGAACTTGCGCGACAAATAATTGGTCGCGCAAAGGCCCACTTTCGTCACGCAAGCTTTTCACGCTAAAAAAAATTACCCTGCATTTTCTTGCTGACTTTACGGGACGAAAATATTCGTCGCACAATTTATTTTTTTTTCTATCCTGTCTGTTTTGTGCGACGAATTTGTTTTTACATCGCGCAAGTACATCTTGTGCGACGAAATATTTTTCGTCACGCAAAATATCGTCGTGCAAGCTGTTTTTTCTACTAGTGGTGTTTAGATTTCTTAGTAAAGAGCTAACATTAATGGGTTAAATAGTAAGTTGTTGGGGGAGGATAATCGGTAGAGATCGAACCCGCATCAGAATTCATAGACATGATTAACTTATGCCACTGCATAAAGCGTTATTAGTAAGTGTAGGTTTTCTTCGACGATTTTAGTAATACTAATAGGAAACTACCTTTTTTTATGTAGAAGATTGATGTGGTCCATTTTGAATGTGGGATTAAATCTATCCACATCCAAACTTGTATTGAGCCACCTACCACTTATGTTGTTTCTTGTTCTAACTCCTGTGAAAATCTTTCTCATGGTACTACCCTCAATAGTCGAAGAAACTGCGATTGAGCAGTAAATCTTAGCAATTAAAATAAATCACGTTTAAACTTTTAGAACTACTTTTTTCAAGTAACATCCTTCATTTCATTTGCAACCATCACCAACTTGAGAACAAATTTGATTCTTAAAACTTTTGAACATTTGCTAGTTTGGGCACAAATTCTCTATCCCAAACTGTTGTAATTATAAAGGAAAGAAAAAGCGAAATACTAGGTCAATATTCATTTTAATTCAATGGCAACCGTGTATGTACTAATCGGCTGTAAAACCATCAATAATATTTATTCCGTACATGCATGATGGTGCATATATACAGCCAGCCAGAATCATCACTGAATTTTGAACCTGAAGATCGCAATCTTTTTGTTTAGCATAAACCTGATTACGACTTAATATTCCTCTTTTTAGAAACTATTATGTTCGTACGTATTAAACCTAAACCGGAGGTGATGGCTGCATATATTATTGTGGTGATGCTAGTTGAGGATCCAGTGGACACCGACATGGCAACCATTAGATTCCTCCGCCGAGTCAAGTCTTCAAATCTTGAGACACTCTAAAATTGCCAAGACCCTTCCTTTCCCTAATTGCAATGACCTAATAATTAACAACCAGAAGGATAAAAAACCCAATTACTCTAATATAAATCACATTAATGGAAGTTAATTTGATTGGAAAATAGCTAATTAGTACTACAGTATAGTGATATTCATCTTCACTTGTAAGTGAGAGGTCTTAGATTCGATTCACACAAAAGGCGAATTTGAACCACATTAATGCTAGCCATTGTGAGGCTAAACTCACCCCTTCCCCCTTAGTGTAGATAATATTATTTGTTCAAAAAAAAAATTCTATTGGATAATATTTGGAGGAATGCACATATTAAAACTACTTACAAATAGCGTGTTTTCACCAGCTATATTTTATGAAATCGTTTAATTCTTTTAATTTTTATTTTTAGATCATCTCTATAAAAAATTATTCAAATTGAAGATCATTTATGCATCCAATTCTATGGAACAAGAATGATCTACCATTCGAATGAATTGTTTGTGAGATGATACTCAAATAATGCTTAAAGAATTCAACGATTTTAAATACAAGTTATATCCATCTCTATTCACATTCTGAATTTTGTATATCTAACGCTCTTAATAGTTAATATATATATTATCTACCAGCACAGATTCTGGGTTGAACTTTGAAGCCAAATTTTATTATTGGAATTTTTTTTTAATTATTTCAGCAGAGTCTAATTTTTCTTTAATGTTCTCAAGATTTGGCACAATTTGTTTTTGAGTTTTGATTTCTGAATTAGAAATCTGTGAGTATTAGTTTTGAAGTTGTCACAATAAAAATTTATGATCTTTTTTTTTTTTAACAAACGATATTATCTACACTAAGAGAGAGAGGGTGGGCTTAGCCTCACAATGGGTTAGCTATAATGTAATTCAAATTCGCCTTTGGCGATAATCGAATCTAAGACCTTTCACTTACAAGTGAAGAGAAATACCATTAGACCGTAGTACTATGTGGCAATTAATGGTCCTTTTACCACCTTTATTTTAAGACCTATTCCAACCCTTGAAGTAAAACTCAAATTTTAGTTTCTAAACTTACCCCAACTTGCTCTAACCCTTGGGACAAATATGAGTTAAAACTCAAAACTGATTTCTGGGCCAAATTTAGTCCAGGATTCCCTCATGGGTTAGTGGAGCTGGCCCACCACATATGTATATTTTTTTTTAGTTTTATATTTATAAATTCATTGAATCCAACGATTAAAATCGAATTTGATGAAATCCAATGGTAAAAAAGATATCTAACAATCCAAATTTAAATCTAACAGCTAGTAATTAAAAATATATATCTTACGTGTTTCATATTCTTTCATAGTGTTTCACAAGTTTCATGGTGTCGGTTAGTGATTTTTCAATATTTATCGGAATCTAAATATTTTTAGGTTAAAATGTTCATAAAATTAAATTAGAATAGTCTACATAATTTTTTCTTTTAAAAAAGTTACTTTAAGAAAAAAAAATTAGCCTAAATTCATTCTTTAATAATCTAGGGCTAAAATTTTAACTCATAAGGATTAGAGCAAAAAAGTTGTTTCTGGATTAAAACCTAAATTTTCTGGGCTAAAAATTTTAGGTTTTAACCCAA
This sequence comes from Heteromeles arbutifolia, assembly GCA_024362995.1. Lineage (NCBI taxonomy): Eukaryota > Viridiplantae > Streptophyta > Magnoliopsida > Rosales > Rosaceae > Heteromeles > Heteromeles arbutifolia. Next base: position 24,747,008 of record JANCRC010000001.1, on the reverse strand, counting down.
GGTTGGAGATGGGCAAAAGAAATAGGGTAGTGCTATTTAGTATTCACACATTCATTTTTACTTTTCATATACATTCAAATTTCGGCCGTCAGATCGAATAAATTAAAGAAGATCAATGATAAAAAATTAACAAAAATATGTAATAAGTAAAATTAAACATATGAAAAGTATTATTTAATAAATAATTCTTCTACATCGTAACGCGTTCAAGAACTCATATTTACGGATCTTGAATTTCAAGATCAAAATTTCAATTGGACTAAATTCTTCCAAATTCAGTGTGGCCAATACTTTAATTCTCTCATCTTAGCTTAACATGCTAATCTATCTAATCTAGCAACATAGTTCTCGAGAAAAAACATTACCAATCCTTAAACTTGTTTTTTATTTGAGTTTTGGGTTTTCGTTGAGTTTCTCACATGAGAAATGCTTAAGAGCATCTTCAAATGAGTTGTTAAATATAATATGTTAAAATTTTATTTGATGGATGATGTGACAAATTAAATGCAAATGCTAAATGCCTAGAGTTACATTAACTAATAAAAAAATAATAAAAAATAATTGTATTTTTCATTATATTGGTTGTTAATGCGACCTATGTATTAAAAAATTTAATTAAAGACATTTGACTCTATCTTTGTGTACTGTATAAAAAAAAACAATTAGAAAGCAAATAATCAAATGACTCACATACCACATCATATATAGCATATCCAACGAACATCTAAAATTAAATTAGAATGGCCCCAAAGCGATTCCGAAGGGACTCTCCACCCACGTGGAGTTACGCTTCCCCAATTAACTTTAATCTGGGTCCCACTACCAAATACAATTAATTTTAATTATCTCTCTCCCTTTCCTCCTTCCTCATCCTTTCTTCTTCTCGATGAAAGACCTGTAAAATTTCACTCTCTCCCCTTTTCTTTCTCCTCTTCACCCTCCCTCCTCCCTAATGAACGAAATACTGCATGAATTCCAGAAGCAGAGTTTTCTCAAGCCATGAATTAGACATGATGGCTGGCAAGTTGCACAGTTTTCTGATTTGTGTATGAATCAAGTGGGCGTGGGTACGTGGGACCAAAGAACAGCGCAAGGGCGTGGCTCAGGCTTTTTCAGCAACCCCAATGGACCCACTACCCCACACGACTGCACCTCCTTGCACCGGCAACGCGTGCTTTCGTGTCCACCCACCAACTCCTCTCTCTCCGTCCCCTCCCACTCTCTCTCTTCTCTCTCTCTCATCTAACATAAAATAAATAAGAAAATAATTAAAATAATACATCACGAGATCATAACGAGAAAGAAAAAGTATAAAATACCTGGAGATCACGAAACTCAACACCACTTATTATTGATATAAACACGACTTCCACAGACACTCACAGACGATCGATTTGATCGCACTCCACCTTTTATTTTATTTGTATAATTTGTATAAAATTATTATTATTTTGATCTTACTTAACATGCATGATGAATCACGATGCAACCAGGTCCAAATACATATTCCATCCATCCCCTTTTTCTTTCATAATGTTGATGTTTGCAGCTATTTTTACTTTTTATATTTTTTTTTAATTTTTAATAGTTAGATTGAATGAATTGATAAAAAATTAACAAATATAAAATATAAAAATAAATGTGTGGATCCACTTTCTAATTTTCACGGCCATGATTGAAAACCCGAAATACATATGATATATCTACAAACATATATGAGAAGAATATTATTCAGCAAATGACAAAACCCACACCCACTCCACCAATTAGAAACCCGATACATACATACGTGTGTGTGTATATATATATTAGTTATGAGTTATACATCTGTTTTTGCCATCAAATTTTCGTGTTTTTTTTTAAGTCATTGCATATATTCACTGTATGGGTCCACTTACCTAGACGGTTTGAGTTTTGTAACACCCCCACATACATGTCAAACAAACAACTATATTTTGTTGAGAATGAATTTCAAAATATAAGAGAGAAGGATTTTTTTATTTATAAATTTAGGGTTTTTATCCCCAAATGGTCTCTGACATTGATCAAACACATCATTTTGGTCACTGACATTAAAAATCAATAGAAATGGTCATGCGATTGATCAAACACATCACAAATGGTCATTCAAAACTTCGTAACTCAATCGTTTTTTAACCAAATTCGACCCATAATATATCAAAATGAAGATAGGAAAGTATAGAACAAGATTATACCTACTCGGAAGCCCAATGGTTGCCGGAGATGGCCGGAAAATAGCCTCAAATGTGATTGGTCCGCGGAAAAACTGGAAAACTTGCCAGAAATTGGGTAAACTTTAAACGTTCATAACTTCTTCAATAATCAACGAAATTGAGTGATTCAAAAATGAAAATCATACTCCTCTACGGGACAAAGAGAATGGTATCTTTCTTGATGACTAACTCGCCATATTTTGGCCGGAAAACGGCTTGAAATTGGCTAACTAGAAAATAGTTATCCAATTTCGAGCCATTTTCCGGCCAAACCACGATGAATTAGCTGTCAATAAAGGTACCATTCTCTTTGTCTCGTCGAGCAGTATGATTTTCATTTTCGAATCACTCAATTTCGTTGAGTATTGAAGAAGTTATGAACGTTTAAAGTTTACCCAGTTTCCGGCAAGTTTTTCAGTTTTTCCGTGGACCAGTCACATTTGAGGCTATTTTCCGGCCATCTCGGGAAACCATTGGGCTTCCAAATAGGTATAATCTGGTTCTATACTTTCCTATCTTCATTTTGATATATTATGGGTTGAATTTAGTTAAGAAACAATTGAGTAACGAAGCTTTGAAAATTGCCCAAAGAGTTTTTAACGGAATGATCATTTGTGATGTATTTGATCAATCTCAGGGACCATTTCTATTGATTTTCAATGTCAGGGACCAAAATGATGTGTTTGATCAATGTCAGAGACCATTTGTGATAAAAACCCATAAATTTATAAGTAAGTTGAGTTACTTTTTATTTGTCAATTAATTTTATAGTAAAACTTCAATTTTCTTCATAATTATTAGAGTCGGGATTTGCTCACTGCAAATACTAGAATCAGTCGTGTATGAGCTGATTTTCACTAGTATTTGAGGGACGTGAATGATAGAATTGGTCGTGCGTGGGCTAGCCCTTGCTACCATTTGTGAGAAACCTCATAAATATAAATAACCAAACTCAGCTTAAGACACGTATAATGCGATTGATCATAGCACTTATTGTCTTAATTTGTGCAATACTATATATAAACAAGTTTTTATGACTCATTTTGAGAAATTTGTTGAGCATTATATATTACTCATCATGCATAATTTAAAATTTTAGTATAGATGCCATCATTGAATATGGTTCTCATTTAGAACGATTCTTATATAATAATATAATCCTATCTCATTAACAAATTATTGGGCATCTACACATTCTTTGTGCATATATTATGATAAATTATGTGTCCTCATACATTATTCAACCTAATGTTTAATTTTTGAAAAAATAACGGTTTCCATTTGTAAAATTTGAACTCTAATAAAATAGACCACGAGTCATTAGAACAAATAGCATTCGCTATGACACCGAGTGATGCTCTTCTTTTTGCCAGACAACGAAACATCAGGAAAATTATAGTCGAAGGGGACTCAATGTTTGTCATTGATGCAATTACTGGAAGATGTGCATCGACTTGGAAATAGCAAAACAAATATCAAATGGATTGCTTCTTCCTTCGATTTAGTGGAGTGAAACCATGTTTTTAAAGTGAATTTCACGGGTAGTTCTATAACTTCCTTAGGCCACCATGTTAGTATGTAGTATGTGTATTGGGACGGGATGATCCCTCCTCAAGCTAATAATGCTTACTTGTTTGACTCTAGGAGTCTTGGGTGTTTCTGAGGCTTCGTTTTAAATTAATGCTTTTGTTTCTCCAAAAAAAAAAAACAAAAAAACAAAAAAAGCTTATGTGTAAGTGTGTTTTGGATTTGATTGATATCTTTTGTTCATTCTAAGATAAATTTTTGGATAAGAACTTCTTTATAAGAGCTTCTTTGATGGTATATTTCTAAGATACACTTATCGTACGATCATGATCTAACTGTCGGCGGGCCATGCCATTCCACAATACTCTTCTTATTTTCATATTAACTTGCCTTGTACTAGTGTACTAGTGTACAGCATCTCCAAGAGACTAGCTAAAAGAGTGGCTTTTGGTTATTTAACGAAAAATGTAGCAAAACTAAGAAAACACCAAGTTCAACAGACTAGCTATCTGACTAGCTAAAATAGCAAAATGAACAGTTTCTCGCTAGATTTAGCAAGGAGAAGAGCGAAAATCACAAGCGCAAAACTTTAAATAATGAATTTGTACAGTACGCTTCTCCTCCAACTTGAAAGTTCGTACCATTCGGCAACGTGACCAGATGGTGGTGCGATGAGATCTAGCGACGGAGCGTCAAAAAGTCGGATCCTTGAATTCTGTCCGTCAGACAATCAATGAGATCTGAGCTTTTCTTAGTCCACCACCTTTTCACCAAATGATTATCATATACACCAAAGATGGAGAATGAAAGAAAAATAAAGAGAACAGGGTTATGAAGCAATTTAAGGACAACACGCAAATTTTCTAATTTTTCCCAAAAAAATAAAAAGAAATTCATGAAACTTAAACAAAAGGAAAAACTCTTTTTTTTTTTGGACAAACAGAGAACTTTCATTAATAAGAATTAATGCAAGAAATAGAAGGCCTAGTGGCAAGCCAAATACAAGTAAAAGCTAAAAGTAAAAACAACCGACAAGCTCATAAAGAGCAAGCTTACATCAACAAAAACACTAGATTTGGAAAGAAAAAAAAGCAAACTCCACCATGCCAGTTGCGCTGCCATCGCTGATCCGTCACCACCACCAAGAGAAAGAACCCACGAACAAACTGGATGAACGAAAATGGGGGTGAGCGAGCCACCCGCTCAAAAAGCGCTCCCATAATCCTACCAAATAGTGATAAACGCACTTTAATAACCACCCAACACCAAGGTGCACCGCCGGAGGGAGACACGCCATGGGCCTAGTAGCGGAGGTCGGCAGGGAAGGATTGACGACGGGGAGAAACATCGGGGGTAAAAAGGGGCATAAAAACCCAAATCTGAGACAAGCTCAAGGAGGTTGAGACAAGGCTCAAGGAAGCTAGAGAAACGCAGGAAAGAAATGCAAAGAAATAAAGGAAAAGCAGAAGTGAAAATGAAAAGAAACAAAAGGAAAGAAGAGGAGTCCCTTGGCCAAGGAGAGAAAGAGGAAGAGGATGAAACTGGGAAGCAAATCCTAGGGAAGAAGGGGAAGGAAGGAAAATAAAAAGGGGAGAGAGGTGGAGACCAAAACAAGGGAGGGAAAGGATGAGGGGGTGCGGGGTGAGAAAGAAGATCAGAGGGGGCGGAGGGGGAAGGAGGACTTTAGGGTGTGGGTAGCGGACTAGTGAGGAGGAAGAAAAGGGGTAGCAGCAAAGGGATGCCTGCCGACCCCAACCAGAGGAAGGAGTAGGTGGCGAAGGCTGGGGTTTGGGGGTTCCTGCGAGAGAGAGAAGCTGGAGCGGCTAGGGTTACTCTTACCTACGAACAAAGTTGAGATTCTAGCATAAAATCAATTACCAATATGGGGAGTAGCCAAATTACTTATAAGTACATGCAATGTCTCTTCTTTCCCTGATGTGAGATTCATACTCTCAACACACTCCCTCATGTGTGGCAAATTGGGTAAAGTGAAGTGCGTGTGGCTGTCGGGGTTCGCACATGGGATAACGTACTCTGATGTCATGAAGAAAGTTGAGATTCCATCATAAAACTATTTGGTAATGAAGGAAATAGCTTGATTACTTATAAGCATATGTAATGTTCCTCTTTTTCTCATTATGAGATTCATACTCTCAACGACAAATAATGGTTTACAATGTTAACAACTTTCTTTGCTGACAATATTGTGTCTCCGTTGCTTTTAGGTGCGATGAGAGACGGGAAGAAAGACAGAGCAGAGGAAGAGAAAGAGAGAGTGTTGACGGAAAGAACGAAGTGAAAAAAAAAAAGAAAGGGAAGAGGATGATGGATGGAAAGAATCGCTGGGTCCTAGAAAGTGGTTTTTTTTTTGGGTAAAGTTGGTTAATAATAAATTATAGAGAGGATAGAATCGGTAAATAATAAAATATTATAGGGACATGATAAATTAAGAAAGCTACTAGACTCATCCTATTGTCTTATTTTCCCACTCACGTTATAATTCCACCCACCTTAAAAAGTTAAAAAATTAAAATGCTATTTCCCCATCCACCATTATTCTCAAAATAACCTTTAATATATACATACATATGAAATTATAAAATTGTCTCTTAAAAAATATAAACAAATAATATGTAAATGAAAACCACTAAAGTTTGCAAATTCAAATGGAAACAACAGAGGTATCCAAATTCAAAAGAATTCGACAACTACAAATTCAAAAATACGATGGACAAATTCAAATGACCCACACACAAATTATTCTTCTACCTTTTCAATGGAAACATAATCTTCTACCTCTTCAGTAGAAGCATCATCTTCCACATTTTCAATGAAAAAGTCACCTTCTAAGTCCATTCATATTTTTTTTACTTTCTTTGAATGAAAGGAGATGAAAATATAAAATTGTCTCTTAAAAAATATAAACAAATAATATGTAAATGAAAACCACTAAAGTTTGCAAATTCAAATGGAAACAACAGAGGTATCCAAATTCAAAAGAATTCGACAACTACAAATTCAAAAATACGATGGACAAATTCAAATGACCCACACACAAATTATTCTTCTACCTTTTCAATGGAAACATAATCTTCTACCCACACACAAATAGTTAGAGTTTAAGGTAGACAAATCGTCTCCCATGCCCAACTTTTTTAAAAAAAAAAATAAGCAAAACAAGATAATTAATGTTCTTATAAGTCTTTTTGCAAATGGACAAATTTGTAATTAAAAATTTTATTAAAAGGTGAGTGAAAAGATAAGACATTGGAGTGGAAATAACATTACTCTAAATTAACTTGATTAGCTAAATTAGTTTTTTTTAACACTATCTATTTTCTAAACGATAATGTTAGGGAAACTAAATTTATGGACAAAATTTTGGAAACTAAATGAAATAAAAGTTGATGATTGGTTATAATTCAAGCGTTGATAAGGGTGTTCATTTCTATTTGTAACACATCATTTAATTTGTAAAATTTGTCTATAAATTTAATCTTCTAAGTATTATCCTAAATTAACAAAAATTTAACATTTGCTGTTAGATGCTCTAATCGAGACAACTGTAGATTTGGATATATTAATTCTCGGCTGCATGTGAATCACTATGTTTTAGGAGAAATTTTGATTATGACGGGAACACGAGTAGTACATTATGTGTTTTTAGGTAAGTTGTGGAAAATTTTATATTAACTTTTTAACACACATATCTCACCATTTGTATAGTGACACGTGGTGTACCACCTCGTGTGCCGATCACATTGAAAAATCTTTCGTTGTAGGTTTAAGCTGTTATTGGAATGATTGTCTTTGAGTTGAGCAATGTACCTAGTTTCTGATCCTTAATAATTATAAAACAAATTAATCTCTTGTGATTCGATAAAATACAAACTGATCGGTATCTCTTGATTATATATTTCAATTAAATACTATTTGCGTTGCTGGACTTGTCTGGGGAGGCATCTCTTTCACAACATTGGCTTAAGGGCACTGGGATTTGTTGGGCACGCCTCAAAACCTAAGCGCAACAGCAGCACTTTGGTTTCTGTTGTGAAAGAGAGATTCTTAAATTCTTCAAATTAATTCTTTTTTAATTTTTCCAAATGTACTTGCAGCTGAAGTATATACTGATGGGGAATGTGAAGGCAAGTTCATATTCTACCAAACAGAAGCTTTCGTATTCTACCGAACAGAAGCTAAGCCTTGCTGCTGTAGATAATTTGTGTGTTTGAAGAGCTTTTTCCCTTTCTTTGAAACAGTGCTTCTCTTTCTGTTGGCTTTTGCTTTTTCTTCAAAAGAATCTCCTCAGCTCTTGATTACCTCTTTCTGCAGCCTGCAGGTCAGAAATTCAAACTTGATCACTCTTAGTCATATAGATTTGTTCATTGTCTTTATGTTTTACTGTTATTGCAAAATCATGCAATTGGGTTTTTGATATTGTTTGGAGTGCTGAGGACTGTGTTATTCAAGTTGGTTAAAATAATGTCATCCTCGGATAATTTAGATTAATTTAGTTTAGACTATTGCTCGAATCAAAGAAAAAATTATTTTGAATGCAAACAAGTTTACTTTGGAGGCTGGTTTTCATATGTTGCATGAATTTTAAGAGTAATTCAGTTTGCATTTCATAACTTCATTAGTTCTTTAAATTTATAATTTGAATTATCTCACAAGTAGATGATGTAATCACTTGAAAGATATTTTTTGTATCTATTTTCCTTAAGGAGAAAGTCACTGCATAAGGAAGAGCATTTTATTTTTCACTCAAACTGACAATTAAATTTAACAAATAAGACAAACCGATACAACAATTGAGTAATTGATCTTTATTCAAGAGAGGTGACCTTCGGACTCTTTTTTTTCTTCTTCACACTCATTCCTTTTTCTCTAGCGATATGATTAAATAAATAAAAGAAGAATCAGTAGATTAAAATAAGAAAAAAAAGACCGCAGAAAGAGAAAGCAAGAATGTAAAAATTACTACGTTTTTTTGAAAACTATAAAGAATGTCACACTAGAAATTTCTTTTCCTCAAATGTAAAAGAAAACAGAAGCTATTTCTATATTAATTACCGGCAATTACTATTTGCAACTGTATATTGTTGTGATGTCATCATCTGGGATTTTGGGAAGTAGGAAAATAATGTTTAATTACCACTTAAATGAAACGGGCAAAAAACAGGACAACATTCAACAGTAGGTAGCTGAGAAAAATCAGAAGCAGCATAAAATAATTTACAAAGAATTAATTTGGCATACATGATAGGGTAGTAGTAGTTTTGTGCCGCTGATATAAGTGAGGCCCTTTGAAGCTGAAAGATATTTTTGTTGTGGTCCAAAATGGGCTGAAGCAAGAAGTGGAAAAAGAAGCGGACAAATTATACAAAAAGCAGTTTGCTGATATAATCCATTTGTATTGGTGTTTGAAACTCATCATAGCAAGTGCTCTCTTTGTTTCTATGCATAATACAAACCATCATATTTCTAGGACATTATTCATTCCTTCCTATCTAAATACATTTTCTGCTTTTTTTTTCTTCATTTGGCAGATATTCATATTTCAGCACAAAAGTGTCAGACTTTCAAAATTCAGGTTATATTCTTGCAGAAGGTTGCCAAATTAAGCTTCTACGTATGGAGAAGCTTCTCAAGCCATATGATAAGGAGTACATGAGGATGGCCATTATAAAGCACGAAGAAACTTTCAAAGAGCAGGTCATAATTCCACAGTAGTGATTTTCCAGTTCCGCTTTCTCCTTTTGTACTCCTCCCCTTTGGTCCCTTCATTCTCCTTTGATTTGTTCAGTCTAAAGGCCCATCGACTTCCATAATTCTATTCTAGCCGATTCACTTCTTTCTTTTATTAGCTTGTTTCTAAACTTGAGTTAGTGCTGCAGGTATATGAACTTCATAGGCTATATCATTTGCAGAAGATATTGATGAAAAGCTCCATTGGAAAAAGAAGGCGCAATGGACAGAAACAAGAGAGTTGGGATTTAAATTATCATCACAACCAAGAGGCACAATTTAAACCACAAAGGAAACTAGATTTAGAACAGCCTGCAGCAGGAGCAGGAGCAGGAGCAGGAGAGTACATTGCAGACACAGAAGGAGATGATGGGTTGCTAGAGATCATAGATGAGAGTGAGATTGAGTTGACTCTAGGCCCCACCAGATACAACAACAACAGCAACAAAAGCAGCAGCAGCAGCAACAGAAGGAAGAGAGGAGGAGAGGCAGCACCACTAACACTATCAGATTCAGCAGGTCCAAGTAGTTTCTCATCTTCTTGTTCTACTGGATCAAGCCATACAATAAACAGGAAAAGTAGTTTCTCCAGGAGGACCAATCAAGGTACTATACATGGGCAGCTGCTGCCTGCTGACATGGCATCAGGACGGTACAGAAGAAGTGGAGGGAGTAAAATCAGCAGCAGCATTGTTAATGGTGGAGAAGAACAGTTGAGACAGGATGAGAGGCTAAAACTGCCTCCTTGGCTTTTCCAAGTTTTGAGCTTGAACATGACTTGATTTGATATGGATATGATATGATTTTTAGACCTCTTCTTACTTATTGACTAATATGTGATTGTGATGTTTGGGTGGGATTCTAATTAGTTGGTTAATTTTGTAGTGTGATGGGTGGAGTTTGTATAAAGATCATCATTTGCCTCCATTGCTTTATTTCCTTGTTCACTGTTACAAACAAATGTAATGAATATGATGAAATGGAGATGTGCAGCCACTAAGGTATTCTAAAGTGTAAAAGGGCGTTACGAGACAGATAAAGAAAGAGAGATATACTCCTGATTCTACTACACTGAAGACTTTGCTCTAATCGCTTTGACCAAGAGAGAGTTTCTTGTCACTAATTTTCCACGTAACAAGCGTCTGTTGAACGAGCGTGCATGTTTTGAACACGTGATAAACATGTAGCTTACAGTTTGCTGACAAAAGGAGATTGTCTTGTCAAACCTTATCAATGTTTCCATGTGTAACCAAACATCCTGTAGAGTCTAGACGCAAGCTCAAATGTTTTCTAGTAACATTGTCGAAAGGGGAGTAACGGCACGTTTAGATACCTGAAATAAGTATTGGAATTATTCCGATTACTGAATTTCTCTAAGTTTATTAACATACGGTGTAACTGGCGATGGAAGGATCCTGAAGGGGGATGTACTTAAGTATACAGTTAACTGTACCATGCAGCTAACTGTTATCCATGATTAGGATAAGAAGATAGAGCCGGCCCTGAGGGTAACTGGAGTAGGCGCCCGCCAATGGTCCCCACTTCAAAAGGGCCCCTAATTTTTAAGCAAAACTAGGCAGGTCTGGATGGAGATAAGCGGGAGCTATGCGGGCTTATATGTAAACACTGGAATATGGAAATCTTTTGTTGTAGGGTCGGCCTCGCGCGAGGAAGAAGACAACCCTATTCCCAACATCATTTTAATTGCACGATTTACTTAAGATGGTCCCACCATCTTTTTTTGTATAGATGCACGTCTTTTCTCTTTTAAATAGTCTCCACCATCTTATTTTTACTTTTTTGCTTCTCTCTTAAATATCACCTTCATGTTTATTTTTATGAGGTTTTATTACCCTATTTTAAGATCACACCACATATATCTTTATTATGTACCTAAAAGGTTAAAACTCTCACCTTTTTGAAGAATGACATTATTTAATATTCAAATTAATTAGTTTATATAATTGTTTGGGCCCAAAATATTGGTTTGGGCCGGGTTTAGAATTGTTCTTGGCCTGGAAGCCTTATTCAAGGGTTACTGTGAGCCATCCAGTTCGTGGGCTGCCTAGTCGAGGCCGGCCAAGTCCTATTAGGAAATGGAGTGTTCCAGATAAAGATGGAGTGAGTCCCATTACGAGACGGATGGATGGGGGAGTTGAATCCTGATGCAATAAGGATTCTTGGCAGGATGAGGAAACCGAGACCTGGAAATGAATGCGGCCTGATAGAGGGTAAGGTTCAAAGTCCTAATGGAGATAGGATTGGCCGAGATAAGAATGGATCAGAATAAGGAGTCCTAATACGAATATAGTTTTAACTCGATCGAAAGAAGTTTTGCTGCTATAAATAGAGGGGGGAGTGCACCATTTGAACTCTCTCCAACTTAACACACAAATCTGCCCCGCGCAAACCCTCGCTCTAAGCGAAATCTCTCAACAACCTTGAGATTTTTATTTTCTTTTTTCGCCGACACATCTTTAGTTTGGATAAACAGTAATGTGAAGGCAACCAGTGATATCTTCAGCTTGGATAAACAACACTATTGTCGTAGAATCAGCAGATTGTGGAGCACCTTCAGTTTGGATAAACAGCATTGCGTTGAGGTCTATCCAAGTCTTGGTCCAGAAGAATTTTCGAATCCTTATCGGCAGAGGTCATCTCGTTAGCCTTATCGGCGAAGTGAGGTGTTACAGATTACTGGGCTCGGCACATTGAACGCCAAGTTGTTTTATGATTGGATACTCATTAGAGTTCGGCATTCTGACAGCCAAACCACGTTTACCATCAAGACATACATTTCTTTTGAGTACTTGTGTCCATATAGTCTGGTACCAGTTCAGCATGCTTATACTCTTACGAATATAATCACCGTGACCGAACCCGGCGCCGACGATCCGTGAACTTCGTAGAAATAGCAGCCTTGTCTTCAGGCTTTAGAATCTAAAGGCCGAGACGTGTTCCTTCCTCGGCCGCAATCGCAAGATCAAGAAGTTAACACGCATCATATTTTACGCCCTGCACACAACCGAATGACGTAGTTAGCTTATTAATTACTCAGCTTGCGAGCCACGTAGGCTTGGTAGTTTTTAGGGTCAACATTTTGGTACGCTCAGTGAGACCCAATGCTAAAACTACGAAGTCCATGCCCGTCGAAACACGATCAATAAAAAAGAAAACAGTTATAGGAAAATCAACCGCTACACCTACAGCCCAGAACTCGAAGGCAGAAAGCTTGTCACAGGCACAGATTACTGCTGCCATGACACCAGAAATGTTGAGTGCAACACACCGAGAAAGTGAAGTTAGTCTCGACGAGCCACTTCGTGATACAGTAGTCCCCACTAGAGTAACAAAAGGAACTTCTGCCGAAGTAATATTGGAAGATTGTGACGATGACGGTGACGAAGCCTCTGATCCCCCAACTAGGTCATTTTTTTCGAAGATGACTTGAGGAGCAATCTCGGCAGTTTGAAAAAACGTTTAGCCGAGAAATAAAAGGGATACTAGAGGAAGTACGTGGTTACAGCGCCGTACACACTAGATTGCTCGAGGTCCTAGTAAGTAATACCCAGAATATGGGATTTGCTGATCGATCTAGACAATCTATTTCGAAGAATAATCTAATACCAGCATCAACAGCCGAGACAAGTTCTGCTCAGCTTAGAATGATTGATCTGGAAAAAAGGGGTGGGTCGAGCAGCAAAACGAATGAATTCGATCAAGAAGTGGACACGCTGTCTGTCGATTTAGTTGAGGTACAAAAAATGATCAATTCGGCCTTGAAAAATGGGTCGAAATTTCCAAAATTCATCCATCCATACCCAGCTTATGTAGAAAAGTTCGAATATCCTAAAGGCTTTAAAATCCTAGACTTCAGCCTTTTTGCTGGCGAATCGACCCTGTCTTCGTTAGAACATGTGGCTCGATTCACTGTGCAATGCAGAGATGTTAATAGCGACTTCCATAAGCCGCGGCTATTCAACTTCTCGCTAACAGGTTCAGCATTCGCGTGGTACATCAACCTCCCGCCTAATTCCATCCAAAGTTGGGAGGAACTGGTCAAAAAATTCCATGAACAATTCTATTGGCCGGGGATGGAAATGTCAGTTTCATCACTGGCTAGGATGGCTTAAGCATCTGACGAGTCGCCAATGGAATACTTAACGAGGTTCAAGTCAGCCAGAAATTGGTGTTGAGTCCTCTTCCTGAAGTAGAATTTGTCAGAATCGCTCTAAACGGCCTAGATGTGGAATATAAAAATAAATTCTTGGGGGCAAACTTTCGAAATATGTACGAACTAGCCCAGCACGTGGAGCAATATGATTATTTTCTCCGAGGGGAAAAGATTTCGAAGTCCCCATCCCGGGGAACGATTTACAAAAATCCCATGGTTAGCTACGCATCAACCAAAGGGGAGGATTCCCTATACGCCAGTGTGGACGCGGCCGAGATAGTAATGGATAAACCGTACGTATGCAAAGCATTGGTTCAAATGAACTCCAAAGATGTCAAAACTCATTTGGCTTCTGAATAGACAATTAAAGCATCAAAAGTTTACACTTTTGATATCACCAAGGCTAATGCAATTTTCGACCAGTTGTTGCTTGATGTGAGAATTACTTGACACTCAAATTAAAACCCTATCGACGTAGTATATGAAAGTAGGGATAGTTTAAGGCCGGGGATTAGAAGGGATGCTAATCTATACAAATTAAACTCTAAAACACTAAAACTGGACTCTAGACAATGAAAACAGGTACTATGGATCAATCTGAACGAATTTTAACTCTAGACAACCTAACTTGACTCAAATAACACAAAACAAACTTAAAACAACAAATAAAACTCAACTAGACAGATTCTAGACACTAGAGACTCAAAACAGGCTAAATAGACTCAAAACAACCAAACTAACTTAAACAGACTCAAAACAGGTTCTAAGGGGTGAATTGGATGACTTTTGGACAAGTTAGACTCAAAACACTAAAAGGGGACAGATTTGGACGAATTTAAACAAACTAAGACTCAATTAAGAACTAGGGGGTTTTTTGGACGATTTAAGCAAAACTAAGCAGATTTAGGCAAACAAAGTAAATTGAAAGAGATAAAGGTGAATTCAGGGGTGAAAACTAGTTAGAGGGTTCTTCTCCACACATGAACATATGCATACGAATTGATTTCCAGTTATTCTTTCGATAGACTATGAATGACAATGCTTCGAATTAATTGTATTGAACTAATTAATTCCCAGATTTCCCTAAGTTCATTGAATTGAATGGATAACGCATCACAACCAAATTATTCTTATCAAGTTCCCTAACTATGGAAGACGCATGATAGAGATACATATCAAAGATCATTAAGTTCCATGGAAATCATAAACATTGACAAGGCATTCATAACTATGGAATACGCATGTTACTCCTGCCTTGGATTTACTTAACATGATTGTGACTAGCAATCTTTACTACTTGTGAATATAAGTTCATAACGATTAGGTGAAATTCCCTTATATCCTAGCATCAAATTCATGCATGTAAACTAAGTAGGCCTCCTTAATCAACACACAAGAACAAGTTCTTCATAAAACAGATAAGTAAATCACATTCATAATTTATGAAACAATAACTGAAGGTAATCAATTCATATCAAACATATGTCCATGGCTTTGAATCCACCTCTAACTAAAACGAAATTAGTTCCACATGTTCAACATAATTGAAAAACAAATTAAATTAAACATAGAAACGAAACAAGAAAAGAAAGAACTCCTCCTTCTCCAATAGAAGCCACGGCAAGGCCTTGTCTTCCCTTCTCTGCAGCAAAATATGGATTTCTGAATGTATATGGGGGTGTAGAATTCGTATGGATGGGTGGTGGTCTGCGGCAAGGCTTGGAAATATGTATATATAGCATGGCAAACCCTAGGGGAATCAGTTTAGGACTTAGACTCAACATAAGCAAGGGATTAGGACCCTAGGTGCGGCAGAATATGTAGGAAAAAGGATTATGGCCCAATTGATTTCTGAGAAGGATTTGTAGAACCCAAATCCACAAGAAAATAGGCTAACAAATCAGAATCTGAGAGGGAATGGGAGTGAGAAGGCACGGCACAAAGGGATAAGGCAGGGAGCCTTGCAAGGCAAGGAAAAGGCCTTCTAGAAAGGAGGGAGACGCCAGATTTTTAGGCTTCTAGAAAGAATGTGTTTCTGGGCAGATTTTGGGGTTTCTAGATGAGTTTGGGGCGCCACTTTTGTAGGGGAATGGATAGGACTTCTAGAAATCAGGTTTTAAGTCCCCTAAACTGAAGAAAACAGGTTAGGATAAGATTAGGATAAGATAAGGTAAGATAAGATAAGGATTGGGTAAGATAAGATAAGATAAGATAAGGATTGTTTTGGATAATGTTTTGGATAATTCTCCTTCTTTTGAGCTGATTCCTTATCTTCTTTATCTTCAATTTCTTTCTTCCATCTTCTTAGCTGATTTCAAGCCTTTATATCTTCAATTTCGTCCATCAACTTGCCTCCATGCTTGCACTACCCAATCTTGGCCCAAAAATGCTCTAGAATGCTCTAAATTGCTTTTTTTTGCCATCTTGACACTTTGAACCTACAAACACACGAAAATAGCTTAAAATACTAAATTAACTAAGAACTAACAATGTAAATGTATGAAAACAAGCTAACTAAGTCGCATAAATATGCTCCTATCAAATTCCCCCACACTTAGCTTTTGCTAGTCCTCAAGCAAAACGAAACAAAACAAACGAAACAAACACCAAACAAACTAGACCTTCCAACTTTCACCTCAGGGATTTCCAACATACATGACATATTTAAGATCATCATAACCATAGCTTTTAGTCTTCCCCACCCTTTAGTACATACTTAACCACAGTCACCATCCATTAGCTCTCATCTAACCAATTAAAACAATGTTTTGAACGTAGTAACATACCTTAGAGAATTCACTCAATTCCTCACTAGGTACACTCTTATTTTCACTCAGATTTTCTAACTACACTCCTTATACTAAGTATATGTGAGAAGATTGATGTAAACATGAAAACAAACACTCACATATGTTTATAACAAAGAAAGCAATTTCTGGAGCTATTAAGCATGTATATATATATGATCTCATGAATGGAATGCTACTACTTAGATGCGAGAACCAGGGATACCATATGCTCGTACCAATCCCAAACTCCACATATTGAAACACACAACACTCAAGATTGAAGTATAGGGTTGTAACGGGGCTTGGGGGTATTGGCTAACAAAGAAAGGTAAGGAAAACAAACGTTCTTAAAGCAAAAGCAAGCAAAGTAATGAATATGACACTTAGAACTCCCTTTCTAAATGCAGCCACACACTTTGATACATAAGGGGAAGATCACACATATTTAGGGCCAACTTCAACTTTTTGGACCCTTTCTTCAACATCCAACATTTGTGAGCTTATTCTCACTTATTTTGAACACTTTTCATACTTCTTTTTTCACAAACTTTTCTTCTTTTCCTTTTGCACGAATTTGGCACATATAAACGCACAACTTTCTTTCCCCCACACTTGTTTGCTGCCCAATAACGAACAAAGGGAATTCACTCTAAGTCATGCTTAGCTATGCCTTAAGAACAAGGGTAAGGATGGTCCTAATCTAGGCTAGGTAGGGATATTGTGGGTAAACAAAAAACATAGGCTAAACAAGGCTCAAAAGGGTTAAACCTACAAGACAAATAACATAGGGTTAGGCTTTTTGGCACTGGTTCACTACACAACTTCATCTTGTTTATGTGTTATGCTAATCAATTTCATTCTTTGAATGAAACGGGTATGAGTTCTAGTATTTGGAACTAAATAATGAAACGCCTTCTAAGTAGCAACCAAGCAAAGAATAATGAGATCATGCAACAACTTTAGAAAACAACAAATGCACAGATTTTTAACTCTCCAAAGAACGTTTTAAGCTCAAGTCTCTCAGGGTTGTAGTGTTAGTTTGAGATTCTTCCTTCAAGCATGTTACAAAAACTGATTTTTTTTCTCTTTTTGATTAAACATGAATTCATGAACTATAACCATAATCAAGCATAAACCAGAGAGCAATTCAAACCTCCATCCATGTTTATAACGGTCCTCCATAGTCATGCAATTAAAAACCGAATCCTCATCATTGTGTTGGAAGGTACCCTAAGACACAAACGAACACACAAAAACAACTCTTTTTGGGTTTTTCAAAACAATTTTTCAAATTTTTATGGTATTTTCGGATTTTCTTTTCAAAACACACTAAAAGACTCCAAAACAGCTTAAAAACACTTAAAAACACTGAAAACAACATTCAAAGTGATAGGTGATAAAAACCCACGAATTTCATGCAAAAACACTTTGTTACCCCCCCACACTTAAATCAAACATTGTCCTCAATGTTTCAAACATAAACTCACACAAAAGCAAGAAAATAACACAACTAACACACATAACAGATATGGCAAAACAAAAGCAATAAAGAGAGAGAGTTTAAGAACGCAAATCTGGTTTTGGAGCTAGAATTCCATCGTTCTCTTGTTTGAACACATGGGTTGCCTCCCAAGAAGCGCTTGCTTTAACGTCTTCCAGCCGGACGATACTTCCATTTAAGTTCCCATGGTACCCATGGCATGCAGAGGTAGTTCTTCCACCACATGCTCCTCAAACAGCTCGTGCATTGGATCTTTGAATGGTAAGGGATAGTGATCCTTCCGGATTGTGGCATTGAACATCCTAAAATCATTGTAATCATGCCCACCAGCTTGGATTTGATTGGGAATCTGCACCATACAAGGTAACAACCTATTAGTTGAAATGGGAATCGAATCTGGAATAGATGGCTTACCAATGTACTGCAATGAAGTGGCAGCACTATGAACATTCTTCCCCATGATTTTTTCGACCAATTGGGGCATTTTGAGGGCAGTGGCTGTATAGTCCTTGTGCTCCACTCCAATTCCCTCGTTTTGTATGGTTCTTGATGTATCCTTTGTGCTTGAACGGTCCGGCCCTATCTTTTTTATTTTATCCATGGCAAAACAAGAACGAACAACGTTAGGATTCTCAACAGACTTAGAAACATTAAATTTAATCTTATCACCACCAAACTTCATAGTTAACGTTCCCTTGGCTACATCAATCTTGGTTTGGGCTGTTTTCATGAATGGTCGGCCAAGTAAGAGTGGTAATGGATGGGAATGGTCTGAATCCTCCATGTCAAGCACATAGAAATCTGCAGGAAAAATCAAGTGGTCTACCTGCACCAAAACATCTTCCAAAACTCCTTTTGGGTATGCATTAGATCGATCGGCTAATTGGATAATAACACCATCATTTTTAAGCTCTCCTAAATTCATAGATGCATAAACAGAATATGGCATGACATTTATAGATGCACCTAAGTCTAACATGGCAGATTCAAAACGAGTATTTCCAATAACACAAGGAATTGTAAAACTACCCGGATCTTTGCATTTAGGGGGTAATTTCCTTTGTAAAACAGCAGAGACATTCTCACTTACTTGAACCACTTCTTTGTTAGAAATCCTTCTCCTTGTTGTACAAAGCTCTTTCAAAAACTTAGCATACCTTGGGACCTGCTTTATTGCATCAAGGAGTGGGATATTGACTTGAACTTTCTGGAATGTCTCTAAAATGTCCTTTTCAGCATCCTCTTTCTTTGATTGCTGCAACCTGCCAGGAAAGGGCACAATTAGTGGAGTAGAGCTAGAAGAATTCGAATTGGAACCTACCTTGATGGTTGGGGATGGTTTAGAAGTGGGAATTGGCTGCGGCAAAGATGTCTCTTTCCTTGCTGTGGGTTTGGGTGATTCATCCTCCTCCAATTGCAGCTTCGTGTCCTCTTCTTGACTTGATCTAGATGGTTGTGAATCAGTTCCAACCTGCTTACCACTTCTCAACGTGATTGCTTGGGCGGTTTCAAATCCTCCTTTGGGATTAACAACGGTTGAACTAGGCAATCTGCCTTGTTCTCTGAATTGACCCATGAATTCAGCCATTTGCCCCATTTGTTTCTTCAATTCGTCCACCTCTTTAGCTTGATTCTTTATGCTCTGTATGTCCTGCGTCAAAGAGGTTAGTACTTGAAGAATTTTATCATTATCTAACAACGAACCTGAAATGGTTTGGGCCGAAATTGGTTGAGGTTGTGTGGCTGCATATGGCCTTGGAAACATCCCAGGGGGCTGTCTAAATCCGCTTTGTGGCTGTGCTTGTTGAGAGTCCCTCCACTTGAAGTTTGGATGATCTCTCCATCCTGGATTGTATGTGTTTGAGTATGGGTCGTGTCTTTGTTGGGTTTGGCCTTGAAAACCCACGGCTTGGGCAGTTTCCCACCCCCCATTCTCAATCAATTGAGGGCATTGATCGTTGAGATGTCCCTGCATAGAACACACTCCACATATGGCCGGCCCTTGTGCTTTGGTTCCATCCACAACCTGTGACAAAAGAAGAGTGAGATTAGCCATTTGAGATTGTAATTCTGAAATTGCATTTACCTCATTCACTTGTTGTTGTCGTGGCCCTTCTCTCTGTCCAACTCCTTCGTATTGTTGCGCATTCAAGGCTCGATTTGCAATTAGAGTCTTGGCAGCCATGGGTGTTTTGTCAACCAAAGCTCCTCCCGCTGAAGCATCAAGCATTTGTCTCTCAATGGGGAGAAGTCCTTCATAGAAATATTGGAGGAGAAGCTCTTCCTTCATTTGGTGTTGTGGACAAGAAGCAACAAGCGCCTTGAAACGCTCATAATAGGCTGGAAACGATTCCCCTTGGTTTTGTTGAATGCCACTTATCCTTTTTCTCAAGAGAATGACTCTTGAAGTTGGGAAAAATTTCTCTAAGAATGCGCGCTTCATGCTTTCCCACGAAGTAACGGTTCCAGGTGCTAGTTCGTAGAGCCAATCCTTAGCCTTTTCCAAAAGAGAGAATGGAAAGGCTTTCATCTTCAATATACTCCCATCAACATTGACAGGGGTCATGCTTGAACAAACCACTTCAAATTCCTTCAAGTGCTTGTTCGGATCTTCCATAGACAACCCGTGGAATTTGGGGATGTGGTGCAACAAGCTAGACTTCAATTCGAATTCGTCAGTCTTGCCCTCGGCTGCCCTAGGATACTGAATGCATAAAGGGGTTGCATTGTCCAATCCCAAGGCTGAAAGTTCTTTGATTGTTCGGTTATCTGCAGCCATGTCGTGCTCCTCTTTCAAATCCTCTTCAATTTCAACTTCAGATTCGGAATTAGAACTTGAACTAAGTAGACCAGGTTCTGGGTGCTTCCTCTTCCTTCTCAAATCTCGCTCAAAATCGTCGTTAAACTCCAAGATATGTGTGTGAATGAGTTGAGAACTTCGAGTCATACACTAGTACCTAAAACAAAGAAAACCAAACAAATCAGAAAACTAAGCAAAACAGAAACAAAAACAAGTTAAAATACACGGCAGAAACTAGGGAGACTAGCAAGTTTGCTAATCCCCGGCAACGGCGCCAAAATTTGATGTGAGAATTACTTGACACTCAAATTAAAACCCTATCGACGTAGTATATGAAAGTAGGGATCGTTTAAGGCCGGGGATTAGAAGAGATGCTAATCTATACAAATTAAACTCTAAAACACTAAAACTGGACTCTAGACAATGAAAACAGGTACTATGGATCAATCTGAACGAATTTTAACTCTAGACAACCTACCTTGACTCAAATAACACAAAACAAACTTAAAACAACAAATAAAACTCAACTAGACAGATTCTAGACACTAGAGACTCAAAACAGGCTAAATAGACTCAAAACAACCAAACTAACTTAAACAGACTCAAAAAACAGGTTCTAAGGGGTGAATTGGATGACTTTTGGACTAGTTAGACTCAAAACACTAAAAGGGGACAGATTTGGACGAATTTAAACAAACTAAGACTCAATTAAGAACTAGGGGGTTTTTTGGACGATTTAAGCAAAACTAAGCAGATTTAGGCAAACAAAGTAAATTGAAAGAGATAAAGGTGAATTCAGGGGTGAAAACTAGTTAGAGGGTTCTTCTCCACACATGAACATATGCATACGAATTGATTTCCAGTTATTCTTTCGATAGACCATGAATGACAATGCTTCGAATTAATTGTATTGAACTAATTAATTCCCAGATTTCCCTAAGTTCATTGAATTGAATGGATAACGCATCACAACCAAATTATTCTTATCAAGTTCCCTAACTATGGAAGACGCATGATAGAGATACATATCAAAGATCATTAAGTTCCATGGAAATCATAAACATTGACAAGGCATTCATAACTATGGAATACGCATGTTACTCCTGCCTTGGATTTACTTAACATGATTGTGACTAGCAATCTTTACTACTTGTGAATATAAGTTCATAACGATTAGGTGAAATTCCCTTATATCCTAGCATCAAAGTCATGCATGTAAACTACGGAGGCCTCCTTAATCAACACACAAGAACAAGTTCTTCATAAAACAGATAAGTAAATCACATTCATAATTTATGAAACAATAACTGAAGGTAATCAATTCATATCAAACATATGTCCATGGCTTTGAATCCACCTCTAACTAAAACGAAATTAGTTCCACATGTTCAACATAATTGAAAAACAAATTAAATTAAACATAGAAACGAAACAAGAGAAGAAAGAACTCCTCCTTCTCCAATGGAAGCCACGGCAAGGCCTTGTCTTCCCTTCTCTGCAGCAAAATATGGATTTCTGATTGTATATGGGGTGTAGAATTCGTATGGATGGGTGGTGGTCTGCGGCAAGGCTTGGAAATATGTATATATAGCATGGCAAACCCTAGGGGAATCAGTTTAGGACTTGGACTCAGCATAAGCAAGGGATTAGGACCCTAGGTGCGGCAGAATATGTAGGAAAAAGGATTATGGCCCAATTGATTTCTGAGAAGGATTTGTAGAACCCAAATCCACAAGAAAATAGGCTAACAAATCAGAATCTGAGAGGGAATGGGAGTGAGAATGCACGGCACAAAGGGATAAGGCAGGGAGCCTTGCAAGGCAAGGAAAAGGCCTTCTAGAAAGGAGGGAGACGCCAGATTTTTAGGCTTCTAGAAAGAATGTGTTTCTGGGCAGATTTTGGGGTTTCTAGATGAGTTTGGGGCGCCACTTTTGTAGGGGAATGGATAGGACTTCTAGAAATCAGGTTTTAAGTCCCCTAAACTGAAGAAAACAGGTTAGGATAAGATTAGGATAAGATAAGGTAAGATAAGATAAGGATTGGGTAAGATAAGATAAGATAAGATAAGGATTGTTTTGGATAATGTTTTGGATAATTCTCCTTCTTTTGAGCTGATTCCTTATCTTCTTTATCTTCAATTTCTTTCTTCCATCTTCTTAGCTGATTTCAAGCCTTTATATCTTCAATTTCGTCCATCAACTTGCCTCCATGCTTGCACTACCCAATCTTGGCCCACAAATGCTCTAGAATGCTCCAAATTGCTTCTTTTTGCCATCTTGACACTTTGAACCTACAAACACACGAAAATAGCTTAAAATACTAAATTAACTAAGAACTAACAACGTAAATGTATGAAAACAAGCTAACTAAGTCGCATAAATATGCTCCTATCATTGCTAGCAAAGATTATCAAACTTTGGCTGGGGCATAACATTCCCAAGGTAAAACATATTGCAAGTACCATAACTCAAATGAGCATACGACAAACAACTGTGTCGTGTTTCGAGATGCCATTTAGAGCCGGAATGATAAGGGCAAGCTAAAATTTCCTGAGAAACAGATGGTCGTTGACGTCGATCCCTTCCTTCGGTGACAGTTGGCATGGTGGATGCTCATTTATGGTCGAATTACTTCAGGGAAAGATGGCGATTGATCGCGACTTTGAGACTACGATCGAGGAATTTGAGAAGCGCATCAAACTTCTTTTGTTGCCTTCACCAGAGCCACTAATTAAAGTACGACGAAATCTGCACCCTCCGTTTCTCAACGAGGCCTTAGAGTACATGTGGGAGTTTCACAAGAAATATTTTGCTAACGACTTATACGGCCTACCAAGGGAATGTCAGGAAGCCCTTAACCTAGCCCTAACTTGCCATGATGCCGAACAAATTATCCAAAAGACCACTGATCCAGCGATGAAAGCCAGGTTCCAGCACATACGTGAAGCTTGAGTTCTCGGCTTTGAGGTCGATTCGTATACCGATATAGACACTGCCGATCTTCTTTTTTCTCTTGAGGACCTTCAGTATCTACGGTACCATTTCGAAGTCTTTTCGATAGTGGCTCTTTTCGACCTTACGGCCGATGAGAAAGAGTGCGTGGCACGTCTGGATGCGTACCTCGACACAAGGAACTCTCGAATCGCCTATTAGGAGCAAGCTCGTAAAGCGGCACAAGAACAAGACCAACTCCAAACGTCAGGCGAGCTTGACGGGAACAACCAGAACGACATAGAACCAAAGGATGTGCCACAGCAACCACTCGCTGAAAAAAAGGATGGTCAAGCCAAGGATACTCAAGAGCAGGATATTCTGGCCGATAGCCCGAAAAACGACGATCATAACCCGATGGGCCCTTCAGTCCTTGAGAATATAGAGATTAACATGGTCCATGTTTTACTTGCCGAGTTTCAGCCGACCATATCTCAACCAAGTTTCTTGGATGGCGACGTGGTAGCCGAAGAAGCAACACAAGTTGACTTCATCGCCGTTGAAGAGGACAGGCTAGAGAGTAAACATGATAAACTTAAAACTGCTTTTGCCGAGTTGTTTCCCCGCTCTTCTACCGATAATCTTCAGCATCTGAAGCTGTTGTATGTTACGGCTCATATTGAAAGATACCCAGTCTCTAAGGTATTTGTCGATTGTGGAACAACAGTCAACATCATGCCCGTGTCCATCATAAGAGCACTACGACGTTCTAACGACAAACTCATCCCGTCAGGGGCAACCATGAGCAGCTTTGTTGGGGACAAGTCCCAGACAAAAGGTGTGCTTCCTTTGGAATGGAACGTTGTCGGTCGCAATCACATGACCATATTTTTTATAGTTGATTAAAAAACAGAGTATAATGCATTGCTCGGCCGCGATTGGATCCATCAAACAGGCTGCATTCCCTCGTCTTTATACCAAGTTCTTGTCTTCTGGGACGGTAAATCCCGATCGATAATCAGTCGTTCGAGGCGAACATGATTCAGGCTCGATACTATAACGATCACACGGCTACATCATTCTACAAGGCTTCAATGAGGAACGGCGGTCGACTCGGATATCAGTACAAAAGGCCATTGACGTAGGCACCGAGGCTGTGCATCAGGATTCGGCAAGACTCAGGTTGGCCAATCTGATTGCCGACACTGATGTCTGAACCCAAACAAGAAAGGCATCGAGCCGCGGTTTCATCAACCATGGAACGACTGCTAGCCCATTGGTATGCTATTTCCAAGCAACCAAATTTGGGCATAAACTTCGTGGAGTTTCTTGCCGAATGAGATAACGGTCCGGATATGTCGTTAGACAAGGTTCAAGCTGCTCTAGCCGAGCTCGAAGATAGTCGGCCCCAAGTCAATGACCCTTTAGAGGAAATAAATGTTGGAACGGCTGATGACCCAAGGCCTTTATTTATTAGTGCTTTGTTACCCCAACATATGAAAGCCGAACTTTGTAATTTACTTAAGGAATTCAAAGATTGTTTTGCATAGAGCTACCATGAGATGCCTGGTTTACATCGAATGG
Organism: Heteromeles arbutifolia; assembly: GCA_024362995.1. Lineage (NCBI taxonomy): Eukaryota > Viridiplantae > Streptophyta > Magnoliopsida > Rosales > Rosaceae > Heteromeles > Heteromeles arbutifolia. The sequence continues at coordinate 24,721,721 of JANCRC010000001.1, read as the reverse complement.
TCGTCGAACATGAGTTATGCATTTAACCTAGGTGCAAACCATTCTGTCAACCACCTCGATGATTCTCAACCGAAGTACAACTCGGCATAAAGGATAAGCTCGTTCGACTTTTGAAAGTCAGGTTTATTTGGACGGCTCGATATGTCGAATGGTTGGCGAACATCGTCCCAGTTTTAAAGAAAGTGGTGCCTTACGTATCTGTATCGATTTTCGAAATTTAAATTTGGCAACTCCTAAAGATGAATATCTAATGCCGATTTTAGATTTGTTAATCAACGCGGCAGCAAACCACGAGATCTTATCCTTTATGGATGGACATGCTGGTTACAACTAGATTTTCATTGCCGAGGCCTAAGTCCACAAGATCGTTTTTCGTTGCTCGGGGGCACTCGGCATATATGAATGGGTTGTTATGCCATTCGGCCTTAAGAACGCCGGCGCCACATACCAGTGGGCAATGAATATTATATTTTATGATTTAATTGGTACCATCGTCGAAGTCTATATTGACGATGTTGTAATCAAATCGAAACGTCGGCAGACATATTTAGATGATCTTCAACAGGCTTTCTTGCGTATGCGCCAGCACAACCTAAAAATGAATCCTGCCAAGTGTGTTTTAGGCATATCGGCTGGTAATTTTTTAGGTTTCCTTGTGCATCATCGTGGTATTGAGGTCGACAAAAATAAGGCTAGAGCAATCATCAATGTTCCACCCCCTGTGATCGAAAAGTAATTACAGTTGTTGCTCGGCAAAATTAACTTCCTTCATCGATTCATTGCTAATTCGGAAGGGAAAATGCGAGCCTTTTCTACACTTTTGAAGCTCAAGGATTCTGACACTTTCGAGTGGTGGACTGAACATCAAGAGGCTTTTACACAAATCAAGGTTTCTCTCACGACCCCACCTGTCCTCGTGCCACCTCGACGAGGCAAATCTCTCAAGTTGTACGTCTCCGCAGCTGAAGATTGCATCGATTGCCTCCTTGCACAAGACAATGACGCTGGGCGCGAACATGCCATTTTTTACCTTAGTTGGCATCTCAACCCACCAGAGATCAATTATTTCACCGTCGAGAAGCTTTGCCTAGCCTTATTCTTCTTCGCATCAAAACTCAGGCATTACATGCTCCCGTTGGTCACTCAAATTATCGCTCAGACCGACATCATTCATTACATGCTCACTCAGCCAATAGTAAAAGGCTGAATAGGGAAGTGGACAATGACACTGTCTGAATTCAATTTGCAATATGTGACCCAAAAAGCCGTATAAGGCTAAGCTTTGGCCGATTTTTTAGCCCAACATCCTTCCCCATATGACTTTAGGGGCAATGAAGTTGAAATCAACATGGTGGAAATGCGTGATAATTACTGGATGATGTACTTCGATGGCTCTAGTACTTCAGCCTCGGCTAGTGTTGGGATAGTTATTCAATGCCCAGAACACAACCGTTGGTATTTTTCTCTTAAGCTTGATTTTGATTGCACAAATAATCAGGCTGAATATGAAGCTCTTGTCATCGGCCTTGGCGTCCTTCACGACTTACGGGCAACCCGTGCCTTCATCCTCGGTGATTTCAAACTTGTGATTAACCAACTTAATGGTTTTTTTCATTGCATGAGTTGCACTCTGGCACCCTATCACATGGTTGACAGCTATTTGGCCGAGTTTTTCGACGACATTACATTTGAACACATCTCTCGAGTTCGAAACACTGACGCGGACAAATTAGCTTAAATAGCCTCCGGAGCACAACTCCCGGTGGGGCAAACTAGGCCAAGAAATACCTGTGTTACGACGATCATATCCAGCCTTCGTTAATCAACAAGTTCTCTGACGCGATAGCGTGATCTGTACACGAGTCATGTCCTTACCTTCATTATTGAAGCGAAAAGACCCAATCGATGTTTGCGCAGTCAGGGCAATACCAGATGACTAGAGGAAGTCCATTATGGGATATCTTGACAACCTCAATGGCAAACATGACTGCAAAACAAGGGTTCATCACACGAACTATGTCACGTACCTAAATGAATTGTACCGAAGAGGTGAGGACGGTCTATTACTGTTATGCCTCGGTCATCAGAAGGTTGCTCAAGCACTCGTAAAAGTTCATGAAGGAATTTACGGGGCTCATCAGTCTGGTCGAAAGATGCGATGGTTGCTTCGCCGACATGACTATTTCTGGCTGAGTATACTGAAGGATTGCATTGAGTTCGCACGAGGATGTGTTCAGTGTCAAATTCATAGTCCTATATAGAAGGTCCTGGCCGAATCACTACATTCGGTCACTAAACCTTGGCCATTTAGAGGATGGGCCATGGACGTAATAGGTAAAATTACACCATCTTCCGGGTCACCAAAGCATGCGTGGATATTTGTAGCGACTGACTACTTCACCAAATGGGTCGAAGCGAAGTCATATGCCGATTTAACGTCTAAAGAAGTTTGTAATTTCGTAGAAGAAAACATCGTGACTAAATTCGACGTACCAGAAACAATCATAACAGATAATGGTACAATCTTCATATTCGACAGGTTTAAGAAGTATACGGCGAATCTGAAAATTTGACTTGAGCAGTCTACGCCGTATTACCCACAGGCGAATGGGCAGGCCGAATCAAGTAATAAGGTTTTGATCTGTATTCTTGAAAAAATGGTAAGAGAGAGGCCCAGTATGTGGCATTTGAAGCTAAACGAATTGTTATGGGCCTATCGAACTTCACTCCGATCAGCCACTGGAACAACTCCATACGCATTGACTTATGGACACGACACAATGTTGCTGGTCGAGCTAAGTATAAACTCGTTGCGAGTAATTGAACAAAGTAGTTTATTCAGTGCCGAGTACAGTCAAGCCATGAGACAAGAGTTAGAAGATTTACCGAGCAAGCTTATAGTTAGCGAATCAGGCAAAAAACGTTTGGCGAATGAGAGTTGGTTTAGCAAACCGTGCTACCCGTGGGAATTAAAGACCCTAGGTTCGGTAATTGGTCGCTGAATTGGGAAGAACCGTTTGTTATTCACAAAGTTCTCGGCAATGAGGCATACCATCTCAAGGATCGAACTGGTTTAATTCACAAGTTGCCAATCAACGGAAAATTTTTAAAGAAATACTATCCAATAACTTGGGAAATGAGAGAATAAAGGCGCGTTACATTAAATTTGTAAAAGTTACAAATGACAAGGAATTAAAACAGCCTACAGATATACACAGTCCTAGGGGGTCGAAGAAAGGAAAGCCTCGAGAGCAGCTTTTAGTTCCAACCATCTTACTTCACCCATTGTGACTTCGGTTGGCCTTGTTCTCTTATCAAGCTGGAGTTGTTGTATCTGCTTTACGCCAGCCACAAAGTCTGTTAGTCGAGCTTTATTCGCTTCAAAATTCTTTTTGATTTCCAAAGCAACAACCGACCTTTGCCTTTGAAGCTCGACAGTTTGACATTGAAGTTTGGTAATTTGATGATCAAGGCTGACCAGATGCGTTTTCTTTGCTTTTATGGCATCAACCTCCGGCCGGCTGGCTTCATGTGCGATCTTTGTAGCCTTCAGGTCGTCCTCGGCCTGGAGAGCCCTTTCAAAAGTAGTAAAGTACTGCCAGGTCCGTTCCAGGATATTGGATAAATAGAAGACACTTTCGGTGCTCAGCAAACCACCGGCCGCAAGATTGTTTAAGCACTCCCCTACAGAGTCGAAGTCGTTACACCGAATGACTTGTGAGGTTAAAAGGGATATGAGTTCCTGCAACTTGGCGAAGGCATTAGATTCAACCGCGATTGCAGAAGGCTTAGCCGACGCGCCAGATAACCCAGTGGCTCAGGAGGTACTGAAGAGTAAGGCGTCAAGCTCGACCTTCCATGAAGGCTGCACAGAAAAAAACTTGCCAGAACAAGTTAAGTTGTAAGGAAGTAAGAAAAAGGGAAAATGTTAGACCTGCCAAGAAGAGACTTCGGCCATGTCTGCTGGCTCATTGCTCGAGCCCAAAAATCTTAATGGCTGAGCCCAGTGTTTAAGACTGCTTTTTAATTCATGCAACCGATGAAGGTTATCTATGTTCAATGGCCACTGAGGTAGCCAAGAGATATAGATAACGCCCTTCGGCCCATAGAATTTTCGATGAAATGAAAACGTGGGCACCTGAAATTTAATATTTTCCTGGTTTAGAATTTTAAGGTAGAAGATTGACCAAAAGAAAACAATAAAGGTACTTAAGTAGGCCGAAGTGGCTTATTAGGAAGGGATGCCAAGGTCTTGATCCTGTGGGTGAATCGGTGTTTCTGCCGTCGCTTCAGGCTAGACGGTGGGCCTTTTTCCATGATCGGCTGCAAGAGGAATGACCTGATCAATTGCCTCAACCACATGGGGAGGATTAGTGGAAGGAAGATTAGTTGGTCGAGGGCGACTCGCCAGCGGAATCTCGTCGCTCCCATGATTTTGAATGAAAACTGCTAGTACTTTCGAATTTAAAAGAGTTACCAACAACATAATCATACTTCTTCCAGGATGATCGTTTATTGTTTTGGATTTTTGGGGAGAATCTTCCCGGTCGAATGGGTCACATGCTCCAAGACAGGTGCAATGGCCGGCTCCAGAGCTGCCGGTTCCTCGACCAGTGGAGCATCGATTGGTTCAACCACGACTTGAGGGTTGTGTCCAACTTCAAATGCTTGGCCAGTTGGAGTTGGCTGGACCGTCGTCGAGGCCTGGATGACGGGGTCAGGAGGAAAGACACTAGGAGTAGTCGCTCCTGTGGTTCGGCTGGAGATGATGTGAATATGTCGGGAAGCTTTACTTGCCGTCTCGGCCTCCTAACGAGGTCGTTTGCTTTTCTTGGAAGAGGGGACCAGCTTTTTCTTAGCTGGAGCTCCAGCCACCACGTCTACCCGCTTCGGCGCTCGACCGCTTGAGAGAGTGAAACCAAGTCAATAAAGTTTTGAATGTTTAAAGAAAGAAGATAGAGATAGACATATACCATAGGTTGTTTATTTGGATTATGGGGCATGAGCTTTTTTGGGTCGGTCGCCAAAGATCTTTTTGACGATGTCTTCGACTAGAGTGCCAAAAAAGTCCTATGTGTACTCTTCCCACCAATCGCCAAAGGTGTCAGTGCCGAGAGATTCAAGAACATTTGGCCGAAGGCAAAATTTTTTGCACATTTCCTGAAACTATTGGTCGGTATCCTTACACTTCTTTTCTGAAGAACTAGAGATGCGTCATCGGCTTAAGAGGGAGCGAGAAGTAAGTAGAGGCACCGGGCAACCTTGGTGGTAGCCGAGTTACTGAGCAGTGAAGTGGAGGTGGTAGACCTCCTAGTTTGCTCAGCGAGCGTCGCAGCCGAGGGGAAGATCGCGTGTTAACACAAATGACCCTCAGTTTTGACAAAGATCAGCATCTTCAGCTTCACTCCATGCTGATGTCAGAAGCTTGAGTGAGGAAGGGTATTCTTGACGACGACATACTAAAAATTCGTCATCAGAAATGACTTCTAGGTCGAAGAAGTATTTGAAGACTTCTTCGACCTTGTGAGGAGGTGCTGGTCGAGAGACCAACTGAAGGGCGAGTGCTTCAGTGGATTGGAAGTTGGGGATCTCTGGCCAAAGTGTGGCAAAATAGACCTACAACCAGAGTTGGAAAACCCAGAGAGGTCCGTTCTGATGCGGGTCAATTTTAATGATGGTCACTTTGACCAGGTAGCGTATAAGGTTGGAGAGGACAGCTGAACTAAGGGCCAGGGTGTGACCGCTAGCCAGGGCTTCAACCACCGGCATGTTCTCGACCAAGCATTTATTGGTCAACAAATAAACTTGTTGTACCAGTAAAATAGGAAGGTTTCGTGCTCTCTATTCCGTAGGCTCGCTTCCCCTCAGCCAGCAAAATGGAGGATGAGGGTGTTATAGTTGACGAAGTTCTTGTGCAACTTCTGAACTTCTTCTTTTGAATGCTCTTTTCCTTCTTTACTCAAAGTCTCGATGACCCGTTCGTCGAATAATGCCTTGAGATCGAGGTTGGACGGGCATCGAGAGAGGGCAGCATCGATTGGGATGCCAGAAGGGGAAGTCCCAAGGATAGCTGAGATGTCGAGGATGGTGGGGCCGATAGGGCCAAAGGGAAAGATCATGGTGTTGGTGGCCAAGCACCAGAAGCTCAGAGCTGCCATGAGGAGTTCTTTGTCTATGGCAATCTCCTTAGTCAAAAGTCTAATGGCATCGTAGATGCCGAGAGCCTTCCATTCTTGGCTAAAGAATTTTTCCATCCGTTTGACCCAGGCCGCCTAGGTTGCAGTGGTCGAATGCCAGGCTTTTTGGGGCTTCGTCAGGCCCCACTTCGACCAATCAAACCTTTGCAGCAAGGGTGCTAAGCAGTGAGCCTTGAATAGGGTGGTGATGGACGATGACGCTGTGTCTTTGAAGAGTGGTCCTCGGATTTGATGAGTGATGCTCAAATCACCCTCGAAGCGTAGAGTTTTGATGGCGCTCCAGTCGATGAAGTCCTTGCATTTGTTACATTCGTCAGAAAGCTTGGAAATGAAGGAAGCCATTGATAAAGACTCAAAGATTTTCTGGGTTTGAAGGAAGGATTTTTAAGTTGAGAGCTTTTGGGTTTTTTATGATTTTGAGAGCAAAATGGCAAGAGGTTTTCAGAGTTTTTGGAAGCGTAAAGTACGAATGGAAAGAATTCAGGTATTTATAGTCGTTTTGGAAGGAAGGTTAAACGTTTGATTTTCAAAATTAGGGGTAGAATCGATAAGGAAAACTGCTAATCATTATAAATATTCAGAGAATCCAGGTGAAAAGACCGAGGTTTTTAGGTTTTGAGGACGCACGACTGCGTGTTACGGTGGATTTAATGGTGAAAGACGTTTTGACAGCCACACGTCTCAAAGATCATTATTGAAAACTGCAAGGGTAACCGGGGGATCGACACGTGGCAAGATGTTTGGAAGAATCAAGGACGTGAGATGATGTTTCATAAATGCGCATGGTGGTGATTCTTGAGACAATTTAATGTTTTGGAAATGCCCAAGGACGGTTTTGCTTCTTCAAGGCTGAAGCTCGACCAAGGATTGTAGGCCGACGACCTCAGAAGCGAGGGGCAATGTTTGGGCCCAAAATATTGGTTTGGACCGGGTTTAGAATTGTTCTCGGCCTGGAAGCCTTATTCAAGGGTTACTGTGAGCCATCCAATTCGTAGGCTGCCTAGTCGAGGCCGGCCAAGTCCTATCGGGAAATGAAGTGTTCTAGATAAAGATGGAGTGAGTCCCATTACGAGACGAATGGATGAGGGAGTTGAATCCTGATGCAATAAGGATTCTCGGCAAGATGAGGAAACCGAGACCTGGAAATGAATGCGGCCTAATAGAGGGTTGGGTTCAAAGTCCTAATGGAGGTAGGATTGGCCGAGATAAGACTGGATCGGAATAAGGAGTCCTAATCCGAATATAGTTTTAACTCGATCGAAAGAAGGTTTGCTGCTATAAATAGAGGGGGGAGTGCACCATTTGAACTTTCTCCAACTCAACACACAAATCTGCCCTATGCAAGCCCTAGCTCTACTCGAAACCTCTCAACAACCTTGAGATTTTTATTTTCTTTTTTCACCAACACATCTTCAGTTTGGATAAACAGCACTGTGAAGGCAACCGGTGATATCTTCAGTTTGGATAAACAACATTATCACCGTAGAATCAGCAGACTGTGGAGCACCTTCAGTTTGGATGACCAGCACTGCGTCGAGGTCTATCCAAGTCTTGGTCGAGAAGGATTTTCGAATCCTTATCGGCAGAGGTCATCTCTTTAGCCTTCTCGGCGAAGTGAAGTGCTACGGATTACTGGGCTCGGCACATTGAACGCCGAGTTGTTTTATGATTGGATACTTACAAGTAAGTTTTAGAATTCGGCATTCTGACGGCCGAACCACGTTTACCATCAAGACATACATTTCTTTTGAGTACTTGTTTCCATATAGTCTGGTACCAGTTCAGCGTGCTTAGACTCTTACGAATATAATCACCGTGACTGAACCCAGCCCTGACGATCCGTGAACTTCACATAAATAACAACCTTGTCTTCAGGCTCTAGAATCCAAAGGTCAAGACGTGTTCCTTTCTCGACCGCAATCGCAAGATTAAGAAGTCAGTAGCGCGCCCAACGCCACGCATCATATTTTACTCCCCGGCCGAGCTCGGCCGACGAGTTGGCACACCCCGCACTCAACCGAATGATGTAGTTAGCTTATTAATTACTCAGCATGCGCGCCACGTAGGCTTGGTAGTTTTTAGGGTCAACAATAATATATGATAAATTATTCAAATCCGCCTCGTCTGCCTAGGTTCGTATATGAAAATTACTATCCTCTTCACTCTAGTATTTTCCCTAGCGGTAAGATGTTGTCTTTGTAATCCAACCATTCATTCATTTATTGAATGTAATAAGTAACATTGTAACAATAGAAAAATGATTGAAGTTTGGCGTACTGGGTAGGGACTTCTCTTTCGGTTTGAATTGGTTGAAAAATTAGATTATGTAAACTTAATGAGTGCATTTGCATCTAAAAACGTGAGACGGGTAATATTTGAGTAATGTTTGTATATCTTTCTTTTTTTTATATTAATTTTTATTGATATTTGATGTAGAAATAGACTTTTCATGTATTTAGTGTTTTTTTTTTTTACACATTTCAATGTACAAAGGGTCGGGAGTTAGAGAAATTTAGGACCCCACTTCGAAAGCTCGTCTAGGGCCTCCAAATTCTCAGAGCTGGCCATGTAAGAAGAGACCAAATGTAGATTTTTTTTTTCCTCTCCTGGTGACTTTTCATCTGGCCGGTTGCATTGCACCTGATCAGCATCACAATTTGTAAAAATAGTGGTTATAATTGTGGGAGAAAGTGGAAATCTGAGGAGTCTAAAGTTCTATGCTACTGAGGTGATAAAGTCTGACTTCTCTGAGTGCTAATTTCATCAGAGGTATAAAAACCTAGTTTGCATCAAATTATCAGCAACTAAGTAATTTAAACAATTTTTTTTTTAACACGATATTATCTACACTAAGGGTTGTTGAGGGAGAAACAGGGGACGGGGGGAGAGAGTGGAAGAGGGGAGCTAAGCCTCACAATGGACTAGCTAATTCTCAATGACTAATACATTCCTGAGTTTGAATCCTCCCACACCTCCGTTCATCAAAAGATAAGATAATTGAGGCCTTCAATTCACAAAAACTCAAAGTAAACAATAACGTCAAACTTTAGGGTTTGGTTAAGTTCATGAGTCCTTTTTATGGAGTCACATATAACAGAAAGCATCTCGTCACTTGGGGTTCCATGATAAATTTGCCTCCGACATTATCAACATGCTGCACTGCTAATCTGTCTGTCTAGCTATTCTTTAACATTTTCAAAGGCTCTTTATCAAAAAGGGTTTTAATAATTTGAGGACGGACCCCACAGACAGCAATGGTCTGGTACAGAAGGTCTAGTTTTTGGTTTGAGGACAGGGTCCTGGTTGGACCATTACTCATTGCTTAGGACTTGAACCAACTTGCATTACAAAGAGAAGAAACTGTTTGAAATATTTGAAACAGAAGGATGCATGTGGCTGTGGACTACACTTTTTGGAGGTTAAGAATTACTGTATGTTTACTTATTACGAACGAGTCAATTATAAATTGGGATGAGCAAGATTCTTGGTTTTTCATGTAGTGGATTACAGATTGCATTGAATGCCTTATAAACTAAGGGAGTGATTCTCACACTTTTTTACTCATTTTACACGCCCTATTGATATTTGATCTTTAGATTGAACAAATCAAATAATAATTAAAGAATAAAAGTAAACAAGAGTGAGCAGAAAAAGAAAAAAAGTGTGAAAATCCCAAGTTCGCTACAAATTAGTGGATGTAAACAAATAAGATGTCCTTCTATACTAAAATTAGTTGGAACGATGTACGCTTAATCTTTTGCCTAGTTGACACCCTCCTTAGTAATACGGTATGTAAGCTCAGAACGAGTTTTGCCAACACACCATTTGCCGTTCAATACTGATTCCAGATAAGTAAACACGTTATAAGAATCTACACCTTTTCTATTTCTTTCTTTAATCTCTTTCTTGGTGACGAAATGCACAAAGCTAGTTGGACATAGCAATCAAATTTTACCACAAACATTCATACATACACATATATTGTCAATACTTCAAACCAAGCGCATTACTACCAGTTTTTGCTAGAAAGTAAAACTGAAAAAGATTATACTCTGCCTCTCCAGTTTTATACTCAATGCGCCCTTGAATTAATCTTATTCAAAGCAGTATGGCAATGTTATTTACAATGACATCACACAAAGCACAAGAAAGATACAACAATTAGAGATTCAAGCCACAAATTTTCTCAAGCCTCAGAAACAAAGCAAACAAAGGCATTGGAATTCATGTTTCTCACAGAGCATTATAGAGCTCAGTAACACACCGATGCTTCAGGAAATCGAATGCCGCCGATCTTTGGCAGGTTTGGTCAGGCCTTTGGTACCAGTAGGTGTCACTCCATCTGCACGCACAAAGGGAGAAAGCTTCCCAAGTCTTTTTGACACCAAGTTCATAAATGATTTTCGAGGCAGAGGAGGTTTGTCAGCAGATATTGGAGTGTTTCCCATTGGACTGCTCATTGCTGTTCTCATAGTAGACGTTTCGAGTTCTTTCAGTTTCATCTTCATCTTCACCAACTCTATTTTTAGCTCCTCATTTTGTCTACGCAAGATGGTGAGCTCATCAGGAACCGTGTGGATATCAGTGGAGTATACGCTCCCTTTGGAAGGAAGAACAGAGGATTCACCACCTATGCTGCCATTCATTACGTCTCGAAGGCGCTGCTGCTCATAGTATAGCACTTGGACCACAGTTTGAACAGGAAGGCGGTCATTCTGCGCAGCGTGAGCGCAGGCCTCTCGTGAAAGCTTCTGGCAGTCCATCATACTACACACTTTCTTTCTCTCCATATCACTTAGAGCAGGATGAGCCTGTGAAATATTTGAAGTTAAGTGAACTAAAGTAAAAAATTTAATTAAGAAAATAACATTTAAATATAGCTGAGAGGTTTTGATCCCATGACAAATTTCGTGTGTGGCTTAAAACAGAAGGGTAGAGATTTTCACATGCGTTTTCTCATTCCTCACGCCTTCACTTGTTTCTCTCCTTTCATTCTGCTTTGATTTATACAATTTAAAGGCTAGAAAAAAAAGGGAGAGGTGCAGGCGGAGAAAAGGGGGCTGCCAAAGTTACTACCCTGCATAAAAAGCCTATATAACCGTTGCAGATACATATGATTCAATGTTAAGAAAGTTATACACAAGAATGTGCACCTTTAGGTAGATATCAATGGCTCTATACATGCCATCTTTTGTTGCCCTTGATTGTTATGGAATAAGTTCAGCAATGCCAATGAACTTAGAGACAGATATGTTGCAGTCAGTGGCTATTTCAGCCAGGTAGTTCTCCATTAGCTTTCCAACGCGTTCCATGTCAGTTAGTGCAGGAGAAACAAAATCGTCCTCTGCATTATATCCCAAACGGCTCCCCTCCGTTTCATATTCAAGGTAATTCGTCATGATCCCTTGCACAGTCTCCACATCGAGCAATGTGTCCCCGGTAAAGGAATATGATGGAATCAAGAGATCATCTAAAACAGCCTGTGCCAACTGCAACCCCATTCTCTTCTCCAAATCTAGCTGGCAAGCAACCGTTGTTTCAAGGGTTTTCGCAGCACGAAGAAGCATGGAAAGAAAGCTGACTGACATTGCATTTTTCTCCCTTGGCAGAAGACTCACAATTGTTTCTAAGACAACCCTCTTCTCGTGCTCTTGTCGCAGCTCGATTTTCGTCCTCCCCTTTCCAAATATTTCCTATTCCAAAAGAGGATTTATATGTCAAGACATGAGCTATAAAACTGAAAAATATGACATAGTGGAGTGAGATCTCACCAAACCTCGTAGCGATTTCTGTGCATATAGCATGAGTACTGGTCCAAGAGCATACTGCTTAAACCCTCTTGCCAACATTGCAATCATAACGCGTTGGAAGATATCAATTCTAAGAACAGTTAAGTCTTCAGCCCACCAATCCACAACAGGCTTTGGATGAGACACAGCTGAAAAAACCACACCCTCATTGCCACCATCAGTCCTACCGGACACACTGAACTGGCCCTCTTTGCAGGCCATAAAAGCAATTGCATCTATGCACCGGCTCACTAATTTTACCTTCTCCGCCCTTGGGAGGAAATTTTCTGACATGTGCAAAACAGTAACTGCACCTGCTGGGCTTTTCAATGCCACTTCATTCAAGTATGCATCAGTTCTTCCCACAAGGTTTCCAACCGCATAGTCCTCAGTCATCAGAAGATACTCAGCCACGCATCGCAGCATTGCGATATTTCCTGTGCTTAACTCGAAATTTATTCCATAGCAGAATTTTGCTGCAAGCTCAAACGCTTCTGATCCACCCGGAACATCAGATAGCTCAATGACAGATAGATCAGCAGCATAACTAGATTCTGATATCAGTTTCCTTATGTGTCCACACTTTGAAATTAAAGGGAACTGCAATTTTAATAAGTCATGTTTCAATCCAATAATTTGTTAGCCTCTCCACGTTTGTTTAGTTCAGCCGTATATTAAAAACATAAAACTTAGTCACAATAATTTTAATATGAACCAAATAATTGTTGTTAGTGCTACTGGTCGCATAATTTGATACGTGAATCAACACTACAAATTACCTTGTGCAATGAGAAGGAAACTCCTCCAACATTAATACAAATATCGCTCGGAATCTCCTGCGAAAAAATCCTGCAAGTTTCAAGATACATCCATTATTGTTTATCCAGAGAAGCAATTAAAGAGAGAAAGAAAAAGATGGGACCAAACCATTCACTAGTTCTCTTCAAGGCAGAAGAAAGAAGCTCCTTCTTCTTAGAGGACATGTTGGCAGTGGTGGTGGTGGTGGGTGCAGTACTCTCCCCGCCAGAGTCGATATCCGCCATGGCAGTACGTAACAGTGGAAGCTTTATCATGTTCAGTCCTCCACCTCCATCTTATAGTAAAGCAAATGATAGGAGGGAGAGAGGGTGCGAGAGGGAGGGAGGGAGAGAGAGAGAGAGAGCTGCTGCTATTTTACTGTAGTGAAGCAAAAACCCTATAGGCTCATAGCACACTAGCACGTACGGTATTTTCAGTACATTTTTGTTTCCTTTTGACCTATTATTCAAACTCTCTTTGTATATATAAGGAAAAAGCAAACCATGATTCTGCAATAATGGGAGCACAAAATTTTGAAGCTCTAATAATAAACCTGCCTTATCTTCAACCCTCACAAGTAATAATCAGACTTAATGAATTACCCAAAACGGCCTTCCTCTTTGGGGGAGAAAATAGAGTGAATACAAATCGAGGGGTAGGAGGAGGGAACTGAACCAGCGGCATTTGTGATATTATTGGGAGGATGATGGGTAAAAGGAAAACATAAAGATGTAGGGTTATGGTGTGTGTTGTGTATGGGCACATGGGGAAGGGGAAGTTGGTTCGAGAGGATGAGATGGCTTTTGCATGTTTTTAGTGGCGGCTAACGGTACGAAAATCCACTTGGGACGTGGGAGAAGAAACATTAATCCCATCCACAAAAAGGTACCCCATCTTCCTAAACCCTTTCTTTATCTATGCTGTTCTTTATTTCTACTTCAAAATTCATGAGGCCAATAGTAACATGCCTTTCGTATTGGATGAATTAGTAGGGTTATTTGCCTAACATATTGGCTTTTGTTGGGGCTTTTTCTTGATAAAACCTAGATTGCCACCTCTAAACTAGATAGAAATAGAAGAAGAATAATTATTAGTGGTTATTTGGAGAATTTATGTGGCATATCAATTCAGAATCAACTATATCCTAAAGGATAACATTGTCATCCATCTATCTCATGTGATGTGTAGATTGGTTATATCGACGTGACTGTGTTTTAGTACTACAACAATTTTCCTATATGACCTATGTTTATCTGAAGACTTTACCTAATATAACCTATCCAGTCATGTGATAAGAGTTGGATTGATATTTAGTACTATACCCATCAAAACATAAACATGTCACCATCTATTTCATAATAAATAGATTGGTTATACCACGTGAGTGTGTTTCAATACTACAATGAACATCTTATATGAATGCACGCATAGATCACAATCAGTGGTGAATCGAGGATTATTTCCTCATGGGATCAAAATTTTAAACTGAAGTATCCGTAGATTCCAAACTAGCTTTTGCAAATTTTCTCTTGTAATATCGTTTCATAATTCTACATATATCAATCAAACAAAAGAAAAACGCTACTAATTAATCTCTTTATCAATTAATAAACTCATATTAATCCAAGCATGTAATCAAATTAGCACAAGATATCAACTAATTATCACTAAGAAAGTATTACCCACCCAGACGACCACGGGTTCACTCGAGACTCCAGCCATCTTTTCAGCGTCCACGGGATAAACTGACCCAGTTTGACGAGAGGTTTATCAGTGTAACCAGAATACGGGATAGTACACCACGTGTTGTTGTATAAATTATGGGATATGTATATTAAAAAGTTAATAACTTAAAAATACAATTTTCCACCACTTATATAAAACCTTGTAGTGTATCATCCGTATTCCAGTCATAATAAAAAATTTCTCCAATTTGACCCATTTGGATCCGCCCCTGGTTTAAATAAAATTTCCCAAATCGGGAAATTTTATTTAAACACATGTAACCTCTTTTTACACTCAACTTAAATTTTAAATGTTAATTTTTAATTGTCTATTTTACCCTATTGCATAATTACTATTAAGTACAAAATAAAATTAATAATAAAACTCAAATTTATCAATAAACTCAAACACTATAATTAAACCTTACGATCACTCTTTGTGTATCAATGCACAAAACTTACCACTCAAGACCCCTTGAGAATGATTCTCGAGTGAAAGACAAAAATAAGCTTCAAATTTTTAACATGTACATTCTTAAATTTTCATGTACTAAACTAGTATTTACGATTTAAAAGGTTGAGGGGTTGTGTGAATTTGCAGCTAAATTAAAAGGTTGAACTGGACCTGTAGGTGGGGCCGTAGCTCATTTAATCACCTGATGTAGTCTTTTTCAAGGAAGAAATATAAAAACAAAACAAGCCTTGTTTTACCATAACGTTTTTAATCATCAGTGTGGGTATTCCGATCCGATTCTCTTGTGAATATGTAGTCTTCTCCCTTCTTCTTGCTCAAGCTCTTCAAGCCGTGGTCACAGATGTAAGTAAACATTCTGCCTGAAGGACTTATAATTCTTTCGAATTTCGAAATGTGTATTTGTTTGTTAATGCTTTTGTCAAGTTTGTTTCTTCTCTGTGTTCTTGGTTCAGTGTTTGAATAGGGTTATAGGACTGAGGGGAACTGAACTCAGTTTGCTGTCTGCAGATGTGGGTTAGACTAGTTGGTTGAGGTAGTTCATTCACCTCCTTGTACCTAAGTTCAAATCTCCTCCCCGTAGATTATAGTAGTTTTAGATATATGGTTTGCTTCTGGCTCTGGTTATGGTCACAGGCTCACAGTTGCTGTTATTGGAATCAGTTTTGTTAAAAAAAATTATTTTTTTTGGCTTAAGAAAGCAGAACTGGAGACATGCATGCTTGTTCTATGTGAGTTCAATTTCAAGGAGGAGGAAGAAGAAGAAAATAGTGTAATTAATCAATCTTAAGACTTAGTTTTAAAGAAATGGTGTTCAATATTCATCTCTCAGCTTGAAGAGATCATGATTGGAGCTTTTAATTGCCAAAATTCAATGGTTCTATAACTTAACTCGGGAGAGACCAACAATTATGGATCCAATAGGCAGTACACTAGTTTGCATTGATGTACTAAACTCGGGTGAGACCAACATTTATGGATCGAATAGGCAATACACTAGTTTGCATTGATGTACTAAACTCGGGAGAGACCAACAATTATGGAACCAATAGGCAGTACACAACTAATAGCTACACTAATCGCAGAAATAGTATTGCCTAAAAGTCCTAATAACTAATGATAATCCGAAAGCTAACCTTGAAAAGCAAAGCAAGATGTCGGGAGAGACCAACAGTTATGGGTGTAAAAATAAATCCACATATTGAATTGGGCTTATGGAGGTATATTAGGCAGTAAATTAGGGTTTGAAGAGATATTAATAGTTTAGTTAAAAATCAAATAGGTGCAAAGAGTAAGTTGGGTGTAGAAATAGGTTACATGAGTTTAAATAAAATTTCTCAAATCCATTTTTCCATTTTCTTTCTTTTCTTTTACACGCTGATAAGAGAAGATAACCTTTACAATCTGAAACCTCAATGTCAAAAACCTAGAATTCCTAAACAAAAACATCTAAGAGAGATTGACAGAGCCTCTTTATTTTTCCTTTCCTGGTAAATTTTAGCAGGCATATCAGGAAGAAAGCCTACTTGTAAGGGCAACAAACATGAGAATTGGGAGTATTTCTAATGAAAATACAGAGTTTGCAGGGGGAGTGATTTGAGTTCAGTAAATTCCTCAACAATAAATGATGCTTCAAAACCTAAAGAAAAGAATAGCAACTGCTCACATCAAATGGCTCCACATAGAATGTGCCTTCACATCATGCAAATGAAGGGGACCCTTTCACCATGGTGATGGATCATTAGGCACAAATCAATACACCGATCATCTCAATCTCTCTGAAACCCGTCATTTCATTGGATTCTGATATCAAATAATGCAGAAACTAAAGTCCTTTCTGGTCCCGCAATCAGCCTACCCAGCTGCACCCAACTTCTCTCTAGCTTTCCATGTTATTCTATGTTTCCCTTTGTAATATCTGCCAGAAAATTTAAAATTACAATATTAGAATTGAGATCACAACCAGGCTTAATGAGAACATAATGTCCAAGGAATTGAAAAGTTTAATATTCACTTTGCAACTACACAACAACATGGTCACTGCATGATACATATGGTGGAGCTATATGCAGCAGCTAGAAGCCTAAAATGCCTTAATTATTAGCGCAACCTACACTAACAGGAGCATCTGATTTCATTCAACAATGTTTTTGAGTGGGAGTGGAAAACAAAGAGATAAAGTCTATGGGACAAACCCTATTTTTTCCATAGTCAGCACCTACTAATAGATGTGATCATTGAAAGTTTCAGAGTTAATCCAGTCAGTGACTGATCAAAGAATTTTCCCTCCGGTCAACGTGTAAGATAATATACTAATGTTTTAGAGTCGGTCCAACAACCGACTACCAATAATCAACATCAGTACTGTCTTCAGCTTAATTAGTTGTACAATCTAATATGTGTGAGGTTTTATACAAAAGGTATCGGAAGTAGTGAAACCATTTAATAAGTTGTATTTAAATTATGACCATATATTACATACAGAAAAACTTGGGCACCCATTGCATAAAATAAGTCTCATATTTGAATGCATGAAACAAGTGCAAGAAAGTTTCTTGGTACTAGAAGAGCTAGATACGATCAATGCAATAATTGAATATACAGATGGGTTTTGATTTGTACCTTACAGGAGAAAAACTTGTCCTCTAAGGGTTATGCTTCTGGACCTGTCACTACTTACCAAGATGCATGTGTCCTTGTTCACTGGTGTCGTTGAAAATGGCTACAAGTTTTAGCCACCAAATGGAGAGGAACATCTCTGTAAAACAAAAACCATCAATTCTGAGTAAGACCGTATATAACTGACTGGCGAAGTTTTAGCCACAAAGAACACCATCAATCTGAGTAAGACCATATATACAAGTGACTACCCCATCACATGTGAGAAGTAGATGAATCGTTTAAAAAGAAAGCGAGAGATTTGAACCATGGAGATGGAGTACTCACTAAACTACAATGTGATGAATCAGTTCGTGCTTTCTCTATTGTCGGTATTCACGTATGTCATGGTACTCATGCAGGTAGATAATCCAAACAGTTCTTCTCTGAATATGATTTCGTTCCACGACTGACAATCTACAAGTTTGTCGGTAATTAATATTGCTAGATAATACAAAATTTACCAACATATTATTGATATTGACATCAGCGATACAAATATTATGACATTTGTTAACGCGAAGTCCATTCTAACCCCGATAGGTGTGATAACTTATATATTTCATACATCTATATCATTCATCCCTAGTCTTTTTTGTGATATTTTTCAGTTAAATTGGTTGCGTTTTACAATTTTTGTGTTAATGTGCAGTTAATTGTATTTTATAGTTCATTTGAAGGCAAATGAGGCAAAATGCTGCTGAAAGTGGAGAAATTGAATAAGGATTATGAAGTAAAGAAAGAATCAAAAGTAGACAATTGAAGATGATGATGAATATAACCCTTTAAGAGACCAATAACAGGAAAAAAAAAAGTTTGAAATAAATGCTCAATTACGTACTGGGATGTGTTGCCATTTTGTAACAGCTTCTTTTGCCTTATAAAACCTAACTTTTCAGCCACTTTTACACAAGCCCCTTTTTGGGGACACCCAGAGCCTACTATCTTCTCTTTCTTTGGTCTTTCTTTCAAAAACAAAACCCTATTTCCCTTCATCATTCGCTGCCACCAAAGAAACCATATAGCCACGTTGTGCTTGAAGAGTTCCACATCATAATTGCTTCAGGAGGTTTCTTCTATGGATTTAATTTCACTCATGTTCTTCATATTTATATATTATGTAATCATGTTGTGTAATCAAGTTCATAGCTACGGATTTTGATGTAGCCTTGCAAACTACTCTATGTTATTAAGTTAAAGCATTCAATTCATCAATCTGTTTTCTTGTTTCATTCACTGATTATGTTGTTTAATTTGTTTGTTAATTTTAATGTTTGATCACCATTAGGGCTGCTTATGAATTATTTGACCAAGGTTATAGTAGACATCATGCTTAATCTTGGTGGACATGTGAATGAATGATGAAACTACTACGCAAACATCCTGCCATGTGATTTCTTTGGTTCTTTGATGAAGTTTTCTTGTTCTTAATGGATTCCTACCTGGTAATCTAAGTTGAACATCACAACTAGGTCACAGATTAGGAGTACTTGGTCATAACCACACATTATATGGATGATCATAAATAAGTAAAACGAACCCTAGTTGCAGATTGGAGAGTTGAATACGTTTTAACTTAATTTCCATGGAATTGGTTTGTAATGATGAAATCGAGATCCCTAGTTCCATTCCCATCGTTTCTGAATCAATTTATGATTCATCTTTATCTTGTCTTGCATTTTAAGTTACTTTAGTTTCAAAACAAAAACCCAATTCAGTTTGGATTTTCATTGTTTAGTTAGGGTTCACATAAAGTTAGTAATTTGTAGAGGTCTAATCAGTCTCTGTGGTTTGACATCCTTACTTGTGCTTTTATACTATCCTTATATTTGCACTTGAAAGGAACACAAAAAAGCCCAAAGGAACACATTCCTAAAAGAACACAAGTCCAAAGTCAAGTCAAGGCACAATGAACATGGAAAGGTGAAGCTGAGCATTTCAAGGAGATGATAGCCTCCTAGTGTCTTGTTAGCAATCAAGCTACACGGTTCCTCATAAAGAGACTTCGGAGCACTAGAGGGAAAGTTGGCTACTGACAGCTTTAAGGCACGGGGTCTAAGGAACAGAAGGGGCATGTCTAGTTAGACGCCAACTCCAACCTACATGGCAACTAGACAAGGGAACAAAGGCCTGCAAATGGATATAAAGGCTAACAGGTGATAGGAGCATATTTATGCGACTTAGTTAGCTTGTTTCTTGGCATTTATGTTGTTAGTTCTTAGTTATTTTAGTGTTTTAAGCTATTTTCGTGTGTTTGTATCTTTGGACCTACAAACACACGAAAATAGTTTAAAACACTAAAATAACTAAGAACTAACAACATAAATGCCAAGAAACAAGCTAACTAAGTCGCATAAATATGCTCCTATCAAATTCCCCCACACTTAGCTTTTGCTAGTCCTCGAGCAAAACAAAACAAACAAAACACTACCTAGACCTTCCAACATTTGCCTCAGGGATTTCCAATGAACATGACATGCTAAAAATCACTACTTACAAAGATTTTAATCATCCTTACCCTTAAGCACATACTTAATCACAGTCGCCACTCACTAGCTCGCATTTAATCAATTAAAACAACATTCTGAATGTAGTAACATGCCTTAGAGAATCCCTCAATTCCTCACCGGATATACACTCTATTTTCACACAGATTTTCTGACTACACTCCCTATACTAGGTATATGTGAGAAGACTGATTTAAACATGTAGACTAAACACTCACATATGTTTTAACAAGGAAAGCATTTTCTGGAGTTATTAATGCACATTTGAATATGATCTCATGAACGGAATGCCACTACTTAGACGCGAGAACCAGGGATCCCATATGCTCATACCAATTTCAAACTCCACATATTGAACACACAACACTCAAGATAGAAGTGTAAGGGTTGTAACGGGGCTTAGGTATTGACTAACAAAGAAAGGTTAAGGATAAACAAAAGTTCTTAAAGAAATAGTAAGCAAAGCAATGAAATCAACACTTCGAATTCACTTTTGAATGCAGAAACCAACTTTAAACACAAATGGAAGTTTCATACAACTTTAGGGCCAGATTCAAACTTTTGGACCCTTTCTTCAACAACCAATACTTGTGAGTTCATTCTCACTTATTTTCAAACTCTTTTTCTTTCTTTTTCTTTTTCCACTTTTTTTTTTCTTTTTCTTATTTCTTTTGAAAAATCCTTCCCCCACACTTGCTTTTCTGCAAATTGTAGATCAAAAAGAATTCTTTCTAAGTCATGCTTCACTATCCTTCAAGAACAAGGGTATGGATAGTCCTATACTAGGCTAGGTAAGGATAATGTGGGCTAACAAAGAAAATAAGATGAATAAGGCTCAAAAGGGGTTAAACCTACAAAACATATGAAATAGGGGGTACGGCTGTTTGGCTTTGGTTCACTAAACAACTTCATCTTGTTTATGTGTTATGCAATTCAATGTCATGCTTTGAATGAAACGGGTATGAGTTCTAGTATTTGGATCTAAAATGATGAAAACACATTCTAAGTAGCAACCAAGCAAAGAAATAATGAGATCATGCAACGACTTTAGAAAACAAAACATCACAGATTAATAACTCACCAAAAGAAGCATAGGCTCAAGTCTCTCAGGGTTGTAGTGTTAGTTTGAGTTTCTTCCTTCAAGCATGTTACAAAAACTGATTTTTTTTTTTTTTTCCTTTTGTGATTACATGTGAATTTGTAAACAACAACTACAATCAAGCATAAACCAAAGAGTATATCAAACTTCCATCCATGTTTGTAACTTTCTTTAACAATCATGCAATTAAAAACCAAATCCTCATCATTGTGTTGGAAGGTACCCTAAGACACAAACAAAAACACCAAAACAACTCTAAAAACGACTCTTTTTGGCTTTTTCAAAACTGTTTTTCTGATTTTTTTTTTTTTTTCAAATTTTCCGATTCCCAACTATAGGACACATTAAAACACTCAAAAAACACTAAAAACATGTAAAAACAATGAGAAACAACTCTGGAGTGATAGGTGATAAAATCCCACGAAAATATCAATTAAAACACTTTGTTTACCCCCCCCCCCCCCCCCACACTTAAACCAAACATTGTCATCAATGTTTCAAACATAGACTCACACACAAGCAATCAAACAACACAACTAACTAATCATGGCAAAACAAATGCAGTAAAGAGAAGACTTGAGGAACACAAATCTGGTTGTGGAACGATTCCTAGAGCTTCCTTATTTGAATGCATGGGTTGCCTCCCAAGAAGCGCTTGCTTTAACGTCTTCCAGCCGGACGAATCCTTCAATTAATCATCATTGGAGCCCACGACATGGAGGGGTATTTCCTGCACAACTTGCTCCTCAAAATTCTCATGCATTAGGTCTATGAATGGTAAGGGATAGTGGTCCTTCCTGGTTGTGGCATTACGCTCCCTAAAATCAATGTAAATGCTCCCACCAGCGTGGATTCGATTTGGCACCTAAACCAAAGAAGGTAACAACCAATTAGTTGAAATAGGAAGTGGACTTAGAGGAAGAGACTCACCAATGTACTATCATGAAGATTCCAAGGTAGCAGCAAGGGTGGTGCTTTCGGCCAGATTGGGTGCTTTGGGGGTAGGGGCTTGTTCCTTGTGCTCCACTCCAATTCCCTATTCGATGGTGGTCCTAGGTACATCCTTCTTGATAGGGGGTGAACGTTCCTGCCCTATATTTTCAATAACATCTATGACAAAACAAGAACAAACATCATTAGGCTTCTTAATAGATTTAGAAACATTGAAATTAATCATATCACCACCAAACTCCATTGTTAATGCTCCCTTAGCCACATCAATCTTAGTGTGGGCTGTTTTCATGAATGGTCTTCCAAGTATGAGTGGCAATGGTGGAGAATGGGCTGAATCTTCCATCTCAAGCACATAGAAATCGGCTGGAAATATCAAGTGATTAACCTGCACCAAAACATCTTCCAAAACCCCTTTTGGATATGCATTAGAACAATCGGCTAATTGAATAATAACACCATCATTTTTAAGCTCTCCTAGATTTATAGATGCATAAACAGAAGATGGCATGACATTAATGGATGCACCTAAATCTAGCATAGCATGTTCAAACCTTGTATTGCCAATTACACAAGGGATAATGAAACTACCTGGATCTTTTCATTTAGGAGGCAGTTTTCTTTGCAACATTGCAGAGACATTTTCACTTACATGTACCACCTCTTTCTCTTGAATTCGTTTCTTTGTTATGCAAAGCTTCTTAAAAAACTTAGCGTACTTTGGAATTTGTTTTATTGCATCAAGGAGCGGGATATTGACTTGCACATTCCTAAAGGTCTTTAGAACATCTTTTTCATTCTCTTCATTCCTAGCTTGTAAGAACCTACGAGGGAAAGGCACATTTGGTGGAATAACGTTAGAAGGAATCCAATTTCGACCTACCTTAGTCAAAGTGGACGGCATAGAGTGCTTAGGGGGCTCAGGAGGTTGCGGCAAGGGGTGTTCTTCCCTTGTCGTGGCCCTTTCTTCTTGTTGCAGCAGCTTGTCGTCCTCCTCTTGGCTTGGTTTAGATGGTTGTGGGTCGGCACCAACCTCCTTGCCACTTCTCAACGTGATAACGGTAGCGGTTTCAAAACCTCCATTTGGATTGATAATGGTTGAACTAGGCAACTTGCCTTGCTCTCTGAATTGGCCCATGAATTTTGCCATTTGCCACATTTGTTTCTTCAATTCGTTCACCTCTTTGGCTTGATTTTGCACCTCTTTGGCATAATTGTGCATTTCTTTGGTTTGATTTTGCTGTCCATGTGCCAAAGTGGTTAGTAATTGAATAATTTGATCATTATCAATGGATGAACCTGAATTGGTTTGGGCCGAAGGTGGTTGAGGTTGTGTGGGTGCGTATGGCCTTGTATAAAAACCCGGAGGTTGCTGTCTAAATCTACCTTGTTGTTGAGGTTGTTGAGGCTCCCTCCATTTGAAGTTTGGGTGATCTCTCTAGCCCGGATTGTAAGTATTGGAGTATGGATCATTCCTTGGCTGATTTTGGGCTTGAAAGCCAATGGCATTGGCACTTTCCCATCCCACATTCTCTATTAATTGAGGGCACTTTTCAGAAAGGTGTCCTTACATAGAACACACGCCACAAACACTTGGTCATTGCACTTTCATTCCTTCGGCAATCTGTGACACAAGAACAGTGAGATTAGACATTTGAGATTGCAATTCAGAAATTGAACTTACCTCATTAA
Source organism: Heteromeles arbutifolia (assembly GCA_024362995.1). Classification (NCBI taxonomy): domain Eukaryota; kingdom Viridiplantae; phylum Streptophyta; class Magnoliopsida; order Rosales; family Rosaceae; genus Heteromeles; species Heteromeles arbutifolia. Next base: position 24,697,834 of record JANCRC010000001.1, on the reverse strand, counting down.
CTTGGTGTTTCCCTAGATTGTCTCTTTGTCCAACTCCTTCATATTGTTGTGCATTCAAGGCTCGATTTGCAATTAAAGTCTTCACAACAACCGGTGTTTTGTTAACCAAAGCTCATCCCGGTGAAGCATCTAGCATTTGTCTTTCAATTGGAAGAAGCCCCTCGTAGAAATATTGAAGTAGAAGCTCTTCCTTCATTTGATGTTAAGGGAATGATGCAACAAGGGTCTTGAAATGCTCATAATACGCTGGAAATGATTCTTCTTGGCTTTGTTGAATTCCGCTAATCTTCTTCCTCAAAAGAATTACCCTCGAAGTTGGGAAGAATTTCTCTAAGAACGCGTTCTTCATGTTTTCCCAAGAAGTGACGATTCCAGGTGCTAGTTCGTAGAGCCAATCTTTAGCCTTTTCCAAAAGAGAGAATGGAAAAGCTTTCATCTTATATTATATTGCCATCTACTTTGATTGGAGTCATGCTTGAACATAGTACTTCAAATTCCTTCAAATGCCTGTTTGGATCTTCCATGGACAGCCCATGGTATTTAGGAATATGATGCAGCAAGCTAGACTTCAATTCAAACTCATAGGTCTTATCTTGAGCTGCCTTAGGATATTGAATGCATAAGGGCACGGCATTGTCTAATCTCGAGGCTGAAAGTTCCTTGATTGTTCGATTATCCACAGCCATGGCTTGTTCTTCGTCTTCCTCTTTGTCAAACTCAGATTCAGAGCTAGAACTAGGTGGGTTAGGTTCTGGCTCTTTCCTCTTCCTTCTCAAAGTTCATTCAAAATTGTCGTCAAATTCCAAGATGTGTTCACTAACAGGTTGAGAACTTCGAGTCATAAACTAGTACCTAAAACAAAGAAAACAAAACAAAATCAGAAATCAAAACTAAAAACAAAATAAAAACACAAACAGAAACACGGAGGATTAACAAATTTGCTAATCCCTGGCAACGGCGCCAAAAATTTGATGCGAATTAAATCAACACACAAATTAAAACCCTATTATTGTAGTATATGTAAGTAGGGATCGTTCTAGACCAGGGATTAGAAGGGATTGCTAATCTACTTAAAATTGACTCAAAAACACTTAACTAGGCTGAAAGCACTTAATTAGACTCAAAGAACTCAAAACAAACTAAAGAGACTCAAAACAAACTAGAACGACTCAAAACAGCACAAAACAATGAAATAGACTCAAATTAGACACTTAAGGGTGATTTGGATGAAAATTGATTTCAACTTGACTTAAAACACAAGTTTAGACAGATTCTAACTAAATTGACACAACAAAGTAAAGGGAATTGGGTTTTTGACAAAATTAGAACTTAAACAAACAGATTATGAAACTAAGCAGAAAAGACACGAAATTGAGATGATTTGAATGGTAAAAGGCTAGCTAGAGGGTTCTTCTCCACACATGACACATATGCATACGATTCAATTTCCAGTTACTCTTTCAATAAACCATGAACCTCAACACCCCAAGTTAATCGTGAATGCACAAATTAACCATCAAATTTTCCTAAAGTCATTGAATTGGATGAACGCATCTGCAACCAAATTATTCTTCAATGGTCCCTACATGAACGCATAATAGAGATACATATCAAAGATCATTAAGTTCTATGAAAATCATAAGCATTGACAAAGCATTCGTAACTATGAACGCATGACACTCCTGCCAGGAATTCACTTAACGCGATCGTTTATAAGCGACCTCCACTACTTGTATATATAAGTTTGAAACTATTTGGTGAAACTCCCTTATATTTTAGCTTCAAATTCCTGCATGCAAACTAAGTGTGCACCCCCAATCGACATACAAGAATAAGTTATTAATCAAGCAGTTAAGCAAATTGCATTCACGATTTATGAAATTATAACTGGAGGAAATCAATTCATATTACATATATGTTCATGGTTTTGAATCCACCTCTAGCTAAAAAGAAATTAGTTCCTCATACTTGCAATTGAACAAAGACAATTGAATTTAAACATTGAAAACAAAAGTAGAAGACACCTAGAACGCTTTAGCAATCCAAAGGTCTTAAATGACTAGCACAGCTCCAAGCAATCCTATCCTTCTTTGCAAAATTGCGGCACAAGGGTTTGGGTGAAGGTTTGAGTGATGAATTGTATGAAAGAATGGCTGGAAGTGTGTATGGATGTGAATGTATATTGAAAGGTTGCGGCAAAGGGTTTTATTTAAGGGAAAAAGAAATCAAAACCCTAATTAATTTTGGAGATAGATTTTTATTCCAAATCCTCTAAGAAAAAGGGTAACAAATCAGAATCCAAGAGGAAAAGGGAAAGGGGAAATGCGGCAGGATCCTAGGAGGGAAAGGGAAATGTTTATGCGGCAAGGGAAAGGAAAGGGTAAGTAGGGTGTGGCACCCTTTTGTGGCTGGGATTATCCTTCCAAAATCTTGTAATTAAGTATCCTGATATCTTTAGGAAGCCTCCTCATAGCTAGAACCTTGGTAAATTAGGATTAGGAAAGGTTAAGTCAAAATAAGGTAGTTTGACTAGCATTCCTTCTTTTAAACTGATTCCTTTCTTCTAACTCTTTGACTTAAGTCTTCAAGCACATTCCTAATCCTTCTTAAACTTCAATTTCGTCCATCCACCTTGCTCCTTGCATAAGTTATCCATTCCAAGCCCAAAACTGCTCCAAAATGCACTAAAATGCACTTTCTTGCCACTTTAGCTCTTTGGACCTACAAACACACGAAAATAGCTTAAAACACTAAAATAACTAAGAACTAACAACATAAATGCCAAGAAACAAGCTAACTAAGTCACATAAATATGCTCCTATCAACAGGTAGGGCGCTCGGGTACGAGTTCCCACCAACTTCAAGGTCGAGTAAGGCGATCGACCTTGTCATCCTAAAAAATGAGACAATTGGGCTTACTCTAATACAGAGCTGACCCTGAGATTTTGGGGGCCTTGTGCAAAAGTGAATTAGAAGCCCTAAAATTGCAAAAAAAAAAAAAAATATTTTCAATTTTCAATTGTGCTTTCTATAAATTGTAACAGCACAAATAAATATAACAAATCATTTGACAAAAAGGTGAATTATTATTTTTTCTTAATTACTTAAAGGTCCAGCCACTTAGTACTACAATCTAGTGGTATTCTTCTTCACTTGTAACTTGTAACTTGTAAGTGAGAGGTCTTATGTTCGATTCTCGCCAAAAGCGAGTTTGAACCACATTATTGCTAGCCCATTGTGAGGCTAAGCCCACCCCCTTCCCCTTAGCGTAAATAATATTGTTCGTTCAAAAAAAAAAACTTAAAGGTCCAGGGTTCGAATTTTTATTTTAGTTTTGTGGAATTTTTATATTATTTTTGTGGAAGTTTATGCATTTAATAATAATAAAGTAAAAAATGATAAAGGAAAAGCCTTGAACCCATTCCCAAACAAATACAGATAAGCATAAGTACCACTTGTGCTAACAGTTGATTTTATATTTTTTTTTTACATATATTGGTATATATACGTATATTCATGTAAAATTGAAAAATCGGGGGCCCTTTGGATTTGGGGACCCTGTGTGGTGGCACCATTTGCACACGTTCAGGGCTGGCCCTGCTCTAGTGTCCCCTCATTACCACGTGTCTGCTAGATAACAGAATGACAACTAGCAGGTCTTGTTTATAGATTCAGCACATTAAATGCAAAAAAAGTGATGGATTCGAACTTAGAGGTTAAAGGTTCAAAAGAAAGCCTATATAAGGAGGATGAGTACTCCTTGGAAGGTGTCAGACGAATTGAGAGAGAAACTATATTATTAAAGGCTTAAAGCCAAGCGCTATTTGTAACTTTATTCTCCATTAATCTAAGAAACTCAGTGAATGTAGCATAATTTTGAGGAGTGAACCACTTAAATCCTGTGTCTATTTCTATTTGTTTGCAAAGCCTAAGTCCATCATGGATCACCACTTTTAAGTGTTAACCTTTGTTAGCCTTTGTTAGCCTTGCCAGTTTTAATTGTTAACAATTTGGCGCCATATGTAGGAAGGTTGGTTGCTTTTTTTATACAAAGAAGATCAAAGAACGCCCCGTGGTGGATCGTTATACACATTTCTCGAGGATTATGTCGAGCAGAAGAATGAGAGATGGGGCTCTAACCAGTGGCCCTGAATGGGCCAGCAAGCAAAGGAGGAAAGCAGAAAAAGCTAGACTAGCTGGAGGCGAAAATGAAGGCCATCTTGACCGGCGTGGGAAATATGTATGGGATATGGAACCTCCTCCATGCCCAGAATACCCTTATCTAAGAAAAACATGTTGACCTTTAGGAGCAGATCACACAGACCTATGGGCGTTAGACAATCTGGATGGTCCAACGTCCATGGGTCCTCACCTCCCATAGACTTGGGAAGTGATGGTAAGTATGCTCGTAAAGTCATTAATCGAAGAAAGGCTCGAGCAAAGGAAGACACACATAAAAAATAAGCACAGAATGTTGACTTGGCGACTCATAACTCAAACGATGACTAATAAGGCCGCCTCGATTTACGGGCCACTTTGAGGGAAGTGATGGACAAGGAAGTGAAAATCATGTGGGATCGATTAAGTGATATTGAAAAAGCTTCCATGCCCAGGAACCCATGTTATTCTGAGGGGGAAATACCCCTTCTATTCTCCAAGGCCTTGCTCAATGAACTAACAAGTGGTGACACCTGGGCTCACAAAATGCAAAGCTTCGAAGGGCTCACTGATCCGTATGACCACTTGGTGGCTTTATCTATGCAATGGAGACTCAGGGAAACAATGACATCACGAAGTGTTGTCATTTCCCAACAACCTTAAGGGGGTGGCTCGAGACTGGTTCAAACAGACCCCAGGATTAATCACATCCTTTTTTCAGACTCAGGCAAGTTTTTCTTGATAATTAGATGATCATCTATAAGAGGCAATACACACCGACCGACTTAACATTAGTGAAGCAAGTCACTGGCTCATCCTTGAGGGATTACATATTTTGTTTCAACAATGAGTATGCTAAGTGCAAGGGATGCGATGAAGCCACAAGAGGCGACTTCTACTTTCACCTGACTAGGAATCCTCTTAGACATTTAAAGCCTTACTTAGAGAGGTGACCAATTATTCTAGTGCCGGACGGTTGAATAGGACTAAGACGCAAGCTATGGAGCTAATAAGGAAGGCCGATAGAATAATTGCACATATCAAGTCAAAACCAGAGATCATATACTACCAGTTGGGAAAAATAGGTAGTTTAAGATATTCCCTACTCACAACGATAGTAGAACCCAATGGTGCAACAAGTCTTACACTCCTTTGAGTATTTCTCCAGATGAGATGTTCCTTTTGGTAGAGCCACATCCCTAGCACTCGGTGGCAGCAACCAGTCTTCAGAGGAATGAGAGATAAGGCCACATTATGCTGCTAATATCGAGATCACGGCCATCTCACTGATGATTGTATAGACCTAAGAGATGACTCAAGGATTATGTGGCTGGACAACAATCTGTCTCTTAAAGCACTTCATAAGCCCCAAGTGCCTTTCCAGGTAGCGGTGCAGTGAAAAAGAAAGTGATTTGCACTCTCGTGGGAGAATCAACGTTTGCAAATGACTCTAACTGAGCAAAAAAAACGTAAATTTGGGCTTCTTAGTAGGCTAAGTCGCATTTCTTCTCTGTCGAGATAATGGACCAACCATTCAAGGTAGGAAGGTTGTTAGAAGCGTCGATGACATTCAGAGAAGAATATGGTTTTGGAGTTTTGCAACCTCATTATGACCCTCTGGTCATATCTGTTGAGATAACCAAATACGATGTTTCTCGGGTGTTTATCCACAACGAGAGTTCAGTGAATGTGGTTTTCCTCTCTGTTTTCGATCAACTAGGGTCAAAGACAGTATGATACACCCAATTGGGCAAATGAGTCTCACCTTGTCTATTAGGAGCCATTCTTGCAGAGTAAGCCCAATTACCCGATTCACTATAGGGGATTGCCTATCATCCTACAACATTATCCTGGGACGACCATTCTTGACTGAGATTGATGTCTTCATTAATCAAATGATGCTAGTAGTGAAGTTCTAGACTTATGCAAAAGAAGAAACTACCTGAGGAGATCAAACATCAACACCAATATGTTATGCATCAATCATGAAAGTAAAGACCAAGGTGACGACCAAGCGTCTCGTATGGCCACTTGGGGAGTTATCAGCACCAAACCTCATAACATATTGAGCAATCCAACCACTCTAGCAAGCAAAAAAGGTCGTCCTAAAAGCATCACCCAAGAAGGGAAGGTTTATGGTCAACCCAGTTCTAGAAATTCATAAGTTCGAGCAATAGGTACACCTATTTGTTAAACTCTGCATATGAGGACTTTTTCCTTGCCTGTCAATAGAAGATAACACTCGAGGAGGAATGGATGGTTATTAAAATAGTTCATAAAGAGTTTGTTATAATCGTTTCGTGATACAAATGCTCAGAACAGGGACTATCGAAATTAGGTAGAAATGCAAGCTAAGTTAAGACGGCCGAGAGTAAGGGGCAAGTACGCCTCACTCTATTTCTTTGAGAAGGCAACTGTGGATCGACCAACGTCAAACCAATGACTAACCAATTACCAAGGAAGACTTCTTGGCCTACTCATAGAGCATTGAATGCTCGAAAAGAAATATTTTGGAAGAAAGCTGAGCAACTTATGGGTAGATTGTTGCTAGGGTGAGCTACCTCATCTTCTTGTAAGACTCTACATAGCCCTGAAAACGAAGGTGTTTGAAGCACTTAATGCACTTAGGAGTCTGCAGAAAACACCCATGTCCATATTGTTGCTGGGCACAGTGCCATTAAGGGCCTTTTGCAGGTGCTTACTTTTTTCCTGAAAGGTCGAGCGGTGTCATTAGTCACCCCAACTCAATGGTTGTCTAAAACTTGTTGAAGGCAACCTCGCTCAGATTCTTCCCAAGCTACTTTATCTCAAGCTTCAACCGAGCATTCTTGTAGTTAATAGCCTCAACTTGTAAGCTGGAAGACCCAAGCTTCTGCTCATTGGCCTTCAAGGCCTCATTCAGCTCTGCCATGGCCTGTTCATGATCAGTGCTTTGTTTCCTCTATTTGAAGAGCCACTTGAGCGTTTGGTAGTGCATGTATAGAACTTGCAAAAGAAATTAAAATAGAAGTCTTAACAAAAGAAGAATACAGTCGTTAAAGGAAAATGTCGAATAACGGGAGAATGTTTACCCTAGCATGGAGGTCGAAGGTAAATGCCACCCGCTCATTGGCCCTGCCATCATCATCGTCGAACGCGCTGCCAGAGAAGTTGTTTTCTTGGATGACCCTTTTGCAGAGAGATAAGAACATGTTTATCTCATTAGCAGAAGGATCCCAGACAATATGATTGCCACATTGCTTAGACCAGACTTCTCTAGGCGAAAGGGAACAAAGGGTCCGAGTAACTGCTTCTTAGCGAGTGAAGAGTTGAAGTTGCCTGTCATTGGGCGCTTGCCAGCTGACCTTTCCCCGTTAACACTAGGGGAACCCTGTGGTATGACTTCTATTGAAGGGTCATGGCAATCCGAGGAAGTGTTGTGAGCCTCCACGACAAGCCAGCTACTTTCGAGCACCGACATAGGCGCTCTTCTTCCCTATCGCCCGACGGGCAATCCTTTCGGCTTCCACGTTCATTTCAGTTATCTCCTCGAATGTGGGACAAAAATCAACTATAATGTTAATAAAATGATACAGGTATTAAAGCTCTTCATAATGGTTTACCTTGTAATAGACCGGCGGCTCACGAATAGCTTTCAATGAGTATGGCAATGGTTGAGAGCTCTTCCGAATGTAAGAACGTGATAGCTGTTAGTTAAAGCCTCTTCTCTCGTGAGAGAAACCCTTCTCAGCCAGTCAATCGCAAACAAATAAAGAAAAATTTAGAAGACATGTAAGACAATGACTATTAAGTTGCCACTTGTACCGTTCTTTACCCTTCACCTTGAAATGCCTAGTAACCCAAGCGCCTATCGCTCGACCTCGAGAGAGCTCTCCTAGTTACCCACCAACAATAAACCAATTATCATTGTAGGGTCTCTGGTTTGAGTGGTTGTCCACAAAAAGTAAGCACGAGCTGGGCACGTGGCAAAACCCAACCTAATCAAAATTGTTCCTCAGTATGTAATAATGCTTGATCAGGCTAAAACTAGCTACATCTGGTGATGCTTGATCAAGCAGTTGGCATTCGAGTTAAGTTGGTAGGAGCTAGACCTATGTGAGCTAGAACTTTATAAAGAAAGGGATTGAGAAGTAGTTGAACACCTTACTTGAAATGTTTAGTAGAAAAGGTCACCCAGCTTCAAAAATAACAACTCGACCTTTCTTCTTACGTAGGCAATCGGGGAATGACATTAGTGGGAATCTGGTACTAATTCCTTAGCTTTCCAATAGGGTCAAAGTCATTACACTGACGGTGTGGTCAGCAAATATGATCATGAGCATCATAATTATAAAAGTTAATAGGCACCCCAACCTTGTAAGGACATGAAGGATACCTATACCTCATCTCATAACTCTAAGGGAGAATGTTTCATTGATTGTCCAAGTCAGTAATGCCTGCCTAGAGCACTGATGACCCCAAGCGCTCGTATTGACCAAGCAAATCTTCATTGCCCGTCTCTGAGGAAACGGCTAGGTCTGTGGTTTATCCAAAGTTGGCATCCCTATAGACAGAAGTAGCCTCGTCCCTATGAGTAATCAATAAAAAGTCCCTAGATCTATGACCAGCGCTAAGTGAATAAGAATGCTGCTCTGGTAGCTCGGGAAGTCCTCAAAATTGTGACAGTCGACACTCTCGCTCCCGACCAACAACTCTTAGTCCTAAGCCTTTTAGCCATCGTTTTTGAATTAGAAGAGCTTGACATCAAATATTCTAGGTATCCGTACATATTTTGGGGTCTTAGAAACACGAAGTAAACTACTTGCATAGTTATGCCTTAATTGCTAAGGAAAGTCAATGACATAGATCAAACTAACTTACTAAGTCAAAAAGATGCCATATCCTACTTCACCAACCAGACTAGCCAAATTTGGTCTGGGCCAGCGTTGTTTCACGATGACAGCAAACTCGCAACATAAAATTCAGAGTGATATTCATAGTGTAGCGAAATGTATCAAAATGAAAACAAAAGAAAAAGTACAAGCATGAGAAGCCAACTTGAGAGAATGCAAAGGAAAAGGTTTGAGAATTGTAACTGGTAAAATTTAGGTCATCGTAGATAGTCGTGGAATGAATTCGGTAGAGTTCCGGATGAAGTTGACATAATGAAGTGGGAATTTCCAACAGAGGGAAAAAGATTATATAGCATATAAGCACTCGATCTCAGCCGTTGGTGAAAGAGTGCCGAAGCGATTAGATAATGACACATTGAGGCCCACATACTCGATCTCTAAGATAAAAAAGTCGGGAACAACTTCATGAGGCACGAGGTCACACATATTTACCAAGCTTTCAATACAGAGGCGCCTCAATTACGCTACCAACCCGCGGTAAAACATGTTTAACAAGCACATATTCTTGACAGTGCTAACTCTCAACTCACAAGTCTATCAACTGATGGGATTCTGAGCCGAGTACACAAGGATGAAGAAGCTGATCACTGAAGACACCCTATTTTGGGAGGGCAACACAACATCTAGGTGTCATCTCTAGGTCACAACCAACTCTTGCAACTCTCTGCTCAAAGAAGAACTCTTTGGCAAGGAGTTGGGGAACTTGTTACCTCAGGGTCCTTTCTGACCCTCATAAGCTCAAAGAAACACAAGCCTATAAGAACACAAGTCTAAAGGAAAGTCAAGGCCCAATGAACCTAGAAAGATAAAGCCGATCACTTCAAGGGGCCATGGCTTCTGAGTGTCTTCTCAACAATCAGACCAAGCGGTTCACCATAAAGCGTCTTTCGAGCACTAGAGGGCAAGTTAGCTAGTAACAACTTAAAGGCATGAGGTCCTAGGAATAGAAAGGGCATGCCTAGTCAGACGTCAACTTTAAGCCACGTGGCGGCTAAGCAATGGAACAGAGACCTGTGAAGGGACATAAAGACTAATAAGTAGGGCACTTGGGTACAAGTTCCCACTAACTATAGGGCTGAGCAAATAGACATGCTTAAGTGTTCCCTCGTTGCCACCTACCAGTCAAAGAACAAAAACATAACTAACATGTCTAAAATGTGGATTTGGCGCATTAAATACGAAGAAAATAATGGATTTGAACCTAGAGACTGAAGATTTAAATGAGGGCCTAAGGAAGACGAGTACTACTTAGAGGGGGTCAAATGAATTGAGAGAGAAACTGTAATATTATAGCAAGCGCTACTTGAAACCACTTAAATCTTGTTTATTCTATTTGTTTCCATAACCTAAGTTCATCAAGGATTCTTATTTGATCTATTCAGCCTTTGTTAGTCTCACCAGTTTTGAGTGTTAAGAACATTATGGTTACAAACTAAGTTCATTAACGAAAAATGGACTTATTGCACAAAGAATTTATATTAATCCAAATACAAAAAAAAAAAAAACTACTACATATATAACAGCTACTACATACAACCTTCAAAGTTCAGTTCAATATTGTTGACCCTAACAATTACAAAACTTACGTGGTATGTAGGCCAAGTAACTTAATGAGCTAACTACGTCATTTTATGGTTGATTGCTAGTGCAGGCATCTTAATTCACAACCGAGCTCGGCCTGGCGAATACTTCAGGATGTGGTGATGTGATAGAATGCGTTTCTGACTTCTAAATTAGGTGACCTCGGCCGAGGAAGGAACACTCTCGACCCGGGTTCTAAGACCTGATGACAAGGTTATGCCTTTTGCTACGAAATTTAATCTTCTACACTAGGTTTTGCAACCTCGACTATATTTGTAAAAATATAAATCTGTCAAACTATAATTAAACTATAGGGACAAAGATATTCAAAGGAGATGAGTATCTTAATAGTGAAAGTGGTTCGGCCGTCGTTATGCCAAACTTTAAATGTCACTTAGGAATATTCGATAACAGAACACTCCACTTCATTTAGAAAGCTAATAAAGTGACCTCGTTCGGTGGAAGAAGAAAAAATTATTCACCAGCAAAGACTTAAGATAGATAACCAGTAGAAAAATGACAACTTGCTGTTTAACCAAACTATCAAGACTCCTAAGTCAAATTGATTCTATGACTCCAATGTTGTTTAACCAAACTGTCACCTTCACTGGTTACCTTTGTAAAATTCTGCTGAACCAAATAGTAATCATCCGTCCGTTTCCAACTCCAAACTTGTTAAACCAAACTGAATTTGTGTTGACTTGTTAGCGGAGCAGTTAGTATTTTTCTCATGAATGTACAAAGGGTTTCTTATACAGCATTGAATATGTGTGTTGAGTTGAAGGTCATTTCTACATTGCTAACCCTTTCATATTTATAAGGTGAATTTCATGATAACCAAGTCTAGCAAAGTAAAATCCCAATAAAATTACAATTCCCCAGTCCTCTTTGATAATTTCATAATTATCCTCATCAAGCCTTTATCAACCAAACCTTTATCTCGGCCGAGTATCACATGTATCATGACTCTGAATCTAGTCCCTTTATGCTTTCAATCCCTTCTTTATCCAACTAACCACAAGTTTTGATCCTTGAATATTCAGGATCTTATCAAAAATCATCTCAATCCTCGATAATTCCACCTTATCTAGGACTCAACTGAACCATAGTCTAACCACTGATCCTTTAATAATCTTATTCCACAAAGACTCGATTGAATTGTCTACGTCCTACCACTAGGCCGAGACCTTACCACCTAGGCTAAATATTCACCATTGGGTCGAGACTTGCATCTTTTTCTTAATTTACTCATTCTCGACCCAAATTCCATATTTTAGCCCCAACCATTACCCTCGCTTCTGAAATCTTTGGCCATGAACACTTGGCTAAATTATTTTGAAGAAGTGAATCGTTACTCAACCTCCTCCACTAATTTGTATTTATTGCATCGAAAACAACAAACACGCTATTGACTTGTCTCACACAAAACCCATTATGTCTGCCAAGTGTTGAGTTTTTGTGGAGTCTTCTTAAATTCGGCCGCCTAAACATCCAAGCTTTAGTTTCCTGGGGTGTTGAAACGTCCCATTATCACTAGATTTTCACAAAACCCACCATCAGTACATCTTGTATGTTTGGGCACGTGAAAACTGCAGCCACCTTTTTGGATTTCAAAGAGAATCCAATAATAATCAAATCCCAAGAGATTCTCTCGGCTTTATAATTCAAAACCAAAACCCTAAAACCATTCTTTTTCATCAATTCGCCTATAAAAGCTCATTTACAACCTCATTCTACTTCACGCTTAATTTCCAAAAACTCTGCAAAATTGAAAACTCAGAGCTCTCGTTCTCTTGCAAACCTCTGCAATCTTTTTTAATCCTTCCAAACCAAATCACGAACAACACGCACACAATCTTCTCTAGATTTATGTGGCAAACTCTCTACAAACTAAAGAGCGTCAAAGAAATCATCGACTGTTTCGTCACCAAGATTTATCGTCATCTGAAGAAGAAGAAGAAGCAATGACACAAGTTTTAGGCCCTCTTTTCAAGGAATCAATCCCAAACTCTATCATTTTTCTTTCTAAAACTCATTTGCTTGATCCCTTCTTCAAGGCAACTTTCATTGGCCATATTGACTTTTGGCCGTAAAAAACTCTCACAGAATGAAAGAACTTCAATACCTTTAAACATCAAGATATATGAAAACTTTAGCATAATCAAAACAAACATCGATAGAAAGCACATGATATTTTTCTTTCCTCAGCTGCAATTGTTTTCCTCCAGTAAGCACACTGTTTGTTGCCTCTTTGTTTCTTTGAGTATCAGCTTGTGCAGTTGGATGGTTAAGGAATAAAAGTATTGTTACAATTTTTTTTTTTTTAGCCAATGAAAATAAAAGTGGCTCAATCATGATGAAAATTAGGCCAATGATGCTTTGTTCCGAGCCGAGATCTCTTCATATGACCATTTTCATAATTTTGTTGCAGACCTTGATGTGAAATAACAAGGAATGTTCTCAAATATTCATGTTTTTCAGCTAGTAAGTAATCAAAGTTATTATGCTCCCCGAGCATAATCACTTTGCCAACTTTAGTTTGTAACTCGAACAACTTAGCTGGACAGGATTGCTCCCTATCAGGTTTATCTCTAATAACCATATCAATTGGCATAGTTTTTACGTCTTAGGCCATATTTTGGTCTTGGTTGTCATTGAAGCATTTGTTGATGCACAAAATCAATGAGACTTTGGAACGACGTAAAGTGTCAAGTTTGTGACATTCGCTCGGTTGCTCTAGTCACCTAGTGATGATGATGTGTAAAGAGATAGAGATAGGGAAGCAAACATAAGATGTATGTGGTTCACCCTAAGTTTGGCTACGTCCACGGAGTAGAAGAGTTTTCATTAATAGTGAAAGGTTTACACAAATACATAGGTTTAAGCATAATCATCATTAGTGAGTTCTAATGACTAGTTTAAGTACAATAATGACATTAGGAATTAATTGTAGGAGAACGGTCTCCTTTTATAGTTGAGGAGAGTCTTTAGCTTTTGTTCGCGATCTATATGGGACTCAATGAGCTTTATTCTGATGTTGGCATGTGTCGCGTTGTGATTGACCTCCTGGTTGGAGGAAAACTATTGTGCTTTGGCAACGGTGCCTCAACATGAACCCCTCAGTGGGTCCTTGAAGGTATGAAGTTGACCGGTGCTCGGTAGTTTCGAGATTGGTCAAGTATGGTACCAACAGTGCTTCCTTAAGTTCCCGAGTGAGGAAAGCTTCTCAGTTGAGGCCTTGACAAATCCAAGTCACTGAGTAATCCCGAAACTTCTGAGTACCGAGATGTAGTAGCATATATAGGAGTCCTCCAAGTTTCCGGGCGAGGAGAGTTACCGAAAAAGGTGTCTTACTAGTAGCCAAGTTGTCAAAATAAGAGGAGGCCCACGCTTCCTTTCTTTTGGACCCATTTCCCTTTGTCAAATCTGATAGGCCCAGTGCTTTTTAAATTTAAACTTTTGTCTTCTTTTTTATTTATTTTTTTTTGAATTTTATTTATTTATTTATTTATAATTTTCCTAGCTTGTGTGGAAGTCCCAAGGCTTGACATGTGGGGCTTTCTCATAGGTTAAGTTTGAATTTCTTCACCCATGTTGGACTATATAAGGAGGATGAGTTTCCATTTCTTACATTGCTTTCATTTGCTCATTGTGTAGTGATCTTTGAAGATAGAGTGCTCTCTGGTTGAGAAGGGTTGTGACAGTGCTTGATGCCATTCTCCAGTTAGTAGCCCTTTCTTTGGATCAAATGCATCCATTCTTGTTGAACTGTTTGAGTTTCTATGCATTTGGCTAAGACCATGATGAAGTAGTTGAATTTCCATCATGACTTAGGAGTATTTTAGATGTCAATCCTCCGTGTAGTAATAGAGGTGTGTGTTTCTATTTGTTGTAGATGTCAGGGTCTGAAGGTTCTAGTGATGAGGGCTCATCTAGCTCTAGCTTTAGGTTCAAGCCGCCAAGGTCTTCCTTAGAGTCTTATGAAAAAGAAATGTTGGGTGACCCTCATGATCACCAAACATGTCTTCCATCTAATGAAGAGGCGAGTGAGGAGCATAGGTCTATAGATAGAGCCTTAGATATTGGTGCATCTACTCCCCACACGTCGATAGTTGATAAAGGTGTCCTCAATGTTATACCTATCTTTCGCTCCGAGTTTACGGCGGCCCACTTAGGTAAGAACTTGCTAGATAGTAGACGCCAACTTGAGGCCTTAAGGAAGTCTTGTTGTATACCCAATAGCGTAGGGATATGCTTGGTGTGCAACGAAGAATTACCTACTGATCTGCTTAAGGGTCATGTCATGTTCTATACCCAAATACTAGAGAAGTTGGGGGTAAGGTTGTCGTTGTATCCGTGGTTGCAAAAGATGATTGCCCTCATGGGATACGCACATGGGCAACTCAATCATGGTCTATGGGAGACTTTGATTAGGACTTGCATCATTTGGATGGAGTGTGGTCCAAGTGAACATTCCTTCCTTCAATGGCGGTATTGCTATAAGCTGCGTCCGGCCAAGTCGTCCACAGGCTATGTTGAGTGTGAATGTCGGAATGAGAAAGAGTGTATAGTCTTTGGTAAGATGAAATCATATTTTACTTGGAGAAACCATTGGTGCTTCCTTTACAAGGATTGGGAGCAAGATAGAAGTACCACGCCTTAGTGGCGCATTTTTACCCACTTCCAAACCGTAGGTTGTAATGCATCCATTGTTTGCATACTTTGTTATTTGTTGTGATCTTTATTTGCTTCTAACACTTTGCCTTATGTAGTGTCTAAGAAAGCTATCAAATTGTCTAGACAAGAGTTTGTCGATGTAGAGAAACTGCTGAGGGTGCCAAAAGAGGATAGACACTTGAGCAAGCTACGACCCTTGTTTCAAAAGTACGGTTTCCAACCCTTACTGTCCGAGTGCCAGAGACGAGCGAGTAAGTCATATCCTACATTTGCCCCCTTTTTTTTTTATAAAGTTGTATTTCTTCAAACAAAGTTATTCCTTACTTTGATTTTCCTTATTCAGTGGAGAATGTGAGCAAGGAAGGGGAAACTAGCACCAAGAAAGGGAAAAAAACCATGTTAGTTCCAGTAGATGACATTTTGTTTCACGAGGGAGCTCGCAAGCACAAGGTGAAGTTAGTCCATAAGCCTAAGTCACAAGAGGAGGTCCTCAAGATTACCACCTCCAAGAGGGCCGAAGCTGAGGCCATTGGATATGCTGCTACCATAGTTATAGGGGAGGAGAGGCGACTATTGCCTCATCCTCCTAACATCGATCTCATCTTTCTTCCAGTTATAGAGCACACTGGCCAGGAAGGTGACCTTAGCTCCAGCCGCAAGAAGAAGTACAAGAAAGGGGCTGGTAGCATCCCCTGGAAGAACTTGAAGGTTGCCATACATCCAAATAGCTTTAGGTTCGTCAACAATTGCCTTGCAGGGCGCCAAGCCACTGTTAACGACCTCGTTGAGCTATTAGTTGAGAACGAATCGGATCGTGACCAGATGATGAGGTTATTTGCCTATGTAAGTGTTACTTTGTCATTTCCTTACTTTCTCATTGCCTATGTAAGTGTTACTTTTCGTTTTCCTTTGGCACTGATCATCATCTTGTCATGTAGGTCATAACTAAGTACGACGATAAACTACAAGAGGTCGAACGATGTAGGGTGAAGCTTCAAGAGAACAAGTAGCTTGTGGATGACGCCAGGAAGACGAGCAAAGCTTTGACTGAGGCTATCCAGCTCAGGGACCAAGCCACGGAGAGGTTGAAGAAGCGGAATGGTGAGAACTTACGGCTCAAAAAGCAGTTAGAGGCGACTATCCTCGAGGCTTCCGAGGCTAAAATGGAGGTTGAGGAGCTGAAGAAGAATCTCTTAGTCGACAAGATACTGCTGTGCAAAAGTTCTTATGTTCCTAGGCCTTCCGCTATGTCATTAACCCCACTGCGCCCGAGAGATTTGGCTTAAGAAATGGAAGTGGATGGCCATCCTTGATCGGTAAGACGACGGAGGCATTATCGACAAGTATCGTGCAGAGATGGAGGAGCATAGGTAAAATGGTGAACAATTGATCCTTGAACTCGATCCCAGTAGTGGTGATGAGTTTGAGGATGACACCAGTGCTGATGAGCAGACTTGGTAGGGTAAGGATGGTCCTAGAGATGCCGAGGATGGCGGTAATGGCGATGGAGGTGAGACACAGCAGAAGAGTTCAGCCTCAGATGAGGCTTTTTATGTATGGATGTTTACGACATTACACTGTTTATTTTGATGTTAAGTGCCAAGTGTTTGCACTGTAATTTATGAATGCTTGACTATGTTTAAACAGATCCCTTGTTTAGATACAACCCATGACTTCGGTATAATTGACTAGATACACCTTGAAGATGTTTGTTTATTTACATAGTCTTGTTAACAGATACGTAGACTTTATTTCATGTTGAAAGCATTCGTGTTGAAGCTTCGAACTCGAGTATGTAATGTCATTTAAGTTGAAGTTTTGAGTTAGAATTTTATTAGGTCAGGTTGAGACCAAGTGTTTTAATGTTAGGAATGTAAAGAAGTTAGGATGAAATTGTCTGAATCACCTCTTTTTTAAGTTTGTGCCAGATGACCTTCCTTACAAAAGATGCCGAATTGCTATAGCTCAACACTTGTACAACGTGAGTCTACTTGTAATAGTACTTTAGGTGATCAGCGTTCCATGGATGGCCAAGGGTCTTGCCATTTGAACTTCTGAGTTTGTAGGAGCCAGGGCGACTGATGCCAACAACTTCAAATGGTTCATCCCAGTTTGGACTGAGTGTGCCTTCGCTCGGGACTTTGTCACAAAGTAGTCTTTTATTCAATACCCAATCCCCCACTTTGAAAGATCGAGGTTTAACCCTAGAGTCATAGTAGTTAGAGACGCGCTGCTTGTAAGAGATGTTCCTCAAGTGAGCCTAGTCCCTATGTTCCTTGACTAGCGCTAAGTTGAGGGCAAGTTGTTTGTCATTTTCACTTTGTATGTAGTTCTTAACTCGGTAGGTTGCTTGCTCGAGCTCAACTAGGACAACTGCCTCTGTACCATAGGCAAGTGAGAATGGAGTTTCTCCTGTTGAAATCCGATACGAAGTTCGGTATGACCAAAGAACCTGGGGTACAAGCTCTGGACAACAACCTTTAGCCTTGTCCAAGCTAGTCTTCAAGGTGCGCTTGATTATCTTGTTAATGGCCTTAACCTTAACTTGTCTACTAGCCTGAGGATGAGATAGGGAGGCAAAACATAAGTTGATGTTGAACTTAGAACAGAAAATCCTGAACTTCTTGTTCTCAAACTGTCGCCTGTTGTCTGTGACAATTGCATTGGGAATGCCAAATCGGCAAAGGACGTTCTTCCGTACGAAGTCTTCTATCTTTGCCTCAGTAATGGTTGCCAAGGGTTCTATTTCGGCCCACTTTGTGAAGTAGTTAACTGCAACGATCGCATATTGATCTTGCCCTTCCCAACAGACATTGGGCCAATCAAATCAAGCCACCACTAGGCCAAAGGCCAGGGTCTAATCATAGGAGTGAGAGTGTAGTGTCCCACATCGCCCAGGGGAGAATATCATCTATGCCTTATATGTACATGCTCACCTCATATTGTAAGATGCATTTTGGGAACTCACTGGCTCTGAATCCCATAAGAACTCTGAAGTTAAGCAAGTTTGGGCGAGAGTAGTCCTAGGATGGGTGACCCTTGGGAAGTTCTCGTGCCGGAACCCAAGAACAAATCTGTGAGGGCATGGCCCAAAGTGCTATGCGGACTGGGATGTGACAGAGAGACTAAATAATGAAGTAAGGAATAGTTGCATAGCGTTGGCACTTGTCACATGAGCGAGATATTTTGATGGCATCTTGGTGAAATGGTGGCCAATAATATCCCTTGCAAAAAGCCTTGTGTGCTAAGGACCGAGATCCAGCATGATCTCCACATACTTCCTTATGTATCTCTGTAATGACAATTTCCCCATCAGCAGGTGTAAGACACCTCAAGTATGGCAGGGTAAAACCTCACTTATAGAGTTGGTCATTGATGATCAGGTAGCCGGGTAAACTTGTATCGAATTTGCTTAGCTTAGACCTTATCATCTAGAAGGGTGCCATGAGCAATGTTGTAAGTTACACACTTCCATGGCCATGGTGCTTGGTGCTGCCAACAACTCGACATAAATGTTTCTTCCAATCTCATCTTCCACTGATGAAGCGAGGTGAGCCAAGATGTCTGCATGACTATTTGCTGCTCGAGGGACTTGGGTGATCTGGTAGTTGAAGTGCTTGAACAAAAGTTATGCTTGCGTAAGATATGTTGCCATAGAGTTATCCTTAGCATCAAAGTTGTTTGTGATTTGGTTGACCACCAACTGAGAGTCATTGAAGATGTCAAGTTGTTTAATTCCAAGGTGTTTGGCCAAACGTAAGCCTGCTAGGAGAGCTTCATACTCGGCCTCATTGTTTGATGCCTTGAATTTGAAGCGAAGAGCATACTCCATTGCAACTTTATCGGGCGTAGTAAGGATCAGTCATGCTCGACAACCCTGTTGGTTGGATGAACCATCAACATACAGAGTCCATACTAGAAAGGTTGGTTATACTTTCTGAGCTTCTGAGGGTAATGAAGCCAATGCCTCAGGTGTAGGTGAAATGTCAATAGGATATGTGAATTCAAAGATGAAATCTACAACTGCTTGACCCTTCTCAACTGGCTTTGGTTGGTAAGAGATGTCAAACTCCCCTAATGTTATCGCTCACTTGATCCTTCGTCACGAAGTGTCAGAACTCTGGAGTACTTGTCGAATGGGGTGATTGGTAAGCATGATGATGGAATGTGCTTGGAAGTAAGGGCGGAGTTTTCAAGCAGACATGATCAATGCATTGCTAGTGCCAATTTCTCAATGTTAAAGTATCGTGTCTTTGTATCTAGTAAGGCTTTGCTAGCATAGTAGACGGGTCGCTCTACATTACCATCCCTTCAAATGAGAATCGAACTGACTGCTGAAGTTGAAACAGATAAATGGATAATGAGAATGTCACCAACTTCAGGTTTGGAGAGTAAGAGGGCTTTACTCATGTACTCCTTGAGGTTCTTAAATGCCTCAGCACATTCATCAATCCATGTAATGCACTTCTTACTTCCCTAAAGTGATTTGAAGAAAGAAGTGCATCTATCTGTGGCTTTAAAGATGAACCTGATCAAGACTGCCACCTTGCCAGTAAGGCTCTGGATGTCTTTTGAAGTTACTGGTTCTTTCATGTCAATGATTACTTTGATCTTCTCAGGGTTAGCTTCAATGCCTCGTTGGCTAATCATGAAGCCCAAATCGAAAGCACATTTATTGGGGTTCAACCTCATTTGGTACCTCCTTAGGATGGTGAAGGTTTCAGACAGGTTAGTGATGTGTTGGTCAGCGTGCTTACTCTTGACTAGCATATCATCAACATAAATTTTCATGCTCTTGTCAATCTGTTCAGCGAACATTGAATTAACAAATCTCTGATAAGTCGCACTTGCATTCTTGAGGCCGAAATGCATAACTTTATAGCAATATAGTCCATTTTCAGTAGTAAATAATGTGTGTTTTTGGTCCAGATGGTACGTGAAAATTTGGTTGTACCCTGAGTAAGCATCCATGAAGCTCAAGAGTTCACACCCTGCCGTTGAGTCAATAAGTCTATCAATGAGAGAAAGGGGAAAACTATCCTTAGGGCATCATTTGTTGAGGTCAGTGTAGTCAACACACATTCTACACAAGGTCTTTTGGAGCAGGAAGTTTTCTTTGGTCGGATTTTTATTAACAAGGACAACATTTGCTACCCATGTTGGGTAGTTGACTTCACGGATGAAGCCTATGTCTTTGAGTTTTTCAACTTTTGCCTTCATTGTCTTGTATCGTTCAGCATCATAAGATATTCGATTCTGTCTCACTAGCTTGGTCTTGGGATCAAGGCTCAAGCAATGACAGATGATATCGAGAGAAATACCCGGCATATCCTTGTATGACCAAGCAAAGACCTCGGCTCTATCTTGCAAAAAAAAAATCAATGCCAACCGAATGGGTGGTGACAAGGTGGTGCCAATCTTCACCATACTATCTGGATAGTCTTTTGAGATAGAGAGTTTCTTCAATTCTTCAACAGGCTGTGCTTGTTGGGTGAAAGAGTTATCTCATGGATCGTCGGGTTGACTATTGTCATTACGAATAGCAGAGTTGGCTTCAACCGGGTTGGTTTTTATGACTTGGCCATGTATAGAGAAAGTTTCCTTGGGCACATGCAAGTGTTATTGCTTGACTAAAGTGTTGTAGCATAATCGTGCACTAAGTTGATCTCCTCTAATGTAACCATTGCCAGAAGGTGTTGGAAACTTCATCATCAACATATGTATGGATACTATGGCCTTAAGATCGTTGATGCCAATGCGTCCAAAGATGACATTGTACGCCGTCAGGTAATCGACCACAAGGAAATTAGTGGTAATAGTTGTTGTGTAAGGGCATATACCAATGGTGAGTGGTAAATGTATGATCCCCAAAGGTTGCACGATATCACCAAAAAAGCTTATCAATGGAGTACCTGAGGGATCGAGCAAGTGTTCAACTACATTAAGTACCTTGAAAGCTTCGACAAACATGATATTGACCGAAGCACCTATGTCTATAAAGATCTGTCGTACATCAAAGTTGGCTATATGAGCCTCCACAATCAGTGAGTCGTTGTGAGGGTAGATGATGCATCTTTCCTCCTCAGGGTAGAAACATATTGGATCCCAATTAGGCTTTTGATACTTGTTTCCCCTGATGTCTTCCATATGAAATACTTGGTGGCCAGACCTCAAAGTTCGTTCACTATTTTTCATGGCCCTATTGGAAAATTCAGATAGGGGTGTGCCACCACTGATAGAATATATCACGTTCACCTGGTGTTGGTTACGGTTGTCCCTAGGGGGGTGAATGAGGAATTGATCAATTTTCCCTTCACGTGCCAAAGCCTCGATATGGTCATGGAGGGTGACACACTTCTCGCTGTCATGGCCATTATACTCATGGTAGCAACAAAACATATTCGTGTTCTTCGTGGACTTATAATCTGGCTGCCTTAGTTTTGGCTTCGGTATCAAGTGAGCTATACTGGGGTAAATGGCTGGGCAAGTGGCATTCAAAGGTGTATATGTCTCATACCTTGGGGTAAGGCCTGTCTTGACATGCGTTTGTCCACTGCATTGACTGTCTGAGGGCAGGCATTATCGTAACGATACCCTTGGTTATCGCAATAATGTCTCATACTCTTCTTATTAAAATGAGACTGTTAAGGATGGAAGTCATTCCTCTTACCCTGAGATTGATATGTCTGTTGTCCCGACGACGCGTTAGGGAAGGCAAGGGGAGATGCAACAACCGTCTGGAAGGTCAAGGTTTTTTCACTTGGCTAGATCTAGTTCTCATTCCCTACTTGTTGATAGGGGATAGCCATAGGGGGTTTCCCTTGATATGTCATTGCTTCAGCAGATGCATGGTTGTAGGTATGTGTCATCACCTTAGAGTAAGTCTTCCAAGTGTTGACATTGATTATGTACTTGAAGAAATACTCACGTAAGCCCACTATGAAGGCCTTGAGGGCAGTCTTGTCATCTACCTCAGTGCAACGAGAATATTTATAGCTGAAGCGACCGGCATACTCACGTAGTGACTCGTCTAGCTTCTGGCAAATAGCGTACAAGTCATATACAGAGTGTAAGCGATCGGTCTGGAAAATGTGTTGAGAAATAAACAGTTTTCTCAGCTCCTCAAAGGAATATACCGTCTCAGGTGGAAAACGGCAATACCAATTCAGAGCTCCACTAGAAAGGGTGGAGGGGAAGATAAGACATCGTTCTTCATCAGTATGCATCCGGTATGCCATGGTGGACTTAAAAAGATTAAGGTGTTCAATCGGATCCTCCCTTCCAATATATATTTGTAAGCCGAGCTATTGTTTTGTCTTTGGTTGGAGGGGTGTGTCAAGGATCATCCTTGTAAAGGGGTCGGGCCTTGGTTGATTCCAGTCAGGTATCTCGGCCTGGTGTTCGGCCTTCAACTTGTTTACTTCCTCAATGAGCTGTAGGACAAGGGGATCCTTGGTGAAGTCATGTACTACTGGAGCCTTCTTTCGTAAGTTTCCCTCATCTCTTAGAAGTAGAAAAGTTTGATCAAGGGCATATGGTCTATCGGAAAACCTCTGAGTCCCCTATACCCTCATATTGCTCTAGGAATTATCGCTTCTTCCCTGGATTGGTAGCTGGCCTGGGCTGTGGTAAAGGACTGAGTCTTTCAGAAACCCTTGGGTCATTAATCTTTGAGCTTATGTGGATAGGGTTCTCTCGACGTTGCTTCAGGAAGTCTCGACAGTCACGATAAACAGCTTTCGACCCTTCTGCTTTCTCTGCAATGAGGTGTCTCCGTCAACTTCTCTTGCTTTGGGTTGAAGGAGCTGGGTTGAGAGAAGTCTCACGTTGACCAACATATTGATGAGTAGCCCGCTTCTCATTAGGAATATCCATGCTGAAGTCTGGTGACCCTCCGTGTTGGGGGGTACCCAGGTGATGGTTGACGTCCACAAAGGCAATGGGCTCGTGTGACTGAGTGTGCCTAGCCTCATAGAGCATTCCAAAGAGCTTCTCCTACTGCTCCTGAAGGATCTCATTCTTCATTACTATCTTGTTGTTCTGAGTCTCCAGCTCTTTGACTTTAGCTTGAAGAGAAAACTTCTTTTGTTCATTCCTTCGTTGCCTCATACTAGGCACGAGGGGAGTGTCATTTTGTGTGTTGTGGTTTCCTTCGCTCCTTATGTTGGAAAGGGATGCCTAGTCAAATGAGAGTGTACAAATGATGGAAATTAGCCTGACAAAGCTGAAGAAGTAGGAATAAGTGTTTTTTCCCACATACGGCGTCAACTGTTGATGCACAAAATCAGTGAGACTTTGGAACAACGTAAAGTGTCAATTTTGTGACATTCGCTCGGTTGTTCTGGTCACCTAGTGATGATGATGTGTAAAGAGATAGAGATAGGGAAGCAAACACAAGATGTACGTGGTTCACCCTAAGTTTGGCTACGTCCTCGAAGTAGAGGAGTTCTCATTAATAATGAAAGGTTTACACAAATACATAGGTTCCAGCATAATCATCATTAGTGAGTTCTAATGACTAGTTTAAGTACAATAATGACATTAGGAATTAATTGTAGGAGAATGGTCTCCTTTTATAGTTGAGGAGAGTCTTTAGCTTTTGTTCGTGGTCGATGTGGGACTCGATGAGCTTTATTCTGATGTTGACATGTGTCGCACTATGATTGGCCTCCTAGTTGGAGGAAAACTATTGTGCTTCAGCAGGGGTGCCTCAGCATGAACCCCTCAGTGCGTCCTTGAAGGTATGACATTAACCGGTGCTCGGTAGTTTCGGGATTGGTCAAGTATGGTACCAACAACATTCATTCGACATATCATCTTTTGAGTCAATTTTTGTATTTGGCTCAAAAACTTGAACATTTTCTTTTGGACCGACCAACTTTTTTATCTCAACCGAAAGACTAAATGGTTGAAGATCTTGCCGAGCCAAATTAACAATTGTCTCAGGCAAAGGCTTGATCAAGGCCGGAGTGGAAAATTGCCCCTTAGACCTTTTGATCCAACCATTCTTTAAATGAAACAAACTTTCACCTAGGAATGAAATGAAAACTCTTCTCATCTACCCATGTATTAAAAAGGGATTTATCTTTTTTAACCCATTGTTCTTATAAGTGACATGAGTTTTTACCTTTATCATTTAGGAGAAAGGCTATCTCATTTCCTTATGTGTATCAAGAATCTTTTTTGCTTCCCATGCTATTTTATTCTCCTCACACTTTTGAATGTGTTTCTCTAGTTGAGCTTGGATTTCGTCTAATTGGTTGAACTGAGTCGGATTGAATATTGAAACATCATTTGAACTTCACAATCTTAGCACTTTGGTCCCATTGGGCGTGCCAAAATGTTGACACTAATAATTACAAAACCTACGAGGCGCGCATGTTAAATAACTTAATGAGTTAACTACGTCCTTATGTGGTTGATTGCTGATGTAGGCATGCCAATTCGCAACCAAGCTCGGCCATGCGAATACTTCTGGATGTGGTGATTTGATGGAATGCACATTTGACTTCTGAATTAGGTGACCTTGGCCGAGGAAGAAACTCTCGGCTTGGGTAGTTCTACCTTATCTAGGACTCAATGTCAACATCCTACTAGGCGGAGACTTTATCACTTGGTCTAAATATTCAACATTAGGACGAGACTTGCACCTTCCTTTCTCCATTACCTTTTCTCGGCCCAAATCCTAGATTTCTAGCCCAAACAAATACACAACCCTAAACCCTAATTTGTTTAGAAAATAGTTATTGGCATTCCAAAAATCTTATATTAAAAGTTTGAAATGCAAAATAAGAATTTTGAAATACCAATAACAATTCCTTTTGTTTATTCTTTATTGTTTATCTCCAGTTATGACATGACAAAATGGCAAAGAAAACAATTCTATTACATAGACAGATGCATAATCAAATTATGACATGACTAGCCTTCGTGTGGCAATTGACTCTTTTTTATTATTTTACTTTTATTTTTTTTTAATTTTATTTGTTTTAGATATTATTATTTTTTATTAATCTTGTAGCATCTAATTTGGTATAATGCCAGTTATACCACACTTTTTTTAAACAGACAATTAATATTAATCAGCTATCAAATTCATCGTCCAATAAAATTAAAAATAAAAGTTTTAAATGTATGCAATCCATGAGTAGTAACTTTTTCTCCCAACTTATTGAAAACTCGACGTCGTATGCTAGCCTTAACCTTTCCATTTTCATGCCCTTGATTTGTTTCCTCCGAGTAAAACTCAAAGCCCTAAAGCGAATCGAGATCCTCTCCAGAGCCGATGAACCCGAAGATGTGGATCACTCATTTTATACCATATGGTTCCGTTAGCCTATTCAACTAGCTCATCTTACACAAACCAAGGGTTTAAATTTCTCTCCCTCTTTTTGAACGGTTCAAATTTATCAGTCCGTCAACTCCAGACTGCGAAATCCAATGATGATCTGAATTCCCCCAAACCAAGCCTCAAACCTCCTCATTTCCGAAATGTGAAACCCAATCACCATGATCAAAATCTCTTAAAAAACCTCTTCTTAAACTCAAGCCTACCAACACTATGGAAGCTCATGTGTTTTTCATTTACTAAACTTATAGGCTTTAGTTTCCACACCTCAAGTTCTCATGTCAAGCCTTCTTTTTTTTTCAAAATCAATCCATCACCATCAATTATTTTGAAAACCGTTGAAAGCGCTACAGGAGGATAAATGCGAATTGCTACAAGGACAACAAAATGTCTCCTATGACTCTTTTTTCCTTCAAAATGCTTTGGCCTTGTTCTTGATGTGTTTGGGTTTGTTTCACTGTTCAACTATAGAATAACTGTGTTTCATTGCACATTACTAACACAAAATTAAACCACCAATAATTAAAATGTGTTGATCTTTAGACCTAAACTACCAATTACTTAGTTTGGTTTTGTTTGATTTCTCTACTCATTTTAATTTAAACCGATTCAAATCACATCACTTATCACACAACTTAAGAAAGAAACCAGTCCAAACTAGACCTGGCATTTGTGTCGTGTTTTCCATGTTGTGTCATTTTGTGTCATATCCGATATCTTAACGGGTCGTGTCCTGTAACACCCGTTAAAATAAACGGGTAATCTGACTTAACCAGAACTCAACCCATTAATATTACTTCAAAACATAATACTATATGTATACCACATTGTCACATAAATCTTACTTCAAAACATAAAAACACATTTGTCTTTCAAGTATCACATAAATATTAATTAATGTAGAAGTGTGAACTTATTAAAAATATATATATAGAAACACTCGTTTTTTTTTTCTTTTTTTAGATTTTCTTCTTTGAAAACATGATCTTTTCATGGATGCATGAAGATGAATGATTCGGATCATTGATATTATGTTCAAAGTTTTACGTTAGTGAAAATATTGCTCGGAGTTTATAAAGTCTCTAGAAACTATATAGCATCGACTCATATTTCAGTTAATCATAAATATCGGAACGTGATATTAACAATCCGACCCGTTCATTTTTCTACATCCGCTAAAAGATAATGTTTTAAAAAAGAAAATCTGAAAAACGAAATTCAGTGAGAATAATAAAACGTAAACGACAATCGATATTGATAATGGTGTCGGATTTCAGAGTTGACCATTTTACGAAAGTTGTAAAGCTTGTAATTACGAGTGATTGTATGTTTTTATTAACATTTTCACACTTCTACATTAATTATTATTAAATTTGCACTCAAATAAAAAATAGTATTCATGCGGATTTAGAGGGTTTTAAAAATCTAAACAACGATATAACTATGGCGTGGAGGATGCAATCACGAGAGTTTATATATTCTTTCACATTTTTAACACACATTAATTATTATGAATTTTTATTTATTTTGAACTCCCCTAAAAATACTATTCACAAGGGTTTGGAGGGTCTTAAAAATTCAAACGACGATGTACTCATCTCAAAGCGTAGAGGTGCAATCACAAGCTTTTAAATATTTTTTTCACATTTTTCACACTTATAAATTAATTATTATAATTTTTAATGTGTTTAGTATTTTTAAATTACTTTGATGTTTTAATTTAATAATGTGTTTTATAATGTTTTAATCTCAATTTTAAGAGGATATAACATTTTATGAGTATGACTATATAAGAGAGTAAAAATTTTGTTAGGTTTGTTGACTCTAAAATTGAAAATCTTTCTTTTTGCCTATACTAACACTACACTAGTTGATTTGAACTTTAGACAACATATCAAGTAAAATTTATCCCAGTAATGATGATAAGAAACTCTCATAATGCAAATAAATAAATAAAACAATTTTTTTAACTTATTTTAAATATTTATACAATAATACATATTTAATAATATACACTATGATTATTGTGTTTTATAATAAGTTTTTTTAGGAGTTTTTCTTTAAAATCATCAAATAGTTTTTTCTTAATGGGTTTTACCCAAGGTTCTAAAGACGCTAGGCGCTAGTCGGGTGGCTGGCTAGGGCTTAGCGTTTAGGCGGTTAGCCATAGCCTAGGTGGACTAGGCGGATTTAAGTAAATCTATTGTATTTCGTGTAAATAAATGTTTGTTTATACTTAAAATATATATAATTTCATCATAAACTAGAAAAAAGAATAACAATATATTATGAAGTATTGGAACATAATGAAAACATAGGGAGCAAACATATAATGTGTGTTTATTTAAGTGTTCAATAAGTCTCTTACAATTTATTGGAAACAATAAAATACAAAAGGAAAGTTATATATTTTCTATTTAAGTGAGTCGCAACCTAGGCAGGTGTCTAGGCGGGCTAGGTGAGTGCCTAGGCGGTCTAGGCGGGCGCCTCAGCAGGTCTAGGCGCCATTTCTTAATTTTCAAACGCCTAGGCATTAATGGGGGGTGGCCAGCAGCCTAGCGCCTAGGCGGTGCTAGGCAAGGACTTTTAGAACAGTGGTTTTACCCGCATGTAAACCCGTTAATGATTTGTTATTAACTGGTACTTAATGGGTGATCCGATAATAGCCCAATTAATTATGATGTTAACCTCAAAGCCTGTTATTTTCGTATCATGTAAGAAATTACTAGGTCTAGTCCAAACCATACCACATCCACCCCTCCTAGAAACAGTAAGTTAGGGAGTATACAATACAACATTATGAACTAGTATATACGACACCGGAAATAGCTATACGACACCATTCCCTAGCTAAAACAATCTCTCCACCATCAACAAAAAATATCTTAACGAGCAGAACAAATAGAAGCTCACACTCACACCACGCTTCCTCCACCTTATCCATCTTCCATTTTCCCAAAACCCTGCACAAACACCTTCAAAAACCCTCCATCCATGGCGGACCTAATCTCTTAACCCTCATCACCCCCTTATCATCCTCCTAAGAAAAAAAAAACCCCTCACTCATGGAGCTTTCTTCTTCCTTCACCCAAGTCTCCAACCTATCCGCTTCCCATAACTACTCCTTCTTCTCCTCCTTCTCGCAGTTCCCAACCCAAATCCGCCTCAAAACCCCCAAATTTCCAAACCGCAGATCGCAAAATCTCCACGTCGTCGCTGTCGCCGTCGACCCACAACAGGAACTCCCCCAAAACAGCCCCCAGCGGCTCCTCAAAGAGCTCTCGGAGCGCAAAAGGGCGACTTCTCCGAAGAAGAAGGTGCCGCCGAAGCGGTTCATACTCCGGCCGCCGTTGGACGACAAGAGATTAGCGCAGAGGTTTCTGAACAGCCCACAATTGTCGCTAAAGTCGTTCCCTTTACTCAGTTCCTGCTTGCCCTCTTCGCGGCTCAACAATGCCGACAAGGCGTGGATAGAGGAGTACTTGCTGGAGGCCAAGCAAGCTCTTGGGTACCCGCTGGAGCCTTCGGATAGGTTCGAGGACGATAACCCAGCAAAGCAATTCGACACTTTGCTGTACATGGCGTTTCAGCATCCCTCCTGTGAGAGGACCAATGCCCGGCACGTCCGGTCCGCGCATTCGAGGCTGTGGTTTTTGGGGCAGTATGTGCTGGAATTGGGTTTGGCTGAGTTTTTCCTGCAGAGGTATCCGAGGGAGTCGCCGGGTCCAATGAGGGAGAGGGTGTTTGGGTTGATTGGGAAGAGGAACTTGCCCAGGTGGATTAGAGCTGCTAGCTTGCAGAATCTGGTGTTTCCTTTTGATGATATGGATAAGTTGCAGAGGAAGGACCGAGAGCCACCTGTGAAGTAAGTCCAATGATCCTTTTTTCTTGGATACTTGAAATCAATGGTAGTTAGTTGAATATAACTCGTATTTGAAGTTCAGAAATTTAGTTGGATTTCAAACAATGGAAGGACATAATTGCAGTAATCTTCTCATGAAATGGGAGTTTGTACCACTAGATATTGCCATGAATTCTTATAACTATTGAGACGATCTATGAGATGGTTTAAACTGGGATTTATACTAAATTAAAGAAGCAATACCACATTGGCAAAACGATACAAGTAGCTAAACTAGAAGTAAGCCTGACCCAACTCAGAGAAGATTTCAAAAGTACCATACGAGCAAACTCAGTGAAGACTTCAATACTGATGAATGGACCTTTGTTAAAGGCTACTGATTATGTATGCCTATGATAAGAATTCTTCATTTCTTGGTACCCTGATGCATATGTGGGCATTAGGTTATATTGACTAACCTTTGTGTTGATGATAGATCATATCGCATTTATAATTTTATATCATGAAGGGATAGAATGGAGATGTAGGGTTTGAGGCTGGCTTGTATGGAAGCAAAGTTCTGTGCTTTTGGCCTTTCTCTATTACCTAAGTTATATAGGTAATGCTGAAAATCATTTTTGGGATTAAGAATGGAAGTTGAAGACATGATAAGTGTGTGGCCCTTTCCTAGCCTCAACTTAGGGTGTATCTACATATTAAGTACAAGTTTTTAGCTGATTTTAGTGACGAATTACATTCACGGACACACTATATGTTTATATGTATATGTATATGTATCTCATAGTGATTGCAAGTTATCTCTTGCTACTCTTGTAGATCTCACCTTGCAGAACCAGAACATAGTTTCTTTGGCAGTACATAAATAATTTCTATTTACTTTTTATCATGTAATTGTATAGATTCTTCTGTGCCTTGAAAACTCATAGTTGATGAGAAAATGCATTTGAGCTTCAAATTTATTGTGTATTTTGAGCAGGTCCGTATTCTGGGCTTTGTTTGGGGCAATATATTTGTGTTTTGGTATGCCAGAAGTATATCGTGTTCTTTTCGAAGTATTTGGAATGGACCCAGAAGATGAGACCTGCCAGCCAAAATTACGGAGACAACTTGAAGACGTAGATTACGTTTCTGTAGAATTTGAAGGCAACAAACTCAGCTGGCAGGATGTTGCGGCTTACAGGGCAAGTTTTTTTCTGTGCATTGTTTCTGTTGTTTATGCATACTTACAAAATAATAAACACTCCAAAAGTTGCTCTGGGATCTTTAGAAGATCAAAGAGTTTTATTTACTGAATATAAAGACTAAATAATTTAAGGGTCGTCAAAGGGCACTAGGTTTAACCTGACTCTTGAGGCTTGTTTTGAACATATCTTAAAGTCCCTGTGAATCTTCTAATATTGGGATTTATGTTGCATCGTTTTGGATAAATTATTCATGTCAATGACTATAAGTTTTCACATACAATTTGGATACCATATTTTACGGAAATAGTTTTGATTTTGTATCTCCTCAAGTAAGTTCCTGCAAATAATGTGTTTTCCCCTCTACAGCCCCCAGAAGATGCGCTTTTTGCACATCCAAGGCTCTTCAGGGCTTGTGTTCCACCAGGTATGCATCGGTTCAGAGGAAATATATGGGATTATGAGAGCCGACCTAAAGTCATGCGGACATTGGGATATCCCATAGCAATGACTGATAGAATTCCAGACATTACTGCAGCTAGGAACATCGAACTTGGACTTGGGCTACAGGTGTTTCCCTCACTGTCCTCCATCTCTATATGTGCATTTGCGTGTAGTATGCAATTTTATTTAAACTTATCGTAATATAACATAGTGAGTAATCTGAAAAAAAGTTAAAAATAAAATAAGAGAAGACAAAGGCAACATGCCAAAATGGTCTGTCACCATTTCTATATGTGTCACCAGATGTCTAACTAGTGTTTTCTGTCACACTCAAAGTTTACTAGGGCGGATTATCCTATTCCAAGATTTTAGATCCACCAAATCTGGATAGGTTATGTCCATTATGTCACTCTATTCGATGTACTTACTCGGATTTGTTAATGTTTATAATCTGTTCAGGCCCTGCATCTTGATGTATTGTTTGCTTTCTTATTTGCATACAGCTTTCTTTCTTGCATCCATCGAAGCACAAATTTGAGCATCCTCGATTTTGTTACGAGCGTTTGGAATATGTTGGCCAAAAGATCCAGGTAATGAGTTACACTGTAAATGCAAATTTATTTGTCCTACAGTGTGTAGGAGACCCCATATATCTCTTTCCCCATACTAAATATATATGTTGAATTTGGGTGGTTGTGTGTTTATATCTTGTCTAGGACCTTGTGATGGCAGAAAGGTTGCTGATGAAACATTTAGATGCTCCTGGAAAGTGGTTAGCAGAGAGACATCGCCGTGTTCTCATGAACAAATTCTGCGGGAGATATTTGAGAGAGAAGCGTCTCCACCAGTTTATCATCTTCTCCGAGCAAGTTCAAGATGCATATGAACACAACCGAAGATTAAGAAATCCAGCCACAACCGCTGTTCAACAAGCCATTCATGGTCTCGCATACACAATATACGGGAAGCCAGATGTAAGACGCCTCATGTTTGAGGTTTTCGATTTTGAGCAAACCCAACCAAAAGCTGTGACTGTGTGAAGATGAAGGATTCATATTCAAATCTTTATGCATGCCAGAAGGCGTTCTTTTTCCGCTCGCTCAACTTTTTCATATTTCTATTCTAAATAGGAAATACTTGCATGGAATCATATGTGATTGTGATATCTAACAACACTGATGTAATATAAAAGATGTAATAGTTTTAATTAAATTAGTTTTATCATTTATTTTCACTCTCATATGTGACTAGAGCACAATTTTGCGAGTGGCGCCCAATGTAATGTTGCAGCCTAAATTTTTGCTGTTCTTCCTGGAGTCCATCTCTTTCTTTCTTAATTCTTTTGCTCAACAATCGAAAATGAGACGAGATTCGTTATATTGGTTAAGAGCATTCACTTTGTGCATAATCTTGTCCAATTTTCTTATCTCTATTATGGGTTGTATAAAAGAAGGAATTTTTAGAAATTTAAAAATTCCATTGTGAAATTTAGGATTTTTCACATGAGAGAAAATTATTGACAAAAATTATCTCAATTTTCACTTTCATTCTTGTAGTTTTTTCTTGAAATTTTGTCCCTTTAATTTTGTTATCTTTTTACTACAGTCTAATTCATTAGTTTTCCATTTTTATTCGTCACATTTTCTCATTTTGTGTTGTTGTTGGAGCCTATAACATGGATAGCCAAAAAAGTCTACTCCCACCCAACCATGAATATCATTAACAAAAGATGCGTTGTTTGATTACAATCACGAGAGAACAAAGTGAAAAAATAAATGGTTCGTTTAGCAAGTGTTTTTAATGAATAAAATTGCTTTTAAATAAAATGATTTTAAATTAATTCATACTAAAATTCAAGTTAATTACGGAATCTTGTAACAAGCACATAATTGGTGTTTCATGCAGAAACTACTTCAAGTGCTTTTTGAACTCGAAAACATTTTTTCTAAAAGCACTACTTGGACTATAATCTAATGTAGTTAATAGAGTGCATTTTCGCTCATCACCATAAACTATGGTGTATGCTCATCATACACCTCATCATCTGTCACGCGTCTTTTCACTTAATTCTAAAAATTTTGAAAAAAAAATTAACTATGATTAAAAGAACAAAAATGCTACTCTTACCATCTAATTGTACCATTATTTGTATCATCTCTCTAATAAAAATGAGACTCACATGCATTGGCAGGCTTATCTCTAGTTGAGAGATAGTACAAATAGTAATACAACTACATTTTGGCTTAAATGAAAGGACACGAGGCATATTATAAGGTGTATGGTGAACATACACACTTACGGTGGTAAGCAAAAATGCTACCACAGCCAATAACAAAACCACTAAACAATGAATTCGGATCCTCTTTGTATGGATCCCGGAGATCTATGAATTGTAACCGTTCATCGTGCGGTCAGAAATTATTTTAAATTTTTTATTTAAAATTGAACACCAAACAGTACCAAAAAAAATTGACCTTAGAATGTACGATAAACAGACACGATTTACAGATCTCCAGAAGCAGGGCCGATCCTGAGATTTTTGAGGCCCGGGGCAATACCAAAAAAAGTGCCCTAATATAACTCCACGTCCGGAAAAAAAAAAAATCAATTGTTTTAGTGTTCATATTTGTGCATGCCGATGTAACTTTTCTTTGATAAAACGATAGTAGGATGTGAGGGATTATGCTAAGCAACAACATGGATTGGCCATAATTTGGTATCTAACTTGTCATTTAAAAGACTCAAACCTAAGACCTCTCACTTAGAAATGAAGAAAAAATAGATTTCACATATAAGCCATAACATTACACTTTAGTTTGTAATTAGATAAGGGTACACAAATATTTCACAAGCAAAAATCAATTAAAGTATGAAAGGTATTTTTGTATAAAACTTATAGTTATCGGGATAATTTTCTAATTTACTGTCCCTTAGGGCCTCATAAGAATTGTCATATTTTTCTCTCTCTAATTTATATATATAATGTTATAAACAATGAATGAACCAAAAAAATTATTGAAAAACCAAATACCACATATATGTTAATAAAAATATAACTCATTTTTCTTGGATAAGAAAGAAATGTAACCCTAAACCCTAACATTATATTGAAACAGAACATCATTGCTAAAGAAAAAAGAAAATTAATGAAAAGAGCTTGAAAACTTTAAGTTTTAACGATAAAAACAAAATAAAGGGTAAAGTAAATAGTACCATAATTGATTTTTTAGTGTAAAAATATGGTTTTTCATTAAAGTAAACAGTACCAGGAGCTTTTCGTTAAAATTCCAAAAAAAAGGCCCTCATTTTGATCTGAACTTGGGTGGCAACTATTATTACTATTATTTGCCAAAGGGTGGTAATTAATTGAAAATTAATTTGTAAAAACCACTTTCGTCAAAGGCACGTATAGAAATATAGCTACTTATTTAAACCAAAGATGAAATAAATGCATAAAAAATAGGCAGTTTTGAGTTTCGAACTCGTGTTCCTTTCCATTGCAAGAAAGCAGCGAAACACTGCTGCAAATGACAACTCATGACAAATGTCCAGTTTTATTTTTTTATAGACTTACTGGACATAGCATTATAATAATAGAAATTAAATTTTTTGGTGCACTTAATTTTTTGAGGCCCTGTGCGGTCGCCCTGGCTGCCCTAGGCTAGGGCCGGGCCTGTCCAGAAGCCTCAAAAAGAGGATCCGAAGAGAATCATGTTGGCTAAATAGGATTTGAATCCCATCCGGATCCAAATTGTGGAGATTCTAGATATCCTTATATCTTAGTCATTCATCGTGCATTTGTACGGCCAGAAATCATTTGACTTTTTTATTTAAAATTAAATACAAATAGTACCTGATGAAAACTGATTGCACGATATACAATAAACAGTTAGGATGTCGGGATCCTTAGGATCACCACAAAGTGAAGCAGGAGAGGATCCTCTTCCGGCTAAACAATGGCCACTCTGCACTTTCCACGTCAACATATTGTCCACTCCACCGCACCACAGCTAAGCCCAACTCCCCACTGATGAATATTTAACCGGAAAAGTTGCAAAAATTACGAACCAACCAACCCAACCCCCAATACGCAGGTTTTTTGTTGGGCGTCGTTTGACGTTATTGGTGTCGTCGTTCCACAACCTCCTTCCAAGCACATGATACATGCGCACAAATCCAGCAATACCCCTTCGCATCCTGCTAGTGTGCACCCTCGCTGCCTTGCGTGCGCCGGTCGCGCACCCTCCTATCGTGCGCACCCCCTTCCCTCTTCCAAACCCTCCCCTCGAGACGCAGACTCCCACACCCACCCAATCCACTCGTCGCCAGATCTCGGCCTCGAGCAATCCCACCGCGGCGGCGACAGCAGCAGAAGCCATGTCCAAAGCACGCGTCTATGCCGACGTCAATGTCCTCCGCCCTAAGGAGTACTGGGACTACGAGTCCCTCACCGTCCAATGGGGGTAAAGCGTTTTTGCCTCCCTAATTTTATTGATTTTCTCGATTTTCAATCCAATTCGGGAGCTTTCGTATACTGATTTATCAGAAAACTGTTGATTTATGATTTGGATTTCTGTAAGCTTGTAGTGGAGTTAAGATACAAAGCAATAGTTAGCTGATTAAGATTAATATATAATTAATTTGGGAATTAATTGTGTAGTTACTGTGCTATCTGTGGCAATGATGGGTGGCCTGCCCTACCCCCCCCCTCTCCTTCCCTTTTCTTTTTTTGTTTTAATACAACTTTTTGTGGGTTTTTTTTTCTTTGTTTCCAGTGATCAAGATGATTATGAAGTTGTTCGAAAAGTCGGAAGGGGGAAATACAGCGAGGTGTTTGAAGGTATAAATGTCAATACCAACGAGCGCTGTATAATCAAGATCCTCAAGCCTGTTAAGAAAAAGAAGGTAAAGTAATTGCCTTTTAGGATATTCGGGTTTTCGGTTCTGGTGTTTTGTTCGATTCAGTTGCCAATAACCCCATTCTGCACTTTTTAATATGCATTTGTTGTAAGTGCATAATGGAGCGGTTGTGTACTATATCAAATATGTGGATCATTTGTTGTAACATTTAGCACACCATTTCATCTTCCTAGTGGTGTTTGTGCAGATTAAGAGAGAGATCAAAATTCTCCAGAACCTTTGCGGGGGCCCAAATGTCGTCAAGCTTCTTGATATTGTTCGAGATCAGCACTCGAAAACCCCAAGCCTGATTTTTGAGTTTGTGAACAGTACAGATTTCAAAGTTTTGTACCCCACACTGACTGATTATGACATACGCTACTACATATATGAGCTTCTCAAGGTAATTATTGTACTTTTAACATGGCACGGTTTGTTATATGAGAGAAGGGGAATTGAGCCTAGATTTTGAGAGAAAGAGGTTTAATTTAGAAATGAGAGACCATACCCTTTCCGCAAGAGATTGTTCTAACTCTGCCAGAAATTGTTTTAAACGTGTTTTTTTCTTTCATGGTACCTTCGTGGATGGTCATTGCTTTCTCTCAGGAAGGAGAGATTTTAATCTCTTTGGGGCCGTTTGGGATGACGTATTTAAAAATCAGGGAATTAGTTAATATTATGTTAGTTAAGTTGTTGGATTGGAGTCATTGGATCATTACATAGTATTTGTATATTTTTTATGGAAAGAAGAAAGTAAAACACACAAGGATTCAAATGATTCATCGGATGTAGGCATATTGAGTTTTATTATTAAGTCCCGAGTCTTCCTTTCAAATCATTTTAATAATGGACCTTAAAGTGCTCTCTGGTGTGCTCTGTTCCAAGTTACTCAGGGATTTTAAATTTCAGTCCATGTGATGGTTTGCACAATGACTAGTATGTCATTTGACTCTGATATGCTCTTGGTCCGTTGTTCTGTATGCATTTTTTTAATGGTGGCATGTTAACTCGTGGGAAAGAGTTTTCAACAATTTGCAATTTAATGTCAGCTCAAGCTTACTTACTCGATCTAAGGCATTGCCATCAACTTTTCTATGTGTTATGTATAATACAAATGCTGGGTTAACATTTTTTCTGGACCTATATAAGTACTGGCGAAATTAAGGTCCAAGTAGTGTGTAATTTTGCCTTTCATAAGTTAATTATTTTTCATTGCAGGCGTTAGATTACTGCCATTCACAAGGAATAATGCATAGGGATGTCAAGCCTCACAACGTTATGATAGACCATGAATTGCGCAAACTTCGCTTGATAGACTGGGGTCTTGCTGAATTTTACCACCCTGGCAAGGAATACAATGTCCGCGTAGCATCCAGGTAATAATTTATGGTAAATTGGTAATATAGGACTAATGCCGATTCTTAGTAGTGGGTCGTTTAGAAAACATGCATGTTAATGAATGAATGTTGAAAGATGAATTATTTGAGTAGAACAAATATGTCATCTAAATTAGTAATGATCAGGTTATGTGGCTAGGATGAAAATTTTCTTAAGTAGGTTGTTTCTTGCACATTCTTTAATAATTTTAGCATTGTGACTCTGTGAGGGTTCCTTTTGAGGTGTTTTTTTTTTTTTTCGCATCCTTCAGTTTATATACTCATCTTTGTGAGATGATTGAAATGTCTTTCCTTGTTTTTTCTAGATACTTTAAGGGCCCTGAACTTCTAGTTGACCTGCAAGATTATGACTATTCTTTGGACATGTGGAGCCTTGGCTGTATGTTTGCAGGAATGGTGAGAATTACAGTTACTGTATTCTGATAAGATTTGTTACTTGAACTCCAGAATGTGCTTGTGTTTAGAAAATCATATAATCAGGTCTGTTTGCTCGTCATTACTTGTTTTCGTGTAGATATTTCGCAAGGAACCTTTCTTTTATGGTCATGACAACCATGACCAGCTGGTCAAAATTGCCAAGGTAATGCTAGTACTTGTTTAGATGGCATAACTTGTTCTGTATGCACGTTATAGCTACTGTTAGAATTCCTGAAAAGAATCAAATTAGTGGTTTATGTTGGTTTATGTTTATACACAACTACTTGCACTACGGTGTTATGTAATCTAATGTAGTTTCACATTAGCCCTTACGAACATGCATGGACTCACACTCATACACATATGGCCTAATGACTTAATGTATACATTATATATGGTCTAACCAGTATCGTTCGGTGTAGCGTCCTTTCTAATGAATTGTAGTACTTCATATGTATTTCTAGGTACTTGGGACTGATGAGCTGAATGCATATCTGAGCAAGTATCATTTAGAGCTTGATCCTCAACTTGATGCTCTGGTTGGGAGGTATGTTGAGCAAAATTCTCTTCTAAGGGATGATAATAAAATAATAGGTCAATTCTGTGAATTCTTTGTGGAATTATCTTTAGCATGCGACTGCAATGGTTCCATCTTCCGCTTGGAAGTGTTGCAGTGTAACTTATAAAACAAAATAAAAAGGTGGTGCAGGTTACAAATGCAAATGAAACCCTGCCAAGTAATAAATAATGTAAAATTAGTATCTCTATACGTGTATTGATGCGTTGCTACACTACTGCAGGCACAGCCGGAAGCCCTGGTCTAAGTTTATTAATGCAGATAATCAACATCTAGTTTCTCCAGAGGTCACTTGCTCTATTTTTCTTGGAATTATTTACACTAAAAGCTCTTTAGTTATTCACATTATATGTCATTTAAACATGCAAAAACGGTTTTTTATTCCTTCTGTATTATACAAATGTCAACTC
The DNA here is from genome assembly GCA_024362995.1 of Heteromeles arbutifolia. NCBI lineage: Eukaryota > Viridiplantae > Streptophyta > Magnoliopsida > Rosales > Rosaceae > Heteromeles > Heteromeles arbutifolia. The sequence goes on along the minus strand of JANCRC010000001.1, from coordinate 24,658,991 downwards.
AAAGGTATTTGATATGCAGGCCATCGATTTTCTGGATAAACTACTTCGGTATGATCATCAAGACAGACCAACTGCAAAAGAGGCAATGGTAAATCTACCCTGCTTTCACAATTTAGCATTTAGTTGTTTGTAGTCAGGCTGAACGAGGGCAACATAGTTCATTCCTCATTTTCCTTTCATTTTATCAACATCTCGATAGCTTTTATTATCATTTTGTGGATGATAAAAAGTAGCTGACGGTGGTAAATCCTGCAGGGCCATCCATATTTCTCGCAAGTGAGGGCAGCCGAAAGCAGCAGGATGCGGACGTAATCACCCGATTAGTCCGATCATATAGACTAGAGGTCCATTGCTATTTGGAATTGGGTGTTATTTATCTGAAAATCATCACTGTGGTTTGCCATTGTCAGTTGTTGTATGTTTAAAATTGATTGTATGTCTTCATGGTCATGTAAACAAGTTTTCTTTCAATATTTCGGCTTAATTCTATAAACCAAATTAAACCAATGGATACCCTCATTCGCCAATCAATGCCATTGCCAACGTTATGCCACTATTTTCAGCAATGCGTCTCACCTACGATCCTTTATTCTGTATTCGATGGAGAAAATAACCCCGACATTTCGATCGGTTAGAATATTTACAAGGATATTTATCAATTTCCTTGTTTCGATTCATTTCATGAACAAAGCGAGTTTTAACCGAAAATAACTATCCTTTTACCAATGAATTGGTCTTGCATTCGTCTGCCCCCACCGCCTTTATTGCCATTATCTTGCCATGAAAAAATGACTACCATCGACGTCACCGCCTCCGCCGTCACTCTAGCAGCCCCACCGCCATCACATGTGCTGTAGCCGCCACTACCGCCATCAGCCAGCCACTAATCTAAAAAGTCAATATTAGGCCTTACATGGTAGTCCTGAAAGGATTAGGATTCCCTCCCCTCCTCTTTACATCCCCTTCCAACCCCTTCTCTCACATTCTCTTATTTTGTCTTTCTCTTGCTATAAAAAATTAATATAAAATGTTGACGTGACTTAACCGTGATCATTCAAATAGAAGGAGAGGGAAGAGGAGGGAAAAAAAGAGAGGAGAGAATTATCCTCCCTCCCGAAAAAGTGAGGGCGATACTATTAAAGCTCCCTATATTGAATTCATATAAAAGTCACTCCTACAGTGGCTGCTCCTGTTTACCAAATAAGAACTTGATAAAACCCGGAATACTAATCCAGCATTTCCAGTGTCCAGTGTGACAAATTAACTAGCGAAGGCAATTTAATGACAAATTAACAAGAAGAAGCAGATCATTTGCTAGTAATCTTCGGGACCTATATATGCTCCTATCAACTTTCTGAAGCCTGTATAAAATGGGAATTTTCGGTACTAAGGTGGGAATTTGACTTTCAAGACAGAAAGCAGAACACGATGAACACCAAGATTCCATGAAACACAGCTCTTTTCAAGAGTTATACCACCAACATCCATGATCATTCAAGACCGAGTTTCGGTTCAACAAGGAGATACATCTCTTTCTCTCTCCCTCACTCACACACACACACACACAAAAACAACTCCACAAGCAAGTATTAAATAGCTATCGTTCTAGAAGAACTCTTGGTAAATTCACTCCAGGCTTTAATATAGAGGGCCACGACAGTCATAATCTGTCCCTGCGACTTCTTATCAAATGTTCTTTCATTTCTTGAGATGAGGGAAACAAGCATCGACATCAGACTTGGGATGCTTTGCCTCAGCATGTTCCCTGCACTTCACTTCCGATGTGGTGCACATAAATGCTTGCATGCACACCTTACACTGCATTCAACATATAATCATCGCCATATTCAAGCAGATGAAGTAGAAAATGCATTAGCTCACCTGAGGAGCAATTAGATTTGATTACATCGATCGACCAACAATTAATTGTACTATATGTTAACTGTCTTAGCCCCAAAACTCAAATATATTGATCGACCAGGCCTTCATCAATACCTACCAACAATCGACATTATACAATAACATACTCTTGAGACTGCTGCACATGCAAATTGATGGCACAGACTTCATTTGTGACTGAAACACAATCTTCCCACCCCAAAACAAAAATCTCTCGGACGTAGGTTGAAACTAAAAGGCTCTTGTAAATTATATGCAAAGTCATCTTGACCAATATATGATAATCACTATCACCTCAAACTTTTGACAAAGCAACTGAATTTATCTTTCTACCGGTCACACTGGAGCCGATTTTATCACAAAGTAACCCAAAAAGAGGAATAGAAACGAATGCACAGCATTGGCAGGCACAAATTTAACTGATAACCCACTTTCTATTGCATTCCATTTAAACAAGTAGGAACAAAAGTACGCATTCCAAACCCATCGTGACTAATATCGAAAGACTTAACAAATGTTTTTCTGAATTAACTATGAATCATATCATCACCAAACCAATTAGTTGAAGTAATTACCTGGATAGACATGGCTTTCTCGTTTGTTTTAAGCTGACTTCCTGTGCAAATCAAACAATTAACCCAATTGTATTAGACCAACAACTAGATCTAACCATAATCCCCAATTGGAGCTTCTAAACATAATACTTCAATTTTCTTTTTCTTCTATTTTCTCACAATGGACAATTTTCAGTGAAATTTTTTACACATAATCATCCCCAAATAAGCTTGCAAGCAATTAAAACCTAATTCTAAATGCAAAATTTGTATTTTTTTTAATTTCTGTATCAAGTGAAAAGGGTAATTTACATCCGTGAAAAAAGGGCAAAAAAGAAGACGAAATATTTACCTTTGCCGGCAGCTTTCTGCTTCTCCAAGTTCTTCTCGCGCGCCATCTTGGCCTTCTGACCGTTGCCTCCTCCCATGGCGTGTGGTAAATCGAAAGAAAGGGTGAGGAGCTGGAAACCCTAATTGCGCAATTGAGCTCTGTGCCTCTTAGGCAGAAAGGGGGAGCAATTATTGGGTGGGAGCCGAATTAGTCAATTTCTACCGCAGCCCCGCCCCTCCCCTAGTCATTTTATATCTTCTACAAACTTTTCCACGACTTTCTTTCCGTCACGGTAGTTGTAATTGCTATCGGCCAAATACTAGTACAGGCACACCGAGTCATACGTAAGTTGCTCTCTTTTGTCACATTATTCTAAGGGGTTTGTATTCAAGTAGGAGTTTAAAGGGTTTTAAAAGAAATCAAGATTTTAAATTTATAGAAGTCTACATGTATTGATTCAAAATTTTAAACAAGTTCATAAAACTCTATAGAAATCTATATGTATTCACTTATATTTGTATTTAATTAAGAATTGATTTTAGAATGGCCTTAATTGTAGGTCATCTCCGCATTGTAACTCCCAATCAGCTTCATTCACGGAATTCTCGTCCGGCAACTTTAACTATATTTGTGAACATAGTCACGCCCCGCATCGGAGTCGATGGAAAAATCGAACTCGAATTCGAAATGCAAGCTGAAAATAAAATAAACAAAATCGAAGCTGAAACTGGGTGAAAACTATAAAATTTCTCATAAACAAAAAAACTCAAGAATTCTTTACAAGGCTTAAATAAATAAATAAACCCTCTAGCCTCACATCTAATTCGCTTTCAACACATCTACCCATTCAACTGTTTAGTTCGTAAACCTGCATAACAATAAGGGGTGAGCTTCAATAGCTCAGTAGGGACATAACATTACCACGATAAATTGACCAAACCAAATTAAGTGTCATAATATCATACATAATCAGATATCAAATCATTATCGATAACAATGCATGAATGCAATGCATACTCTTCATCTATACCCGTTAATTTGAATAACTAAACACCCATACCTCGTATGTCCCATTCCGTACTTATACCACTTGGTCCCAAGTAACTAATTATACGAACTAACTCCCCTAACATAGCCATCCCAATCTCCCACCTCTATTCTCGTGAATCCGTAACATATCCATTCACTTGCTATTGTTCTTTCAAATCACAATGTTCATCTCTCAGTCTCCAAGTCGCCCCTCACATAAAGATCGTCTTCACCGCCGATCACATAAAGAGTGTCATTGAAAATCCAACCTCTCCCCCTAAGATGTTGATAGAATTCATTTTCTTCATCAGATATACTCACACCACTTCCATCGCCATGTTGCCACCACCACCTTATTATGACCATCTTCTCTACACCCACCACCACCACCACTGCCACCGTCGTTCATTGCCATGAGCATCATTGCTACTCCTACCATAACCACCGCCTACACTACCATCACCATGATCACCACCCCTACCTTCATCATCACCATCGCCCCCATCTTTACTCCTCTAACACCCCAACACCACCCCGCCAAGACAATCACCACGTGACATTTCCACCACCATCGTATAAGACTACTTTGTCATAGTCATGACCACCAATTCAATAATGAAACTTAAAAATAATATTGCTTATTTATAAATTGGTGATCAGAAATTTCATGATAATCCACATAGTTCTAAAAAATTCTAGCATGAAACTCTCTAGAATTCTGCAAAGTCTGTCATAAAAGTACATCATTATAAGTCTACTAAATCTGTGAAAGTCTACCACTTAAAAATATCAACTTCATTTAAATTTTAAGACAACACACCTGCCAAGTGAGAAGAACTAGATTCAAATTTCGATAGAGGTTTCGCAAACAAATCTAAAATTTGTGTTCTTTGTTTAAAAAAAAATAAAAAGAAGCTACTTAGCACTACAATCTAATAGTATTCATTTTCACTTATAAGTGAGAGGTCTTAAATTCAATTATTCCTAAAGATGAATTTGAACCATATTATTACTAGCTTGTGAAGTTTAGCTCACTTCCTCACACTCTTAATATAAATAATATCATTTGCTAAAAAATAAATAAATAAATAAAAAATAAAGAAAGAACAATCGTAATGAACAGAAGAGCCCGGGTAACCGAACTTCCTCTCGAAACGACGACGCGTCCAGCTTCCTCTACAGTTGTGCTACTCATTCACAGGCTCCGCTCCTTTTACAGTTAACAGGCATCGAGAGAGCCCATCTCCATGTCCGAACGTTGAAGTTTCAAAAATCCTCCCCAAATTCCATAATCCATTGACAGATCTCTCAACTCCCAATCCGCACCAATGCCTCCTCCAATCTCCGAGATCCGAAGCTTCTCGCTCTGATCGATTCCAAGAAGCCCCGAATCGGAATCAATGGCGGTGGTGATTGAGAGCTCCGTTTGGGAACCGAATCCCGGCGTATACATATTCATCTTCCTGGCCTCTCTCTTCTCCATCCTCGTCTTCCCTTATGCTTCGAGCAGCGGCAGAAGCAGCAGCTCCGGCAGAGCTCCGTCGCTCTTCGACCATGGAGTCTCCCCCACCGCTTCCTCTCTTCGCTTCCAGCGCAACTTCCTTCTCATCTATTCTCTCGCCTCAGGTCCGTACTCCTAACGACGTCGGTTATTATTCCCTTCCACTTCCAGATAGATCTTCTCTGCTTAAATTCAGATTTTGTTTGGTTGCCGAGAAAGTTGAACTCAACTTACATAGAAATTTATATTTTTGTCTTCCGTTTTGTCATTGCTCAAACTGGAAATCGCATTTTAATAATCTGACTTAGTAATTTAGCTATTAAATTTCAATCACTGATCGGATACTTTTGTACTTTGACGACGCCAGTTATGGAAGGAGTGTGGTCTGTATTTGGCGAGTTCGAACTAGCTTACTACGGTTTGAGCAGAGAGGAAATGATGTTTTCTCTCTGTGTTGGATTTGCAGCATCTCTCATTGTTGGTTCTTTCTTAGGCGTTCTTTTGGATTTAATGTGAGTGTCGATTTCTAGCTAAAATTGTCAGTCTTGTTTCTTGTTTTATATTCGGATGCCCAATTTTAAACCCTAATTGATTTCCCTCTGTTGTTGTTTTGTAATTTGTGTAGAGGTCCAAAGAAAGTTTGCATCCTCTTTTGCATTCTACATCTCTTTCTTGGCTTGTGGAAGAGAATTACTGATCACCCGAGCATTTTGGTGGCGAGAATTTGCTTGTCTCTCACAGCTTCTATTTTTTCATTCAGTTTTGAGACGTGGATGGTAGTTCAACACGAAGAGGTTGTTAAGAAATGTCGTCTTTCAGATTTGATTTGTGTGCAGCAATTAGTCGAGGAAATGAAATGGTTAATATATAGGCTTTGTGTTTGCAGCAAGGGCACAGGCAAGATATGTTGAGTGAGACGTTCTGGTTAATGAGTTTCTTTGAGGCTGCATCTCTTATTGGAAGCCAGGTGCTTTCGAATTGGCTCATTGGTGATAATTTGGAGAAAAACATGGCTTCTCATTCTACTACAGCTGTCTTCTTGGCAATACTTGGCTTGGTCTGTCTCCTGAGAGGATGGACACAAACCCCACAAAAAGCAGCTCTTAAGGAGTATAGGGCATCTTTCTCTGCATATATTTTTGGTGGTAAGATTCCATTTTGTTTATAAACTTCCGTCTACTTAATATACTCAAAAACAAATTATACTGCTTCGAGACATTCATTATGAAAATTAATCAATTATTAGATGAGGTTGATTGGGACTGAGTGTATAATCATTTAAGATTTGTCGAAGTTAGATGCTTTCAATTTTTGCAAAACTCTATTCATGAGGACCAAACTCTTATGTGCACTGCACTTTATTTCTTTCGTTGTTTATGTTTGCCTCCATTGACACTCAGCTGTATATACTTGCCCCTCCATTGATACTTCTTGTGTATGTTTCACCATTTAATACTGTCTTGAATAGTTAGTTACTGATGTTGTTCTTTCCTTTGATGGGACGAGTACTTGTAGCTGTAGAGCATTTTCACACTTTTATCTGGAAGTTTTGTTTTATAAAGTTCCCTGTTTCTCATAAGTGATTATTTTCCAGTTAGAGGTTTGATTATGTGATGTGTTCTCATATAAGTATTTAGCTGCTCTTCTGCATCTGCTTTACATGTCATGGTGTGAACTATAGGCGTAACCTTTAACTATGAATTTGAGGTTTATTCTTACTGTTGCGACTTTATACAATTGCCAGATAAAAGAATATGGCTTTTGGCATGGGCACAAACTTGTCTTCACTTCTCTATAGCAGTCTTCTGGATGCTATGGGCCCCTACAATAGTGGTATGGTTATCTATAATTTAAATTGTACTATTTAATAGAAGTGAAAGTCACCATGCTTAATATCTGAAGGACTTTGAACTTTGCACTAATGAAATTCTCTTCTGTCCTCCATAAATTGAACAAACAATTCTTTCTTAGTTTCTTTTGAGTTAATTTAAAAGATGTATTTGAAGTTTTG